>OX101789.1:29527919-30952919 GCA_944452715.1 Ophion slaviceki
AAATTTTTTATATTACAAAATGTAAAGTAATGGGTAATGGAAATTTTTCCATTACAAAATCCAATGTAATGGGTAATGGAAATTTTTTACATTACAAAATCCAATGTAATGGGTAATGGAAATTTTTTACATTACAAAATCCAATGTAATGAGTAATGAAAATTTTTTACATTACAAAATGTAAAGTAATGGGTAATGGAAATTTTTCCATTACAAAATCCAATGTAATGGGTAATGGAAATTTTTTACATTACAAAATCCAATGTAATGAGTAATGGAATTTTTTTACATTACAAAATGTAAAGTAATGGGTAATGAAAACGGTAATGCATTACAAAAAGTAATGCATTATTTGCAACCCTGGTCCACAGGCAACTAAGCCTATCGGGAACTCCCTCTGCACTCCTGCATAATCGTGTATAAAATATGATATTCGTAAACACTTAATGAAATTTACTCGTAGATCGATATTTACTGGTTTAATTAACCTGACTCTCAGTTTATTGCAGGTAGAATCCACCTAAGGTTGTCAATTTTGATATGCTCATTTCCTACATCAAAGATCCTATTGTTAGCATCAATTGAGAGGTTAGGCTACTGGGAAAATTTTAAAAAATTCGACGGTCGGTTGAGGCAACTCAAATTGAAGCGGAAGGTCCAACACATGGTGCAGGAATCGCAGATTGAAGGTAAACTTATGAATACAACGATAGAACTGCTGGTAAAATTTTAAACGCATTTTTCTCGGAACTATTTTTTCAAAACGGTGTACACGATTTCTCGACATCCAATGAACGGATTGACTTGAAATTGAATACACTTATTCAGTGTGACAGTAGTTTAGTCTTGAGCGACGTTTTTCTTCTTAACATTTTTTTCGCATTAATTATTAACGACAACGATGTCACTTTCCTCGAAAAATCGAAAATAAAATTCATACAATTTTTTTGATGATTGAAAATTTATAGCAAAAATATTCTTGGTCAAATCTTAGCCGATATTATATATTTCAAGCAAAAATTCGTTTTTTTTTAAATTTCAGATCAACGGGATTGCCAAAATCGAGTACACCGTTGAGCCCCTCACGTTTAAAGGTTCTCCACGAGATTGTTTATAACTTCTTTAATAATTAACATTTTTGTATGAAATTTAGTACACAACTCCATTAATGTACATACGAATGAATGTCCGAATTATTTTTCAATCAACTTACTTATTCCTTCAAAATAATTTTTTCTAATGTTAACATGATTTTCGTATCGTCACAGTAGACCCTTAATAACTTAACCCCTTATTAAGGATCGATTCGTGTGGAAGCAAAAATGCGATCATTTTCATACCCGTCAAAAATTAATTATGATTGAGATGAAATAAGAAGTGAGAACAGTCGAGATCCTTTCGAAGCTTTCATATTTTCGTTAACGGGGCATCCCTCTCTTGAAGCTCAATTTGAAGGGTCAGAATGATGATTTTTTCTAGTAACACATTGATTGGAATAAATAATTTTTTTCCCACTATGTTGTACACATGTTTGTGGTTACAATGTAATTTTTTCGGAAGAAAATCTTTCAGTGTTCGTGGTGCTGCAGTTGGCGTTGCAGTCCTCCAGCGGCGAGGCCCGAAACGGCGGGATCTTCATCAGGCTCAAATATAATCTGGAACGAAAACAAACTAAAAATTCTTCACATATATCCTCTCTGGGTTCACGATTCATTTTTCGAGATTTCGAAAAATACGAAAAATGACAGCTTCTCCAAAGAAAACCTCATTTTTTCTTGAAAAACAGCATGCTGAAGTCATTGTTGTTAACAAATGGTTCATCCAATTGCAAAATGCGATCGTGAACCAAAAATGACTACTGTTTGAACGCTAACTGTGCAAATTCAAGTCGTGTCAAGATATCCCGTGCGGAAAAGTGATAGGGCATCCCTAATAAAAATAAGGGATTTTCAGGGCTTCCCTAGTACTTTCCCTAGTAGGGATTTCCACAATGGGCCCAGACTTGGCCATTATCGGGATAAACTTGTAGGGATTTCCACAATAGGCCCCGACTTGGCCATTATAGGGATAAACCTGTAGGGATTTCCACAATAGGACCCGACTTGGCCATTATAGGGATAAACCTGTAGGGATTTCCACAATAGGCCCAGACTTGGCCAGTATAGGGATAAACAAGTAGGGATTTCCACAATAGGCCCAGATCTGACTATTATAGCGATAATCCAGTATAAATAGCTTAGGCTACATGGTTGATGGTATTTCAATTATTCAAATCGATTATATACATCGATCGAATAATATTATCGAACGCAAATTGGGAAAAAGCGTAGGGGCATTAGCAAATAAAAAATCAACGATGAACACAAATATGCAGACAAACATCAGACAGTATTTATTTATCAAATTAAAGAAACCTTTTACATAGATACAAACACTTACTCATGGTTTCACATTTTTATAGCACATAGCGACATTTTTATAGCAACTAATTTCCGCTCAATACTCATCATAGGGAAAATTATTTCGTCTGAAGACTTCGCTGATATTTCCCATTCATAAACTTTATCTGACTGTGTAGGATAGGTAAATAAATTGGTCTTTGTTTTCCAGATCTTTCCCTCAATGGAAATAGATTCTAGTGATTCAGTAGACCCATATATTTTTTTATTTCTACTACACATCCATTCCTTAGAATGGATTATTTTTTGTATTAATTTTGTCATGGCAGTTTGTCATAAAGGCTCACATGCAAATACGCAATCACATTTCTACGCGCGCACACATACATACACACGTACTCACGTCCACACCTATGCACATGAACTATTACATAAAAACAAATACAGATATACCCTGACGCATTTAACATACACGTATATCCACTGATACGGATATTTTATGGCGCTGAAATGGTTATGATGAGGCGCCGTTGAGGCATTTTCAGGGCGCTAAAATGGTTTTGATGAGGCGCCATTGAGGCAACTTATAAGGCCCCGGTCGTTGCGCCTTTAATGGCCCTTGTTGACAAAGTGTGATCGGCCGCTAACGGCCCACATGTGGCTTCCAGATTAGGGCCCGAATAAAGTTAGGGGAATATTATTGGGGCCCGATCACAGCCCCAACTCAATTTCCGCACGGGATGTAGTTTCGAGATAATCGCGTTCAAACTCGGATCACGATAAACCCAAAGCACATTGTTCCACTAAAATAGGTGTAACATCGTCAATTTTTAGAATTTCAGGGTCCAGTTGGTCTCAAAATATTCTTGTAAGTTCACACTACAACAATATGCAAAAAAAAAACAATTTTTAAAAGTTTCCAGAGGGGTATACCCACTTAACTTTTTTATTGCCAACGTTTAATACTCACCCAGCACTTTTTCAACCATGACACACTGTTCATCATATTTGGTGTTTTCGGAGGATTTCTCGAAAATAACAAGTGTACAATTAGGAAAAAAACAAAATTGCTACAATGGTGCTCGTCGGGATCCGCGAAAGAAGTCCCTTTTCTCGCGATGACCCGGAATTTCTCGCTGGCGAGTCCTGGCCTCGTCCCTAGCCTCGAGAATAAACAAGCCCCTGAGTGTTCTTCGTCTCCTCAGCAAACGCACGTCGTTGCGGCTTGTTAGCCCTCGTCGGAATCTCTCGTTGCACAAAGGAAAAGAGACGGGACATTTTTCCCTTCAATTTTCCACTGTTACAATGAGACTATTGTACGCAGTCGAAATGCAACGGCCGTGGCGCTCATGGGTGAAAACGCAATTCCAGGGCGCGAGTAATTAGGTTGGCCAGAGACATACATCGTGGATTTAGACGCGGCGTAAACAAGTTTAATAATCCAGCGAGAAAACGTTGTGCCGTGATGTCCTGCAATTTTAATGAGCTTTGATTATTTCGCAATAACCGTCAGAAGTACCCGGTCAATTATTTTCTTCGTTAGACTTTTCGGGGTAAATATTTACAAGTGGGGCTCCAGTCCTAATCGGCTCCAAAATTTTTTTCATGTGTTCGGGGCTATACTGCAGTATGAAAGTATGTTTTTTATGATGAGGGAGGGGTATTTTATTAAGAAAAAAAAAGATTTCAACTACTAACATAAACAAACCCAAACAAACCGACTTGTAAAAATTAACCAAAAAAACAATAATAAACGATTATCATCATTTAATCACACATCCAACCACTCACACATACACCCAAACAAATCCACACAATGTGTCATTTCACTCACTTGATGTCACCAAACCCGTTTCCTCCATACCTTCGAAAAAGTAAAAAAAACGTTTTGGGGGTTGAAATAAGGGTTGAAATTGACTTCCTCCGACTTAAAAACGAAATACCCTGAAGTACATCGACTCGGTACAAAATTTCTAAACCCCTTTCCTAGCTGGAGCCCCACCTGCAAATATTTATCTTTTTCGAAAAGTGTCAAAATCGAGCGGAATGGCTCCCATTTCAGGGAGGAAATTGATCAATTAAGTTTACTTTCGGTCGGTGTGCAATATTTTTACGTCGGAGTGCGTAATCACCATCAACTACACGCAAATTTGGTGTTCCGCGTCATCAATTTCCGCATTTGGATCACGAGATGCATCGCTGCGTCGCTCATTCCAGCACGTACAGTTCGGAACCCGTAAATATCCAAAGCTCACCCGAATAATCGTACTTCTCGCATGTAACACGTTTCCTTGTCGGGCCATTGCAAAAATTCACGGGATTGAAATAACGTTACTGCGCCTGGATCCCACTTCCCAATTTCATTTCGAATTTATGCGCGTGTGCGCGCTTATTTGTGTATCCCGTAATCTCCTGGAGAATCTGCTGCACATTTGTCACAGTCGCGGATACTATACATCGGTACAAAAGTTTTTCGTAGACATCGCGCCCTCCTATTACTATCCCGTGTGACTTCGGATACTGCCGGCGTCAAACTTCCACTTGTGTATGGTCTGCGAGAATGGTATACGGCTCGTATGCACGTATACGTACACCACGTGATGTATGCGCCGCCGAGAGCACAAGATTTTTCACGACGGCTGCACTGGACTGTGACAACGGGAATTGAAATTTTTCCACCACAATAACCGAAGAGCCGCGGTGTGAGTTTGGAAAAATGACGGCGCGGAACTCTTGATAGCGCTCGCACGATATCGCGTACCGTAGGCGTATACGTGTGCACGTGTGTGTGCACACGAAGATGAAGCGGAAGAGCTCGAAAATACGCGATCTCCGGCGCCAGGAAAGCGCGATGACGATAAGCAGATAAATAAAGCAAAGCCGTTTCGGCGAATGCCCGCGAGATTGGGAAGAAGCAAGGACAGCGCCAAGAAGCGGAAAAACAGAAAAACGAAAGAAAAAAAGGAGGAGTATGCACAAGGTGGATGGGAACAGGAGCATAACGCGCTGGTGATCGAATTGCGATCGCATTTGCCGTCGCGTACACTCCAAGGCTTCCTCCGCTTTTCTGCTACTTCGTCAGAAACATATTCGCTAACGGATGCCTGGAGCTGCCACGGATATATAGGGACAATTCGAGAACGGAAGGAAAAAAAAACGATCACAGCGCTGACCGTCCGGTTAGGCGCGGATGGGCCTGCCGCCCGACTACTGAGCACTGTGGACTTAGTAGTCGGGCGGCCTACTACTCCCTCCATCGCAGACTCCGTAGGCAGGTGGCTATACTCAGTTTTCGTCAGTGAACTGCAATGTAAAAAAGGAAGATTCAACCTTCCCCGAACGTCCATTGTATCGTCTTCAATAAATAAAAACGGTCGTGCAAATTGGAAATATGCACAATAATTCCTTATGACATTATTTCTCGTACAAAGTTTCCTCCAAGAGGAAGTGATTTTTGTATCCCTCCTTTCTTTATGGTTTCCCTTTCTTTGAGGTTTTAAAAATGTCTCTTAAAAATCTTTAAAATTTCGCTCTTCTTTGAGGTTCAAAAAATGGAATTAAATTATACGCTGTCGGATTTCTTTTCCAGACCATTTCCACGTAATCTTTTATTTACGCAGAGTAATGCTGGCTATTTCAGATCGGAAAAATTTAGAGAGGTCACTTCCTGAAATTTTCACAAAAAAAAGCTCTTTTTATGAAAATGCGAAGATAATACGTTGGCAATTTATCAGATTTTTCATTACTTTATTTTTATGCCAGGGTTGTGTTGCAAATAGTTCGTCATCGAGCCAGTTGCAATCGATCCGAAAATGGAGATTTTATCAGATTTCTTCTATTTGCTGTGGTTTTCGAGGGCTACCCGAAGCCTTCATTTGTTCAACTGTGAATGTAACAGCACTCTCAGCCCATCGAGTTTCGTCGATCACAATCCGGGGTTACGTGTTTTATCGAGCTTTAATTAAATTCCATGACCTCTCCATACTCTTTATCGGATGTATTGCACAGTTTGGCTAGCATTAAAACGTTCAACGTTCGCTCGAGGAGTTGACACCGCCATCAATACATGTCCAATCGAACGACGACGACGTCGACGACGACGTTCCGCGCAGAGTCGTTAAATGTTCCAGACGTAAAAGCAGTACTGCTATGATTTATTATGCGTTTCGTTTAGACGTGTGGACGCGAAAGTATATACTCACAGTGAAATGTTTTATGACTTCATCAGAAGGCGATTTACGTTTAACATTTTTTAATAAATTTTGCAAAATCGCCCCCTCGTAGAGTACGCAATAAATATTTACTAGCCTTTCCGCGGTATCTTTCCGAATAGGACATTCGAAATGTGGTCGACCACTGAAGGTCTTAGAGTACGGTTCTTATCTTTCGTTGCTTTTAGCTTTGCAGGCCGCGATGAGGAAAATCCAGAGCACTTAGACTCACTTTATGTTTACGTTCCGAGCCAAAACTGGACCTTTCGTGAAAATTTTAAGTAAGGTAACGGTACCAATGCTCGGACGGGTCCCAATTTTCGGACAGTAGTTCGAATACTTCACTATATTACATATATAATTGATAGTTAACGAAAAGTAACGCTTGCATTCTATTCAGCCTTCAATTATTAATTGATTACTGGAAAATTGTACGTTAATAACGAATTTTAGTAGTGAAATTGACGAGTTATATTAACGAGTCCGAGTCAGCCATGTCATGAATGCACTTTTCTAAACCGAAGAACCAAAGAGTTGCAATAATTTGTGATAGTAATAGGAGTTTATTTTTTATCGATTTCTAGACTAGACTTATGATCCATCGAAAGTGAATCGAACCGACTTTTCGAAACCGTCGTTAAATTTCGGTTTGGATAAGGTTTTATATAATAAATTCAGTGTCCCATTAATTGGGACATGTATCACACGCATGTACCACGGTCGAAGCTCATCCACAGTGATCTCGTCCGATCACTAGTACGAGAGCACGTAGCCATAGAGACCAAATCGCCGGACGCCACGCGTTGTTGATTTCGTTTCGCTGCGTACCTCGCGATAAATGACTTTTTACTGACTTAGTTTGGGATTTTGAAAAAAAAAAGAAGTGAAAAAAGAAGGGAAAAAAGAAGAGAAAATCAATTGGTAAGTACATGTGTCCTATATTTAGATAATATATTAGATAACGTAACTAGTCGTGACGCAAACAAAATTTGAGGTTATGTGGCCGGCTTTCTGGGAGGTTATACGGTATCGATGCCGTCTTTTTCTCACTCATATATACGAAATGTGCCCGGAGGGTTACTTTTTTAATTAATATATCGAATTATTGCTTACGGGGGTCGAGTCACCAAAAAATTATGAAAATAACACTACTATGCAATGACACAGATGAAATTCACTTTTCGTGACGTTCAAAATTTTTTTTTGTGCTATTATACCACATGTTTATTCTCAGAATTGTTTTACTGACTCGACCCCCTTAACGAATACGTATACCGACTTAAGGTATGTTTCTTGATTATAGGAATTTTACACAATGCCGAAAGCGACGAGAAAAAAATACACACAATCCTCTGTGGAGAGTGCTCTCAAGGCGATCCAATCTGGGACCTCAATACGAATTGCAGCTAAAAAGTACGGAGTACCGAGGACTACTTTGCATGGGAAAGCCAAAAATCACCAGCCGGTTCATGCCAAGATGGGACCGCCTACTATCCTTACTCCGGAGGAAGAGACGCATTTGGTGAATTGGGTATTCTACCTCGCTGAGACGGGATTTCCTATAAATAAGGATCAGCTTCTCGACAGTGTGAAGTTATTAGTTGATAAAATGAAAAAACCTACTCCGTTTACTGACAATCGACCAGGTCGTCACTGGTACGAGAGCTTTCTTCGTCGGCATCCCGAGCTGGGTAAACGAGTCGCGCAAAATCTTACGTATACTCGAGCTGCCGCCACAGAAGGCAAATTAAGGAATTGGTTCAGCGAAGTCTCTGCATACCTGAAGAGTAAAAATCTTCTTGTCATCGATTCTTCAAGGGTCTTCAACTGCGACGAAACTGCATTTTTATTATGTCCGAAAGCAGACAACGTACTCGTACGAAAAGGTGCTAAATCCGTCTACAAAATCGTCGATGGCGATGAAAAAGAATGCTTGACAACGCTTTTCATGGTTAACGGAGCAGGTATCTTGGTGCCTCCACTCGTTATGTACTGGTATCAAAGAATTCCTAGCAGTGTGTCTAGGAATTTTCCACCAAACTGGAGCATTGGGACTTCGGAGAAAGGGTGGATGACGGCTCAAACTTTTTACGAGTATATCACGAATGTTTTTTATCCGTGGCTAAAAAAAAACAAGATCGAGTTTCCGATCATCCTTTATGTCGATGGCCATTCGTCACACTGCACGTATCCTTTGAGTCAATTCTGCCGAACCGTTCAAATTGAACTCATAGCATTGTACCCCAATGCCACGCACATACTTCAGCCACTAGATGTTGCTGTGTTTCACCCGATGAAGGCTGCATGGAAAAAAACTGTTACCAACTGGAGAATGGATAACGATGGCATGCGATTGAGGAAAGAAATGTTTGCACCAGTATTGAAAAAAGCTATCGAGTCTTTGGATCTCACAGAGACAATAAAAAACGGATTCAAATCTTGCGGTTTGTACCCTTTTTCGGCGGACGCTGTGGACTTCAATATCCTGAACAAAGGAGTAGAAAAGCCACATTGCCATACCAGCGACTCGACGGTGACTAAAACCACAGTCGAAACTGACAGCCGCAACTACTTACAGTTCATCGAACAGCAGCTATCAAGAAATCTATTGGAAGCTTTTAAAGAATCCGAAGAAATCGGACGTTGGACGGGTGATTCGACGCAACAAGGGCTCTTCGATTTTTGGCTTCAAGCGAAAAAACTCACTGGTATAGAGCAACGAAATTGTCGAACTTTTCCCACAACGATGTTTTTTGCAGAGGCTTTGCATACGACATAGGACTTTTTTATATTTTTAAGTCAATTTTGTTCGTTTGGATGTACATAGATAAAGAAAAGACAGGGGAGCATAGCGTTCAGATAGTCACACAATTCGATCAGCAAAGCGAGGAGGACAATGTGGGGGTGGAAGAGGTGGCCGCTGGTGGACAGCATGAGGACTTTTGCGTGGAATTGCGCGTGCAAAACAATCCCATTCAGGAGATCATGGACGCGACTACTAAGAACATCGAGTTGATAACGCATTCCGATGGACAACACAATACGATTGACGACACAATGTTTTTCGGTGCTGAGAACATTGACGTTATCATGGAAGTCAATGATGGACCCATGGTACTCAGTCTGCCCGATGAGGATCTTTTGGAACTACCGAGTCTTATGCAAATTATGGGCGTACGAGGTTCGTATTTATTCGTTCGCAGTATAGATTATACAACCATTCCTTACCTATTGTTATTTTGCAGAATCAGATGAAGTTATAGACGAAGATGTCCGGTACACCATTGACGGCATCATCGATAACGTCATTGAAGGAAACGTTCAAGCGTCCGATGAAAATTGCTTTGACATTAAAAAGAGCATTGACGCAATCGCCGAGAAGAGAGTCGACATCGTTGCCGAAAAGAACGTCGACGCCGTAACCGAAAACATAGTCAACGTCGTAGCTGGGAAGAGGGCCAGCGTCATAATCGAGAAAAGCATCGGTACCCTAACGGAGAAAAGAGTCAAAGTCATGGCCGAGAAGAACATCGAGATCGTGACCGTGAAAAGCGTCGATACCGCTGTCGAGAAAAGCCTCGACGTTATAGTTAAGGAAACCGTAGACGAAAATACTGACGATGGTGTTCCAGATAACAGCTTCGGTACTATAGAGCTAGACACTAATAACAACGCTGAGAGCACTGCTAACAGTACTCGAATGCCTGATAAAGTACCCGAGGTATTCAGGAAAGCACTTTTTTGGCCCCTGGATATGGAAAGTGCGAAAAAAAAGGCCGCGAAGGAAACGAAAATAAAAAGAAAGAAATTGGTGCCTGCTGTAGCCACGTCCGATGCATGGATAGAATATCACGAACGCGAAAAGCAAGAGCAGAAAAAATTACAGCTTGAGAAAAAAAAACGACAGGAAATGAGAGAAAAAATGCAAGCAGAAAGGAGACGATTACAAGAGGAAAAAAAAAAAATTCAAGTAGAAAAGAAAAGGGAACAAGCAGAAAAAAGACGACTACAAGAGGAAATAAAGAAACAGAAACAAGCAGAAAGACAACAACTAAGAGACGCAAAGAAACAATTACAGGAACGAAAGAAGATGCTGCAAGCGCAGACCTTGAAAAATGAGGAAAGAAAGTCAATGGATAGAATTGCGTAGCGAGTAAGATGTTTTGTATGTTCAATGTATAGCAATATATATTTATAAAAAGTCTGTTTTGTTCCAATAATATATTTCGTGTTACTTATCGTCAGTACTTATATGGATGAATAAAAAAGAGATCTTACGTACCAGTTCAACATAACCTTGCAACCATAGGAATCAATTTCTGCATGTCCGAAAATTGGGACATGAGCGTGTCCGAACATAGGTACGTAACGCTAACAGCTGTCCGAAAATTGGTACATTTTGTGTTATTGAACATTAGAGCGTATAAAAATAAAAATATTTAACTTACCGGCAGTTAATGCATGTGTTTTGAAAACTAGAATTTACGAGCTTGACGTTAGGTCCGGTCATTTTTTTTTTTAACGTTCCTTAAATGAATACTAAATCCTATAATCTAAAAATGCTCTTAACCGTCCGATCATTGGTACCGTTACCTTACCTCGCGGTTGGATAAAAAGCTACGAAAATTAACTATACCGAGTACAAACAAAATACAGCTTGCGCGAAATTAATTTGTCGATGAAGCTGACATTTTGAATCGGTGGCCTCCGTATTTATCAAAATGCAGACGGTATTGAAACCGAACAAATATTCAACTTTTGTTTACACATAGCACATACTTTGCTTCCTCGTGTACAATTTTCCGGAAAAATATTCCTGGTGAAAATTCCTCTCAATGATCAATTTCCCCGAATCAAATTTGACTACCGAATGAAATAATTTGCCCTCAGGCACTTTTGGATTGATTCAATTAGCAGAGATGATCGACACAGGAAGCGGACGTTCCCATCCGCCCTGAACGAAAAAATACCTTAAATTCGATAACGAAACTTTTAAAAATCGACGTTTTCAATTCATACAATACTGATGATTATTTTCTACGAAAGGATTGTAAATTTGTTTTGCAAATTCACATGTTAGTTCAGTGAAAATTCATTTTAAATTGGAATTCATTTTAAATATCCCCTTGTAAATAGTAGCTATTAATATCGAATGAGTTTTCTCGTACAAAGTCGTAATAAACGTAAAAATCACGAACGTTCGTAAATGGGTTATAAAACCCTTTTGCCTCGTAATAAATCTCGAAATATGAAGAAACTTGATTTTTTTCCACGCGTCGCCTATACTTTATTCCCGACATACAATATTTTTTCCCAAGAAAAAAAAGACTTCAGTAACTTTGCCGCAGAGTGAGCGGTACTTTTCACTCGCTGCCCTACATATTCTGCATTGAATAACTTGACGTTGAACTTGTATACCAGAGCATTCGTGGGAGCAAAAAAAAGAAAAATTCCATCATATCGCAGGTTACGTGTGAAAAGTTGAATATAATCTCGGCGTACGGCCTCAAAAACTGCATTCCCTTCCGAATGAATTGCTTTTTTTGTTAATAGGATTAACCCCGAAACGTGATGAGCTCGTATCACAGCGCAATGCGTATCAAATTTCGCAGCGAGCGTATTATCGAGGGTCGTTTTTTTTTACAGTCCCTTCCACACGTCGCATTCTATACAACGGCGCCGCGATAAAATTTTGTTTCCTTTTTAAAGCGACCAAAAGGAAACTACAATATCGCGAGTGTAGAAGATTCAGGAATAAAGTGGTGAAAGTAAGTGTATAAGCGCAGGATAGGAATCGATGTAGTTGCCTGTCTGAGAGATGCGGGATGTTTGATGTATGACGGGAATCAAAAACAGATGCGATATTCTCATCGCTTCTGCTGATACCATGCTCGTTCATGTGATATCCGGGAAGACATTTCTTTTCGCGTTAAAAAAAATATATATACAGGGTGTTTGGCGCGTGAACCGGCACAATTTTTTGGACGATTGGGGAGGAGGGGGGGGGGTAATTTGCTACTGTTTTCACCCTTAGACCCTATGTCCTAAGTAGTTAAGGTAGGTAATTAAGATATGATATAAAAAAATGTAATTACCCGAAAATTCGCGCCCAAACCGTCATAAATTTTTTGTTTGTGGTTGCAATAGCATGAAATAACTTTTGTTGTGTTCTGCAATGATGTTTATTATAAATAAATCATTATTTGATACAATTGGTTTCAAGAATGACTCATGAGCTTCCAAAGTCTTAAAAATGCGCAAATGCATGAAAAATGTCAACTTCTAAATTGATTATATAAAAAAAACTAAACGCCACTTTGAACTTAGTTTTGTTTTAAAAGATTCTCTAGTTTATACCCTTTCCAACGGTAGGCTACATGTCATAGAAATAATTCATTGCGTGGTAAAAATGAAGAGAATAAGTTTTTTTTATAATGAATTAAGGAGTTGAAATTTTTCATACATTTACACTTATTTAAGACTGGAAGCTGAAGAGTCATTTTCTTGAAACCAATTGTATCCAATAATGATTTATTTCGCGCTATTACAACTACAAATAAAAAAGTTGCGACGAATTAAAGCCAAAATTTCGGGTAATTAAAAAAAAATCGAAAAAATCATATCTCAGTTATTGTGATACTTAGGATATAGGGTCTAAGGGTGAAAAAATTAGCAAAAATTAACACCCTGTATATATATCCATGGAGACAAAATTTTAGAAAATACACGTCGAGTGCTACATGAGAAACCGTTACTCGTCGAAATTAAAATGTCATCGGGATATACATTTTTTGTCGTTCCCGAGCAGGTTGTAGCACAACTCGTTGATGGATCTATAAGACCCTCGTGCAGCTTATCGTTTAACCCAAATTGCAATCGCGGCATTCGTGCTGTCCCTCAGGGGTCGCGAGAAAAGAGCATATTCGGCCGATGGTTCGAAGTCGTTAATGTAATTGAATCCGCTTTAGGGGGGAGATACCTTTAGGCGAGGAAAAAATTGCCGATTTGCATGATTTTTTTTAAAGGGAAGACTTCTTCACTATTTTTTACACTTAGGGTATGCTTTATTACTACTTTCGGCTTGACATAGTATTTTCCTTTTTTTTTTCAATTAATTTTTTAAATATGGCAGATGTATGGCACGGTCTTTTAAATGGGTTGCAGCGGCGGGAAGTAATCTGAAAAAAAAACCAACCCATATTTCTCTTTCATTGACACTCATACGCAGAATATGAACCAAGAAAAAGTGAGAAATGTTGAAAATTTATGGAATGGTAAGCTTTGAAATAAAAAAGATTGAATTTTCCGAAAAATTACTACGTTTTGCAAGAAAAATACTTTTTTCAAAATTTTTTGTTTAGATAATAAGGTAAGAAAGATTTTCTCCAATTTTCATCTAAATCGGTCGATTAGTTTTTTAGCTATGCGTCACGCCAATAGTAGTAATAAAACATACGATAAATCTCAGAAATGGTGAAACATCTTTCCTTAAAAAAAATTATGGAAAACAGCAATTTTTTTCCTAGCCTGAAGGTTCCCCTCTAAAGTGAAGGTGAAATAACACCCGACTCCGCTGATAAAGAAATCCAGGAGGAGTTTTCGGAACTTTACTCAAAAACGGCGGCACCGATTGAGTCGAAATTTTCACAGACGACGACTGGCTACCAAATAAAGGGCCTATGACTCACGGATATTCGTGTTTTTGAAAAAAAATTATGGATCCGTTCGTCAGGTGAAACTGTAATTGAAGAAGGTTAGAAAACGATCTTTCGGTGGAGTTAATCGCAAATCCGAGATATACTTGACCTAGCTATTAAAGAAACACGCCTTTTGATACTCAACCCATTGCAATCTGAAGAAAAATTGCTGAGAAAAATTGCAAAAACATTGCATGTATTTGTTGATAATTCTGGCAAAACGTGGGTGTGTGTCGCTCACTCACGCAATATAAGTCAGTAGAAACCGGTGAACACTACCTTCTGGAAATTCCTCGTTGTGCCACTTTGCCATAAGGCGGGATCCTGAATTAGAAGGTCCAAAAAAAGCGTTTATTCGGGAATTTTTTTGAAGGAAAAAAAACTATGGAAACTATGGAAAAAAATGTCAACATGAAACAATAAATGACTCCAGATTTATCAGCCTATTCCATGTGCGTCTTGCCACTGCAGTCCCCAATCGTCGGGAAAGATGCAGCCCGTAATTTTTTACTGAAAAAAAAAAACAATGAAATGTTCAATTGTCATATATTTTTCTTCTGGGTGAATTATGAAAAAGCTGACAAAATCGTCAAATTATAACTTTTCTCAGGTTTGAAAAAAAATGTGTTAAAAAACACTAACGTGCTATAAAAATGATTTAAAAATACTTTTTCAACGACTTTTTTAATTCACTTAGAAGAGATGTCCATACTGGAGAAAATAAACTTTGGTTCGATGCGATAGGTCATTTAGTTTTGTTGCTATCACGCTCGCTAATTTGGAAAAATCGTGAAAATAAAAACTGGAGAAAACGCGCTTCAAAGTTTTCAATAGGAGGAAATATCAATATCAAATATCAATCGCTTCTCTGCTTTTGGCCTTGTGTCTTCGAAAATATTAACAATTTGCCTCTGTAACTTTGTAAATACATTCTTGGATAGTTTATCTATGGATTAGAGGTCTTAGGCCACAGTAGCGGGTATAAAATCATGTGTGAATTTAACAATTTTTTTTCGTATGAAAAAGTGATTCATTCATACAATTAATTACACATCTATTTTATATGAATATCAAGCTGTTAGAAAATATATTTTTAATTTTTTTCGATGAGTAAAATGGCCGACTACTCGAAACTTCTCGGAACAGCTTTTTTCCAATTGGCGTGACAAATAACTTCAACAATTTTTACTCGATTTACTTCAAATTTAAAATTTATGTTCCTAATTGCATTTCGTAGAAAAGTACGTACGGAATTTCCGATTGATCGAAAACTTTTCATTTTATGAGCCGTTTATGAGCAGTTATAACGAAATTTTTCACTGAAAATTCATTTCTTAAGTTCAAATACCTACAACTTTTGAATAAAACAATATTTTTTAGATTCCGTACGTACTTCTCTAGGTATTCTAATGTAGATTGACAAGAATTTTTGTTTTTTGTTCTACACTGAAAAAAAAATTCGTTCATCCACCCAAAATTCAGTTGGTTTAACAAAATGTATCTTTAAATACGTTTAACTTGATTTTTGATTGACATAACAAAACAGTATAGTTGGTGGTAAAATAGTATAGTGTTGTGAACTGTTGCTTATTTAGCATGTCCGAGCAACTGTTAAAACAAAAAAATTTCGAGACAACAAAATGCATATTGCAGATTCAACGATTCCATATGTCTCAGTGTAGGTAAAAAATTGTGGATGCCAAATGTCACGCCGCGGAGCGTCTAAAAAAAAGATAAAAGAAAACTTTAGGAGTCGGCCATGTTGTACATCGAAAAAAAATATATATATTTTCTAACAGCTTGATTTTCATACTAAATAGATGTTTAATTAATTCTACGAGTGAATCACTTTTTCATACGAAAAAAATTGTTAAATTCGCACATGATTTGATACCTTCTAATTGATGCTCCGGCCTTAAGGCTGTCCACTGCGACACCGTCCCAAAAAATTGGGGAAATTTCGAAAATTCATAGTAAAACAACTACTTACGCGATTTTCTTTATTTTTCGTACACGATTAGGGTGCGTATGAACATTCTGTTTTTTGTGTCTGTGAAATTCAAAGAAAAAGGATGAATAATCATAAAAGTTGTCTCGCATCTCACGATGGCGTAACTGTTAAATTCTCAGCAGAGAGCTCCGCTGAAGAGTCAATCTAGCAGTCCAATCTTTTTAAGGCGGTCCTCTAGTTTCTCGGGTCGAAAAATCGATTTTTTTCTCATAAATCACATCTACAACATGTGTAGAAAATGTGTGCCAAAGGATTTTTCGATATTCGAAGTGGTTCACAAGTTACGGCCTTGGAACGGAGCAGGCATACGGAGCAGGTATACGGAGCAGGTATACTTTTAAACGCGTTTTTCTCGAAACACCATTTTTCGAAACGGTGACCACGATATTTCAGAAACTACTGCACCGATCTTGTTCAAATTTATACAGCATCTTTAATATGTTATAAGCCAGCGATTGAAATAGGATTATCATGATTGCTTCGATAGTATTTTTTGCACGAGCGAAAAAGTTAAGAAAAAATGAGTAAAAAATAGAATGTAATTTTCAAAAGTGTATAAAAAAGTCAATTTTTGTAATTTAGAATTCACTCTAGTTCAATCGCTAGTCTTAAATATGAAGATTAAAATGCCGTTTGATTTTTTTATTTCAGATAAGCAGAACAGCCGCAATCTTGGTCACCGTCAAGCACGTCTTTTACTTGATGTCTTCCTGTCGGCCACTATAACGTTTATTCTATTGTATATTTTGACTTCAAAAAATTTGTAAAGCTTATTTAAATGTTAATAAAGATTATGCAAAAACAATGAGATTGGTTATTTCGATGCTTTGCCCGTAAACAATTATTGAAAAAGCCGTAAAAAAACAGCTGAGAAACTAGAGGACCGCGTTAATCTTATCGCAAATCCGAAATGCAAATTACAAACCCCAAAACAATGCGATCTTCGGTGAAACTGTGAAAATGGTACACGAAAATAGTGAAAAGTTCGACTTGGAGGAGTGTCGAGGAAGGAAGGGAAAACAGAAAATCACTAAAGCAACGGTTTCATAGCTGTATTAAAGTTGCTGACGTTATGGTGACAATGAAACTCAATAAAGCGATCAATGCGCGTATAAGCTGATATACACATAGGCATTCCAATGGTTTTTATATTTCCACGCATCGGTTATACGATTACCATTGCGGATATATGAAGAGAACTATTGAATTCCGAGGGAAACTCCTCTGCATTCGCACCGATAGTCTCATCTATCATTTTGTCGTGCCATCGGCAAATTCGATATCGCGGATTACTCAGAAAATAATGCATACGAAGTGCCGTTGATGAATGAAAAAAGAAAAGAGGAAACAGGTTCGCGTGCGTGTCGGACTGCGACCTACCGTGCCTCGTTACGTATGCGCACAATTGTAATATTGATTTAAAACTCAATTGCTTTCGCAAAGTTTGCCAATCAATCTGTCGTTCACTAAATAACAGTATTACGCAAACATCGATTATTATCAATATTTGATACGTACAAAATTTCGCGAAGCGTAAAAACTGGCAAATTACACATCGTCGAATGAAAAAAAAAATCCCCAAAAAGAAGAATAGGGTGAGAGAATCAGTGGTTAACTTTTTTCAGAGGTCTGTTGGTGCCTAACCGTTCACGCAATCTCAATGAAACCGTGACTAAACGTGAGGCGTGTTCAATGGCTTCATTTTGTTAAAAGACACTGAACGGTCTAACCCAACAGATATTGAGATAATAACCGTTTTTAAAAATGGAATTTGATTCACTGTGTACTTGGGGGTGTACACAGTGAAACATGCCAAATTTCACAATCAAATAAAATTTCAAAATCAAGCAAAATTTGAAGAAAATTACCCTGATGCACTGTATACTTGTAGGCAATGGAGTGCTTTTCTCTATACACTGAGAAAAAAAACCAATTGAATCAAAAAAATATATTGGTTGATTCAAATCAATATCTGATCGCGGAGTGCCACCGATGTATGAGATTGTTACAATACTATAAAATATTGGAAAATGTGATTGATTCAAATACCATATTATTTTATTTGAAAATCTCTTCTGTTCTCTGAATATCTACATTATCCTTCAAATAAAACTATATTCTATTGAAATCATTCTATATATAATCCGTAGATGCATGGATGAATTGATTAAGCGGTTGCTACAACATTTTTTATTTCGTACAAAAATATAATCAATAGAATGAATTATTTCTTTACTACATCCAAACGAATATGCCATGAGACGTGAGTTTTTCAATTTGTTTTAAATCTTAAATAAATAGTGAGCATTAGAATGATCATCCACGATAATAGTAGAGAGAATATCAGATATCCAATGGAATATCCATGGAGAGAATATCAGACATTCAACTGATAAGAACAGATACTACCCTTTGATCTTAGCCACAGGCCAAGAAGCGATATTCTTTAGAGTTTCTCCGGCATTTAAGTAGATTTTCGGTTAGCGCTACGCTTACGAGAAACGAGCGCGCGTGCGGCTTCTAGCGGTTACTCCGAGAACTACGGGTTTCCTCACACCTGTAATTTCAGTGGCGCTCGGCCATAATTTGGTTGAATTTTTTCAACCAAATGCGCAAGGAACAAATTTTATTTTCGCATAGTTTTTTAACCAATTCAGACATTTGCTCAATGTTTTTCAATCTAAATAAAATATTAATATTTTAACGAATAATGTACTTGGAAATCAATATCGGATATGGTGAAAAAATAAAATAACATATTTACTCAATAGAAATTTTATCTGAATCAAATGAGCGAATTTCAATTTTTCTGGTGTACTCGAATCAACAATAGCCATGTTACAAATTAAAACGCTTTTTTGTTCCTTGCAGAAAATGCATTCAAAACTATATAATTTGTTCGCGATAATTTTTTAGATAGATTCAATAATATATTGGTGTCGGCTATCTTTTGGATGAAAAAAAAAACTTTTAATTTTATCATGTTGTAAAAGTCAATAACGTTTTGTTTTTACTAATAAATCCGATTATTTACACCAACAATTGTACAATTGAATCAACGAAATTTTATTCAATGACACCAATGATATTGGATGAATGATTTTTTTCTCAGTCTAGAGTGAGGAGTATTGTACAGTAAACTATTGAAAAATTAATTTGAAAAAAAACAGCATATTATGAGATCACAATAATTTATTGACTATTAATCAACGCTGAGTACCTACCTAATGAGGTAGTACCAGTACCTATTTAAATCACAACGCGAAAATATTCATATTACGACTTATACCTCTGTGTACCTCGAAAAATTGAGCCACTGTGTACCGACCCTCTCCTTTTTTCTAAAGGGGGTACTGACAAGTTTCTACGTTTGTTAGGTTAACAAAAAAATGCTCAAATACCGCAATATAGCTGTATATTGCGGGAGAACAATGACTTCGAACATAACTGCGATAGGTAAAGAATCAAAAAACATACAAACTCAGCAGGTTTTTCACCTTTTGACACAAAAAATAATATAAAATCACCTCTCACAAGCGAATTGCGCGGGAGCGACTCACAGACAGGTTCAAACCTATTGGCATCCGAGGGCGGTTCTAATGTAAAAAAGACGCACACATATACATGTCCACTTCTGAGAAACAGAAACGGTTCAGTGTACTGTTACCACTGTTCCCACTTTGACCCTACCCTCTATGGGCACAAATGTGCAGTTCGTGATGACATCAAGAATTTACAGGCCCGTTAACGAATCCACGTACTTGAGATGCACGAGAAAAATGGAACACTGTCAGGATGAAGCGGGACAAAGGGAGGAATACGAATCGACGTGAGGAAGTAGCGAAACGGGAAATGAGGAAGTGCAAAAAAGGGGTTGTCTCGCTCCCCATCGAGATCGCGGAAACTTGAAAAGATGCGGCACGTAACGAGATGCTGGTAATTGGGGAAACACGGGCTAGTTATGATTCGCAAGTTTGAATGTAGTCGGTGGGATGTTAATTAGAGGAAAGCCCACGGAATCTATTCAGCTCGCGGCTCCTCGTGTTTTTTTCAATTCGAAGGCTGCTCGCTGTAGGCCGGTCCAGGGCCTGCACACAAAACCGAATAAAGGAGATCCACGCCGATGGAGAAGGATGAAGCTAACCGCCAACTCCTGAAAGAAACCTTGCTGTATCATTCCACTGGTGTTGTGAAGCACGTAACGTCGGTATGTGAAGAGGCACAAGTAAAAAGAAAACGATCTCTATATACGGAGCACCAAGGCCATCATCTTTAACTCTCCCTCGTCTTCTATGCTCGTGGATCTCCCGTATGGATACTTGGAGTACCGGATACTTGGCATTTTTGCCAAAACAGGTTTTCCTCGAATTTTCGTTATTTTTCACAATTACCGGTGCAGCAATTTTCGTAAGGATCCAATTGAAATCCCATACTTGTCCCTGATTCCTGGTAGGAATCCAACGAGTCATCGCATTGGGTGCCTATCCTAAAACGTCAGGTTCGTACGTTGGATGCTAATAGGGATTCCCCGTTGGAGTTCAATGTACGAATCCATTTTGAATCCTGAAGAAGTTACTAATCGTCGAACAGAATCCGATACGATTCTTGATCCCATCGCATTCTGTACGTTGAGTTTTGTAAGGTTGTTGCTTGGAAATATTGGGTGAATGGATATTTATTCAAATTTTACTAGTCTTTATTGTATATTTTCTGAATATACTGGCAAAGGGAGAACGGAGGTTCCCGCACTCGTTTATTGAATATTAAACGTTAAAGTGTACATCGATCGCCGCTTCATCGCACTGGTTGTATGGGGCAACGTTACCGTTTCAGTTTATCGTGTATACACTGCAAAAACAAGTGTGTTGTTTTTACCCACTTTAGGTGTGTAAATGACGGTAGACACTTTATACACGTTTTAAGGGGAGGGTAGGGGTTTCAGCGTGAAAAAACACTTTTTTGTCAATTTCTTTCTTCTATATGGATAGAGTAAATTTATTGAAACCTTTTGTACATTGTTAAGTGTCATTTCAAGAACATTCCGTAAAATTTGTACGCGAAAATATCCACACACAAGCCGGTGACAAAGCTTTTCCAAGAACGCCTTTGGTGCCAAGAACGCCAAGAACACGATTTGCGGTGTTCACTGTATCTCAGCTAGAAATTATCTGAAATTAAGTACCATTAAAATTTAGTCAAAGTATCATCAAATCCTCCCCCCAACGGTCTTTGACCATTTTTTTTTTCATTTCTAAATTTTTGGTGGTCATGTAAAGTGAAAAGTGCTATTTTTTACGAAAAATTCCGCCATTTTGAGGCTAGAACACCCCCTCAATGTAAAAAAAATCTCAAACTAACCGTTGGGGGAGGTATTTTATATGTAGAAAGTGTGTACCAAGTTTGAAAAAAAATCGGTCATGTAGTTTTCAAATGGCAGTGAACACGGACTTTGAAAAAGTGGTTTCGAGAAAAACGCGTTTTAAGTTTAGAGAAGTCGGAGCTACAGTGTTAGAGAAACGAGACTAAATAGACAATGACTTCGAGAGTTTTGCTCTGATTGATTTGACATTTTGGGATTATATTCTTAAAATGTTTAACTATAAGAAAAGTAAAAAAATCGCTTTTTCAAAAGAGCAAACACCTACACTCCTCTTAACGCGTGCGAAAAATAATGGTGTAAAGATAACACAGATAGATGCGTTCAAACAACACACGTGTGTCATTTTCTTACACACGTTAAAACGTGTAGAAAGTGTCTGTAGCCATTTACACACTCAGAGAGTGTAAAAACAACACACTTATTTTTGGAGTACTGCATACTGGATAGTACTGAAAAAAGACGACCTGTTTACGAAAAAGTGAGGGTTGTTGAAACGTATGTATTGAAATGTGGCAACGTCGAAGCTATGGGAATAGCAGAAGCAATCGAAGGCCTAGCGCGCCAATTTCGAATACGTTAAGGGGCTATACCAGTGTGAAAGCTGAACATTTGGGTGATTTTCGGGAATTTTTTGGAAGAAAAGTACTCGATTAAATATTTCGGAAAATTGAGAATATATTTGGCTATATTTGACCTGTATTACGTAATTTTTTCATAGAAAAATATTGAGATCCAAGCGACTTATGGGCTGCCTTCGAAGGCGCCAAAAAAAAAGTTCCTCCACTGCTGACATGATTCCGACCGATTGAGTAGCTGGAACCGAAAAAGGAAAAAATGTCGTTAAACTGGAAGATATTTCCTGTACAATGACGTAGGATTTTCGAGAAATATCAAAATTAACAAAATGGCGTAGTTGTGAAAAAAGTCTGTTTTCTTGCCTATAGAATGGTCGTTTTTTTCAATGCCAAATCGTCAATTTTTATCCAATCAAAAATATCCTACGTCATTGCAGAGTAAATATATTAAAGAGTACTCAGTTCAAATTTCAAGTCAATCTTGAGTCAATGCTCTCAATGCTCTTTGAGTTACAATGTCAGCAAATCTGAAAGATCACATTTCGAGAAAAACGCGTTTAAAGAGTTAACTATCGATTTTTGCAAGATAAAATGAATAAAATACGGCCTTGAATTTTTTACAGGATATTCTTGAAAGTATAAACTGTCGAAAAAGGCAACAAAAAATCGTTTTTTTGAAAGTGTCACACTGGTATAGCCCCTTAAAGTCAAATGCGAGTAAGGGGAACTTATTCATTTATTTGTTACGATGTATTCCCTTTTTTCTAGCTTCGGTGAGCAAAGTACGATGCTTGTGGGCAGGAGCATTGACGAATCGTCTTTTCCATCGAAACTTTGAAGCGCCCTAATATTTTCTTCTGCATTATTTATTGCCTCCTTTTGCTCTGAAACAACCTCTGAAAACGCCGACTGGCACAAAACGCGCGTAACACGGCTGCGACCTGTGGCAGTCACTGCAGTCAACCTAACAGCCTCGAATTACGAGAAAAGTGTGCGACGTTGTCAAAGCTCGTCGATTTTAATAGGCTTTTTAAAAATTGAAAATTAATTTTCTCATAATCCCAACTCCTTCAAATTAACGTATATATGTAAATAATAACTACGATTATCTACTGTATATTTGAATTTTTTTTTCGATATTCTTTCGTTCACATCATTAATATTTTGCTACAATAAGTTGGCCCTGGTGACGTTGCACAATATTTTAGCATAGGAAGTTCGCCCCTCCCCCCCCCCTCCCTCGTCATTCAAAAATGATTTAGCAACAACCTTAAAAAAATATAACTACACGAAATCAGTAGATTAAAAGAAAAAGTATGAATTTTATTTGGGAAAAGTATAAATCGTTTAAAAAAGTATATCCCAAAAATCGGCTGTAATCACATCACTGAAAATACACTGTAATTATTGTTTATTTATTTCGCTACCCTTTGACGTAATATCACCGCACACGTAGGCGCTTGCGAAGTGTGCAGGTTATGTTTCAACACGCCAAGTTTCTTCTCCTGACTTTTCACATATTTTCGATTCGAACGTGGTAAGAATTCTCAAACGGCGTTCATCGGGGAACAGTTCAGAATCCAATTCGATCTCAAAGAGGACTCCCTATGTGCGGTGTCTCTGACAAATCCCTATAGAGATGTGAGTGCATCTTGGGACTACCCGAAAAATTTGTGCTAGAGATCACTGAAGGATATTTTAGCATTGAAAATGCTTTTCAAACTGTATAGTTTGTTGAGGTAGGCTGAGTATACTGCCGTTATATGGAAGAAGGCGGAATCTACAAAAAAAATGGAAAATGAGTTTTTGGTACCGATGGAATCAGTACTAAATTTCCCATCGTTTTGTATAGTAAAGTGCATTTTCGATTTTTTGTAGATGCCGCCTTGTTTCATATGACGGCAGTATAGGGGTCTGAGTAAGCTGGATGCCACACGAAACTAACGCTACCCCCACTCCACAGCCACTGTGTTGCAGTAGAGTGGGGGGAGCTGCGATATGCTGAATGCCTTCGATTAGTTAGAAAATGCCCTCTCCCCACCCGATTCTAATCTCGTTATTAAAATAAAAAATACATTACAACTTATATCACAAATATATTACAAAAATTATACAACAATTATTATACAAACAAACCCAAATAAACCCAATTATATACCTCAAGGCATCATAATTTTTTTTAAATAATAAAAACCAACCCTTATTATTCACATGTAGAGGAAGGTAGGGTACAGTGTGTCTCTTTTTTTCTAACGAATTTTTACTCTAATCAATGTAGTCTGATTACAAAAAAGGTCAACCGATTTCATAGATCCTCGGACGTACAATGAAGCTCCCATATCTTTTGCAAAAAGATTAAAAATACCAAAATAATGGAATCGAAAGTAAATTGCGGCTCGGCTCATTGTACCCTATGGGTGGGGTACAATATATCTGGGTACAGTATGTCAACTACTGCGAAAAGTAGGGTATAATGAGGTGGTTGAAAGTCTTATTTTTTTTTAAATATAGATAGCAAATTTTATACATAACAGTACGAACCCAAACAGAATCAGTCATCAGTATCAGTATAGAATCAGTGATATTACGGGAATATCTTATTTTTACAAATCGCACGTCGTTGACAGCGGCCCGTGACACATTGCGCTTCTTCGGAGTGTTGTCACTTCTTTGTTTCCTCATTGGGAGTCGGAGCATTGTGCCCCGCATCTCGGTGATACATTGCACCCCACTAGTTAGACATTTGATTATTGATAAAAATAACTATTAATATAAGTCTATTAAAAATAACTATTAAAAACAAGCTCATCATGAATAATAAAATTATCGATTAGGGCCGAAAATCCGAGCTACTACAGAAAGTTACGTTATATTTTACGTTTTTCCGGCGAGCAAAATAATTTTTTTTTCCAAACCTCACATCAAGTTTTAATTTTCAATGAAGCTTTCTGAGCTCCTATCGACTTTGTTTTAGGCCTGACGAAACCAAAAATAAATCGTGATCCAACACAAAAAAAAAATTCGGAATTTACGAGCTACAAACATCCGAGAAATCGCATCTAGCTGACAGTGCCCCGTGAAACATTGTACCCTACTCTCCCTTACCTGTTTTTTATTATCCGAAAAGTCTGATTACATTTCCAATGCCATGGAATAGTTGCACTTTGTGTAATATCTGTAGATTTTTTTTCGCGATCCAACAAATTCCTGTTGGGAATTTCAAATAAAAAATTCGCAAATGACGTCAATTGGGAAATAGCGCGGAATCCATTTGGCTTCCAATGTGGACTCCCACACTGAGAAAAAAATAATTGGTGTGATTGAATGAAATTTTGGTGGTTCAATTGTAAAAATTTTGGTGTTAATAATCGGATCTATTGACTTTAATAACATGATAAAATTAAAAGTTTTTTTTTTATTCACAAGATATATTGTTAGCCGAGAACAATATATTATTGAAACTATCTAAAAAATGATCGCGAACAAATTATATAGTTTCGAATGCATTTTCTGCAACGAACAAAAAAGCGTTTCAATTCATAACATGAATATTGTTGATTCGAGTACACAAGAAAAATTGAATTTCGCTCGCTTGATTCAGATAAAATTTCTATTGAGTAAATATGTTATTTCATTTTTTTCACCATATCCGCTATTGATTTTCAAGTACGTTATTCGTTAAAATATTAACATTTTATTTTAGTTGAAAAATATTAAGCAAACGTCCGAATTGGTTAAAAAATTGTGCGAAAATAAAATTTGTTTCTTGCTCATTTGGTTGAAAAATTCAACCAAATCATGGCCGAGCGCTACCGAAATTGTAGGTGTGAGGAATCCCGTAGTTCTCGGAGTACCCGCTAGAAGCCGCACGCGCGCTCGTTTCTCGTAAGCGTAGTGCGAACCGGAATTCTACTTTAGGCGTTACCCCCACTTGTAGCACAAAAAAGGCCTTTTTCATGAATTTTTTTAAAGAAAACTACAAAACTTTTTTAATCGAACAATATGCCATCTTAAAGAACACATCTTGAAGAACTTTCAGTAATTTTTTTATTGAAAAATATTACATTGTTTAGTGGCAAATGGCCGTCAATGAAATAATGTTTTTATATACACGGTTTGCGGTGACCAACATTGCGGCGAAGTGGATCATCTGAAAAAAAATGTGGATGGATTTAGTCAAATATAAGTATAAACTAGTCTTTAATCGAAGGATTTCAAAAAATATTCATTTTTCACAAAATGGCGGACAGTCAAAGTTAATGGTTCGATTTTAACGAAAAAAACGGCCGTTTTTTGGCTATAAAACGGCCATTTTTTTCGAAAAAAAAAATCGAACGATTAAAGACTACATTTTTATGTATTAAATAAGCCTGCAAAATTTCAAGAAGATCGGTTCATTAGTGTTCGAGTAATCTTGGTCACCGACTTCAGAAATGCCATTTTGAGAAAAACGCGTTTAAAGTTTCAATTTCAATTTACACGAAGAAAATATTTTTTTTTGTAAACTTACAAAGAGCCATCTATTCCGGGCATAAAAAAACTGCACTTCAAATTGCACTTCAAAAAAATGCAATAAAAAAAATCGATTTTTTCAAAATCGCAAGTGGGGGTAACCCCTTAAACGCGGGAGAAACTCTAAAGACTATCGCTTCTTGGCCTGTGGCTAAGATCAAAGTGTAGTATCTGTTCTTATCAGTTGAATATCTGATATTCTCTTCATGGATAGTCCATTGGATATCTGATATTCTCTCTACTATTATCGTGGATGATCATTCTAATGCTCACTATTTATTTAAGATTTAAAACAAATTGAAAAACTCACGTCTCATGGCATATTAGTTTCGATGTAGTAAAGAAATAATTCATTCCATTGATTATATTTTTGTACGAAATAAAAAAGTTGTAGCAACCGCTTAATTATTTCATCCATACATCTGCGGATTGTATATAGAATGATTTCAATAGAATATAGTTTTACTTGAAGGATAATGTAGATATTCAGAGAACAGAAGAGATTTTCAAATAAAATAATATGTTATTTGAATCAACCACATTTTCCAATATTTTATAGTATTGTAACAATCTCATGTATCGGTGGCACTCCGCGATCAGATATTTATGCGAATCAACCAATATAATTTTTTGATTCAATTGGTTTTTTTCTCAGTGTGCGTGCTGCGTCATTGTGGTAGGGTCTAGGAACCCAAACAAATTTCTGCTCGGATATTTATTTGATTCGCGACCACAGCGTCACCCATCCGAGTATCGGTCCAGGCTGCCGTTGCTCCACATGGAATTTCAATAATGGCGAAAAATATTCGCGCCGACGTTAACGAGGGAGCATGACTGACGTCTCGACGAGTAATCGCCCCAATCGCTGTCGAAATTCACTTCGGAAAGAAGAAAAAAAACGGGAAGATGCTGCGCGATGATGACGCGAGATCGATATCCCGTAGATGGAGCGTCGGATCTCGTTCGTTCGAGTTTTCCGCTCCATAAACAATGACGGGAGCAAGCTCATAGCGAGGCAGTTAAGTGTGTGACACTTGCACCTGCGCATGCTGATGTTCGGATCTCGTAGATGTGGTGAGACGAGGGCACGTGGACCACTCTCTCGAGTGGAGAACCTCTCGTTCATGCTGCCAATACAATCTCGCTGACGGCGATGACGCCGCGTCACCGTTATCGACGAGCACGCTCCATCCACGCAGACAATGGTAAAATAATACATAGTGAGCTAAACAGACGATGGTCATTTAACGGTTCGCCCTGTTGGGTCACTGGAGAGTCACTCGACGCGAGAAGAGAGCCCACTTGCTCTACCACGTCACAAGGGATGATTCCACCTCGTTACACTTTGCGCTCATTCGAGGGCAGAACAATATTAACGCCGTTGTATCGAAATTTCATCGATTCTGGCGATTTTACAGACTTCGTGAAATACTTCGAACATCATCTGAAAATCTTTGAAACAGAGTAATACGTCAGCTACCATTGAATGAGCAACTCTCGAGTTGTCAATTTTATCTCGCAAATGGACCTGGGGATTTGTATGGGGTGGGGTGAATGCGATTGACACTTTAAATACGATTGTTTTTATCGCAGAGTTTTGTAGCTTAGGGTCTTGAGAGGGGAGATAACCTTTAGGCGAGGAAAAAATTTACTGATTTTCGTAATATTTAGCATTGAAAATGTTTTTGAAAATGTACATGGTTTAGCCTTGTAAATGCTTTTAAAACTGTAGGTTTGTTGAGGTAGGCTGGGTATAAGGGTCTGAGTTTGCTGGATGTCACAGAAAACTAATGGTACCCCCACTCCACTGCCACTGTGTTGCAGTAGAGTGGGGGAAGCTGCGACATGCTGAATGCCGGTGATTGGTTGAAAACTGCCCTCTCCCCACCCAATTCTAATCTTGTTATTAATTTAAAAATTACATTACAATTTGTATTACAAATATATTACCAAAAATATATAACAATTATTATACAAACAAACCCAAACAAGCAAACCCAAACCATACCGCAATGTATCAATGTTCTCTGAAAAATAATAAAAACCAACTCATGTTATTTACATGTACCGGTTTTTTATGGCCCGAAAAGTCTGATTACATTTTCCATGCCATGAAATAGTTGCACTTTGTGTAATATCTGTAGATTTTTTTGAAAAGGTAATGGACTCTTGGTCCTTGCATTTTTTTCTGAGTTTTAAAAAATTACGGCGGTATCGCACGATCTTCTTGACTGCATTTTCGTGACGTATGGCTAAAAAACTAATCGACGGATATTGATGAAATTTAGTGTAAATCTTTCTAACCTTATTGTCTAAAGCATAACCCTAGATGTTTTTGAAAATTAAACAATAAAAGTATTTTTTACTGCAAAATGTAGCTATTATTTTTGGAAAACTCAATGTTTTTGTTTCAAAGCGTACCACTACATCGATTTTCAACATTGCTCACTTTTTCTCGGTTCATATTCGGCGTATGATTTAATGAACGAAAAATTGTCGTTAGTTTTTTTCAGATTCATCCCGCCGTCGCTACGTGTCACGCCGTCTGACAATATCCACCTTAACCCATTTAGAAGACCGTGCCATGCGTCCGCCATTTTCAAAGATGAAAAAAAGTAACCATTTAACAGCCAAAAGTAGTACCAAAACATACCCTAAGTCTCAAAAATGGTGAAGAAATCTTTCCTTTGAAAAAAATCATCGATTTTTTCCTCGCTTGAAGGTATCTCCCCCCTTGACTTTAATGAGTAACGAAGATTTTGTAGAAATAATTTTTTTTTATACAAGCTGAACTTCCTCTTCGATCGATCACTATTTTTTTATTTTTCTATTTTTCTTCTTGATTCTAGTTCAACTTGAACACAATATTGTAGAAAGTAAAAATGTTCAATAAAGACCGCTTAGTAAACATACCAAATTTCGACTTTCTATGTTTAACATTATTTGTATATAAAATTTCTAAAAAGTCGAACATTTTTGGGCCCAACGAAGTAGAAACCTCTCTTTCAAAAAACGAAAACTCGGCAAGACTATGTATTAATAGTGTGTAAGATCCCCATCATCCCAATCCACTCATCTGAAAAAAATCTCGAAAATCACCGTGCTTTCGGGTCCCAAAGTTACTCACAAGGAACATCACTTAAAGTGTTACCCCCACTTGCGATTTTGAAAAAATCGATTTTTTTATTGCATTTTTTTGAAGTATAAGTATCCGGGCCCATACTTCTGTATGGGCCCGGAATAGATGACTCTATGTAAGTTTACAAAAAAAAATATTTTCTTCGTGTAAACTGAAATTGAAACTTTAAACGCGTTTTTCTCAAAATGGCATTTCTGAAGTCGGTGACCAAGATTACTCGAACACTAATGAACCGATCTTCTTGAAATTTTGCCGGCTTATTTAATACATAAAAATGTAGTCTTTAATCGTTCGATTTTTTTTTTTTCGAAAAAATGGTCGTTTTATAGCCAAAAAACGGCCGTTTTTTTTTCGTTAAAATCGAACCATTAACTTTGACTGTCCGCCATTTTGTGAAAAATGAATATTTTTTAAAATCCTTCGATTAAAGACTAGTTTATACTTATATTTGACTAAATCCATCCGCATTTTTTTTTCAGATGATCCACTTCGCCGCAATGTTGGTCACCGCAAACCGTGTACATAAAAACATTATTTCATTGACGGCCATTTGCCACTAAGCAATGTAATATTTTTCAATAAAAAAATTACTGAAAGTTCTTCAAGATGTGTTCTTTAAGATGGTATATTGATCGATTAAAAAAGTTTTGTAGTTTTCTTTAAAAAAATTCATGAAAAAGGCCTTTTTTGCGCTACAAGTGGGGGTAACGCCTTAATTGTCAGCCGTCGATTTTGTTGAAACTTATATATATAATAAAGCAATCAAAACTACTAGACACGTATTTTTTTTGTATCGGCGAAAAACGATTTTAAGCTGGGCAACCCCTCAAAGGAAGGCGTGCAGAGGGGTGGTTTTGCAGTTTCACCCACAAGCAGTCCACCGATCTCAATGAAACAAAAACCAAAATTCTTCTCATGTAAAGCGATCAAAAATCCACTACAGTAGTGTTGAAAAAAAAAATTAAATTAAGGGGTGACACGCCTTTCTTTGAGGCTCCGTTTCCCCCCGAAAAAGCATTTTCCCGCCGATAAAAAAAAATACGAGTCTAATAATTTTCAATGCTTCATCACATATATGAGTTTCAACAAAATCGAAGACGGACACTTAAGTGATGTTCCTTGTCAGACCCCCGGTAATATTTTAATATACATTTTTTCCAAGCGATGAAGCCCAAGTCAATCGAAAAAATGTCCAACCTCCCTAACGCCCCAGAGATAAATACAATTTCATTCGGTGGTGACTTCAATACTGCTACTGCCTTGTATATGCTCCACTCAAAGGTTTCCAACAAACTTAACGATGTCGCACGATATTTTTACGGGACACCGGACTCGCGAACTTGTGCACTCGTCCGGTTGAGAGACCGTTGAAAGTTCGCGGCAGTATTTATATCGATTTGATCTTTGACTATGCCAAATCAGCCGTACGTTACAGGAAGTATTGTCAGGGTAGATCGCGATATTCGTCGATACACCATAGGCTCCCCCGGTCTCTTCTTGCTCTCTCCTTCTGTCTCAAGACGTCTCGACCGCAGCGTTACCGCTAAACTGAAACTGCTCTCGCACTGCATTAAAGTTTACCTCTTCGAAGTTCTTTCTTATCATAATCGCATTTGGGGATAATGGAGCAAGGATAATTTGTTATCGCGGCATGTCATGGAGCAGAAACTTTTTAAATTACACTTCGTTTTTCGCTGAAGAAAACTTTATTTCATCCAGCTCCGTTTCCACTGCCACCACCATTGCGGCCCTCCCGAAAAATATGAGGATAGTTGGACACTCGCGGTATATATGAAAACCGGCATAATATTTTTCTAACCATTATTCTTTTACTCTCAGATTGTGCGCTCTCTCTCTCTCTCTCTCTCTCTCTCTCTATCTTTCTCTCTCTCTCTCTCTCTCTCTCTCTCTCTCTCTCTCTCTCTCTCTCTCTCTCTCTCTCTCACTCTCTCTCTCGTTTAACCCGGAAGAGATCAGATAGGGTATGGCTGTCTACTTTAGGAATGTCTGACGCCTGGAATGTCCCACCTCTTTGGTTTTCCTGTTCGGTCTTATATCATGCCTGTGAGACTCCGGTCGGAGCGTGTACGTGGATCGTGCAACCCCTTTATGCTCCCTGTACTGTTTTGAATGCTCCGAATGTTTCGGAAACTTAGCATCTTTTTTTTCTGCGTTCCTCCATCGTCGTGTTTTCAGCAAATAACATCGTCTCGTTTCCCCAAATAACATATTGTCTTATTTTCTTGTCCGGGATTTTCGTTGTTCCGCAGTTGCCTTTTATATTTTCACAATTCGCACCTTTGGTATCCAATTATTTCTGCATGTTTGTGGGATATGATTGAATATTAGTATTTTGAATAGAGATGTACTTTTTTTTCTATGTACGCCGATATGTACTCCAATATCTATGTACTATTTTCTATGTACTTCAATTATTATTTTTATAATTTTAATAATAATAATATTTATTTTAATAATAAATATAAATTTAATAAATTATTTTTATTATATAAAATATTATATAAAATTATTTTGTTATATTTATATTATATAAAAAATATTTTATTATATTTATATTATATTATATTTAAATAAAAATAAATTTAATAAAATTTAATAATATAATATTTATTTAATATAATATTATAATAATATTATAAATATAATTATTATAATAATTATTATTATATAATAAAAATAATTATATTGAATTATATTGAATCGATTAAAATTATTATTAGAATATATTAGGGTACAATAAATAATATTTTTCCGGTTTGTTTGTTGGACATTCATGGTTATTTTCACCCTCACCCTTTCAAATAATTTTACGAGGTATAAAATAAATGTACGCTGAATTCGAGCCCTCTAACTGAAGCCAGGATAATCTTTTTGCCCATTTGATTTACACGAAAATTTCCCTCTCTACAAGCGGTGGTTCAAGGAAGTCGTATTGACCACCTGGGCTTACCAATGACATAAATTTACGACTATCTTCTGCAACAGGTACGCGATAGAAAACGTTCTTTAAATCGAGATTTGCGGAGTCTCAAGTATCCTGGTAAGCACCGATACAATCTTCAATCAATGGCAGGGGAGTTGCCCCGGTCGAGAAGGTTCGCTACAGTCACATCCCCAAAATCGGCGGAAATTTTCGGCAAATGGGGACAAACTGCTTACGCGATTTACTCTATTTTGCGAATTGACAAAATGCGAAATTTTGATGGAAAAAATCCGTTCTGACAGGAACGAATTTTATTTGGTTTGCTTCAAATTATTGCGGAATCTTCTGAACTAAAACCTTAAAAAATTCGTGCGGATCAATCGATTTATAAATTCGATGGTTGCAATTTTCAACAATTTTGAAAATGGAAAATAAAACTTTTCATTGCAGTGCTTGTCATTCGTATTAGAAAAAAATCTTGTTCATATATACCACGTTCTCCATTGTTATGTTGATTTCGGAAAAAGTTCGTTTTGTGTCCAAGATCGACATTTGCGACACTTTGCAGAGGAATTTTATTTTCCCAACAGTTTCTCATTCGTTCGTCCGCGGACTGTTTGCTGTCACCGGAATAGTGCATTATGCATTTTCCAGTCTTTGATCCTAAACGAGTGTCTCCTTTGCGACTATATTTTCTGCGTCATAATCAAATGACTATTTCGAAGACATTCCAGCAGCTCGCTCCGCGCGACATCGTTAATCATTGACACTTTTTGCCTCTCTGTGTTGCATTTCATTCGTTCTCATTGCTGGTATTTTTTCCCCAGATTACCGCCTTTTTCAACACTCGTTCCTTTCATTTCCGTCTTTCTTCCGGCGACCCTTTCCACTATCGTTTAATCTATGTTTTCGACGACGATTCTGCATCCATATCAGCCGGAATTTCTTTCTGCATTTCCTGGCTCAAACTATCGCGTGTCCACTTCTTTTCATTGTGCTAGATAGCGACGTAATTGCGGAGCTTCATAATGTTCAACTCATCCACAAACGATTCGATACGTATTCAATGTCACGATTTTTAATGTAGATATTTGCATTTTCTCGTTGTACTCCGATGTATTATTATTATTATTATTTATATAAGGGTAAATGTAAAAGGTGAATGTAAAAGTAAAAATCAGAACTTTCCTTCCCGGAAGTTTGAAGGTTCAACCATGTTTATTAAATCTTGCGTCTGTGCAGTTTTCATCCTGCCAGGTACAAAAGGATCGTGGAACGGAATACGCAGGACCAGAGAGCGCACATATTTCGGTAACAGACGAAGGTTCCGCATAACATTGTGATATGAATTTCCCAACTATCACTCTGCTAGACTCAACAGAAGGGCGGTGCCACGTTTAACCCAGTAATCAGCAGCTTCAGAACCGGATTTCAGGTCAACTGCCACGACGAATGATGGACGTCCCTCACTGCCAGCCCGCACAGGATAATAATAGCACGGACAGTTGTACATTCCTGGAATAATCGTTTCAACGAACATACATTCTACTCTTTCTCCTTCTCGTTCATAAAATCTGCGGGAAAAAAAAGAATCTTCTCCATTTCCGCTGATGGAGAGTACCTCTGGTCTTCTTTTTCAACAGCTCCATGGGTCGAAAATTAATAACGGGCATGGTGGTGATGAGCTGCATTGGTGATGGTTCAACGAGACAACTCGATTGCTTATCCCATCCAGCTCCCTCGAGGAAAATCGATCTAACGTACACTCCATCCTGTTGAACAAATGCAAGGGCATGTTACAGTTCTCGTGAGGTATCGAGAATCCTCATTTTCTGGATTGGTGGATTCTGCTGTGAAAAATGCCCTTAGTCCTGTTCTGATATTCTAGGCTGTTCATCAAATACAACTACACGCACAGGCGATGGCGAGACTAATCGAAGGTAGTGGTTGAAAATCATGGACATCAGCATATGTTACTAAGGCTGATCAAGATTTCCATTTTTTTTAAATCTCATAGCAGCTGCGTCTCTGGAAAACAGGAGTTGAGGAGATGTGGCAGAGCTGCGCGAATTCAACACGGTCAAGACGGTATTTTGGTATTTATAGTTTTTGGTTATGAGCCACCGCAAACTACCGCCAGATGACGCAGCAACCGTCTGCTACTCACAGTACTGCGAAGAGAAGAGGCCCAATAGACGACGGGTGCTGCAAATCCGTGTGTGATGCGTGTATATTAGGGTGATTCGTTTCAGGGTAACTTTTTTTTCTGACCCATCGTGCCCGAAAACCTTTAGTTGGTACCCAAAAACGAAGTTTCGTGAAAGGGGGGTGTTGTCAAAAAATATTTGGAGGTCGCGAATCAAAATTGAAGGTTTCCCATTTGATTAACATTGAAAAAAATGTTTTTGTCATTATTAGTGTTACCATTCCGCGAATTTTGATATCGCGATATTTTCCAAATGGGTTCTCATAGGAAATATGATACTTTACAATAAAGTTCATTGAGCTATGTCCGTAAATTCAACCGTTTCAGCGGTATCATTATTTCAAGTGAATATTGTATGAAAATATCTATTCAAACGGCTGTAACGCCTAAGCTATTAGATATATCGAAAAAAATTCAAATGAGAACTATGTAGAGAAAGTAATTTGCTACAAAAAAGTCTTATAAGCCGAGCCCGTAAATTCAACTCTTTCTCAGCTATAGGTGGATGAAGTAAATGAAGTATAGATTTATTTCGTTTAAAAAGAATCTATTTATTTTACTTCATCCACCTATAGCTGAGAAAGAGTTGAATTTTCGGGCTCGGCTTATAAGACTTTTTTGTAGAAAATTACTTTCTCTACAAAGTTCTCATCTGAATTTTTTTCGATATATCTAATAGCTTAGGCGTTACAGCCGTTTGAATAGATATTTTGCACAGTATTCGCTTGAAATAATGATGCCGCTGAAACGGTTGAATTTACGCCCATGGCTTAATCAACTTTATTGTGGAGTATCATATTTCCTATGAGAACCCACTTGGAAAATATCGCGACATCAAAATTCGCGGAATGGTAACACTAATAATGAGAAAAACATTTTTTTCAATGTTAATCAAATGGGAAACCTTCAATTTTGATTCGCGACCTCTAAATATTTTTTGGCAACACCCCCCTTTCACGAAAGTTCGTTTTTGGGTACCAACTAAAGGTTTTCGGGCACGATGGATAAAAAAAAAAGTTGCCCTGAAACGAATCACCCTAGTGTATATATCGACGCTGCTTACGAAAAGTACCATGTTTCAGAATTCTTACGAAAACAAGCACGTTTGACATCACCGCGAAAACTAGCACGCTTCGGCTTTCAACACGGAAAGAAGCAGATTTCGATATTCACCGCGAAAATTAACATGTTTCAGTAACACTGGAATTGTTTCCGACTTTTCTTCCATGCTTTTTCACGCCTTGCCGCTATTTTTTTACTCCATTTCTTTGACCGCATTCGGAAATTTACGATTTTTTAGACCTCTCAAAAAAATTTAATTGGACTTCAATTCAAATTGTAAGTATTCGGGAAATATCCATTCAACTTTACGTCGATACAATCCACGTTAAATATGACTTTGACCAAGAAGGACGAGAGATGAAAATCTTTTAAAAAAAACAAGAACATGGATGATGTTCGAATGTTCCAATTAAAACGGACGTCAGATGAAAAATTGCTTCTTGCACCAAGAAAAAAAAGAAGATTTACAGGCCATGCTTGACAGAGGATTAATTCCAATCGAACATCAGCAAGATTTTTCAAACATATTCGACGATAACCATCTGTAAGATTACCGTAAATTTGTTGAATGATATTTTCAATAACGTTATTTTTTTAATAGAAAATCACAATAAATATTTCATTGTATTTACAATTTCGATATTATATTTTTATAAAAATCACTACTATCGATTTTAATTGATAATTATTATCAAAATCTTAATAAAAGCAACGAGGATAAAATTAAAATGTCATTACGGAAACAATTTTAATATTAAAAAAATATCAATGGTTTATTTTTCCAGATTTTTACCTGAGCACGAAGGGCTTTAAATTGTCATCAAAACTCTTTTTGGTTATATTGTACGAGCGATGAGATCCTTACGGTTTTAATCTTACTCCTTTTACACTAGTTTTTACAGTGAAAATCAAATAAGCTAGTTTTCGCGGTGACAGCCGAAACATGCTGGTGTTCGCGGTGAATATGGAAACACTAGTTTTCGCGGCAAAAGCTGAAACATGCTGGTTTTCGCGGTGAATATGGAACCGTGCTAGTTTCCGTGGCGAAGGTATAATCATGCTAGTTTTCGTAAGAGCTTTGAATCGTGCTACTTTTCGTAAGCAGCGTCGATATGTTCACGTTGACCATGTGGGATCGCCGCCAGTTGGGAAACATGATGTACTGGGTTTTCAGCATTGTCGATGATATTTTTAACGTCGCTGGTATATTTTTGCTAGTTGTGTGCTAAAGACTCTAAATCCCAATTTTTCCGTCATTTTTTTCATAAAAGCAGTTGAAAGAACGCTCCAAAAGTGTGTTGCTCCGCTGTCGAGAGCCTAACGGTCTTGAAATGTGCATCAATTCGGTGCATCAGTTAGTAATTCACAATCCTTCCTATGATAACTACACCTGTAAAGTTTTTTTTAGTGTTTGGAAAAATATTGATCGTCAGGCCGTTTCTGCAACAATATCGCACGTACACAATGCATTTCATCTCAATTGATCGTATCGTTTGGTCGAAATTGGGGATCAAAATTTCGAAGTGGTCGGAGCATATCATACATCCCCTTAAGTCTTTGCAACGTTGCTGCAAGACTTCCGCGATCTTGCTACTCATTAATGGAATCCACATTGCCATACCTGACATGCCAACTTGGCTGTCGGAAAGTCAGAACGCAAACTGCAATATCGCCACGTTTCTGCAATTGATTTGCAATTTGTGTTCTGTGCAGGCTGGACATTTCTACCACTTAATTTCACTGAAAAAGTTTCACCCACGGGAAAGCCACTGAGAGATGATGTGCCCGTGGAGGAATCTTTGCGATCCAATTCAAATGATGAGGAAGCATACGCAAGTTCCTAACATCATCGATTTTTATCTACACACGGGCCAACTAGCTGCCATACCTGATATTCCAAGCTGGTTGTCGAAATGTGAGAACGCAACCTGCAATATCGCAACGTTTCTGCAATTGATTTGCAATTTTGTTCTGTGCAGACTGGACATTTCCACCGCTTAATTCCACTGAAAAAGTTTCACCCACGGGGGAGCCACCAAGAGATAATGTGCCCGTGGGGGAATCTTTGCTATCCAATTCAAGTGACGAGGCAGCATACGCAAGTTTCTAACATCCTCGATTTTTAGTCATACACGGGCCAACTAGCTGCTGCCCTTAGCGAAATAGCTCCGCCCGATTCACCGAGCACAGGAAGTTCTGAAGGAAAATAAGGGAGGATAAAAAGCGAAAGTACCGTAGGCGCCTCGGTGATGGCACTCTCCGCGATTGTCGTAACTTCGAAGTCCCACGACAGTGAATCAATGGAGACGTTCCAGCGTCTCGCAAAGATCTGCAGTATCGCTGTGAGAAAACCCGTGGGAAAGGTGTACGCTGAGAGCCAGAAGAGGACAGGCGGGTGAGTAGTTTGAGCCCAATTTGTAAAGTGTTCAACCCGACTTATAAAATCTCGGGTCCAAGATCCAAGAGGTTTCAGGGAAGGATAGGCAGTGAGCCATGCAGCGGGAACTCGCCCTTCGTGCATGCACGTAAAGATCTCTTCCAGTTCGGCTGTCATAAGGACCAAGCCTTTTATGGCACGCTCCAGGTCCGACAAGCTGACCTGCGTCTTCCTCAGTAGTGCGTTGTAACAACTTATTTCCTGCAGCAGGACCACGTCAAGCGGACTCTTGTTCGGACCCATCAGCTTCTCAGTGCTTTCGTAATCAATGCAGCTTGGGATCTTTGATGCTATGTCAATCGCCAGCTGAATTATCTGCAATTGGAACGTGACGTCGTTGAACGTCTTGTCGAGTCCACGCGCAGATGTGACAAATTTACGAGTATCCACCAATTGCTTGATTTACGATGTTTCATCGATTGTAACATCGCCTTACCTTGTCGCCTTTGTCCGATTCATCATCGCCAGTGTGAACTTCCATCTGCAGACTCATGAGGTTCTTGAACATTATTTTAGTCTCGATAATGAGCGATGTTATGTCGGCGTTTGCGTGTTGACCAAATACTTCGGGTTTGTCGGTACTCGGGAGCATCGTTATAAAATCTCTATACGATTCCAAAGAACCGTCTCGAGGCACGTAGTACGTGGCCAACGATGAAAGCCGGTAATACGCCGTGTTGAGAACTTCCTCGTTGAAATAGTGTTGAACATAAGCGAGCAGCAGTCGACGATCCCAACTGTCTGTTACGTGTCCTCCGTAACACACTTCCGCTATCATATACTTTAAGGATTCCCATGGTGTCTCGGCGTACTCGTCCAGATACACTTGCAGTAAATTTTCCGACACCTGCGATTTACAAATTGTCCATGTGCCACATCTTTGTGAGGCAGTAACTCGCAATTGTGGAGTTGAATTCTACATTTTAAGTTGACATCGTTTGTGGTTGATTACTTGAGATTTGCTTGATGTTAAGGGGCTGTACCAGTGTGACACTTTCAAAAAATTGTTTTTTGGCCTTTTTCGACAGTTTATACTTTCAAGAAGATCCTGTAAAAATTTCAAGGCCGTATCTCCGATTATTTTATCTTGCAAAAATCGATAGTTAAATCTTGAAACGCGTTTTTCTCAAAATGAGATTTATCAAATTTGCTGACATTGTAACTCTAAGAGCAATTATCCGATTGACTTAAAATTTGAACTGAGTACTCTTGAATACATTTACTCTACAATAACGTGGGATATTTTTGATTGGATGAAAATTGACGATTTGGCATTGAAAAAAACGACCATTTTATAGGCAAGAAAACAGACGTTTTTTTCATAACTACGCCGTTTTGTTAGATTTTGATATTTTTCGAAAATCCTACGTCATTGTATAGGAAATACCTTCCAGTTTAACAACATTTTTTCCTTTTTCGGTTTCAGCTACTCAATGGGCCGGAATCGTGTCAGCAGTGGAGGAACTTTTTTTAGCGACTCCGAAGGTAGCGCATAAGTCGCTTGGATCTCAATATTTTTCTATGAAAAAATTGTGTAATATAGGTCAAATATAGCGACATATATTTTTAATTTTCCGAAACATTTAATTGAGTACTGTTCTTCCAAAAAATTCCCGAAAATCACCCAAATTTTCAGCGTTCACACTGGTAAAGCCCCTTAAGATTGTATGTGAACAAAATCATTTTCACTGATTTCAACTCTACCAAACTCGGTGTGAATTTCTTCAATGATTCTCTTCACTTTTTGAATTCGGTTATTTTAGCACAATTGCAGCCAGTTACGCGACAGTTTTAGGAACTTTGTTGAGCTGTTTTCTCATAGATTGCAATGGTTTGAGTACGAAAATGGGTGTTTTTACAGTGGCTAGGTCGAGAGACTCTTCGATTGGCTACAAACTCAACTGGAATATGAGTATCTGACCTTTATCAACTGCATTCACGTGGCAAATTTATATGTGTTTTTGGTTTACGCGATTGGTTGAGTTGACGTTGTCCATCAAGGCAGATATGGAAATACCGATTGTACCGGAAAGCTCTCGTATTTATTGTTCTTTTTTCAGCCTTCAAAAGTCTAGTAATCCAAAAATAAGTAAACGTATCTCGAATTATCGGAAAATTCATTTACCTCGAAATCGGAGTCGTTGAAACTGTAAAGGACGTTCCAGCCTAGCTGGCGAAATTTTTTACGCTCCAGTAGAACGGAGTGAAAGAAAACGAGATTGAATAACAATTTCTTGTATTTTGCCGTTGCCTGACACACGTCGAATAAATTGTCCGTTATTAATCCGTAAAGACGCTTCATATTCGCCTTGAGCCCCTTCGGCGGCTCCGTCGTCATTTTTATTCCCGCCTGGAGGATCGATATCGGAAACTCCGGTGTAGGACTCGAGCTTAACCATAATCTGGAATTTCACAAAAAGTAAAAAAACCAATTGATTTGCACTATCGATTGCTTGCACACACAAATGGGTGTGCACGAGGAAGTATCGGCTTCGGATTATTTCCACCGCAGTATTTTTTTTAAATCTTGTTCAGAAGATATTGCTGACTAAGGATAAACCGGCTGTAGCAGTAGTACCTGAATGCTGGATGAAGATTTTTACTCGTTCCCAGAACATCGACAATTTTGTCGAGTTTTGGCATCCAGCTCAACGATAGATGACAATTCGCCAGGAACACCCAAGATCCTTCCTTCGCCCCCATTTGTATCATTCTGCAATGAGAGATTACCAAGTGAAGGGTACTCGTAAAGAATTACGTCTTTAAAAGAGTTCCCATACGCCACAAAACGTTGCAGCAACATCACAGCCACGTTGTAAGATTGCGTGATTTAGTGACAAGCAGCAAGATTTCGTAAGATTTGCGCACTTGGTTGCAATCGGGGCCTGTCCCTGACCGAGGGACAGAGACATGAAGCGTTGGCGCATGTTCTGGCTTTCCGCAAGTTGCATCAGTGCATTGGTTGGATCAACGCCGGGTGACAAAACAAATATCAAAGGTGACTGTGGCACCGAAATATCCAAGACCTCCTTGATGTCCAGCACAGGTGGCTCGACGAATCTGCGCCCGAGGTTATGAATGATAAAGACCGTCATGCAGGAGGATATGCGGTCCAATCTGCAGCTCCGGATGAAGAGCATCTTTTGAAATTCGTTACAGTTCTCTTCCCACTCGCCGACCAATGGTCTCGTCTCCGGCTCCGTGTTCAAATACCTGTACGAATATTTCGTGAGAAAATGGACGTGAAAAGATGCGCGCAGATTGGAACTTCCAAAAGGAGTAGATTTTCAGACGCGGCAAGGTCCGCAATTTGCGATCAATTGTCCACACCAAAATATAGCTGAAAAATACTCGAAAATGAGCTTTCGGTTGGCGCGATCGGGAATCGAAGAGATACTCAACCTGGCTATAGCAGAAACACACGTTTTGATGCTTACAAGGAACATCACTTTGGTGTCCTCCTCCGATTTTGTTGAAACTTTTTCATGTGGAACAGTATCAAAAACTAAGAGACGCGTATTTTTTTTATCGGCGGAAAAACGGTTTTAGGGGGTGAAACGCACCCTCAAAAGTGGGGATGTTTTTCGTTTTTCGTCGATGAAGTTTTAACGGTACGGGATATAAAAAAAAATTCAATTTGCAACAATGTTAATTTTTTTGTGTACTATACATTGGAGATGAGAACGATAACGTTATCGATGAAAAACGAAAAACACCCTTATTTTCGAGGGAGCGTTTCACCCCTTAAAACCGTCATTCGGCCGATAAAAAAAAATACGTGTCTCTTAGTTTTTGATAGTTTTCCACATAAAAGAGTTTCAACAAAATCGGAGGAGGACACCAAAGTGATGCTCCTTGTTAGTCCATTGCAATCTGTGGAAGAATGGCTGAAAAAAGTTTCGAAAACTAACGCCGGAACAAATGTCACAAAATGTTGCTGAAAAACCCCGTAATCGGAAAAAAATAGAAGGCCAGTTTGTTTGACAGCTGATTCTGTGGGTGCCGCGTGTGCTGAATCCAAGATTCCCTGAAAATCGCAGTGCAGGGTTTTTTTAGGGCATGAAGGGGGGGTGGGGGTGGATTGATGCCAAACGACAACCCTTACGAGGTCGGCGCCGTGGGAAAAATGTTCAAAAAATCCGCTTTAGTTTCGCCCACAGCGGCGAAGTTCATTTTGGGGGTGAAAAAGTTGGGGGAAGTTTTGGAAAATCAGGTTTGATTCAATAACTCTTAAGAAAAAATTCGTACACATTTTGCTCAAATAGGAATGGTGTAGCCCTTAAAAAGACGCGTTGATCGAGTATTTGATCATCACTCTCCGATAATATCTTCACCCTCAAAAAAATTCTTGAAATACAAAAAACAATTGTTTTTTAAATAACTCAAAAACAATCGATTTTTCGGGTATGGTTTAAATGTACGAAATGTAGAGAATAATTTTCTCTATATTTTCGTTTCTATGGACCACCCTTCAATTTTGATTTTCCAAACCCTCTCGGGGGTTGAAAGTTCAAAATGAAATTCTGGTAAATCTATTGACCGTACGAATTCGTCGCCGTGGAACAATTTGTAGCTTGAACCCTCAACTATATTTTTGTCCACAGCGCCAAACTCGTATCTCTTTATTTTCGGTCAATAGTTTTCCCAGAATTTCATTTTGAATTTTCAACCCCCGAGAGGGGTTGGAAAAAGCAAAATTCAAGGGTGGTCCATAGAACCGAAAATATAAAGAAAATTGTTCTCTACATTTCGTACATTTAAACCATCTCCGACAAATCGATTGTTTTTTAGTATTTCAATAAACATTTTTTGTTTTGATACTTCAAAAATTTTTTGGGGGTGAAGATATTATCGAAAGAGATGATCAAATACTCAATCCACGCGTCTTTTCAAGGGCTACAACGTTCCCACTTAAACAAAAATTGTATGAATTTTTCCAAAAGAGTTATCGAATTAAAACTGATTTTTGAAAATTTCACCCCACTTTTTCACCCCTAAAATGAACTTCCACGACTTCGACGCTGCGGACAAAAATAAAGCCCGGATTTTTCTCACCATTTTGTCTCTCGGCGCCGATCTCGTGGGGGTTGTAGTTTGTCATTAATCCACCCCCATCCCCCTTCATCCCCTAAAAAACCCTACAACCCGATTTTCAGGCAAAATTGGATTTAGCACCCTTGGCGCCTACAACATCACTTGTCAAAAAGCTGTCCTATGGGTAATTTCGTCTGAGAGGAGGGAACATAAATAAAAATACAGAATAGGAATTGACTGCTGGGACAAGCTGTGCAAAGTAGAGCACAGAAGAAGGATCCTTGAGGGACTGAAAACTCGCGGAAGCGCCGGCCATTAACTATAAGAATATCGCGACGTTATACCATAATGTCTACAAGAAAAAAGGAAAAATGAGGGTCCATAAAACTTTTCGAAATTCCAAGCCACTGCAACGTTAAAGTGCCTCCTTTGGAATGTTCGTTCAACTATTTGAAGTAGCAATGACGAGTAGAAGTGTAAGAACGAACCAGGCATGCCAATCCCGTGGATACTGCTCGAAGGAGGGCACGAGTCCGTGAAAACCGGCAAGTTTATCCAATTCAGTAATGTTGTCCCAGGCTTCGTCGGGCAACCAGCTACGAGCTGGATTATCCGTTTGATTCTCGCGATCCAATACAATTCCGCCTTTCAGCAAAAAGTTGTATTCGCTCGCGTTTATTTTCTTCTGATCCTCAAGTATTTTGATGCACGTGTGAAATGAGAACAGGAGCTTGTGCTGCTCGAACAGCCCTCGGCAAGTATTTCTACGATCAAGGGAACATTATCAATGTTTGCAAAGTCCCTTGATTCGTTTCGCGTTGGATTCGTATAATTGCTACAAAGTATGGTATTTTTCCTGATCTTCACGATCCCATCCCTCTCGCTTCAACCCTTGTCAATCCTCGCGGTACTCTCACTCCCTTATTTGCTTTTTATACACTTTTCGGGCTTTCATTCCACTCTCATTTACCGCTAATTCCCTCTCTTCGTTAGCTCCATATATTTCCAGGATGGCGCGAAAATGTCTGCTTCATTGCTCTTTTCGAGGCTCCGTGAAAAGTCTTTTTTGCAGGAAAAAAGAAAACGTTTCTTTTTTTTTATATTTGCCATCTTTTTCACTTGAGCATGACCGACGCTTCAGTGCTCGGAGCGTTCAAAGCGAGTCGGGCTTTCAGGAACGCATTCAAAATACGCGGTGGTCCTTGGTGCTCCTCATTAGGTTACATTCATATGGTAAAATCGGTTTTTCCCCGGTTCCCGTTTTTCTTACCAATTTGTATCCTACTGCTGCATAATACTGGGACTTTCATTGTTATTATTATTACTAATATTCTCATTATTATTATTGCTTCTATGACTATTATGACTTCTACTTCTATTTCAATTGCTACGACTGCTATTTTATTATTATTATAATATATCTTTTGAGAATAAACTTTTTTTGAAGCTCTTGTTCAATGGTCATCTTATCATTATCATACGAGGGAGAATTGATGTCAAGATTCTATGCCGACCCCGAATTAATAAACATTTAAAAGTAGGTCCCTAACTACTCGTGAATGACAGCTGTCAAAAAGTTCAGGTCTTCTCACTTTAGACGCTAAAAAATGCTATTTTCATGAATTTTTTTGATAGGTTTATATTATAGATATTGATATGAAAGTTGTTACACTTAATAAATACACTTTCGAAATATACAAAAAAAATATTTATTTAAGTCGCTATTTAAAGACGAAAATGGTAGATAAAAAAATGTCCTAAAAAAATTGTAGGTCTGCGCTGTTGACGAAATCTCGGAGATGGATCATCGGAAATAAAGAAATCAAAGGGCTTTACATTCAGTACGTTAATGGCTATAGCGCATATCATACGATTTTTCATATATGCAAAAATAAAGAAATGGCGGACATTTTTCGAAAAAAAACGTGTTTTTTTCATCGTTTTTGGCAAAAAATAGTAAATATCAAAATTTAAAAAAATCCTTTATATGCGCTATAGTTATAGTTGTAAAGAATATATGGTTAAAATTTCATAAGGATCGGTTCAGTTCCTTCGAAGATTTTATTAACAAGCCGTCGAAAAACGTTGTTTCGAGAAAAACGCGTTTAGGGGCTATGCCAGTGTGACACTTCAAAAAAATCGATTTTTTTGTTGCCCTTTTCGACAGTTCATACTTTCAAAATATTCTTTAAAAATTTCAAGGCCGTATCTCTAATCGTTTTATCTTGCAAAAATCGATAGTTAAATCTTTAAACGCGTTTTTTTCGAAATGAGATTTTTCAACTTTGCTGACATTGTAACTCAAAAAGAAATTATCCGATTGACTTGAAATTTGAACTGAGTACTCTTGAATATATTTGCTCTACAATGACGTAGGATATTTTTGATTGGATGAAAATGGACGATTTGGCATTGAAAAAAACGACCATTTTATAGGCAAGAAAACAGACTTTTTTCATAACTACGCCATTTTGTTAGATTTTGATATTTTTCGAAAATCCTACGTCATTGTACAGGAAATACCTTCCAGTTTAACGACATTTTTTCCTTTTTCGGTTTCAGCTACTCAATCGGCCGGAATCATGTCAGCAGTGGAGGAACTTTTTTTTGGCGCCTCCAAAAGCAGCGCATAAATCGCTTGGATCTCAATATTTTTCTATGAAAAAATTATGTAATATAGGTCAAATATAGCCAAATATATTCTTAATTTTCTGAAACATTTGATTGAGTACTTTTCTTTCAAAAAATTCCCAAAAATCACCCAAATTTTTAGCGTTCACACTGGTATAACCCCTTAAAGTTTGTTTGGGTTACATAAATACATTAAAACACTTTATTAAATGTATTTCGAAAGTGTATTTATTGAGTTAACAACTTTTATGTCAATATCTATAATATAAACCTATGAAAAAAATTCATGAAAATAGCCTTTTTAGCGTCTAAAGTGAGAAGACCCCTTAATGGTTTAAATAGACCGACAATTATGACATGACTCTATAAGACTTACTGGTAAATTGCATAAGTATGATACTCGTTGAGGGCGTTAATTCGTTCATCAAGATTGAGAATCTTCGGGCTCTTCTCGATCGACGTGACGAAAATATTGATGTAGTAATCGAGCGAAAACTGATACATCGGGTCGATGAAATTCATGTCGTTCAGGACGAAAAACAGTATGGCTGCTCGGTTGGAGCAGGGTCGATAGGCTTCCCGAGCTTGATCTATCTCTTTCTCCATGCTTTCCGTTATTGCCAGCGATTCTTGAACCGATATGCACGTCGCTTTGGATGTTTGCAAGGTGTTGAGCAAATCCAGGTCGTCGAGAAGCGAGCCAGATGTGGCACCTAACAAACTGCATCGAGCGATGGTACAGAAATGTTACTCGTTCAATCTTTTTTTTTAGACCTTACACAAATATCCTTCACGTCTAAATAGTCGGAATGTGAATATTTATGGAAAGGTGGTGAGGAAATAAATAAAGTTTGAGGCCTTATATACCTTTGAAAAAAAATCGTTTTTTTCGTCAATTGGCTTGAATGATGTAGAGATACTCCAAAAATGGTATGGTTGAGATGTATAAACATCTCAAGAATGATATGGTCCGAAGAAAAATGGTATAAACATTTTTTAATAAGGTTTTTTCTAAAATCATGTTTTTAAAATCGGGCGGACTAGTACCTCCTACAATTTTCAACCGATTTACTTCAAATTTTAACTGTATCTTCTTAGATAGATTTTCTAGCGAAGTACACACGATTTTTACGGTCTATTAACAATTAGAGTTTTTATAAACAGATAAACACCGTTTATTCTTCAAAATTCTGATTTTTTGTTCAAAATGGTGCCAATTCTGAAAAAAATTAATATCTTGCTATAATTTTGCGTACTTCGCCGGCAAAACTCATGTTAATTACGGAAAAAAATTGTACTCCGTTCTAGGTACTCATGTGCGTCTCCAACGAGTCCGCCCGTGGAGGCCCTAAAAACGCGTTCTTTTTTTACCGGCCACTGGGCGACTATTTATTTATTTTTTGGAAAATAAAAATTCATGTGAGTACCTACAGATATTTAGAATAAACTCTCCAAACCTCATTTTCATTGCTTCAATTGGATTTTTAAAATCCAAAAAGCCTTGTTTTCTGACTATCCGAAGGTATATAAAACCTTAAGCGATAATTGAGAAGGAAACAATAATATTTCAATGTAAAGATCAAATTTTTAAACAAAGCACAATGCTCACTATAGAATTTTGTCTTCGAGATCTTTGAGGGTTTTTTTGCCTTTCGCAATTGAAAGGACCAGACTGTCTTTCTGTTCTTCGAGTTGTGGCTTCTCTTTCCTCACGACGATGGCCAGGAGTTGAGCTTCGAGGCCTGGAAAAAATCGCGAAATATTCTTTCATGTTTAATTGCCCGTTGACAATTTTTCTTAGCGTCGTGACAGTCGTTCTCGATTCAAGTAATTATCAGAGGAACGTATTTGCCGAATGATGTGCACTGCCAGATGATTAGGAGTTCAAATTAGGAGCAATGAGCCGAAGGTGAAAGTGTGCAGTGAATTAGTGGCGGGAGGAGATAACTTTAGGCGAGGAAAGAATTTGCTGATTTTCCTGTTGCTTCACCCTTTTTGAGACTTAGGGAATGTTTTTTTACTACTTTTGGCGGTCGCATGGAATTTTTTTTATAAATCTTTAAAAATGGTGGAGATATTCACGATCTTCCAAACTGCATCTCCAAAGCTGAAAAACTAATCGACCGATCTTGATGACATTTGGTATCAATATTTCTAACCTTATTGTCTTAAACATGACCCTAAATGTTTTTGAAAATTGGAAAACTGGTATTTTTTATTGCAAAATGTTGCCATTTTTTTGGAAAATTCAATCTTTTTGTTTCAAAGCGTACCATTTCATCGATTTTCAACATTTCTCACTTTTTCTTGGTTCATATTCTGCGCATGAGTGTTAATGGAAGAAAAAACTGCATCATTTTTCTTTCAGATTAATCCCGCCGACGCTACGTGTCACGCCGTTTGACAACGTGGGCCGGAACGCGTTGAGAAGACCGTGTCATAACTCCGCCATTTTTGAAGATGAATGAAAAATTAAAAAATGCCATGTAACAGCCAAAAGTAGTAGTAAAACATACCCTAAGTCTAAAAAATAGTGAAGAAATCTTTCTTTAAAAAAAATCATGTAAAACCGCAATTTTTCCCTCGCCTAAAGGTCTCTCTCTCTCTCCTTAATAAAGGAGCTATAATATAACACTAATGAACGAGGATAATTTTGTAGATCTGTCATTTTTATCTCGATGACAGACTTGACGATTTTTATGCAATTGAAAGAGCTTCGACTTTGGGGGAATTAATTTAAGGGTGTTAAATAATCAGCCTTATTTCTGCGAACTAATAGTCTACTAATAATGAAGTAGAAATGTTGCTGGTTCTTCCCATATTCTTAATCTCAGTGGTTTGGCTCCGTGTTACAATCTTTGGATACCATATGGCAATATGTAAAATTTGTTATACCCTGGGGTCTCTTTGCCGTGGATCGCGCGGTCTTCCAGATACTAATTAATAACGAGCAATCGATGGTGAGCCAGATTCTCTAGAGCTTGACGATAAATGGCCTCACGCAAAAAGGGTCGTGGAGCTCGGTAAACTACTAAAGTAGATCACCTTTGATCATCGTTGAGGTTGTCTCTAGCGTGGACGATGGAAATTATGGGCAAACAAATTCTCGACCGTTTTTAACGATTTTTCATATATAAAACGAAGCATTATTAGTACAATTACGTTGAGACATAATGTTTTCAAGAAAAAAATCGTATCAGACGCTAACCGATACGATATCATTTCATAATTTTTATATCCACAAGTTATTAGGTTTTGTGTAGGCTTTGGTAATTATGCCCATAAATGTGCATATGCAGCATCGACATCAGCTGCGGTACTTTTGAATTATTTGCTTCCAGCCCGAGCAATTTTAAGTACCGATATGATGGGGTGTAATTACACTCCATTTTTCGTGTGGCGTGTAAATACATCCCAACATTTTTATCTGACTAATAATTATTATTCAGATAAAAATGAATGTTTTTTACCTTTACCGTTCGTATTTCAAAAGTACGCAATAAAGTTTATTTCGGCATCTATATTAATATTTAGAAAAATGTTCATTTATTTCGTTTTTATTCTACGTTAAGTTTATTTTTAAAAATTAACAATTGCTTATATTTATGTTTAGATGAATAAATATTGTTTAATTTTTTAAATTTGATTTACACATCAAAATCGACATAAAATGGTTAAGGGGTAAGGCCACAGTAGAATTTTAAAAAAATCTATTTTTTTTCGCTATAACGGTGCTTTATCATCATAAGAATAAGTTACTATTCGATTCATAGCAAGACAATTTTTTTTTCACCGACTTTGAGCGTATAACGTCAGCCCACGTCTGGCACGGCCATAGAGTACCTAAAACTTCAAACGCGTTTTTCTCGAAACAGCTTTTTTCAAAATGGCGTGACAAATAACTTCAACAATTTTCACTCAATTTACTTTAAATTTAAAAGTTGTTCCTAATTGCATTTCGCAGAGAAGTACGTACGGAATTTCTGATTAATCGAACACTTTTCATTTTATGAACAGTTTTATACGAAATTTTTAACTGAAAATTCATTCAAATACCTACAATTTTTGAATAATAGAATATTTTTTAAATTCCGTACGTACTTCTCTAGGTATTCTAATGTAGATTGACGAGATTTTTTTTTGTTCTAGGTAAAAAATTGTGGATGCTAAATGTCACGCCGCGGAGCGCCTGAAAAAAGATAACAAAAGAAAATATTAGTAGTCGGCCATTTTGTACATCGAAAAATTTTTAAAAATTCTAACAGCTTAATATTCATACTAAATAAATGTGTAATTAAATTTATGAGTGAATCGCTTTTTCATACGAAAAATAAATGTTAAATTCGCACATGATTTTATACCCGTTACTGTGGCCTAACCCCTCAATGCCTAGCTCAATAATAATTAGCTATCTTTTAGCGTAGAAGTAAACACTGTCGGGAGTATCCAGCGGGGGAAAAGACCACATTAATATGTCTCTCGGTCCTTAGTGATTTGCGGATACCGGAGAAGCTCAGTCGAAGAATTCTGGGATACTGATCAAACAGGAAACAATCTCAAAGCTCGGTAGAATTTCGTCGAGGAGCAGTCACGTCCGCAACTCGACTGTTTCCCGACGTAGAAGTCGAGGAACAATCGGGCTCAAGAACAGGAATACTCCGCCGCAGCTCAGTGACGGGAGCAAAAGTGGAAGTTATCGCGGCCAACTTTGGCAAACTCCGCGGTGAGTTTCAAACGGTATCGAGGGATGAGCGCGTGTCCTCGTAGTTACGTCGGTGGATACCAAATTTATGTCGATCATGGTTTTTCGCGAAAAAAAATCATGCTGCCGTTGCCAGTATGCGCACTTGGGCCAATGGGAGAGAGTCACTTGGGAACTTCGACCGTATCGGGTGCAGTTCGAACAAGTCAAATTTGTAAAACATCCGAGCCACGTGCACTGGACACTCGAGCCAGCAAGGTCGGTAACAATTTGCCAGCTGTTTTTCAGTATTTTCCTCCCAAACCATGGAACCTCGATATCTCACAAAAATTGTCCCACAACAGAAAAACTGAACCGAGAATCTTTTGACAATGACTCGAATTTGACAACGTCAAGTCTGGCGAAATCGTGGAGTACAAACAGTCAAGATAAATAGTGGTGTACATTGTTGATTTGGTAAAAAACTTGATTAAAAACAAAGAAACAATATTTGGAAATCTAAACATAAAAATAAACAATTGTTTATTTTTTTAAGTTATATAAAACAATATTTTTTAAATAAATAAGTCCTTTTTCTTAATGAAAAATATAATATTTCCTAATATTCTTTCAGGAAAATTTTTTAAAGAATAAAAACGAAATAATTAAACATTTTTGGAAATATTAATATAGATGCAGAAATAAACTATACTGTGTTCTTTTAGTTTTTAATGCGAACGTTAAAGCTAAACAACAATATTGATTTTTATCTGAGTGCACTTAGACCCCATATAAAAATGGAGTATAATTTGACCCCATCACATCGGCACTTAAAATTGTTCAGGCTGGAAACAAATAAATTAAAAGTACCGCAGCTGACGTTAATGCTGCATATGCACATTTATGTGTTCAGTATTGTGTCAATGCTGTTTTTCAGTATTTTCCTTCCAATTTATGGGACATTGATATCTCACAAGAATTGTCTCCCAACAGAAAACTGAATTACGAATTTTGAGTATCCACCTAAGTAATTATTGGATATCCATTTTTACTTCACAATAGATTGTTTGGGTTTGACGAGGGTTCTGGGAATTTGTTTTGAATTTAGTAATCAAGGCCTCGAGGATCCCATTCCAAAAGTATTTATTCGTTGGTTCCATGCTGAATTTAAAGGGTTATATCTACCTAGAGGCCCGAATAAAATGACCAAATTCTGATTTTTTTTCTAGGGAACTGTTGGTGAAAAAGAAACGCATTTTTTAAACACAAACGTACGTATATTGAGAGCCTTTAAAAAAATACAGAAAAACAACAAAAACATGTCCATCGGCGGATAATGATATTTTTTTCGCGACGTTTGGCGGTGGACACTGTCTAACGCAAACGGTCCATCTGAAATCTAAAAACCAAACGGGTTATTTAAGTTTACAATAAATACGAGTCGTTGACGATCGTCGATGTTTAAAATAATTTTTTTTAACAACGTTGCGATGAATCAGAAATCCGAGCATGCAAAATCCATGAAAAAAAAGACATTTCTACGTAACTATTAAAACATGAAGATCGATTTTGAAAAAGGGAGATCGTCGATGACCTTCAAATGTTTCTCATCGTGTCTTCTCTAAATTTGAAAACAATCCATCGAGTGGTTCGCGAGATATCATGTCCACCGACTTTGAAAAATGTGTTTCGAGAGAAACGCGTTTCAAGTTTGGAGTATGGTGCTGCTACCGCTCGCCCGGCCAAATGTTAGAATCTGTAGCTCATTCAATATAAGGAATATTTTAATGACATTTTCAGGGAATACAGCTAAAGGTCATATTATCGAATAAAAATATTTATGGAAAATGCAATTTTTTTGACTCACCTAGGTAGATGTAACCCGTTAAGGTGGGATATACATTTGGACAGGAAAAAATAAGCGATATTGAGGAATTTTTTAAACTAAGAAAATATTATTCTACTATTATCAAACTATAGGTATACTTTAATAGTATATTTGAGTATACAAAACAGTTTTTTTTAATTAATTCATCATCAAAATGGCTGAGCTGTGACAGAGTGTTACAGCAAGCTCGCCGCGGGAGTTGCGAATCGGCGTGCAGTCTTGCTTCCCGACTGAAAAAACGACTTTTTTAATCCACATTTTACAGAAATGTTTCGTGAAGGGTTGATTTTTTTTGTAAATGCTTGCCATTTTAGTAAATTTGCAATTTCTTCGTTTTAATTAATGTCTTTAATTAAAGTCGTTTAAATTTAATTATAGACATTAATTAAATTAATGTCTTAATTTAATTTAATTAATGTCTTTAATTAATTTAATTAATGTCTTTAATTAACGTTTTAATCAATGCCTTTAATTAATTTCTCAAAACTAATGAATGTTTCTTCGTTTTAATTAATGTCACAGAAATTATACATGTTCAAACATTTTTTCAGTTCGAACATGTATAATTTTTATGTGACATTAATTAAAATGAAGAAAATGCAAACTTGACAAAATGGCACGCATTTACAAAAAAAAACAACATTTCACGCAACATTTCTGTAAAATGTGGATTAAAAAAGTCGTTTTTTTCCTACTTTTCAAAAACGATTCTCGTCAAGTAGAAGGTACCAATATTATCAATATTTCTACCAAGTTTCAACTCAATCGGCTTAATAGTTTTTGAGTAATCCTGCACGCCAATTTCGATAATGCCGTTTTAAGAAAAACGCGTTCGAAGTTCACGTCCGCTGCGAATCCGAGCGGTGAGGCACAGCGTTGACGGGCCGTAACGTTTGAAGTTTTTCGAATCTCACTTTAAAACTTTGGGAAAATATTCTACATATATAGTTCTATCGTTAAAAAAACAACAAATCGATTTTTTGATCGTTGTAAATGTATATCCCGCCTTAAATAACAGCCCTGAAATTCTTCCAAGAGAGTCAGCATCACTCGCAACAAAAAAAGTAATCGAGGAAGACAAAGATGAATTATTCAAACGGGGGTCGATCGCGTCGACACTACGAAAATATGCAACAACTCTAACTCTCCGCAGTTCTTACGGAAAATAACGACTTAAACATTGTGGATCTATAAATTGCGGATAGTCGATAGTGGGAGGTTCGGACGAGGAAAGCACTTTACTTTATTGACCTGTGACAGAATGGGCAAGCGAAGCTTTTGCTGTTTGCGCTGCCCCTGGTGCGTATACAATATAACGATTAAGATAAGCTTGTGTTTTTATGGTACCGTAGCCACTGGGAACTCTTATAATTCCTCCATGTTAGTCTGTCCGTCTGTCCCAGCGGAGTCTCCCACTCGCTCTATTGTTGTTACCCTTTTTGTTAAAAATGTCAAATATTAGGACGTTCAATAAATTCTCGCTGTTTTCCAACGGATGGCGTTGCCGGAACTGCGTGCGTATAGTTTAAAGGAGGTTTCTACTTTGTTGGGCCAAAAAATGTTCTATCGTTCAACAATTTTTTATGCGAAAAATATTAAATATAGAATGTTGAAATTTGGTATGTTTACTAAGCGGTCTTTATGTAAGTATGAAACTTTTCATTTTATTCGCACATAAACTTCAGTTAAACTTTAAACGCGTTCTGCTCGAAACTATATTTTCCAAGTTTGCGAAAATGTGCTCCTACATGCCCTAGATCAGCAATCGTTGTGAACTTTGGCAGGCACGTGTACAACAAACGTCTCCATTAGTTGACCTAGAATTATCTAAAAATATTCAAACGTTTTTATTTCATGAACAAAGAACTGCAAAAGATTTTGGTAAAAATCTAAACTTCCCCTTCGAACGCTCACTATTTTTTTATTTTTCAATTTGTCTTGATTCTAGATCCACTTATTCACAACATTGTACAAAGTAAAAATGTTTGTTTTTTGCTTCACGTCACTTGGTTAGGACGTAGAACTTCCGCAAGCAAAGAATAGGCTCCTCCCACTCCCAGTACCATGTTGAAGCAAACTTTAAAAAATATTACCACGCTCAATAAAGATCGCTTAGTATGAATAACAAATTTCAATATTCTATATCTTACATTTTTCGCATAAAAAATTGGTGAAAAATGGAACAGAAAGCTAGAAATTCCGCGTATGTAATTTCGCCGAAGTGTAAACAACTTTTTTTTCGTAGTGTTAAGGGGAGGGTAGGGGTTTCAGCGTGAAAAAATAAACACTTTCTTGCGAATTTTTTTCATCTAAATGGATAGAGTAAATTTATTGAAACCTTTTGTACATTGTTAAGTGTCATTTCAAGAATATTCCGTGAAATTTGTACGCGTAAATATCCACAAACAAGTCAGTGCCGCGTTTTTCTCGAAAGCACTTTTTCAAAGTCCGTGTTCACTGCCATTTGAAAACTACATGATCGATTTATTTCAAACTTGGTACACACTTTCTACATATAAAATACCTCCCCTCCCAGTTTGAGATTTTTTTTTACATTGAGGGGATTTTCCACTTCCAAAATGGGGGAATTTTTCGTGAAAAATAGCACTTTTCACTTTACATGACCACCAAAAATTTAGAAATGAAAAAAAAATAGCAAAGACCGTTGGGGGGAGGATTTGATGATACTTTGACTAAATTTTAATGGTACTTGATTTCAGATAATTTCTAGCTGAGATACAGTGAACACCGCAAATCGTGTTTGTCCAAAGGCGTTCTTGGAAAAGCTTTGTCACCGGCTTGTTTGTGGATATTTTCGCGTACAAATTTCACGGAATGTTCTTGAAATGACACTTAAAAATGTACAAAAGATTTCAATAAATTTACTCTATCCATATAGATGAAAAAAATTCGCAAAAAAGTGTTTTTTTTTCACGCTGAAACCCCTACCCTCCCCTTAAACCTGTCTAATTTCGTGCCAAAAAGAGTATTTGGGGGGAATTTTACCGCCCTAATTTATTCGTAAAAAATTTGCAGCTGAAGCGCTCAAAATTCTCGTTGAGGCTTACGGCGTTCATGCTCTCTCGGAAACAACATGCAGAGATTGGTAAAGAAACTTCAATAATAATTATTTTGTTGTGTTGAATTGGATACATTATTTCATCAAGACTCATGTCAGACGTTAGCGCAACTTGCAGAATCATCAGGAGTTGATCACACAACAATTTCGAAACGTTTGCAAGCATCAGGAATGATTTTGTAAAAATAAAGCATTAATTTTCACGAAATACAAGCGAAAACTTATTCAACATCCCAATCATTTTTGGAACAACCATTAGGTGAGTACTTTCGAGTGAAATTATTGCGGTTAATGTGAAACAATTAGTTTCGCAGAGAAAAAAAAAAGATTGTAAACTTTCTCACAATTATCAAGAATGACACACAGTTTTCGGAATTTTTCTCAGCCATTTTTCCACAGATTGCAATGGTTCAAGTGTCAAAATGTGCGTTTACAGGATAACTGGGTCCCGTCACTCTTCGATTTGCGATTACCCCAACCGGAAGATCAATCCAACCTTCCCCAACTACAGTTTCGCGTAAAAAGTTCATCCCTAATGTTTTCCCCCCAAAATACGAAATCCCGAAAGCCATAGGTCCCTTCGGCAGTCGGCCGTCGAATGTGAAAATTTCTAGTCATTCCCTTCAGCCGTTTTTGAGAAAAATTCCGAGAACTTTTGTCGGGTTTCTTTAGCGCCGGAATCGAGTATCGTTCTGCTTTGATGCGCGCTCCAACTCGCGTTTGGCCTCCTTTTCAGTTGTCGTACGTCCTCCGGAAAAGCCGTTTACCCAACGGGCTCTCCTTTGAAGAAAAAAAAAACACGCGGATAGTGCATTCGAATAAATTATTCACCGCTTTTCGACGTGTATGTGTAAACGCGAATAAAACGAATGAAAAAAAGAAGCCGAGAGGACGAAAAAGTTTAAAGTCGTGCGACGGATCGACAATACCAAAGGAGCATTGGAGGTGTGAGCAGCACGCCTAGCAGGACCATTCAATGTCGTCACTCGAATATAGTCGCCAGACGTATCTGCCACTAGTGCCAGTACGTATCGTACATGCTGCAACCGTCCTGTCAAAAAATAGCTACGTCGCAAGGGCGACAAAAAACGGAAGATTCGGGGGGGGGGGGGGGAGAGTGATGGGAAACGAAATTTCTTTATCCTGGTATCGATTTGTTCGCTATAAGAGGCGAGTGGTACGAAACGTCTGAGATATGACTCTTGGCACCGTCGTAGCCCGAGAGAGCAATAGGAGTTGACGCTTCAACGTAACCGCGGAATAATCACGTTTTCCATTCCCATTGATCGTGAGAACGTTCCACGAAACGTTATTTCTACAAATGGAGCGTGTAATATTGTCGCGGTCCACCTGATTGGCCGGCGCCGCGTTCTTCATTCTCTTCCTGCGTCTTTATTCGACTCCATAACCTGGAATCGTCTTATTAGATTTTTACCATTAGATGACTCACTTCTATATCACTTTGCGAATCTCCGATTGCCGTATCCGGCGGTGAGAGTCCGGTATGTGCCAGCGCGGAATATACCAAATACGGGAGAAAAAAGCTTTCCCGAATTTGTGGTACGCGCTGAGTTACTCCGACGCAACGTTGAGCCAGTGCCGAGCACCTTCTTGACTGTTCAGGGGTTAGGCTACTGTGAAATTGTCGAACACTCGTTCGACGCTTGAGGCAAATTAAATTAAAGAGGAAACTCCAACGTATGGTGCAGGAATCGCAGATTGAAGGTAAACTTAACATTAGAACGGTGAAACTGCTGGTCAAATGTTAAACGCGTTTTTTTCTTCGAAACTATGTTTTTCAAAACGGTGTACACGTTTTCTGTCATATGATGTAATTTGATGTAATTTGATGTAATATGATGTCATATGATGTCATTTGATGTCATTTGATGTCATTTGATATCATTTGATGTCATTCGATGTCATTCGATGTCATTTGATGTCATCTGATGTCAAGTGGTGTTATTTGATGTCATTTGATGTCATTTGATGACATATGATGTTATTTTTTGTCGAAGAATCGAAAAAAAATTAAACATTGTTTTTGATTATTGCAACACGATAATACAAAAAAGTCCCGGTCAAGTTTATTTTAATTAGACAAATATTTAGAATTTTTTGTTTTAATTTTATTTTATGAATAGATTTATTTTTTGATATTGCAATAAATTAATTTTTTAGACAATGAACTTGAATTAGTATATGTCTATATGTCAATCTTATCTATTCAAAAAGAACTCGTTTTGTTTCACGTCAACCGGGTGGCCAAAATCAAGTACAACGTTGAGCCCCTCACGTTCAAAGATCCTTCATGAGATTGTTTATAACTTCTTTGATGATTATTTTTCAATGACATTTGGTACACCACTTTGTTAATGTACATAAAAATAAATGTCCAAACGATTTTTCAATCATCTTACTTATTCCTTCAATTTTTTTCATTTTAAATAATCCTGATTTTCGGAACGTCACAGTAGCCGAACCCCTTCAATCGCTGCTTGAAATTTGGTACACATACTCAGTGTAATAGTAGATTAGTCTTGACCGACGATTTTCGTCTAACTTTTTTTTTCGTTACTTAATAATAATAATGTCATTTTTCGTCGAAAAATAACAAAAAATTGAAACATTTTCCCTTAATGACGACAATAACAAAAGATTCGTTTTGTTTGCAAATTTTTGCTCCCACTCATTCAACATGACTCGAAATTGGTTCAGCTTCAATATTCTACAGATCCCAAAGCATCGGAACGAGTAATTCTATGCAGGTGTTGGATTATACTCTGCCATATTACGATTTTTGGTATTAGCAGAGGTCTTTTAATGCTTTCGTCGTGAAATTTTTTTTTCCGTTACCGTGAATGTACCTTAAACAACGATAACTCGCCCAAGTTGTGGATGCACTTTGCCAAGAGGACTTGGAGCTATAAAACTCAGAAACGGGCAGTCGATTTGATGAGAAGCAAACGTAACGACGCTGGAGCATCTTACAGGACGAGATACTACGAGATCTACGGTTATTCGCCTCGTTTCTACGTTCGGGGTAAAAAGGTATCAGGGACACGATTGTCGATCACTGTTTTACGGAGCTTTTCGGGAAACGGCTTTAGGGACATAGATTGTTGAGACATTGCGTGGAAGACAAAGTGATCCTCAGTGAAGCGATCTCTGTGTTCTTTTATTTTAATTAAAGTTAACATTTTTGAGGAAAAGAAAAATTTAAATTTAAATTGTAATAGAAACAAAAATTGATATGGAAATTAAAATTGAATCGAAATTGGAAATGAAATACATTTTTGAAATTGAAATAAACATTATAAATAAGAATAAATATTTCCAATAAAAATAAACAATTCAAATAAAAATAGAAATTTTAAATCAAGATACAATTTTCCAATAAAAATGGAAGTTTGTATTTTAGATTGAAATAATTGGAAAAAAATTTAAACAAGAATAAAAAGAAGAATTTCAAATGAAAATAATTTTTTTCCTGAAAATAAAAACAGATATTTCTTTTTAAATAAAAGTAACTTATAATGTTGCAAATTATAATTGCTCACCTTGTTCTTTAATGGCAAAATTACATAACGTTGTGTTGCTGGATATCTCTGGAGCGTAGTGGGGATTGGGAAGTTTCGTCGTGATGAACAATCGAAATTTGTCATTGTAGCTTACCATCTTCTCGTTAAATTTAATCATGACGAGATCGCCTGAAAATACAGTACACATAACTGATCGCGCAAACTTGGAGTATTTCAATGAGGCGGGCGGTAGGAATCTTTTTCACGAAAATAATCCGTGGGATGCTATTTATTTCCGATTTCGAAAAAATCTCGACACAAAGCAGGAAATGTATTTTCAAATGGTTTGTCCGGAAAAATATTTAAAAAAACATTAATATGAAATCAATTATTTCTCATCATTAGGATTGAAAATCATTACATATACATACATACATACATACATTCATACATATATATATATATATATGTATATATGTGTTTGTGTGTGTGTGTGTATATATATATATATATATATATATATATATATATATATATATATTAGGGTGGTCCTTATTTTTGGTAATTTCGAATTTGACTGCTCGCACCGGCCAAAAAGGTTACTAATGTGCATCAAAAAAGTACGTGAAAGGCGCAGCCTGTGAGCTAATTTTAAACGGTGCCTCCAAAGGAGTGAATTTTTCCATTTAATTAATATGGGCGTATGGACCAGTTGCGGTATATTTTTTTTGTCTGATTTAATATTGCCTCGAAAAATTTGAAACTTACTGAGTGTCTCTATTATAGTTATAGGTACTTCAGAAAAAAATAAGAGATTTTTAGCGACACAAGTTTTGTACACACCGTTTCGTTAAACTTTTCGTGGAAATCACTTATTGTACTCTTTATTCAGAGAGTCGAGGAATCACGGGCTTGATAAATTCTCCGTAGTGCTACGCACTACTGAGAATTAAAGGGTAGGAGAAATGTTTTGTTTTCATATGCGCTCACTCCTAAGTAGTGCCACGCAATGAGAGCAGGAAGATTGATTTTCGTTTGCGAGTTGTTCAAACTGTAAGGCAACAGTTGTTTGAAAAAGTTGATCATCTAATGGCATAAACATGAATTCTCAACGAATATTACGTCAAGATTTATGTTTAGTTGGCAATATTTCAATTCATATTCTTGGAAATCAATTGCCGTCGAAATCACAAGTTTTGAAAATTTTGTTTTTTCATATGCGGATTTTAAAATCAAATGCGCGACAAAGTGCGCAAATAACATTGATCGAAGGCAGTGTTTTTTGGCAAAAAGCTGGTTTGCCTACACAAGCAAAACACTACTGCATTGACAAAATATTAAAGTTATACAGTGAACATCGCGCTTTACAAAAACAACAAGGCGAAACCAAGTAATCGCAAAAAAGAGCAGGATTTTGTTTCGTCCTTAAAAAATCAGTTCGATATTGCTCACGCGAATGTTCTTGACATGATTGATTCAAATGAAAAATACTTTCTACTGAATCAAAGAAAAGATGGAAGGATTGGATATATTGCCATCATCGAAGTCGACTACGACGAAGAAGGGAAAAAAATCCAAGTTAATCCACTTCCAGGTATGATAACACGTTTTGTTATAATTTGTTCACATCAATTACGGCAAGCCAGTGCTTGAAAATTCGTAAAAAAAACGTGTACCTTCGCACCTGCAGCTCCAAATAATGATCTGAAGTTGATTAAAAAACTACACGATTACCAATCAATCGACAAAAAGATTGCTGAGGTTTCGTTGAAAAAAATGAAAAATCATTTGTGGTACTTGAATGCAGACACAGCTGCGATGGCATTTTTCGACGAAACCTTATCAGCTGATGTGAAAAAACAAATTGTATCGATGCTCGGTAAAGTTGATGACAATGTTGAATGCCCTAAACGCGTAGTGGTCGAATATGAGAGATTTGTACAATTTAAATGTGGATTCGTTCACATAATCGTTATCGTTGGAATTTTTCGAACGATTCGGCATAAATCACAATTTCTTCAAGATTGATCCGATACTGTGGTCTTATGATAAGGATTATAAAGCAGCTCTCCATCTGGTTAGTAATCTAAAGGTGTTTAACGATACTACAGAAAGAGCAGTACAATCAATCAAAGAGTACAACAGCATACTCACGACTGACAGTGAGCCGAGACAATTTGTTTTGCAAATAGTATCGGATTGGAGAAAAAGAGTGCCTGATGCGCGAAGATCTAGTTCAATAAAAGAATTTTCATAAAATGCAGCGTATTGTCTTTGTCTATCGCATTTATACACTGTAATATATGTACTATTTTAAAAATTGTAAAATCCAAATTGTTACGCAATAAAAAAACATAGCTCCGATTGATAAACTTTTTTTTTGTAACGGTGGAATTTATTTATTTCCTTTTTCAAGCAGTTCAAACAATATTTGATGTTAGCCAAGCGGTTCGTACAAAACTTGTGCCGCTAAAAATCTCTTATTATTTTCTGAAGTACCTATAACTATGATGGAGACACTCAGTAAGTTTCAAATTTTTCGGAGCAATATTAAATCAGACAACAACAAATATACCGCAGGTGGTCCATACGCCCATGTTAATTAAATGGAAAAATTCACTCCTTTTGGAGGCACCTTTTAAAATCAACTCACAGGCTGCGCTTTTCACGTACTTTTTTTTATATACATTAGTAACCTTTTTGGCCGGTGCGAGCAGTAAAATTCGAAATTACCAAAAATAAGGACCACCCTAATATATATATATATATATATATATATATATATATATTGGTCGCTTTCCAATAAATTTGGCTGGTTCATAAAATAATCACGGAAATGTCGCATTCTTCAAGCACGCTCCATTAGTAGCTTTAAAAAATTTCTCGTGTGCGACGAAAATTATGAAGCGGATGATGCATAGAATATTAATGGAAGCGAGAAACATCGGTAATATTAAAACTTTGAAAGTGTTATTAAAAAAATATAGGTTTCTTTTAAATCCGGCTTTCATTCTGTTTGTTCACATCTCGGGGGTTGGGCTCTGAAAACACTGTTCGATTTACCCGGTATACAGGGTGTCCCACAACTGAATGCGTTCCCTGAAATGGGGGGTTGGGGGTGAAATTATGAGTCGATTGATATAAGCATGTGTGGGTCTCAGATCAACCCCTGAATTATTATTCAGTTTTAAAGGAGGGGCCAATCAGGTGCGTCCGCCTTTAAAAATTAACAATAATTCAGGGGTTGATCTGAGACCCACACATGCTTATATCAATCGACTCAGAATTTCACGCCCAAACCCCCATTTCAAGGCACGCATTCAGTTCTGGGTCACCCTGTATAATTTTGAAGTATTGATATAAAAAGTTCCGGCCTATACGACGGGTTCGTAGTATTCAGGGTTGTACTGCTTTTTGGTAAAAAGCTTTTTTATATTTGATGATTTGCGTGCAAATTCTATGGAATACGTACACCAGGCGAACACCCGATGAGTGAAAAATGCATTCTATTTATTTTACGGTGCGACGTGACGTATTGGAAAAATGGATGGATTGAGTTACGCAGGCCCGATAGGGCAATGTGCTAAATCTGCTGTGTCGTATGAATCTATGGCATTTGTTGGCCTAACGACATTAGAGAAATAATCCAATCTACTTATATCTGACGAGCTGGCAAACAAAACCGGACTTGTCCACACTACGTCAATTTCTTTTTATTGCTCGTTTTTTTCAAGCACACCTTAATTAGCTCCCGAAATATTTTGAATCAAATCCGGCTCTAAACACCTCAATATTTGTTAAAAACTGTCTTTTTGAGCAAAATAACAGTTTTTAGGCACAAAAATAAGTGAAAATGAAATAAAAATTTGCCGTAGTGTGGACAAGTCCGGTTTTGTTCGGCAGCTCCTGATTTGGAAACTAGGAGTAAAAAAACGAAAAAATTCACTCAAGACCTTCGAATACCGTCCGAGAGCTGCCAAATAAAACGGGATATAAAAAAAACCTACATAGTACAATGCCAAAAAGTCTTAGTTACGATTTAGACCGAGGAATGCCCTGACTAACGAGCATTTGGTAGTTAGTGTAGATGAAAATTCAGCGAAATTTCAAATGGCCGAAAAAGCCATAAAGCAAGGAATATTTTAGGCGATAAACGACGGAAGACTTCACAAAAGGAACTATCTTATGACGTTAAGGGGCCAGTCCACTTTGAAAATTTCAAAAAATCGAAAGCGAGCAAGACTTGAAGAAATCGACGATGATGAGCAATCAGAAGGGATTTCGTACGGTGCAGGAATTGCCGATTGAGTTTAGGTAAGAGGTTTTCATAGTATAAACTTCAAACGCGTTTTTTCTCGAAACAACGTTTTCAAAATCTAGCTCCATCGTATATCTAAAACTAATAAACCGATTCTCTTGAAATTTGAACCACATATTGTAAACATGATTCACAACAAGATGACCCTCGATGGTTTAAAAATTTTGATTTTTACTCTTTTTATTTGCGAAAAACTGCGAAAATACGTGTTTTTTTTACTTTTTTCGTTTTCCATCTGCCATTTTTTATTTTTTGATAAAACTTTATATCCGAGGGTCATTTTGTAGCTGGTGTCATACTGAATCTAATGGACTTTGATTTTTTTGTACTTAAACACGAATAAAAATGAATTACAATTATTTAAAATGTATTTCAAGACTTTATTTATCAAGCCCAACAACTTTTATATTCATATCTTGTATAAAATCCTCAAAAAAAAAAAAATTGCGAAAATAGCCTTTTTTCGTGGCTTCAAAGTGGACTGGCCCTCTAAAGGAATCGTTGGAATGATAAGGGATTTTTTTTGTTGCTGAAATATTTTTTTCCACCGATTCTGGTCATGAAAATCATTCCCACTTTTTTACGTATGCTTATTAGAGACTTACGATCACGATTTGCAAAAAAAGTTTTGGAAAATAATTAAAAAAAATTAACTGAAAATAATATCGTTGCGCTCCAACGATGCAAAGTTCAATGTCGATATTATCTTCCATATTTCCGGATATGTACACGTAAATGTGATGGGAGGGTGGGGGGGGGGGGGGGGGAGAGAGATATATTTAGGCGAGAAATTTTTTTCTGCTTTTCATGATTTTTTTTTTAAAGAAAAGATTTCCTCACCATTTTGTAGATGTAGGGTATGTTTTATAACTACGTTTAGCTGTTTCATGGCATTTTTTTATCAATCTTGAAAAATGCGGAGGTATGGCACGCTCTTCTGAACTCCATTTTCAAAACCGGCGTGACGTTTAGCTAAAAACATTATCGACCGATTCTCGTGGAATTTGGTATACATTTTTTCAACCTTATTGCCTGTAACATGAGCCTAAATGTTTTTGGAAATTAGAAAACAAAAGTATTTTTTCATTTCAAAATGTGGCCATTTTTTCTGGAACATTCAATCTTTTTGTTTCAAAGCGTACCACTTCATCGATTTTCAACATTTCTCACTTTTTCTTGGTTCATATTCTGCGTATGAGTGTTAATGAAAGAAAAAACATCGTTATTTTTCTTTCAGATTAATCCCGCCGACGCTACATGTCACGCCGTCTGACAAAATCCGCCGCAATCCGTTAAGAAGACCGCGCCATACTTCAGTCTTTTTCAAGATTAATTATAAAAAAATATCATCTAACAGCCAAAAGGAGCAATTAAAACATACCCTAAGTCTAAAAAATTGTGAAGAAATCAATCCTCTAAAAAAACAATCACGAAAATCATCAATTTTTTATTCTCCGCCTAAAGCTATCTCCCTTGAAACTATAACGAACGGAAAGTGTCTATTACCCAGCTTGATAAAGGCTCGCTGCAATATCGGCTTCAGAACTGAATCCAGAGTTTCACCTACGTTCTTCAGTAAAACAGGCTTGCCCAGTTGAATAGCTTGGCTGAGTATTTGCGTGTAGTCAGGCAGTCCAAAATCAATAATCTTTAATCCCTGAATGCAGAAGGAGCCAAAGCAAAGCTTCGCATAAATAAGCATCGAGCAAATAGAGCAAAAGAGCCAGGAAAGTGTGATCACGGTTTTGGTCGTTTTGGAGTAGATTAAAAAAGTTAACTGACGTTGGAAGATTCCATATTCTTGATCCATTTAACAGCTTGACACTGAGGATCAATGACGAGCGGCCACCGGGTGCTTCTCGTTATAATTATTCCATTTTCCGTGCTGAAACCATCGGATGGTAATCCCTGAATGTTCCATTCCCGAATCGTTGCTGGATCCCCGAGAAATTCTTTATTGTCGAACTTGGGCGAGAGCGGAATATTCATGGCGTCGACCTTTTAACGTTCAAATTTATACGGGTTTAGCTTTGCGGGGAATATAATTCATACAAATAGCAGTGAGTACGCTTTGAAGTAAAATTATTCCGTCTACTTCGATTCATTTCGCAAGACAAAATGAGGGAAATCTTTTGGACGTTGAAGTTTGCCATAAGTTTTTTTTTCTCGGTATTTGGACTATTGTTGATAATATTTGTGAAATTGTTGCAAGTAACCAAGTTGCGATTGAAGGCTAGTGCACAGCCGAGAAGATTTGACTTGGCCTGTATCTTTCATCAGTCGCGCAAACTCAAACAAATTGGATAATAAATTCCCCGTGGGAAGATAGGATTAAGCCCACCTCTTGATGCCAAATCTGAACCAATTCTTCGCGATAATTGGACACGAAGGGGCCGAGGTAACAAATGAATGCGGTTGATATTAAGCAGTCACCGGGAAGATAATCATAGTTGATGCCGAGAGACTCAACCGTCTGCTGCCAACGTATGCGCTCAGCCGACAACCCGTCCACCAGCAGAGCAGCTCTTTCCAACTTTAACTTGAGGTGTTCGGCCTGTCAAACGATAAGGGGGACAATTAAGAAATAATTGGGTGACGAGTCGTTAGCGTGGAAAACTTTGCGAGGCGTCTCCCTTCAACTTTGACGGGCTTCGCCTATATTAGTAGCCGTTCGTAAAATTAGAGCCACCTACTTTCACTTATCAGCTCTTGAGGCCATTTTCACCGCTGAAATCAACCCTGATAATATATCGGGGGTATCAGAGGATCTCGATTAAAGTGGCCGGCATATTAGGGGATGTTAAAAAAATCTTACGTTATTAAGGGGTTACACCTAGTTGTAATAATGGAAAAATCACTTTTTTCAAAAACACAATATTTTTTGACAGGTTTTTTATATTATCACTATATTATCATTATATCATCACCTTATAAATGTTCCTTGAAAATTTCAAAGTGATCGGATCAACATTGATAGATTCATAGGCTTATAGTTGATGCCCGTTGGGACACTCGGAGCGTCGTTCGAATTTTTAAACCCTTTTTTCTCGAAAGTACGTTTTCAAAGTCGGTGAGCAAAATATTTCAAAAGCTACCGCGTTGATCTTTCTAAAAATTTTAGGCTTTTTTCTAGATATAAAAATATAGCATTTGATCGAAGGATTTTTTTGTTCCGATGTATATTTTCGATTTGATGAACGAAAAATGCTCACTTTTTCGCGAAAATCGAGACACTCACTTTGAACACGCACCATTTAAAAAAAGTTTGTCGTCTCGGAAATTTCTTCGATTTATCATAGGATAAACTAATATACTAACGAAATCTGTTTGATTTTTTTATATTAGATAACCCGGTTAACTAAGATTATTAGATAAACGAGGGTATTGCTCGGCACAAAAATGTTTTTGAGAGGTGCTGCCCGGGCATCGGCTGTAAATCGATTATAATAAAATATTTTTAAACGAATTATCCAGTGTTCTTCAGATGCTACTTTCCCAAATACCTAATTTTTCTAGAAATTTATCATCACGATTTTTTATCAAAATGTGTGATGTGTTTAAAAATACCCACGGCCCTGTTTCACGAGGACGAATCACACTTCGAGTGGTTTATCTTCGTGTCTATTGCGATCGAAAGAAATTATTAATCAATTTCGACGAAGTAGAAATCGAACGAAAAGCGGTGAATTAATTTCCCGTTGTACCACTTATCGTTAGCAAGCCGAAGTAAGGGCTCATCTAAAACTTAACTTTATCTAGGGATTTTTTTTTGTAACATTGATTCGATGTTTCTCGACTTTTAAACCTGTTTTCATTTTCACGATTTTCCAAATTGGCGGGCGTGATGGCAAAAAACTAAACGACCTATTAAATCAGACCAAAGTTTATTTTCTGCAGTACTATTATTATTATTATTATTCAGAGTGAATTTAAAAAGTCGTTGAAAAAGTATTTTTAAATAATTTTTATAGCACGTTAACGTTTTCTTTTAAACACATTTTTTTTCAAACCTGAGAAAAGTTATAATTTCACGATTTTTAAGCTTTTTCTTAATTCACCCAGAAGAAAAATATATGACAATAAAATATTTTATTGATTTTATTGTTTCAGTCAAAAATCACGAGCTGCATCTTTCCCGCCGATTGGGAATTGCAGTGGCAAGACGCACATGGAATAGGCTGATCAATCTGCAGTCACTTATTGTATCATGTTGAAACATTTTTTTTATACATTTCAAATATACATGAAAAGATACCTCAATGTTTACTGGGCTCACTTATTTTTTCCCTTCTAAAAAAATTCCCGATGAAACGCCTTTTTGGACCTTCTAATTCAGGCTCTCGCCTTAATTGATTTCTACCAACTGGCAACTCACTTATAATCAAATTAATTGGTCTCCAATTCGTCTTTGTATTACGGATCTCGATGATTTTTTCTTGTCACCACAATCTTGGGAAATACCATAAGGAAGTTTCCAATGAAAAGACACTGTTTCGGATAAAAGCAATTACAAGAGCAGACATTTGGCTAGAATCGAAGTATTGTCAAGTTTCTCCCTTACTTCGTATCGCCTGTAGGCCCATTTAACTACTCCACTAATTAGCATCTTTTTGGTGAGCCATTGAAGATAAGAAGTTGGTATCTATTGGAAAATCACGAACAGGACTTATCGAGGGAAAGTTGGCCGACCCTGAGAAACCGGTGTACCCGATTGGAACGCCCGACGACTCTTGTATGGCGCAATCAAGAAAATGTATCGGAGGAACGCTTTCGTCACGTAATAGGGTTGAGTATTTACAAAAGTTGTACCTCTTCAGCCGTAGAATGAAATAAGGCGGCGTGGGAGCGAAGGAGGTCGTGTTAGCTCACAGTATTTTTTCAATTACATTTTGCGAATAGAAATAACCGCAACTGTACGAGATCTCGGTGTCTGCCAATTTATTTGCTCAACGAGGAAACTTTATTTTGGGAAAAAGTGTTTCAACGGGATAAAAACGATTCCAATGCTGTCAGAATGCGACAAAACGTCAAAAAATGTCTTTACGTGGGTGTGTACCGATTTTTCGTACACGTGAAAACTTCTAGTTTCCGAAATACCTGGCTGGATTTTTGCACAGCAAAAAATGAACTTTTGTACAGGAATAATACAGGGTATATTCCTACGGAATTTCGTGAAAATCGACAAAACGTTTTAGATTTCAAGAAAAAAAAATCTAGAGAAAAGTCATTCACGTTGTACCTTTTTCGAAATTATAAATACCTCGCTCACTGCAATTTCCTCAAATGCCAATTAATTATAGGTCTCTAAAACATTTGTCGAAAGACCGAGTGATACGAGATATCCGCGAATTGAAAAGATGAGTTTTTGAAGAACTTCGAATTTTCGGAAAATCGTCTTTGCCTTTCGGATTGAAAGCGAAGCCTTTGAAAATAAAAATGCCAAACTATAAAGGATTAAATCTGAAGTCGTAATAAAGTATCAAAGTATACGGAGTGTTTCGCTTCGAAGGTACATTTGAATTAAGTGGATTCGCCCTTGTAAAGTTCCGGTGTGAGTTATTTTCGACTCAGGATAAAACTACGTGCATCAATATTAAGTCCGCAGTAACGCACCAGCCTAATTAAGTCGTCCTTTTCCTTCATCTTCGCGTCGTACATTTGCTGCAGAAGCTCCAACTCTTCGTGCAACTTTTGTAATTGGGCTACAGCGTCTGCCAGCTCGTCCTCCTTCTGACGAAGTGATTTCAAAGCAGCTTCCAATTTCTCTCGCTTTGGAGCTACGATTCTGTACATAACGTGAAATCAGCAAGCTAGGGATCGTTCCTTACACTTGTGTATCCTATTAATTAAGTAGATATTCGACTCTCGAATGGATTACATCTAATTGCTCATTTATGTAAAGTCGTCGTAATCATCTTGGGTGCGAATGAATTTTTCAATCATTCGCGCGTTATTTTGAGCATGATTCAGCATTTTCGAAAATTTATTTCATTTTGGAGAATTTTTTTCATTTTTTGAGAAATTATGTCATTTTTTTGAGAATTCATTTCATTTTGGAGAATTTATTTCATTTTTTGAGAAATTATTTCATTTCTTGAGCAATTATTTCATTTTTTGAGAATCTATTAAATTTTTTACGCATTTTAAGAATGGATTGGATTAAATAATCGATGGGCAGTTTTTACTTATGGGAATTTATTGAAAATATCAGAAGGATCAGTAACGGTGCAGTAATCATTAACAGTCATTTTTATGTTCACTCATCACACACCTGACTACTTATTTAATAGCTATACATGTACTATTTCTAATTATGGTAGTTTAACAGTTTTGATGTCAACGATATGTCATACCTGTAAAGTTTGCCATATTGTTCCATCGCTATGACCCACATGCACAACGACTTCGCCGCTATGGACACCACGCCAACTTTTATAGGATCAAAGTCCGGATTCGATGTATATTTTCTAATCGTCTTCAATGTCTTATCCGATATGTGATCCTTGTCGAAGTCTCGTAGCTGAAAAACGGCATAGGGTTCACGAATGGATGATCAACGATGACAGCATGTATTTGGAATTTTCCTCAGCCATTTCTTCACAGTCACCAATGATTCAAGTATCGGAATGTGTGTTTCTACGATGTATCTCTTCGATTTGCAATTAACCCAGCCGAAACTTTATTTCTAAACTTTTTTCATTACAACTTCGCGCGGCAAAAGAATCTGCCATTTTGTTTTTCAAGAACTCGAATATCTGGTTAAGATATGTCCTTCCTTTAGCGGTCGGAGGTCGACTGTGAAAATTTCATGTGATTCGGTTTAGCCGTTTTTGAGAAAAAATCCAAAAACACTTCACCAATTTTTCCACCGGCCGAATCGTCCTTTGTCTTGATGTGTACAAGGAACGTAGCAACATTCGTAACACATTTTCTACACGTATCACATCGACGATCAAACTCACCGTGTTGAGAAAATTGACATCGCCAAGCTGGCGCTTCGATTCGGCCCACGTGGGCTCCGCAGTTTTCAGTATCATCACCGCCTCCATTACCATTTCCACTTTTGCCGGCGGCCGCGTGAACGATTTGATTTCCGAGAGGTCTTTCTTGTTCAACGCGTCGAGAGCCTGATTACGAAGTTAAAAGGATCGTGAGGGCGAAACGTGAGAAAAGAGCGCGGAACGAGCATCGTATTTTTGGTTTTTGATGATAAGATGATAAGACTAAGTAGTAACGCAAACACGCTGAAAAGCTTCACTTAATTAATTCGATAGCAGATAGACGAAAGGAATACCTTCATGGCTTCGTTCAGTGCTGGTTCAACGGCCGCAAGATCAGCGCGCGCAATTTCTTCCAGTTTTTTGCAATCTTTGGATTCCTCAGTGATGCGAACTGACTTAAGGGTCACCAATTTCTGTGTCTCATCCGCGTCCCGACGCTGAGTAACTATCGTCGCCAAAAACTCCTCGCACTCCCTCGTCGACTGAATCACCTGCTGCTGCGTGGTAACCAGTTCCACACTCATCTCCTGCACCTTTTGACTCGTGTCGTCGATCTTCAACAAGCCACTGCGTAGTTTGTTCGCTTGGCTCACCAATTCCTTTCTTTTCGTCGTCAGCATACTGTTTTTCAAGAAACACCGCTATTTATGGGCCATGCATTGATGCATCTTCAATGCTGAAGACATGTCCAACCGATTGCACTTCTGTATGTTGGTTTTTCACTAAACGTCAGTGGAACATTATCGGGTCGTTTGACACGAAGTTGTGGGAAATAACTCAGTTGACTTATGTCTAGAATCTAACAGTGAGAAAATGTGAAAATTCACTCTCACTCTCACTTTCGATACCGTCCGAGAGCTGTGATGTCAAGATGGATTTATATCCATCTTGACATCACAGCTCTCGGACGGTATCGACGGTTTTATAACTGCTGCGTAATGCGATGCGAAACATTCCTGGTTAGGTTCCAGACGGAAGAAGGCCTGACTAACGAGCTTCTGCTCGTTACTGTAGATGAATTATTAGCGAAATGTTATACGACGGATAAATTCTCGGTAATTGCCGATAATTAGCTGTGCAAATGGCCGACACCCGTGCAGAAATCGGCGTAGGGATCCAACTGGATTCCTATTCTCGTAACTACTTCCTGATAGGGATACCAAAACGTCACGCTCGTACATTGGATTCTCTTCGGGATCCTCCGTTGGAATACAATGTGCGAATCCAATTTGAATCTTAAGGCACACCACGGTAAAAAAAATTGTCATTTTTTTTTCATTTTTTGAAAGATACATTTGTTAAGAATGCTCTCACCATTTTTTTTAATTTGTAAAATTTGCGGAGATACAGTATTTTATGTCAAACTGTTCGAAGCGCACGAACTGAGCCACAGATGTGCGGTTTTGAACGCGTTTTTTCTCGAAACTACGTTTTTCAACCTAGTTGACAACACATTAAAATAACGATTCATCCGATTTGCATGCGCCAAGTCTTAAACTGTTTGAAAATCCAGTTTCTTTGGCACCACGTAGGGATTTTTTTTTATAAAGGCCTTCTATTTTTTTTTACGAACGATGATAATTTTCCATGAAAATCGGAAATAAAATTCGCTGGTCCGCCATTTTTTTTAGTTATCAAAATTCTCCTACGTGATGCTGTGAACCTATACGTCTAATTTCCAAATATATTTTTATTTTATTTTTCAAATGAACCGCATGGCTTTATCGCTGTCAACCGCCGAGCAGCAATTTCGTCGGAGTGTCCTCTTGGAAGCGGCGTACACCGCAAACTATACTTTAGATTCGAGTACAAAAATTTGTATACAGTCTTATATATGTATATATTGATTATGAGTATTAATAAAAAAAATTCCATTCATCGTTTGCTTGAAAATAATTACAAAAAATAGACCCGCGTACCGCGCACGAACCGTGGTATGGTACCTTAAAGGATTCCCACATCATCGAACAGAATCCGATACGATTCTTGATGGATCCACATTCTATACGTTGCATTTTCTAAACAAAATGTATAGATATACAAAATCTTATCTTGAAAAAGTACATCTTAAAATTCGATTTGAATCACATCACTGAAAATCAACTGTAATCATCGTTTGTTTATTTTACTGCACTTTGACATAAAATCACCAAACACGTACACGTTCGCAAAGTGTGTAGCTTATGTTTCAACCCGTCAAGTTTTCACATATTTTCGATTCGAACGAGGTAAGGATGCTTAAACGGCCTTCATCGGGGGACCAATGCAGAATCCAATTGGACCCCAATGAGGTACGATGTCCCTACCAAATCCCTATAGAGATGTGGGTGCACCTTGGGACTCTAACAAATTTGTGCACGGGATCACGAAAGATATTTTTTATTTTACAAATCGAACAAATTTCGGTGGGGAATTTCAAACAAATAATTCGCAAACGACGTCAATGGGGAAGTAGCGCGGAATCCGCTTGGATTCCAAAGTGGACTTCCTACGTGTTGCGTCCGTATCAAATCCCTACAGGGATGTGTTAGGATCCCCAACAAATTTCTGCACGGGCATTAGTTCGCAAATATTGCACTGGCGCCACTTTCACAATTGGACACGAGGTATTTCCCGCCCAGTTTTCTGTTGAGAGACGATTTTGGTGACATATCGCGGTACTGTCCCACGAATTAAGAGGGAAATATTGACAAAAGCTGCCAAATTGTTACCAGCCTGACTAACTTGAGTGTTCAGTGCACGAGCCTCGAATGTATTACAGATTTGCCTGGCTCCTTTCAATACCAACTCAATCAAAGTTCCTCCGTGACTTTCCCATCCCCTTAAGTTCGGCTAAAGTGCGATTAATAGTGTACAAACGTGGCATTGTAAGATTAATGGACCTCGAGATCGACATTGTGATCACTTACTCTTTGTACCGCGTAACCAGCTCGAGGAAGTTCGTCGGGGTCACGTAATTGTATCGCTTCATTTCAATTGCCATTTTACGCGAATATTGTATCACGGAATCGTGAATCAGGGAGAAGGTCGAAGCGACGGCGTCGCGCATTCTCTCCGGAAGTGGGTGAATAGATCTCTCGGTAACGGAATCTCTGGTTTCCTTTGGGGTTAGTTGCAAATAGACGAGTAAATTGAATAACAGCGAGACGATGAATGCAAAAACAATAGTGCTTGAGGGTTTAACGTGTTATCGTGTTCCAACCCCGACGATTAAATTTGAGCCTTATTAGCAGGGGTAGCTTTTTATTTAACGGGCTACATCTACCTAAGTGGGTCAAAAAATTGCATTTTCCAAAAACATTTTTAATCGATAGTAATGTTTAATATGATTTTGACCAAGAAGGACGAGAGTTGAAAATCTTTAAAAAAACACAAAAACGGATGATGTTCGAATGTTCCAATTAAAACAGACGTCAGATAAAAAATTGCCTCTTGCACCAAGAAAAAAAAAGATTTACAGGCCATGCTTGAAAAAGGTTTAATTCCAATCGAACATCAGCAAGATTTTTCAAACATATTCGACGATAGCCATCTGGAAGATTACAGCAAATTTGTTGAATGATATTTTTAATAACGTTATTTTTTTAATAGAAAACCACAATAAATATTTCATTGTACTTACAATTTCGATATATTTTTTTTATAGAAATTACTACTATCGATTCTAATTCATAATTATTATCAAAATGTTAATAAAAGCTACGAGTATAAAATAAAAATGTCATTGCGCAAAAAATTGTTGTATTTAAAAAAAATACTAATGGTTTATTTTTCCAGATTTTTACCTGAGCGCGAAGGACTTTAAATTCTCACCAAAACTCTTTTTGGTTAGATTGTACGAGCGATGAGATCCTTACGGTTTGAAACTTACTCCTTTTACACTAGTTTTTACAGTGAAAATCAAACAAGCTAGTTTTCGCGGTGACAGCCGAAACATGTTAGTTTTCGCGGCGAAAGCCGAAACATGCTGGTGTTCGCGGTGAATATGCAAACATGCTAGTTTTTGCGGCGAAAGCCGAAACATGCTGGTTTTCGCGGTGAATATGAAAACGTGCTAGTTTCCGTGGCGAACGCATAATCATGCTAGTTTTCGTAAGAACTTTGAATCGTGCTACTTTTCGTAAGCGGCGTCGGTTTCACCTTTCAGCTATATTTCCTAAAAATGTCATTGAAATATTCATAAAATTGAATGAGCTACAGCTTCTCATAGTCGGCCGGGCGAGCGATAGCAGCACCATACTTCAAACTTTAAACGCGTTTTTCTCGAAACACTGTTTTCAAAATCGGTGGACATGATATCTCGAGAACCACGTGATGGATTATATCCAAATTTACAGGAGATACGAAGATAAACATTTAAAGGTCGTTGACGATCTTACTTTTTCGAAATCGATCTCGATTTTTTCATTGTTACGTAAAAATGACGACTTTTTTTCATAGATTTCGTCTGTTCGAGTTTCAATTCGTCGACACTTTGTAGAAAAAAAAAACGATTTTAAAAATCGACCATCGTCAACAACTCGTATTTATTGTTAATTTGAATAACCCGTTTGGATTTTACTTTTCAGATGGACCGTTTAAGGCGGGAGCCTGAATTAGAAGTGCCCGAAAGATCGTTTATTTTTATTGCTTAAATCGATAGGTAAACTATCGAAGAATATATTTACAAAGTTACAAAGGCCAATTGTAAATATTTTCGAAGATACTTCTTCTTCCTATTGAAAACTTTGACGCGCATTTTTCTCCAGTTTTCATTTTCAGGCTTTTTCCAAATTGGCGGGTGTGATAGCAAAAAAACTGAACGACCTATCAAATCAAACCAAAGTTTATTTTCTTCAATATGAAAATCTCATCAAAGTGAATTAAAAAAGTCGTTAAAAAAGTCTTTTTAAATAATTTTTATAGCACGTTAGAGTGTTTTTTTGACACATTTTGTTTCAAACTTGAGAAAAGTTATAATTTCACGATTTTTCAGCCTTTTCTTAATTCACCCAGAAGAAAAATATATATTAATTGAAAATTTTATTGGTTTATTTGGTTCAGTCAAGAATTACGAGCTGCATCTTTCCCGCCGATTGGATTAGGCTGATGAATTCGCAGTAATTTATTGTTTTATGTTGAACATTTTTTTAATACATCTGAAATATACTTGAAAAGACATCTCAATGTTTACTGGGCTCACTTGTTTTTTTCCCTTCTAAAAAAATCCCGAAAAAACGCTTTTTTGGACCTTCTAATTCAGGCTTCCGCCTTACGCTGAAGAGTGCGCACCGCCCATCGTCACGAAAAAAATTTCATCATCTGCCGGTGGACCTGTTTCTGTTGTTTTCCTGTATTTTTTGGTGATTATTTTTAAACGCTCTTAAGGAGAGATATTCACCTAGATGGTCGAGGTCGAGGATTTAGAAGCTATGAACATTCCGTCGACCGTAGAAGACCTACACTATGGGCCTGGTATCGATGATTCCATGCAAGTTGACAAATTTCATGATTTATTCATTCCCAAATTTTCAAACGCGTTTTTCTCAAAACCACGTTTTTCAAATCGGTACCCAAAATTTCTCGAAAACCAATGAACCGATTGCCTTGAGGTTTTTTGTGGTTATTCTATACACCATTATCTAGTACTTGTCAACGGATTTTTTTTCCGTTACTTAGTTTTTGTTTTATAGGCAAAATAATAACTAATTTTTGGCCCAAAAATCACTATTTATGTTCGAACGTCCGCCATTTTGTCATAAATCGACATTTCCAAAATCGGCTGTGACAGGTACTAGATTATAGTATCTAATTTAATAATCTTTTTTGTTTTTTTTTCACATGATTTTTGAAGAAACGCCAGTGGGTACCATATACGCAGATTTTTTTACGACGCTCCAAGGATCATACAATATTCTTGTATATTTTTGATATTTTTAAATGAAGAACATTAAACATATTTTTGAATGTATATACTTTTAGATAATTAAAACCCCAATCCAAAATTTCAAAAAGTTTTCCATGAAAAGATTCACAAAAATGACCTTTTTTCCGGCTCTCAGGTGTATATCTCCCCTTAATATATGGTCTCGAAGTTTGCATCGTTGGAATGCAATGTAAGATACATCTTTTTAATAGTTAACACTATGCTGTAAAAATCACTCAAACTTTTTCACGTAATCATATTAGAGAATTACGACCTCAATTTGTTAAAAATAAGTTTTGGATAAGCATAATAATAAAGAAATGAAAAAAGCGACAAAAATCGTTGCATTCCAACGATGCAAACGTCAACGTCATCGCAATACATGTACCTTGGTGTTAAGAAAAATGCGTTCGTTTCCACCAAACATTTACCAGAAAAGAAATTCGGAATTTATCATTTTTTCGGACCTCTCGGTAGATGTAGCCCTTTAAAAAAAAGAACACACACGTCCTCTTACATCGCAGCGTCATTTTGTCAAAATGATTGCCCTCAATTATGGCCCGATATCACAAAAAGGCACGATTGAATTTAGGTATCGAAAAAAGGAGCAGCAGGGGTAAAAAATCGACAGGCTCACCTCTCTATTTTCGCCGATGATCGTCAGAACGAGATTGAGATCCTTGAGAAATTTGTTGCCAACCTCGAGAAGAGCTTCCCGAGGCCAAGGTAGAAACCAATCAATTGTGGTACAATTGATAAGAGACGGATACTGCCGGAGTCGGTTTCTAAAAGCGCTGCCGATTGGACTCATACACAGCACGACGTGCATGTTGCTTCGAACTCTTTGAATTAGAAATAGATAAATTGCTTCCATTGTGGGCACTATTCCCGCCTTTGCTGCGTCCTTCGAGAGACGGTTCTTTATCTGCGATTGGTAATATCGGCCGTTGATACTCGAGCGTTAATTGCGAGGAAAAATGGCCGTGTAAAGCAGCTTCGAGAATGTCTTACGACTAAAAATAGCGTTTGTAACAAAGCGGACCGGAGCCAGTCGCTCGGATCCGCAGTTTGTATTTTTCGAACTTTGCGGGCTTTCTCCATCGTGTAATCCAATCCAGAAAACCCGAGGATATGAATATGTACGTATGATAATCAATCAATCAATTAGAGGGTCGGTATCTGTCGCGCAGAGGTAACAAAAAAAGTAAAAGGGATAGAAAAGCCCGCGAGGATACGAAGGAGCTTTGAAAATTTCACTGTACTAAAAATCCAACTATAAAATTCGGACAAAAAGTACTCACGAAGCACTGCGATGGAATTTGCCATTCATTGCGAATTTCCATTACGATAACGCACTCGGCGTCCATTATTATTGAGCTCTATTACGATGACGTACCCGGCAATGTGCCTCCATTATGGAGAACAAAAATTTCGCTACCTTCTCTCTTTACCACTTTAAATGGGAGGAAGGGGGGAAAAAATTGTGCGGCATGGCGGCGCAAATACCGGCGATACAGGATAGTCAGTTATTCATTCAATTATGTAAAACAATGAAGTACTCTATTTGCTCGTACAATAAAAACTTTTGGTCCCGTGCAAGTGACAGCTATGAACTCCACATGCTCCAGCCCGCTCGCGGTTCTACCCCCTTGGACAACGCCGTTCAACCCTTCCGTCTCTATCCTGCCGACTGTTGCGACAAGTGCGAGAGAGAGAGAGAGAGAGAGAGAGAGAGAGAGAGAGAGAGAGAGAGAGAGAGAGAGAGAGGGAGGGAGAGAGAGAGAGAGAAAGAGAGAGAGAGAGAGAGAGAGAGAGAGAGAGAGGGTGGAAGGAGCGGGGTGAGTAAAGGGGCTCTAGAGCACATAAGAGCCGGCAATAGGTGCTCATTGTGTGGGTGTGTCCGTGTCAGAGTGAGATTCCAGGCCTGGACTTCCACGTCCTATATACACAAAATCAATGCCCGCGCGCAAAGAACGCATATACCACGTTTATACACAGCCGATACGCCCTCATTCGAATGCCACACGAACATCGCATAATATGCTAAGTTCACGAGGAAAATTCCTCACAATATGCATATGCAAATGATAAAAATGAAAAGCATCGTGTGGCGAAAGTATATGGCCGTATTTCGAAGACGCGCGCTTTAAAGTGACATAACAAATTCAGAATTTAAAGCGGGGTGACATACGCCAAGAAATTTCGTGCGTGTACGTAATATACGGTGTGTGCAAGGGACCGAGGAACAGACACACACACATGTCGTCGCAGTTGTCAAGCAACTTGTTGAAAAGTACAGGACAGTTTTTCGAATTTTTCGCCGGAGTTTTTTTAGGGATTGCGATGGTCCGAGGGTGAAAATGTGTGTTATTGGAATGGCCGGGTCGAGTATCTCTTCGATTTGCGATTCGCTCAAGCGGAAGTTCATTTTTCAACGATTTTCGATAACTGGTTCGCGTGGGAAATTGATCGGTAATTTTTTTCGCGAAGGCGAATATACGGACACAGCCGGTGCGCGGCAGTCACCCATCCGAGTATTGGACCAGGCCTGGGCGACTTGACACGAGAGATCGCCGTACTCGCACCGAGTGCAGAAGCATCAATCGAAATTTCGTCGAAGAACTAGACCGTAGGTGAATCAACCTTGAACGAAGTTCCACAAATTGACATTCTTCTCCGTAATCACGAACTTTTCAATGGCGAAAAGTTGTGCCGCGGTGCGGGTAAATTGGGATTCATGGATTCAAAATATGCGCTTGGTGTTGGAACGATGCAGTCAAGCGGAGAGATACTTTCCCCAGGAGCAAGTCTTTTTTGGTTTTTTTTTGTTATATTTTTGATAAAAAGTATGAGAAAATAAAAAGACTCACGTCTTCCATCTCTTCGGGCTTGTATAAATTGGCTACCTCTCCCGTGCTCAACATATTATTAACGATTTCGAGGAACTGCTCTTCAAGAACTTGCGTATCGTTCAACAAGAAACTCGTGGGTTTTACCTCCACTCCGGTAAGAGAGTAGAGAGTCTTGAGATCTTCGCGAAACTCCGGAACTCGATACTGTCTCGTAACTTCGATTTGGAATGTGCCAAGCTCACACATGTAAGCGGCAACTCTTGAGAGGGATTGCCGACCGCTTCCACCGATCCCAATTAACAACATATTTCCGCGCGGCTGTTGAAACGAACAATTTCACACATTGCATTAGGAAACAAGTAAGTTTTAAAGGATTTACAAGAGATGGCGTTACTAGTAGTAAATCGCATCAGACCATAACCTAACCACCTTCATGGTGAAGCGTCATCAGTAGACTTGAGTTTTCAGTACGTTTCATTTTCGTCGAAGTGCAAACAGCATAGTTTTTTTGAACTCCAAACATGGCGACTTTTGTACCAACGAAACACAATTTGCGGGAAGCTTTAATTTTCTGCTTCTATTTGAAAAACAAGCAGCCGAAGGTCATCGATTGTTGTGTGAAGCTTATGGGGACCATGCTCTATCAATCTTAACTTGCGAGTACTGGTTTAGGCGGCTCGAAAGTGGTGACTTTGACACAGAGGATAAGAACGTGAAGGAAGGCCACTGATGTTTGAAGATGCAGCATTGGAGGCATTATTGAAGGAAGACTCGTGTCAAACGCAAGAAGAACTTGCAGAATTGTTGGGAGCGACTCAATAAGCAATTTACCATTTTTGCAGACTAAAGCACCAATTTTCACCACAAAATCCCTTAAGGGACTACACCACTGTGACGGCTTCAAAAAATCGATTTTTTAAAAACCATCTAGAAAAATCTAAAATACATTTAAGATTAAGATGCTGTTGGACCCAGGTCGAAAAAATAATTATTTTCGGAGATATTGAATATTTTGTGGAGCGGTGCAGCGCTCCGTGACGTTCGGGGTCCCGCGCAGCTGCGCGCCTCAGGGTCGGCAGGTATACCGGGATATATAAATTTGAGCAGAGACGATTTGCTGCAGCGTTGTTTGGGCGGCTTCACGCAAAACAACAACGAAAGCTACAACAAATCAGTTTGGGCAATAACCCCCAAGTGTCAGTCCGGGAGCAAAAAAATCGTCGATATTGCAGCTGATATCGCGGTATTATTATTCAATGATGGCCTGAGAAGCCTCATGAAAGTTTTGGAGACGTTGGGGATAACTATCGGCCCAAATTGTTTCAATTTTTGCGTTGAAACCGACGCAGCGCGGATCGAGCTGGCAGAGCGCTCGCTCACAGACGCTGCAAAAGAGGCAAGAAGAGCCTCTACAAGTTCGAGAAAAGATGCTAGGGACAATGATTTGATTCTTGAAGGCCAGCTATATCGTGCCGGCATCGCTGATTAAAGGTAAACAATTTTTTTTCCAATTTATCGCATAAATTAACAAACCTAAAACTTTGAACGCGTTTTTCTCAAAACCACTTTTTTGAGTGCGGCACGCAGCAGAACTCGAGCAATTTTTATCCGATCGACTTCAAATTTGGACTGCATCAATAAAACTAGATTATCTAAAGAAGTACATAGGATTTTTTCGATATCTCAATAATAAAAAAAGTTATAGCCTATTTTCGACGAGAAATTTCGCTCGAAAATCGTCCTTTAATTTCAAAAGCGTGCCTATTTTTTAAAAATCAATATTTTTTCAAATCCCTATGTACTTCTCTTCAAAATATCATATTATTAACGAAAACACGCGGTATTTTTTTTCAGATCGACTTTGAAGAGACTTCTGCTGCGTGCCGCGAACCACTGCAGAGGCAACAGTACCTGACGCGGGAGCTTCCCCAGCGTCACCATGGGACGTGAAAAATTTGAATTTTTTTTTTATGTATCTTCAATAAACAACGAGCAAAAAAAATTTTGTATATCTCTTTTTTTCCCACAAAAAAAAATTCTTGAAAAATGGCAAAAAAACAGGGGGTCACAGTGGTGTTGTGCCTTAAAACTAACTTGTACCCCCAATGGAAAAGTTGTAAAACGGTACGCGTGTAACATAGTGAAGTCTGTAATCCTAGCCTGTTTCGGAGAGATCTAGACATTGTTTTTCCGAATGTGTAGGACATTTCGAGGGGGATTCGCTGACCTACGATATTGTTGACCTAGGCAAGGTCATTCAACATCATTCAATCGCATTTTCAATTCTCGCTCTACTGAATATCAAGACGACCTTTATCTTCTGTATCCAATGACCTTGAGGACGAACAGGTTGGTTCAATCTGTCGCGCATACCGTTTTGCTCTACGTTGTTGTCGGGTAATTTATCAAGCTCACTGTCGAAACACCGAGGTCACGCGGTCGATCAAGTGATCAATACTCCCAGAGTACATCCAAAGGCGAATGTCTGGGGATTCTCGCCGGAGTCGATCAAGATACCGATACAATGGGGATTCATCCTGGATTCACGGAGCTCTCGTAGAAGCTTACCTCCCCATGATTCGTGGAAAAGGGGACTGATAAGCCGGCGAACGAAGGTACGCAAGCAGATACGAATACATTTCTGGCACCAGCACAAAGAAGAACGGTAATGATCATCCGAAGAGAAAGAAGTTCGAGTGAACAACTGAGACAGCTCCGTAGTCGTCGACATCCAGAGGACATCGACCCTCATGATCGATCCAGATCTTCGTGTCGCGAGGTGATTGGTTTACGTGGAATTTAAATTATCAACGAAGGTCTCCGGGAGGAACGTTGGCGTTGTTGACACATATCCACCATCCGGGAATTGCGAGCTAACGACTTTCTGGAGAGGCTGCCAATGCTGCTGGGTTCGGAAGTAGAAGCTCATCACGTTGAGGGAAAATGACGGGCTAATAAGTTTCTACCTGCCGGTTTTTACCTCACATATCGCGGATTGTATGAGCATCAAAATGTGTGTTTCTACCATGACTAGATCAAGTATGTCTTCGATCTGCGATTAAGGCCTTATATACGCGAAAAATTTCAAAATTTTTCACTTTTTCATTATTTTTTACTTCTTTAGCTTGAACGGTTAGGAATATTTTGAGCTTTACAGAATTGAAAAATTCCAATACTTGTTAAAATTACTGCATTTAGAGCGTAAAAACTGTTATTCTTTACGCCGAATTACGCCTTAATGCCACTGGAATCCAATCTGAAAAGGCAACAAAGGAAGCAAGGATTGCCGCCAGAAACGACAAAAAAACATGCTGGAGATGTTTTAGATGCCGAGGAAGGCCCCACATATAGCGCAGGATGCTATTAAATAAGGTAAGATTGCATTTATAATAGATACCGCGCGGCGTGCCCGACCGCTAACTTCAAAGCCCTTTTTCCACGATTCACTTTTTTGAACCTTGTGAAAGTTCTAACTCTTTCACGAAGGTTCAGATCGCTTTGAAATTTTTACAACATATTCTTAGTATCATCACCTATCGTGTGAACCACGGAAACAAAAATTTCAATGACACAAAAAAATATAAAAAATAAAATACCGACCGAAAATTGAGTAAAAAATGTAAGTTTCGAATTTTTATTACAATATTTTTTTTTTTTAAATATTGTTGGTTCACACTGAAGATACATTCATTATGCAATTATAAATATGTTCATTTTTTTCAGACACCCACATCGATGCCGAGAACTTTCACCATCAACGCGCGCGCACAAAAAATACATTGCTTTATTATGTTATATCTCCGCCATTTGTTAATATTTCTGTTTTTTTTACGTATACTTAACCATGTGCATAAATGATCTGTAAAAAAATGTTGTCAATATATGCGTAATTTTTTTAACCGCGTCTGGAAAAGTACCTTCGAAAATCGGCGAAATCGGGTATATAAGGCCTTAATCCAATGAGGAGATCATTTTCGAAACTTTATCAATTGGTATTTCGCGTCGCAAACGCATCGGCAACTTCGTTTTTCATAAATTCTAATTTCCCGGACTTTTAGGTCCTTCCCTGGGTTGTCAGTCGTCGAGTGTAAAAATTTCGAGGCGTTCGGTCAAGGCGTTTTTGAGTAAAATGCGACAAACTGTCCTACGATGTCTTTATCGCCGGAATCGCGTGTCGCCGTGAGCGCTTGTCTATACAGGTAGCGTTGATAGTTTGCGATATTTTGGCAGGTATGTTTCCAGCCGTTTTCACGTGCGTTTTCAGATCCTCTGTCCATTCGTCAATCCCTCCGTTCATCCGACCATCCATCAATCCATAAATCCATCCATTCATACGCTTATCCATCGGCACCTCGGCCGCGCGCGCCAAATGGCCCGAAAGACCAAAAGAAATATACGCTCAGGATTGCTCTACGAAGCACGGAAAAGAAATGTGTTCCCGATGAGCTCAAGGGATTTTCAGCATGCTAACGTACCTGCGAGATGACCCGAACGATTCGGCATACGTGCTCGATAGCGTCACGAAAAAGGGTTAGATCGACGCGGCATACATCCGGCGAGGCGTTGTACTCGTTTATCTGACGCTCGATGTAACGTCGGATGTTCCCAATGTCCAAGAGGTCTTCGTACACGTTCCAGGGGTTCATAAAATTGCCTAACGAAGTGAAATGCAATGCAAATAAGATTGGATGAAGAATGGACCATAGAATGGGATGGAATGTCGTCAGTTCGGACATAGGTGTGACGTCAAACGATAACGTGCAGAACGGTTATCAGCCACTCTCGTCGTGCCGAATACCGCTTTGCCTGAAGAACGATGGAGACTCGAGGTTTGAGGGTCACTCACCGAAAATTGGCGACTGCTTCTCCGGGCAAAGATTATGGAAGGTTAGCTCGAAGTACTTGCCAAGCTGCTCACCCAGTTCGGAAACGAACCATTCCCGATCTCTGCAAAGTTCATTTGCAATCATGCACCATCGTTTTTGCAGTCACCCTCCATGAGGAACGGTTGGACGATGCAGTGGTCTAAGAATGTTGGATCGTTGGGACATTGGAACTGATGGTAGCTCCGAAAGTGATTGTTTTGTTAGTAAGTATAATAAGTACGCACAGCAACTGGTTATATGTACATTTCATACGTAGTTTTCCTACAATTCCCAAACCTGCCACCCATTCGTACACTGAGCAAAAAAATCATTGATCCAATATCATTGGTGTTATTGAATAAAATTTCGTTGATTCAATTGTAAAATTGTTGGTGTAAATAATCGGATTTATTGGTCCAAACAAAACGCTATTGACTTTGACTATTGACAACGAAAAAAAGCGTTTCAATTCATAACATGAATATTGTTGATTCAAGTACACAAGAAAAATTGATTTTCGCTCGTTTGATTCAGATAAAATTTCTATTGAGTAAATATGGTATTTTATTTTTTTCACCATGTCCGATATCGTTTTTCAAGTACATTATTCGTTAAAATATTAATATTTTATTTTGATTGAAAAATATTAAGCAAACGTCTGAATTGGTTAAAAAATTATGCGAAAATAAAATTTGTTTCTTGTGCATTTGGTTGAAAAAAATCAACCAAATCATGACCGAGCACCACCAAAATTATAGGTGTGAGGAAACCCGTAGTTCTCGGAGTAACCGCTAGAAGCCGCACGCGCGCTCGTTTCTCGTGAGCGTTGGGCGAACCGAAAAACTACTTAAACGCCGGATAAACTCTAAAGAGTATCACTTCTTGGCCTGTGGCTAAGATCAAAGTGTAGTATCTGTTCTTATCAGTTGAATATCTGATATTCTCTCCACTATTATCTTGGATGATCATTCTAATGCTCACTTTTTATTTGAGATTTAAAACAAATTGAAAAACTTACGTCCCATGGTATATTCGTTTCGATGCAGTTAAGAAATAATTAATTATATTGATTGTATTTTCGTACGGAATAAAAAATGTTGTAGCAACCGCTTAATTATTTCATCCACACATCTGCGGATTGTATATAGAATGATTTCAATAGAATATAATTTTATTCGAAGGACAATGTAGGGATTCAGAGAACAGAAGACCTTTTTTAAATAAAATAATATGTTATTTAAATCAATCACATTTGCCAATATTTTATAGTATTGTAACAATCTCACATATCGGTGGCACTCCGCAGCAGCACATTTTTTGGATCAACCAATATATTTTTTTATTCAATTGGTTTTTTGCTCCGTGTAGGATCACAAGCACTTCGCTTTAACTTTTGTCAGTTGGTATGGCGAGCCACACAGAACATTCATCAGAGTTACAATCGGTCACTTAGCCAACGACAGTCCATCAGTCATGGACCTAAATGCATTTCGTATGGATTTGATTGACTCACTTGTCTTCGATCAGTCGATCGCTAAACACGCGAAACAGCTCGTGAATCCACAGTCTCAGGAAGGTGGGCTTCGAGTATTGATAGTCCTTGTGACTGCGGAGCAGGCCTTGGAATATCTACGATAAGCAGAAATTAGTCATCGGGAATTGTCCACGCCTGTCATCTTGCACATCACACCCCTCGTAGCTCTCACGAAGACAGTACTTTGCTCACTTTCAACTTGTAATTTGTCAGTCAATTTGTTTCAACAGTATTCAAGTCTACCTTTGAAATGTCTCTCAAGTTGAACAAGTAGTGCATCTTGGCTGGAGTCGGCAGCATTTCCAATACAACGTTTCGGTAGATTTCGATGCTCGATGATGTCACATCCGCAGCTGATGAAGCAATGAGAGACGTTGAAATGTCGTAAGCACGTCATTTTTTAATCCTTGCAATTGTTAAGGCGGGATATACATTTACATCGATCAAAAAATCGATTTATTTTTTTTCTCTAAACGACAGAACTATATATGTAGAACATTTTCCCAAAGTTTCAAAGCGAAATTCAAAAAACTTCAAACATTACAGCCCGTCAACGCGCGCCACCCGCTCCGATTTGGAGCGGGCGTGAACTTCAAACGCGTTTTTATCAAAACTGCATTATCGAAATTGGCGTGCAGGATTACTCAAAAACTATTAAGCCGATTGAGTTGAAACTTGGTAGAAATATTGATGACATTGGTACCTTCTACTTGACGAGGAATGTTTTTGAAAAATTGAAAAAAATCTGCGTTTTTAATTCACATTTTACAGAAATGTTGCGTGAAATGGTGATTTTTTTTTGTAAACGAGTGCCATTTTCTTAAATTTGCTTTTTCTTCATTTTAATTACTGTCACATAGAATCTATACATGTTCTAACTGAAAAAATGTTCGAACTTTTTTGCAAATCAAAGTCTACGGGAAGCTGCAGGCCGAATCGAAACTCCCGCGGCGACCTTGCTGTAGCACTCTGCCACAGCTGCGTCATTTTGATGATGAATCAATTTAAAAAAAATTGTTTTTTATAGTTAAATATACTATTAAAGTATACATAAAGTTTGGTAATTGTAGAATAATAAATTCTTAGTTTTAAAAATCCCTCAATATTGCTTATTTGTTTCCTGTCTAAATGTATATCCCGCCTCAAGGGGTTAGGCCACTCTAGAGGCCGAAAAAATAGGCTGTTTGGGGATTTTTTTCAGAAAAACTACAAAATAAATCGAGATTACAAAAAAAGGTGTTTATGATACATATCAGTGACTGTGTACAATAATTTTTTTGAAGCGATTAATTTCAAAATGGCGGCTGTGCAGCGTTTATCTCAAAACTGCATTTTTTAAGTTAGCCGGAAACATAACTCAGGCAATTTTCAACCGATTCACTCGAAATGTCGAATATATCTTGAAAAATACATTGTCTATGGAAGTAAGTAGGATTTTTTTATATATTGCATACTTCATTTGTTATTAACAATTATCTGACGCAATTTTTTGGAAAGGGAAAAATTTTCCTAAAAAATCGTATTAATTAATAAAAATCTGAATTACTTAAAAAAAAAGGATTCGATTCAATCAACTCTTGAACTCGTTGAATCCTAAATTCTATTCCTTATTTTTCTGAAACTGAATTACTAGACAGTAACTGCGATAATTGCACCTGATTGCTCACCAAAAGCTATTTTCATAAATTATTACAGATATTAAAATCAAGGTATTACAGGAATAGGAGCGGGGGGGCAGTGGTGCGGCGGCTACGGAATGTTGAAAACCGCTGCCGGCAAGCCTTTGATAGAACGACAGTAAATTCATGAGGTTCACAGTTACAAAAATTCTAAACTAAATTCGCCAGAACTGGCAGAGAGCTGAGAGTTCTCGACGAAAAGTCTTCATCGACCAAAGGACGACGAATAAGAAGCAAATTGTCGTACTCACAAATCCCTTTAACTTCTGGATGAAAATCGGACAGGTGTTGAGTCAACATCGTACCGTAGATGCGAGTTATTTGTTTTTCCGCTGGGAACGTCATGTTCAAAACATTGAAGCGTGTCAATAAGCGTTCGGTTATTGTATGACGACCGCCCCCTGGTGGGCCCATGGCCGTTAATAATTGCATCCTCTGAATATATTTGCGGACTTGTTTTTGTCGATCGTACCTTCGATTATACATAAACAATTTACAATAAATAACATAAGAAACCACGAATATAAATAAGAAATAATAATCTTAAATAACAGACATATCTAAACATGCACATATTAAGGGGAGGGTAGGGGTTTCAGCGTGAAAAAAAAACACTTTTATGAGAATTTTTTTCATCTATGTGGATAGAGTAAATTTATTGAAACCTTTTGTACATTGTTAAGTGTCATTTCAAGAACACTCCGTGAAATTTGTATGCGAAAATATCCACAAACAAGCCGGTGACAAAGCTTTTCCAAGAACGCCTTTGGAAAAACACGATTTGCGGTGTTCACTGTATCTCAGCTAGAAATTATCTGAAATCAAGTACCATTAAAATTTAGTCAAAGTATCATCAAATCCTCCCGCCAACGGTCTTTGATAATTTTTTTTTTCATTTCTATATTTTTGGTGGTCATGTAAAGTGAAAAGTGCTATTTTTCACGAAAAATTCCGCCATTTTGGGGGTGGAAAACCCACTCAATGTAAAAAAATCTCGAACTAACCGTTGGGGGGAGGTATTTTATCTGTAGAAAGTGTGTACCGAGTTTGAAATAAATCGGTCGTGTAGTTTTCAAATGGCAGTGAACACGGAGTTTGAAAAAGTGGTGTCGAGAAAAACGCGGCACCGGCTTGTTTGTGGATATTTTCGCGTACAAATTTCACGGAATGTTCTTGAAATGACGCTTAAGGCGTTACCCCCACTTGTAGCGCAAAAAAGGCCTTTTTCATGAATTTTTTAAAGAAAACTACAAAACTTTTTTAATCGATCAATATACCACCTTAAAGAACACATCTTGAAGAACTTTCAGTAATTTTTTTATTGAAAAATATTACATTATTCAGTGGCAAATGGCCGTCAATGAAATAATGTTTTTATATACACGGTTTGCGGTGACCAACATTGCGGCGAAGTGGATCATCTGAAAAAAAAAATGCGGATGGATTTAGTCAAATATAAGTATAAACTAGTCTTTAATCGAAGGATTTTAAAAAATATTCATTTTTCACAAAATGGCGGACAGTCAAAGTTAATGGTTCGATTTTAACGAAAAAAAACGGCCGTTTTTTGGCTATAAAACGGCCATTTATTTCGAAAAAAAATCGAACGATTAAAGACTACATTGTTATGTATTAAATAAGCCTGCAAAATTTCAAGAAGATCGGTTCATTAGTGTTCGAGTAATCTTGGTCACCGACTTCAGAAATGCCATTTTGAGAAAAACGCGTTTAAAGTTTCAATTTCAGTTTACACGAAGAAAATATTTATTTTTGTAAACTTACATAGAGTCATCTATTCCGGGCCCAGAAGTATGGGCCCGGATACTTATACTTCAAAAAAATGCAATAAAAAAAAATCGATTTTTTCAAAATCGCAAGTGGGGGTAGCCCCTTAACAATGTACAGAAGGTTTCAATAAATTTACTCTATCCATACAAATGAACAAATTTCGCAAAAAAGTGTTTTTTTTTCACGCTGAAACCCCTACCCTCCTCTTAAGTTAAATAATTGTTTATTATTGTTTATTATGTATTATTTACTACTTATTATTTTCAACACTATAGAGAAAGTCCGTATCGTCGAGGTGATTCCAGAAATGATTTCAATTCGTACGTCTCGTAGGATATCTTGTAAAGAGAGAAAATATATCGTCTCACCAAAATCCATAGCCGATCCACTGTCTTATCAATTCCAAGGGTGGTTGGGATCCGTAGGTTTCTTTCATCGGCATATTGAAATCGTCCATAAAAGTTATCATAGTTTTTCCAGAAATTGGAACGTAAGTTCCCTTCGTACGTTTCTCCATTCTGCTTTCTATGGCTTCCTGAAGTTTATTATTCAGGGGAGCATACTAACGTGATTTTTTCGGAATTGATTGTGACAAAACTATTCATTTCAATTCAGATGGGCGAAATCGGGTAGCCCATAATAATTATTTATATTTTCTCTTCAAATTTTGTATACATCTTTTCCGGTAACTATACAAATGATTTTCCCAAAACTGAGTAAATCAGGCGGATAGCTTTTTTTTACGATAAATTCTCAAAAGTGCCTCTTGGAAAGCCACTGACTACTGAATAATAGAGGGAAGGAGCCTGCGATCTTTATTTTGTAACTAGTTGACGACTTTGCTTGCAAAGAATTGTTTTCCATCCCTTGGCGCACCAACGCCGTCACATCTCGCCTCGAGGAAATAATTATCTAGGGAATAAGCTCTGACGCGAATTTTTTATTCTCGTTCTACCTGAACGTTATTGGACGTCGTTTGTGCTGACATGTTGATTATAAGAGGGCTATACTTCGTGCGATCAAGGCCATCCAGTACTGATTGCGCCGTTGACGTTTTTCCCGTTCCAACTGGGCCCACCATCAAAACCGGATGTCCGTTCGATAAAAGTACGCCGACCAAGTATTCGTACCGGACGGTATCGACCGTTGGTACGACAATCTCATGAAAAGGGATACTGGAATGATCGTTCGAATATATATCCAATTAAGTCCCCAGTAACGAGTATAAAATCATGTGCGAACTTAACTTTTTTTCGCACGAAAAAGTGATTCACTCATAAAATTAATTACACATCTGTTTAGTATGAATATCAAGCTGTTAGAAAAAACATATTTTTTCTTCGATGTACAAAGTGGCCGACTACTAATATTTTCTTTTGTTATCTTTTTTTAGGCGCTCCGCGGCGTGACATTTAGCATCCACAATTTTTTACCTAGAACAAAAAACAAAAATTCTTTTATTCAAAAGTCGTAGGTATTTGACCTTAAGAAATGAATTTTCAGTAAAAAATGTCGTTATAACTGCTCATAAACTGCTCATAAAATGAAAAGTTCTCGATTAAGGAGAAATATATACCTAGATGGTCGAGGTCGAGGATTTAGAAGCTATGAACATTCCGTCGACCGTAGAAGACCTACACTATGGGCCTGGTATCGATGATTCCATGTAAGTTGACAAATTTAATGATTTATTCATTCCCAAATTTTCAAACGCGTTTTTCTCAAAACCACCTTTTTCAAATCGGTACCCAAAATTTCTCGAAAACCAATGAACCGATTGCCTTGAGTTTTTTTGTGGTTATTCTATACACCATTATCTGATACTTGTCATAAGATTTTTTTTTCCGTTACTTAGTTTTTGTTTTATCGGCAATGTAATAACTAATTTTTGGCCCAAAAATCACTGTTTATGTTCAAACGTCCGCCATTTTGTCATAAATCGATATTTTCAAAATCGGCTGTGACAAATACTAGATTATAGTATCTAATTTAATAATCTTTTTGGGTTTTTTTTAGATGATTTTTGAAGAAACGCCAGTGGGTACCATATACGCAGATTTTTTTACGATCCTCCAAGGATCATACAATATCCTTGTATATTTTTGATATTTTTAAATAAAGAAAATTAAACATATTTTTGAATGTATATACCTTTAGATAATTAAAAGCCCAATCCGAAATTTCAAATAGTTTTCCTTGAAAAAATTCACAAAAATGACCTTTTTCCGGCTCCCAAGTGTATATCTCCCCTTAATCAGAAATTCCGTACGTACTTCCCTGCGCAATGCAATTAGGAACATAACTTTTAAATTTTAAGTAAATCGAGTGAAAATTGTTGAAGTTATTTGTCACGCCAATGGGAAAAATGCTGTTTGGAGATGTTTCGAGTAGTCGGCCATTTTGTACATCGAAAAAAAAAAATGTCTAACAGCTTGATATTTATACTATATAGATGTGTAATTAATTTTATGAGTGAATCACTTTTTCATACGAAAAAAAATGTTAAATTCGCACATGATTTTATATCCGTTACTGTGGCCTAAGGACTTAATTGTACGTGCGAATTTTACACTTTGCAAAGATCAGGAATTAAAAATAAAGACACCATTTAAAAAAATGTATTTTTCAAAAAATGTCAACCATTAAAAATGTTTTTTCCCTAAAAATGCATTCTGTTTAATGAAAAAAGAAATTGTTAATTTCGCTGACCATCGTAAAGATTTCTTCGTCGACGTGAAATAACTAAAACAACGATAAAATGAGTTTTCCTGCCAGTTATTCAAACCGCAGCATTCAGTAATTTTTACCAAGCAGACGCTGACTGTCAAGATGTCTCGAAAAAGAGAAAAGAAATGTTTTCCTGCGACGGTTTTCTTCAGCCTTATGAAAAAGTAGTAGCCCAATGTGATATTTCTTACTTGACTTGGAACCTCCACGTTTGCGACAATTTTTCATCCCAAGAGACGAAGCTGCGTTGCCGAGGTTCAACGAAATACTCATAGACGGTGTCTTTAAGGGGAAAGACCCCTTCCATTTCTCTGATAAAGTTGTCCATTTTCTGACGCCCCTCTTCGTCCACAGCACCACCCAGAGACCATATCATGCTACGATTTGAGAGCATGACCGAAAAATTATCAATCAAATGGAATGCTTAAAATAAACTTTCAAAAACACGAATATTCGGGCGATATAGGTCCTTCCTTCAGCAGTAAGAGGTGGACTGTGAAAATTTCGAGCCATTCGGTCCACTCGTTATCGAGAAAAATTCGAAAAACTTTTCACGAATTTCTTTACCGCCGGATAAAATGGTATGCGACCAATTTAATTTGATCGAAGTCAAGTTCATAAAAATCCCATTTAAGGGCCGCGGTAAATGCAGAAACTCAGCGAAACCTCATTTGTCAAAGCTCGCCTCTGGGTTGGAGAGCTAGCCCGGTGCTCGTGCGTCCCCGGGTTAATAATTTAACCGCTTCTTCGTTATCTTCCAGACGCAAGAAATTCAACACTTCGAAGGAAAAACTGTGCGAAAAGCACAGTCAAATGTTCGATAGAACTCGTAACGACGACCGATTTACCTCAGCGGGTCGTTTGGACCATCGGTGCCGAAAACGTGCCAAAAATATCGAACTTTCATATGGTATAGATGCATATATATATATATATATATATAACACTGAAAAAAGAAAGTAGGCACTTTGATCTTTATTTCGCAATGTTCTATGTGTACTCCATTTTTTTGCAGTACTGCATATACTGGGTGACCTGTTATGAATGGATAATCATGCAACTGAGGATAGGTCAGATCATGTCCTACTATATGCTTGAATTTCAGTTTAGTAAAAGTCCCACGGTTTTCTATATTTTGGGCTTTATGTCATATTTTCAAAAAACTCATCCGCTTTTGGTTTTTTGCATGCCATTTCCACAAATGATATGAATCGACAATAACTGAGCAACTTTTTAAAGTACTTGGCACGATATGCGTAGTGCATTTTTTTACACCGCAGACTATCAAAGTCAGAAGTTCGAATTGGTTTGTATGAAAATTCTGCATACGATCTTTTTTCATAAAGTTCCCTTAACATTTAAGGTTTAAAATAACACTTTTCTAGATAAAACAAATAATCAAGACTATTTTTTTTAAACCAGGTAAAAAAAAGTTATCATTTGTAGGAATGGCATGGACATGATCTGACCTATCGAGATTTGAAGGATTATGCATTCATAACAGGACACCATATATATATATATATATATATATATATATATATATATATATATATATATATATATATATATAATTATATATAATTATAATATAATTGGACGATTATCATCGGTATGGCACAATTTGACGTGGTCACTTCGTTCGGGTCGAGAACTTGATTAACAACGAAAATTTGTTACATTCAAAGGATATATAATTGATATATCCTTTGAAATTTAACAATTCTTCGTTGTTAATCAAGTTCTCGACCCGAACGAAGTGACCATGTCAAATTGTATCCTACCGATGATATTCGTCCAATTATATGTTCTTGTGTATGCAACGAGAGATAGATGATGTCCGTAAAACGAAAATGGAAATAGCCACTTAAAAAAAATATATATATATATTCTTTTGTCGATTTTTTGACTGGCTGTGCGTTGGCAACGGCTGATAAAAAAGCTTCGGGATTCGCTGCAAATGAATGACGCGCGCGTCAAAACAGCCTCGAGCGACAGTGACACGTCGATCACTTTGTCTGCTTGTATGTATTATGTGCAGCATACACGTGCCTCTATTAAAATAAACATTGCATATACTATGTAAATCAACGGCTATCAACCGTGGATAAAATTTGCTCGAGAAGCGCTATTTTATGCATTCGATTTTCGCGAATTATATTTTGATCGTGTTAGTAGCTCTGGTATTTAAAATATGGATCTGCATATATGCAGGATGCGGGAAGCGAGAGGCCGGTTTATTACTTGGCCAATTAGGATTTGTTGGGTCGATATTTGAATTGGGTGATAATTGGAGGTTGATGTCGACTTAATTTGTAATTAATAACGCGATTTGTTGATGTTGCTTTTAAAAGAAATTATTTCTGATTGTTATTTGTATGCCATTATGTGATGTTGTAGTTGTTTGGGAGACCCACCCATGCAGATATTGTCGCAGGGATTCAATTGGACTCCTACACTTGTCCCTACTTCCTGATAGGGATCGAATGGGCCATTGCATTGGATCCCTATACTGAAGCGTCACACTCGTACAGAGAATTCTCATCGGGATTACCCATTGAAATGTACGAATCCAATTTTAATTCCTATATTGTGGAACACAATCCAAAACGATTCTTGATGGATATCATCGCTTTCTGTACGTCGAATTTTCTAAACGAAATATGTAGATATACAACATGAATGGATCTTGAAAAAGTATAAATCGCTTGAAAGGGTGAAACTTAAGGAGGTTGAAGCGTTAGCCATAAATCAGATTTGAAAGAAATAAAAATAAAAGTTATTGGTCAGACTATACTGAGTCTTTACGAATTTTCTTAAATTTTTTCACCTCAAAACACCAGAGATAAAAATTGTTAAGTGTATGTGAATTTTACATTCCGTTAGATGCGCTTAGAACGTCTTCACGCTTTGAGTGGTTTTTGGGGCTTCTTAGCACCAAGTTAAACCATTTCTAGCAACGCGTTAAAGCAAACTAAACCTTTGTAAACATTTAGGAAAAAAACCCCCCATCTTGTCCATTGTAAACCATATACAGGGTGGCCCAGAACTGATGGTTGTCCCTGAAATGGGGGGTTGGGGGTGAAATTCTGAGTGGATTGACATAATCATGTATGGGTCTCAGATCAACCCCCGAATTATTATTTATTTTTAAAGGCGGGCCAATTAGGTGCGCCCGTCTTTAAAAATTAATAATAATTCAGGAGTTGATCTGAGACCCATACATGCTTATATCAATCGACTCAGAATTCCACCCCCAACCCCCCATTTCAGGAACTACCATCAGTTCTGGGACACCCTGTATATTCAATACTGAACCATCAAGTTTTGATAAAAGATTACGAACCTTGGCTGACGAATGACGAGCATTGCTGCCAACCTCAATGTCCGCGCAGTTGCCATATGTCGGCACACTGAACATTAATTAATGGTAATAATAAATAATCTCAGGGTATAAATATAAATATAGGCATAATTACAAATTGATCGAAATTTCATTCTGAGTTGTATTAAACCTTCACTGACACAGTTTTTTCATAATAATCATCAAAAATGTTATATACTTTCAAGTTGGTAGTGTCACAAAAGTTTTTCTTATTCACGTTATAAAAATATAAAAATGTATAATTTCGCATTTTAATAACATATTTTATGAACAAAAATCATAAAAGGATATTTTTTGAAGATCCTATAAATTCGGTTAGAATGTCAAATAAAACATTCCCAAACGACGTGAATCAGGAAATAGCGGGGAATCCTCTTGAATTCCAATTTGGATTCCCGACGTACGGCGTCCCTATCAAATCCCTACAGGGATGTGGTAGGATCTAGGGACTCGCCAACTAATTACTGCACGGGCAGGGTTACATTTTTTTGAAGTCCTGACCCCGACTGCATGACGTATGGTGAATTCTTCATGACTTTAAGGGACAATAGACTATTCAGGTTAATCTTGGTAATTGACTTCGTATTGTGTCAATTCTCGTTTTGGTTAACCCTTAAAGTTGCCTAAGGGTGTTAATGTATCGCGAGTACCCTGCCAATGATATATATCTTTCTATTCGTGGTTGATGACACTTGGACGTCGCTTTGTGCACCTCTTTTTGCAGACTCGCGCCTTCCCAAGCGTTTCGAAAAACGTTCGGAATTTTACTGCAAGTTCTTATGGTGAACACTCAGGGCAATGTGAGACACGTTCCGTCGGTTAAAACTCTGTTTCCAACTTTTTCCCCCCCAACGACTGTTGTTTCGAAGAAAAGGAAAGAACGATTCTGTGCAGCTTTTAATAGAGCGCCAGATCGTTTTTCCTTTTTTTCCCGAAACATTTAGTCGGTTGGCGGAAGAGTTGGGATACACGAATTTTCGGCTCTCCCTCTCACAGTCGTTGTAGCTCGGTCGGTAATTCACGGAGAATGTTTTTACATGTTCTTTGCGCAATCTTTATAGATTGAAAATACTTTTTATTTACGCTAGGAAAGTAAAAAGAGTACGTTGAGCACTTACCAAGTGTTCGTTTGAATAGAATTGCTCATGGCGACGCTTCAAAGGCGAAACAATACACAATGACGTCGGTAAAGAAATTCCTGAAAAGTTTTTCGAATTTTTCTCAAAAATGGCTGGCCCAAGTGACTTGAAATTTTCACAGTCGACCTATGACTGCCAAAGGAGGGACCTACAACTCCCAGATTTTCGCGTTTTGGAAAAAAAATACTAATTTACTCGCCAGGTAAGGCTGTCAATAAAAGAAAGTTTGGAAGTGATTTTCTGCTTGAGTTAATCGCCCATCGTACAAGCCAGGTTTGACCCACCAATTGTTTTTGACATCAACTGGTCCTTACGAGGCAACGTTTTGTCTGAACAAAACGATGTCAATTCCAAAAAAAAATAATTTCGTCGTCCTCGCCACGAAGTGTACACAGTTTCGGTGAATTGAAAAGTGAATTTTCGATTGCTTTTAAGATTTGGCCAATCGATACACCACCTTGTTGTCTGCCCAAAAATTAAGGACAACTTACCAAAAAAGAAACCAAAGTCTGCATATCAAGCTGAACGCATCTCTGTCTTCGCCCAGTTCAACACCATTTTGTCGTGTCGCAAATATCTCGAGTAGCTTGCAAAGTGACTGTACAGCATTCATTTCGGGGATCTTGACAACTTCCTCGCACTTTAATCGCTTGAATTCCAGAACCGTGTTGACGAATCGATCAAAGTACTGGTCCATCTTTATCGAAGCAGCATCGATTAATTTTTTTTTACCGGCCTCTAAGATAGCGTCATTTTATTTCTCATTGCGGGATAAATGGAACGGGAAAAGCCAAACTCAATTTCTACAAATTATTTCGAACAATTAAATGCTTAGAAACTTATCGGTTCAATTCTTTTCGAGCTGACGATTCAAGAGCAACATTTGAAACGTCGTACATTTTAATTATAAAAAATACTTAATTACTAAGTAAGCCACTCACTTCTCAATCACAGTAAGTAATTTAACGAAATTAATTACTAAAGATAATTGAAATATCGATAATCCATCGACGTATGAATTACTCATGAACTTATAAACTTAATATTTACGAAGACAAAAAATTAATTGTAACATTTGCAGCATCGTCTGCTTGTACCTTATTCTATACTTACATTCATTGTCGTCAGTTATTAAGGCCGGAGCCTGAATTAGAAGGTCCGAAGAATCGTTTATTTATTGCTATCGATAAATAAATTATCCAATAATATATTTACAAAGTCACAGAGGCCAATTGTAAATATTTTCGAAGGCATAAGGCCAAATGCAAAGAAGCGTCGAGCAGAGAGCATTGATATTTCCTCCCATTGAAAACGTCAAGGGGTCTTCTCTGAAAATAGCCTAAAAAGGCTATTTTCATGATTTTTTAAAATAGGTTTATGTTATAGATATTGATATAAATGTTGTTACACTTAATCAATACACTTTCGAAATACATAAAAAGAATTTTTTTCATTTATTTAAGTCACTATTTATAGACGAAAATGGTAGTTAAAAAAACGTCCTAAAAAAATTGTAGGTCTGCGCTGTTGATGAAATCTCGGATGGAGCGTCCGAAACAAAAAAATCAAACGGTTTTAGATTCAGTATGTTAATGGCACATAACAGACATCATACGACGACAACACATATCATACGATTTTTGATATATGCGAAAATAACAAAGTGGCGGGCATTTTTCGAAAAAAAATTTAAAAAGTGTTTTTTCACCGTTTTTGGTAAAAAGAAAATAGTAAATATCAAAATTTAAAAAAATCCTTGATATGCTCTATGGCTATAGTTGTAAAGAATATGCGGTTAAAATTTCATCAGGATCGCTTCAGCAGTTTCGAAGATTTTATCAATAAGCCGGCGAAAAACGTTGTTTCGAGAAAAACGCGTTTAAAGTTTGTTTGGGTTACATAAATACATAAACAATTTTTTAAAAATGTATTTCGAAATCGTATTTATTATGTGTTGCAACTTTTATATCAATATCTATAATGTAAACCGATCAAAAAATTCATGAAAATAGGAATATAAAGTGGCGGGCATGATAGCAAAAAAACTAAACGACTTATTGGATCAAACTGAAGTTTATTTTCTTCAGTATGAAAATCTCTTCTAAGTGAACTAAAAAAATCGTTGTAAAAGTATTTTTGAATCATTTTTATTGAACGTTAAAGTGTTTTTTTAACATTTTTTTTAAACCGGAGAAAAGTGATAATTTCACGATTGTTTCAGCTTTTTCATAGTTCACCTAGAAGAAAAGTATACGACGATTGAAAACATTGTTGGTTTTTCGTTTCAGTCAAGAATTACGAGCTGCATCCTTCCCGCCGATTGGGAACTGCAGTGGCAAGGCGCACATGGAATAGGCGGATAAATCTGCAGTCGTTTATTGTTTCATGTTGAAACATTTTTTTTATACATTTTACATATACATGAAAAGATGCCTCAGTGTTTATCGGGCTCACTTGTTTATTTCCCTTCTAAAAAAATTTCCGAAAAAACGCTTTTTTGGACCTTCTTATTAAGGCTCCGGCCTTAATATATTCAACAATATTTTATTATATTCTATTGATGACGAATTTTTTGCTAATGACATTTTTTAAATCTAAAGACGTACATGAGCAATTTATCGTCAACCCCAAAGGAAATATACCTCCTCGAGAAATTCCGGCTGCTCTTTGTAATTGTCCAACCAAGAGTTAACGTGCGGACGCCAGCCTAAGTCTTTGTAGTCGTTGTAAACCATTCCCGCTCGCGACACAGTCGCCGGAGAAGCTACAGCGAGATCTTCAACTTCAAAGAGCAATGACACTTGCTCCGGCATCGTGATACGATCGTTATTGATCAGAGTCAGTACCTTCAAGAGTTCCAAAAGAAACGATATGCATTTGGCTTTCCAACTTCATTATTGAATTTTCGTAATTTTTTATTTTAAGATTTTTCATATTCATGTTTCTCATTCTATCAAAAATCATTATTAAAATTTTGAATTTTTTTGTTCTAAGGTTTTTTATATTCATTTTTGTCGTTTTATTTTAAAAAACGGGGATAGTACGATATCCAGGGCGTCAAGTTTTGACCATTGATTCTTGATATTCGAACCAAAATAATGAGAATTTCAAGAATAACAAATTTGCCGTTTCGGCTTCCTTAAGGGGTTAGGCCACCGTAACGGGTATAAAATCATGTGCGAAATTAACACTTTTTTTCGTACGAAAGTGTGATTCACTCTTAAAATTAATTACACATCTATTTAGTATGAATATCAATCTGTTACAATTTTTTTTTTCGACATACAAAATGGCTGACTACTAATATTTTCTTGTATCTTTTTTTTAGGCGCTCCGCGGCGTGACATTTAGCATCTACAATTTTTGACCTAGAACAAAAATAAAAAATTCTTGTCGATCTACATTAGAATACTTAGAGAAGTACGTATGAAATTTAAAAAATATTGTTTTAGTTAAAAGTTGTAGGTATTTGAACTTGAATTTTCAGTGAAAAATTTCGTATAAAACTGCTTATAAAACGAAAAGTTTTCGATTTCTCAGAAATTCGAGTGAGTTTCGCCGATAAATCAAGTGAAAATTGTTGAAGTTATTTGTCACGCCAATTGGAAAAAATCTGTTTCGAGAAAAACGCGTTTAAAGTTTTACATATGACTCTGGCCGTGCCAGAGGTGGGCTTACGTTATACGCTCAAAGTCGATGAAAAAAAATGTTCTTGCTATAAATCAAATACTTACTTATTATTATGATGATAAAGCACCATTTTAACAAAAGTAGAAAGATTTTTTGAAAATTCTACTGTGGCCTTACCCCTTAAGGAATTATGAGCGCTTTTAGCGATAATTGGAAATACGCCAAAATTCAACGATTGTTGCTGACTCATGGGTACAATATCTTAATTTTATCGCAAATAATGGAAATTGACCGGGCGAGCTTCAAAGAGTATTTTTTTGATTGGGTTTGTTTGGGTTTGTTTAGTGGTATTGTGTAAATACCACTAAACGTAGTATTTATATGATTTTCGACATAAATTCCGAGATTATGATGCTTTATTTATTCACATTTTCTATTTATTAATGACAATAAGAATTGTTCCATATAATTACTACACTAAATTACTAAACGATATATTTTACACAAACTTAGAGCCTTACAAGTCCGAAGAGGGATGAACCGTGTACTTTTAAGGCGTTACCCCCCCTTGTAGCGTAAAAAAGGCCTTTTTCATGAATTTTTTAAAAGAAAACTACAAAACTTTTTTAATCGATCAATATACCATCTTAAAGAACACATCTTGAAGAACTTTCAGTAATTTTTTTATTGAAAAATATTACATTGTTTAGTGGCAAATGGCCGTCAATGAAAAAATGTTTTTATATACACGGTTTGCGGTGACCAACATTGCGGCGAAGTGGATCATCTGAAAAAAAATGCGGATGGATTTAGTCAAATATAAGTATAAACTAGTCTTTAATCGAAGGATTTTAAAAAATATTCATTTTTCACAAAATGGCGGACAGTCAAAGTTAATGGTTCGATTTTAACGAAAAAAAACGGCCGTTTTTTGGCTATAAAACGGCCATTTTTTTCGAAAAAAAATCGAACGATTAAAGACTACACTTTTATGTATTAAATAAGCCTGCAAAATTTCAAGAAGATCGGTTCATTAGTGTTCGAGTAATCTTGGTCACCGACTTCAGAAATGCCATTTCGAGAAAAACGCGTTTAAAGTTTCAATTTCAGTTTACACGAAGAAAATATTTTTTTTTGTAAACTTACATAGAGTCATCTATTCCGGGCCCATACAGAAGTATAGGCCCGGATACTTGTACTTAAAAAAAATGCAATAAAAAAAATCGATTTTTTCAAAATCGCAACTGGGGGTAACCCCTTAATCCCTCTTCGGACTCCCAGCGATTCAAAGTACTACTTTACTCTCTGTCTAGTCGTACTTATAAGCGAGGAAAACATGGTATTGGCATTTAAAATACCTTTTCGGCTTCTGAGACACTGTTGGAACTATAAATTTCCAAGTTACCTTGCCTGATGTTCCTTGAAATTTTCAAATTCGAAAAAATCGTTTTTTTTTTATAACTATCGAAAAATTCTAATTTGAACGCAAAATAAGCGAAATATCAACTTTCACCACTCTTCATATTTTGTTGATTTTGACTCGATAACCCTAAATTCACCGTCAAATCTTGGCGCCCCCGATATCGTACTCTTGCCGAAAAGTTTTATAAATATTTTGTAATCTCGATAAACGCTTGAAAAAATTGGCAAATTTGCGGTACAAACGAACTTTATTATCATCCATCAAGCTGTTCAGGTTTTCAATCCAGACGGCGTCAACCGGTCCGTCGAACAATATCCATTTTTCTTCCGCAGTGCTTTCTGAAACGCATGAAAAGCAATTGAATTCTGACGAGGAAAAAAAAACGTCGACCGGACGTCCGAGTTTGCAAGGTACAGCAGACTTTAAACGCAACGCGATACTCTGAAGAAACGACAAAAAGCATCAAAAGCCGCGAAGTTTACCAGCACAAACGTTCCGCATGATCGAAGATACAACACCGTCCAACCATTCTCCAGTTGACAAGTTGTACTCGCCATAAAGTTCACCAAGGCTCAGAGCTTTAGGATTGATCGGATACTCGGATACTGTATTGTAACCCAATTTTCCATCCAGCTTCATGGCGCTCATTGTGTTCTTGAGAATTGTCCACGTGACGGACTTTGCGGTGTTCGAACGGCCGACGATCATTGTCGAGTGTCTCGAGCTCTTTGTTTCGTAGAGTTGTATCACTTTTGTGATAATCATCGGTACCGGCTGTTGAGGAATCATCAGTGTGAAATTTTCAAAAAATCCATTTTTTCGCATTATCCAATATTACAGCCGTTTATAAACATCGACCTGGCATCGCCGATTGATCGTAAGTCGACAATTTAAATGAAAATTCCGCACTCGAAACTTTAAAAGCGCTTTTCTCCAAATGTCTTTTTTTTTCAAAACGGTGTACATTCTCAAAAGGAGAGTTTCCAGGCTATCCGTCTCAAATTTTAACACAACATTTTTCACGCCATTCTTCATCGTGCTATGGACGTTTTTTTTTGGTAATATTCATATTTTTTTTAACGAAAAACCGCCGAAAAAATAGACTAAATTCCATACTTTTTTTCAAACCGCCGGCATTTTGTCAATTTTGATTTTTAAAAAACCTCCATAGCAAGATAGCGGCTTTCATACTGATTTATAATCTTTTTACAAATTTTGTTTCAGATGATATTCACGGCCACAACCGTGTACACCGTGAAGACTCCTTCTTTCTCGAAAACATTTTCAACCGTTTAAAAAATGTGAAAAAAATTAACGTTAAAAAAATCATTTTTTGTTTTTTATGAGTGCTTTGATTTGATATTAAAAATCAGACTGATTAGCATATTTTAACCATTGAAAAAAATCGCGAAAATCAGCTATTTTTCGACCCGTTACACTGTGGTGATTGACACGAGAAAATAACTCGGATCAAGCACAATCTCTATAACGAAAACCCAAAGACATCCAAACGAATTCTTGTCAAAGTTTTATTATTCTAACGATTGACAGTGCTTGGATGACATTAATAAAAACAAAAAACCATCCACTGATAGAACGAGTCCATGCACTTTTTAGCCTCATTCCATGTGTTTGAAAAACCTCACGAAATAATGTTGTTTTATTCTCAAAATGTTTTTTTTTTTCTTTATTATTATCGCCAAAAGTTTTTCGTAGTTGTTGCTTATTGAAAACCAAATCATAAGATTACAGATCTATACGAGAGTACAATTGCAATGGCTCGCCCCATTCGTTTCTGCCTTGAAAATGTGCAGGGGACTTAAGGACTTAAATGTGCAGGGGGTTTAAGGACTTAAAGGGGTACAGTGACATGCCAAAAATCGATGACAACGGTATAAGATATCCACATTTTTTGAAACTTTTTATTCAGTCTAATACAAAAAATTGCAATTGTTCGTGAAAATAAAAGAATTCAAAAATAATCCCCAATTCTGTGAAAACTAAAAAATAATTTTTAACAAATCCTCATTGCTCTGAAAAAAAGATTATAATTCAACAAAATAGTAAGTCATGAATAACTTGATGTTCACAATACGAAATAATCGTGCGGGTGTGAAAAAACAAGTTTTTATTTACAAAAATCCCCATTACTGTGAGAATGAAGTGACAATTTTTCAAAAATCCTCCGTTCCGGGAAAGTAAAACTATAATTTTAAAATTCATCGACTCTATGAAAATAAAATTATAATTTAAGAGTATCCGTAATTAAGTTCATTTAATAAAAATTCCACCGACCAGAGAATAATAAACTAAATTTTACCGACCCCCACCCACGCAATTTTATTTGAAAAAAGGTCGCGATTGTTCTCGTACAGTGACGGGTGAAAATTTTGAAAATTCGTTGCCACGACACTAACGCGATTTACTTGATTTCCGCTATACCATTGCTTTACATATCAGAAAGATCAAAACGAGACACCCTCAGGCGATGGCCAATATGCTGCAAGTCATGAATAAATAGTCTCTCTTTTTTTTCTCGTTTCAGCTTACAATTTTTTACCGCGCTCGATAAATTACTCAGATGCGTTAATTATGCATAGCGTATGGAAGACGAGAGGTACGGATAATCGGATATCATGAATCGACAGCAAGCACCCTAGGGATGATTTAATTAAAGCGATGCAAAGCTAACGAGGGTCGGGCCTTTGGAATACGAGATTCGAGACTCGCCTGCAATTTCATTTTCGAAGCTTCTCCTCGTATATAATGCACAACTTCTTCATAATCGATGGGAACGACATTCACGCCCGGGAACAGGTCGGATGTTATGCCAATGAAAAGTGACAGATCGGCGGACGTCAGTTTGGCTTTGTTCATGTCATTCATTGCTAGGATGATTATCTGCGAAAGAAGCTTTCCAATCAAATGTCACGTTCTGTAAAAAGTACCTTTCTCTTTGTGTCAATAGCGTTCTCCAACCTCCAGCACAAAAGAAAACAGTAGGGTCAGAGTGGGTCCAGTGGCTCATTTTGTTTCAGAGGTCTATAGCTGCCTAACCGTTTAAGGTAGTACCTCCACAGAAGAGTTGAATTAAGAAATGGTTGAAATTTGACATATATGGTATTCAATACATTATCCAAACATCTGTGCAATTTGAATAAGTTTGACCACCCCAAACCTGAGATATTTACACTTAAAGTTGGCTTGGTCTACACGCAACAAATGCATTATGATTGGCAAACAGAGCATCATTAATTTTACCGTCAAAACTAAAATTAAGAAATTGATAAAAAACGAGGATAAGATAGAGTAAGATATCACGAATAATGTGAAAAAAATGAGAATGATTCACCATCTAGTTTCCAAGATATAACCATGAAAAGCCCTCACAATTTTGGTGCAAAGCCTGGCAAAGCCTGGAAAAAAACAATTGGGGCAAAGCCTGGACAGTCCCGGCAAAAAGTTTAGTGGCAATGGTAGATCAAAAACACAACATAAAATATATTTTACGGCAATAAATGATATCCATCGTATTATCTACTAGTACCGAGTCAATATTGCGTAGTTTTTAATTTTATTTATTACTATTTAAACCAATTATCAATCTTTTAAACATGAACATGGTATGTAAACTTTTGGTTGAGATTTCCGCAGAGGAACTACCTTAAACAATCTCAGTGAAACCTTGACTAAACATGAGGTGTGTTCAATGGCTTCATTTTCTCAAAAGACACTGAACGGCCTAATCCAATAGATATTGAGATAATAACCATTTTATCAAATGGGATTTCATCCACTGTGTACTTGGGGGTGTACACAGTGAAACATGCCGAATTTCACAGTCAAACAATATTTCAAAATCAGGCAAAATTTGAAGAAAATTACCCTGATCCACTGTACACTTGTAGGTAATGGAGTGCTTTTCTCTACACAATAGGGAGTATTGGACAGCAAACTATTGAAAAATTAATTAAAAAAAACAGCATATTACGAGATCAATCACAATCATTTATTGGATACTAATCAACAATGAGTGCCTACCTAATGAGGTAGTACCAGTACCTATCTTAATCACAACGCGAAAATATTCATATTATGACTTACCTCTGTGTACCTCGAAAAATTGAGCCACTGTGTACCGACCCTCTCCTTTTTTCTAAAGCGGGTACTGACAATTTTCTATTTTTGTTAGGTTAACAAACACAATGCTCAAATACCGCAATATCGCTGTATATTGCGGGAGAACAATGACTTCGAACATAACTGCGATAGGTAAAGAAGCAAAAAAACATACAAACTCAGCAGGTTTTTCAACTTTTGACACCAAGAATAATATAAAATCACCTGTCACAACCGAATCGCGCGGGAGCGACTCACAGACAGGTTCAAACCTATTGGCATCCGAGGGCGGTTCTAATGTTAAAAAGACGCACATATACATGTCCATTTCTGAGAAACAGAAAAGGTTCAGTGTACCCACTGTTGCCACTGTCCCCATTTTGACCCTACGTAATGGAGGTGAAGGTCCAAGCTGTCCAATGGCAAGTCGAGTCTACAATTGAAGTACTTGATTTTGGTTACCTCTTCAGCAGACAAATTTGGATAGAGGCGTCTCTTCTTTCCAGCGTAACGCGTCAAAGTGACAATTCCACGCAGACCAAAGTCGTAATGGTCCTGCTTGCTGAGCTGCTGCTGAGCCAAAGCGTACAGAGTGAAGACCTGCAAATAGGGAAGTCGCTCGTAATCAATTTTCATTTCCAATGGTGCCTCCGCACGACCTCTGGGCATTTTGCCAATCATTTCAGGCATAACGAGACGAGGGTACAGGGAAACTGAGGAAAACCTCTGCCGATATAGGCAACTGCGTTTTCACCGAGTTTTCGTTTTGCCTTTATTGGGAAACTCGGGAGGATTGTCTCCCATTCTGTAGTCAGCGCACAGGCCAATGCGCGGCCACCCATCCAAGTATTGACCCAGGTCAAGGCTGCTTGGCATGAGAGATCACCGCGGCCGCGAACCGACCGCACGTTCACTACTGGCGGTCGGCTCGTTGGACTACTTTGAAGTCGGGCACTGGTTCATGACACGAATCTGCTGTATTGGCCCCGATGAGAGGAAACATCTCAATGGCCTCGATATTTATACCTTGACTTTTTACAAGCTTTTATTTAACTTGCTTCGTTCGTATGTCTTTCCGGTGACACATTTGTGATCCGTTTTTCAAGCACTTGCTGGCATCCGGTTGAGCTGAAATTTGGCATATCTGTGTAACTTCGGTGCTGATGCAATAATATGGTCTCATGGACCTGGTCTCATGATGGAGGTGGGAGTTGGGCAATGCAATGCATTAAGGGGTTACCCCCACTTGCGATTTTGAAAAAATCGATTTTTTTTATTACAGTTTTTTGAAGTACAAGTATCTGAGAATAGATGGCTCTATGAGTATAGGAATAGATGACTCTATGTAAGTTTATAAAAAAAAATATTTTCTTCGTGTAAACTGAAATTGAAACTTTAAACGCATTTTTCTCAAAATGGCATTTCTGAAGTCGGTGACCAAGATTACTCGAACACTAATGAACCGATCTTCTTGAAATTTTGCAGGCTTATTTAATACATAAAAATGTAGTCTTTAATCGTTCGATTTTTTTTTCGAAAAAAATGGCCGTTTTATAGCCAAAAAACGGCCGTTTTTTTTCGTTAAAATCGAACCATTAACTTTGACTGTCCGCCATTTTGTGAAAAATGAATATTTTTTAAAATCCTTCGATTAAAGACTAGTTTATACTTTTATTTGACTAAATCCATCCGCATTTTTTTTTCAGATGATCCACTTCGCCGCAATGTTGGTCACCGCAAACCGGGTATATAAAAACATTATTTCATTGACGGCCATTTGCCACTAAACAATGTAATATTTTTCAATAAAAAAATTACTGTAAGTTCTTCAAGATGTGTTCTTTAAGATGGTATATTGATCGATTAAAAAAGTTTTGTAGTTTTCTTTAAAAAAATTCATGAAAAAGGCCTTTTTTTGCGCTACAAGTGGGGGTAACGCCTTAAGGCCGGAGCCTGAATTGGACGGTCCGACAAATAGTTTTTTTATTGCTTGAATCGATAGATAAACTTTTAAACATTTTAATTATAAAAAATACTTAATTACTAAGTAAGCCACTCACTTACTCAATCACAATGAGTAATTTAACGAAAGTGAGTACTAAAGATAATTGAAATATCGATACTTCATCGACGTATTAATTACTCATGAACTTATAAACTTAATATTCATTAAGACAAAAAATTAATTGTAACATTTGCAGCATCGTCTGCTTGTATCTTATTCTATGCTTACATTCATTGTCATCAGTTACTGAGGCCGGAGCCTGAATTAGAAGGTCCGAAAAATCGTTCATTTATTGCTATCGATAGATAAACTATCCGAGAATATATTTACAAAGTTATAGAGGCCAATTGTAAATATTTTCGAAGATACAAGGCCAAAAGCAGAGAAGCGATTGATATTGATATTTTATCCTATTGAAAACTTTGAAGGGCATTTTCTCCAGTTTTCATTTTCACGATTTTTCCAAATTGGCGGGCGTGATAGCAAAAAACTAAACGACCTATTGAATCCCACCAAAGTTTATTTTCTTCAGTATGAAAATCTCTTCTAAGTGAATTAAAAACATCGATGAAAAAATTATTTTTAAATAATTTTTATAGCACGTTAAAGTGTTTTTTTAAACACATTTTTTTCAAACCTGAGAAAAGTTATAATTTCACGATCTGTTCAGCTTTTTCTTAATTCACCCAAAGAAAAATATATGACAGTTGAAAATTTCATTGGTTATTTGGTTTCAGTCAAGAAATACGAGCTGCATCTTTCCCGCCGATTGGGGGCTGCAGTGGCAAGACGCACATGGAATAGACTAACAAATCTGCAGTCATTTCTTGTTTCATGTTGGAACGACTTTTTAAAATACATTCAAATATACATGAAAAGATACATCAATATTTACTAGGCTTACTTGTTTTTTTTTTCTTTCGAAAAAATTTCCCGAAAAAACGCTTTTTTGGACCTTCTAGTTAAGGCTCCCACCTCAATAGCACATACTAGGGCAGTCGATTTTATGCTCATTTGTTTTGTTATCATGAGCACTTTTCATTACAAATGATAACGAGGGTCTGATAATGGTGGTGGGAGGTGGAAAGTGAAATTTCCTAATGGCAAATGGTAGGACAATCGAGTGTGGGCTGTGCAACTTTGTTGACCTGAGCACTATTTATAATTACACTGTTATAAAGTTTCTCGCGAAACCTTTATAACCTAAGGCAAGGTTTTTTCTTACGCCGATGTCTGAATGGCATGGGGGTCTGGCATGGCAAATAAATAAACGAATTCTAATACTAAAAAGTATAAAATAAAATTAACGTAAAAAAACTTAAAAAAAACAAGCTTTTATTTAAAATTATTAAAATATAAATAAATAAAATTATAATATATAGTATGAAAACTATAAATATAAAATTTAAATAAAATAATTTAAAATGTTAAGGCGTCGAAATGCGTAAGTACTAATTCTACTTTAACACTTCTAAAAAAACCTCAAGCTTTTAAAATTTATATTTCAAATTGTACTAAAAAGTAAAAAATAATGTTCAGTAAAATTGAAAATTCAAACCGTATAGCTACAAAAAAGTTCCTTCGTTGGTCACTCAACATAGGTGCAAGTACTTAAAAGGTACATAAACGTAGATTTTTTAAAAATATGCGATATAAATTTTAAAAGCTTGAGGCGTCGAAATGCATCAGCACTAATTCTACTTTAACACTTCTAAAAAAAACCTACGAGCTTTTCAAATTTATATTTCAAATTGTAAAAATTTCTACGTCTATGTACCTTTTAAGTACTTGCACCCATGATGTGTGACCAAGGAAGAGACTTTTTTGTAGTTTAACTGTTTTGATTTTCAATTTTACTGAACATATTTTTTCACTTTTTAGTACAGTACCTTTTAAATAAAAGCCTGTTTTTAAAATGGTTTTTTACGTTTATTTTTTAACTTATCACATTAAAAGAAACGGTGGTGAAGGGTGCGATATTTGCTTCGTGAAAATCCCTAGGAAATTGTAATTCCATTTTCAACAAGGCCTGCACTTTCGAATCAATTTACTGGAAATTCAATAGAAATTGGCATTTTAAAACTCTACACTCTGAACTCCAATCAAAATGAGTCTGTAAAAAATTTCCGACACACTTAGTATTCGGTAAAATAAAAATGAGGACGTCCTTTTTTTTCATTAGCCACGTATAGAGTGCATCAACGCATTCAAGGCACTTTATTCGGTAATTCGCAACGCTTTGAATAATTCGATATTGAAATTCCGCCAATAATATTTGTTGCAGAAGCGTAGCTCTCTCGATAATGGAGGTAAAGTACACGGCTTTGTCCAGAATTATTGAAGGCTCGGAATATTGTAAAACAAGACATTGCATAGTGTGGTGAAATATTCACGACGACCAAGTATTCATTTATATTTTTAAGCTCAATAAAAATGGATAACGTTATATAAATGTTATTATATATATTTTTATACACACCTTGTAGACCTTGTTCGATAAATAATTTATATCATTTATTGTACTTGAATCTCGTAATATTTGATCGTTCATTATATGAATATGATATAGAGAGTTGGAAAAATATTCATAATATTTAATGTTTATAATATATATTTATTTCCCGTGTGGCAACGTGTATAGCCTTTCCAATTGAACCTTTTCCTATCACTCCCTATCCGCACTTCGCTAATCTAAAATAACATCCGCAACGTTCACAGCTTCCTTAAGGGGAGATATACACCTAGATGGTCGGGGTCGAGGATTTAGAAGCTATGAACATTCCGTCGACCGTAGAAGACCTACACTATGGGCCTAGTATCGATGATTCCATGTAAGTTGACAAATTTCATGATTTATTCATTCCCAAATTTTCCAACGCGTTTTTCTCAAAACCACGTTTTTCAAATCGGTACCCAAAATTTCTCGAAAACCAATGAACCGATTGCCTTGAGGTTTTTTGTGGTTATTCTATACACCATTATCTAGTACTTGTCATAGGATTTTTTTTCCGTTACTTAGTTTTTGTTTGATAGGCAAAATAATAACTAACTTTTTGCCCAAAAATCACTATTTATGTTCAAACGTCCGCCATTTTGTCATCAATCGATATTTTCAAAATCGGCTATGACAAATACTAGATTATAGTATCTAATTTAATAATCTTTTTGGTTTTTTTTTTCAGATGATTTTTGAAGAAACGCCAGTGGGTACCGTATACGCAGATTTTTTTACGACGCTCCAAGGATCATACAATATCCTTGTATATTTTTGATATCTTTAAATGAAGAAAATTAAACATATTTTTGAATGTATATACTTTTAGATAATTAAAACCCCAATCCAAAATTTCAAATAGATTTTCTTGAAAAAAATTCACAAAAATGACCTTTTTTCCGGCTCCTAGGTGTATATCTCCCGTTAACTCGAAAAACCGTAGAAGCCGAGTCCCAACCGCCCATCCAGCAGTTTCGCTGTTTTATGTTTATAATATCAATTATACAAATTCGTCATTGACTCGCAAGAAAGTAAAAATCAACCTCAATACCAAAAGATGACATCGTGTATACGTCAAAACGAGCTGTCAATATGTGTTCGTAGGCGTCTGGAAATAATGAACTCGCATTTAGAACACTCAAAACTGAGCTTTGTTTGGACATTCAATGTTCGGTAACGCGTTTCACTCAACGGTAAAAGACACGCATTTTCTAAAACTTGTTATTCAGTATAATACAAAACAATTGCAAGGGTTCGTTAAAAAAAATTATTTGAAAATAATCCCCAATCCTGTAAAAACTGAGCAGTTATTTTTAACAAATTCCCATTGCTCTGAAAATCAAATTATAATTTCAAAAATCAGAAATGATTAATTCAATTATCACGATACAAAACAATTGCAAGGGTTCGTGAAAAAATTATTTGTAAATAATCCCCAATCCTGTAAAAATCAAGTAATTATTTTCAACAAATTCCTATTCCTCTGAAAATCAAATTATAATTTCAAAAATCAGAAACGATTAATTTAATCATCGCGATACAAAACAATCGCGCGGCTTCGAAAAAATGAATTTATTTACAATAAAATCCCAACACAGTGAGAGTGAAATAACAATATTTCAAAAATCCTCCATTCTGTGAAATTGAAATCTTTTTTTAATTCGTCGATTCTGTGAAAATAAAATTCAAATTTGAAATTAGCCACATTTATGTTCAATTACGAAAATTCACATCGATCAGAGACCAATAAACTAAATTTCATCGATTCCAAATATCCCGCGCCCGCAATTTTATCTCAAAAAAGGTTGCGATTGTTCTCGTCGTATAATAAATAATTACCCAGCGTTCCAATAAAGTCAATTCATGCCGCAATTCGGAGAAATCTGCATTGTTACGATAAAGTAATCGACCAAACGCTGATAGGCTAATATTCGAATGAAAATTCGATCGGCAAAGATTAATAACGAACGATTGACGGTTATCGCATGAGCCCTAACTGAACTGACCGGCGCTTTACGCTTCTTTTTTTTTCGTTCGCTTTCGCCGCCGCTCCGCCGTTCTATAAATCGATATGGACAGCTTGGCAACGCAAGGGAGGTTCTTCGCCAGCCCCCGTCGCCGTGCACAGTTTAACATTTTTGTCACCGTTGCTCAAATCTTTTCCACTGTGATCCCCGTCACTGTCACGGCTCGCACGAAACGTGTTTTTTTAAAGCTTTTTTCTGCCAAAACTGCATAAATTGCTCCTGACCCCGGAAAAAATTGAACAATGGTTTTCCGTCGTGTTGTTGCCTGCCGAAACGTGGACAGTTTGAAACAAAAAGTTGGCGCTCTCCTATAAAAAAACAATTTACAGTACTTTTTTTTCTCATGAGAACACATTTCGTACAATGAATCAACGTTAATTCACAATTTCACAAAGTCTACTTTCAGAACCTCTCCCGTGAATATTCATTGTATGGAAAGTACAAATGTTGCTCGTAGAACAGGCTTGTTCTATATTTTACAAAATATATGTACATTTTTTTAACAAGCTTTTATTTAATGTACTAAATAGTAGAAAATATTTTTTTTACCAAGTCACCTATATGTAACTATAAATAAAAGCTTGGGGCGCTCAACTTTTTGAATGTTTAATAAATTTTATCAATTCAGTGTCACGAACCGTATTTAATTTGGCACAATAGTAATTAGAGAAATTGTTAAAACTCGTTTATACACAGTTTCAGGATTTTTATTTAAGAAATCTACGATTGTTTTACAGTCAATTAAACACAGTTGATATATTAACGGATTTTTGTAAATGAAAGATTTACGAAAATCTTTGTAAAAGTTTTTGTGTCTAAACTTGATTTATGTGTCTAAATTTTGAACGCCCTAAGCTTTTATTTATAGTCACATATAGGTGACTTGGTAAAAAAAATGTCTACTTATAAGTACATTAAGGGTACTTCTCACTTTAGACGCTAAAAAGGCCATTTTCATGAATTTTTTGATAGTTTTATATTATAGATATTGATATAAAAGTTGTTACACTTAATAAATACACTTCCGAAATACATTTTTTAAAAATATTTTTTAAGTCACTATTACAGAAGAAAATAGTAGTTGAAAAAATGTCCTAAAAAAATTGTAGGTCTGCGCTGTTGATGAAATCTCGGAGATGCATCATCCGAAAGAAAAAAAATCGAATATTATACTATTTTTAATATATTAAAAAATAACGTAATGGAGTATATTTTTCGAAAAAACAAAAAAAAACGTGCTTTTTTCACCGTTTTTGGCAAAAAAATTAAATATCAAAATTTAAAAAAATCCTTGATATGCGCTATAGCTATAGTTGTAAAGAATATGTGGTTAACATTTCATAAGGATCGGTTCAGTAGTTTCGAAGATTTCATCAACAAGCCGTCGAAAAACGTTGTTTCGAGAAAAACGCGGTTAAAGTTTGTTTGGGTTACATAAATATATTTAAAAATGTTGTATATATTTCGAAAGTGTATTTATTAAGTGTAACAACTTTGGTATCAATATCTATAATATAACCCTTAAAAAAATTCATGAAAATAGCTTTTTTAGCGCCTAAAGGGAGAAGACCCTTTAAGTAAAAGCTTGAAAAAAAAATTTGTTTATACAGGGTGTCCCAGAACTCAACGTTAAGCCGAAACGGGGTGACAGGATTGATTGTAACCATCATGAGAAAAATCAGAAAAAAAATCTATTTTGAAAATTTTAAATTCATAGTTTAACAAAAAACAGTCTTAATTCTAGGAAACTTGGGGCAATTGTGTCATTATTTTTGACTGTGATTCTAGAAATGTTATTTAGGGTTACGGTTCCAAAGTTTAAATGAACAAAAATAAAAAAAAATTAACCACAATAACCGAAAAATGGTTACAGTTTGACCAAATTTCTAGGTTTTTCTTAAATGCCCAGATTTTTTTTCTGATTTTTCTCATGATGGTTACAATCAATCCTGTCACCCCCGTTTCGGCTTGACGTTGAGTTCTGGGACACCCTGTATATAAATTACTTTCTACTTCTTAGTCTTTAACTGATTTTACTACAGCTCTGAAATGTTTGCAAAGAGTGATTAATCCTTCCAAACGAACCGGTGTTATTATTTGTTGATTGTCAGGAGAAATCCTGTAGAACTGTGATAGGTGGCATCTATCATAGATGTTGGCTCACCACCTACTGGACCTTACTATATTTTCTCATGCACTTTCCATGTAGTTTAGCTCCATTCAATGTTCCTCATTCTGTTCATTTCTGCTAAGGCTTCATTATTGCAGTTTCTTTCCTGTTAGCTTTTCGCAGTTCAATTTTTTTCGTTAAGGGGCGGGTAGGGGTTTCAGCGTGAAAAAAACACTTCTTTGCGAATTTTTTTCATCTATATGGATAGAGTATATTTATTGAAACCTTTTGTACATTGTTAAGTTTCATTTCAAGAACATTCCGTGAAATTTGTACGCAAAAATATCCACAAACAAGCCGCTGCCGCGTTTTTCTCGAGACCACTTTTTCAAAGTCCGTGTTCACTGCCCTTTGAAAACTGCATGACCGATTTATTTCAAACTTGGTACACACTTTCTACATATAAAATACCTCCCCCCAACGGTTAGTTTGAGATTTTTTTTACATTGAGGGGTTTTTCCACCCCCAAAATGGCGAAATTTTTCGTGAAAAATAGCACTTTTCACTTTACATGACCACCAAAAATTTAGAAATGAAAAACAAATTATCAAAGACCGTTGGGGGGAGGATTCGATGATACTTTGACTAAATTTTAATGGTACTTGATTTCAGATAATTTCCAGCTGAGATACAGTGAACACCGCAAATCGTGTTTTTCCAAAGGCGTTCTTGGAAAAGCTTTGTAACCGTCTTGTTTGTGGATATTTCCGCGTCCAAATTTCACGGAATGTTCTTGAAATGACACTTAACAATGTACGAAAGGTTTCAATAAATTTACTCTATCCACATAGATGAAAAAAATTCGCAAAAAGTGTTTTTTTTCACGCTGAAACCCCTTTCCTTCCCCTAAGTGGAATCATGCATTATCACCGCTTAGATGCATGTTTGTAAAATTTCCGAGCTCTAAGTAGCCGTGAAGTGGGTGAAAAATCGATTTTCCGTTTTGCATCTCACGGAAAGTCAAGTCATCTCACACCAAGTCAAGTTGAATAAAAGCTTGTAAAATGGAAGTGTTTCTGTCCCTTTGGAGATTGCCATTTCTCATCATTGCACGTAGCTGTCAAAGTATATCCTGACAGTCAAGTGTCAATTTTGAATTCAGGCTAAGGCCCCATTTCGAGTCGTTTGCAACGATGGGATGAATCTACAGTATTCGAAGGCAAAAAGGCACTCAGCTGAGTCTTGACGTTGGAGAGATTTAGGGGCTTCGGTGCCAACATTGATTTTCACGAACTACCAATCTATCAATAGCAAAATGGATAATCCTGAAATATACATTCATCTATTTTAAGACCACACACCTTTTTCGCCAGGACGCGGCTGTTTTGAAATCCCTCGCCGAACAGATTGATCTCCGCGATCATGCTGCTGTCAGGCACCATCATGGATATCGGCCGGAACATCGATTTCAGATTGTCCGGCAATTCCGTTCGCCCGGCATATCCGGGATTCATGGTGATGAATAATCCGCAAGTGTGAATCAACGCGACGTCTTCGCCGTCGAAAACAAAATTGGTCAACTTTTGGGCGAGGGCCGTCAATATCGAGAGGATTTGCTGGGCGACGACCGACAGCACTTCGATGTTTATCCTGATCAGAACGAATTGTTAACCCGGGTCACTCGACCTGAGGGCGCTGCAGCGTTTCCTCGCGTGTATCGAAATGTTTTTTTTTTTCTCTTTATTTATTCCTTTTTTCAGCTTACGAGGGTCGAGCGTTAGACACGAGGGAAAATAAATACACGGTGAGGCGCACTGCGTCGTGAGGAAAAAATGTCAGCTGAATTGAACCTTCAGTAAGAGGATGAAGGAGATCCGGTCGATTTTAATCACAAATTTCACGCCGGAACTTCTACAAGGCAATGAATTGGAATTTGGCATCACGAGGCCTGAATATATCATGGCAGTTATTTTTTGTGTTTTGGTTTTGTGAAATAATCACGGTGACTCCAATTATTAATTGCTTAATTATATTGGATTGGTTTTCTTACACGCTGATAATGCTACTGAAAATTGTCCGAATTGAATTTTGCGCGAATCGGGGAAAGGTTTCGAATTTTATGACATTTTGAATTTACCGCATAGTTCAGGTGACGCGCCGACTTACTTTAGTTTCGAGGTATCATGATGAATTTTATTTTGCGTTAAGGGGTTAGGCCACAGTAACGGGTATAAAATCATGTGCGAATTCAACAATTTTTCTTCGTATGAAAAAGTGATTCACTCGTAAAATTAATTACACATCCATTTAGGATGAATGTCCAGCTGTAAGAAAATATATCTCTTTTTTCGATGTACAAAATGGCCGTCTACTAATATTTTATTCAAACAAAAATTCTCGTCAATCTACATTAGAATACCTAGAGAAGTACGTACGGAATTTAAAAAATATTGTTTTATTCAAAAGTTGTAGATATTTGAATTGAGTTGTAGGTATTTCAATGAATTTTCAGTGAAAAATTTCGTATAAAACTGCTCATAAAATGCAAAGTTTTCGATTAATCAGAAATTCCGTACGTACTTCTCTGCGAAATGCAATCAGGAACATAACTTTGAAATTAGAAGTATATCGAGTGAAAAACGTTGAAGTTATTTGTCACGCCAATTGGAAAAAAGCTGTTTCGAGAAAAACGCGTTTAAAGTTTTAGGTACTCTATGGCCGTGTCAGAGGTGGGCTTACGTTATACGCTCAAAGTCGGTGAAAAAAAAGTCTTGCCATAAATCAAATAGTAACTTATTCTTATGATGATAAAGCACCGTTTTAGCGAAAATATCGATTTTTTGAAAATTCTACTGTGGCCTTACCCGTTAAGACCGGATACACATTTACAACGATAAAAAAATCGATTTCTTTTCTTTTTTCTTTAAACGATAGAACTATATATGTAGAACATTTTCCCAAAGATTCAAAGCGAAATTCGAAAAACTTCAAACGATACAGCCCCCGTCAATGCTGTGCCTCACCGCTCGGATTCGGAGCGGACGTGAACTTCAAACGTGTTTTTCTCAAAACTGCATTATCGAAATTGGCGTGCAGGATTACTCAAAAAGTATTAAGCCGATTGAGTTGAAACTTGGTAGAAATATTGATAATATTGGTACCTTCTACTTGACGAGAATTGTTTTTGAAAAGTTGAAAAAAAACTGCTTTTTTAATTCACATTTTACAGAAATGTTGCGTGAAATGTTAATTTTTTTTATAAATGCGTGCCAATTACTTAAATTTGCATTTTCTTCATTTTAATTACCGTCACATAGAAACTATACACGTTCTAACTGAAAGAGTGTTTGAACTTTTTTGAAAATCAAAGTCTACGGGAAGCTAGACCGCACGCCGATTCGCAGCTCCCGCGGCGACCTTGCTGCAGCACTCTGCCACAGCTCCGTCATTTTGATGATGAATTAATTGAAAGCAATTGTTTTGTATACTTAAATATATTATTAAAGTATACCTAAAGTTTGACAGTTGTAGAATAATTATTTCTTAGTTTAACAAATCCGTCAATATTGCTTATTTTTTCCTGTCTAAATGTATATCTCGCCTTAAATACCTAAAGTTTGACAGTTGTAGAATAATTATTTCTTAGTTTAAAAAATCCGTCAATATTGCTTATTTTTTCCTGTCTAAATGTATATCTCGCCTTAAGACTGCACTCAAATACAGTTGGATTTCGTGTTGATGGAAGTCGGGCGAAAAGTTGAGATTTTACGAGTTTGTTTTTTTTAAACTGCTGACTTAATTTTTTGAAAAATTGCGGATTTCATTTTTTTTTAATTGCTGACTTTCAAGTTTTTTTAAATATCTGACCTTTATTTTTTCAAAAATTGCTATGACTAAATTTTTTTTTAATTACTACAAATTTGTTTATATTAAAATATTGGTATGAATGTTCGATTTTTTCTTCTGAAACGAACAAGAATACTACTATTAGAAGCCCTGGACTATCTAGATACTTGGAATGTGAATGGCAAAAAAGCTGCAAGTGGAAACATTCGCATTGTCTGCCTTCCGCCCCACCGCAAAGCCTCTTTTACGGACGAAAAGCTTTTTCAATTTCGACTTCATTATCGAGCACGCTCTGCATGAATACTAAAATTATGCGGCAGCGATATGTATACGTGAAGATATTTTACCAAACATCCGAAAACTTCAATCCTTTGTATCGTTCCGATTACTCATTCCAGACTGAAATAAATGTCGGCAAGAATCAACCCACCTAGAAACTGGCGAAAAATCCTCTTATCGATATGCGCCAGGTTTTTTTGGTTCACGAAAAACAACTAGGGAATTAATAATCAATTCTTTGAAGTCGAACTGCCATTTGAAATGACAATAATACTTTCAGAAATACATATTTCACCGGTCGTATATAATAAATGGTACAAAATATTCGTTTTCATAATTCTAGGTGTTTCAATATTTTTTAATTGATGAAAACCAGGACGAAAATTTTCGAAAGGATTTCTAGATGGACTTGATCCTTGCAATATTGAGCCCAAACTATATATACGTCCTTTTTGACATAATTTGATCTGCTATTTTTTAAAGAGTTCTCGATCTGTAAAGCAGCAAGTGTGAAAACATTTATAAGACGAAATGACAGATGCCGAGAAATTGCGATCATTTCTAACTTGTTAATTCTAATTCATGTCTAATAGGGTAGCACAAATATGAGCTCTATTTTTTTCCTCTTTCTCACCATCCAATTATCTACTCGAAAGAAAAAAGAAATTGTCACGAAAGCTGCGAGTGGTCAACAAATATTTAGAGGTCGTCGAAGCCTCCCAAAAATTCAAATTTTCATTTAAAAATCGATTTTTTTTTCAGTCCACTTCTCACCCATGAATTTCACGCTTTATCATTTTTAAATTAAGCTCGCCAAAGCTCTAGCCGACCGATGAATATTTAGTGGTCGCACAAGAGCTTCGAAATTTCCAATTGTCGCGATTTTTTTCTCGTCTAACTCATAAATTTAAGACTTTGTAAAATTTTCAAAACATTTGATCCTTTTTTCTTTAGAAACTAATTTTTTATATTTACCTCACTTCTAACCCGATAAAACGGGGGACCTATAATTTTGTTTACAAACGAGAGCTTTGAAGAATTATTTTCCGAGAACCAATATTATAATTCTTGGGTTAGTAGTGTGAGGTAGATTTTTCAGTGGAAATTTCAATTTTTGGGAGGCTTGAACGACCTCTAAATATTTTTTGACGTCTCGCAGCTTTCGTGACACTTTTTTTTTCTTTAAAGAAGATAATTGGATGGTGAGAAAAAGGAGAAAAAAATAGAGCTCAAATTTGAGCCACCGTAATGTCTAATTATTATTTCCCAAAAACTCGTAAATCCAGGACTGTAAGGTCCTTTGCTTGGTAGTCAGACATCGACTGTCAAAATTTCAAGTCATTCGGTCCAGCCGTTTTTGGAAAAAATGCGAAAAACTTCGTACGGCTCATATTTCCGGCGAGATCGTGTGTCATTTCGCCTCGAACGGTAAGTTATTCGGAAGGTCTCGCTAACTTATGATCTTTTTTCAACACATCGCTTTTCCGCATATGGCAGTAGCGTTGAGTGCATAGTTTAATATTTTTATCTAACGTTCCACCCTCTTTAAGCGTTTGGCGCTATGCGGCAGGTTCGTTCCACCTGTTAAATTCGTCAAAGCAACCCCAGGCACCGGTTTGCGCGAGCCCAGATAATTGTCTTCCCATGCTCTTGTAGTCCAAGCCCTCCGAACAGTTTTGCACTATGACGTTGAAGCCAAGTGCTTTGCCAAGGTCTTTCACGGTCTCGGTTTTTCCGGTTCCCGCGGGACCCTTGGGACTTCCACCCCGGTAAAGATGGAGAGCCGTCGTCAACGTGATGTAACATCTGGAGAACCGAATGACAGAACATAATTCATTTGTGAAAAATAGATTTAGCAGTCTCACGAGCTGAGTTAAGTAATATTAACTGCGAGACTTTTCATGTAAATTGTATTTTCCAGGCGGTTCGGTCCGAAAGACCGGAACTGCGTGCTTTTCGTGATTCCCCAGTCGCTAGGTACCCTACGTAATTTTGTCAGTCCGTCTCTCACATCAGAGCGCCCTGTACTTGTAACCCCTTTGTTAAAAAATCTGCAATATTTCACAAAAGACGCATCGTGCGAGTATTTACTGGTAATATTATAACGGCTGCTTAAAAATAATTGTTATCGAAAAAAAGAACTTTTAATTTACCACGATTTTATTTGCAATATTTTCAACACTGTACTAGAAATGTTGCGATGTGAAATTCTGATAATTATCGTTGTTTGTAAAATAAACTACAATAAACAGCGGGTCAATCCGCAGGCTTTCAAAATTAATGAAATTCCAATTCAATGTTACGTTGTGTCTATCGATTCAGTTCCCCTTTAAGACGGGGCACCACTGTGGCGGGGAAAAAATATTTTTTTTGCATTTTCTCAAAGTCTACATATTCAAGAATATGTGACAAAAATGTATGCAAATATAAGAAAAGCAACATTTTCGATCGATTTTTAATTGTCCGATTTTCAAGTGAAAAAAAAAACACAATTTTTAGAATCAGCTAAAGTTGTCCGATTTTCCATTTAAAAAAACCAAAATTTCCATAATTGCAGAAGTCAAAGTTTCACGTAGTCGTTTTTTTTTCTTAAATTTAGTATTTTTAAGCCCCGAATATGAGTAAAAATTTCGCCGAAATTACACCTTTTTGAACACGCGCCATTTTGTGAATTGTTTTTTTTTCGAAAAACGTCTACGTACGAGAACTACATTTATGTAGATTGTAAAACTTTTCTCTTTTTATTTTTCAGGCCAACTATTGTCAAGTTATCAGTCCGGCCGTCGTACGACATTTTTTATACAGAGGCTCTATTATACCTCAATAACGTTATTAATTTTTCATTTTTCAAATAAAAATTCACACGAAATAAGTTCATTGTATGCTCAATGACATACCTTTTTCCAAACCCCAAATAATGAATCCAGTAAGGTAAAAAAATTCGAAAAAACGAGATTTTTTTGGCCCGTTACAGCGGTGCCCTTAATGCACCGCCGACACTTCCATCACGTTTTTGGATAAATGCATTTTTTCTTCACAACCTCGCTGTGCAACTTTGAACCTGAGTAAAGCTTCAAAACAAACGCATCAACATAAAAAAGTGCACCATTTTTGGATTTAAGGCCAGAGCCTGAGTAAGAAGGTCCGAAAAATCGTCTTTTTTTCTTATTGCTTAAATCGATAGATGAATTATCCAACCATATATTTACAAAATTACAGAGGCCAATTGTAAATATTTTCGAAGATACAAGGCCAAAATCAGAGAAGCGATTGATATTTCCTCTTATTGAAAACTTTGAAGCTCGTTTTCTCAAGTTTTCATTTTCACGATTCTTCCAAATTGGCGGGCGTGATAGCAAAAAAACTAAACGACCCATTGAACCAAACCAAAGTTTATTTCCTTCAGTATGAAAATCTCTTCTAAGTGGACTAAAAAATTCGTTGAAAAAGTATTTTTAAATCATTTTTATAGCACGTTAAATTTTTTTTTAACACATTTTCTTTTTAACATGAGAAAACTAATAATTTCACGATTTTTTCAGCTTTTTCTTAATTCATCCAGAAGAAAAATATATGAAAATTGAAAATTTTATTGGTTTTTCTGTTTCAGTCAAGAATTACAAGCTGCATCTTTCCCGCCGATTGGGGACTGCAGTGGCAAGACGTAAATGGAATAGGCTGATAAATCTGCAGTCATTTATTGTTTCATGTTAAACATTTTTATACACACTTCAAATATACATGAAAAGATACCTCAATGTTTACTAGGCTCACTCATTTTTCTTTCCCGTCTAAAAAAATTCCCGAAAAAATGCCTCTTTTGGACCTTGTAATTCAGGCTGCTGCCTTGAGATGCGCCGCTGTGGTGTGTCCTCGAAAAATTGACATTCAATTCACGCAAGTATTTCGGCCCTTTTCGTACATTATTCACGAAAAAGGTACCCCACGGCAATAACCAGCGCCCGGTGACGTTTACATCTCTCGTGTAGCCCGTACGTAGTAACGTTTAGTGGCTCTGGGCCACATTTATAACAGGCTCACAGCTATCGGGAACGAAACTGTCAGGACCCAATGGTCACGGGCGCACGGCCATTCCCGCGTAATAATATCGTCAGGACTGAAATAAATTCTTGCATCAAACTGCTCCGGGCCACTGGGATCCGGAGTGCCATCGTCACGGGGTCTGAATCACCGAGATCTCAATTTTCACGGTTGTGAATATACAACGGAAACCTATCGTTGTCTACCGTGTGTAAACCGCTCGACCGTCTCCGTCTAAACTATTCATCGTCGAAATATCACGGTGCGCATACCGTGCAACGTGTATAAGCGCTTCTAAAATTCCGGCTGTGAAACTACTCCAGGGCTGACTCTGCGCGATTGGACTGTCTCCTTTAATATGGCCTCAAACTTGTTAATATTCCCTTGTGCTCCGCCGTTCCGGCTCTTGCAGCACTTGGAAATCCTGCCGGACAGGACACATTGTTGCGAAACCGGCTTCCTGAATGCATTACGACGGAAGGATGTCCGCATATTTTTCCTCCTATCATCGACGATGTCGTAATACCGACGTATTGTCCAGACATGATGTTTGATTAAATCGCGGATGCAAGTTCACAGGCCACTTTTTAAAGTTGGGCGAGTGAATGGTCACTTCAAGGACCGCGTAGGAACTTGCAGTCACGTGGCCACGTTGCAATGCTGGGGATGGCGTTCCAACGTGTCATCAACATTGTTGACATTGGGCATGTATCCATTGATGGGTAGAGCAAGATTTTAAGAGTCTTGCAGCAACGTTGGGTCTTCGTTAAGGTATTCCTTTTACGAACCCAACTTTTTAAGGGGTCTTCTCACTTTGGACGCCAAAAAGACGATTTTCATGCATTTTTTGATAGGTTTATATTATAGATATTGATATAAAAGGTGTTACACTTGAGACGGGATATACGTTTACAACGATCAAAAAATCGATTTCTTTTTTCTTTTTCCTTTAAACAACAGAACTATACATGTAGAATATTTTCCCTAAGTTTCAAAGCGAAATTCGAAAAACTTCAAACGCTACAGCCCGTCAACTTTGTGTTGAAACTTGGTAGAAATATTGATAATATTGGTACCTTCTACTTGACGGGAATTGTTTTTGAAAAATTGGAAAAAATACTGCTTTTTTAATCCACATTTTACAGAAATGTTGCGTGAAATGTTGTTTTTTTTTTGTAAATGCGTGCCATTTTCTGACATTTGCATTTTCTTCGTTTTAATTACCGTCACATGGAAACTCCACATGTTCTAACTGAAAAGATGTTTGAACTGTTTTGCAAATCAATGTCTACGGGAAGCTAGACTGCACGCCGATTCGCAACTCCCGCGGTGACCTTGCTGCAACACTCTGCCATAGCTCCGCCATTTTAATGATGAATTAATAAGAAAAAATGGTTTGGATACTTAAATATACTATTCAAGTATACCTAAAGTTTGATAATTGTGGAATAATTATTTCTTAGTTTAAAAAGAACCCTCAATATTGCTTTTTTTTCTTGTCTAAATGTATATCCCGCCTTAATAAATACATTTTCAACATACTTTTTAAAAAATTTCATTGTATTTATGTAACCCAAACAAACTTAAAACGCGTTTTTCTCGAAACAACGTTTTTCGACGGCTTGTTGATGAAATCTTCGAAACTACTGAACCGATCCTTATTAAATTTTGATCACATATTCTTGACAACTATAGCTATAATTGTAAAGGGATTAGGGGATTAAAGGATTAGAGGAGTAAAACGATTAAGGATTTTTTTAAATTTTGACATTTACTATTTTTTGCCAAAAACGGTGGAAAAACACGTTTTTTTTGTTTTTTTTTCGAATAACGTCCGCCATTTTGTTATTTTTGCAAATATAAAAAATCGTATGATATGCGCTATATTTTTTTGTTTCGGATGATCACTCTCCAAGATTTTATGAACAGAGCAGATCTACAATTTTTTGGAACTTGAAATTTTTGAATCTTGAAAAAAAGTTCGAAAGATCGACGAATAAAAATCTTCAAAAAAATATTTATTGACATTGGTTTTGTTGATGCGCTGCCATAATAATATTAAATATGATGTTTTTTAACTGTAAGAAACCACACGAAAAATAATCAGCTCGATTCTGACATGAGTGACACTTCCGAATATTTACCCATTTTTTAAACGACCATTAACGTCTATAAACAGTGGCTAAAATAAATGGAAAATGTTTTTTTTTAAATGTATTTCAAAAGTGTATTTATTAAGTGTAATAACTTTTATATCAATAGCTATAATATAAACCTATCAAAAAAATTCATGAAAATAGCCTTTTTAGCGTCGAAAGTGAGAAAACCCCTTAAAAATTAAACGATTATCGTCTATAATCAAGTAAAAATATATCCCAGTATAAGGGAGTTGTGCTTAAGATGGCATAGTCAGAAAAGACGTCAAACCCTCAATATCTTTTCGAATATTCGCGTTATACGAGTAACGATGACATTCTATGGTCGGCCAATAAGTGTTGCTAGTAGCTAAATCTAGAATAGAAGTCAGTGAACGCGAGCTTCTACGTAGTAAATGGTTTTGTGATCTTGGAATGCCAAAAAACTGACCACGTTACTATCTGGTGCTAAAAGTACCCGACAGGTAAGTTTTTTTTAAGTTGAATTAAGTTATTCATAATCTAGGGTCAGTGAACTTCACAAGTACTGCATAACGGATATTCTTGCTCGAAAGTTTTGTCACAGCAAATAAACAAAATCTGCATTCACTTATGGGTAAGTTGACGTACCAGACGTCGATGTAAGATGACACACTATGTCATCTTACCCTGCTGCGTATGAAACCGGATACAAAATCAGATTTTTTGGCTCATCGTTATAGGATGCCTGGCTATCGTCAATGAATCTCGACTCGTAAGAGCTGGTCACAAGAACGGATGATCGAGACCATTGTAGCTGTGAAGAAGAATAGAATGGGTTGGCTTTTAGCGTCCAGGCATTTTAACGTGCTGCAGGCAACACTTCATCGTCACTACAATAATAATGTTTCAGTAAATATTGGTTGCTTGCTATAAACTAACCTTTAACCCAGAAATTAATGTATCCGAGCATAATTCGGTCGACTTGTGTAATATGACATACATATGTCATCTGACGTATGTTGTCTTACACACGTCGACCTACATGTACTTTTTTATTTTTCTATTTTTCATTCAAGTGACTAATGTCCTGAAACTGATTCTATTTCATTATAATGATAAACCCTCATGGATACACACTGAGCTTGGAATTCATACGGCGCCATTTATTTTAATATTTATCATAAAGGAAAAAGTATGTCATCTTAAGCACAACTCCCCCACTATTAAAATTTCAAGCCAAGTTACCGAACTTTTAACGAAAAATTACGTCTAAAAATCGTCTCATTTATACAGCATTTTATGGAGATGACACGCTGGCCACATTTCTACCTAATCATTTATAGACTGAATAACTTTAGATGCTTGATATAAACGGCTCACTCCTATATATTAAAAAAAAAATTTTACACGGTATATTTTTTAAATATTCCGTAAGGACAATAAAAAAGTTACCGAAAATTAGCAGAAGAAATTTCACAGCCTCGACCTTTCAGAGAAAATATTAAAATGTCTATATCTACTAAATTTGCGCGAAATGTTGTATTCCAGCTTATCGTTGGGTATAAGAAGTGATTATGACTGATTTTTCTTAAGCGCCATTGGAATTTACCAATGACTCGGAAGAGCTCCCACTATGTCCCCACAAAATACGGCCCTGCTCGAAAGGAATACCTTAACTGCTGTTTTCACTTCCTACACTCGGTGACACGGCCAAGGCTATTTCGCTGAGGGATCGGCTAGTTGGGCCGCGTGTGACTAAAAATCAAGGATTTCAGACTTGGACATGCTTCCTCATAACTTTAATTGGATGGCGAAGATTCCCCCATGGGTCTCTCAGTGGTGGCTTCCTCGTGAAGGAAGCTTTTGCAGTGAAATAAAGTCATAGATCGCTATGTGCAACCTGGACAGCACAAGGATGGCAATTAAATTGCAGAAACGTTGCGATGTTGCGGATTGCCTTTTAAAATTTCGGCTGCCTTGTGGATGTCAGGTATGGCAGTGTAGATTCCATTGATAAGTAGCGTTAACTGCTGTTTTCAGGAGACGCAACTTCTATTGGATTTTTGAGAAACGGACATATTGTTTCACATGATTTTCAATCACTTCCTTCAATTTGTCTCTTCAACGCCCGTGCTTGAGTTTGTACTTACAGGGGAGCCTAGAACAGGAAAACGCCAGTAGACTTTGATGAACACACGCGCTCATTACAATAGGGTCAGAGTGGGATCAGTGGCTCATTTTTTTTCAGAGGCCTATATCTGCCTAACCGCTCACGCAATTTTAATGAAACCTTGACTAAACGTGAGGTGTGTTCAATGGTTTCATTTTGTTAAAAAATACTGAAAGGCCTAACCCAATAGATATTGAGATAATAACCATTTTAAAAAAATGGGATTCGATCCACTGTGTACTTGGGGGGGGGGGGGGGGGGTACACAGTGAAACATGCCTAATTTCACAGTCAAACAAAATTTCAAAATCACTCAAAATTTGAAGAAAATGACCCTGATCCACTGTACACTTGTAGGTAATGGAGTGCTTTTCTCTATACAATGGGAAGTATTGTACAGTAAACTATTGAAAAATTAATTAAAAAAAAACAGCATATTACGAGATCAATCACAATCATTTATTGGATACTAATCAACAATGAGTGCCTACCTAATGAGGTAGTATCAGTACCTATCTTAATCACAACGCGAAAATATTCATATTATGACTTACCTCTGTGTACCTCGAAAAATTGAGCCACTGTGTACCGACCCTCTCCTGTTTTCTAAAGCGGATACTGACAAGTTTCCATTTTTGTTAGGTTAACAAACACAATGCTCAAATACCGCAATATAGCTGTATATTGCGGGAGAACAATGACTTCGAACATAACTGCGATAGGTAAAGAAGCAAAAAACATACAAACTCAGCAGGTTTTTCAACTTTTGACACCAAAAATAATATAAAATCACCTGTCACAACCGAATTGCGCGGGAGCGACTCACAGACAGGCTCAAACCTATTGGCATCCGAGGGTGGTTCTAATGTGAAAAAGACGCACATATATACATGTCCACTTCTGAGAAACAGAAAAGGATCAGTGTGCCCACTGTTGCCACTGTTCCCACTTTGACCCTACATAGGAATCTATAAATTTAAGATTCTAATTAAGCTTCCGAATCACGACTTCCAAACTTGCGTAAAATGAAAGTACATACATGGAATATACGAAGGTTTTTGCGATAAAATATATGTCAATGAAATATATTTTTATCGTGAAGCCCATTTTTCCACTGATGCAGTATATGCTATCCGTCGCTACCGGTACACTGCTGTGCAATGTAGCTACAAGATTACCGTGTGCTATAGCAGGAGGCGGACATCTGCATGTTTCTATAATATTGCATCAATATCGCAACTCCATCGTACAATCAATACGCCATATTACAATATTGCAATTAATTGTTTCTATAGCGTTTCTGCAATCATCCGATGGCGTATGGTACGTTGGTGGTGGTAGATCTGCCAAATAAAAGGTTGACAATTCGATCACCATCGGTTCACCGGTTCATCTATATAGGGTGTTTCATTTTCATGCAAAATTTCACGAGATTCCGCCAGTATTAACACACTGTTCGCGGATCCCGTAAAATTACGTCAACGGATCACGTAATTTCACGTGATCTGAAAACAATGTGTTAAAATTGATGGAAACTTTTCGAAATTATTCTTCGACGTGGCTCCATCGGAAATAGCACAGATAGGGGAGAGACATTAGCATATATCTCTCCCATATTCGTTTTTTTTTCGAAAAAATAAAATCGCGGATCAATTTGCCGTGCGAAGCTGTAATAAAAAAGGCCGAAAAATAACATTTCGGTTGAACTAATCTCGAATCAAACGAATACTGGACCTAGGCGCGATAGATATGCCCAATTTGATACTTAAGGAGTTACGTGGGTTTCAAAGATAAAAAAGCATATTTTCTCTATTGAAAAAAAAGAATATATAAATTATTTTATTCAAAATGTTAAGCACATAAAAGAGCAACATTTCCACAATATTAAAAAAAAAATTAATCCAAAAATTTGGGAAATTCAGCCAGTGGGGCCTGGTCTCCGGAGACCCCTTTAAAAAAAAGAGGTGGCCAGGATAACTCATGATAGCTTTATCTGAAATTAAAAAACCATTTTTTTTCGTTTTTTTTTTTTCGTTAAATAAGTATAGCTCGTGATTGAGCGAAGGATTTAAAAAAAAATTATATTTAAATTTTTGGCAGAGTTTAATGCAAAATAGTTCAATTTTTGGTACAATTTACACTACAAAATTGTTTACGCTACAAAAAATTGGGAAAATTGGGAATTGGGAAATTGAGAAAAATAGTGTACAAAATTGTTTACAGTACAAAACTTTGGGAAATTCAGCCGGTGAGGCTTGGTTTCCGGAGACCCCTTAAAAAAAGTGTCCCCGTGGTGGTCAGGATAACTCATGATAGCTTTACCTGAAATTAAGAAACCAATTTTTTTTCCATTAGTAGATAAGTATAGCTCGTGATTTAACGAAGCATTTTAAAAAAAATTGAAATTCGAATTTTTTGCAGAGTTTTATGCAAAATAGTTCAATTTTTGGTACAAATTTACACTACAAAATTTGGTACAATTTACACTACAACCCTTGTAAAATTAGTTGTAATCGAAAAAAAACCATCGTTCAATCACTAGTCAACGCTATTTTGACGTGTGCAAAATTTCAATAAGATCGGTGTATTAGTTTTTGAGAAATCGTGTCCACCGACTTAAAAAATAGTGTATTGTACTATTAGATAATAAAAAAAAATTTAATGGATTTTTTGAAATTTTCAAACCCACGTAAGCCCTTAAGTAATCACATTAGGTGGAAAAAGGGCCGAGAAAGATGCTCAAAAATTATCGTCCAGGCAGTCAGAGATAATTGTGAAAAAATGTTTCCGTCTCTCACAGCCACAGAAAATATGTTATATGCGTGTACGATGCTACCGTGGCGCGACGCTGACAGCTTCGAATTGCTACGACACCGACAATTTCGAGCTGATTAGTTCCCGATCGCCGCCTCGAGAAACTGAGCAAAGCCAGTGTCGCTATGGATGGCCATATTTCTTTCGGGTTCTTTGGTATCAGTGTGACGGTAACCGTCGAGGACGAAGACCAAAGCATCAGGAAAGTTGCCCTGTTGCCAATCGTTACTGCAGCTCACCCACGGCTTAAGAGGTCAGCTATCCTAGAAATGGACCCATAGCCAATACCGATTAACTCTCGAAGCTTCTGGCGACCACACCCCGACTGTGCACCTACATCCATTGGTTATCAGCACTTTCAATGTGCCTGCAATGTTTTACAATGTCATAATAAAAATTATTTTATCCGGACGTTTTTTATTTTTTGACAGGTCCTTTTCGTCCTTGTCACGAGACTTTTTGACAATACTTGCAATTTGATTGTGCCGGCTCTTTTGATATTATTTCATGTGCGCCGTTCGGCCGCGATTCTCAACCCATATTTCATATTCTGATGGGATTTTCCCGCAGGTAGAAAGATTCGCAGCGACCACTTTTTATAACTGGGTCAATGACTTTCCATCGGCAAATTCCAATCAATGCGTCCACTCGAAACATCGATATGAATATTTCCTTTCTTTTTTTTTCTCGTGCGGTGTAGTGCCCGGTACAGTCAAATTATTAATGGCCGCATTAAGCTCGGAATTATTTGGGCTTTCGTCTGCAGTCTGGTTGCATACCAGCTGCTACATTTTTTCACGTTGATGTTGTATTCGTTGTAATAGCGGAGCAAGCACGGAGATGAGTTATGGAAATTCTTGGCCATCGAGTTAAAAAGTGACGTAATTCCTTTTATTCTCGATCCCCCAAATGCCTCGCAATAAATACCCTCCGACGATTAATCTCGAGAGCTTCATCGATCACGAAAAATGATTTATACCGTGAGTTCCGCGATTGCAGCTTACGGCTATGTTTTATCCTGGTCCCCTATATTACGATCACAGCGGAAGAAAGGTGTTCAGAAATATGCCGCGATCCATCAACCTATCGCAGAAATATTGCTGTCCCGTACATTCTTTACGCATGAAATTTTCTTCACTGCCAACTGACTCGTTCATAATACTTTTGCACCGTACTTGGTTGCCAGCAGGTGAATGCGCGATTGGTAAAGAAGATTGGAAATTGAGGATTGGTATTATTTTCGTGACGGGTCTGTGTTGATTGTGACATAAATTTTTCTCAACTGTGTTGAGAGCCTGGTTGGGATCACTCATATCGAGCCAGAAGGCAAAATGTGCCTTATCATTTGTGGGATTATCATAATCAATTGTGGGATTATCGTCATTATCAAATGGTGCCTCATCTTTTGTGGTGTTATCATCATCCAAATACTATCTGCTCGAGAGTTTTTAGCATCTTTCGCAGCCACTTTTTGACAGATTGCAATGGTTCAAGTATCAACATATGGATTTCTGTCACGGCCAGGTCGAGTATCTCTTCGATTGAGAATTAAATCAAACGGAGGATGACTTCGTAACCATTTTCCAATCCAGTTTCACATGCCATATCGATATATCGTCTGTTTTCTAAAAAAATTTGGATGTCCGGGATATACAGATCCTCCCTTGAGTAGTCAGAAGGCTACTGTGGAAATTGTAAGTCGTTCAGTCTAGTCGTTTTTGAAGTCGGTTGTGACATTGAGGCTACTGGGGATATTTTAAGTATTTCAGTCTAGTCGTTTTTGAAAATTGATTTTGAAGTCGGTTGTGACCTTGAGTAGTCAGAAGGCTACTGTGGAAATTTTAAGTCTTTCAGTCTAGTCATTTTTGAAGTCGGTTGTGACGCTGATTAGTCAGAAGGCTACTGTGAAAGTTTGTTCGTTTGAGCTTGTTTGGGTTAGACTGAAAGACTCAATTCAGTCTAGTCGTTTTTGAAGTCGGTTGTGACGTTTAGCAGTCAGAAGGCTACTGTGGAAATTTTAAGTCTTTTAGTCTCGTCATTTTTGAAAATCGATTTTGAAGTTGGTTGTGACCTTGAGTAGTCAGAAGGCTACTGTGGAAATTTTAAGTCTTTCAGTCTAGTCGTTTTTGAAGTCGGTTGTGACGTTGAGTAGTCAGAAGGTTAATGTGGACATTTTAAGTCTTTAAGTGTAGTCGTTTTTGAAAATCGATTTCGAAGTCGGTTGTGACCTTGAGTAGTCATAAGGCTACTGTGGAAATTTTAAGTCTTTCAGTCTAGTTAATTTTGAAAATCGATTTTGAAGTCGGTTGTGACATTGATTTTCTGGGGAGCCTGGTTGGGATCACTCATATGGAGCCTGAAGACGAAATGGTAGGTGCCTCATTATTTGTGGGATTCTTATCATCCAGATATTACCTGGTCGATAGTTTTTAGCATTTTTCTCAGCTCCTTTTTGACAGATTACAATGGTTTAAATATCAAAATATGTATTTCTGTCACAGCCAGGTCGAGTATCTCTTCGATTGAGGATTAAATCAAGCAGGGGTGACTTTGTAACCATTTTCCATTCCAGTTTCGTTTGGCATAGTAATATGCAATTTGTTTTTTTTTTTTAATAAGAATATCCAGTAGGTATAGATCTTCCTTCAATAGTCAGGAGGTTACTGTGATAATTTCAAGCCATTCGGTCGAGTGGTTTTTGGAGAAAAAAATCCGAAAACCTTTCTCGGCCTACTTCATCGACGGACTCTCGTGGCATTTCGTCTTGAGGGGGGATCGCACTTTTTCAGTGAGGAGGCTCGATGAAAAATAAATAAAATGATTTAGCTTCACATGGAAACGAATCAAAATCTATCAGATTTCCAAAATAAAAAAAAACCAATCCAACGTAGCGAACTGCAATTCGGGAAATAATTGGATTTCGAGTAAGCGCACATTTTATTGATCATAATCCAAATTTAGTATTACACTTTGGTATCACAATAACAATTTTATGTAACCCAAACAAACCCAAACAAATTCAAAATGACGGCTCAAAATAAATGTAAATCTCAAATATATTCGCGTATTCATTTCTCATTTCGAATTTCGGATACACAACATTGAATTAAAATTCTCCGATGTGATATACGATTTTTTAAATTTCCGATGCAAATATACTTCCTATGTTGAAGCTGTCACATCCACGAGTTATTATGCTCGTGCGGCAGTACGAACGGTGGACAAAACTTATTCGGTTCGCCGGTTCGCGAACACTCGCCGGACAGGATTTTTCGGACGATACTTTTCCCAAAGTGGAGTTTATCATGCTCAGCCGTCCTCGCAAGCTCTGTACAAATGCGCGTGCGGACAATACTTGTTCGAGCCGCAGCTTCGCCGACACTCGCCCTCGAGTCGGCCAGACAGTGCCGCTGTCGTAGACAATAATTTTTCTGAATTCGAGCTATCGCGCTTCGTCATTCCCTCGATCGCTGGAGAAGTCCACGCCTGGACAAAACTTCTGCCATTAACGGTTAACGAGGAACGGGACAGTTTAGTGTAAATATAACGGTGCCTCGATTTGTCAGTGCTGTGCAAGTAACGCTCCCATACTCGAAGATATCGAGTTCGTTAAGGGGAAATGAGAAAAGATTCCACCGGTAGAGAAATCGATGAAAAGTTTTTGTGACTTTTCTGGAAAACGCTTGGACACCGTGAATAGAAATGTTTACGGTCGACGTTTCTTCATTGTAGCAAGGGCCTATGACTCCAGAATATACGAGTTAAGGGGTAGGTTTGAAAATTAAAAAAAATCCATTTTTTTTTAAATTTTGTTATCTAATAGTAAAATGTGTTTAAAATATTCTCCCAAAGTTTGGGTCAATCGGAGAAAAAGTCTAGGAGAGAGAGCCTTTGGGAATTCCCACCGTAGGAAAGACCGGCCGGGAGCGACGCAGGTATATCGCATTTTTATAAAAACACTATTTTTGACGTCGGTGGACACGATTTCTCAAAAACTAATGGACCGATCTTATTGAAATTCATGGACAACTTCCAAAATATGGAAGTTGTTCATGAATATAACTTAGTCCAATATTTTATATGAATAAAGTGTGCATATATATATATATATATATATATATATATATATATATATATATATATATATATATATATATATATATATATATATATATATATATATATATATATATATATATATATATATATATATATATATATACACACACACACTTGAAAATAGCATTGACTAGTGATTGAACAAAGGTTTTTTTTCGATTACAACAAATTTTACGAGGCTATACGTAGCGTAAATTGTACCAAAAATTGAACTATTTTGCATACAACGCTGCCAAAAATTCAAATTTCCATTTTTTTTTTAATCCGTTCAATCACGAGCTATCTACTAACAAAAAAATGGTTTTTTAATTTCAGATAAAGCTATCATGAGTTATCCTGACCACCACGAGGAAACGTGGTGGAAACGAGAAACCAGGTCGCGGCTGAATTTCTCAAATTTTTTGATGAAATTTTGTTTAAATATTGTTTAAATGTTGCTCTTTTATGTGCTCAACATTTTGCATAAAATAATTCATATATTATATTTTTTTAAAGAGAAAATATGCTTGTTGGCATCGAAACCGACGTACACCCTTAAAAAAACCACACATACATTTGAAGGTTAGGTAGTTATCTTTCGGTTGAAATAATCTCAAATCCAAAAGATACTCGACCTAGCCCCCCAAGCAACGCGCATTTTGACGCTTGAACCGTCGCGATCTGTGAAAAAAGGGCGGAGAAAAACGCGAAAAACTGTCGCGCGAGTAGCTGAGAAAAACGCGACACGTGAAAGGAAAAGATAGACGACTCGCTCTGAGCGAGAACAAGGGTCGATTTTGTCATCGTTTTCCCGAAACGTGATCCGTCTTCGTGAGTAATATTTCCGTTGACTGGCGTCTGGCTAATTAGCTAATTAGCATTTCCAGGAGGCTCCTATCATCGACATTGTAGCCTCCACTGCAACAGGATATTCCAACCTAGAGGGGTATTCGAATGCCAGGTGGGGTGGCACCAGAGTTCGAATATTTCGAGTCTGACGAATTTGTCTGTGACGAAGAAAAATATATATCGGAGATCTCCATTATTTGTATGACCGAGCTTTGGGAGGCCAATGGCCTGAAAAATGACCTCTGGCTGAGTAATAACCGGACCTCACCGATCGGATAATTCCGATCGCTCCTCGGACAATCCTCGGCCGTGCATCACTGCACTCCGATGGAACCACTCGATTTCGAAGCTTTCGGGAAGTGAAAGAAATCAAGTATCAAATCGGCTTACGGAGAGAGGATGAATTGTGCGAAAAAACATTTCATCGCCAGGCTCCCGTCGGAGTGTAATCGATGGGAGGTATACACGTTGCGCAGCTCCTCCTTCCCGAATATAGTCCATTAAAAGAGACGAAACCCCCTTTTAAGGTTAGATGGTTGCATACGGAAAGTAACCCGACTGAAATTTTGCCCCTCAACTGGCCCCAACCCTTAGAAATAGGGGTTGAAAACTTAAAAATCGCCGTATCTCGATAATTAATAGCCCGATCAAAAAATGTTACAAACAAAAGTTGTTGGGAATAATAAAATACGTAAAAAGTTATCCGATGTTCAACCACCTATCTTTGAAAATAGCGGCACAAAAACGATCAGAAAATTCAGGCTTGATGCGTGTGCAAGCGGAGTAGACATATCGCTGCACCCTTGTCTGGATCAGTGGTGCTCTCGCGGTTTTTCGCTATTTTATGCCTTTTATTTTATGCCGCTAGCGATATGTCTGCTCCGCTCGCACACGCATCAACCCCGAGTTTTCGAATCGTTTTAGTGCCACTATTTTCAAAGATGGGAGGTTGGACGTCGGACAACTTTATGCGAATTCCATTATTCCAAACAACTTTTGTTTGAACACTTTTTTGATCGGGCTATTGATTATCGAGATACGGCGATTTTTAAGTTTTCAACCCCTACTTCTTAGGGTTGGGGCGAGTTGAGGGGCAACATTTCACTGGGGTTACTTCCAGTATGCAACCATCTAGCTTCAGTCTAAAATTCTAATTCTACGCTAAAACTGCTGGGTTTTCGTCTCTTTTACTGGACTAATGACCGGCTACCGAGAAACGTAAGCCTCACGATTCGACGAACGAGAAATGTTTATCGAGACTGAAATTGCAAGGGCCGCATCAGCTACCGCGTAAAACCGAGTATACAATCAGTTACTTCGGCCACGCCGGGGAGGAGACCAGAGATGCAAATTGGAATTTCCATTGCAGTCGCAAATATCCAATCGGTTCCCTTATCGCAACGTGCAGTCATTCGGAAAGGCGATAGTGAAAGATTTTATTTACGTAACTTATTTCTTTCGAATAACTTGCAATGCACCGTTATTTTTAATATTGTATTTATTATATATAGAATATGGTGTCAAAATATCTAAAAAACCTAAAACACATTCGGGAACAATAAATACTACGACTATACATAATATGTATATAATTCTTTTGTGTATCATCCAAAATAATCATAAGAAATAAATCATCGTGAAATATTTGTTTTTCTTAGAAGTCAATTGATCATTTCACCGAATAATAATAAAATAATTATATCGCCATGTTATTAGATCTGACATATTTTTAACAATTGAGTAGTTGATCACCAGACGTCTGTATATTCATATTCATATTCATATATATATATATATATATATGTGTGTGTGTGTGTGTGTGTGTGTGTGTGTGTGTGTGTGTGTGTGTGTGTGTGTGTGTGTGTGTGTGTGTGTGTGTGTGTGTGTGTGTGTGTGTGTGTGTGTGTGTGTGTGTGTGTGTGTGTGTGTGTGTGTGTGTGTTACCGCCGATGTGTATAATGCAGGCATTCTATACCTAGAATACCTAGGAATTATACAGAATGCCATGAGGAGATCAGGTCAAGTATACAATTATGGACACATGAAACATCTTTTATTTGCTCAAAATCATCAGTCAAATAAATCGTTGTAATAGAATGGTATTAATTTATTCTTACATGTTGAACTATTGTGACATTTTGTTTGGGTTTGTTTGGGTTATACCCGCGCGCCCTCTCGCCAACCGCATCTATTAAACACTTTGCCGGCTGTACATTTGGTACTGTATAGAATGCCTAGGTATTCTATAGAATACCGGATTACAGAGATTACTGGTAACACACACCCACACACACACACATATGTATATATTTATTGGATAAATATGTAATATTAGATTTTTGTATAAAATGTTTAAGAGGTCAAACCATAATTATGTTATTAAAATCAATAATAAAATTATCAATAACTTAGCCCATGAAAATAATTACATATTTAGAGTTAAAATAATATTTCGATATGAAAATATTAATATTAATATAATTATATATTTTATGTGAATGTATTAGGAGTACAACTTTGCAGTGACCGTTTTACCTAGAGAGCCACTGCGGCCGAAGTAGTGGCCCTAGCTCAATAAAAAAAGTGGCGTTTTAAACTACAGGCTCTGCCAATGTAAACAATTTAAAAAAGCTAACGGATACGTGTATGCATTATAAAGTTATAGGCACTCAAACATGGCAACCTACGAACCGAATTCTCAGCATTTGCGGGAGGTTATGATTTACTTCTTCAACATCAAGAAATCTGCGGCTGAGGCCCACCGTTTGCTTGTAGATGCTTACGGGGAGGATTCTATACGCCGAAAATCATGGGGACTGCCTGGTCATATTCCGTCATCGACGCCCAAACCGAATATTCACGGATCCAAAGTGATGCTGTGTATCTGGTGGGACCAGCTGGGCGTTGTGTACTATGAGCTGCTCAAACCATCCGAAACCATCACAGGGGAACTCTACCGACGTCAGTTGATGCGCTTGAGTAAGGCACTCAAAGAGAAACGGCCACAATTCAACGAAAGACATGACAAGGTGATACTGCAGCATGACAATGCCCGACCCCATGTTGCAAATGTCGTGAAAAAGTACTTGGAAACGCTGAAATGGGAGGTTTTATCCCACCCGCCGTACTCTCCAGACATTGCCCCTTCCGACTATCACTTGTTCCGGTCAATGGCACACGATTTGGCTGACCAGCACTTCGGTACTTACGAAGAAGTCAAAAATTAGGTCGATTCCTGGATTGCCTCCAAGGACCAAGACTTTTATCGACGCGGGATTCGAATGCTACCTGAAAGATGGGCCGAGGTCGTAGCTAGCGACGGGCAGTACTTTGATTAAAAAATATGTAGCCACTTTTTTATAATAAAGCCTTAAACTTCTGAAAAAAACGGTCACTGCAAAGTTGTACTCCTTATAATAAATTAATCATTTATATTTGATAATAATAAATATTTAATATAATATTATACCTTAAAATTGATTATTTCAAAACAAAGTTAAAGAAAATTGCATTTATATATATGAAATTTTAAAAATAATTTACTTTACGGCGATGACAAAATTTTCATGTGGGTGAGATCCTTGAGGGGGTACCCTGACATTGTGAAAAGCGGTGGATTTTTTGGGAATCAATTGTGAAACGAGTTCTGATGCTACGTTCTTTATTGATGATATACTATTAATGTACGTGTTAATAAAAATATCTGGTCAATTGAAGAAAAAAAAAGATTAGTTATGTTTATTTAATCGCACCAGCCCACAGAAAATTTCGTTTCGGAACTGATATGCCATAAAAAGAGAGTCAGTCGTAAGGTTCGAAGATATGATGTACACGATGTGGGAAATTCACATGCATTTTCGTATATGGCGTTACATGTATGTGTGTTAAAATTGGCGAGCCACTATGACCGGAATCGACTAAGGATGGATTTTCGATTACGCGGAGGACGTTTATGTCTTCGACAGAACTTTGCACTATCACAACGACGGATCGATGAGGAGTACTTCTTATCTGGAAAACCAAGTCTTGCGAGCGAAATCATTGTCGTTTCCGGTCTCCCTTCGAATCGATAGTGATCACGAAAAAAGGACATTTAGGGTGAAATTACACACACCGAGAAATTTCGATGTGGCGATACTCTTAAGGTGGTGCCGGTTTTTACCGACGTAACGACGCTGCCTACAGACGCCAACGCCGAGACGGGCATGTATATAATATCTCGATTGAGTGAGAAACGCTGATTTTGTCACAATGTGAACAACTACCTACACGATAGTTTCTGGAATTTTTCTTTGCTATTTCTTCATCTATTGCAATACTTCGAGTACCAAAATCCGGCTTTCTTTAATAGCGAGGTCGAGTAACTTTTCGATTTGCGATGATCTTGACGAAAGGTCATTTTTTAACCTTTTTTAATTGCAGTTTCGCTTGGTCAAAAGGATCTGCATTTATTTGCCAAAACCACGAATATCCGGGAGTCACAGGTCCTTCGTTTGGTGGTTACACGTCGACTGTGAGAATTTCAAATCATTTGGTCCAGTCGTATTTTCAGAAAAATTGCTAAAACTATTAATGGATTTATGGGGCCGGGTTGAAATTCCGAACTTTGAATGATCAGAACGCTCAAAACTCCGAAAGAATACTACCCCGAAAGATTGCTAAAACTATTAATGGATTTATGGGGCCGGTTTGAAATTCCGACTCTCAAAGAATTTTACACGAAAGACCAGAACTCCGAAAATCTTAACACCGCCAAAACACTTCGGCTATGGAAGTTTTAAAATTATCAACATTTTCAATAAATCGACGAATGATTTCAAGATTTTTATTGATTAAGGTCTTAGGCCACAGTAACGGGTATAAAATCATGTGCGAATTTAACAATTTTTTTTCTTATGAAAAAGTGATTCACTCATAAAATTAATTACACATCTATGTAGTATGAAATTCAAGCTATTAGAAAATATGTATATATTTTTTTTTGTTGTACAAAATGGCCGACTACTCGAAACTTCTCGAAACAGCTTTTTTCCAATTGGCGTGGCAAATAACTTCGATAATTTTCACTCGATTTACTTCAAATTTAAAAGTTGTTCCTAATTGCATTTCACTGAAAAGTACGTACGGAATTTCTGATTAATCGAAAACTTTTCATTTTATGAGCAGTTTATGAGCAGTCATAACGAAATTTTTCACTGAAAATTCATTTCTTAAGTTCAAATACCTACAAGCTTTGAATAAAACAACATTTTTCAAATTCCGTGAGCACTTCTCTAGGTATTTTAATGTAGATTGGCGAGAATTTTTGTTTTTTGTTCTAGGTAAAAAATTGTGGATGCTAAATGTCACGCCGCGGAGCGCCTAAAAAAAGATAACAAAAGAAAATATTAGTAGTCTGCCATTTTGTACATCGAAAAAAAAAAATATATATATATATTTTTTTTTAACAGCTTGATATTCATACTAAATAGATGTGTAATTAATTTTATGAGTGAATCACTTTTTCATACGAAAACAAAATTGTTAATTTCGGACATGATTTTATACCCGTTACTGTGGCCTAAGGCCTTAAGAAGTAATTTTTCGTCAATTGTGAAATTTGTCTAGACACTGTTATACGTTCTACATAATTTAGGAATTTAAAACCGTCGGCGCATTCGAAGTTCGGAATTTCAACCCGGCCCCCACGTCAAGATAATACCACCGAAAGTCTACACAGTCGACAAATTTCAAAATTGACGCAAACCCACTTCTTAATAAATAAAATATTCTTGAAACAATTCGTCGATTTGTTGAAAATTTTGAAACTTTCGAAAGTTCCATAGCCGAATTATTTTGACGGTGTTCGGATTTTCGGAGTTTTGGTCTTTCGTGTAAAATTCTATCGAAGTTTTGATCTTTCGGGGTAGTATTCTTTCCAAGTTTTGAGCGTTCTGATCATTCAAAGTTCAGAATTTCAACCCAGCCCCATCTTGGAATTTGGAACATTAAAATTTGAAATATTAAACCGTCGGGGCATTCAAAGTTCGAAATTTCCACCCGGCTCCGGATTTCTCTACCAGCGGAATCTTCTGTCATTTCTCTTTAAATCCTACTTTTCATTACAAAACGTCGTGACTTCGACTCTGCAAATGGTTTTTCATTCTTTCAGCGTGATTGACTTTTTTCATGGTACTCAATCGCATATAGATTGATGCTCGACCGATACTTATTCTCGTGACGATAGCTTTTCCCTTACAAATGCATTATGTGGAACTGCGTTAATGGACATTGAGAAAATGCTCCGACAAAGACCCCGGGCGCTGCTACGAGCGTCCATAGAACGAACCTATTTAAATCGAATCACGATTCACAAATTGTTTCTTTCGACCTGCGCAGCGTGAATTCTGGCAGCGGGCCAGCTCCGTGGCTGGCAATTAGAGTTTTGCGACAATTAGCCCAGAACGAGCAATTTTGCTTTCCCAGAGAAGCTCAAGCTCTCGAGAACAACTGCAAGGTCGATGATGCACTGCCTCGTATAAACCTCTGTACATCCTCACCCATTACTATCAACATCTTAATACAGGAGCTACGACTCCTCCGGGGAGTAAGCTGGGAGGTTGATTAACCTACAGACTAGAAGCGAGAATTGCCCCTAGGACAAGACTTACCTCTCGAAACAATATCAATATTAATAAACCCAGTTGCTTTCACTTGAAGCAAGTTTGACCCAAAAGTGACTATCACCCTGAAAAATCAAAATTCGCACCTAAGAGAGAGAGAGAGAGAGAGAGAGAGAGAGAGAGAGAGAGAGAGAGAGAGAGAGAGAGAGAGAGAGAGAGAGAGAGAGAGAGAGCTGTCAGCTGTCTGGTTGGAAACCTGCACTATTTAAGGGGAGATATACACCTAGATGGCCGAGGTCGAGGATTTAGAAGGTATGAACATTCCGTCGACCGTAGAAGACCTACACTATGGGCCTGGTATCGATGATTCCATTTAAGTTGACAAATTTCATGATTTATTCATTCCCAAATTTTCAAACGCGTTTTTCTCAAAACCACGTTTTTCAAATCGGTACCCAAAATTTCTCGAAAACCAATGAACCGATTGCCTTGAGGTTTTTGTGCTTATTCTATACACCATTATCTAGTACTTGTCATAGGATTTTTTTTCCGTTACTTTGTTTTTGTTTTATAGGCAAAATAATAACTACTTTTTGGCCCAAAAATCACTATTTATGTTCAAACGTCCGCCATTTTGTCATAAATCGATATTTTCAAAATCGGCTATGACAAGTACTAGATTATAGTATCTAATTTAATAATCTTTTTGGTTTTTTTTTCAGATGATTTTTGAAGAAACGCCAGTGGGTACCGTATACGCAGATTTATTTACGACGCTCCAAGGATCATACAATATTCTTGTATATTTTTGATATTATTAAATAAAGAAAATTAAACATATTTTTGAATGTATATACTTTTAGATAATTAAAACCCCAATCCGAAATTTCAAATCGTTTTCCTTGAAACAATTCACAAAAATGACCTTTTTTCCGGCTCCTAGGTGTATATCTCCCCTTAACTTCCTGCGCTTCTTTTTTTGGGCAACTATTTTCACTCGGAGCTGTCCGGTGAAGACATTCAATCACTGTATTGGCTTTTTGGTAGTTAGTTCTCTCGAATGGTGACATGTCCAGGGATTTTTTAAATCCGAGAGTTGAACCAGTTTGCTCGGTTGAGAAGTTACGTCTCGATACGTCTGATTCTTTTGAGAATCCAGAAGTTCTGTCGTGTAACTCGGTGGAGGACTTTGTTGTCTTCCATTGTGGTTTTCATTGACTGCAGACTTCAGAATATATATATATATATATATATATATATATATATATATATATATATATATATATATATATATATTCCAGGAACCTTTAACTACAGTTTATCAATATTCCAAACTGGGAGAATCTTTTCCATGTTGCATACACTCGCGGTTCCTCAAGGCCCGATGCCACATGTCCAAAGTGGTTTTGGGATTGCTTTGCACATGAGCAATTCATTTCCCAACGACAGCTGCCAGTTTTGCTCAATTGGAGGATTCATTTTTTGTGGCCTGGTGGTCAACTCTCTTCTCTTAGCAAAGGATATACTTTCATAACGGATACCGGAATTGGCTGGCCACTTAAGGGGGGAGATAACTTTAAGCGAGGAAAAGTTTGCTGATATTCATGATTTTTTTATAAAGGAAAGTTTTCTTCACCATCTCTGAGACCTAGGGTATTCTTTATGACAAGTTTTGGCGGTTACGTGGTATTTTATCTTTATTAATTTTTCAAAATGGCGGAGGTATGGCAGGATCTTCTAAACTGCATTTTCAAAATTGGCGTAACGTATAGCAAAAAAAAAACTAATCAACGGATTCTAATGAAATTTGGTGTAAATCTTTCCCTAACCTTCCCTTAAAAATCTAACCTTATTGTCTAAAACATGACCATAAATGTTTTTGAAAATATAATTTTTTTATATTTTAATATAGTATAAAACAAGGCCGCAAGGTGGGGATCGATTGGGGATATGAAGTGGAATATGGTGGGAACGTAATGAGGGGAAGTACCCTGTACATGGAAACTACAATAAATAATACAGTAGCGCTCAATAAAAAAAAATTATATATAATATAAAATAAAGAAAATTTACTATAATATAAGACAAAAAAAATATAAAATGAAGAAAATATCTTTTTAATTGCAACAAGAAGTCATTTTTTTCGGAAAATTGAATCTTTTTGTTTCAAAGCGTACCATTTGATCGGTTTTCAATATTTCTCACTTTTTCTTGGTTCGTATTCTGCGTATGAGTGTTAATGAAAGAAAAATCTTCATTGGTTTTTGTCAGATTATTCCCGCCGACGCTACGTGTCACGCTGTCTGGCGACATTCGCCCCAATTCGATTAGAAGACAGTGCCATACATTCGCCGCTTTTTAAAATTAATAAAAAAATACCAGGCAACAGCCGAAAGTAGTAATGGAACATTTTTATTACTACATTTGGCTGACGGCATTTTTTCTTGATTAATCTCTAAGAATGGCGAAGGTATGGCACGGTCTACTAAACTGCATTTTCAAAACTGACGTGCCGTATAGGTAAAAACGAATCCACCGATTCTGATGAAATTTGTTATAAATCTTTCTAATCTTATTGTCTAAAACATGACCCTAAATGTTTATGAAAATTAAAAAAGGATTTTTTAATTGTTATATGTAGCCATTTTTTCGAAAAATTTAATTATTTTGTTTCAAAGCGTACCATTTCATCGATTTTCAACATTTCTCGCGTTTTCTTGGTTCATATTCTGCGTATGAGTGTTAATGGGAGAAAAATCTTCGCTGGATTTTTTCCAGATTAATCCCGCCGACGCTATGTGTCACGCCGTCTGACAACATCCGCACCAACCCGTTGAGAAGACCTCCGCCATGTTTAAAAATTAATATGAAAAAAAAAAAACATTCAACAGCTAAAAGTAGCAATAAAACATACCCTCAGTATCAAAATAGTGAGGGAACCTTTCCTTTAAAAAAAGTCATCAAAAACATGTTTTTCCTCGTCTAAAGGTATCTCCCCCCTTAAGTGTTCTTCATCTTATACAAAGTCCATACAAAGTCCATTATTAAAAAAAAGTTCTGGTCAAACGATGACTATTCCTCGTCCTTTTGACATGCTGATCGAAAATACGAGCTCTCACACGAACCCATTTTTCGACTCGGGCTGTTTCGAGCTGTTGTTGCCTCTCCGCAATCGGACAAAACAATAAAGCGCTATCACCGCTCGCAGCTTTGAATAAAATGTTAAATTCTTAGTTCTATACTAATCGGCTAAGTGAGCGGTCCGTTAAGGTCGATATACTAACGACATGCAACGCCCATTGTAGAAACAGTAGCTGTGGAAAGTATCGAGGCGGATGGAATAAATCCGTGAGTACAGAAAAAGATTTATCGAGAGACGGGTTGCCGATAAATTAGACTGCCGCGTTCAGCCTTTTATCGAGATTAAATCGATATTCCCGTTAACAATCAAGAACTACCTCTTTCTCGGTCCTGTCCCCACTGTCCTGCGTTTCTTCCTATGCGATAAATAAAATTCATTCAAGGAGTTGAATGACCAGATTCCCTTCTGCGGACTAATGATCTCCTGGCGATAAAACAAATCTCTGTCCGATTAGTCTCACATCATTAATCCCGATGATTCTGACCTAATTATCATTTTTCGGAAATTACGGCAATAGACGGGGAGAAAAGTAAAACCTCGGCCCTTCTCAACAAAAGACGATTCCCGGTCTCTGAGGCACTGAAATCCTATACACGAGTTTTTCAGCGTAAGGCGGGAGCCTGAATTAAAAGGTCCAAAAAAGCGTTTTTTTCGGAATTTTTTTAAAACGAAAAAAAAACTAGTGAGCTCATTAACACTGAGGTATCTTTTCATGTATATTTGAAATGTGTAAAAAATTTTCAACATGAAGCAATAAATTACTGCATATTTATCAGCCTACTCCATTTGCGTCTTGTCACTGCAGTCCCCAATTGACGGGAAAGATACAGCTCGTAATTATTGACTGAACCAAATGTCACATTTTTTCTTCTGGGTGAATTAAGAAAAAGCTGAAAAAATCGTGAAATTATAACTTTTCTCAGGTTTGAAAAAAAAATGTGTTTAAAAAAACTTTATCGTGCTGTAAAAATTATTTAAAAAGACTTTTTCAACGACTTTTTTAAATTTACTTCGAAGAGATTTTCATAGTGAAGAAAATAAACTTTGGTTTGATTTAATAGGATATTTAGTCTTTTTGCTATCACGCCCGGCAATTTGAAAAATCGTGAAAACGAAAAGTGGAGAAAACGCTCTTCAAAGTTTTCAATAAGAGGAAATATCAATCGCTTCTCTGCTTTTGGCCTTGTATCTTCGGAAATATTTACAATTGGCCTCTGTAACTTTGTAAATACATTCTTGTATAGTTTACCTATTGATTTAAGCAATTTAAAAAAAACACGATTTTTCGGACTTTCTAATTAAGGCTGCACACCGTGAGGGGTAAAAAAATTTTTTTTTGCTTTTTCTCAAAGTATACATCTTCAAGAACATGTGAAAAAATGTTCAAGTTAAAATATCGAAAATTGGCCAAGTTTCGGACGATTTAGCGAGAAGAGGTACCCAAATAGGGTTTTACAATCGGCACAGTAATGGCCCACGACTGGTTGCCAGAGAACAAACGATGGCGCGGTAATGGCTATGTAAACGGGCCAGATCCGCACCATGCATGGTTGGTAATGGTAAACCAGAAATGGCTGCTAAGACTGGGCCAACTATCATACGCCCATATTGGCCCAGCAACGGCTGCCGGATCTTCTGCCGGAAATGAAAAACAAAAAATTGACAAATTATGAATATAAAAATGCTAGTAGTATCTTTTTTGTTTTCTTATGCTTTACTTATGTCCATGTACATAGAATAATTGCATTAAAAACACGCTTTCTGCATTGTTCAAGTTTTTACCTTTCATCGGGATCGAACCTGTGCCTGTCGTTCTAGTGTCGAGCGCTCTACCCACTTAGCCATTCCAACACTTACAGAATCCATCGTTTGTTCGTTCCTTACTTTTATGCCGATAATTTTATTCGTGACATTAAAATTTACCGACAATTTTTTTGGTCCTTTTAGGCTGTAAAAATAACTCGATCGTTTTGAGTGAAGTTCCGAAAAGCATACTCCTCTGATCGAGCTGAAATTTTGCACCGAACTTCCTCTCATTATCCTAAGAGAAACCGTTAACGAATTTTTGACGACTAGCAATAGTTTTCCATGTATCGCATTGTAAAGTTTATTATTTCACGCCATACGAGTATATCTATTTATCCGATAGATACCCCCCACTCCTCCGGCCGCGCTGCTTCCTGGCAAACAGTGCTCGCTCGTATGTGCATATCACTTGCCATGTGGGATGGCTTTGTTTGGGTTTATTTAATATAGTAGAAGCGCAGTACAATAAATAACTTTCAATATACGATATATCGAAAACTATTGCTAGTCGCCGATATCCTTTTAAAGGTTCTCTTAAAATATTAAAAAGAAGGTCGGTGCAAAATTTCAGCTTCATCAGTGGGATATGCTTTTCGAAACCTTACCCCTTGTTTTTACGTGTTACAGTTTAACGACCTGCATTTGCAAAACGCCCAAAAACAAGCCATCAATGGCTGGAATAGATCTGGCAAGCCGTTCATCCGCCTACGATACCCCAATGCTGATCGCCATATTATCGGTGCGATGGTATTGGCCCACCAATGGCTGGCATAGATCTGACAAGCCGTTCATCCGCTTACGATACCCCAATGCTGATCGCCATATTATCGGTGCGATAGTATTGGCCCACGAATGGCTGGCATAGATCTGGTAAGCCGTTCATCCACCTACAGTACCCCAATGCTGGTCGACGAATTATTGGCCGATTATCAGCAAACCGTTTAATGGCTGAATGCTGGCATTTTTGTTACGACAGGCGACCCTATATGGGTAGCGCAACGATTTACTAATACATAAAATTCCAATCGCGTTTTTCTCGAAACGACTTTTCTCGACCTGGCCGGAGTCATAACTCTAGCTAGGATTGTCCGATTTTCAATTATGAAAACCCCGAAATTTCTGTACTTGCGATAACTATCGTTGCATGTAGCCGTTTTTTTTTTAATTTAGTATCTTTTAAGCTCTCGCGTGTAAGTAAAAAAATCGTCAAAATTACACTTTTTTATTGAAAATCTGCCACTTGGTAAAATTTTTTTCGAAAAACGGCTACGTACGACGAGAACTACATTTATATAGATTATAAAACTTTTTTTAATCATTTTTCAGACCAACCATTGACGAGTTTCACATTTTTTATACAGAGGCTCTATTGTACCTTAATAACGTTGTTAATTTTTAGTTTTATTGAATACAAATTTACTGGAAATAAGTTCAATGTATGCTTAATAACATACCGTTTTTTTTCCAAATCCCAAATAAATAATCTGCTAGACAAAAAAATGGGAAAAAACGACCTTTTTCGTCCGGTCGGTAGTCCCTTAATATATTCTCCAGTTTGATTGGCTAGACAAATCACTGCGAATGGTAGTTATGCATAGAAATGGCTTACTAAAAATGCGCCCACTTGTACATTTATGCTGCACTAAAACACTCTCATACGTCGACGATATTTTTATCGTCCCGCGCGGCATCTTTCTCATTTACGCTTTTTCTGTATAGTTCAGCCATATTTTATTGTAATAACATCGTAGTCGCGGAATATGATACAATCTTAACTCCTTGGCTCGTAATATCGAGTGAAACGCGCGGTACGAGAATTGCGCGAGGCCGATCATAAAAAACGCGTGTCGCACTCCTGGCCGTATTACGAGCCGAGCAGGTTGCCGCTAATCTATTGCAGCCTCGATCGTAAAATAAATACGAAAAGGCAAGGGCCAGTGATATTTACACCTAAAAAAATCGGGCTTACAAACGCTACTAAAATGAAGCCTCTACGGAATTAAAAAAAAACCTTGCACAGTCTCTTCATTTATTTTCAGGATAAAATGGGATCTTATTTTTTCAAATAATTTTTATCTCCTGTATTGGTTGCAATTTGCGAAAAATAGCGCCCTCCCGGTTGCGGCGATTTGGGAAAATTCATAAACTACGTAGTTTGGGCTTTTTCGTACACAACATGTTCGGAAAATCTGTGGCTGGGAATATAAAGAAGTAATGTTTAGGTTTGTTGGAAGGTTTTTTCGGTGGGGAGGCGTGTTCAGATGCAAACGATTTGGGGAACAGAAATACGGTGAAAAATAAGATAACATTTTTTCGGGGTGGAGAGCCTATTCTGGAGATTTATCTTATTAAGGGGGGAGATACCTTTAGGCTAAGGAACAATTTGCTGTTTTTTATAATTTTTTTTTAACGAAAGAATTCTTCACCATTTTGGAGACTTAGGGTATGTTTTATTACTACCTTCGGCTGTTGCACTGTATTTTTTTTTCATTAATGTTTAAGGGGCTATACCCGTGTGAACGCTGAAAATTTGGGTGGTTTTCGGGAATTTTTTGGAAGAAAAGTACTCAATTAAAGGTTTCGGAAAATTAAGAATATATTTGGCTATATTTGACCTTGTTACGTCCTGAAGGGACGATTTTATTTTATGTTTATTCGGGTTCTGAAGGTCCCCGTTCAATATTGGGATTTTGCCGCACGTCCCATACGGGCCCGGCACTCTTCGCTAGTGGGACTTGGGAAAGGAGTTTTCGGATGCGATCGGAAGTAAAGTTGCGAATAATAAACAAAGAGGTTGGGGGTAACAAAGTAAATAATCTTAGGGTTTATTAATGTTTACTTACAGTAAGTCGCGTTGCACGGGGACAATTTCCCCCGCGTCTCGTCACTCGCGCACTCCCACTCTCTAACACGGGGACAATTTCCCGGGTTGCTCTCACTCTCTCTCACACACACTCTTACGCTCTAACACTCAACTTATGTGTCCTCTATTTTGTTCGGGGCTTCAATGTAGGCCCCGCAGCTTTATCACTGGCTCGATGGTTGTTTGGTATTTTAGAGAATAAATTTCGGTGATTAAATATGGTTTCCTAAAGTAACGATCAATGTCTCTATGCGGGTCCGCCGGGTCGCTACCCAGGTCTTACTACACCGCCGCGAGTATGTCGTTACTTAACTACGTTACTAGTAAAGACTGACGTCTCTGTGCGGGTCCGCCGGGTTGCTAGCCTGGACTTATTACACCGCCGCGAGGACTGCTGTTACTAGGAGTTTTCTCCGACTCCAGGAGCGAACCGTGGACAAATCGGAACTATTCGACTTCACCGCCACCGAACCGAGGTAGGCTTCTTCGCCATCGGTTCGATGGGGGTTTTTGTCGACGTCCACGGAAAATATTCACCCGCTCCCGAGGTCGGACGGCAGAAACTCCAAGGCCATGGAGTGCCCGATCGGCGGATTTCGCGATCAGGCGATCCTTAAGGCCATGTGCCACATGCCTCCGACCGCATCGAAATTTTGAAATGGGAATTCTCCCAAACGGATCAACCAATTGGATTGAAATTTGTTGTGTGCATGCAGGATGCTTGCTCCGAGAGCATGATTCGCAAAATTTTCCAAAATTTCGAAAAAAAATTTGCAGTTTGTGGTTACCATGCGAAAAACTGTGAATTATTAACCATTGCATCGCATTTTCGTTAATTTGGCGCGAATCATGCTCTCGACAGTGAAAGAGCACACATTTTGAGCTTCGTTTCACCTGTTTTCATGAACAAATGGCGGAGAAAAAGCATTTTGAAATTTTTACATCAATTTAGCAAAAATGTACCAACAAAGCTCAAAATATCATGTACCGGAGCGAGCGTTCAGTGCATCCGTTTTCTCACTGGCGGCGCGCAGCTCGCTTCGTCCTGTGTTTACCGACCGCGCTCGCCTCCTCCCGGAACAATTTATTTTTTGACAGGTCGAAAGCCAGAGCCATAACCTCCGGCCATAACCTCGAACATTCGTTCGAAATATATTTCATACGATGTGTGTGATAGAATGTAAATAGTGTGTGTGATCGAGTGAAGTTTGTTTTCGTCGCGTTTTGGTGAGTTTTTTTTGCTGTGAAGAACGCATCAGGACGCCGGCACACCACCGACGACAAAGAAATAATCTACGAGAAAACCGCAGCGGCCGATTACATGAAGAAGATCGAGGAACACAGTGACAGCGAGAAGTCGAAGGAGAAAACACCGGAAGTCAAGGTACGTACGTGCTATAACCTCAATTTACGTTCTTTGCAATTTGCCACGATCTTCCCTCGCATTGTTTTCTCGCTCGCCGATGTGTCAAACAGCCAACGGCTCCGGTGCAAAAAACTCAAGCTTATTTGCTCTTCGCAGAAATACCTCGGTATTTATTCGTGAAAAAATCGCAGATAGCATATTTTTCGATGATCCGTAGCCATTTCCATTACCCCTCGAAATCCTCGATTTCCTGATCAGTGTGCGACCAAAATTATGCACGAAAGTTCAACACCCTTTGCCTACGAACGCAAAACTGTCACATCTCAAACACGGATTATTTGTGGACCTTTGGCGATTCCTCGATAGCTTCACCCTGATGACCGAGAGTACTATTGGTATGATGTACAAAGATAGAAGACCCTCGGTGAACCTGTACGGTAGTACACCACTACACGCAAATGTATGTGTTACTAGCATGGTACTGGTACACTGTGCAATAGTAAAATATACCGGTTCCGTATCCTCACCATACTAAACTGGTACCGATAACGTACGCATACACATGGTAGGTACGGTACCTGGGCTATCATGTAGAAAACAGAACTAATGTAGCATCGATTTACCATCTAGATGGACCATCGGATTTATCCAGGGCATCAAGTACGTACTGCCGAGGATGAGAAACCGCATCAATTGTTGCGGCCACAGTATACAGTTCCAGTATCCGCCCGGATATCACCGCTGTCTCCAATCTCTGCGAGAGCACCAGCGAGGCTGACCTCAAGGAACTTATTGAACCCTTCGGCTTCGCTCAGAAACAATATCTCACCATGGATCGCACCACCAATCTATGCAAGGTCTTTCGCTAACGTATGTACGTTTCAAAACAAAGGGCGAGGACGCAACGTCCTTCTTGCATCTCAATGTTTACGGCTACCATCATCTCATACTCAGAGTCGCCGGGTCCAAACCTCCAGGGCAACAGAATTGAATGGTCAATGGTTGAACGCGTTAAGGTAGAACAAGCGTGCACTCTCGATTTTTATAAATTTTGTTCAAATTTTAACCAGACATTATTCGTATCATTATGCATGTTTCAGTGAAATGGCAGGTCAGTCGACTATTTAGATTCGGAGATAATGGATTTTGAAATTGTAACTTTTAACACTCTAGGGTCTGTATTGAAATTTAGACAGAGTAATTTTCCGTGAAAAATATTTGTCCTCTATGAGAAGACACAATGCAATAACATAAACAATATGAAATATTAATGTTTAGAACGCAAATCTTTTTCTTCACGTTAAATGTGTTTAACTTTAGGAACACAATAATTATCTTTTTTATCGAAATATTGAACAATGCTGTTCTGCGGTGTTGCATAATGTCTTCTTATTATAGGGGATAAATATTTTTTACCGAGAGTTATTCTGTCGTTACTGAACGTCTTTAGAAAAACTGAATAGTGAAGACAATTCAAACTTTTCCACTCGTTCCCTAACTAGTTTGTTATATAATCATATTTTTTTTTTTCAAAATCCATAAACACAATAGAATGGTACGCCGAATTATGTGACCTGACTTTCGGCCTATGCAGACCCTGCAGTGTTAAAAGTTGCAATTAAAAAATCCATTATCTCCCAATCTAAATAGTCAACTGTTCTGAAATTTCACTCAAACTTGCATAATAATATGAACAATGTCTGGTTTAAATTTGAACAAAATCGATAGAAATCAAGAGCGCACGCTCGTTTTACCATAAGAGCTTACACCACTGTAAACGTCCAAAATTGAGTGATATTTCGCGATTTTTTTTTGTAGAAGGAGGAATAAGAGAATATTAATATTCAAGGATGTTATTAGCCATATCTTTCAAGTGAACAAAATGAAATTTATATTAAACAATTATGCCAAAAGGTGACGCTGGAGCCATTCTGGCGAGGCATGTTGAATTTGAGACGCTCTGCGGCACGCAGTATAGCTGACGCAAATTTGATTTTAGAATAAAATTTTAAAAAATCTATTAATTTACACGAGTATAGCTAGAGAAATACGTAGAGAATTGTGAAAATATTAATTTTTGTGTAATTGGCAAGCATTAAACTAAAAACTTAATTTTCGACAGAAAAAAAGGACAATCATTCGGTAATAACTAATGTTATAACTAACTCATACAAAAGCCCGTACTTATTTCTCTTCGGAATGTTATTTTAAACATGTACCCAAAATTGAGAGTGAAAATGATGAAAATTGTTGGAGCTATGCTGCGTGCCGTTTTGAAAATTGTGTTTCGAGAAAAACGGTCGATGTCTCGCACACGGGTCAGCCACTGCCACCGCAGACCCATACGGGCCTGCGGATCTTGTTTTACAGGTGCCAAACTCTTTCCCCTTATTATAATTGGTTCAAAGCATCGTTTAAGTCAAGTAAAAAAAAAAACAATTTTTTTAAGATTCTACAGTGGTGTGACCCCTTAGATGGGAGTACACGGTGACGATTTTTTTCAACAATCTTGAAAAATGGTTGGAGGATTATTGTAAGCAAAGGTTGCCGAAATATAAAAAAGGACTTAACAAATTTTAATTTTTATTACGTTCCAACGTTGCAAACTTCAACCTCATACCCTCTCCGTGGAACGCAGTAAACTATCGTCAATTTAATCGTGGAACTAAGAGTAAAATATTTTCGTTTATTACGTTAGTTTTAGCAGTTAAATGAGGGGAAACTTTAAAATAATTAAAGAAAAGAGACGAGTTAAAAAAAAGTTCGTTTTTTGAACCATAATTTTTTATATACGACTCCAAAAATTACAGGAACAAAATTTCTTCATTTTTTAGGGTTTGTTTAGGTCTGTTTGTTTGGTTTGATTTATGCGCTGTGTCTATGTGAAAAATTGTCGCATCGAGATGAAAAAAGCCTTTTGAAGCTTCAAGATCATAGTTTCGAGTTCTTTCGGCAAAAAAATTGTGATCTACGGCTATCGCGCAATCATAAGAAATACCGGGAGAAAAAATTCTAAATTTGTTTTTTTTCAGGGGTCATCGGACTAAGGAATTTTGTTTCAGTTAACTCAATGTATAGGTCAGTTAGCTTGTTTATACAGCTTTAAGACGGAATGACACCTTATCGCGGTCGGTATGGTAGAACAATTATAGATTCCCAAAAATCTCTGAAACGGCTCTTCAGATCCCGTCGAAACTTTGCCAAACGACGTCAAATAGATAGACGAATAGCTTCTAGCCCCTCAAATTTTCTGAATTTGAGAAAAAAAACGTAGATCGAATTATCATAAGCCAATCTACATTTTTTTTCTCAAATTCAGAAAATTTGAGGGGCTAGAAGCTATTCGTCTATCTATTTGACGTCGTTTGGCAAAGTTTCGACGGGATCTGAAGAGCCGTTTCAGAGATTTTTGGGAATCTATAATTGTTCTACCATACCGACCGCGATGAGGTGTCATTCCGTCTTAATTTGGTTTTTATCTCTCTACGTCAATTTTTTTGCTGAGATATCCGACTTCGAATGAAAAAAGATCCTTTTGTCTTTGATTATCGATATCTCAGCAACCAATTATCGCAACGGGAATTAGAGGGCAGCTTTGAAAAGTCGAATGAATTTCTTGCCAGCCCCTCCCGTTGGTTTTTGTGATTTTTTTCACCCTTAACCGTTATTTGGTAAAGGACAAAAAATGACTTTTTTCTGGATTTTCAGTAAATCTACCACTACGTTACAAATATTGATGCAAAGACTAATGTGACCCCCAATACCCCTGTTAGTCTGCAAATTGATTCATCGAACCGTTTTCCATCAAAAGTTAATCGAAGTTTTACAAAACAATTAAAGGAACAAGTGTATTATTCCTAAACATCTTGTAATCATCATCAAAATAAAAATACTAATTTTCTTCGACTTTTTTCACAACTTGGCACTAGTTGCTTGTTAAATATAAGAACAAAATTCGAGAGATGGACATTTTGTTTAATTTGTAAAATATTTCAGGAAACAATACTGACTCATTTTTTACACGAATCGCCCTTTGCGCTCTTTAATTTCACTCGTCTTTAATTGCATCAATTAAAATTGATACTCCCAAGCTGTATTTAATAGTCGATCTGAGAACATTTATGCAATTAATTCTCAATATTTTCTACGAAGGTTATTAGGGTTATGGAAAAAAATCTTTTTTTCAAAACTAGGCATGATAAAAAATTGAAAAAAAAATGAGAGTTTACAAAAACATTAGATTAATTTTGTTTACCAAAACGTAGAAAAAATTGACCAAAAAAAGATTAGTTTTTGAAAAAAATTGTTCATTGGTATCTCCTTCTAAACGAGAGATCATTTTTGAAAAAAGTGTTTTTTGTATCCCTAATAACCTTCGCAGAAAATATTGACAATTAATGGCATACAAGTTCTCAGATCGACTAGTGAATATCGCTTAGGGGTATCAACTTTTAATCAATGCAATTAAAGATGAGTGAAATTATGGTGCGCCAAAGCCGAAGCGTGGCAACAACGAGTCACCATTGTTTCCTGAAAAATGTTACAAATTTAAACAGATTAGAATTTTTTTTTAATTTTTCAATTTTTTTTCTTAAATTTAACAAGCAATTACTGCAAAGTTCTAAAAATAGTCGAAAAAAATGGGTGTTTTCATTTTGATCATGATTACACGATGTTTAGGAACACTTGATCCTTTAATTCTTTTGTAACAATTTGATCGATCGGTCCGGAAAAACGGGTCGGTGGATCAATTTGAAAATTTACACGGCTATTGGGGGTACATTAAGCTGAAAAATAAACGTGGTGACATTAGTCTTTCTACCAATATTTGTAATGGAGTAGTAGATTTACTAAAAAACCATAAAATGTCATTTTTTGTCCTATTTTTCAAACTACTGTTAATGGTGAAAAATAATTTTTTTTCTCAAAAATCAACGAAAGCGTCTTGTACGAAGTTGATTCAACTTTCTTAAGGCTGCCCAATAATTTCCTGGGCGATCATTGGTTGCTGTCATATCATTGATCAAACACAAAAGGAACATTTTTTATTACAAGTCGGGTATCTCAGCAAAAAGTTGACGTAGAGAGACCACAAAAAAACCAAATTGGAACTGAATAAACAAGCTAACGGACCTATGCATTGATTTAACTGTAAAAAATCCCTTGAAAAATAAAATTGGAAAAATAATTTTCTCGCTACTCTTATGATTGTGAGCTACGCGATAACCGTAGCTCACAAAATTATTTTGCCAAAGGATCTCAAACTATAGACTTGAAGCTTAATAATGTTTTTCTTTTTCATCTTGATACGACTATTTTTAACATTGATACAGCCTTTCAAAAAACACTTTAAAAAGTGAAGAAATTTTTTGTTTCTTTAATTTGTTGGGGTTGGGTATAAAAAGTGATATATTTTTGACAATTTTCAGTCAATCAAAAAAAGCGCTCGTCCTTGACTGGTAGAGCAATCTAAGAAACTACAGTTAAAATTTCAAGTCGATTGGTCGAACATTGTTTGAGTTTTGCTCCGTCCCGATATCAAAAACATGGTTTTGAAAAAAACGTGTTTGAAGCCAACGGTTTCAAAGACGCTACAGCTGAACAAGTTTTTTTTCCCGTAGTCTAAGGGGGCATCCATTAATTACGTGAGGTGATTTTGGCGATTTTCGACCCCCCCCCCCCTCTTCCCCTGGTGAGATGTCGTGAGATTTTGCTCGACCCCCTCCCCCCTCCCCTAATCTCACGTGAGATTTTTCAAAATGCATACGTTCATGGAAAATAAATTGTAGTAGAAGTAACTGCGGTTGTAGTACCATTTACTCCACCATGTAAAGTAGTAGGGAGACTCTCCCTACGTGATAAAAATTACATGATTACTAAAATTACTAAAATTACTAAAAGTACGTGATATTTGCCGAAGCCCCCCTCTCCTCCACGTGAGATTGGGTGACATTTCGCTCGACCCCCCCCCCCCCCCCTAAACGCCTCACGTAATTAATGGACGCCCCCTAATGCCACCTATTGGTCGAAAATAAAACTATTTTTAGTCGGTCATTTCGTTCCCACAATAGGCTTACAAGAGTTGAGAACTGCGCCTACCGGCATGAGAGATCGCCAAAGACGGTTTTCAGCGGCGGAGACTTCCTTAAAAAATAGGTCCAAAACCACTTTATAATGGTTTTTTTTCAGCTACAAAGGAATATGCATCATAATTTTTAAGGTTCCAAGGATTTCTTAAAAGTGTTTCAAACAAAACGATTTTGTGAAAATTTTACACCGATGACCTCTAAACAATTCGCGATAGTAAAATTTTACGGCTCTTCGGTAGAGGGAGACTTCTCCGATCGTTATTGCTAGAAAATTCGATCCTTGGAGAAACCTGCCGAAGATGAATTCCGGCAGAGGAAAAATGCAAAACGTATTTTTTTTTGCATAATTAGTAATAATTTAGTAATAATAAAATTTTACCACTCTTTCGCAGAGTGAGACCCGGTCGATCTCATTCGCTCGCGAATTTGGTCGGCCGCAGACAACCTGCCGAAGATAAGCCATGGCAGAGAAAAAAATGCCGATCGCAATTGTTTAAACAAAGAGCATTGTAAAATTGTTTAAGTTTCCAAGGATTTTTTTAAAGTGCTTCCAACAAAACGATTTTTCGAAAATTTTACACCGATGACCTCTAAACAATTCGCGATAGTAAAATTTTACCGCTCTTCTGTAGAGCGAGACTTCTCCGATCGTCATTGCTAGAAAATTCGATCTTTGGAGAAACCTGCCGAAGATGAATTCCGGCAGAGGAAAAATGCAAAACGTATTTTTTTTTGCATAATTAGTAATAATTTAGTAATAATAAAATTTTACCACTCTTTCACAGAGTGAGACCCGGTCGATCTCATTCGCTCGCGAATTTGGTCGGCCGCAGACAACCTGCCGAAGATAAGCCATGGCAGAGAAAAAAATGCCGATCGCAATTGTTTAAACAAAGAGCATTGTAAAATTGTTTAAGTTTCCAAGGATTTTTTTAAAGTGCTTCCAACAAAACGATTTTTCAAAAATTTTACACCGATGACCTCTAAACAATTCGCGATAGTAAAACTTTACCGCTCTTCTGTAGAGCGAGACTTCTCCGATCGTCATTGCTAGAAAATTCGATCTTTGGAGAAACCTGCCGAAGATGAATTCCGGCAGAGAGAAAACATGCTAAACGATTTTTTTTAGCGTAATTAGTAATAATTTAGTAATAATAAAATTTTACCACTCTTTCGCGGAGTGAGACCCGGTCGATCTCGTTCGCTCGCGAATTTGGTCGGCCGCAGACAGCCTGTCGAAGATAAGCCGTGGCAGAGAAAAAAATGCCGATCGCAATTGTTTAAACAAAGAGCATTGTAAAATTTTTTAAGTTTCCAAGGATTTTTTTAAAGTGCTTCCAACAAAACGATTTTTTGAAAATTTTACACCGATGACCTCTAAACAATTCGCGATAGTAAAATTTTACCGCTCTTCTGTAGAGCGAGACTTCTCCGATCGTCATTGCTAGAAAATTCGAATCTTTGGAGAAACCTGCCGAAGATGAATTCCGGCAGAGACAAAAAATGCTAAACGTATTTTTTTGCAGTAATAATAAAATTTTACCACTCTTTCGCAGAGTGAGACCCGGTCGATCTCGTTCGCTCGCGAATTTGGTCGACCGCAGACAGCCAGCCGAAGATAAGCCATGGCAGAGAAAAAAATGCCGATCGCAATTGTTTAAACAAAAAGCATTGTAAAATTTCACAACTCTTTTGTAGAGTGAGTCTCGAGCGATCTCGGTCGAGACTCGAGATTTTAGCAGACATCGAATTCGTCGACGATGAGCGACACCGAGATGCCAAATAGTCTTTGAGCTTATTTGTTTAAATTAATTAAAAAAGAATGGGAAAATGCACCCTTCCACCATACGAGTCTCTAGCAAACCCCGTTTGCTAGAAAGTTCAACCATAAAGAAATTTCCACCGATGATCGCCGTCGACAAAAAAACGATTCGAGGGCATTTGTTTAAACAATGCGCGATCGCAAAATTTCACCGCTCTTCCGTAGAGCGAGGCTAGCGATCTTGATTGTTCGAGAAGCTGACCAGCAAAAATGCTGCTAAATATGAACCCTGGCAGAGATAAAAATGCTGAACACATTTGTTTAAATAATGAGCATTGTAAAATTTTACCACTCTTTTGTAGAGTGAGTTTCGAGCAATTTCGGTCGCTCGAAATTTTGGCAGCTATCGATATCGTTAACGATAAGCGGCATCGATGTAACAAATTGTGTTCGAGCTTATTTGTTTAAATGAATTAAAAAAGTATGGGAAAATGCCTGAGTCTTTTGGTTGTGGCCGTCGTCGAAAAAAAATCGATTCGATGGCTGCATATACAAAGTAAAATGCAACAAAGTTTCACCGCTCTCCTGCCGAGCGAGCGCATGCTTCCAATACAAGTGTACCATGGTCGCTACGCATACTTGTATGACTTGTGTGATACACACATAGATGTAAGGTGCTTGCGTACGCCGAACGGCGTGCGAGAATGTATTCGTTCTTTCTCCACGCGGTCGGCGCGGCGTAGCAAACACACACACACGCGCGCGCTCAGCGATCGCCGTCTATTTGGCTTCGACTCTTCGTCCCAGTGCGAAGCATCGAGACCGAATTCGCGATCGCTGCGCTGTCCGTCGGTAGCGACTCGTAGCTAAAAACTACGAGATCTGCGCTACCGACGTAACGAGAGGCCGCGTCGAAATTTTCTGGCGTGTGGCACATGGCCTTAATCAGCGAAACTCGACAGGGCGCATCCGGCCGCACTCGGGCGGGCTGCACCCGACACCGCGCAGAGGCGTCGTTACAAAAGTATATATATAAAAAAAAAGAAAAATCCTCCGTGGGACCGGACGTAACAACCTATTACATAATTTTTTCGTAGAAAAATATTGAGATCCAAGCGACTTATGCGCTGCCTTCGGAGGCGCAAAAAAAAAGTTCCTCCACTGCTGACATGATTCCGGCCGATTGAGTAGCTGAAACCGAAAAAGGAAAAAATGTCGTTAAACTGGAAGGTATTTCCTGTACAATGACGTAGGAATTTCGAAAAATATCAAAATCTAACAAAATGGCGTAGTTATAAAAAAAGTCTGTTTTCTTGCCTATAAAATGGTCGTTTTTTTTCAATGCCAAATCGTCAATTTTGATCCAATCAAAAATATCCTACGTCATTGTAGAGTAAATTTATTGAAGAGTACTCAGTTCAAATTTCAAGTCAATGGGATAATTGCTCTTTAAGTTTCAATGTCAGCAAATTTGAAAAATCTCATTTCGAGAAAAACACGTTTAAGGGGTTACCCCCACTTGCGATTTTGAAAAAATCGATTTTTTTTATTGCATTTTTTTGAAGTATAAGTACCCGGGCCCATACTTCTGTATGGGCCTGGAATAGATGACTCTATGTAAGTATACAAAAAAAATATTTTCTTCGTGTAAACGGAAATTGAAACTTTAAACGCGTTTTTCTCAAAATGGCATTTCTGAAGTCGGTGACCAAGATTACTCGAACACTAATGAACCGATCTTCTTGAAATTTTGCAGGCTTATTTAATACATAAAAATGTAGTCTTTAAACGTTCGATTTTTTTCGTTAAAATCGAACCATTAACTTTGACTGTCCGCCATTTTGTGAAAAATGAATATTTTTTAAAATCCTTCGATTAAAGACTAGTTTATACTTATATTTGACTAAATCCATCCGCATTTTTTTTCAGATGATCCACTTCGCCGTAATGTTGGTCACCGCAAACCGTATATATAAAAACATTATTTCATTGACGGCCATTTGCCACTAAACAATGTAATATTTTTCAATAAAAAAATTACTGAAAGTTCTTCAAGATGTGTTCTTTAAGATGGTATATTGATCGATTAAAAAAGTTTTGTAGTTTTCTTTAAAAAAATTCATGAAAAAGGCCTTTTTGCGCTATAAGTGGGGGTAACGCCTTAAAGATTAGCTATCGATTTTTGCAAGATAAAATGATATTTGCCATAAAAACTGCTAATCAGCTATACCTGGCCCATACAATGGACCCTCCTCTTCCTCGAATAATGCCTGCTGAGGGGCTGAAGCTTTTCACACTGGTATAGCCCTTTAATGAAAAAAAAATCCTTCTTCGCTTTTTTCCAGCTCAACCCCGCCGACGCTACGTGTCACGCTGTCTGACAACGTCCGCTGCAACCCGTTTAGAAGATCGTGCCATACCTCCATCATTTAGATTAATAAAAAATAAGATTAATAAAAAAAATACCACGAAACAGCCAAAAGTAATGAAAAAACATACCCTAGTCTCAAAAATGGCGAAGAAATATTTCCTTTGAAAATAAACCAAAGGTATCTTCCCCCTTAAGATCATTGTGTCGGTAGTAAGAAAGTAGGGAATAAAGTTGGCTAAATTTGCTTTCAGGGTCCTCGAACAGTTCATAACGGTAAAAAATGACAATCATTTTTTCCTCGATCTTAAGGGGTTACCCCCACTTGCGATTTTGAAAAAATCGATTTTTTTTATTGCATTTTTTTGAAGTATAAGTATCCGGGCCCATACTTCTGTATGGGCCCGGAATAGATGACTATGTAAGTTTACAAAAAAAAATATTTTCTTCGTGTAAACTGAAATTGAAACTTCAAACGCGTTTTTCTCAAAATGGCATTTCTGAAGTCGGTGACCAAGATTACTCGAACACTAATGAACCGATCTTCTTGAAATTTTGCAGGCTCATTTAATACATAAAAATGTAGTCTTTGATCGTTCGATTTTTTTTTTCGAAAAAAATGGCCGTTTTATAGCCAAAAAACGGCCGTTTTTTTCGTTAAAATCGAACCATTAACTTTGACTGTCCGCCATTTTGTGAAAAATGAATATTTGTTTAAATCCTTCGATTAAAGACTAGTTTATACTTATATTTGACTAAATCCATCCGCATTTTTTTTTTCAGATGATCCACTTCGCCGCAATGTTGGTCACCGCAAACCGTGTATATAAAAACATTATTTCATTGACGGCCATTTGCCACTAAACAATGTAATATTTTTCAATAAAAAAATTACTGAAAGTTCTTCAAGATGTGTTCTCTAAGATGGTATATTGATCGATTAAATTTTTTTTCTATTTTTCTTTAAAAAAAATTCATGAAAAAGGCCTTTTTTGCGCTAAAAGTGAGGGTAACGCCTTAAGATAAAAATGTGAAATTTCTATTCGACCTTTACGGGCCAAAATTGGGAAAGCTTTCTACATTTTGAGAGATCGAATTCTCACGACGTCTTGCCACCTTTACCGAAGGTTTGATGCAGAACCTCCTGACCCAAATTCCCAAAACATAGCAAATGCGAAAAGCGTGCGATTCTTCATCGGGCGAGTGTTGGAAGCTGCTTCCACCTTTGATGGTCGCAACAATGCAGTCATCACATTTTACCGTGGGATGAAAGGATGCGAAGCGAATGCTTCCGGTCTATATAAAGTACACCGAAGCCACGCGCGTTGATACCTACGAAGTAGTAAACTTGAAGGAGCAGTAGGCACAGTTGCTACACGATCTGTTGCTATTACCGCCGCCTACTGTTACCATTACCATTATCATTACTTAGTGGCCATTATTCTCAGTGGCCGCTGCTACTAGCGCGATTATCCGTGGTGGCACTACTTATGCTGTCACTACCGCTTGTTACTACGACTATTACTGCTACCGTTACGATCCCGGAAAGAGACAGCTGTATTTCACACTGGATTTTTCGGGGGAAAAAAAATTGGAAAAACCAGCGAACAAATGCGTGTTGGATCACGTAATTTTAATATTTATTTCAAACTTAATTACCTTTGTTTCTCAAAGTAATTGCTTTGTCATTGAGTTTGCAAATTTTTAACAAAGTTTGGATTTGTTTGGGCTTCTTTGGGTCGAAGAGACAGCTGTATTTCATACTAGATTTTTCGGGGGGGGGGGGGGGGGGGGGAAATCGAAAGACCAGCGGACGAATGCATGTCGGATCACGTAATTTTTATTTTTATTAAAAACTTTATTACCTTCATTTATCAAAGTAATTGCTGTGTCATTGAGTTTGCGAAGTTTTAGTCGAGTTTGAACATTTTTAGCTTGGACGCCAAGTTTTTTTTAATCAAATTTAACCCAAACAAATTTTGAGTTAAAACAACCTCTAATTGAAGGGGAAGGTCCAACATATGGTGCAGCAATCGCAAATTGAAGGTAAGTGTATGATTACAACGATGGGAAATAGGAAAAACTTTGAACGCGTTTTTCTCGAAACGACGTTTTTCAAAACAGCGTACACGATTTCTCGACATCTACCATAATACGGGGTTCAATTGACATCAAGGGTAATTCTGACATTTTTTTGGGGCTATTTTAACCGAGCGCCAAAATTCGTCTTTAACTTTTATAATTCTTTTTTAACTTTTTTTTCGATTATTCCTCAAATTTGTTGTTAAAGTTTATTATGATGTTGCTAAAGTTGATTGTAATGTTGCTCAAGTTGATTTTGATCTCAACAATAATTATAAGACTGATTAAGTACCTATAATAGTACCCTAGGTGCTTTATATTTTTATGTAAAATGTTTCCTCAATAAAGATGACAATTTTGTTGTAAAAATCGTCATTTTTCGTTTAATTCCATGTACAATGCATAAAATATTACATTTTTTTAATCAACATGATGTCGAAGTAACCCTCAATCGTTGGCATAAATTGCATTTCAATGTCTTGTCAAAGAAACCCCACACTCAAGGTTACTTTAAAACTTGAAAAAGAATATATATATATATATATATATATATATATATATATATATATATATATATATATATATATATATAAAATTGTGGGGGTGGTGGGGCTCGACTTTCTTATACATTTAATAGCCACGGGAGACATTGTTCTATTGGAGCAAAAAAAGTTGGAATTTAGGATGTTCAAAAAATTACATACAAATAACTTCCAAAACCTGTTCAAAGTAACCCCATTTTACGGTAATGAACGGATTGACTTGAAAGTTGATACACTTATTCAGTGCAATAGTAGCTTAGTCTAGACGGACGTTTTTCTTCTTAACAATTTTTTTTCCTCAAAAAATCGAAGAAAAAACATTAAATCTTTTTTTTAATTGGAACACGATAACAAAAAAAAGCTCGGTCAACTCTTAGCCAATGTTTTCTATTTTAAGGAACGGCTCGACTTTTCTATTTGAGATCAACCGAGTGGCCAAGATCAAGTACACCGTTCACGAGATTGTTTATAACTTCTTTAACTATTGATGTTTTTAAATGAAATATGGTACAAAACTTTGTTAATGTACATAAAAATTAATGTCCAAACGATTTTTCAATAATCTTACTTATTTATTCGAAAATTTGTTTTTTCAAAGAACTATTTTTTGGGACGTCACAGTAGCCCAAAAAAAAAGTCACAGTAGACTCAAAAAAAAGAATTCTCTATCCTTTTCATTGAGATTGCGAAATTTTAATTGAGTTCGCGAATTTTTTATTACTTTTGAGAAATTTTTGAGTTTTGCAAATTTTTACAAATTCGCGAAGTTTTTATCAAGTTTGCAAAATTTTATTTTATCCACTATTCGTTGAGTTAGACAGAGATTGAAACTAAATTTTATTTGATTCAATCAAGCCCTTCCTCTCAGTGCATTTGAAGATATTCCAGAAGTCGAGTTCAGTTGATTTAAAAAAATATCTACATGTGTTCGGTTTATATAGTCGAGTTATATTTATCTGGATTAAAATGTATAGAAGTTTGTACCTGGTGTGAAATTATAAGGACGATTTGTAATTCCGTTGCTTTATTCGTGAGCACGATTAGTGAACGTTTCTGATGAAGGGGCCTCTGTAAATATATGGGACGTCAGTCTGTTGCTCGTTGCGATGCGAAAACCCTGGTACGTAGTTCGCCGAGGCCCTGATTAAGCTTTCTCTATACGCGCAATGCTTTCGCGCGAAATTGCTAATTCCTTATTAATTGCTACTTTAAAGTACGGCGGATGGGATTATTGCCGACTATATAAGACAACGAGCTCCGTCAGTCCTAGTATACGAACAAGCGATAGGCTCGCAAAACTTTGAAGCTCATCATTAAAATGATAAACGGAAAGCCGGTAGCAGATGTTCAAAAAAACGCACCGAGGATTTTTCTTTGGAACTAGGTGAGGGAGCAAAGCTCCCCGGTTGTGAAACGAAGTATCTCAATATCTGAGGTATCAGACCGAATTTGTGAAAATCAACAAAGTTTGTTACCGTTATAATATGATTACAGGCCAACAATGGCGGACGTGCGGCGACGATACAGATCATGATAATGATTCGGGTACTGACAATGACAATGATAATGATTCTGACGATGACAGTGATAATTATGACGATTATGATAATGATAACAATAATATTGATAATGAGTATGATTATGATAATGATAATAATTAGAATCATGATGATGATGATGATGATTATGAGTATAATCATGACGATGATGATGATTATGTTGATTATGATTATGATTATAATCATGATAATGATATTGATTATGATGATCATGATTATAATGATGATAATGATGTTGATTACGATTTCGATGATCTTTATGATTTTAATTATAATGATGTTGATTGTGATGATTATGATTGTAATCATGATAATGATATTGATTATGATGATCATGATTATAATGATGGTAATGATGTTGATTACGATTTCGATGATCTTTATGATTTTAATTATAATGATGTTGATTGTGATGATTATGATTGTAATCATGATAAAGGTGTTCATTGTAGTGATTATGATTATAATCATGATAATCATGTTGAGTATGATTATAATCATGATAATGATGTTGATTGTGATTATAATCATGATAATCATCATGATTACGATTTCGATTATCTTTACGATTTCAATTACGATGACGATCACTATTATGATTAGGATAAGGATTATGATTACGATTACGATGATTACTACGATTAAAATTACAATTACGATGATTACTACGATTACAATTACAATTACGATTATAACGACAAATAGATTTACAATTCTGATTACGATACGATTATGCATATGATAACAATTGCGATGATAACCATATTCGACATGGATGTTGTCTGTACATAGCAATAGCATTTCAGGGGCTAAACGGTGATTTTTCATCGATATACCGTAATATATATTTTGGTCATAGAGAGTTGAAAAAATATAATTACCGGTCAGTGAGTGGCGTTATGACGAGACGTTCGCTATTCCCAAGGTATTCGTAGCCGTAGACGAAGAAGGTGTTGGTTTGTCGAACGATGCAGTCATCGATGTCTCGGTCCCAGTAGAACCGCAATTGAGATAGCCATTCGAAAGTTGATACATCTCGACAGTCTGCAGACCGGAACGATGGATGTCATATACAGCTATCGGATATAGCTTGTCACGAGTCTAATTTAGTGGTCCTCACATTTCAGGATATTCCGCGCACGAACTCGGAAGCTCTCAAATTAAGGGACTGCACTAGACTGACACCTTGAAAGCCGGTGGAAATGTTGATAATACGTTTCCAGAAAAGAACTCGTGCGATTTACTTTCTTTTCGGTGCATCATTAGCATAAATATGAACAAAAATATGTGTAAAATATGGATAGAACATATAAATAAACAGCAAAGTTATCTAGTATCGAGGGAAAGTTCCTTGCGCTCGAGCAGTGGGATGGTGTGCCTAATTTCGCCCACCTGGCAAGAAATATGTGGACCCCTTTCTAATCTTGTTCGACAGATAAAACATGATGGGATTTTTCACGATTTTTGACAAGAAAAATCGCGTTTTATTATTAACACTCCGGTAACGATGTAAACAATTTTCGTTTCCGTCGTACAGACTGTATCTGCCAATTGGTGCTTCGTTCTATCAGCAAAGTTTTGATGTTTCGAGTAGGATATAAACTGATGATCGCTCGTAAATTTGTTTTCAACGAGTTATCAACGGCTCTCACGTTTCAAACACAAACTAAAGCTGAGAGATATCGATTTCCAAGTGAATAATGAGAGGCGAGTGACTTAAGGCGGGAGCCTGAATTAGAAGCTCCGAAAAATCGGTTTTTTTATTGCTTAAATCGATGAACTATCCAAGATTATATTTACAAAGTTACAGAGGCCGTTGTAACCATTTTCGAAGATACAAGGCCAAGAGCAGAGAAGCGATTGATATTTCGTATTGATATTTCCTCCTATTGAAAACTTTGAAGCGCGTTTTCACCAGTTGTCATTTTCACGATTTTTCAAAATTGGCGGACGTGATAGCAAAAAAAACCAATCGACCTATTGAATAAAACCAAAATTTATCTTCTTCGGTATAAAAATCTCTTCTACGCAAATTAAAAAAGTCGTTGAAAAAGTTTCTCAAATAATTTTTATAGCACGTTAGTGTTTTTTTTAACAATTTTTTTTTCAACCTGACAAAAGTTATAATTTCACTATTTTTTCAGCTTTTTCTTAATTCACCCAGAAGAAAAATATGTGACAATTGAAAATTTTATTAGATTTTTTGTTTCAGTCAAGAATTACGAGCTGCGTCTTTCCCGCCGATTGGGGACTGCAGTGGCAAGACGCACATGGAAGAGGCTGTGAATCTGCAGTCATTTATTGTTTCATGTTGAATTTTTTTTTAATACTTTTCACATATACACGAAAAGATACCTCAATGTTTACTGGGCTCACTTGTTTTTTTCCCTTCTAAAAAAATCCCGAAAAAACGCTTTCTTGGACCTTCTAATTCAGGCTCTCGCCTTAAGGCGGTCATTGCATGGCACAGGTCCAAAAGATCAACAAAAATTTTTTTGCGCAAATTGCAAAAAATATTTGCCCGTTATATGGACCCGGCATAGCAGGTGAGTCAATATTTTCTTTGTGTAAATCGTACTTGAACTTTTAAGCGCGTTTTTTTCAAAACTGTATTTTTCAAATTGGCTTCCATGATATCTCTAAAACGATTGTCCGAATCCGCTCAAATTTGTATGGTATAGTCAGCACTATACCACACAAAGCACTATACCATACAAATCTATACTTCTCAGCGGAACAAAAATATTTCTGATATCTGCCATAGTTTTTTTTTAACTGAAAAAATCGATAAGAATGACGAAACTTGGAACTTAACTTTTAAAACCGTGCCAAAATGCAATTTTCGATATTTGTACTTTGCTCTGATAAATTAAAATGCCGTTTGATTTTTTAAATTTTAGATGAGCAAAACCTCCGGAATAATGACAGCTGTCAGCCAACTATTATTACACATGAGTGTCTTGCGAACGATGTAAATTCGATTCAACTCGTTATTTTTGTTCAATAAAATTCCGAGGGACTGTAAAAGTGTTAATAAATGCGTGGTGAAAATTCGAAGATAGTGTATTTTAATGGTTCGTAAAAAAAAAAATTCCCAAAAAAAGCGAAAGAAATAGCTGTCACATGGGATAACCACGTTAAAGGATTACAAAAAGAAACAGGAAATAATAAGAGTAAAAGGAAGGGTAAGAATTGTTTATTCATTAATGCATCATTGTTCTAATCTTCTTTTATGCAGCCCGTTACTTTACCGATTATTATCTAAAAATAAGAATCAGTTAATTGAAATGAAGAATACAAAAAGAAAACGGTCTACAATAATTACAAATCAAAGGACAATAATTGTTTTTTTATTTCCGTTCAAAACTTGTTCCACTTCGCCTCTTATTGCGCCGATTATTATTTAGATCGTCATCGATTTTTATTGCACTAATCTCGTTTGAACTGCGGCAATGGCCGCCGTCTCTACAGTTATGTTGTAAAATGTTTCACGAGTGCCGGGATCGTTTTTGGCCAGATGCCAGACATATTGACCCCTCGTCTACCGGACGTTACGTGATTGCAATTTCGCCGAGCTTTCTATTTACCGTATTTCTTAGATATGACTTCATAAGAACTAAATGCACGTGTAAATTTTAACCCCGATTCGCGAGAAAAAAAAATAATTTTTCACAGTTGAGACAAATAACGGTGGTCTTACAAAATATTGCGATTGCCAAAAAATGAGAGCAGACCTCTAGTTAATTAATGTTTTTCCGAGCTGCAATGTTTCGCTTCAGAGAGCTCCAAATTTATTTCCACCGGAATCGTAGGGTTCGTTTCCGTTCGAATTTTTTTTGCCCACTGCCATTAGTCCCATGCAGCGAGGGAATAATAAAAACAAAACCTTTTGCCAAAGATTTGGAAAATCTCTGGGGATGAACTTACCGCTTTTGTACAACTTTTCGATGACGTCTCTCGCGTGGATTTCTATCACGACAATGGCCTTGAATTTCAATCGTTGCAGTTTATTGAGATTGCCTTTTATGGCTTCGGTGTACTCGGCCAAAGCCTGGTTCTGCTTCTTCTTCAATTTCTTGAGTGGCTTTCGAGAATCCAGTGCCCTGAGTGAGTATCACGTAATCAATAAACAAAAAGAATAATCGGTCACCCAATCGGCTAGTAGGAATTTATTCGAGAGGCGCGTTATTGGCTCTAATGACCCAAGGGGATTCAAAATTTATCCGGTTTGTAGGGAAAACAGGATACGGGCCCCTCGACGACCCTTCTCTGTATCCAAACATAATAAGCTAATGTTCTCAATGTCCGTGTAAACTCGGTCAAATAGTGTCATTGGCTGTTTAGATTTCCATATACAGGGTGTTCTGTTGTGCATGAATAATTCTGCAACTGTCAATGGGTCAGACCATGACTTACTATATGCTGGAATTTCAGCTTACTTTCAGGTTTTCGCGAATTTCAGGTTTTCGCGATTTTGGGCTTCGTGTTATTTAAAAAAAAATCATCTGCTTTTGGTTTTTCGCATGCCATTTCTACAAATAATATGAATCGAAAATAACTGAGCAACTTTTTAAAGTAATTGACACGATATGCGTAGTACATTTTTTTTGACACTGCAGGCTACGAAAATCAAATGTTCGAATTGGTTGGTGTAAAATTTCTGCATAAGATGTTTTTTCATAAAGTTTCCCTAACATTTAAGGTTTAAAAGAAGACTTTTCTCGACAAAACTAATAACCAAGAGTTTTTTTTTAAACCGGGTTAAAAAGGTTATCATTTGTAGAAATGGCATGCGAAAAACCAAAAGCAGATGATTTTTCTATCGAAAACCCTTTTATGGTCGACCGTGAAAAGCATATTTACAGGAGGACCAGAAATCTTTCTAATCTTATTATCCAAAACATGACCCTAAATGTTGTTGAAAAAAAAAAAATCTTTTCTCATTGCAAAATGTAGCCATTTTTGTTCGGAAAATTCAATCTTTTTTTATTCAAAGCGTACCATTTCATCGATTTCCATCATTTTTCAATTTTCCTCGGTTCATATTCTGCGTGAGAGTGTTAATCAAAGAAAAATCTTCGGTGGATCTTTTTTCATATTGATCCCGCCGACATAATCAGCAATTTCGTCCTCGATTAAGGGTATCTACCCCCTTAAGTAAAAGACAAAAAAGAAATTCCGCTGTTTGTTTTATTTCCTGTGATTTTGTGTAGAAGTAAAGTCAAAACACACAAACTTTAAGGCAAAGTAGAAGCTGTAGCACGTGACATATAAGTGCAAAAGAAACAGCCAAAATTTTCGGACCAAAATGTTTGCGAGTCTTTTAATATTTAGGCCAAAAGATAACCGTCAGGTTCTGCGTCAATGAATTCCACACAGCCTGATACTTCGTTTTTCCGAACAAAAACTTAACCATCTGTGGGAAAACTCTGTTCGAAAATTTTTGAGGTTACGTCGATCCTGTGCATACTCTTAAAGCAGTACTGTTGGCTAGAAATTTGAGAAAATTGTTATTTTTTCATGTTAATTGATATTCTACAGGTCTTTCTGAATTCGCTTGTGAAAACTGTTCAATGCTACTCATAAAATTGTTACTCATTTAATACTTTATTTTAATAATTCATGATTTTAATTCAATTTAAATATATGCCATTTAATTTTAATATTCAATTTCAATTTTATTTATTTTAATATTTAACTAGTTACTCATTAAATTTGCTCACAGAAATTATAAGGACTACGCTCGGGGAGCGCAGTCAAGACGCATCAATTTTGAACGCGTTTTTTTTCAATACTATGGTTGTCAAATTTGCCACCATGATATCTCGAAAGTCGATTAGCCGATAGAGCTCAGATTTGGCATGAATCTTCGGTGAGTGTCTTCCACCGTTCGTAGCAGAATTGAGTCGAAATATTTTTTTTCTTCATATAGCTCGGAGAATGTTCCAAAAAATAGGAAACATTGATAACCAAAGTTTAGCATGCGGCCATTTTGAATTTTATTTTCACTGAATCTGCTACCAAACATCACAACACTCATACGCATTGAGAATATTTTTGGTTTTGTTTTTCTGATTCATACAACGTCCACAACGACGGTCGCCAATCGAGGGCATTTTCCGCGCACCGTTGTAGACAATCGTACAAAAGTACATGATGACAATGTTTAAGGGGTTACCCCCACTTGCGATTTTGAAAAAATCGATTTTTTTATTGCATTTTTTTGAAGTATAAGTATCCGGGCCCATACTTCTGTATGGGCCCGGAATAGATTACGCTATGTAAGTTTACAAAAAAAAAATATTTTCTTCGTGTAAACTGAAATTGAAACTTTAAACGCGTTTTTCTCAAAATGGCATTTCTGAAGTCGGTGACCAAGATTACTCGAACACTAATGAACCGATCTTCTTGAAATTTTGCAGGCTTATTTAATACATAAAAATGTAGTCTTTAATCGTTCGATTTTTTTTCGAAAAAGATGGCCATTTTATAGCCAAAAAACGGCCGTTTTTTTCGTTAAAATCGAACCATTAACTTTGACTGTCCGCCATTTTGTGAAAAATGAATATTTTTTAAAATCCTTCGATTAAAGACTAGTTTATACTTATATTTGACTAAATCCATCCGCATTTTTTTTTCAGATGATCCACTTTGCCACAATGTTGGTCACCGCAAACCGTGTATATAAAAACATTATTTCATTGACGGCCATTTGCCACTAAACAATGTCATATTTTTCAATAAAAAAATTACTGAAAGTTCTTCAAGATGTGTTCTTTAAGATGGTATATTGATCGATTAAAAAAGTTTTGTAGTTTTCTTTAAAAAAATTCATGAAAAAGGCCTTTTTTGCGCTACAAGTGGGGGTAACGCCTTAAAATGTTGATTAGTACATATTCATCGAGAATCAATAAATACGTGTATTTATTTTTTTAGCTATTTTTTGGTTATTCCATCTGAAAAAATCACCTCCAAAACAGCGCTCTAAACATCAATACCGCCATGACTTTTTTATTCGTTGATCGCCAACACGCTCTAGAAGTGTAGATCCTTCATTTTTGGACACCCTCTACATGCATATATTACCCAATGCTCTTCCGTGCACTGTACATATCATCGTGTAACTAACCGAGCCGCCACATTCAGCACAGGATAATCTGGATTTTTTTTTAATTCAACCCCTCTATAAGGGTAGTTGCTTTCGGAAACATGCTCGTCATAGTTCAGTGTAGAATGTAAGCGCGTTGCGCGTCTGATACAGTGCTTTTGGCATCACTTGTCGATCTTTGTGCTTAATCGTTATTCCCGGCGATACAAGGGATCAGCCCTCCCAACGTGGGTGCATACGGCTTTCCCCAAGCGATATTACGTTTTGCAACGAGGAAATCCAGTGTTGGCTGTGCGTGAAATAAACCTTATACGAGATTTAGGTAGCGGCGGATATGCTCAGAGGGTTTGACTCTTTTTTATTTCGCGATTTTTTTCATGGTTTTTATCATATCCGAAACTCAAAGTCTTGAACTTTGGATGATGTGGGTTTGAAAATTACCGATCAGAATTTGCGAAGGATGTTTTTATGAATTTTTATGAATTTTTTCATGAATGGATATTTTTTTCTTCAACGTTCTTTCATGTTCTTCGCGTTTGGGATTCCATCCCTTTCATTTTTGGTCCACACTTGGCACCGAATAATTCCGAGTACGAGGGCACCGGGAAAGTGTGAAAAACCTGTGTTGATATGGGAGGCTCTGCCTCTCTCAATTTCAGCACATTCGTCAGGCGACTACATTGAGCTCGGGAATTTATGGTGTTTTTTGAGAAAATTGGAGCGAATATTGCAACATTGCTACAATTTCTAGACGAGTAGACCAACGTCAACATGGGTTTGGTCGCACGTCCATATGTCATATTTGTCTTTGCACACTCGTATGTAACAAACGTAAACAGTAATGTACGTATATAGATTAGGGTGATTCGTTTCAGGGCAACTTTTTTTTTTGACCCATCGTGCCCGAAAACCTTTGGTTGGTACCCAAAAACGAACTTTCGTGAAAGGGGGGCGTTGTCAAAAAATATTTAGAGGTCGCGAATCAAAATTGAAGGTTTCCCATTTGATTAACATTGAAAAAAATGTTTTTCTCATTATTAGTGTTACCATTCCGCGAATTTTGATATCGCGATATTTTCCAAGTGGGTTCTCATAGGAAATATGATACTCCACAATAAAGTTCATTGAGCCATGGCCATAAATTCAACCGTTTCAGCGGCATCATTATTTCAAGTGAATATTGTGCAAAATATCTATTCAAACGGCTGTAACGCCTAAGCTATTAGATATATCGAAAAAAATTCATATGAGAACTTTGTAGAGAAAGTAATTTTCTACAAAAAAGTCTTATAAGCCGAGCCCGAAAATTCAACTCTTTCTCAGCTATGAATGAAGTAAAATAAATAGATTTTTTTTGTTGAAAAAAAAAATCTATTTATTTTACTTCATCCACTTCATCCACCTATAGCTGAGAAAGAGTTGAATTTTCGGGCTCGGCTTATAAGACTTTTTTGTAGAAAATTACTTTCTCTACAAAGTTCTCATCTGAATTTTTTGGATATATCTAATAGCTTAGGCGTTACAGCCGTTTGTATATATATTTTCATACAATATTCACTTGAAATAATGATACCGCTGAAACGGTTGAATTTACGGACATGGCTCAATGAACTTTATTGTAAAGTATCATATTTCCTGTGAGAACCCACTTGGAAAATATCGCGATATCAAAATTCGCGGAATGGTAACACTAATAATGAGAAAAACATTTTTTTCAATGTTAATCAAATGGGAAACCTTCAATTTTGATTCGCGACCTCTAATTATTTTTTGACAACACCCCCCTTTCACGAAACTTCGTTTTTGGGTACCAACTAAAGGTTTTCGGGCACGATGGGTCAGAAAAAAAAAGTTACCCTGAAACGAATCACCCTAATATAGATATTCGTATTTACAATTTCAAACCCGCCTTCAGCATTTATTTGCGTTGGTTTTTTTCTTTCTATTCGCTTGGGCTTGTGAGCCATAACTTTCAAACCGGCGGGGACACCGCAATTATTTTGTTTATCTACAAATTATTTTCGCGCCCACGGTACGACGGGAGTATCAATTTTTTGACAGCCGAGGCTCGTTTACCATTAACAAATGTGTATTCGACCAGGGAATGTCAATCTTCTTTTATTTGCGCTGGAATTTTAGTTACCCGTGAATTCATGATTTTTCAGTAAGAAAATGTGGCATGTTGCCTAAACGTTGCAATTTTTCTCGAAAAAAATCCATGCTACCTTCTACGTTGGCCTTTTTAATTATCCGTCTGAGTTTAAAAGAAATGATGGACCATGCACTAAATGGGAATTCCGTGGATAGCCGTGTATGCATATAATTATAATATTAAATTGAAAGGTACTGGCCTTCGAAAAAATTACGAATCAATCTGTTATTTATTAGAATGTATAATTATTTTAAGAAAACGCCGATTTTCGTCAACATTTTAAATGTATAATTTTTCAAATAGTTCCGAAAATATGGCAGTCTTTCGAAACTAATTATTTTACCATGATTGCAATAATTCTACTTCAAAGTACTCACTGAAAGCCTATTTTCGTGAATTATTTCCGATTCTGAAACGAAAGTGTTACATGATGCGAGTAGGGTGAGCGATATTGGTGTGAGAGACGAATGGACGAACATGACGAAATTATAAGGGTTCATAGTGGCTGCGGAGTCCTGAAAATGAGTGCTCTTCAACGCCCATCGCGGAAATGCACGAGCGTGAGGCCAGCAACACGAGCCTAGAGGGGGCTTATCCAAACAGCGTTTCATTCTGACGATTAGGGAATTCAAGCTGTTCAAATTGTACGGATATGTGTAAATAGATGTCACTGAAGGGCCACTGAGGGTTGCTGGTGTTGAATAGATGCGGAGCTGATGTCGCACTGAAATGTGGGAACGGACTTCAAAGATATGAAGGCCACGTACCGTTGAACCAACCAAATATCCATTTCGCCAGAAGTGCATTTGAAGACTAATCAGGATTAATCTCCACCTGGGATACTGAAAATATTGGTGATTTATCTATTAAATTATAATTAATCCAATTCCATCTATCAACATTCATAATTAATTTAATGTTTTCTACTCATTTCCTGCAAATCTAGTTGCTGATTCACGCACTCCGAATAGATAGAAAACAATTTATGGAAGTGTAAATATCGATGGAGTTGGGTACCATACCATTTGGATCCACTTAACTCGTGATAGACTTGAAAGTATGAGGAACTGATCAATTTTGGATTTTCTACCTATCGAATATTCTGTACAGTGCTACCATACGACACCTTTTCCTTCAATTATCTGGTCGACTTCGTTGCAGCGTGAATACTTCTCGCTCTACCTATTCAACATTAAATTACTCTGATTAAATATTTTTGTTGTCACAAGTGTGTAATTTTATATCTGGTTATCACAAAAAGTCAAACAACTTACTCTAAAGGTTCTGCGAGTTTCAACTTGAAACTAAAAATGTCCTAACATCCCCTAGGACACCAGATTTTTGCAAAGGTGTTGTCAAAATGTAAGAGGGATACGGTATTAGGGAGAAGCTTATACTTGAGGTTCTTTGATGGCAAGTATGGCTAATCGGTGTGTGCACGATGTTCAGATATCACACCACAGGTTTCTGATATTTAGGCATCGTATCACAAGTTTGCATATACCCAGACAAAAGGAAACACCAGAACCTGTAGCGAATGCTGCCATAACGAAGTCTTTGGAAGTGAAATCGCGTCCCTTTTGAGGTTCTTTGAATACGAGTAGGTTTGTCTAACCGAAATGTTCGCGATTATTAGATCACCTGCTACATGTTCATGGTACCAGGTACCAGGCCACATATATATGGTATTTAAACAGCAGACCACACTTCTATGATAATTAGGCAGCACACCACATGTCCATGTTCTATAGATAGCACACCTCAAGATTGCATATGTCCGGATATGAGAGAACGCAAGAACCTGTGAAAACTACAAACCTACTAACATTTTTGAGAGCATCACTGAGTACGTTTTTTAAGTTTCTTGGAATGCAAGTATTCCTAACCAAAGTGTTCATGATGATTAGGTATCACACCGCATTTCCATTATCTAGCACACCACATATTCATGGTGTTTAGGTACCACACTACATTTCCGTGATGTTTACGTATCACACCACACATTCATGATGTTTAGGTATCACACCACACATTCACGGTGTTCAGGCACCACACTACATATTCATAATGTTTAGTTACCACACCACATATTCATGTTGTTCAGATATCGCACCACAAACCCGTATATCAATGTGCCTATGTACGTACGTACACAGCACGATAGATGTGCAATTTTGTGGGATGGTTCGAACAAATCGCTGATATGGTTGACCTGGCTTACACCATCGATGAACCACGGATCTCGTAACCACCTCACTCGTTAAACTTTTCGGTGGGATTTAGCTGGAGGTATAGGTTTCCACGCGTGTCACTATGGCTACCACCAACTACGAGGGTATGTCTGGCTCAATGCGTTCGCGGGATGGCTTCCACTTTCTCGAACAAATTTTATCCGCGTACAGAGCGACTACCCTCGGTACTCGTGCTACAGGATTCACCAGGGTGCAGCAAATTAAATTATTCACGACACTGCTGGTATATGCAAACGAGGAACATAGCCAAAGGTGGAAGAAGACCGGGAATGAACAAAGAGAAAGAGATTGGAGTAGAGAGAGGAAAAGGGAGAGGATGGTAACTGGAAGAAATAAAGAGTAGCGGAAGAATACGGGGTGTTCTGAAATTCATGGCAAAAAATCCAAGAGCGACGACCATGTCACCTGCTCTGCGGACCACAATCGAGAAATTGCATTATCTAATGCCATAAATAATAGATACGATAACACGTTTCTGCAGCTTAATTATGTTGAAGAGCGAAGAAGTCAGTTGTGAAATTCATTGTACCGTAAGTTAGCGGTTGAACCGTTATCATCAAGTGGCAGTTTGAACGTTATCAGGTTGCAGTTCGACCATTATCTGTTGGTAGGTGAAACTTGGTAGTTGGAATTTCCAATTGACTTTTAGCAACACTTCAAACCGATCGAAGATCCAAGGGAACTGTTATTGTGCCACGTTCAATGCCACAACTTTAATATTTCTTTACCATACTTGGTTCTACGCCCAAGCTGTCACTCGGTGCGGTTCAATACAGTGTGCATCGGAGACGTGTATCATGTAGTATGTTATAGGGCCTGTATGAGAACATCGATAAAAATATACAAAGAGCTCGGAACTTTCGCGATACGTTGGAAAAAGTGGCCTGTCTGGGAAACGGACATTCATGGAATCCCTGGAGATTCTTCCATACTTCGCTCTGTCGTACCACTCTCAAGTGATTTACTTGCCTGACACACACACACACACACACACACACCATTCGCTTTACTCTAGCTCTCAAGTTTCTTTGGATTTGATATCATTCTCTTATTACCTATCGTTTCAATGTGACATGTCAATGTGACGTCGCAAATTTCCAGACAAATAATTTTTAAGGATGATTAACGTTTGGTACAAGCACGGACTGTTTTGCCCCACGTCTGTTCATTATGCAGAGCCTGATGACTCGCTTTTGTCTTCTGGTATCTGCATGAATGATTTTTTCGACATTTTAACGATCGCACCGACACCGTATATTACGCGGACCATATTTCACTTCGACGCAGCGTTGAGAGGAACGTTATCTTTAGTTTCTAGATATATTGCACTAAGAGAATGTTCGGGGCTTCTCGGATGGCATTGTCTGAGTTCATGTGTCGTTGGAATACATTAACATAGCTATTTGTATGCAACGGTCGACCCTCTTCAGGGTAATGTGTAATTCGTACGACAGTTATAACTTAGGGTGGCATCAATTGGGAATATTTTCGACCAATCTCGGGATAGAAAGTTAACGAGCATCACTTGATGTCAAGCCTAATCTGACGCTTCTTACTTGTGAAAAAAGACAAAACTCTTCCAAGCAGTTGCAAAAGATTTTATCCGCGACGAATAGGGCAGTCAAACCTCAGTTGATTAATATAGCAAAAACGCGAAAAGTAAGACACAATTTAAAGAATTTACCCAAAACATACACTTGTGAAGATTATTCCAGCTAGCTGGCATTTGTACCACGTGGTTCTTCATGAAGCAAAACAGACTTCGATGCTGTTTACCGACGCCATTCGATACCGTTGAATTATCGAACGACGGTTTTCCGGTATCGGTTCGGAAAAAACATCTTCACTCGTCCAACACTCGAGCAATTCTGGAAAATTTTCGGAGCGCGTCGTCGCAGGCGCCAGGCTGGAGCCCGACCCTCCGCGTCTTCAACGGCGACCCTGAATTAGGACTTTGGCCGATCAATGGCACTCACCGCAATGATAAAACCAAGATTCCAATGCTCATCGCAACACAAATGACCGATGATCACTATAACTTCAGTCAACTTCTTCTTGAAGGTTTATCCAGCATTGGGCTACTTTGCGTCAGTGCGCGACATACGCACATCTTGTCGCAACGAACACTTCCTGGACGATGGTTTTCGGTAATTTTATCGGCAATTCTTCCATGGATTGCAATCGTTTAGATGTCAAAGTGTGTTTCGACAAGGGCAAGGTCGAGTATCTCGTAGATTTGCAATTAAGGGGTTAGGACACTCTACAATTTTCTAAAAATCGATTTTTTTAATGGTTCCCTAGGACCTCGAAATGATTTCCCAAAAGATTATGGCCGGGAAAAATCTCTAAGTACTCGGTTTTCGAATTCTAGTACAAGCGTCTATCTCAAAACTGCATTTTTCAAGTTGGCCGGGAACATAACTCAGACAATTTTCAACCGATTCACTTGAAATGATGAATATATCTTGAAAAATACATTGTCTATGGAAGTACGTAGGATTTTTTTTCAATTGCATAATTCATTTGTTATTAACAATTATCTGACGATTTTTTAGGCAATTTTTTCACTTTCCACGTTAGAAGTGCGCCATTTGACCAAAAATCAATATGTCGAAAAAATCCTACGAACTTCTATAGCAGTTAGTATATATAATCGAAAAAATCATTGGCTCATTATAATTCAAACATTACGGGAGCTGTTTGCCCGACCGTGGACCCTGGAAAAACAGAAACGTCATTGCAAAAACGCTGCACAGCCACCATTTTGAAATTAAAAGCTTCAAAAAAATTATAGTGTACAGTCACTGATATGTATGATAAACACCCTCTTTGTAATCTCAATTTATTTTGTAGCTTTCCTGAAAAAAAAATCCCCACAAAGCCTATTTTTCTGCGTCTAGAGTGGCCTGAGGCCTTAACTCAACCGGCTTGGGCTTTTCGAACTTTTTCGATCGGTTGCGCGTCCAAAGTTCGCCTGTATTTTTTTTTGTATACGAATATCCGCGAGTGGTAGATCCTTCTTCAGCAGTCAAGCATCGACTGTCGAAGTTACAAATCATTTGATCCAGCCATTTTCGCAAAAAACTCCGAAAACCTGTTTCACATCGCATTGAGACCAATCGGAAGATCATACTTACCGATCATACCATCACATCTTCTGTCAAAACGAAATACCTAAAATGTCGAACCAACTAATATGAATCGTTAGGAAGCATTCCAGTCTACTCTCATCCATAACCCAACAACGAGAAAATGTAGCAAATCCCTTTAAACAACTCATAGCCTCAGTTATTTAACTCAACCGCTTCCACGCTTTCTATCGTCTTACATTATTCAGAAACATCGATCCACTCCTTGAGGCAACCATCATCGAATAAAAAAAACGGAAAAACAACCCCAAGGAAGGGCATGCCATCATTATTTATTGAGCGCACGGCGTCTACGTTACCTACACCTAATTCGCATTCGTATGGATGTCTGGTCCCGAGGTTTTCCGAGGCACCCTGTGAAAATCAGTTTGGCTGATGTATGAGCAAGGGAAAGATTGGGTTAACGTGAACATGTGAAACAGATTAAATGAAGTAGAGAATCGAGCAGATGAAAGAGGATGGAATGGCGCACAAGAGAGATAAAGAGAGAGAGAGAGAGACAGAGAGAGAGAGAGAGAGAGAGAGAGAGAGAGAGAGAGAGAGAGAGAGAGAGAGAGAGAGAGAGTGAGAGGAAAGGAGATTTAGATAGTTCGAGGAATAGAAGGGCTATGGGAATAACGAAAGCGAACGCAATGACGGTGAGGACGGAAACGGCAGGAGACCCAGAGCATTAAGCCGACGAGAGGGTGCAGGAAATGCAAAATTTATCTTATTATAGCGGTTCGTCCCGTCGGCTCGCTCAAGGCATCGTCCGAGTTAGCAAATCCTATATACGCTAGCTGGGTATACGCGCGCTACCTTCCAACATGTGAATTTTCGTGGTGCAAAACAGTACTCCCATGGGTGTACTACTCCGAGAGTTTCAGTCTATTCTCCCCGAGATGTAATAGCCCGAAGTGTATGTAACGCCACTGTATATCCTTATATATGGCTCGAATTTTTTTTTTAGTAATTGCAACGCTGAAACTACGAAATTCTATCAAGGAATACCTAGGTCGAGTGAATTTGCTTCTAGCTGCTGTCCAATCACCGCTTTAGTCGCTGATGTTCCTTCATACGCCGTGAAGGACACTCTAAAAGTACCGGGATCGCCTCCGTAACGTTATTTATCCACGAATTAACTACAAATTGACGCGATGCTCATCTCGACAGCTTCCTCGGGAAGCTACACAACAGAAACGATGATCTCGCAGCAGGCAGCGTTGCTGGTATTCTCTCAGGCCATGTGGAAGTGAAGAATGCTGATGGCGTTGGTATGATGTGAAGCAGTCAAATCCGTAACGCATTCGAGGCACGTGCGCTAAACACTCGTCGATACTTCGTTCTGTTCTTTCAGTATATTGCTCCTAATTCGTGGGATGGTATCTCGATGTTTCACGCAAATCAGCACCCAATGGAAAACCGGGCAAGATATAATTCGCGCCACGATCTGCATGTAGCACCGATGGAATATTTACGAACAAATATCGGCCATTTGCACAGCGAATTATCGGCAATTAGGGAGAAATTTTCAGTCATTTGACATTTTACTAATTTTTCATGTACAGTAACGAACGATTGCTCATTAGTCGGGGCTATTCGAAGCGTAGAACCTATAGAGGTAGGAACTTTAGGTATCGGACTATCTAGTCATTTTTATACCCATTTTTATTCTACGGTTCTCCAATAGTCATCGAAGCTGGAGCTTGCCAAAGTGTATTTTCATACTAACCTAAAATTCCCCAAGCTTGTTAGATGATTCCCTAAAACGTAGAGTTACTTTGACCGGTAACCTGAAGATTCCTTTAGCCGGTTGTCTACAACCTTTTGGATATCATCCACAGTTCGGATTGATGACTTGGAAGGTGGACTTGAAAATTGAAACGAGAAAATTGTAGATCATTGGGAGCCACAATGAAGTCCGGCGTTTCCGGAAGTTCAACGCTTTTCCGCTAGCTCAAATCATCAAAGATCCCTTTAGCTAGTTGTCTACGACCCTTTGAATATCATCCACAGGTCGAGTTGATCACTTGAAAGGTGGAATTGAAATTTGAAAGGATAAAATTGTAGATCATTGGAAGCCACAATGAAATCCGGCGTTTCCGGAAGTTCGACGCTTTTCCACTAGCTCAAATCATCAAAGTCTTCCCGATGCATTTGATCGATTTTTTCCGCCCTCATTCCGTTCACCCAGAATCGCGATAGTGCACTCGTTACCCTATTTTAATTTTTTCGTACGCATCGGTTGCACTTCCGTTTTGTTCTTTCACATCTTGTGGTACTTCCATTCTTCGTATTCGTCACTTCTACGCACCCTGGTACAACACTTTCTCATTTCGCTGACGTGTCAACACTACGAGGTTAAAAGTTACGGCAAACATCAAGTAGGAATGCGTGTTTCCTGTTTCGGTAGTTTCCGGTGCATGCACACACTGTTGCCATTTCTCAAGTTACACCGTCGCATTTTAGATACACCTTGCACACGCTGCGCGAACAGTTATACTGGTAGGACGGCGAATTAACCTCCGCCCGTAAGTTCAAGCGATTTAATTAGATTAACTTGGCTGATATGAATACTGAATGCTTTTACAATGTTTTTTTTGAGACATTGCTGAAATCACATGAACCGCTGAATGTGGTCCCTTCTTCATCAAGCCCGCAATTCACTAAGTGCATTGTTTTAAGCCAATAAGTGTCATCAACGCGAATGTAAAATCCTCGCGTGTACATTTACCAACTGGGAAATTGTGAGTCGACAGGAGGGTGCTGGCAATACATCCTGCGGGATGTGGAATGGAATTCCTCGTACGATCAAGCAGCAGGCAATCAAATGGGTCAAGAGGACAACGAAGGAGAGCAAGGTGGAAAGACTGTTGGACTGCGTTTAATGGCGAATGTGGCTAGCGGGGGAGTGGACGTGCGATTAGTTTGGATTTCGGCGATGGTATGGTATGGCTAGACGAGCAGGAGCTAATGAGTGAAGGGGATGTTACGAGCGGGCGTAACGAGGCTCGTGAAACCGAGGGCAATCTTACTGAGTTGTTGACGGTTCGGGGATCATCTGGAAAGGCCATTGGGTTGAAATGAGGTGTGAGGTTCCGGTGTTAAGGCCCCTCAAGGTGGCAACCCCCTGGTTTTTACCGTAGTAACACCGCTGCCCACCATTAGATGCCACCACTGCTGGGTTTAGGTACACACTTTGTGTAGGTGAGCGACACGCTTCGTCACAATGATCGGCAATTACCGACAGGATCGTTTTTACAATTATTCTCGGCTTATTTCTGCACACGTGGCAATGGCTCAAGTGCCAAAGGGTGTATTTCCACGAGTGCCAGGTCGAGTGTCTCTTTGATTTGTGATTCACTCAACCGAAAGTTCATTTTTCGACCTGATTCAATAACTTAATTGCTCTTTTCCAAAGACGCGAATATCCGGGAGTTATAGGTCCTTCCTCTGATAGTCGGACGTCGACTGTGAAAATTTCAAGTCATTCGGCACAGCTGTTTTCGAGAAAAATTCCAAAAACTCTCCACAAAACTCTTTACCGGCGCAATCGAGTGTCATTTCTCCCCCGACTGGATCAATGGTTAGAAGGAAGTATGCTATTCTGAATTGCCAAAGGTACGCTTGGTGGTGCAGCCGTTGTGGGTTTACGGAATAAGAATAAAACAGCAGCGTTGCTCTTACTTGCAATGTAGGAGGGTACGAGTACAGTCGTTTGTCCATTGTATCTGAGTCGCCGTTATTCCTGGCTGGCTCGGCCACTCCCTCACCCACTTGCCTCGTTTTCGAAGCATCTTTCGCAGTTCGCCTCGACACTGCCGCAACACTTCTCTCAAACTGCTTTGCATAGCTCTTTCTGGAGAAACGATCAAGGGCCAAGAATAAACAAAGGCGAGAAATTGCATCTAGATTAGTTCGCGAGCGAAAAAAGGCCCGTGCACGCGCTGGGCGAACCACCGCGATCTTCGCTAATTGAGTGATCGATTTTATTGAGTCTGAGGAGCCATCTGTCAAATCCAGAACAAAAGCACGAAAGTGGAGACTTGCAGCTTGTCGAACATGACATGATTCCAATGTTGAATTAAAACTAAATAACTTTTTTTCATTGCTAGTCAATAGCTTATTTAACGGTATCTTACAAAGATGGAGATGAGATACGCCCTGCTGTGATAGACAGACGAAAATGACGAAACTGTTTGCAGTGACTAATCTCAAAAAGTAGATTCTATCTCGTTATTATCTAATTAATTATTATCTGATTATTATCTACGACGTCATTATCTATCTTTATTATTATTTAATCATTTGTTACTATGTATCTCGTGATTATCTCATTTTTATCCGATCCATTCACCCTGTACGAAGGATGGAAGAAAAATGCCCAAACTCACCAACTTCGCAGAGCCAAGACTCAACCGGTCCATCGAGAAGTATCGTCTGCAGGAACTCGACGTATTCTCCCTCACTCGACGACATGCCTTCCGCTAAATATTTCCCGCCAATAGACTGAATCAAAAAGAGAAGATTTGATGCATTTTTTCGTTTGATTTCTGCTCACAACGTAAATCGAATATACAAATGCACCCGCAAATAAGATCGAGCTTTGATTCCCAATAATGTTTTCTCGGTCGCAATTTTCCTCCGTGAGGAAGCAGAATATATCAGTTTGCACGTGGATAAGGCAAGTTTTGTGAATACAGCGAAGAGGATAGGAAAGTACTTTACAAGCATCAACCGTGAGATACGGATAGCGGTCGGGAGCTAGTAGCGTAGCAACCGAGTATACTGAATCATCCCATGGGTGGCCATTTAGGTAAAATTACAACATACGCCACCGAAAGTTTCATCGATGCTGTTGAAGCTGCACTATCTCGTTGATCACGTTAAATTTGGGTATTCTCAAATCACACCGAGTGTCAAATGATTCGACGATATTTTACAAACATCGCTGGCAAATCAAGTGCGGCAGAGTTGCGGATAATGCAATTCGAATCTCTTCGAGCAGCAGTTCGACGTTTGCAGTTACGAATTGAGAAAATGAATTATTTTCACTTACTTTAATGAGCTTGAGGGATTTGATGCTGCCGAAGAGTTTACTGATGTGAGGCTGAATTTGGTCGGGTTTTTTCGAGTTGGCAAGTATCTCGAGTAAGTCGTCATTGGAGATGAAGTAAAAGCGTGGAAAAATGTGTCTCTTCGTTTCCAGATACTGCTCAAGAGCGCGCTGTATTCCTTCGAGCTTCTCGCTGAGCTTGTTGAGAGTTTCGAGCAGACGGGCTGTCGATAATAGTGAGTACTTCGTCAAAACGTTCTCAACGTTTGATCGTAGTTCCTAATTATCAACGAGTAGAAATGCGCTTGAATTGTTCTATCGGAATGAATGAATTATCAATTCTAATCGCAATTGACATCATTGTACAATGATTCGCACGAAAGAACAGCAGCTCGAGTCATGTTTATGTTCCAATTGATTGGTGTGATCTACCATGTCAAGCTATCGCGGAACAATGTTCATATTGAGAGGGCTGATCCACGCCCAGTCTAAAGTAGGTCGCGACTTCATTAGGTTAACTATCCGGTTTCAACTCTTGGCTAATCTGATTATTGCCGTTGGCCAATTAATTGAATCGCGATTGATTTTATTCGCCTGATTACAATCAGTGGGATCGATCTATTTCGAGATGGAACACGCCATCGAGTCTCATATTTGATTACAAATGCCACTGAGGTTTCAATGCCAGGCAATTTCAGTATCTGTGCGTTAAAAAAATCAACGTATGCGCAACAGCCCTCGTAAACTACCGTGAATGACGAAACGTCTTTGGGTTTGCAATTGGTGGGATTAAATGGCGAAAAGCTCGAAACTTGATAAACCAACTGGCAGAATGCTTGGATTTTCTTAGTCCCAGAAGCGCGTATACACTTGCGCAGGGTGATTTCCTATTATCTGCTTCCAAGTCGCAGCAACATGGCCAGAAGCGGAGTCTGAGCTTAATTGCAGGCAAATTATTAGGACGGCTTATGGCGAAAACAACGTATCTAGCTTGGTAATAGAAGTACTAATGGCGTCATTTGCACTGGAAGCAATTGAACGCTGCAGGAGTCTCTTAAGGGTGTTTCGTGCATAAATTACCAGCCCAAAGTGGGATCCGTCGGACATTTTAAGTACTACGCGACGGAATAAGAATCCGAAACAAGTCGATTACTCGGAAGAGGCTGGAACGCTGGTTTTGAATAATAACAAACGAATCCCTTTACCAGCAATTGCATGTTGATTTTTTTCAACCTTACGCGTGACAACAATCTTTAGCTGTGCGCGAATCATTTATGATGGACTTTTTTTCATTTTACGCAGGACACCATCGTGACGGATGAAAAATCGATTTTTTGCATTTTCTCAAAGTATACATAGTCAAGAATATGTGAAAAAATGTTGAAATTGAAGTATTGAAAATTGACTACTTTACAGACGATTTAGTGAGAGCAGGTAGCGCAACGATTTACGTAGGCTAACATTTTCAATTGCGTTTTTCTTTTCGGCTTTTCTCGAAATGGCCCGAATCATAACCCTAGCTGTGATTATCCGATTTTCAATTTTTAAATACCAAAACTTCCGTCATTGCCGTAGCTATCGTTGTAGCCAGACGTTTTTTTTTTATTTCGTAATTTTTTAAAACCCCAAATATAAGTAAAAATTTCGCCAAAATTACACTTTTTTTGAAACACCCGCCGTCTTGTGATTTTTTTTCGAAAAACGGCTACCTAAAACGAGAACTACATTTATATAGATTACGAAACTTTTTTATTTTTATTTCCCAGACCAACCCTTGTCAAGTAATCAATCCGGCCGTTGGACCAAATTTTTTATCCAGAGGCCCTCTATACCTCAATAACGTTGTTAATTGTTACTATAGTTAAATAAAAATCTACACGCGATAAGTTCGAGGTATGTTCAATAACATACCTTTGTCCCAAGGCCGAAATAAATAATCCAGTAGATAAAAAAATTTGGAAAAAGGCCGTTTTCGGCCCGTCACAGTGGTGTCCTCCCTCAAAATTGCTGTTTTTAGAAATATGGAGTGAGCGAGTTGAGGGAAAGGATATAAGGATGATTCATGAATTAATTGGCCTCTAGCAAACTGCTGAGAAAAACAGACAATATAGAACGGGGTAGGAAAAACGAATCAATTTAAAAAAAACCAGCATCTCAACAATTAGAATGATGTCAAGAAACGCAGCCGTGTCTTGTTACCTGATAAGAAAGTCTGGCGTAATGATCAAAATATCATAAAGTGGTATGATCATTGCCTATATCACAGTGGGTATATAATTGTGGATATTAAGGCCTTAGGCCACAGTAACGGGTATAAAATCATGTGAGAAATTAACCATTTTTTTCGTATGAAAAAGTGATTCACTGATAAAATTAATTATCGCATTTCGCGGTGAAGTACGTACGAAATTTCTGATTAATCGAAAACTTGTCATTTTATGAGCAGTTTATGAGCAGTTATAACGACATTTTTCACTGAAAATTCATGTCTTAAGTTAAAATACCTACAACTTTTGAATAAAACAATATTTTTTAAATTCCCTCCGTACTTCTCTAGGTATTCTAATCTAGATTGACGAGAATTTTTGTTTTTTGTTCTAGGTCAAAAATTGTGGATGCTAAATGTCACGCAGTGGAGTGCCTAAAGAAGATAACAAAAGAAACTATTAGTAGTCAGCCATTTTGTACACCGAAAAAAATATATATATTTTTTCTAACAGCTTGATATTCATACTAAATAGATGCGTAATTAATTTTATGAGTGAATCAATTTTTCATACGAAAAATAATCGTTAAATTCGCACATGATTTCATACTCGTTACTGTGGCCTAATGCCTTGAGTATAAAATTACAAAATTAAAACAATGATCGGTACACTTTAAAGGAAGATTATTGACAGTTCCTCGCAAAATATAAAACGTAAGTTGGGCAAATCTGCATTTTCAAGATCACCGGGCGTAAATACATATTGCTAGGTCAGCCTGGCCGTGTTCCCTTCCATCATCAATCATTATAATCCCGCTTCATATCCCATCTTATCCCATTAAATGAGCGATCGGTATATATTTGTGAACTCAATCTTGCGAACGGGCGTAAGGATGTTGATAAAATGGGGTGAATTCACGGTGTTCGGATATTTTCAACCTCTCGATCGCAACCCCTGTGCTGTAATTTTGAACGGTCTGGACCGACCACCGCGCAGATGTAAGGGAAGCCTGTGTGGAGCGATGCTCGGTCTTTCAGGAGCTGTACATGCATGTCGCTCGAGAGCTGCGAGCTTTAGTTATGCTTAGGAGATCAATAGACGTCCTGGGAAAGAAGCTCATCATACAGCTTCTCAAGGCGAAAGGGCACACGATTCCACCGGTAAAGAAATCCGTGAAAAGCTTTTGATATTTTTCGTAAAATGGTTGAACCAAGCGACTTGAAATTTTCACAATTGCCATGTAGCGACTAGAAGAAGGATTTACATCTGCAAAGTTTGGATTGACTCCCTACGCAAGATTGTAACTGAAAAGGTCAGACAACGATCTTGCGGTTGGGTTGATCGCAAATCGAAGAGATGCTCGACCTGGCCACGACAGAAACACGCATTTTGACGCTCGAATCATTGTAATCGGTGAAAAAATAGCCGAGGTAAATTGCGAAAACTATCGTGTGGGTAGCTGTTGTCATTGGAAATCAGCATGGCTTGAGAGAGTCAAGATGTCGAAACTTCGCGGTATATGGAAATTCGCTTTAATAGTCTAACCGCGTTTAGTCGGCTCAGTCTCGATTACATTGAGAGTCGCTGTTATCGAGAGAGAGAGAGAGAGAGAGAGAGAGAGAGACAGAGAGAGAGAGAGAGAGAGTTCGTCTCACCGCAGTAGGATTTGCCGGTAATACATTGTTGACCATCGTAAGAGAAGAATCAAGTAATCCAACGCGACCACAGCTCCACTTCAAGTGGCACTGTGACGCCCCCAAGTTGGCCTTTTCAAGACAAGCTCCTCATGCAATGACTGGGCAGTAGACTGTTTCAAATTGGCAATTAGGGAGAAACTCCACGCGACAGTCTCGTACGAGTTTCCGAAACTTAGTCAGGGCGGAGTTAATCCGGTTACTTGATTGGCGCTACGTCGCAATGAAGAGAGACAAATGTGCGTTCGGAGCCTGGCAAGTCAACGTACCATTGTCTCGGAAACGCACTTAGGCTCGGTGACGGTATTATGGGCGATGTCTACAGTTGAACTTGAGCGGTTAAGCGTGATAGTAAAATCAAATTGATAGCGACGATTAAGTTGCGAAGTTATCGCATCCTGACTCGAGGATGTACCGAATACACGAGTAGCGGTAGAAACGCGAAAGATGGTACCTTCATGGTGGATCATCACCATGAAGTCATCTTTCCAATTACAGTCGGACTTGAGCGGTTGAACACGATCGCAAAATCAAATTGATAGCGACAATTAAGATGCGAAGTTATCGCCTGCTGACTCGACGATGTATCGAGTGCAGAAGCAGTGGCAAGAAAGCGAAAGATGATACCTTCATGGTGGATCGCCACTGCGAAGTCACCCAATACAATTACAGCACAACTCAGCAGTGTCTATCACCGATTACAATTCTATAACTGGATGACGTGGAGGATATTCCGCTTTGCTTTTGCGAAACTCAATCGATGGAACGACAATACCGTGTCATTTAAGGCCTTAGGCCATAGTAACGGGTATAAAATCATGTGCGAATTTAACATTTTTTTTCGTATGAAAAAGTGATTCACTCATAAAATTAATGACACATCTATTTAGTATGAATATCAAGCTGTTGGAAAATATACAGGGTGTCCCATTTTAATCTTACACCTGAATTTTCGCGAAAAATATTGCTCGGATGAAATATTGTGTGGAACAAAACTTCTAGGGATTGAAGGGGGACGTTTGAAAAAAATTTATTTGAGGAGCCAAAATTCAAAATGGCGGCGTTACAAAGGCTGACATGTTTTTTTCAAACGGAAACATAACTTTTTTTATTGCCAAAAAATTTGTCAGCTGAAAACTAAAAACTTTTGTTGAAAAAATTTTTTGATAAAGTTCATAGTTTTCAAGTGAGAACATCATTTTCAATTATTTCAGATGTATCCAGGATTTGTGTGTGTGTGTGTGTGTGTGTGTGTGTGTGTGTGTGTGTGTGTGTGTGTGTGTGTGTGTGTGTGTGTGTGTGTGTGTGTGTGTGTGTGTGTTTCTACCCGTCGTGATCAAAGTTCGTCAAGGATTTAAAGAAACACGTTTTTGGGCCTGAAAATGGCACAAACGCTATTAAAATGGAAAAAAACTATTTTTCATCGATTTTCCTCCAAAATTTTCTCATGAAATATCGTCCAAATTTGAAAACAAAAAAACAAAAAAAAAACAAAATTTTCAACAGTGTTCCACACGCACATGCACACACACACACACACACACACACACACACACACACACGCGCGCGCGCGCGCGCGCGCGCGCACACGCACACACACACACACATCCACACACATACACGCACACGCGCCCACACACACACACACACACACACACACACACACACACACACACACACACACACACACACACACACACACACACAAATCCTGGATACATCTGAAATAATTGAAAATGATGTTCTCACTTGAAAACTATGACCTTTATCAAAAAATTTTTTCAACAAAAGTTTTTAGTTTTCAGCTGACAATTTTTTTGGCAATAAAAAAAAGTTATGTTTCCGTTTGAAAAAAAAAACATGTCAGCCTTTGTAACGCCGCCATTTTTTAATTTTGGCTCCTCAAATAAATTTTTTTCAAACGTCCCCCTTCAATCCCTAGAAGTTTTGTTCCACACAATAGTTCGTCCGAGCAATATTTTTCGAGAAAATTCAGGTGTAAGATTAAAATGGGACACCCTGTATATATATTTTTTTTTCGTTGTACAAAATTGCCGACTACAATTTTCACTCGATTTACTTCAAATTCAAAAGTTATGTTCCTAATTGCATTTAGCAGAGAAGTACGTACGGAATTTCTGATTAATCGAAAACTTTTCATTTTATGAGCAGTTCATGAGCAGTTATAACGAAATTTTTCATACTAAATAGATGTGTAATTAATTTTATGAGTGAATCACTTTGTCATACGAAAAAAATGTTAAATTCGCACATAATTTTATACCCGTCACTGTGGCCTAAGGCCTTAAGAACGGATGAAGGAAAACACCTAAACCGCCAAAGCAGCAAGTGGCAAAGCTAGCATTCCGCGTACCACTGATACAATCTTTAATCGTACGATATCATTAAGGCCGGTTTCTATCTCGTTGGCTTGAGACAATCGATTTCGTTTGCATTCACTAAAGAAATTCAAGTCTAAAGAGAGTACGCACTGAACGTTGCAATTCCAAAAAAAAAAATCGTTTTGCAAGTGCAAATCTTTGATATTTGTCATTGAAGATAATTCTCGATGACACTCACGCGGTTCCAGGCAAGCGGTCAAGGCAAGGCCAGCTTGAGCCATTCTCGATGTGATTTTCCGCCAACGATCGGTGAGTTTATCAAAGTCATCGGTCTCCTTGGGCAATTGTTTTCTTATGTCCTCGGCGTTGAAGGTATTGTCGAGATACGTGTAGCTGCGCTGAACATTGAGAACCATTTCGAGCACTTCCCCAACGGTGGAAAGGGTTCGCTCCCAGTAATCAACTTCCGCTACAAACGGTTCGACGAAGCTGGACCGATTAAATTGGACGAGTTTCATTGTCGATGTGAATACTCCCATGATTGCCGCAGGTACTCGCGATGTGTTTGAGCTTTCGCTATTGCACGATACATTGTTACCTGGTCGATTTCATCGCCGATAATTGGATGAGATGATCCTCCAACGTTTGGGTTATGTCATCGACCGTTTTCAATTTGAAGATACCCTTCTCTTTGTACGGAACCATTTCGAGGGCGATGGACTTCCAAACATCGGAGATATTCTTCAAGTTCTGCTCACGGAAATGCAAATGCAAACAATCGGTAACATACTTTCGAAACTGACTTGAAAAATGGTCACTGATCGAACGAAGGCTTGGGTGAGGGTTGCACCGAAAACAGATATTGTTGAAGACAATGCACCAGGTACACGCCAGTGTAACTCTGTTGGGTGGAGGCTACCAATATTCTCAAAGTACACAAGTTCTCAACTTACCAGGAGCATCCACAATCTCGCAACGAGTCAAGTGAAGCACCCAGTATTCATGGTGGTATTAAGAATGTAATTAAGCTTTGGCTAAGGTTCATTATTAAAACCGTACTCCAGCATTTTCTCAAGTATCTTCACTTTTGGCAAAGTGCATTTGCACACCACACCATCACTTTTTCATTGCCGCAACGTTTTTTTACCCAACAATATCATCATCTTTGTGTCGGATTTGAATATCGACGGAACAGAGAGTTAGATTTTTTGTTGGGATTGCAAATGAGCTTTCCGTTGTTGATTGGCAGCGGTTGTTACGGCTAACAATACCTCTCAAGAGTTGCTGCTAATATGCACTGATATCTGCTCCAGAACTGCTGCTCATGTGCTCCGGAATGCACCAAGCTAACGTGGATGAGCTTGGCGCATTCCGGATTGAAGCTACGAGACAATATCGAGCTTAGGAGTTTCATTACTACGTCGAGAACTCGGAAACTCGTGCATCTGTACGAGCCAGGCGAAGTAGAAGATATGAGGCTTTATTTCACTCGCAAATAGACCTCCACCGTTGACTTTCGATTTAAAGCTTTGAACCAGTCTTTAAATCTCTTCTAAACTGGAAGCAAAATGTTTTTTCGCTTTTCGACATTGACTTTTTCGTCGGATTTTCCGGGGAAATACGCCACGACAAATGTGGGTTTGAGTTTGTTTGGGTATAATCAATATTATCAGGTATAAAAAAATGACATGGAGGCGGGATATACATTTAGACCGGAAAAAATAAGCAATAATGAGGGATTTTTCAAATTGAGAAATAATTCTTCTACAATTATCGAACTTTAGGTATACTTTAATAGTATATTTAAGTATACAAAACAATTTTTTTTAATTAATTCATCATCAAAATGACGTTTTTCAAATCGGCACCCAAAATTTCCCGAAAACCAACGAACTGATTGCCTTGAGGGTTTTTGTGGTCATTCTATACACCATTATCTGGTACTTGTCATAGGATTTTTTTTCCGTTACTTAGTTTTTGTTTTATAGGCAAAATAATAACTAATTTTTGGGCCAAAAATCACTATTTATGTTCAAACGTCCGCCATTTTGTCATAAATCGATATTTTCAAAATCGGCTTTGACCAGTACTAGATTATAGTATCTAATTTAATAATCTTTTTGGTTTTTTTTTCAGATGATTTTTGAAGAAACGCCAGTGGGTACCGTATACGCAGATTTTTTTACGACGCTCCAAGGATCATACAATATCCTTGTACATTTTTGATATTTTTAAATAAAGAAAATTAAACATATTTTTGAATGTATATACTTTTAGATAATTAAAACCCCAATCCGAAACTTCAAATGGTTTTCCTTGAAAAAATTCACAAAAATGACCTTTTTCCGGCTCCTAGGTGTATATCTCCCCTTAAGAAAAACGCGTTTGCAGTTCACGCCCGCTCCGAATCCGAGCGGTGAGGCACAGCGTTGACGGACTGTTTGAAGTTTTTAGAATTTCGTTTTGAAACTTTGCGAAAATATTCTACATATATAGTTCTATCGTTTAAAGAAAAAAGAAATCGATTTTTTGATCGTTGTAAATGTATATCCCGCTTTGGAAAGATGCCAGCGGCATTGAGTATGCCAAGGTCATAGTAGTCGCACTATAATGGGCGCGCCCCTAGCATGCCAAGATCATCAATCTCAGTGAGGACGTCTTCCGTGCTTACAACTACTGTCACATTATTCGAATGACAAATGAAGGTCAGAAAAAGTGTTTTCTCCATTAGTAGTTGAGGGAAGGTTTTCAATGGCAAGTGACGCAATCAATACCATTTCAATAGCGAGCTCCATGGTGGCAGAAGTCGATATGTCACTGATGCGTTCGGCAAAGTTTTGGATTTCTATTTCGGCCAGTGTGTCCAAGTTAAAATCGCCGGAGTTCTCGTCGAAGTCATGACCAACGGTCTCTTTGACTTTTTTCCAATGGCGCTCTCGCAACGCTGGATTCTTCAGATCCGTTATGAGAGGCAAAGTTCGCCGGAATGCGTCCACTCGAGATCTGGATGGAGGATATTACAGCGGGGATAAGGTTCACGTAAAAATGATCACACAGGAATTTGCAGGTAGAGAAATTCGTGGAATGTTTTTGCAATCCTTTTCGAAAACGACTGGATTCAATTAATTGAAATTTTGACAGTGGACGTCTGACTACTGGAGAAAGGGCCCTTATTTCCCGGATTTTCGTTTTTTTATTTTTACTTGCAGATCAATTTGCCACGTCCAGCTGTCACTGAACAGGTTGAAAATTTGTTTTCCCCTCGAATTAATCGCAAATCGAAGAGATACTCGACCTGACTATGGTGCAAACGCGCACTTCGATACTTGAAGCATTGCTGCCCTCGAAAAAATAGCTGAGATAAATTTAAGAAACTATCGTGCATTTGATTGTTGAAAATCTCTTCTGTTCTCTGAATATCTACATTATCCTTCAAATTAAATTATATTCTATTGAAATCATTCTATATACAATCCGTAGATGTATGGATGAAATAATTAAGCTGTTGCTACAATATTTTTTATTTTGTACAAAAATATAATCAATTGAATGAATTATTTCTTTACTACATCGAAACGAATACGCCATGAGACGTAAGTTTTTCAATTTGTTTTAAATCTTAAATAAAAAGTGAGCATTAGAATGATCATCCACGATAATAGTGGAGAGATTGTCAGATATTCAATGGAATACCCATGGAGATTATATCAGATATTCAACTGATATAAACATGTACTATACTTTCATCTTAGCCACAGGCCAAGAAGCGATACTCTTTAGAGTTTCTCCGGCATTTAAGTACATTTTCCGTTCGCGCTACGCTTACGAGAAACGAGCGCGCGTGCGGTTTCTAGCGGTTACTCCGAGAACTACGGGTTTTCTCACACCTATAATTTCGGTGGCACTCGGCCATGATTTGATTGCATTTTTTCAACCAAATGCGCAAGAAACAAATTTTATTTTCGCATAAGTTTTTAACCAATTCAGACATTTGCTTGATATTTTTCAACCAAAATAAAATATTAATATTTCAACGAACAATGTACTTGAAAATCAATATCGGATATGGTGAAAAAAATAAAATAACATCTTTACTTAAGGGGTTACCCCCACTTGCGATTTTGAAAAAATCGATTTTTTTGTATTGCATGTTTTTGAAGTACAATTTGAAGTGCAGTTTTTTTTATGCCCGGAATAGATGACTCTATGTAAGTTTACAAAAAAAAATATTTTCTTTGTGTAAACTGAAATTGAAACTTTAAACGCGTTTTTCTCAAAATGGCATTTCTGAAGTCGGTGACCAAGATTACTCGAACACTAATGAACCGATCTTCTTGAAATTTTCCAGGCTTATTTAATACATAAAAATGTAGTCTTTAATCGTTCAATTTTTTTTTTCGACAAAAAAATGGCCGTTTTATAGCCAAAAAACGGCCGTTTTTTTTTCGTTAAAATCGAACCATTAACTTTGACCGTCCGCCATTTTGTGAAAAATGAATATTTTTTAAAATCCTTCGATTAAAGACTAGTTTATACTTATATTTGACTAAATCCATCCGCATTTTTTTTTCAGATGATCCACTTCGCCGCAATGTTGGTCACCGCAAACCGTGTATATAAAAACATTATTTCATTGACGGCCATTTGCCACTAAACAATGTAATATTTTTCAATAAAAAAATTACTGAAAGTTCTTCAAGATGTGTTCTTTAAGATGGTATATTGATCGATTAAAAAAGTTTTGTAGTTTTCTTTAAAAAAATTCATGAAAAAGGGCTTTTTTGCGTTACAAGTGGGAGTAACGCCTTAATAGAAATTTTACCTGAATCAAACGAGCGAAATTCAATTTTTCTGGTGTACTCGAATCAACAATATTCATGTTATGAATTGAAACACTTTTTTGCAGAAAATGCATTCAAAACTATGTAATTTGTTCGCGATAATTTTTTAGATAGTTTCAATAATATATTGTTCTCGGCTAACAATATATCTTTTGAATGAAAGAAAACTTTCAATTTTATCATGTTATTAAAGTCTTGTTTTATTTGGACTAATAAATCCGATTATTTACACCAACAATCTTACAATTGAATCAACGAAATTTCATGCAATAACACCAATGATATAGGATCAATGATTTTTTTCTCAGTGCGACTGTGGCGAGACTACTACCTTAATAAATACTTCGTCGAAAGGCGCCGAGTGACTACTAAAAAAAGAATACCCACTGCATTTCTCTATCGCATCTGCAAATTTCAGACCGTCAAGCAAACGGAGCCCCAGCAGAGATGTATCTTTGGGGAAAAAAATGCATCGTGCCATCTGGTATGAAAGGATCCTAGCGTTAAAGGATCTCTGCACTTTATCAACGCGTGCAGCCAGGGTGAAGAACTATAAATGGAGGTTGGAAAGCATGCATCAGACTCGTTTGAGGTCTGGCATTCAAGTCGTCGCAATACTGGCTCGCGGCATTCCAATTATTCTATCTCGTAGTCTGTGTTGCCTTGGCGTTTAAAAAGGCTAACCAAGACCGCAATATCGCGACCGTCAAAAATTGTACCATCTTGATGGAACTTTGGTTTAATCTGCCTAATTCCTATTAAATCCAAAGACGTCGAGATTATTTCATTCCATGAGCAATTTTTGTTCAAGGAAAATTATTTTTGAAAGGAAGTGTTGCCAATTATTCATGTGTTCATTTCAAATTTTGCAAATTTCTTTGCTAACGTTCATTAAGGATGTACCGAAGATAAAATAAATCGCATAACTACACTGTTGGCAATTGGTTTATAAAATGTCTCCTAATTTTTGGGATACCACTGTACTCCCTCAACAAAACCACATCCATCAGCATACCTAAAAGAAAGACAGTTTGTGAATCCGAGATTCAATTGATGCGAAAATAATTGCGAAAAAAGTGTGGGCTATCGAAATCACACTTTTCGTGGAAATTTCAATGAAGTTTCATACGAATTTCAACGAGCAACACAAACCTTGAATGTTCCACGATTTCCCAGCCTTTGTGGGCTAATTCTCTGGAGAGTCTCGTCAATTTTCGAAGCAGAACATTAGCGGTGGTGTTCATGTCTTCGATTTCGATTATCCAAAAATTCACACTTTTATATTGCTCCCAGGCAGCGTCCCACTCCTCGGTCAAGCTCCACACGAGTTCGATCGCCGTTAGGTCCTTTTTGTCGGAAGTCAATAATTGCATGCCATCACTTGCTTCCTTGATCAAAGTCGCATTTGCAGTCGTTTTTTTAACGTCCTACCTTTTCGACGTCATTGAGCTCAAGGGAACCGGGCTGACTAATTCCGAAGATTGAAAGATTCGATTTCAGCTGATCCTCCGTTGCGCGAAGATTGTCAAAGTGACGGCGGAAATTCTCCAGCCAAATTGATGCGTCTGAGAAATTTATTACGATATCACGAAAATCCCTGTAGTCGAGAAGCATTTTGTACACTTCTGCCGTTGCAGAAACTCACGAGGAGAATGAAAATATGAAAAGATAATGATATAAAATAATGAATGTAAACGTTCACGAACGTAAAACCCTATATCCATGCAATAACGAGACACACTTTTTGTATCGAGCTCGGTTATTGATTTGCCAAGAAACGACGAGCGGAGCGAAATGAAAGACGAAGGAACATCACTTAAATTTCCGCTTCCGATATTGTTGGATCTCATATATGTGGTAAATCATTGAAAAATATTAGACACGTATTTTTTTATCTGCGGAAAAATATCTTTAAGGTGGGAAACGACCCTTCAAAGAAAGGTGTGTCACCCCTTAATTTCATTTTTTTCAATTATTCTTTATTGGATTTTCACCGCCTTACATTGGAAGTATTTCGGTTTTTGTTTTATTCAGATCAGTGGACTGCTCGTCGGTAAAAATGCAAAACCACCCCCCTTAAAACCGTTTTTCCGCAGATAAAAAAATACGTGTCTCATAGTTTTCAATGCTTTATCACTTATTTGAGTTTCGATATAATCAATGGCGGACACTTAAATGATGTCCCTTGTAAGAGGAAACGAACTGTCAGTACAGTCGAACCTCTATATAACTAATTTCTAGGGAAGTTCGTTATATCGAGATCATGTTCCTTAAAATGTTTAAAAAATATATATATTAGTACTATAAATATATGGATATTTTTTAAAGAAAAAAAGGTTTTAATTCGAGCAATTTTTACAAGTAATTAGCAATTAACCTATAATGTATATTATTATATTGATATATTAAGGTTTTGGGTGTCTATCGAAAGGGATTGGACAAATCTTCGTTAAATCGACGATATTGTTATATCGAGGTTCGACTGTACTTGACAAAATTCCAAGATATATTTACCAACGATGGAGTAAAGCGGTATTTAGTTTAACTCTTTTTTTTCAATAAAAATGGTAATTTCCATTCTCACGATCAAAAAGGAGCCAATCTCACAGCGGGGAAGGAACAATATGAAACAAATCGATGAGACGATGGTATCACCTTTCGTTTTCCAGTCCGAGGTAAATGGCCCGTCCTGCTGAAATCCATTTAAAAGTCCAGCGCAATCACTCTTGAATACGACTGCCTGCGCCAGTAGTTCGCTTTTGAATTGTTCCTGCGAAGCAAATATGCAAAAGGGAGCCATGTGCAAAATTACAAACCGCATTATACTGCGGTACGAATTTTTCCAGTACGGAGAATAAAATATTTATTTGAATTTCTATCCGCCAATTTAAATAACATCAAATTGAGGCTCAATGACTTCATTCCGATTATTATCGTATTGCTCATTTTCTCGAAAGCCAACTATTTTTCCAACTGACAAGGAACATCACTATGGTGACCGCCTTTGATATTGGAGCCATGTGCAAAATTACAAACCGCATTATACTGCGGTACGAATTTTTTCAGTACAGAGAATAAAATATTTATTTGAATTTCTATCCGTCAATTGAAATAACATCAAATTGAGGCTCAATGACTTCATTCCGATTATTATCGTATTGCTCATTTTCTCGAAAGCCAACTATTTTTCCAACTGACAAGGAACATCACTATGGTGACCGCCTTTGATATTGTCAAAACTCATGTATGTGGTAGGGGATCAAGAAACTATTAGATGCGTATTTTTATTTATCAGTGGAGAAACGATTCTAAGGGATGAAACCACCCTTGGAATGAAGCATGTCATGGGCAAATTTTGCAGTTTCACCCGCAAGCAATCCACCGATTACAGAGAAACAGTAACGAAATTTATTCCAATGCAAAACCATCAGAAATCCACTACGGCCACAGTGGAAAAAAAAACAAAATTGCGGGATGAACCACCCCTATATTTTTTTTCTCGCACTCCACATTTGCAAGGGGTGCATTAATTAAACGAAACAGGCAACACTTTTAAAGGGGGACAAAATCGAAAATTACGTATTTTTTCCGGGTAGCAAGCTTAAGGGGTAAACCACTTTGCACACATTTTCAAAATTTGTTTATTAAATTTGAGGGGTTTGGTCAACATTCAGGGGGTAAAATACATTGATATGATCTTGTAAAAAAAAGATTTTGACCCCAAATTTTTTTCTCCATCTCGACCAAAAATAAGTGGCTCCACTCAATCGTTAATCATTTAATTTCTGCTTCGAATTAGAACTTTATTCTGTACTCATTCTTTCCGCTGTCGGTTTCTCTTTAAAGTGCCGTTTGGTTTATAGAGTTCAGATTTTTTTTCTATTTTTGGCAGAATTTCAAAAAAGGAGTATCGATTTTCACAAATTATTCCATACCGCACTCCTTGCCTCTTTTTTCGGGTTTTTATAAAGTAGACTTTCCAGAAAACTAACTGAGATATCGGGATGGATCAAGCGACATTCTCTAAGTCTACCAAAATCCTTTCTAAAATCCCCCCAACAAGTTCACGTCACCCAAACAGGGCCGACGCTACGGCTGTTTAAAATTTTGCGATTTCTTCGATTTTCGGAAACTGGCCAAGATGGTCTGAATTTTTTTTTCAGACTTTTAAACGACTTCAAGGGTGTATCCGATAGAAAATTTTCTGCTGATTATAAATATCATGCAGTTTTTTTTCGGAAGCTCAAAACTACGCCGAGTAAACGCGAAAAATGTGTTTTCATAGACAGCCGACGATTTTTAACAAACATTGGCGTTTATAGGGGAAATTAATGGTAAATTCGTATTCAGAGGGTAAAAATTCACGGATAGGGACTATGAAAGCGAATTTTCCCATACTCTAAACATACATACCCAGTTTGTAGAAATATTTTGAATCAGAATACACATTTTAATTATAGAAAAAACAACTGCGACAAGGAATTCGTAGTAAGGGAAAATGCAAAAATTCGTGAACTGTTTTTTCTATCCTCCCCTCAATTTCCATACCCTCCCAAATCTAGGATGAGAGCAACAAAAATACAGCCGGTTCATCCCTTAATGCATTTTTTTCAATGTACTCATAGTGGATTTAGGATCGTCATGCGTAAGAAGAATATTAGTTTTTGTTACCCTGAAACCGGTAGACTGCTTTCGGGTGAAACTGAAAAATCAACCCTTGACATGCTTCAGTCCAAGGGATGGTTTCACCCGGTAAAACAATTTTTCCGCCGATAAAAAAAACACGTAGCTAATCATTTTTAACACTTCTACGATATACGTAAGTTTTAACAAAATCGAAGGCCGACAGCAAAGTGCTCTTCCTTGTTAGACGCAACCGTGACTGTCCAAATTGGCAATAGGTCCCACTTATGGAGCCTTCAAGAGCGCTCAGTATAAGCGTCTCACCGTCCCTTAAGGATTCTAATGAAATTGAGGAAACCCAATGTCGTCTGGGCAGAAAACCTGAAAACGTCAGTTTTCCACAAAAAAAAACTATCCGCTGTATTTGCAGTTGCGAAATACAGACAGGACAAGGGATGGAAAACCTTGAAATGAAACACTGACCCAGTCGGCCATTGTCGCTCTCTATCGATTCGTTGCGAGCGCTCCGACTCCGTCACACTCCTACAATCTTTACGAGTACTCCGCTTCATAAAACATGTTTTTCCTTCGACGTGACGTAAGTAATAGAGAGCAAATTCGACGCGACGGTGTATTTTCTCCGACCACTGATTTGGGTCAAGCCAATCAACTGCTCTTCATATGTGGACAAGTTATTGTGGACCGTCCGAGAAAAAAATCCTTGTGCGACGAATTGTCTTCCCTCCATGAGATTTTAAGACAGCGAGAATGGCACGGAGTTCGTTAAGAATTGTTTACCGGAATTTCAACGTTTTTTCACTGTTCTAGTCTCACAAGGAAACGTTGCGAGATCGATCTCTCCGATTTCGATGAAATTTGGCATGCTTGTAGAATGGGTAAAAATAGGCGACACCTATTTTTTTATATCTGCGGAACCCGATTTTTAAGGGGTGAAACGCACCCTCGAAAATTGGGGTGTTTTTCGTCGATAACGTTTCAACGGTACAACATATGAAGAAGATTCAAATTGCAACAATGTTTATTTTGTCGTGCACTATACAATAGAGATGAGAACGATAACGTTATCGACGAAAAACACCCCTATTTTCGAGGGTGCGTTTCACCCCTTAAAAATCGGGTTCCGCAGATATAAAAAAATACGTGTCGCCCATTTTTATCCATTCTACAAGCATGCCAAATTTCATCGAAATCGGAGAGATCGACCTCGCAACCTTCCCTTATCAATGCAAGTGGATTCTTCTTCAGAATTTCAAATAATTTGATTCAGTAAGTTCGTCATGTCATTTGGTGAATATATCCAATGAATTAAACCGTTCACAATCTTTGACAATTGAATATTGTTACTGTACAAAAGATTTAATCTTGTTGACTCACAAGGGACATCACTTAAGTGTCCACCATCGATTTTGTTGAAACTCATATATGTGATAAAAGATTGAAAACTATTAAACACGTATTTTTTTTTATCTGCGGAAAAACGGTTTTAAGAGAGAAACCACCCCTCAAAGAAAGGCATGTTGGGGGGTGGTTTTACAGTTTCACCCACAAGCAGTCCACCGATCTGAATAAAACAAAAACCAAAATTCTTTTAATGTAGAGCGATGAAAAATATAGAATAATAAAAAAAATTAAGGGGTGATTCGCCTGTGGTGAGGGGTCGTTTCCTCCCTCAAAAACGTTTTTTCGCAGATAAAAAAAATACGTGTCTAATAGTTTTCAATGCTTTAGCATATATATGAGTTCCAACAAAATCGACGGTGGAAACTTAAGTGCTGTTCCTTGTCAGTGACTAATGAATTGGTGATCGAATAACGAAATGTTGTGTGGGAATTGTAGCAGAGTAAAACAGCTGTCATAACTCGCACTGACAATCACTGATTCTCACCCAGTACTCACTCGAATACATACGCAGCATACCTAATAAAACAAGTCCAATCATACGAAAAGTTAACGCCCCACATAAACGATATCGTCCCGGCTTGCGACGAAAATACCGCAATTCGTAAAACATTGTGACAGCATTGAACGATTGAACTTTTACCGACTATGTAGAAAGCATTGACTGAGGTGACGATAAACATATTAACGATCACTACTGCTGTTATATTATTATTCTTATCATCGTTCCAATTATTGTAACCAGCCCCGGATCTAAGGGGGGGCAAACCGGGGTACCTGCCCCGGGCGGCAATTTAAGGGGTCGCCAAATTCTTGTGTTTGAAAAAACTTGTTTCACTAAAGCGCCTAACATCTAGGGCGCGTTGGTGAGTTTCAATGGCGTCGTGATCCTAGCTATCGAAAATAAAACTGCCTAGGAGACGAACTTTGATGAGGTATTCCTTTAGGCGTCTTTTGAAAAACTGCTCGTGTTATAGCTCAACAAGTTATTGATCGATCTGGCTGATATTTTGCCAGATTTCTCACTATAAGACTATTGGAAGGATATACCTAAAGTTTCAAGGTTATCGCGTAAATAAATTACTTTTTCGGGGTAAAATCTGTCGAGAAAATGGTAAAAAATATGAAAATTTGATTACAAAGCCTGCTTAATTTTCAATTTTATACTTTTTAATATTTTTATAGGTAAATCCTTCCAATAATGTTATAGTGAGAATCTGCCCAAAATTTCAGCCAGATCGATCAATAACTTTTTGAACTATACCGTGAGCAGTTTTTCCAAAGACCCCTAAAGAAATACCTTATAACGCCGCTATTTTGTTTTGTTTGAAAAAAGAAAAAAAAGTTTTAACACTTGAAAGTTGTAATAAGATAATGTCAAAATTTTAAAATGATGCGATTATCTTATCACATTTTTTTTTAATCATGAAAAATGACTTATTTTCGGGCATCTAAAGAGATCTCCCCCCTTGATCTCAAATGCTGGAGGGGAGGGGCGCCAATGTGAAGTTTTTGCCCCGGCTCGGAAAAATCGTAGATCCGGGGCTGATTGTAACCCTGAGGAGTTAGTCGAAAAAGCACTCTAGAATAAATAAACTCAAATTGGCAGGATAACTTCAACGGTAAAACGGAACACGTACCTTCAAATCTTGCAGTACTATTTCGGAGGACGAAAGCAGCTCGCAATAAGCACCCCAGGACCGTTCAACATCTTTGACTTTTCGTTTGAACTCGAAAGTCATTGGTACCTCGTATTTTTCTGAAATCGATTTTTTTTTCTATAAATATCTGGGTTTGTTTGGGTTTATTCGGACACTTACAAGGAATGGTTGCGAGGTCGATCTCTCCGATTCCGATGAAATTTGGCATGCTTGTAGAATGGGTAAAAATAGGCGATACGTATTTTTTTATATCGGCGGTACCCGATTTTCAAGGGGTGAAATGCACTCTCAAAAAAGAAGCGTTTTGCGTTTTTCCTTGATAACGTTATCGTTCTCATTTCCAATGGATAGTACACGGAAAAATAAACATTGTTGCAATTTGAATTTTTCTCATGTCTCGTACCGTTGAAACGTTATCGACGAAAAACGAAAAACGAATAACCCCCCAATTTTCCAGGGTGCGTTTCAACCCTTAAAAATCGGGTTCCGAAGATATGAAAAAATACGTGTCACCTATTTTTACCCATTCTACAAGCATGCCAAATTTCATCTAAATCGGAGATACCGACCTCGCAACGTTTCCTTGTTAGTAAAAAAAGAGCCCAAAATTCATAATAAAAAGATCAGGTTTGTTTAGCGAAATTAATGAGAAGTGACTACAACGACGTCTTAATAATCCATGCAAATTTCGACAACTAATTGTGAAAGAACTGATTTAAGGGGTTACCCCCATTTGCGATTTTGAAAAAATCGATTTTTTTTTATTACATTTTTTTGAAGTATAAGTATCTGAGAATAGATCGCTCTATGAGTATAGGAATAGATGACTCTATGTAAGTTTACAAAAAAAAATATTTTCTTCATGTAAACTGAAATTGAAACTTTAAACGCGTTTTTCTCAAAATGGCATTTCTGAAGTCGGTGACCAAGATTACTCGAACACTAATGAACCGATCTTCTTGAAATTTTGCAGGCTTATTTAATACATAAAAATGTAGTCTTTAATCGTTCGATTTTTTTTTCCAAAAAGAAATGGCCGTTTTATAGCCAAAAAACGGCCGTTTTTTTTCGTTAAAATCGAACCATTAACTTTGACTGACCGCCATTTTGTGAAAAATGAATATTTTTTAAAATCCTTCGATTAAAGACTAGTTTATACTTATATTTGACTAAATCCATCCGCATTTTTTTTCAGATGATCCACTTCGCCGCAATGTTGGTCACCGCAAACCGTGTATATAAAAACATTATTTCATTGACGGCCATTAGCCACTAAACAATGTAATATTTTTCAATAAAAAAATTACTGAAAGTTCTTCAAGATGTGTTCTTTAAGATGGTATATTGATCGATTAAAAAAGTTTTGTAGTTTTCTTTAAAAAAATCATGAAAAAGGCCTTTTTTACGCTACAAGTGGGGGTAACGCCTTAAATAAAAATTGCAAAAAAAACTGAGCAAATTAATTCATCGAAAAACCCGTCCGGAATTTTTTTGGGGTGTCCCCAGATCCAACCACATCCCTATAGAGATTTAACAGAAACGCCGCAAGTAGGGAGTCTGCATTAGAATGGAAGTGGATTCCGCGCTATTTCCCGATTCGAACGTCGTTTGAGAGTTTTTTTGTTAGAAATTCTCGAATGGAATTTGTTGGATCTCCCAACAAAAAATATCCTTTCGCAACGCCGTGCACAAATTTGTTGGGGAGTCTCAACAGAGACCCAGACCTCTATAGGGATTTGTTCAGGGACACCGCACATAGGGAGTCCTCATCGGAATCCAATTGGATTCTGAACTGTTCCCCGATAAACGCCGTTTGAGAATTCTTACCATGTTCCAATCGAAAATATGTGAAAAGTTACGAGAAAAAAACTCGGTGTGGTGAAACATAACTGGCAAGCTTCGTGGGCGTATACGTGTGTGGTGATATTATGTCAAAGTAGGGTAAAATAAATTACAAACGATAATTACAGTAGATGTTTAGTGATGTGATTCAAATCAATTTTTGGGGGGCGGGGGATACCTTTAGGCGAGGAACAAATTCGCGGATTTTTATGATGTTTTTTTCAGGGAAGATTTCTTCACCATTTTTGAGACTTAGAGTACGTGTCATTACTACTTTTGGGAATACTGAGGCAGCGATGTATGTAAGAAGGAAATGTAAAAGGTGTAGCACACTGTACGGTGAAATAAAACTAACTAACTTATGACTACTTTTGGCTGTTACGTGGTATTTTTTAAATTAATCTTTAAAAAAGGCGGATGTATGGCACGGTTTTTTAAACTCCATTTTCAAAACTGGCGTGACCTATAGCTTAAAAAAACTAATCGATCTATTCTGATGAAATTTGGTATAAATCTTTCTAACCTTATTGTCCAAAGCATGACCGTAATGTTTTTGAAAATTATAGAAAAGTATTTTTTTATTGCAAAAAAGTAACAATTTTTTGAAAATTCAATCTTTTTGTTTGAAAGCGTACCATTTAATTGATTTTCACCAATTCTCACTTTTTCTTGGTTCATATTCTGCCTATGAGTGTTAATGAAAGAACAATGTTAGTTGGTTTTTTTTTCAGATCAGTCGCGCCGACGCTACGTGTCACGCCGTCTGACAATATCCATTGTTAAGAATTAATTTTCAAAAATACTGTGCAGCCGTCAAAAGTGGTAATAAAACGTACTCTAAGTTTCAACAATGGTTAAGAAAATTTTCAGTTAAAAAAAATCATGAAAATCAGCCATTTTTTACGGCTATCTTCCCCCTCAAGATATACTTTTTCAAGCAATTATATCCTTTTTGAAGACAAGATTTATACTTTTCTAAGGCCTTGTATACACTTAGGATGGTCGGAAAAATGGAAAATGTTTTGATTGCATATTCTTCAAGTAAAATATCTCAAGAATATTCTCACCAAATTTCATAAAGATCGGAGCGTTAGATTCGCAGTTACCCACGCCTATATAAGTCAAGAAGACGAGTCGCGTGTTACGCTTGCCGATCAGCAAGCGCAAGCAGCCACAACAGAAGGAAGAATAGCTCGTGGGCAGTATCAAATCAATGTTTTAGAGGCTGCAGAGGATGCAGAAGGATTACTGTATGGTCCTGGAATCGACGATTCCATGTTAGTATGAATAAATTAACTTTAAATGTAAAAGAAACATACTTGAATCTTAAACGCGATTATCCCAAAATCGTTTTTTTTTAGAAACCCCTTTACGGTGGACACGATTACTAAAAAACAATAAATCCGATTCATACCAAATTTATACCACTTATTTACTATGATAATAGCTAGGGCCTGGACGAAGGATTTTCCATTCTGTTAAAAAAAATTGTAACAAAAAAACCGAAAATTTAGCACTTAAAAAATGATTTTTTTTGTTAAACTTACCGTCATTTTTTTTAATCAAAATTTTTACAAATCCTTCATCCAGGTCCAAGCCAATGCAATGTACTAATGAAATTTTTTTCAAATTCTGATTTCAGATGAACCGTTCTCGAGTTATCATGTCCACCGCAACTGATGCTCAAAAGAAGGCGCTCTTGGAAGACAGCTGGAGATCCGCCATTTTGAAATATTTTTGAATAAAAAAAATTGTACAAGTACATGAAAATATGTACTAATCGATGTTGTTCACAGTTTTTCAATAAACATTTATTGTCCCGTCGACAAAAAAATCAAGAAAATCACGTCCCTTCGCCCGCTACAAGTGTATATAAGGCCTTAAGATCCACTCATTTTGTATGGCTATACGATTTGCTTAGAAAATTCAACCGACCGGGATGGGATCTATCAAGAATCATCCGGATTCTGTTCGATGAAGTGGGATTCCTTCAGGATTTAAATTGGATTCGTACATTGGATTCCAATTTGAATCCCGATAAGAATCCAATGTACGAGCGTGACGTTTCAGTACAGGGATCCAATGCGATGCCCCATTGGATCACTAACAGGAACAAGTATGGTAATCCAATTGGATCTCTACGCCAATTTCTATACAGCAACGTGCTGACGTTCCTAGCGGCACCAAAAAATGTGAGACTCCTCGAGAAAATGTTGTGTTCAGAATGACCCCGTGTGCCGTTGCCGAGTTAAGGCGTTAGGCCACAGTAACGGGTATAAAATGATGTGCGAAATTGACCATTTTTTTTGTATGAAAAAGTGATTCACTCGTAAAATTAATTTCACATCTATTTAGTATGAATATCAAGCTGTTAGAAAAAATATAAATATTTTTTTTCGATGTACAAAATGGCCGACTACAAAATTTTATTTTGTTATCGTTTTTAGGCGCTCCGCGGCGTGACATTAAGCATCCACAATTTTTTACCTACAACAAAAAACAAAAATTCTCGTCAATCTACATTAGAATACCTAGAGAAGTAAGTACGGAATTTATAAAATATTTTTTTATGCTAAAGTTGTAGGTATTTGAACTTAAGGGGTGAGATGCAGTCAGAGGCGTGAAAAAACGAGCATTTCCAATCATTTTTTTTTTATGGTAATTAAGTTTGTTTTACAAAAGTGGTCACACAGACTTTTTATGTTATATTTCAACTTGACTCGTACAAATTTTCAAAAAAAATTTTGATTATTTATAAAAATATCGCCATCTTTGTCGGACCGGCATGTAGTGCTTTGCGGTGACCATCATAAAATTTTATTAGATCTAAAATCAAAAAACCAAAAAAAATCATTAGTTTAATAATGAATCTCGTCCTTAATCGGAGCTTTTTTTCAAAAATTAACAAAATGGCGGCTTCCGACAGATAACTTTCGATTTTAGACCAAAAATCGCTCGTTTATTGTTTTAAAAAAATATAAATTGTCAACAAAAATGAAAATCCTTCGATTAAGGACTAGTTTTTAATGTTATCAATAAGCACACCAAATTTCATCAAAATCCATTGAGTGGTTTTTGAATTATAGTGGTCACCGACTTGAAAAACATAGTTTCGAGAAAAACGCGTTTAAAGTTTTTCGATGTGGATACGGTATTATATGTTCTCGAGCTCGATGGATGAAGCTAAACTTTTTTCATGTATTTTGATCCGCTGAATCCGAATATGACAATTTTTTTGCCCAAAAATCGAGCATTCAATTGTTTATACCCTATTGTTAAAATAATTTTTCAAAGAAGTGAAGTTTTTCGGGATGAGTTATTTTTTTGACATTTTGGGCAATTTTAGAACGAAAGTATTCTTTATAACATTTTGCCAAAGTTCATAGTTTTTGAGTAATACCTTTTTGAAAATTTCTGAAAGAGTTTTCCAATTTTACACTTGATTTATGTATAGAAATACTAATTAAAAAATTACTTACATCGAATCATCAATTCCTGGCCCATACAATAGGGCTTCTGCCGATGTGGAAGCTTCCAAAATATCAATTTGTTGTTGCTTTCGAAGCATTTTCAGTTACGAACAAGATTATTTAAAGAATATAATAGGGGGGGGGGGGGGTCGAAACCGGTTGCTTGCAGCTGCCGTCCGCTACCTGCCATGGGGACCCGACGCCCCTTCACTAATTGTGGGATATCCCGGAAACCATTCATCGGATTGACTTGAAATTTTCCGGGAATATTTTCGAAACATCATGCTTCAAGAAAATGTAAAAAAATCGATTTTTTGAAAATTCTGACTGCATCCCCCTTAAGAAATGAATTTTGAACTGCATTGAACTGCAACTGCAACTTTGAATTTTGGACTGCATCCCCCTTAAGAAATGAATGCATCCCCCCTTAAGAAATGAATGCATCCCCCCTTAAGAAATGAATTTTCAATGAAAAATTTCGTTATAACTACTCATAAACTGCTCATAAAATGAAAAGTTTTCGATTAATCACAAATTCCGTACATACTTCTCTGCGAAATTCAATTAGGAACATAACTTTTAAATTTGAAGTAAATCGAGTGGAAAATGTTGAAGTTATTTGTCACGCCAATTGAAAAAAAAGCTGTTTCGAGAAGTTTCGAGGAGTCGGCCATTTTGTACATCAAAAAAATATTTTCATATTTCCTAACAGCTTGTTATTCATACTAAATAGATGTGTAATTAATTTTATGAGTGAATCACTTTTTCATAAGAAAAAAAATTATTAAATCAGCACATGATTTTATACCCGTTACTGTGGCGTAACCCCTTGATTCCCAAAATTTCGACACCAGCCACATATTGTTCATCCTCACTCGCAAGTTCGACCGCACTCGCAAGCTCGCGTGCATAGAAATGATACTAACGAGATATTCCTGTTGAAAAGGCGCGTAGATTATAGCCGGCACTTCAGCGCGACGTCATTGTATCTTATCATTGCCGTACACGGGTGCAGGTTTTATGCATCCCCAGATGTTAGTGTCCCCATGCTGATATAATTGTAAAAGAAATATCTGGCTGTTTGTGCTTTTGTCTGACAATGTTTGCCGACGTTCCTCTGTATTCTCCGATCCAAGGGGGGTACTTGCCACTTACCAAGGGTCTGGTACTGCTCTCGTATCTTGGGAAATGCCTCTTCCTCATTGGGAATTTCAGCGCCGAGTCTCTTGAACAACTGCAACGCCGTCTGCATCGTGATGAGATCGGTGGGTTCTTTGCTCATCCTAAAAACGATAAGCCACCGGGGAGGCCGCGTTTGTTTCAACTGCAGATTAATTATGTCTGCTTCGTTCTCGCGAAGGCAGCATTGAAAAAGTCGTAACTCCGCTGCGACGCGAATCAAAATTACGCAAGGCCCGGGAGAAATAAAGAAAAATAGATGGGGTGATGACGAGGCGAAAAATAAAATAAAAACGGGACTGGAATGGTAGGCAGACTTCTCCATCATACTCGAAAGACAGTCGTGAAATTTGCATATGGCGGTGGGGACGTTTCTTCCTGCGACGGGGATGTGCCGTTTTTGGGACACTTTTGGAACCAATTGGACGAGAACACCTCACGAGAAGGATTTATTCCGTTACTTTTTGCGATTCTCGTGTAGAGTGTAAACAATCATTTGCGTTGTTCCGAGTGAAACGTGCCATCAAAGTATATCTGTGTGTACCCTAGAGTTGGGAATTTCTAAGATCCCGGTACACGCGAGAAACGTGCATCTCTCTCGCAAACGGAATGTCTCGTACGTGAGCTGCATGAAGAATTTATCGTTCGACTTCGATCGAGCGATCCGGAAACTGACTTCATCTTGCCGTAGATTTAGTCTGGATTTTACTGCAACGAGATCGTTCGTTTATTCTTTCCCCTGAGATCGTTCCTTTTTTTTTTTGACATCGCCCAGTCGCCGGATACTTTCCGACTTAACGTACGCTTCCTTTCTTCTCCACTGCATAATGCTCGCCGTACGCGGACTTTTTCCGGAGCAAGTCTTTGACACTCTTTGCACTCCAATGACCAAGTGAGCGTGGATTTCTCGTTTCATACTATTGACAAGACACGGACGGGAAGAATAGCGTCGAGACTTCCGGATGTAGGGTAAAGCCAGCAAAGAGTACGCACTTTTTCAAGTTTTATTTCTAGAAGGATTCAATCTTGATAATACACTTTGTATTTCTTATTTAAATTAAGCTTTGGTCATTCAGGAACATTGTTTTAAATATAAACCTTAAGTAATAATCTCGAAAAATATTTTTAAAAGGCTTAAGGGGCTATACCAGTGGGACACGTTTAAAAAATCGATTTTTTTGCCTTTTTCGACAGTTTATACTTTCAAGAATATCATTATCATTTATATCATTTATATCAATATCATTTTATCTTGCAAAAATCGATGGTTAAAGCATTAAACGCGTTTTTCTCGAAATTAGATTTTTCAAATTTGCCGACATTGTAACTCAAAGAGCCATCATCCGATTGACTTGAAATTTGAACTGAGTACTCTTGCATATATTTACTCTACAATGACGTAGGATATTTTTAATTGGATGAAAATTGACGATTTGGCATTGAAAAAAACGACCATTTTATAGGCAAGCAAACAGACTTTTTCCATAACTACGCCATTTTGTTAGATTTTGATATTTTTCGAAAATCCCACGTCATTGTACAGGAAATACCTTCCAGTTTAACGACATTCTTTCCTTTTCCGGTTTCAGCTACTCAATCGGCCGGAATCATGTCAGCAGTGGAGGAACTTTTTTTTGTGCCTCCGAAGGCAGTGCATAAGTCGCTTGGATCTCAACATTTTTCTATGAAAAAATTATGTAATATAGGTCAAATATAGCCAAATATATTCTTAATTTTGCGGAACATTTAATTGAGTACTTTTCTTCCAGAAAATTCCCGAAAATCACCCAAATTTTCAGCGTTCACACTGGTAAAGCCCCTTAAACTTAGAATTCGTCTCGTGCGTACTCTTGGGGTGCTGTGTTGCAAAGAGTATACAGTGAGAACCTTTCATAGAAGCTAAGAGTGCGCGCGTGGGGGTCAAAATGTCGGATGACCACATGTAGAACGACAAAGATTTCGAAACGACAGAATTGTGAAATCTCAAAATAACGAAGGTTTAATTATTCGAAATTTTATCCTTTGACCGATGACGAAATCGAAATCGTCTGCAGTTTGAGTGATGTATATACAGATTCGAACCATCTACAACATTCATATATCCGAAATAGAAAAAAGTGAGTATCTAATACTAGGTGCGGAACTAAGTTCCCGGGTTTCACACATGGATGGCGCTAGCAACACATGTAGTCGGCATATAGGTCTGAAATTGGGTGTCTTTATAGCTTGGACATCTGTTAAGAATACCCAGTCGTAAAATAAACAAATATCGCAACACAACGACCTTTTTTCTAACCTCAAAAATGTCAAAGTTTGTCCCAAATAAACAGCATTTGCGGGAAGCATGCTTTTCTGCATCAACCTAAAAAAAAAACCGGCGAAAGAAGGTCGGTTACTTGAGGAGGCCTTCGGCGAACATATACCATCGAAAACAACGCGTGAAGATTGTTTCAAGCGGTTCAGAAGTGGCGATTTTGAGACTGGGGACAAGGAGCGCTCGGGAAGACCGCAAACATTTGCGGACGCCGATCTGCAAGCGTTATTGGATGAAGATGACACTCAAACAGAAGATCAACTTGCCGAGGCATTAAATGTGACTCGGCAATGTATTTCGAAACGTTTGCGCGCCATGGGAGAAATTCATAAGGAAGGAAAGTGGGTGCCGCATGAGTTGACTGAGAGACAAATGGAAAATCGAAGAGCCACTTCCGAAATTTTGCTTTTGCGGCAGAACAGAAAGAGTTTCCTGCATCGAATTGTTACTGGCGATGAAAAATGGATATATTTCGAGAATCCCAAACGCAGAAAATCGTGGCTTTCACCTGGCAAAGCGTCAACATCGACGGCACGGCCAAATCGCTTCGGAAAAAAGACAATGCTCTGCGTTTGGTGGGACCAGAAAGGAATCGTGTACTATGAGCTGCTGAAACCGGGCGAAACTGTCAATGGGCATCGCTACCGACAACAACTAAGAAATTTGACCCACGCATTGCTCGAAAAACAGCCACAATGGGACACGAGACACGAACGTGTGATATTGCAGCACGACAACGCTCCGTGCCATCGCAGTTCCATCGTCCAGGACACCATAAAAACACTGAAATGGGATCTGCTACCGTACCCGCCGTATTCGCCGGCCCTGGCCCCTTCTGACTATCACTTGTTCCGGTCGATGGCGCACGGCTTGGGTGGGCTACACTTGGCCAATTACGATGCAGTACAAAATTGGTTGGACGAATGGTTTCAGTCCAAAGATGCGTCTTTTTATCGTCGCGGTATTTATGTATTGCCAGAGAGATGGCAAAAATGTGTAAATAGCGAGGGACAATACTTCGAATGAACCATTTTTTGTGTTTGTCTTGAAATTTTCGATTTTTCATTGGTAAAAAAACCCGGAAACTTAGTTGCGCACCTAGTATCTGTAATACCGTTTATAGCAAAAAGCCATATATCGAAACTACAAACTTCAAATGTGTAGATCTTGGAAACGCAAATGATCGATGGTCCGAAATGGCGAATACCTAAATGGCGAACATGACATGGCTGCCTGACCCGACTGACCACTAACGCCATCTGCCATCTTCATTCTGAAGCGCAAGTAGTGTTACTCGACCCCGAGTTTTTGCTATCCGGACCGTTCGCCATTTTGGCCCATCGCTATTTTAACTGATCGACTTTTAGGTCCTTCGCTTTAATGAATTCGAAATTGTAAACTGTCGTAATATTTACAATTCGACGATTTGACGTCTCGAATTGTTTGGTGTATATATACAGGCGAATCGATATTATATCTCTCATTATTTTGTTAAGGTGGTCCTCTAGTTTCTCGGCTCGAAAAAATCGATTTTTTTTCTTCATAAATCACATCTACAACATGTGTAGAAAATGTGTGACAAAAGATTTTTCGATATTCGAAATGGTTCACAAGTTACGGCCCTGGAACGGAGCAGGTATACGGAGCAGGTATACTTTCAAACGCGTTTTTCTCGAAACACCATTTTTCGAAACGGTGACCACGATATTTCAGAAACTATTGCACCGATCTTGTTCAAATTTATACAGCATCTTTAATATGTTATAAGCCAGCGATTGAACTAGGATTATCATGATTGCTTCGATAGTTTTTTTTTGTACGAGCGAAAAACTTAAGAAAAAATGAGTAAAAAATAGAATGTAATTTTCAAAAGTGTATAAAAAAAGTCAATTTTTGTAATTTAGAATTCACTCTAGTTTAATCGCTAGTCTTAAATATGAAGATTAAAATGCCGTTTGGTTTTTTGATTTCAGATAAGCAGAACAGCCGCAATCTTGGTCACCGTCAAGCACCTCTTTTACTTGATGTCTTCCTGTCGGCCACTATAACGTTTATTCTATTATATATTTTTACTTCAAAAAATTTGTAAAGCTTATTTAAATGTTAATAAAGATTATGCAAAAACAATGAGATTGATTATTTCGATGCTTTGCCCGTAAAAAATTATTGAAAAAGCCGTAAAAAAACAGCCGAGAAACTAGAGACCGCGTTAAATCTGATATTTGTTTGCGCTACAAATCAACTTCGAGTTTTTTGTATTTACGATTTAGATAAACTATTTTACAGACTATTATAAGATTGATCTGTCTATATTGGAACGTTCGTCAGTACTGAATTCGGAATTTCGGTCCTTCTGAATATTGATCGTTAGAATTTCCGATCCCCACCCACGTGTTTTCGTCTATGGTCATTAAAATTTTCGCAAGCCAGCAAAACGGTGACATAACCTCCCAATAAAAACACAATTTGCATCACAAATTCCAAGTATAATAACATTCGTTGGATGAAAATTAATCGCAAACCTTACAAAACGTGTTTAAAATTGTTAAAAAATAAGATCAAACACATCGAAAATCTATTATTAGTCATAAAATTTCAAATAAATATCTTAACGCAGCGAGAGTTGTTGTCCGACACCTTGACATGACATACTCCACTGACAGGTTAGCTGGTGTTGTCAACACAAGAAGAAATGAAACAATCAAAAGCACTGTGTACTCTTTGGCCGTGCGCACTCTTTGGTGGTTCTATCCTACCTGCAGTGCTAGTTCTATAACTTTACGATTTTCAACCTTAAAACGGTACATCGAGGTAGCGATGCACTCCACAGAAATGCGGGACGTTTCGCTGCCGAGCGAACAGTGAACATTTTGGTTACAGATGCCCACGATGAAACACTGGCGTTTCCCTATGGTTTTTTGTGTGCCATTCCCTTCGTTATCGGAAAACGAAGGGTTTTGCCTAGGGCTTATGACTAGTTGTAAAAGTCGAAAAGTCATCTTATAAATGTTCCCTGAGAGCTTCGAGGTGATTGGATCAAAATTGACAAATTTATAGGCTGTTATGTTGACGCCCGTCGGGACGCCCGGAGCATCGTTCGAAACTTTAAACGCTTTTTTCTCGAAAGTACGTTTTCAAAGTCGGTGAGCAAAATATCTCAAGAACTACTGCATCGATCTTTCTGAAAATTTTAAGACTTTTTTTAGACGCAAAAATACCTTATTTGATCGAAGACTTTTTTCCTATGTGTACTTTTGGTTTGATGAACGAAAAATGTCCATTTTTTGTAAAAATGAAGATTCTCTCTTTGATCACGCGACATTTTCTTTTTAATTTGATATTTTGAAAATTCCTTCGATTAAGGGGATCACCGTCTCTGGAAACTTAAAAAAACGTTTTTTTTTGTGCATATTGTTATAGTGTGAAGAGTTTCAAAAATATTTTAAGGGGTTACCCCTACTTGCAATTTTGAAAAAATCGATTTTTTTTATTGCATTTTTTTGAAGTATAAGTATCCGGGCCCATACAGAAATATGGGCCCGGAATCGATGACTCTATGTAAATTTACAAAAAAAAATATTTTCTTCGTGTAAGCTGAAATTGAAACTTTAAACGCGTTTTTCTCAAAATGGAATTTCTGAAGTCGGTGACAAAGATTACTCGAACACTAATAAACCGATCTTCTTGAAATTTTGCAGGCTTATTTAATACATAAAAATGTAGTCTTTAATCGTTCGATTTTTTTTTTCGAAAAAAAAATGGCCGTTTTATAGCCAAAAAACGGCCGTTTTTTTTCGTTAAAATCGAACCATTAACTTTGACTGTCCGCCATTTTGTGAAAAATGAATATTTTTTAAAATCCTTCGATTAAATACTAGTTTATACTTATATTTGACTAAATCCATCAGCATTTTTTTTCAGATGATCCACTTCGCCGCAATGTTGGTCACCGCAAACCGTGTATATAAAAACATTATTTCATTGACGGTCATTTGCCACTAAACAATGTAATATTTTTCAATAAAAAAATTACTGAAAGTTCTTCAAGATGTGTTCATTAAGATGGTATATTGATCGATTAAAAAAGTTTTGTAGTTTTCTTTTAAAAAAATCGTGAAAAAGGCCTTTTTTTGCGCTACAAGTGGGGGTAACGCCTTAAGACCAACCGGACCCTGAAATTCTAAAAATTCTAAAAATACATATGTTGACACGGCGCTAGTGATGTCTTCAGTAACTTTCACACTATTAACTTAAATTTGCACAATTAGCGTTCAAACAGTAGTCATTTTCGGTTCACGATCACATTTTATAATTGGATGAACCATTTGTTAATAACAATGACTTCAGCATGCTGTTTTTTCAAGAGAAAAATGAGGTTTTCTTTGGAGACGCTGTCATTTTTCGTATTTTTCGAAATTTCGAAAAGTGGATCGTGAACCCATAGCCAGTTGGATAAATTTGAAGAAATCATTTTTTGTTTTCGTTTCAGATTATATTTGAGCCTGGTGGAGATCCCGCCGTTTCGGGTCTCGCCGCTGGAGGACTAAAACGTAAACTGCAGCACCACAGACACTGTGAAAGATTGCCTTCCGACAAAATTACATTGTAACCACAAATATGTGTACAATATGCTGGGAAAAAATTGATTTATTCCAATCAATGTGTTACTAGACAAAAAATCATTATTCTGACCCTTCAAATTGGACTTCCAGAGAGGGATAATACTCCGTTAAGGGATTAGCGTACTGTGACGAGCGTCGAAACAGACTAATTTTCAATAATTAATTACGGAAAAACCACCAATGCAATCTTGACAATCTTTTTTATACGATGTCATGTACACGTTAAAAAGTGCGTTCAAAAAATTTTATTGAAAAAAATGTACAATTGGATGGGTTATATCTCCTCGCGCCTTCCGGTGATTTTCGTCCGCGGTCGATCGGTGTACGTGATATCGCAAGTACCAGTGATGTGAAACAAAAAAGAAAATATGCTCATTAACTACATTGTATTGGCTATCGGCGGACGGAGCTTTGTTATTTTTTTCCTCTTTGGTGACAAAAAAAAATTGCTGAATTTTTCTGAAATTTTCGGCTTAAAAAACGTGATATTTTTATCAATAATTATTAAACAAAAAATAAAAACGATAAAATCTTCCGTCCGCCGAAAAGTACTATTCCTTTGAATATGTGTACCAAATTTAAAGTCAATTCATTAATTACAGCTCAAGATATCGTGTACACCGTTTTGAAAAACATAGCTTGAAGAAAAACGCGTTTGAAGTTCGAGCACGAGTTTTTAGAGTGATTTTTTTTTTCATTTTCATGTCTTACCGTTAATCTGCCATTCCTGCATTTTTGCATATTAATCTTAGCCGATCAAACTATTTTTTAAAGGAAAAAACGAAATTTTTTTTGTTCAAAAATCACAGTAGGTTAAGCCCTTAATCAGAGAATAAACTAATAAACTAACGAAATATTTGATTTTTCGACATTAGATGACCTCGTTCAGAAGGACATTGCTCACCGCCAAAGACTTTTCCATTGCCAAAGCCTTTTCCGGCAGGTGCTTTCCGGATATCGGCTGTCAATCGATTATAATTAAATATTTTTACACGAAAAAAATTGCAGAGCGTTCTCCAGGTGATACTTTTTTCAATATCTAATTTTTGTAGAAATTTATGATCACGGTTTTTTAAAATAAATCCCAAGAGTGAGCTGTTAAAAATAGGCAGAACCCGTTAAGACGGAATGACACCTCATCGCGGTCGGTATGGTAGAGCAATTGTAGATACCCAAAAATCTCTGAAACGGCTCTTCAGATCCCGTCGAAACTTTGCCAAACGACGTCAAATAGATAGACGAACAGCTGTCTGCCCCTCAAATTTTCTGAATTTGAGAAAAAAACCGTAGATTGGCTTATGATAACCCGATCTACGTTTTTTTTCTCAAATTCAGAAAATTTGAGGGGCAGACAGCTGTTCGTCTATCTATTTAACGTCGTTTGGCAAAGTTTCGACGGGATCTGAAGAGCCGTTTCAGAGATTTTTGGGTATCTACAATTGCTCTACCATACCGACCGCGATGAGGTGTCATTCCGTCTTAAAGCGCAATGACATATCGAGAACGGTTTTCGGAGCCATTTTTCTCACAAGGGGACAGTACGGCAGTCGGGTTTTTGTAATTTTTCGTACTCATGGTACGCGAAGTTCAGAGCTCGAATATTAATATTCCAAAGCAGTTCGACGCCATATTCAGAAATTTTCGAGAAAATTGACTTTGAAGTTTTCGAGCGCACTCTTATCCCACAAAGATGCAACGATATTCGAACCGGGCTCGTGGCGTACCCGGTAGCGCTCGAGTCTAGTAATCGCGGGGTCGCTGGTTCGAGTTTCACTTCGAATTTTTTTTTTTTTGTTTTTTTTTTTTTCATTTTTTTTAAATGAAAAAAACGCAAGTCATATTTTTAATTATCTCTTGATTATAAACATACATTTTCAAGTATCAATATTTATAACCAATAACATTTTTAGGATGAAAATGAAAAACATCGGGTAAGGAATTGAATACTTTATTATTCGGTCTGTATTCGTTTGTTTTATACATCGGGTGTAATGTTACACAAGCCAGAGTGATAACCATCGTAAAAACAAGGAAAACAGTAATTTTCGCGGCATCTCGCACACCGTACAAATGCTGCATTGTTACATTCGCAATTTTTTTTCAATACATCGATCGGAAAACAAACTTCATTCACGTTCATGAAGATTTCTCTTTGATCGCAAAGTTTCGAAGCAAACCACGCATATCTGATCATGTTATTGAAGACCGGAGAAGACAACTGATGATGAACAATAGAATGAATTTTTATGCTGTTATTCACAATATCGACGGTTGCCAAAGCAAGCGTTATATTCACATATTTCAACATTTATTCTTCTATTTATATTCCTATTAATCTACAAGGGAGTTCATGTAAATATTATTACTGGATATTTTTACGTCGCCTATTCGCAATTTCAAGCAAGAGATAATCAAAAATAAGACTTGCATTTATCATTGACAATTATAATTACATATATGTGAATTAGCATAGATTTTATGATTTTTATCCCGGGATTATTTATTTATTTTTTTTATAAATAATCACCTATTGTTATATATAAATAATATATGATCATATATGAGAAAATATATAATTATGTATAACTATAATGAATTTTGTACATAAATAACTATATATGGATTTTGTCCATATATAAACATATATAGATATATTATATTAATAATATATAATAATATGTGATTATATACAACAAAAATTTATCGGGATATTTAAATGACGGAGGTATGCGAAGTAAAAAACAATGGACAAAAAAATCGAAGTGAGACTCGAACCAGCGACCCCGCGATTACTAGACTCGAGCGCTACCGGGTACGCCACGAGCCCGGTTCGAATATCGTTGCATCTTTGTGGGATAAGAGTGTGCTCGAAAACTTCAAAGTCAATTTTCTCGAAAATTTCTGAATATGGCGTCGAACTGCTTTGGGATATTAATATTCGAGCTCTGAACTTCACGTACCATGAGTACGAAAAATTACAAAAATCCGACTGCCGTACTGTCCCCTTGTCAGCCATTTTTTCACATATGGCAATGGTTCAAGTACCAAAATGTGTAATTCCACTATGGCTAGGTCGAGTACCTCTTCAATTTGCGATTAACTCAAGCATAACATTAATTTTTAACTTATCCAATCATAATTTCGCGCGGCGAATGGATCAGTCACTTTTTTTTTCTCGCAACCATAAATATCCGAGGGACATAGGTATTTCGTTTGTCAGACGTCAGCTGTGAAAATTTCAAGTAATCGAAATTCCAAAAACTTTGAACAGAATTTTCACCTGTCATGGAAAATGGGTCATTTCCAGCCTAGTATCGCAAAAAGAAAGCGATTTGCGCCAAAGTAACGAGTGGGGTACGACAATACCCCAGTACAGAGTTTAAAGTCAAAGAAAATCATTCCGAGACTCCAGGCTCTTCCAGGATTGACCCGAAATTATGCAAGAAAGTTTCCGAATAGTTCGAATCTATCGTTTTCTTTTACCGAAGACAGGAAACGGCTCTTTAAGCCTTTTGGGGACGAAATCCAGGCGCGAATGGCAAAGCCGTCTGCCAACGCGAAGCCCTGCGGTATTGCCGGGAAATGGATTAAGTCTCTTAACAAAATTGCTCGAGAACAGCGGCTCAGCCTCTCGCAGAGAGCTGCGAATACATTCGAAAGGGATTCGTCTCGTGTGACGATAATCCATCGTTGCCGAGCAGCTGTATATGATGTTGGCGGCACAAAGGGAGGCGCAAATCCCTCGGAACATTGTCGGAATCGGATCTGTTTGGCTGTCGAATACGTACATAAACATCACACGCACGCTCAAGCCGAGAAATACTTTCAACCGCGACGAGCATTCCGATATTTCGTTTTCTCATGTAGGGCGCGGCAGGTACGGCTATGAATGCGATATTCGACATGTGTGACGACCATGTTGACATGCGGAAAATTGTCAGAGCAGGCCTAAAAAAAATCGGGACCTTCAAGGGCTTGAACTTTAGATCTCGATAGGAGGACTTTAGGATTGGGGGACTAAATTGAAAAAGGTTCGGATAAGGAGATCCACGAAGGAGCCAGTCAGGGATTATTAGGACAGCCTGACGAAAAATTGAAACTCTTTGAATATCGAAGATTTGCGAAATTCCACATGATGAAAAATGAACTGTGCTGGTTCGAAATTGAACGTGATAAAAGTGGCGTGTGAATAGTTCGATGTACTTTTTTTCTGAATTCTATTTGTCAATTGTCTCAAGAAAATAGAATTTCAAATTTTTTATTTAATTCGATTTTCAATTATTTGATATCTCTTCATCATTGTATTCCTATTGTATCGCTAATAATAATCCCCGACAGTCTAATTAAGCCTCCGCGGTCACCCGGGGTCAAAATGACCCCAAGCGCAACTTTAAGCCAAAATTACTACGAGTTGTTGGTGGTCAAGGCGACTGGCCTGCCTTCTAACTTTGGGGTAACTCTTTGCGGGTACAGACTAGGGTCGGACGTGGAGCTATTTTTTCCCTTAAACTATTTTTCACTATCGAGCTATTTTTTTCCCTTAAACTGTCATATCTCAAGAGCATCACCCTAAAATGTGATGAACAAAAATCGAAAATTGCAAGAGTCATGATTTTGCTGATTTTTTTCCCGCCATTTTGAAATTCGATAAAAATACAATACCGAGAAATCCACATTATAGTATGTTCAAACTAATATCCTGAATTTTTATGAGTCATGCGGAACGATACGGTCAACGCGGCAGTCGTTTGAAACACGGCTGGGGTCATTGCGACCCCCTGTGACCAGCGCGTTATAGCCAGAACCCGTGGCCGTGGAGGGTTAAATTTGACTGTGTGAAATTAATTGTCACTTGGGCGATGGCAATTCTGGTTGGGAAAAATTTTCTAGTATAATTCTAGGGAATTTGTTCTCCGATGAATTTTTTGCCGAAAAATTGTGGTCATTTTTCGGGATATTTTTAGCCTGCAAAGTAAGGAACAGATATGAACTCACAATTTGGCATTTTCAGCGATGTACTTGTAGACATGATCGACTTTAGCTTCGGTCATTCGAAGCAGTAGCTGGGTAAGTTTTTGCTGCCACAAGGCGCACTGCTCAATTATCGCAGCCTTCAAACGCTCGGAATTGATCTCGACGAAGTATATGCTCGTAATTGTTTCGTGCATCTGTACGTTATTGGCAACTTCGGTGTATCTGCCGATATCAGCGTCGAAGGAAACAACCGTCGGCTTCAACTTCTCGTATCTTTAAGATAGAAAAAAGCGATAAAATGCATTTCTTTCTTACAAAGAGTCTCAAGAATTTCACAGTTTTTTTTACTTTTTTTAAAGGCAGTATTGTTGTACAGTAATTTAAAAAATCGTTTCTCAATGTTTGTTTTATTATTTTACAGGCCTTTCTAAATACGTCTGAAAACGGTTTAGTGATGCTCAACAAATTAGCCGAGTTTGGGAAACTTTAGACGCGTTTTTTTTTCCTCGTAATTATGCTTTCTAAATAGCATAGTAGCAGACTCGAGTCGAAATAATTTTTTTATATAACTCGTCGAATGGTCAGAAAAATCAGAAAAATTGATAACCAAAGTTTAGCATGCCGTCATTTTGTATTTTTTTCCGAATCTGGTCCAACCATTAAAACACTCATACAGATTGATATTATCGTTGGTTTCATTTCAGATCCATACACCGTCAAGTGGTCTCCAATGGGGGGTATTTCCGCGCACCGTTGTAAACAAACGTACAAAAGTGCATAATAATTTATTTGTACATATTTTTGGAGGATCAATAAACATCTGTAAAAAAAATCATAAAGAAAACTCGATAACTTTGAAAGTTATTCCGTCCTGGAAATCACCTAAAAAACAGCGTTCTAGACAACAATAACACCCTTAATATTTTTAAGAATCTCACAGAAATACTCTTTAAATATATAAACAAACGCAATTTTATTTTTTAAGAGAATATTGCGCAGATATATTTCTACGAATAAGGTTCCTATCCCCCTCCCTCCGATCGAGCGAAAATTTGAAACAAACGTCCCCATTGATATTTTAAGACAACCCCTTAAGGGATTGTCGGTGGCTTGCAATAGTTTTCGAGTCATCGACTTTAAATTTTTTTTAAGGGTTCCACCCTCCATCCCCCGCCGATCGAGCTGAAATTTTGCACTAATCTTTCTTTCAATGCTTCAAGACAACCCCTAAAGGGATTTTTAGCGACTCGCAATAGTTTTCGAGATATTAAATTTATCAGTATTTTTTTTTTAACGCGCGCCTATATATATAATATCTGCTACGTCTCCGTACATACTTATATATATTATTGCGCTCTCCGTTTTGTCCGAACAAAAATATCCAAAAAAGCCCAAACCCAAAGTCAAAATTATTGCGCGTCGCCAAACATCCCTGTAGGGGTTGTCTTAAAATATTAAAAACTCAAACAAACCCAAACCTAAAAAAAATTGCGCGTCGCCAAAAAAATCCCGTTAGGGGTTGTCTTAAAATATTAAAAGGAAGATTGGTTCAAAATTTCAGCTCGATCGTCGGGGGGAGGGGGGAGGTCAGAACCTTACCCATTTCTATAGAGAAGTGTCATTGGACCTTATAAACTGTCTCTCGTCTATGGCATTGCCAAAAACGTAACAAAAGTAACGTTGTGTCGTACCTTTGTATGAACAGATCCTTGTTCACTTCCCACATGTCTTTGAACGGTTCCCATATCTTCTGATGATTTTGTAACATTGCGAAGCAATGAACAGCCTCTAGTCAAAGTGGAGAATAAAATTGGACGTCGCGATAATTCGTCAAGTGATACGAACGAAAAAACCTATGTCAAACAGCCCTGGGATCGAAGGGATTTCGATTCTGAAATGCTGGAAGTACTTAGGAAGGGCACATTGGAAATAATTCATTTAAAAAAAGAATTATTTATTCTTTTTATGAAATCATTTTATTTATCCGATTTATGAATTCATTTTATTGATGAAAATATTCAATTTGTGAATTCATTTTATTTATTCAATTATTCAATTTATGAATTCATTTTGTAAATGAATAATTTAACGATAGTTCGACAAGTTATTACCGTTGTTGAGTCTCTCTTGCATCTGAACGAAATATTCGTCACGAGCGTATGCTTCCGACAAAGACTTCATCCCTTCGCGTCGGATGTTGAATGTCTCGACGAGTCTGGGGATGGAAGTCAAAGGCTCGAAAATGTGGTTCGAAATACTCGCTATGAACTTCGCAATGTCGGCAAACGGTGGCGTAATTATCATCTGTAAGATTGAACATCGTATTCTCAGATGCCAACGGAAAGCTCACATATTTGTTGTTCCCGAACATTTCAATGCGAGCAATTTTTACTTTGTTTTCCACCAGATCCGCTTGCAGTAATACGAGAGGCGAAGGTGGCATCGTTCCATCACCGTGGAGTGCTTCGTACATCACATTCAAGGATTTTTTCAGACAAAGCTTGAAAGCTTCCTCTAGAAGAATATCCAATTTGTCCAAATAGTGTTTCCATTCTGCTGTTGTCTATGGAAAGAGCATGCAATCTTGTTATGTGAAAAAGCAACTGTATACGGTTTGCTTGTTCGCCGAAAAAGCTCAATACACTGCACAATGCATATCAATGTAGACAGCGAACTTTTTCAGAGGTTGCTGATTTGTTTTGCTGAAATTTATCGATTTCTTTTCGCTAAGCTTCGTCGCTGGACAAACCGAAATGCCTTTGTCAGACATCGGGAGAGAAATAAAAAATGAAAGCCATCTTTAGAAGCTAGCCAATGAGAAGACAATCCGTTAAAATACGATTTTAATCGATCGTTGGATAAAACCAAAGTGGTAAAAAAAGGAACAATTATTGGATAAAATTATAAAACTGAAGGAAAATCGTAGCAGTACTCACTTCTTCTATAACCAATTGGAAACCCTCGTAAATCACGAGAAGATATTGTATGATCATGTTGTAGTTTCCGACAAGAATCTTGTAGATTGAATCTCTAAAAGTTTACGCGTTTCGTAAATATTCATACTTTTCTCTTTCTGCGTGATCGAAAAATGTCAACGGCAGCATTTTTTATCACTAACTTTTAGAATATTCAAAAATTTGTTATAACGTTAACATGAACATTTAACATTAAAACGTTACATGCTATTGAGGGATATGCATCACCTTGGAATTTAAAAAAATCGATTTTTGGTTTATTTCATTTTCTTATTGCATGGAGTCTTAAGGGGTTACCCCCACTTGCGATTTTGAAAAAATCGATTTTTTTTATTGCATTTTTTTGAAGTATAAGTGTCCGGGCCCATACTTCTGTATGGGCCTGGAATAGATGACTCTATGTAAGTTTACAAAAAAAAATATTTTCTTCGTGTAAACTGAAATTGAAACTTTAAACGCGTTTTTCTCAAAATGGCATTTCTGAAGTCGGTGACCAAGATTACTCGAACACTAATGAACCGATCTTCTTGAAATTTTGCAGGCTTATTTAATACATAAAAATGTAGTCTTTAATCGTTCGTTTTTTTTCGTTAAAATCGAACCATTAACTTTGACTGTCCGCCATTTTGTGAAAAATGAATATTTTTTAAAATCCTTCGATTAACGACTAGTTTATACTTATATTTGACTGAATCCATCCGCATTTTTTTTTTCAGATGATCCACTTCGCCGCAATGTTGGTCACCGCAAACCGTGTATATAAAAACATTATTTCATTGACGGCCATTTGCCACTAAACAATGTAATGTTTTTCAATAAAAAAATTACTGAAAGTTCTTCAAGATGTGTTCTTTAAGATGGTATATTGATCGATTAAAAAAGTTTTGTAGTTTTCTTTTAAAAAAATCATGAAAAAGGCCTTTTTTGCGCTGCAAGTGGGGGTAACGCCTTAACGTTGATTTGGTTTAAAGGTTTGGAAAAATTCCGAAAATTGTCATACGGTGCAAGAATTGCAGATTGAAGGTACGAAAAATAATTGTGATTTTATCTCAAGAAAGTAGTCCATACAAAAAGGCACTATCTTACAATTAAATTTTTCAAATAGCAATTGGGACGGGAGAGTGCATTTCATAGATAGAAATTTTTAATAAAAGATGTTTAGTTTTTTACTAGCTCCATTAGTAATGGAGATATTAGGTGTAGTAAAAGGAAATCAATTGTTTTCGCATGAAATTGAAGGCAAAAATAATGGATTTCTTTTTACTACACCTAATATAAGCGACGAAAATTCATCGCATAACCTCTCACTCATAATTTCCTCTCTTTCACTCATCGTTCCGTCTTCCTCATAAAAATGTTCCTTGTTCATATCTCCATTACTAATGGAGCTAGCAACAAAAATGAAGGAGCCATTTTTTTATCAATTCAAAAAGAAACATCTTTTATTTCAAACTTTTTTCTACAAACGCACTTTTTCGTCACAATCGTCATTATAACCATGAAATTATTTATAACGAAAAAAACACGATTCTAGAACAAAATAAATGTCCTATTCGTATTGCCCGTACCCGAAACGATAAAGAACCACCGAAGATATTGAGCAGACCTAAACATTTATGCGAAAATTGTATAAGGAAAAAGTGGATTCAGTACGTTTTCTTCTCTTGCGTTTATCTCGAAAGTATACTTTGCAATTTGACGTACGTCATATCTCAAAATCTAATCGTCCGATTTACTTCAAATTTAGACTGAACATATTTTATGACATATTCAATCAACAGACCGGATAATTTTTTTTTATGTTCCTCCGTTTGTTAATAACAAACGTTTAGAGTCGTTATTTTTTGTCGAAAATCGAATTTTTTTTCAAAACAGTGCAATTAATGCAAATTTTAAAATTTCGAAAAAGTATCCGGTGGGTTTGTAGCTTTACCTTTGCACTAAAAGTATATTTTCCCATTTTTTGCTTCAGATGAATTTACTTTCCGGAATCATGTACGCGACCGAGCCGTGCGGAGGCTACAGTCCTGAGATTAAATGACGATAATTACGTTGTTTATATAGATTTTGCGATAAAATAATCCCAACACTGAGACGAAAAAAAATCGAAAATCGATCTGTTTTCTTAACTTTAAGGTTATGCTCACCCCTTAAGGCCTTAGGCCATAGTAAAGGGTATAAAATCATGCGCGAATTTAACAATTTTTTTCGTATGAAAAAGTTATTCACTCATAATATTAATTACACATCTATTTAGTATGAATATCAAGCTGTTAGAAAATATGTATATATATATATATATATTTTTTCGATGTATAAAATGGCCGACTACTCAAAACTTCTCGAAACAGCTTTTTTCCAATCGGCGTGACAAATAAGTTCAACAATTTTCACTCGATGTACTTCAAATTTAAAAGTTATGTTCCTAATTGCATTTCGCAGGGAAGTACGTACGGAATTTCTGATTAATCGAAAACTTTTCATTTTATGAGCAGTTTATGAGCAGTTATAACGAAATTTTTCACTGAAAATCCATTTCTTAAGTTCAAATACCTAGAACTTTTGAACAAAATAATATTTTTTTAATTCCGTACGTAGTTCTCTAAGTATTCTAATGTAGATTGACGAGAATTTTTGTTTTTTGTTCTAGGTAAAAAATTGTGGATGCTAAATGACACGCCGCGGAGCGCCTAAAAAATAGATAAAAGAAAATATTAGTGGTCGGCCATTTTGTGCATCGAAAAAAAAGAAAAATATTTTTTAACAGCTTGATGTTCATACTAAATGGATGTGTAATTAATTTTATGAGTGAATCACTTTATCATGCGAAAAAAATTGTTAAATTCGCACATGATTTTATAGCCGTTACTGTGGTCTGAGGCCTTAAACAATTGGAGAAAGCGATGAATCGTTTGCGGCATTATTATAAAAATTATCGATCTAAATCGAATTTCATTTCTACCAGGCTTAGTGTGTTCAATCCCATGCTCAGCATTAGCCAAGAGTCAAATCCCACAAACAAATAGCCGGCTGATAATTGATCAATATATTAATCAGAGCACGGTAAACCCCAATCGCACCTCCGTAAATTACTGTACGTTACCGCACTTTTGCACAGTCCCTTCTGGTGGTGCGAGGCAAACAGTGTTTTCAATATTAATTGTTGACTAAAATGATTACGTTATAGTGCAAAAATTGCCAACGAATATTCACTGATTATTGTTGCTGGAAAGATTTCGTCAAACTTGTACATTCGAGGCGAAATGACACGGTTCCACCTATGAAGCTATCCGCGACAAGTTTTTGGACTTTTTTCACTAAAATGACTGGAGTAAAAAAATACTTGACTGGAATTGAAAATACCTGATTTTTCGCAACTCTTCCGTCAATTCTTGCAGCGTGTACGTGTAATTCGGCTTTATCTTCATAACGGAAGTGTTGCAAATCTCTTCGCAAATTTTCATTATTTCGTGATTCGATTTTTTGTAGGTGTCAATGCACTCTTGGAGCTGGAAAGTCAGGATCAATTGTGATTAAAAACCACACTATTCGTGAGTAGAGACGAAGAGAACTAAAGCGGTTTCTCATCTATTCAAAATAAAGCGTAAGTAAATACATCGGAAGTAGGGGAGTTCGGGGCAAGACGAACACGCGGGGTGGGATGAATCATAAGCCTAGCTACTAAACAGTATGTGCGAGCATAGTGCTCCCATTGAGGTTTGGAAGGGCGGTGGGGAGGTGAATGAGTGTGAAAGTATGAACTGCAGCGGAAGCACGCGTCTCGAGGGAGAAAACAATATCGACTTTTTGGCAAAACAATCTAATTTTTCGTAAAGTTTACCACTGTTTCAGGGCATTTGAGTTGCTGATATTAATTAGAGACAGGTAGGTAAACACAATGAAAGTACTAATTATTAATACAACAAGAACGGTTTGTCAGAAACTTTCAAGGTTATCGCGTGGTTTTTTGTTAAGGGGTTACCCCCACTTGCGATTTTGAAAAAATCGATTTTTTTATTGCATTTTTTTGAAGTGCAATTTGAAGTGCAGTTTTTTTTTGATGCCCGGAATAGATGACTTTATGTAAGTTTACAAAAAAAAAATATTTTCTTCGTGTAAACTGAAATTGAAACTTTAAACACGTTTTTCTCAAAATGGCATTTCTGAAGTCGGTGACCAAGATTACTCGAACACTAATGAACCGATCTTCTTGAAATTTTGCAGGCTTATATAATACATAAAAATGTAGTCTTTAATCGTTCGATTTTTTTTTTTCGAAAAAAATGGCCGTTTTATAGCCAAAAAACGGCCGTTTTTTTCGTTAAAATCGAACCATTAACTTTGACTGTCCGCCATTTTGTGAAAAATGAATATTTTTTAAAATCCTTCGATTAAAGACTAGTTTATACTTATATTTGACTAAATCCATCCGCATTTTTTTTTCAGATGATCCACTTCGCCGCAATGTTGGCCACCGCAAACCTTGTATATAAAAACATTATTTCATTGACGGCCATTTGCCACTAAACAATGTAATATTTTTCAATAAAAAAATTACTGAAAGTTCTTCAAGATGTGTTCTTTAAGATGGTATATTCATCGATTAAAAAAGTTTTGTAGTTTTCTTTAAAAAAATTCATGAAAAAGGCCTTTTTTGCGCTACAAGTGGGGGTAACGCCTTAATTCGTTAACCGTCTAATGGGGCAAGATGAATAAGCCATCGCGAAGCCGCAATATTTTGCAACGTACCACTATTTACGTTGAGGGGCTATACCAGTGTGACACTTTAAAAAAATCGATTTTTTTGTTGCCTTTTTCGACACTTTATACTTTCAAGAATATCATGTAAAAATTTCAAGGCCGTATCCCTAATCATTTTATCTTGCAAAAATCGATAGTTAAATCTTTAAACGAGTTTTTCTTGAAATGAGATTTTTCAAATTTGCTGACATTGTAACTCAAAGAGCAATTATCCGATTGACTTGAAATTTGAACTGAGTACTCTTGAATATATTAACTCTACAATGACGTAGGATATTTTTGATTGGATGGAAATAGACGATTTGGCATGGAAAAAAACGACCATTTTATAGGCAAGAAAACAGACTTTTTTCATAACTAAGCCATTTTGTTAGATTTTGATATTTTTCGAAAATCCTACGTCGTTGTACAGAAAATAATACCCTCCAGTTTAACGAATTTTTTTCCTTTTTCGGTTTCAGCTAGTCAATCGGCCGGAATCATGTTAGCAGTGGAAGAACTTTTTTTGGTGCCTCCGAAGGCAGCGCATAAGTCGCTGAGATCTCAATTTTTTATGAAAAAATTATGTAATATAGGTCAAATATAGCCAAATATATTCTTAATTTTCCGAAACATTTAATTGAGTACTTTTCTTCCAAAAGATTCCCGAAAATCACCCAAATTTTCAGCGTTCACACTGATACGGCCCCTTAAAAATGATGAAATGAAACTAGTAAAGGCTTTGGTTCCTCTTCAACCGGTGTTTCCACCAGGGGAAGAAAAAGAACTGACAACTGATTAAAATGATATGGAAGCAAGATCATTCGGACTAATCCTACAGAACTTACAAGGAACATCCCTCAGGTGACACCCTTCGATTTTATTGACATTTGGATATGTTATAAAGCACCGAAAAGTAAGCGATTCGTATTTTTTCATCGGCGGAAAAACGGTTTTAAGGGCTGAAACGCACCCTCAAAAATGGGGATGTTTTTCGTTTTTCGTCGATAACGTTTTAACGGTATGAGATATTAAAAAATTTCAAATAGCAACAATGTTTATTGTTTTGTGCACTATACATTGGAGATGAGAACGATAACGTTATCGACGAAAAACAAAAAACACCCCTATTTTCGAGGGTTCGTTTCACCCCTTAAAACCGTTTTTCCGCCGATAAAAAAAATACGTATTGCTTACTTTTCGGTGCTTTATAACATATCCAAATTTCAACAAAATCGAATCGTGTCACCTGAGGGATGTTCCTTGTTAGACGATTGGCTTATCAAATTGCTGGTATTGAGAATGAGACCACTTTTATATGCAATAGATGCCGATAATTCGTGTCCCATGATTCTCCCAGCGTTGTTTCATCTCGCCCCGCATACGGGGTAAGATGGGAAAAATAAAAGTTTAATTGAAAATATATATTGTATGATAACAATCAGAACTCCTGATTTTTTTGCTTCCAAAATTAAAAGACTAATGAATGTTGATTAGTTTAAGGGCTCGCATACACCTGGGTAGGTAAAAAAGATCAATTTTTCACAAAGCTGCTCATTCGAAAGTACTATCCTTTGAGTGTCTACCCTGAAAATTTCATAAGGAAATTCGCAGTAATGATGAAGTTATAGCGTTTTGTAACTGACCGGGTGAGCAACGACGAACGGTCGGGGCGCAGGTAGACACGGCCTTTGTCATCTGTTTGACTATGAGCCGGATGTTCTCGCTCCTGTTAAAACCGGGGTATTTGTGACCTTTCGTATAGCAAGGTCATGTTTCGAAAAGTGGGTGGGGTCCTATGGCCCAGGAATCGACGATTTCATGTACGTCTAAAATAAACCAGTTATTTCAGTGTAAAGTGTACTCAGAACTTTAAACTCGTTTTACTCGAAACAGTGTTTTCAAAATCGGTACCAGAAATATCTCCGCAACTACTGGACCGATCGGGATCAAGTTTTGCACAGTTATGCTTCACACAATAATCTAGTACTTATCGAGCCGTTTTTTCGATACCTGGCATAGTTTTTTTTTCATCATAAATACTGAACAATTTTGAGGCGAAAAATCGCCTGTTTTATTCCAGTGACTGCCATGACCCGAAAAAATCAAATTTTTAAATTCCGCCTCGATAAGTACTAGTTTCATCCATCTACTTTAAGAAACAAATATTTCTCTTTAGATGAAAAATGGCAGAGGCACGTCTCGTACCGCAAACGATGTCAACAAAAACACGTTCCAGGAAAACGACTGTAACTTTTTTACCGTTTGAAGTTTTTTAACCAAATTTTCATACGATGTAGATAAAATGTCATACTTTAACATGTATATCATGGTTGTTCAATAAAATTCAGTTTTATACACAAAAAAAATTCTTAAACATAACCTTACTTTCAGCCGTCTCATGTGTATGTAAGCCCCTAAAGAATAATTAAAGTTGAGTGACTCATATTGTTTTATTTGAACATGACCATAGCGTTATCATCTTGCCCCTGCTTCCCCTACGACCCGTACTCACCAATGCCGTCTGTGCACAACAGTCTTTTATGTAAGTGTCTATAAACTCCGAATTCCACGTCAGTTTCGTCAAACCTGGCTTGATTTTATGATCCAGTCGTTTAATCAACTCCCGGAATAGCAAACGTTCCTCCGGGAATAGTGCTGGAGAATTTGGAAAAACAAAAAGACGTAAAGCTTGGCGAACGATCGATAACGTTTGCATAAATTTTCTAGAACTATCATTTTTCATCTTTTGGGAACATTCTGCACGTATTTCCATTGAGAGCAAGAGGAAAAAAAATGAACATTTCTATCCATTTGCGATAATGGAAGGCAATGCGCGGTGGTGAATTACCTTCGAGGATATTGTTGTAGGCAAGAATAACGGCGAGGACACTCTCGTATACAAATTGCAAATTGTTCCACTTGCTGTTCATGACTTGTATGTGTATAGGTATTTCGAGTTTGAGAGCGCTCCAGTAGCGTGCCTCGTGGCACAAATTTTGGATGCCCGGATCGATGTTGCACTCGAGGAAGCCGGACTTGTCGATGCTTCGTCGCATGAGGCACCGATCGAGCCGTGACGGAAAATCATCGCCGGCGGATTCGATCCACTTGTGGTGGAGGCTCTTGGTAACGTCCCTCGTCCAAGCAACCAGTATCTCGTACTGATGGTAAACTTCGTTACTCATGCTGCAATGTGGCAACCACGACGCCTCCGCAAAGCTGTCCTTCACGTTCTCCAACCTTTTGGTCTTCGAGAGGAGGTTCAAGGCCCGTCCTGCAAAGCACGGCGCCAAGGCGGAGTACTCGTCCTGGTGCTCGAGAATTTCCGTTTTGGCTTTCTGGATTTCGTCACCGAACATCTTCCAGACCTGGAATGGGCGGGGATCGGAAATTCGAACGACCAATATTCAGAAGGACCAAAATTACGAATTCAACAATGACGAGCGTTCCAATATATATAGATCAATCTTATGATAGTCTGTAAAATAGTTTAGGGGTGAGGCCACCGTAGAATTTGCAAATAATCGATTTTTTTCTCGCTTAAACGGTGCTTTATCGTCATAAGAATTAGTTAGTTTTCGATTTATAGCAAGAACATTTTTTTTCACCGACTTTGAGCGTATAACGTAAGCCCACCTCTGGCGCGGCCATAGAGTACCTTAAACTTTAAGGGGTTACCCCCACTTGCGATTTTGAAAAAATCGATTTTTTTATTGCATTTTTTTGAAGTATAAGTATCCGGGCCCATACTTTTGTATGGGCCCGGAATAGATGACTCTATGTAAGTTTACAAAAAAAAAATATTTTCTTCGTGTAAACTGAAATTGAAACTTTAAACGCGTTTTTCTCAAAATGGCATTTCTGAAGTCGGTGACCAAGATTACTCGAACACTAATGAACCGATCTTCTTGAAATTTTGCAGGCTTATTTAATACATAAAAATGTAGTCTTTAATCGTTCGATTTTTTTTTCGAAAAAAATGGCCGTTTTATAGCCAAAAAACGGCCGTTTTTTTCGTTAAAATCGAACCATTAACTTTGACTGTCCGCCATTTTGTGAAAAATGAATGTTTTTTAAAATCCTTCGATTAAAGACTAGTTTATACTTATATTTGACTAAATCCATCCGCATTTTTTTTCAGATGATCCACTTCGCCGCAATGTTGGTCACCGCAAACCGTGTATATAAAAACATTATTTCATTGACGGCCATTTGCCACTAAACAATGTAACATTTTTCAATAAAAAAATTACTGAAAGTTCTTCAAGATGTGTTCTTTAAGATGGTATATTGATCGATTAAAAAAGTTTTGTAGTTTTCTTTTAAAAAATTCATGAAAAAGGCCTTTTTTGCGCTACAAGTGGGGGTAACGCCTTAAACGCGTTTTTCTCGAAACAGCTTTTTTCCAATTGGCGTGACAAATAACTTCGACAATCTTCACTCGATGTACTTCAAATTTGAAAGTTATGTTCCTAATTGCATTTCGCAGAGAAGCACGGAATTTCTGATTAATCGAAAACTCTTCATTTTATGAGCAGTTTTATACGAAATGTTTCACTGAAAATTCATTCAAATACCTACAACTTTTCAATAAAACAATATTTATTAAATTTCGCGCGTACTTCTCTAGGTATTCTAATGTAGAGTGACGAGAATTTTTGTTTTTTGTTCTAGGTCGAAAATTGTGGATGCTAAATGTCACGCCGCGGAGCGCCTAGAAAACGATAACAAAAGGAAATATTAGTAGTCGGCCATTTTATACATCGAAAAAAAATATATATATTTTCTAACAGCTTGATATTCATACTAAATAGATGTGTAATGTGTAATCACATCGCATCACATTATCACATTACACATGTAATTACACATTAGACATGTGTAATGTGTAGTTACACATCTTATTACATTATCACATTACACAGCTTATAAGATGTGTAATGTGTAATTTTAGAAGTGAATTACTTTTTCATACGAAAAAATAATGTTAAAGTCGCACATGATTTTATACCCGTTACTGCGGCCTAACCCCTTAATCGAAATTGTGAATACAAAAATCTCGAAGTTGATTTATAGCGGAAACAAATATCAGATTTAGAAATTAATGAGAGATATAATGTCGATTCGCCTGTACATATACACCAAACAATTCGAGCCGTCAAATCGTCGAATTGTAAATGTTACGTCAGTTTACAATTTCGAATTCATTAAAGCGGAGGACCAAGAAGTCGATCAGTGAAAATAGCGATGGGCCAAAATGGCGAACGGTCCGTCTAAGATCTACACATTCGAAGTTTGTAGTCTCGATATATGGCTTTTTCCTATAGACGATATTACGAATATTAGATACTCACTTTTTTCTATTTTGGAGATATGAATGTTGTAGATTGCTCGGAACTGTATTTGTGTGACTCAAACTGCAGACTATCTGAATATGTTCTCGAATAAATGAACTCTCGAATAAATAGTCCTTTGGTGTAATAGTCATTCGATTTCGCAATCGCATAATATTCAATTCTAATTAACATTTAAATATTAAAAAATACTTATTAACGTATAACATTTAACATTTAAGATTTGAAAGGACTGTGACACAATCTTTGGAAATTATATTTGAAATAAAGAAAACTTATTTTTGAACAATTTGTATGTTGAATTTGTAAATGTCAATATAAACATGTGTTGAAAACACGGTGTGTTGAATTTGTATGTTGAATTTGTATGTTGAATTTGTAAATGTCAACATAAACATGTGTTAATTAGACGCGGTACCTATTCCATGAAAATGTCAGTGGAATGTTCCTAAAATTGAATAAGATATAGCTTCTAACGAGCGGTAGCTTCGAAATTCTTCAAACTTTAAACTTTTCTTGAAACAATGTTCTCTAAGTCGGTGGACATGATATCTCGAGAACTACTTCATGGATTGTTTCCAAATTTACAGAAGATACGATAAGAAATATTTAAGGTAGTTCGAAAGAAAAACCGGAAGTCACACTGACAGTTTTAACGTTTCTCATTTTTTTTTCTGTCAAATGTTTAAAATACATAGAATTTAATCTCATAAAGAAGTATTTTTATTTTAGTACCCATTAGAATGAAAATTTTTGGTGATTTTCATAAATACTTACAATCGACATTGGTTATCGAGCACTCCGTTGATCATTACCGAATTTATTAGTGAGGTCATGTTTTAAACAATTGGCAACGCTACATAACCTTACTTTAGAAAAATTCAAACATCACCTCTCAACGACTCGACGAATGTCAAAACATGGCACAATTACGTGTAGTGTAATTTACGTGTAATGTAGTACAGAACGAAAACAGAAAGAAATTTTAAAGTTTTCTAAATAAAAATGTTTACAGTCATTCTTCATATGTATATTTGTATACGTAATAATCAATGGAAAAAAAATTGAGATCTACAATCAACATATTTTTATTCATTTTTTATCCTTCGTTTTATTATTACTTTTTTTCTATTCTTATTATATTTAGCATGATCTGCGGCGTAGGCATTCGGCGACATTCATATCGCATTCTGCGTGAATTGCCGTCTAGGAATTTCCCCTAGCAATCACAGCTGACGCTCCGATCACCGGTTAGAGAGAGACAGATGCCGCATAGCAAAATGTAATAAATTATTGTGAAAAAATTACACGGTGCATCGGCTACAATTTTTGCAGGTGAATTCCGTATTGATCGAAGATTCGAACAAGATTTGTTTGTTGGATCAAACGACTAAATTTTACGTAAAGTTATTATTTCCGGTAAGTTTTTCGGAGGTTACGTTTGAGTGCGTGTATTTAAGGCCAACTTTCAACGTTGACATCTCGGAAATGGTACGGTGGAGTGGCTTCAATTTTTTTATTTCAACGTCATTAATGGCATACTATCTCTCTCTCACACAAAAATAGGAGGTTAAACGTTAGTCGATTTTTGAATTGTTTCTTCCAAACCACCTTAAAGGTCGGTGACGATCTGACTTATTTTTAAATCGATCTTCATTTTTCAATGATTACGTAAAAATGACGACTTTTTTCGTAGATTTTGTATCCTCGAGTTGCAATACGTCACTAGGTTAAATCTATCGCGAAAAAAAATGACATCATTTGCTGGCGGCCATGTGTTAGTCGTTTTGGCTGTATTCTTTGGTGGTTTTTTTTCAAAGGCTCTCAATATATGTACCTTTGCGTTAAAAAAAAGCGTTTCTTTTTTACTAGCCGTTTCCCAGAAAAAAAATTCGGATTTGGGCAATGTTTTTGGAGCCTCTAGGTAGATGTAGCTCTTAATTACATTACAACGATGCGATTAATCTGTATTTTTTTTTCAAGAACACGGCCATCCAGGAGTTTTAGTTTCTTTCTCCGGTAAGCAGACGTCGACTGTGAACATTTCAAGTCATTCGTTCCAGACGTTTTTAATTAAGAAAAATTCCAAAAACCGACCCCATTCCAAGAGACTCCTATACACTGAGAAAAAAAATCATTGATCCAATATCATTGGTGTTATTGAATGAAATTTCGTTGATTCAGTTGTAAAATTGTTCGTGTAAATAATCGGATTTATTAGTCCAAACAAAATTGGCTATTGACAGCTATTGACTTTAATAACATGATAAAATTGAAAGTTTTTTTTTCATTCAAAAGATATATCGTTAGCCGAGACCAATATATTATTGAAACTCTCTAAAAAATTATGGCGAACAAATTATATAGTTTTGAATGCATTTTCTGCAACAAACGAAAAAAGCGTTTCAATTCATAACATGAATATTGTTGATTCGAGTGCACAAGACAAATTGAATTTCGCTCGTTTGATTCAGATGAAATTTCTATTGAGTAAATATGTTATTTTGTTTTTTTTCACCATATCCGATATTGATTTCCAAGTACATTATTTATTAAAATATTTTTATTCTATTTTAATTGAAAAATGTTAAGCAAATGCCTGAATTGGTTAAAAAATTATGCGAAAATAAAATTTGTTTCTTGCGCATTTGTTTGAATAAATTCAACCAAATCATGGCCGAGCGCCACCGAAATTATAGGTGTGAGGAAACCCGTAGTTCTCGAAGTAACCGCTAGAAGCCGCACGCGCGCTCGTTTCTCGTAAGCGTAGCGCGAAACGAAAATCTTGAGAGTATCGCTTCTTGGCCTGTGGCTAAGATCAAAGTGTTGCATCTGTTCTTATCAGTTGAATATCTGATATTCTCTCCATGGATATTTCATTGGATATCTGATATTCTCTCCACTATTATCGTAGATGATTATTCTAATGCTCACTTTTTATTTAAGATTTAAAACAAATTGAAAAACTTACGTCCCATGGCATATTCGTTTCGATGCAGTAAAAAAATAATTAATTCTATTGATTATATTTCTGTACGAAATAAAAAATGTTGTAGCAACCGCTTAATTATTTCATCCATACATGTACGGATTGTATATAGAATGATTTCAATAGAATATAAAATTATTTAAAGGACAATTTAGATATTCAGAGAACAGAAGAGCTTTTACAAATAAAATAATATGTTATTTGAATCAATCACATTTTCCAATATTTTATAGCATTGTAACAATCTCATATATGGGTGGCAGTCCGCAGCAGCACATTTGTTTGGATCAACCAATATATTTTGTTTATTCAATTGGTTTTTTTTTCTCAGTGTACTACCGGAAGAATCTTTTTTTTCGTTTACCGCATTCATCTTTGTTCTCTAAGATTTCTGACATGATTTCGTACTCAAAAAAATCCCCTAAGTTGTACCATCGACTGTTCACTAGACACGAGTGTTTCTCAGATCTTCCAGATGCACGAGTAGGCCTGCAGAACTTACCAAAGTTGTTTTCCTGTCGAAAAGTGGCATCAGGGTTGCCCGATTCATGTATACGTGGAGTCCATACAAATCGCCGATCGCCTCTTGCACGTTTTGCACGTGTTCGAAGACCAAAGTAACAAGGTTTTCTACGTTTATTTCGAGATCCTTCATGTGTCCACGAAAGGCAAACATGTCGTCGTACCACGTTGGCTCTTGAACATCCAATATTTTGTGGCAGTTCGTTTCTATCTCGTGCAAATATTCCAAATAGAGTTTCTCGATCTTTTGGCAACTTCTTTCGAATTCTTGGCCCATCGTGCCGCCGAATCGTGGCGGAGGGATAGGTACGGTCTCGTCCATCCTAAAAAGATACCACGGTGGTTTTTGAGGTTGAACTCGACATTTTTTCTCCCACTTTACTCGACGTTTATCGAGCTTTTACCTGGCGAAGTCAATCATCGATTCACAAATTTCGATCATGTCGTAACATCGCGCGACGAACGTGTCGATATGACGGAAGAGGTTCTCTTTGGTCAGACACCACGGTTGTGCGGTGCAATTGTTGTGCGCGTCTGAAAACTGAGGGAAGAGCAAGTGAGATCTCAACGGACAGCAGTCGGTAGGCGCGGTCGTTTAGCTGTCTCCCGTCACAAGCAGCGTTATAGGCCTGGGCCGATACTTGGATGGGTTACCGCTCAGCCGTGCACTGACTGCCGGGCGGGAGGCCATTTTGCGGAGCTTCCGATCGTGGAAGCAACGTAAACTCAGTGAAAATATATCCCGCAAATGCCATGCGGCAGTTCATCAGAAAAGACTCATCATGGGTAACACGGCAAGGGGTCTCTCAAAAACTGGAAACAGTCAAGTGACTACTGTGGCAGAAGAGTGAACGTGACGGGATCGTAAAAGTCCAAAAGGGTGTACGGAGGATCATTGAGTGCAAAAAGGAACAGTAAAATCCTCGACTAAGGGCTTAAGGGGCTATACCAGTGTGAACACTGAAAATTGGAGTGATTTTCGGGAATTTTTTGGAAGAAAAGTACTCAATTAAATGTTTCGGAAAATTAAGGATATAGTTGGCTATATTTGACCTATATTACATAATTTGTTTATAGAAAAATATTGAGATCCAAGCGACTTATGCGCTGCCTTCGGAGGCGCAAAAAAAAGTTCCTCCACTGCTGACATGATTCCGGCCGATTGAGTAGCTGAAACCGAAAAAGAAAAAATGTCGTTAAACTGAAAGGTATTTCCTGTACAAAGATATAGGATTTTCAAAAAATATTAAAATTTCACAAAATGGCGTAGCTATGAAAAAAAGTCTGTTTTCTTGCCTATAAAATGGTCGTTTTTTTCAATGCCAAATCGTTAATTTTCATCCAATCAAAAATATCATACGTCATTGTAGAGTAAATATATTCAAGAGTACTCAGTTCAAATTTCAAGTCAATCGGATAATTGCTCTATGAGTTACAATGTCAGCAAATTTCAAAAATCTCATTTTATATTCTTGACAGTACAAACTGTCGAAAAAGGCAAAAAAAATCGATTTTCTGAAAGTGTCACACTGGTATAGCCCCTAAAGGGCCACTACACCTGAGACGGCTAAAAGTAAGGTTATGTTTAAGAATTTTTTTTGTGTATAAAACTGAATTTTCTTGAACAACCATGATATACATTTTAAAGTATGATATTTTATCGACATTGTGTGAAAATTTGGTTAAAAATGTTCAAACGGTAAATAAGTTACAGACGTTTTCCTGGGACGTGTTTTTGTTGACATCGTTTGCGGTACAAGACGTGCCACTGCCATCTTTCATCTAAAAAAAAATATTTGTTTCTTAAAGTAGATGGATAAAACTAGTACTTATCGAGGCGGAATTTAAAAATTTGATTTTTTCGGGTCATGGCAGCCACTGGAATAAAACAGGCGATTTTTCGCCTCAAAATTGTTCAGTACTGATGATGAAAAAAAAAAACTATGCCAGGTATCGAAAAAACGGCTCGATGAGTACTAGATTATTGTGTGAAGCATAACTGTGCAAAACTTGATCCCGATCGGTCCAGTAGTTGCGGAGATATTTCTGGTACCGATTTTGAAAACACTGTTTCGAGTAAAACGAGTTTAAAGTTCTGAGTACACTTTGCACTGAAATAACTGGTTTATTTTAGACGTACATGAAATCGTCGATTCCTGGGCCATAGGACCCCACCCACTTTTCGAAACATGACCTTGCTATAACGAAAGGTCACAAATGCACGGAATTCAACAGGAGCAAGAACATCCGGCTCATAGTCAAACAGATGACAAAGGCCGCGTTCACCTGGGCCCCGACCGTTAGTCGTTGCTCACCCGGTCAGTTACAAAACGCTATAACTTCGTCATTACTGCGAATTTCCTTATGAAATTTTCAGGGTAGACACTCAAAGGATAGTACTTTCGAATGAGCACCTTTTTGAAAAATCGATCTTTTTTACCTACTCAGGTGTACGTAAGCCCTTAAAATACACAATGGAGGGTCTGCGCGAATCTTGCCACGTGATTCAGCCTTCCGTATACGTATTGGAACATTAGCAGCGGCATGGGTTTGTTTGTGTTTTAGCGCCCTCAAAGGGCTTCCGTGTACCTTCGCGGTGATGTATAAGCCACTTGGTGAAAATCGTCTGACCAGTGCGTCGCGTGCTCCAGCGAAAAAACACAAACAAACCCAACCGTATCCAAACAAACCCAAACCAAGCTTCGATCTCATTCGGGACATGACACCACCACACCCCAAGAAATATTTGCTCCCCCGAGAGCCTTTATTCATTCTCACCAAGCACCACCCAAAGCACCGCAAAAGCGCGGATGTTGAAGTAGCCAAAGTACCGAGAACGGCACCCTCATGCTCGCTGTAAAAAACTGGCACATATCTGGGAATGCGTGGGGAATCATGCTGATTAGGTGGTGAAAGAAGAGAAACGGGAAAGAATACTGCGGGCTATTACGTTGCTACCCGCATTGCCGAGGAACGGGGACCAAACAAGCCGAGCGTTAATCGCCGTCATTCCGGCGTCAAGCATTAAAGCCGGGGTGATTTCGAAGTTCTCGGATATCGATGCGCGCCGGTGAAGAGGAAGCCGATGATGGGGATATATACGGAAAAGTGCTGTGTCTGGAGTTCCCGCACAGTTTGCTATCCAAGATTCGCGAATGGACTATAAGCTCCTTTGTCCTGAGGCATTGAGGGGCGGCCGCGCACTACCGTCATGGCTCGAAAATGGGTGAACATTTTGTGCAATTTATTTCGAGAGAACCAACGATGCGATTTACTTGATTTTTTATATATGATTGGTAAACGAACTGACAATCGTAATTGCAAAATTTGAGGACAAAATAATCAGCCTTGGTACATCATTGAAACACATCTAACTAAACCCAAACAAACTGGACCCAAAAAACTTGCCTTCCTTATGTTCCCCATTTCTTTAAATGGCTTCTTAAGGGGTTACCCCCACTTGCCATTTTGAAAAAATCGATTTTTTTTTATTGCATTTTTTTGAAGTGCAATTTGAAGTGCAGTTTTTTTTTGATGCCCGGAATAGATGACTCTATGTAAGTTTACAAAAAAAAATATTTTCTTCGTGTAAACTGAAATTGAAACTTTAAACGCGTTTTTCTCAAAATGGCATTTCTGAAGTCGGTGACCAAGATTACTCGAACACTAATGAACCGATCTTCTTGAAATTTTGCAGGCTTATTTAATACATAAAAATGTAGTCTTTAATCGTTCGATTTTTTTTCGAAAAAAATGGCCGTTTTATAGCAAAAAAACGGCCGTTTTTTTCGTTAAAATCGAACCATTAACTTTGACTGTCCACCATTTCGTGAAAAATGAATATTCTTTAAAATCCTTGGATTAAAGACTAGTTTATACTTATATTTGACTAAATCCATCCGCATTTTTTTTTCAGATGATCCACTTCGCCGCAATGTTGGTCACCGCAAACCGTGTATATAAAAACATTATTTCATTGACGGCCATTTGCCACTAAACAATGTAATATTTTTCAATAAAAAAATTACTGAAAGTTCTTCAAGATGTGTTCTTTAAGATGGTATATTGATCGATTAAAAAAGTTTTGTAGTTTTCTTTTAAAAAATTCATGAAAAAGGCCTTTTTGCGCTACAAGTGGGGGTAACGCCTTAAGAAGTCTTCACACTTTAGACGCTAAAAAAGGCTATTTTCATTAATTTTTTTGATAGGTTTATATTATAGATATTGATATAAAAGTTGTTACACTTAATAAATACACTTTCGAAATACATTTTTTTTAAGTTTGGGTTTGTTTGGGTCACTATTTATTGACGAAAATGGTAGTTAAAAAAATGTCCTAAAAAATGAAGGTCTGCGCTGTCGATGAAATCTCGGAGATGGATCATCCGAAACAAAAAAATCAAACGGTTTTAGAATCAGTATGTTGACGACTGTAGCGCATATGATACGATTTTTAAATATATGTAAAAATAACAAAATGGTGGGGATTTTTCGACAAAACAAAAAAACGTGTTTTTTCACCGTTGTTGGCGCAAAAAATAGTAAATATCAAAATTTATAAAAATCCTTGATATGTGCTATAGCTATAGTTGTAAAGAATATGTGGCTAAAATTTCATACGGATCGGTTCAGTAGTTACGAAGATTTTATCAACAAGCCGTCGAAAAACGTTTCGAGAAAAACGCGTTTAAAGTTTGTTTGGGTGACATAAATACATTATACATTTTTTTAATGTATTTCGAAAGTGTATTTATTAAGGCACCACACCAGGGTAAAAAAAATTGTCATTTTTTTTCATTTTCTGAAAGATATATTTGTTAAGAATGCTCTCATCAAATTTGTTGAAGAAATTTGTAAAATTGGCGGAGATACAGCATTTTATGTGAAACCGTTCGAAACTACGTTTTTCAACCTGGTTGACAACACACTAAAAAAATTATTCATCCCATTTGCATGCGCCGAGTCTTAAACTGTTCGAAAATCCAGTCTCTATGGCGCCACGTAGGGATTTTTTTATAAAGGGCCCCCTTCTATTTTATTTTAATTTTATGAACGATGAAAATTTTACATGAAAACCGGAAATAAATTTCTCTGGTCCGCCATTTTTTTAGATATTGAAATTCCCCTACGTGATGCTGTAAACTTATATCTCTAGTTTCTAAATATGTTTTTGGTTTATATTTCAGGTGAACCGTATGTCTTAATCGCTGTCAACCGACGAGCAGCAATTTCGTCGGAGTGTCCTCTTGGATGCGGCGAACACTGCAAACTATACTTTAGATTCGAGTACAAAAATTTGTATACAGTCTTCTATATGTATGTATTGACTAAGAGTATTAATAAAAAAAAATTCATTCATCGTTTGTTTGAAAATAATTACGAAAAATACACCCTCGTACCGCGCACGAACCGTGGTGTGATGCCTTAACGGAGACTTTGTCCTTGAAAGCAGCGGGAGATGTTAGCGGCTCAACATGAGCAGCTAGAAGAAGAGGAGGGATGCCTCTATGGACCAGGCATTGCCGATTAGCGGTAATTATAAACACATTTGTGTAAACACATTACAAAACTTTGAACGCGTTTTTCTCGAAAACACGTTTTTAAAAATGGCTGACATTCTCCTGACCGCTGTAATTAACATATCGACCTGAAATTTGGAGAGCATACTCAGAAAATATGTCTTCACGGAATGACGGATCGTTTTTTCGATAGATACATTTTTGCATTTATTATTTATCTTTTTATGCTAAAAAAACGCGAAAATTCGATTTTTTTTTAATTGCCGTCATTTTCCGAAATTTGTACTAAACAAAAAACCCATCCGTCATTCCATGACCAAAGGGTCACAGATTGATAATATGCTTTGAATTTGTGTTTCAGATCAACAAAGAGGGGGTAGTGATGTCAGCCGTTTACCTCCCACGATTTGAAGACCTGTTTTCGCGGAGCTGCAACGGCCGCCATTTTGGTTTTTTTTTCAAAAAAAAATTTTTTAACGTTCTGTATATCATGAATAAAAGCAAGAAAAAAACCGCACTCAAAAAGCTTTACTCGTTTCCTTTAAAAAAAATAAAATGTAAACACCTGAAATATGGCACTCCAAGGTCTTCCTTAAATGTAACATCGTTTATATCAATATGCATAATATAAACCTATATAAAAAATGCACAAAAATAGCCCTTTTTAGCGTCTAAACTGCGAAGACCCCTTAAATTGATTTTGCCGTCTTGAATCAAAGGTTTTGATTTTGAGCATCTCCTTACGAAGAATCAGGTTAATTCGATTTTCCGAATTTCCGCGAGAAAAATGTCTCTATCGTCGATGAACCGTATTCGATTGAATTCGCTACGAACCTCTTGGTACAGGCGCTTGTAATCTTCGCAAGCTCCGATGCATTTGGAAAGTAGCCTCATGTTGCGCCTGGTATTTCCGGCAAAAATGTCCTTGAAGTCGACGAAGCTTTGCAGACGAACGATTATTTGATTGTGAAGCGCAATGAAGAGACTGCTCATTCTATCGTCATTGTTGAAGAACGGCGAGTTGAGCCAAATGACGCGAAAGGTGTGAAGGATTTTTTTGAGATGCGGCGTCAATTCTTCGGGACTCGTGCAGGCATTCAAATCGGCGCAGGGCTTTTGTAGGAGACCGAGAAATTCAATGTTCGACTTGGACTCGATCATCCCGTGTTCGATCTCCTCACTAAGAGCGACGAACTGTCGCGCGTACGTTGATTGATTCGATGTCAAAATCCTGAGCAGATGTCGCACCTCTGGACTTTGTATCTGATAACTCAGGCCGCACAGATTTTCGTCTGTGATTGAAAAAAAGTGGGGATCACACGTGTGATCGCGGTTATCAACGAGCATCGATACACGATGGTTTTTGCAATTTTTCTCAGCTATTTTGTTACAGATTGCAATGGTTTAAGGGGCCAGTCCACTTTGAAAATGTCAAAAAATCGAAAGCAAACAAGACTTGAAGAAATCGACGATGATGAGCAATCAGAAGGGATTTTGTACGGTGCAGGAATTGCCGATTGAGTTTAGGTAAGAGTTTTTCATAGTATAAACTTCAAACGCGTTTTTCTCGAAACAACGTTTCCAAAATCTCGCTCCATCGTATCTCTAAAACTAATAAACCGATTCTCTTGAAATTTGAACCACAAATTGTAAACATGATTCGCAACAAGATGACCCTCGATAGCTTCAAAATTTTGATTTATACTCTTTTTTGCGAAAAACTGCGAAAAAACGCGTTTTTTTTACTTTTGTCGTTTTTCATCTGCCATTTTTTTATTTTTTGATAAAACTTTATATCGGAGGGTCATTTTGTAGCTGGTATCATACTGAATCTAATGGACTTTGATTGTTTTGTTTCAGACAAGCCGTTGCCGAGTTGTAATGAAGCTACCTAGCCCACCAATTTTTGAGGCGTTACGTTAAACTATAGTTTTTCTACTGAAAAATGAATAAAAATGAATGAAATTTTTTTAAATGTATTTCAAGACTTTATTCATCAAGGCCAACAATTTTTATATTCATTTCTTTTATAAAATCCTCAAAAAAAACATCGCGAAAATAGCCTTTTTCGTGGCTCCAAAGTGGACTGGCCCCTTAAGTGTCAAAGTATGTGTTTCTAGCGTGGCCAGGTCGAGGATATCTTCAATTTTCAATCAACTCAACCAGAATATCATTTTTAACGTTTTGCATGGGGGCTGCCCATAAATTACGTCATTTTAAAATAGGGGGGGGTCTCGTAGTTAGATGACGGTAACGATAATTGGGTGATAACCAGCCCCGGATCGACGATTTTTCCGAGCCGGGGCAAAAACTTTACATTGGCGCCCCTCTCCTCCAGCATTTGAGATTAAGGGGGGAGATCTCTTTAGACGCCCGAAAATGAGTAATTTTTCATGATTTTTAAAAAAATTTGATAAGATAGTCGCATCATTTTAAAATTTTGACATTATCTTATTACAACTTTCAAGTGGTAGAACTTTTTTTTCCTTTTCAAACAAAACAAAATAGCGGCGTTATAAGGTATTTCTTTAGGGGTCTTTTGAAAAACTGCTCATGGTATAGCTCAAAAAGTTATTGATCGATCTGGCTGAAATTTTGGGCAGTTTCTCACTATAATATTATTGGAAGGATATACCTATAAAAATATCAAAAGGTATAAAATTGAAAATTAAGTAGGCTTTGTGATCAAATGTTCGTATTTTTTACCATTTTCTCGACGATTTTTACCACGAAAAAGTAATTTATTTACGCGATAACCTTGAAACTTTAGGTATTTCCTTCCAATAGTCTTATAGTGAGAAATCTGGCAAAATATCAGTCAGATCGATCAATAACTTGTTGAGCTATAACACGAGCAGTTTTTCAAAAGACGCCTAAAGGAATACCTCATCAAAGTTCGTCTCCTAGGCAGTTTTATTTTCGATAGCTAGGATCACGACGCCATTGAAACTCACCAACGCGCCCTGGATGTTAGGCGCTTTAATGAAACAAGTTTTTTCAAACACAAGAATTTCGCGCCCCCTTAAATTGCCGCCCGGGGCAGGTTTGCAGAAACTTGCAGAGACAGAGGTTTGCAGAGACAAACCCCGGTTTGCCCCCCCTTAGATCGGGGGCTGGTGATTACCATAAGAAGAATAGGATGATGTGGGGGGGGTCAATAATCAGCAAAAATCGCAGTATCGGGTGGAAAATTCATTTGAAATTCTTTCTTCAAAAACACGAATATCAGGAAGCTACAGGTCATTTGTGCAGTGGGTAGACGTCGGATGTCAAGGGGTCTTCTCACTTTAGACGCTAAAAAAGGCTATTTTCATGATTTTTTTGATAGTTTTATATTATAGATATTGATATAAAAATTGTTATACTTAATAAATACACTTTCGAAATACATTAAAACATTTTTTAATGTATTTATATAACCCAAACAAAGTTTAAACGTGTTTTTCTCGAAATAACGTTTTTCGACGGCTTGTTGATAAAATCTTCGAAACTCTAGAACCAATCCTTATGAAATTTTAACCACATATTATTTACAACTATAGAAATAGCGCATAGCAAGGATTTTCAAACATTTTAATATATACTTTTTTGCCAAAAACGATGAAAAAATACGTTTTTTTTGTATTTTCTAAAAATGTCCGCCATTTTGTTATTTTTGCATATATAAAAAATCGTATGATATGCGCAATAGCCATTAACATACTGAATCTAAAACCGTTTGATCTTTTTGTTTCGGATCATCCATCTCCGAGATTTCATCAACAGCGCGGACCTACAATTTTTTTAACACATTTTTTAACTACCTTTTTCGTCTATAAATAGTGTCTTAAATAAATCAAAAAATTTTTTTATGTATTTTGAAAGTGTATTTATTAAGTGTAACAACTTTTATATCAATATCTATAATATAAACCTATCAAAAAAATGCACGGAAATAGCCTTTTTTAGCGTCTAAAGTGAGAAGACCCCTCAAATTTTCAGATTACTATGTCTGACCGTTTTTGAGAAAAAATCCGAAAACCGTCCGTGGAATGCTTTATCGGCGAAATGGTGTGTCAAAAATTGAAAAATATGTACGGAAGTGATAATTATATCGAGTAATGAAGTTTGTACCGCACAAGCGAACGTGTAAAAGGGCGAAAAAATGCACAGAGCCACGGAACGATTCGATAAGTCGACACCGGCTTCAAGATGACTGTGTAGATGGTTATTTAATCGTACAGAGTCAGCTGGGATTTCCTGCCAACGAGCCACTACATTTTACGTAATTGCGAGTCCAGTTCTTCTCCCTTTATCTCAGTCTGTTTTCCCCATATGAATTCCTCGTTAGCGAAATACCCTTCCCCTCACCTTTTCCCCTTTATTCTTGTAACTCATTGGTTTAAAGTTTTGAAATACGTCATGAAAATAGCATTTAGCGAGTAGCTTCGAGCAATATTATTGCAGTCACTGTAAAATAATTCGTCTCGGAAATGAATAAGAAAAACCGTTCTAAATTCGACAAGATTCCACCTGGCATACTGTTGGAAAATTTTCGCACATTGAGTATTGATGATGTTGAAGTTTGCATTTTTTTAGTTCTTATTTTTCATTATTATTCGGAACGTTTTTTTGCGACTTGAGGTCGTGAATCTGTAATAAAAATACGCACAAGCGTTCGAATGATTTTTCTAGCCTGTACCGGGGAACAAGAAATTGTATCCACGAAAAAGAATTGATTTTCGTTGCGTTCCAACGATGATAGCTTCAAGATCATGAGTAGTGATGATTATCGGTTGTTTTTGCAAAAATACCTGTGTATGAGTTTCTTTGCGATGGACACCGGATCAATTAGCAAATTTTACGAAATCAACTTTCGAGACTGGGAAGATTTTAAATTTCGAAAATTTATTTTTGTTTTTTTTTCGCAAATTTCGATAGTGCGATCCTCTTTGATTCGGCATCACAGTTAGGTACATATTGGAAAGGTGAAGTACCGTAAAATGGAGTTACTTTGAACAGGTTTTGGAAGTTTTTTGTAGGTAACTTTGCTTTAACATCCTAAATTCCAAGTTTTTTGTGCTCCAATAGAACAATGTATCCTTTGGCTATCAAGTGTATAAGAACGTTGAGCCCCACATTTTTTTATATTTTTTTAAATAAGAAGTGTCAAAGTAACCTCGAGTGGGGGTTTTTTTTTGACAAGGCATTGAAATGCAACGACAAATATGTCAAAGATTAAGGGTTACTTTGACATCATTATGATAAAAAAAATGTAATATTTTATGCATTATACATGGAATAAAATTAAAAACAACGATTTTTTGCAATCAAATTATGTCTTTGTTAAGCAAACATTTTACATAAAAATATCAAGTACCTAGGGTACTATTATAGTCACTCAATCAGTCTTATAACTATCATTGAGATCAAAATCAACTTGAGCAAGATTAGAATCAACTTTAGCAACGTTTTAATACACCTGAACAACAAATTTGAGCAACAATAGAAACAAAGTTAAAAAAGAATGCGTCTGTATCCTCGCACAACACCTGTTGAAGTACCCCAAAAACTGTCAAAGGTACCCTTAATGTCAATTTAACTCCATTTACGAGAACCTTCCTTCAATTAATGGAGTGGAGATCAGTCGGTCGGTCGTAACGTGAGTAGCAGGTCGAATTTCAAAGAACATATACACATGAGCCAGAGTATGAGATGGAAATGCTATTCTAGAAATTTCTGCGCGATTGGTACACTGGTGCATGTACTTTATCAGTTTTACGAGGTGAATTCTCGGCGCATGGTACGCGGGGATCCCGCGTATGCGGTTCTTTCGGTTTTGGGAAACACGATCCAGCCCCGAGGCTCGTACTCTATCGGGTGCGTTTTACTTCTGTTCTCTGCTTTCTGCCTCGTTCCCTCATTCCTGACTTTCCTTCTCCGGTTAATTTCTCTCACTCACTCACTCACTCGCTCCCTCACTCACTCACTCACTCACTCACTCACTCACTCACTCACTCACTCACTCACTCGCTCACTCACTCACTCACTCACTCACTCACTCACTCACTCACTCACTCACTCACTCACTCACTCACTCACTCACTCACTCACTCACTCACTCACTCACTCACTCACTCACTCACTCACTCACTCACTCACTCACTCACTCACTCACTCACTCACTCACTCACTCACTCACTCACTCACTCACTCACTCACTCACTCACTCACTCACTCACTCACTCACTCACTCACTCACTCACTCACTCACTCACTCACTCACTCACTCACTCACTCACTCACTCACTCACTCACTCACTCACTCACTCACTCACTCACTCACTCACTCACTCACTCACTCACTCACTCACTCACTCACTCACTCACTCACTCACTCACTCACTCACTCACTCACTCACTCACTCACTCACTCACTCACTCACTCACTCACTCACTCACTCACTCACTCACTCACTCACTCACTCACTCACTCACTCACTCACTCACTCACTCACTCACTCACTCACTCACTCACTCACTCACTCACTCACTCACTCACTCACTCACTCACTCACTCACTCACTCACTCTCTCTCTCTCTCTCTCTCTCTCTCTCTCTCTCTCTCTCTCTCTCTCTCTCTCTCTCTCTCTCTCTCTCTCTCTCTCTCTCTCTCTCTCTCTCTCTCTCTCTCTCTCTCTCCCCCCTTCTTCTCCCTGTTTGTCGCACTCTTTATTATCAAATCGGCTTGGACTGACGTACAAGAATTTTCCTTGCCTCCACCATAACTGGCAAAAAGCGTCCACCGCAAAAATAACAAACAACCAACGGAATTTCCCTGCGACGGTTATCCACGTCGCATCACGTCAAGCAAAATTTTTCAGCATGGCATCAACTGCAACGAGTTATGACAAATATTCTTCCACCTTTGACGGTATGCATAAAATGTGATTCTCGCCCATCGCAATGTTGAACGGCAAACGTGCAACAAGGGACTTCGGAAATTCCATCGCCATTTTTCTCATTCACAGCATTCGGCACGGATATTTTATTGGTCGGTGAAAATTGTACGTCAGCCAAGGTAGCCGCGCGACGAGTGCAACGAATTTTCAATTTTTCGTTATTTTCGAAATTCAATTGAAATCGATCGTTTTGATAATGGATACGATTACCACGTGTACAATACCTTTGATATTCGATTATCAGAGCCAAATCAAGATTGGGACACCAGCAGGCTCAAAGAGGGCTCATTGATGCGAGCTGATAAAATAAATTTCATCGAAGCTTGTGTCGTTGGAATGGAACGAATTATTTTCCAACTCTTGCTTGATTTCTATATTTTTATTATTATCGGTATTATATTGGTAAATATTTCGATATATTTATTATTATTATTGTTATTATTATTATTAAACTATTAGGATCGCAAATCTGTAATAAGGAAACGCGAAAAAGTTCAAGTGATTTTGATGGCCTGACCTGCCGAAAAAAAATACTTTGGCATTAAAAAAAAAATCTATCGAAATGCAATGACCCCAACATTAACATTATCAAAATGATGGTTCTTTTTATTGTATAAGTACAGTTGGGTCTTATAAATCAGAATTTTGCATTACTTGATTTTCAAGTCCCGTTCGATTTAAAGGGGCTGCATAGCTTAACATTTCAAAAGTACGAATTTTTCATTGTATCGTTTTAGAGCCTAGAGTCTTAACTTTAATTTGCAACTAATATTTGTAAAAATTGCAATACTTATCCAAGTCATGACGATTTTTGTGGAGCGATCCACAAAAATCCAAGCATATGCAGACCCGTCAATAATTTGCGACCAGACTCAACAAACAAAAATCGAACGTCGGTATTTACTTTCGTACTCGGGTGCAATAAAAGGCGATAAGAGAAGGTAACAGCAATACGAGGAATTGGTGGCTCACATCGATAAATCCAGAAGTCGTACTCGTCATTGAGGCAGAGAAGTTCGTGGGGAGTGGTTTGATCCTGGTCGCCAAGGGCCAATCTGATTTGGTGGGTCCAATGTACTACTACTCCCTCGAGACGTTTTACAAGCTCCTTATCGGTGTTTACCTCCTCCACAGTTTGATCGTTTCCTTCCAGCGGCAGATATATCACGGTCAAACCGAGCATTTTGTACCTGAGGTCCGTGAGGCTGCACAAGAACGTGTGCAGGCTGGCACAGAAGTCAGCTTTGACGCATGTATTACGTTCGACGACCGTTAAGGATTACACACTTTGCTCTACGTCCGTTTTCAGGAAATGTTAGGAGGGTAGGGTCAAAGGCGCTATTTTTTTTGCCGGACCCTTCAAATTTACTCGGCCTTCATCGCCATGTAGTCCAGGCAATAAGCATGAAAGTAAGCACTTTTTAGATATAAATACGCAAAATTGATCTAAGGGTAATTGGATGTCGCTCAATCGAATGGCGATAACAATTTTGCAATCAACCTCCGAGAAAATGTTCAAAAATGTTTAAAAACCGTTTAATCCGGATCCTAATAATTTTATCGAAAAATATTTTAAACAAAAGTTGGTCGGGACATAGAAGTACGTAAAAAAGTATTGAACGTTCATCTTTCTATCTTCAAAAATAAGGGAGCAAAAAAATGAAAAACCATTCAATGGGGGGACGAAAATCTCGAAGTAAAAAAAAATAAATAAAATAAAAATTCACATATATCTCGGGTTTTTTTTGTTACATAGTGCTTTAGTAAGAGTTGATCTAACTTTCTAGAGATTTTTAAATTTTTAATTATTGTATAAGTATTGAAAAATTACGACTGAACATTGACAATATTACTGGTTGAAGATCACTGTCAGAAAGAGATGCACTTCATGGCTATCCCGTTCGCACTCATAGGAGGTTCTTTCTATCGTTCCGCCACGCATGCGCGCAACGCGCTCCAACGAGTATCTTGCGTCCCTTACACTCTCAGTGGTGCTTCGCCTGCAAGGCGATTTTGTCTTGCAAACAAATTTTCAATCGGTTTTTTCTCCCTCATTTTTTGAGATACAAAGACGAACGCTCAATACTTTTTTACGTACTTTTATGTCCTAAACAACTTTAGTTTGACATATTTTTCAATAAAATTATTAGGTTTCGAATTAAACCATTTTGAAACATTTTTAAACATTTTTTTCGGGGGTTAATTGCAAAATTATTATCGCTATTCGATTCAGCGTCATCCAATTACCTTTAGGTCAATTCAGCGAATTTATATCTAAAAAGTGGTTATTTTCGAAATTTTTACTGGTCCAATGGTAGCTTCGATAATGCGCAGTTATTGTCGGAAAAGTTACGTCCCTTTGGTGTACAAAAAAAACGTCAATCACGCTTAATCTCTGGACTAATTGGAGTGTCCAGGATGCCAGGATCGTCCTAAAACAACACGACCAATGACAATTTTCGAGGGCACTTGCGCGAGGAATGCACTCAATGCCGGAAACTAGTTGAGGAATACGTTTTTTTTAGTAATCTTCATGATTTTTTTTACAAGGAATGAATGAATAGAATTTATTCAAACTTTGGGAATATTTTATACATATTTTTAAGCAAATATTTAATTTTTTTCGGAGCATTTCCTCTGAAAATATGAAACATATAACCTGCCGACAATCGAAGGTTGCCATCAGACTTTGTGTACACTCTAGAGGCCACAGTTTTCATCGGATATCAATACGACTTGAAGATTACTTTGAGAACATGTCTTTCTTCTATATAAACCTAACACTGAGCAAAAAAATTGAAAATTGCATTTTTTAGAGGTGTTTAAACAAAAGGGTACAATTTTTTCCATTATTTTTGTAACTTTTTTGCTTTAAAACAATATTCTGAAACAATGATATTACCCCAAATTTAGGTTAATATAGAGCGTAATTATATTTTAAAAACTATCACTTTCTAAAACTATATTTTAAAAACTTTTTCAGCTAGAGTGTACACAAATTGGAGAACAGTCGTTTCGAGAAAAACGCGTTTGATAAAAATTACCGTAAAATAAATCATTCAAGACAGTAATGAATTATTTATGCTGCTTGAAGGTTAATAAGCGATTAGTTTTACTAACAATTCATGCAATTAACAAGTCGATTTTTCAGTCATCTTAACTGGTTTCTGGCCTTAAGAGGTTGGAGCGTTCTAGTTGAGTCAAATGACGGTTTAGTAATTTGTTTTTCAATGAACCTCAAATAATTACGTACAAGGTATAGATTTATTCTATAGATGCTAATTTTTCATAAAATATATAATCACAGGGCAAAATTATGCATTTCATATTTCTACTAATGAGAATTTCATATTTCATATTTTCATATTTTTTACATACTTATATATACTTTATGTACTTTATTATTTTCTATAAATGAGAAAAACTTTTGTGTAACTACCAACTAGAAAAAGTGTAACATTATCGATGATAATGTTCGTTGATAACTCGTTCATCCGTTTTAAAAAATGGTTTATCTTGGTGATAAATAGCCAAAAAAAACACATCACCCGTTGCGTGAACGTCTTGCCCATCTCACCGCACGGAACATTACATACATTAAACTATTATTATATCTGGTGTATGGTGGTAAAAAAAAATTCAAAAAATTCGCAACGACTCACCATAGTCTAGACAATACATACATATTTTTCTTAAAATTTAAGCTTTGATTGTGGCTAACGCTCCAACCTCCTTGATTCGTCGACTTCCAATCCGAATAACGATTCCTACTGCCATAAATTCGACGTGCGTCGAAGTACTCGGAAAGTTAGGTGTTTCCATTTTTCAACTCTGCTCACAGTTCGGAAATACCGGGACTGCAACGAAATTTATCGGACGGTCAATTTCGTAAGTTGCCCCGACGCGTGACAAATACCATTTTTCCCCTTTTGAGTGCACGGAAGGGAGGATGGAAAAATCTTAACGGATCTCACTCCCCACCGATGCCAATCGATCTTGCGGAACTGGCGAAACGGTGGATTTGTCGGTGCCGTAATTTTTGGACGTGCCTCGGGTCGAAGAACAACCTTTGCTTTTTTTTCTCGTGACCTACAAACTTTGCCGAACTCTGCTAATTGGAAGAAGCACAATCAAATCTTACCTGTCGTTTTCGCGTTTTCCTTTTAAGGGGTTATGCCTAGTTGTGAAAGTCAAAAAATGACTTTTTTCGACACCAATATATTTTGACTATGTATCATCTCATAAATGTTCCCTCAAAATTTCAAGGTCATCGGATCAAAATTAACAGATTTATAAGCTGTTATGTTGTCCCCCGGCCCGTCGGAACGGCCAAGTGTCGTTCGAAACTTTAAACGTTTTTTTTTTTTCAAAAGGACGTTTTCAATGTCGGTGAACAAAATATCTCAAAAACCACATTGATCTTTCTAAAATTTTAGAGCTTTTTCTAGATGTAAAAATTAACATTATTTTATGGACGGATTTTTTTCCTATTTATACTCTCAATTTGATGAACGAAAAATACCTATTTTTATTCGCGAAAATCAAGACTCTCGTCTTCAACCTTAACTTTTCTCTAATTACTCACATTTTTTCCCTCACTTAGGGTACGAAAATCACTGAAATGCTCTCTCCTATCATCAGTAGAGATTTCCAATCTCAATCAAAGAAAAAAAAGTGGATTGGAAAAAAATTGAATGAATTTAAAAAATAAGAACTTCTGTTGCCTTTCAAGAGTGCGAACTTCACCGCCATTAAAAATATACGTTTCCCATTTATATTTATATAAATGAAGTTATAGAAATAGTTTGATAGATTTTTAGTACCCCATATAGAAATATGCCCAACTGAAAAATGTTGACACAAGAAATAATAGAAATAATATTTATATTAAATAAATAACAATTCGGAAATAACCGTATTTAAAACAATTAAACGTCACATACAGCCACACATAAATATGTCTAGTGATAGAAGTAGGGACATAGATATATATGCTATATATCGAAGACGTTTTTTGAAGACGAAAAAATTGAGAATTCGTAAATGTTTAATCCAATGTAGAAACAACTACTGTCAAATTATTATTTATTAAATTTCAATATTATTTACATTAGTGTACATATATAGACAGATTCATAACAATCTATTCATGCGTAACAAGATTAAAAGTATTGAGATTTAATCAATAATAAAATCATTTAATAAAAAGTTTTTCACCAAATAGATATGGCTCTTGAAGCAAATAATAATATTAATAATATAACAATGGCGTTACAAAACATGTTGGAAATGGTTGTTTTTCAAAATGGATCAATATCAATATTTGAGATCACTGGGACCCCACTTTTTTCATATTACAAAAAAAAGCTTTTTCCCCCCTGAATTTGTGCAAATTCGACGAAATGGGAAATTAGTGCGAGTGCAAGAGTTGTTATTAGCTTTCAAACTGAGCCTCGCCGCATCTCAGCGAATCCGGAGACGTAAAGTAAGAGCGATGAAAATAGAAAGTTGCGCAATGCTTGCTATATTCATTGCTATATTCATAGAAAATTCACAAAGTACGCGGAAAGAGAATTAAAAAAAAACCACTTTCTCACAGAGTCCTATGACTATGAACGAGAGGAGGCAACGCACAAGATTCAACTTTTATTACTGCTTTAAAAACTCGACGGAAAGCACCATCTCCGTGTGCACCTTGAAACGCGCTTCGTATCATCCCGGATTAGCTCCTTAATTTTTGAACACCCTTCCTCACTCTTTCTCTCCCTCTCTCTTTTTCTCTCCATCCCGTTAGCACTCCTACTCGTGCGTATAAGATACTCAACTCGATCTAAAACGCCGATCAAATTTCCGCATGCCAGTATCTTTGACGAACAAGAAATGCAAGATAACTGGCATACTATTTTTTTTTATATCCTCACAAACGGTAAAACCTCATCAGCTACAAACCCTTTGTCCATTAATAATTTTAATCCGCTAGCAATGCATTTTTATAAAAACTTCTATGTTTCATGAAAATTGCAATTTCACAATTACCTTAGAAAATGTACTAATTTTTAGGGCCAACGCCCTTAAAGCGGCCACAACTTTGACGCGTGAAAAAAGTCGTTTTTTCGCAGTCTCTCAAAGTATAATTATTCAAGAATAGGTGGAATAAAAATTCAAGTTAAATTTCATATTGGAAATTGAACAAGGTACTGAAACTTTCAATCGCGGTTTTCTCGAAATGACTTTTCTCAACATGGCCGGAATCATTAGCTATAATTATCCAATTTTTAATTTAAAACACCAAAATTTTCGTAATTGCTGTTGTTAGCGTTGTACGTAGTCGTTTTTTTTTTTGTAATTTAGTATTGTTCAAGTCGCCTCCTAAAAATTTCGCAAAAATCATACTTTCTTTTAACACCCGCAATTTCGTGATTTCTTTCCCACAACGGCTACGTACTACGAGAACTACATTTATATAGATTATAAAACTATTTTATTTTTATTTTTCAGACCAACCATTCTCAACTTATCGATCCGGCCATTGGACCCGATTTATTAACTTTTTATTTTCAAAAATAGAAAGTTACTCCAAATAAGTTCAATGTATGCTTAAAAAATACCTTTTTCCAAATCCCAAGTAAATAATCTAAGACAAAAAAGATCGGAAAAATGACCTTTTTCACAGGGGTAGCCTCCGTCAAATCATTAAGGCGGAAGCCTGAATTAGAAAGTCCAAAAAAGCGTTTTTTTCGGGAACTTTTTTAGAAAGAAAAAAAAACAAGTGAGCCCAGTTCACATTGAGGTATCTTTTCATGTATAAAAAATAAATGTTCAACATGAAACAATAAATGACAATTTATCAGCCTATTCCATGTGCGTCTTGCCACTGCACTGCCCAATCGGCGGGAAGCATCTCGTAATTCTTGACTGAACCAAATAAACCAATAACATTTTCAATTGTCATATGTTTTTCTTCTCGGTGAATTAAGAAAAAGCTGAAAAAATCGTGAAATTATAACTTTTCTCAGGTTTGAAAAAAAAATGTGTTTAAAAAAACACTTTAACGTGCTATACAAATTATTTAAAAAGACTTTTTTAATTCACTTTGAAGAGATTTTCATACTAAAGAAAATAAACTGTAGTTCGATTCAATGGGTCGATAAGTTTTTTTGCCATCACGCCCGCCAATTTGGAAAAAGCGTGAAATTGAAAACTGTCGAAAACGCACTTCAAAGTTTTCAATAGGAGGAAATGTCAATATCAATGACTTTTCTGCTTCTGGCCTTGTATCTTTGAAAATATTTACAACTAGCCTCTGTCACTTTGTAAATATATTCTTCGACAGTTTATCTATCGATGTAAGCAATTAAAAAAAAAGATTTTTCGGACCTTCTAATTCAGGCTCCGCCTCAAAAACTTCGGACCATCAGCAGCACAGTTGTACAAAAACTTTTGTATTTTGCAGACACTACGAATAGACTTCATAACCAACATCCATTTTCCAGTTCTACGAGCATTTTTAAATTATTCAAAAAAAAAGAATTTCAACGAGCGACAGCTTTCTGCAACGTCTCACAGACATTACAATATTCTTCGTCAAATCCTTGAAGAGTCTGGTGACCCTATCGTTGCGTTTCTCTCTACAAAGTACAACTTTCCACAACGTTTCTCTGCGCATTAAAAAAAAACTCAACAACTTCCCATCAATCTGCTAACTATCTCGAGCAAGTCAACGAGAGTACGGTCATACTGCAGGCATTGTGATCGCAAGGCGAAAGAATAAAAAAAAACATAAAAAAAATAACCATCCCAACGATTGCTCCCTAACAGCGAGGGTGAAAGAGCCCTCCGGGGATCCCCAAAAAGTTGCTACGTTTGTGAACGCGCTAGCCCGGGACCTTGATTTGACGGGCTACGAGTTAAGTGACACATGACGCATATATCGATTGGGATGGCGTCACGACGGGCGGAACTGACGACACTGCCAGTTGTTATGACTGCGCGGAACAAAGTGCGCAGCCACCACCGAAGAAGATGCGGACAAAGTGCGTCAATCGTTTACGCGTGTTTTCTTCTTTTTTCAAAATCCCCTTTTTCAGGGGTCAAAAAAAGTATTCTGCAACCGTCCGAGACCAGGAAAACGGTTGTTAGTGGAGTTTGGTAGAGAAGTTCCGCATGCGGTAAGTTCGAGGGCTAGGGGGGGGGGGGGGGTGGAACGAAGGACGAAACAATGGTGACAAACAGTGACGCTCGGCAATGAACAGTGTGAGTGATTATACATTGCATTTGACTGGAAATTATGATAATAGCTTGGCATCGCTTGGTCCTCAACTCCCGCTGCTGCCTTCCCTCCATTCTATTCTGTTCCGGGGTCTAACCTCTGGTACACTCTCCGGAAATTCATCGGGCGTTCCCCACCTTCTTCACTAATGGGATTGCGGTCCAAGTTACAAATTCACTCTGCCATCCCATACCGGCTTCGTTCTACTTGCAGCTATAATGCTTCGAGACACTTGTACACAGCCTAAAACAGCCTCCGCATACGCGCCACCATTTTCCAACTACCCCAAAACTGTTTACACGTTTTGAATTATCGGGAAAATAATAAATATTCGAAATTGATTTTAATCCGAACTAAGGACCACGCACGCGACGGTGTGGCTTTTCATTAACAGCTGCAGCGTTTGAGAATAGCCGCGCCATCCAAGTCCATTGGGTCATTAGGCTGCTGATTCAAAGACAGCGGCGGGCTAAGTAGAATTGAAATTGGAAATTGGGCTGAAGATAATGAAAAGTAATATCGTCGAAACGTGGGTCCGCTGCTGTCCGTTGGAATGGACTCATTTTTATCAACAGTCTCTGCTGTTGATAATGTCGTACGATCGAGAATTGTATCGGTGGTAGGAAGAAGTGGCGCTAGTGGTCCAGAGACACGATACAGAGACGGTAAAAGCTTTTGGAAGCTTTGCAATCACCGACGTGTCTCTTTTTGTGACACTCGCTGCTTTGTCGTTCTCCCTGCACAGCGGAGGAACTTGCAGCTACGTCGCGGAAAACGTTGCGATATTGCTGACTGCGGTTCAACGCTCCGGCAGCCTTCTGGATATCAGGATGGCAATGTTATACTCCGTTGATAAGTAGCTTCATTGTAAGAGCCTCGCAGCAACGTTGCGGAGACTCTTCGTTGACTTTTGTTTTCCGGAGACGCAAATACTATTGGATTTTGGAAAAGTAACGTCATACGACGTTCAAGCACTTCGGTGCTTGTTTTGTTCTTTACTTTCTTTGGGTTTACAGGGACGCCTGGAATACAACAGGACTATATTTTGACGAATACACGCGCTTGGTGCAATACGTAAAAATCTATAAATTCATGACCTTTTCTAGTCGTTGGAAACTTGTATGATACGTATGTAGGGGAACTCGAACCAAGACTAAAGCTAGCCAGCTACTAAACAGTGTGTGCGAGCGCAGTGCTCTCGTTGGAGTTTGGTGGGTGGCGGTGAGGTGAATGAGTGTGAAAGTATCAACTGTGGCGGAAGCACGCGTCTCGAATGAGAAAACAATATCGATTTTTTGACAAAACGATGTAATTTTTTGGTGAAGTTTAACATCGTTTCAGTTCATTTGAGTTGCTGATATTGATTAGAAACAGGTAGGTTAACACAATGAAAGTACTCGTTATTAAGGGGCTATACCAGTGTGAACGCTGAAAATTTGGGTGATTTTCGAGAATTTTTTGGAACGAAAGTACTCAATCAAATGTTTCGGAAAATTAAGGATATATTTGGCTATATTTGACCTATATTACACAATTTTTTCATAGAAAAATATTGAGATCCAAGCGACTTATGCGCTGCCTTCGGAGGCGCCAAAAAAAGTTCCTCCACTGCTGACATGATTCCGGCCGATTGAGTAGCTGAAACCGAAAAAGGAAAAAATGTCATTAAACTGGAAGGTATTTCCTGTACAATGACGTAGGATTTTCGAAAAATATCAAAATCTAACAAAATGGCGTAGTTACGAAAAAAAAGTCTGTTTTCTTGCCTATAAAAGGGTCGTTTTTTTCAATGCCAAATCGTCAATTTTCATCCAATCAAAAATATCCTACGTCATTGTAGAGTAAATATATTCAAGAGTACTCGGTTCAAATTTCAAGTCAATCGGATAATTGCTCTTTGAGTTACAATGTCAGCAAATTTGAAAAATCTCATTTCGAAAAAAACGCGTTTAAAGATTTAACTATCGATTTTTGCAAGATAAAATTATGGAGATACCGCCTTGACATTTTACAGGATATTCTTGAAAGTATGAACTGTCGAAAAAGGCAAAAAAAATCGATTTTTTTTAAGTGTCACACTGGTATAGCCCCTTGATATAATAAGAACGGTTTGTCAGAAATTCTCAAGATTATTGCGTGATTTTTTGTTAATTCGTTAACCGTCTAATGGGGCCAGATGAATACAAGCTATAGCAAAGCCGCAATATTTTACAACGCACCGCTATTTATGTTGGAAGGGGTAAAATGAAACTAATAATGCATTCGGTTCCTCTGCAACCAGCGTTTCTACCAGGGGCAGAAAAAGAATAATTCGTGTCCCATCATTTCCTAGCGCTGTTTCATCTTGCCCCGCATACGGGCTAAGATGGGAAAAATAAAGGTTTAATTAAAAATATATATTGTACACGGAGAAAACAGGGGCCTCGAAGTTTAGAATTAATACAATGCTTCTAAAAAAAATATCATTAAATATCAGAGTATTAAATGGAAGATAAAAATTGTAATTATGGTATAGTAATAATGAAGAAATTTAAATTTTAACCTACGATATGGCACGTAAACTGATACAAAAAATACACTTTATTCGGCATATCGTGATTTTTTGTAGTATTCAAACATATTTTGCCCACGTGATTGGAACAATTAATTTCCAGTATGCCACAAAAAGTACGGTATAAAGAGTCACATTTTACTAATAACTTCGTAATATTTTTCGCTATATTTCGTAATATGCACGCATTATTTTTACTATACAGTGTGAGAACCATTTTCACACTTCTACAACAAGCCTTAGAATTCCGAACTGGCAGTAAACTGCTATACTTTTCTAGCACTGAACATTAGAATTCTGGCAACCAGTGTTAGAATTCGAGGCCATATTTTTCTCCGTGTATGGTAGAAATCAGGAAGACTGAGTTTTTTGCTTTCCAAATTAAAAGATTAATAAATATTGATTAGTTCAGCCGCAAGGTGGGGATATAAAGTGGAATATGGAGGGATTGTATTAAGGCGTTACCCCCACTTGTAGCGCAAAAAAGGCCTTTTTCATGAATTTTTTTAAAGAAAACTACAAAACTTTTTTAATCGATCAATATACCATCTTAAAGAACACATCTTGAAGAACTTTCAGTAATTTTTTTATTGAAAAATATTACATTGTTTAGTGGCAAATGGCCGTCAATGAAATAATGTTTTTATATACACGGTTTGCGGTGACCAACATTGCGGCGAAGTGGACCATTTGAAAAAAAATGCGGATGGATTTAGTCAAATATAAGTATAAACTAGTCTTTAATCGAAGGATTTTAAAAAATATTCATTTTTCACAAAATGGCGGACAGTCGAAGTTAATGGTTCGATTTTAACGAAAAAAACGGCCTCTCGTCATTTTTCACAAAATGGCGGACAGTCGAAGTTAATGGTTCGATTTTAACGAAAAAACGGCCGTTTTTTAGCTACAAAACGGCCATTTTTTCGAAAAAAAAATCGAACGATTAAAGACTACATTTTTATGTATTAAATAAGCCTGCAAAATTTGAAGAAGATCGGTTCCTTAGTGTTCGAGTAATCTTGGTCACCGTCTTCAGAAATGCCATTTTGAGAAAAACGCGTTTAAGGTATTTCCTCTGCGAAAATCTCAACCAAAAGTTTACATACCATGTTCATGTTTAAAAGATTGATAATTGGTTTAAATAGTAATAAATAAAATTAAAAACTACGCAATATTGACTCGGTACTAGTAGATAATACGATGGATATCATTTATTGCCGTAAAATATATTTTATATTGTGTTTTTGATCTACCATTGCCAGTAAACTTTTTGCTGGGACTGTCCAGACTTTGCCCCAATTGTTTTTTTTCCAGGCTTTGCCAGGCTTTGCACCAAAATTGTGAGGGCTTTTCATGGTTATATCTTGGAAACTAGATGGTGAATCATTCTCATTTTTTTTTCACATTATTCGTGATATCTTACTCTAGCTTATCCTCGTTTTTTATCAATTTCTTAATTTTAGTTTTGACGGTAAAATTAATGATGCTCTGTTTGCCAATCATAACGCATCTGTTGCGTGTAAACCAAGCCAACTTTAAGTGTAAATATCTCAGGTTTGGGGTGGTCAAACTTATTCAAATTGCATAGATGTTTGGATAATGTATTGAATAACATATATGTCAAATTTCAACCATTTCTTAATTCAACTCTTCAGTGGAGGTACTACCTTAAAGTTTCAATTTCAGTTTACACGAAGAAAATATTTTTTTTTGTAAACTTACATAGAGTCATCTATTCCGGGCCCATACAGAAGTATGGGCCCAGATACTTATACTTCAAAAAATGCAATAAAAAAATCGATTTTTTCAAAATCGGAAGTGGGGGTAACCCCTTAAACACGACCTTAGCGTTATCATCTTGCCCCTTCCATCTCTCCTACATCTTACCCAGAAGATATAAAGATTTTTCGAATAAAAGATGTGTCAAAAACATATTTTTTCCCTCCTGAAGCCCATTTTTTCCACTGTTGGAATATTCTATCCATCGTTGCTGATACACTGCTGTGCGCTGTGCGAGATTACCACGGGATACCGCTAGAGGCGGACATTTTCATATTTCTGATATTGCATCAATGGCAAAGCTACACGAAGCAATCAATATGCAATATTACAATGCTGTAACGCAGTGTTGTTGCAGAGTTTCGAAACATTTTTCCTATTATTTTGATTGCCTTGTACGGAAGCCCGATGAACTATGGTGAAATATATTTTACGTAATCTGACTGGTTACGTCATTTAAAAGCTAAGTGATGATCAACATCAAGATAGATTTACACGTGTTCGATAAATCGTCGCGATGCTCGAGTTGATCGAGCTGAAGAAAAAAAGTTGAGAAAAAAATTCGATAAAGGGAGGTGCCGAAATAGAACCCAAGCAACGAACATCTGAAGCACAAGAATCTCTTGGGAGATTTTCTGGGGAGCTTGATGGCCCCTTGAAATGATTGTGGACGCAGGGTAGGAAGGAATGATGAACGGGTTTATCGAATTCGCACTGGGAAAAACACCAGCACCAACAATCTTGTACGCGAGACAGGGAGAGAGAGAGAGAGAGAGAGAGAGAGAGAAACAGCGTATGCTTTGTCTTGGATTCTATAGGACGACGTTACAAATCACCCCCAACATCCCTTGGCCTATTCGGTCTTGTATACCGAGCGATATATATTTCGATCTCTCTCTCTCTCTCTCTCTCTCTCTCTCTCTCTCTCTCTCTCTCTCTCTCTCTCTATGTCTCCTTCTGCTCCGCTGCCGAGGACATTGTTATACATGGCAACCGCTCCTTAGCAACATCTTGGGTCCGGCAGATACGCAACCCACCACCCTCTGATAGTTCACCGTAAACGGAAGAGCCCTTCGATTGGAGCTGGATTTGAAAACGCCGATTCTAGAATTGCTTTGCACGATCTATTTCTGTCCACTGCAAAAAATAACGACAGCACAATGAAGCCTCCCAATGCCACGCCATCTTCTTCGAATTCCTGTCAATGCGAGAGATCAATGAGCTGATCATGATTATCGTCGTTGTTACCATTGTTAATCGGAATTCACAATCCATTTAGTCGGCAAGACCTTGCAGGAATAAATCAATCGTTTTGGAACGGTTACCAACGAGTGTCTAGACGATAGTTTTTGGAATTTTTCCCGGCCATTTAGGGGTCTTCTCACTTTAGACGCTAAAAAAGACGGCTATTTTCATGAATTTTTTTGATAGGTTTATATTATAGATATTGGTATAAAAGTTGTTACACTTAATAAATACACTTTCGAAATACATTTAAAAAATGTTTTTCATGTATTTATGTAACCCAAGCAAACTTTAAACGCGTTTTTCTCGAAACAACGTTTTCTGGCTACTGAACCGATCCTTATGAAACGTTAACCACATATCCTTTACAACTATGGCTATAGCGCATATCAAGGATTTTGCTTAAATTTTGATATTTACTTTTTTGCCAAAAACGGCGAAAAGAGCACGTGCTTTTTTGTTTTTTCGAAAAATGTCCGCCACTTTGTTATTTGTGCATATATCAAAAATCGTGTGATATGCGCTATAGCCATTAACATACTGAATCTGAAACCGTTTGATTTTTTTGTATCGTATGACCCATCTCCGTGATTTCATCAACAGCGCAGACCTACAATTTTTTAGGACTTTTTTTAACTACCATTTTCGTCTACAAATAGTGACTCAAATAAATAAATAAAAATTGTGATGTATTTCTAAAGTGTATTTATCAAGTGTAACAACTTTTATATCAATATCACTAATATAAACCATCAAAAAATTCATGAAAATAGCCTTTTTTAGTGTCTAAAGTGAGAAGACCCCTTTATTGAGCGATTGCTGCGGTCGGAGCATTAAGGGGCTATACCAGTGTGAACGCTGAAAATTTGGGTGATTTTCGGGATTTTTTTTGAAAAAAAGTGCGCAATTCAATGTTTCGGAAAATTAAGAATATATTTGGCTATATTTGACCTATATTGCATAATTTTTTCATAGAACAATATTGAGATCTAAGCGACTTATGCGCTGCCTTCGGAGGCGCAAAAAAAAGTTCCTCCACTGCTGACATGATTCCGGCCGATTGAGTAGCTGAAACCGAAAAAGAAAAAAAGGTCGTTAAACTGGACGGTATTTCCTGTACAATGACGTAGGATTTTCGAAAAATATCAAAATCTAACAAAATGGCGTAATTATGAAAAAAGTCTGTTTTCTTGGCTATAAAATAGTCGTTTTTTTCAATGCCAAATCGTAGATTTCCATCCAATCAAAAATATCCTACGTCATTGTAGAGCAAATATATTCAAGAGTACTCAGTTCAAATTTCAAGTCAATCGGATAATTGCTCTTTGAGTTACAATGTCAGCAAATTTGAAAAATCTCATTTCGAGAAAAACGCCTTTAAAAATTAGCTATCGATTTTTGAAAGATAAAATTATATTTACCATAAAAACTGCTAATCAGCTATACCTGTCCCATACAATGGACCCTCTTCTTCCTCGAATGATGCCTGCTGAGGGGCTGAAGCTTTTCACACTGGTATAGCCCCTAAAAGGCGTGTGCCTATCAGGGTCAGGTCAAGCGACTTTTCGTTTTGCGAGCAACTCAACTGAAGACCATTTTTCAATCTTTGTCAATTACAGTTTTGCATGACAAACTGACCTGTATTATTTTTTAGTATTATTATTATTTACAGTCAGGCATGGAATGTGAACATTTCAGGGCTCTGGGTTCAGTCGTTTTTGAGAAAAATTCCAAAAACGTTTCTGCGTCGTCGAAATCGTGTCAATTTGCTTCGAATTTGGATTCTTAGCTTGCACGGTTATGATTGTCCCATTAGATCGAAAAAAATAACTTTCGAAATTTATTCGATACATGTTTCAAAAAGTCTCCAAAGATGTGGCATATAGATATTGGTCAGCATTAAATTCCTCCTTTTCTCTTTATTTCCGAAATTCAAAAGTACTCCCACTAATTCTACTGAATTATTCGAGATCTCTAAGCCGAAAAGTTTGAGAATCCCATACGGCCAAAACGTCTCAATCCAAAAGGCTCGAAAAGCCTTTAAAAGTCGTCATATTTTACCCAAAAAGTTTCGTAACTCGAAGAGAATCTGACGTAAATTCCTGAGGTTCTCTCGCATTGAGACAATTGTGGCCCGAAATGTGAAATCCTGTGCAGTGGAAAAAAAATGGCAATGGCTGAAGTCATCGTTCGCGACGGTGTGTTCATAGGGTGTATATAATGTGTCACGTGACGAAATAAGACACCCTTGCGAAACAGTCGCCGCGGGAGTTGAAACCGACAGGGCGTGGATAGCCACTGGCAGTTAAGATCGATGAGAGTCGGACATTAAGGCAGTTGGCACACTTGGGTGCAGCATCCACGAGTGTTTCGAATTAAAGCGGCGCGTCCGTGTACTTGGATTTGGACATACACAGGGAACGTCTATAGAGCTCTCGAAACCACGGAATTTCGAAATGAAATAAGTCGAAAAAAGAAAGAAAAACAACGAGAGAAAAAAAAGTCGCTCAGCAGACTGGAAGTCCCGAGGAAAATTCACGCGAATGTTGTTCCGGATGTGCACCCAAGCTGGGACCGACTGAAACTGGGCACGCAAAGACAAGAGCGCCAACGTCGAAAGCGACGAGGAGCTGAGCTTGGCACGCGTTAAGTTCAACGTCGAAAGAGGCGGAAGTTGGTCGCGATGGAAATTGACATAGCGGGGAACGTGGCGTTGGCACGGCCGCGATTAAAAAAAAGTAACTGTTGTGATTCTTCTTTGATTTTATTCGCTTGGGTCAAAGGAATTGTCTCTTCGAATCATATATTTTTTTTTCCTTTTCAGAATCGTAATTACATAAATTCAGATGATTTTTATTTTTTCACTTCAATTTAAGTGACCGGCTAAATTAATGCACATCTCTTAGAATCATCGATTCATCACGTTTTTAGGAGCACACCTTCGCTATTCACCCTTTCACCTCGCAGACTTAAATTGTTTGTTTTAATCAAATAAAAATTAATTCGAATTTCGGTCCGCCGAATTTTTTGTATTCAATAAAATCACGTACAGTGAAACTTCAGTTATACGTTTTTCAAGGGGTACATCAAATATGACGTATAAATGAGAATGACGCAGAAGTGAAATACAGTATGTATTTGAAAATATTTAACATTTGAAAATGACGATGGGTGCATAATTCACCATGTTTTTCAATAGTAGTACCTCTATTAGGTTAATGTTCGGCTTCCAATTGAAAATTTGACTCACAATAATTGAGTAACGAGCCAACTCAAGTTTTCGAATTTCCGTTTTGAACTTTTATTTAAGGGGTTTGGCCACTCTAGAGGCCGAAAAACTAGGCTTTTGGGATTTTTTTCCAGAAAAACTACAAAATAAATCGATATTACAATAAAGGGTATTTATCATACATATCAGTGACTGTATACAATAATTTTTTTGAAGCGATTAATTCCAAAATGGCGGCTGTGCAGCGTTTGTCTCAAAACTGCATTTTTTAAGTTGGCCGGAAACATAACTCAGACAATTTTCAACCGATTCACTTGAAATGTTGAATATATCTTGAAAAATACATTGTGTATGGAAGTACCTAGGATTTTTTTTATATTGCATAGTTCACTTGTTGCTAACAATTGTCTGACGATTTTTTAGGCAAATTTTTCATTTTCCAAAAATTCTCATCAGATAATTGTTAATAACATATGAACTATGCAATATAAAAAAAATCCTACGTACTTCGATCGACAATTTATTTTTCAAGATAAATTCAACATTTCAAGTGAATCGGTTGAAAATTGTCTTAGTTATGTTTCCAGCCAACTTAAAAAATGCAGTTTTGAGATAAACCCTGCACAGCCGCCATTTTTAAATTGAGCGCTTGAAAAAATTATTGTATACAGTCACTGATATGTATGATAAACACCCTTTTTTGTAATCTCGATTTAGGTTGTAGTTTTTCTGAAAAAAAATCCCCAAAAAGCCTATTTTTCCGGATCTAGAGTGGCCTAAGGCCTTAATGCAAGTTTGTAACACTAAGCTTCGACCTTATAGACTAGTAAATAACAGACAGGTTCGTATTAATAAGAGATGTGTAATCACAGTACATGCATACATAGTCGAGGCCAGAAACATAAAAACATCAAAACATCGAAACATCGAAACATCAAAACATTAAAACATCAAAACATCGAAACATCAAAACGCAATCACAAGACATTTTCTCCGGCGAGAGAATATCACGTGTGATTAACGTATAACTGAGAAAAAACGAACCTCAAAACCGATGCTGGGGAATGAAATTAATAACGCATAAGCGCGAAAAACCTATAAGTGAAAAACGACGAAATGAAAGTTTATTATCATCTTTATGAATGGAATCTGTCAGGGCTAGAGAAATTTGAAGTATAAATGATAAAAACGTATAAGTGCAAAACGTATAAACGAGGTTTCACTGTATTTACTTCAAGTGAATGTTTCGATCGATTGCAACCGACTCCAAAAAAAATCATTCACTTGACTCCAATAAAATTTGGTTCGAGTTGAATACACTTTTTTATTCAGTGCAATTAAATTATATATTTGACGTATGCGAATATTTTATCTTATTATAATTAAAAGGATATTACTTTTCATAGGGAAAAAAACTGGAGCCTGATAATCATATTCATTTTGCCAACGTTTTGGAAAAAATACCATCAGGGATGAAGTTTGCCAATCGAACTAAATAGAATCGTTAGCACGGATTGGTAAAGGCCGTCATTTTCTTATAAAATATTGATGCGAATAAATGAATCGACTAACTCAAGAAAAGGATACTGTCGGACCAGGTCTTCATTTTGAAAAATTTCGGCGCCAGTAAATTAGCGGTCACCCTGAGAATTGTGGCTTCGATATCCTCGTTAACCGTGCCGAACATCACGTTCGCATCGAAGTTTTTTGCAGTCACGATATCCGCGGGTGCACGGATGAAGTATGTGAGTTCGTGAACTGGCATAATAGGAACATTCAGCTCGGAAGTTAGAACACTGCCGCGGTAGTATATGCTAAGGATCGTTTTATCCGGGATCGTGAAGAAGTCGCGAATGTTCGAATCGCATTGATCGTTCCAATGCTTCTCCTCTAATCCGCTCAACGTCGTCAATTGTTTTATGATGTCCACCTGAACCGAGAGACAAAAACAGTATTGGACACCTGTAGTATGAAAAAGTAGCCTAGATATATGCTCTTTGAAGTTTGCAGCGTTGGAATGCAACGAAAATTCTTTTTTATTTTCGTTTGATGTCCATTTTTATTGTCATCCAATATCATTTTTGATAGATTTAAGTTCTAGGTCTCCAATAAGAATCTTTGAAAATGTTTGCCATAACTTTGGACCGCAAAAAAAATGGGAATTGGAAAACTTTGTCAATTGTTTTATTGTCATCCAATATCATTTTTGATAGATTTAAGTTCTAGGTCTCCAATAAGGATCTTTAAAAATGTTTGCCATAACTTTGGACCGCAAAAAAAAATGGGAATTGGAAAACTTTGTCAATTGTTTTATAATGTCCACCTGAACCGAGAGACAAAAGCAATATTGGACACCTGTAACATGAAAAAGTAACCCGGATATATGTTGTTGAAGTTAGCATCGTTGGAATGCAACGAAAATTCGTTTTCATTTTCGTTTGTTCTCCATTTTTATTGGGGTCCAAAATAAGTTTTGATAGATTTTGGTTGTAGGTTTCTAATTAGGATTTTGGAAAAACTTCGCCATAACTTTGGTCTACTAAAAAAATTGGGTATTGCAAAAACGTCGTCAATTATTTTGTAACGGCCACCTGAACGTTTGAATATTATCCTTATCAAAATTTAATAAAAACAAAAAGGTATAAAAGGTGGCCTAGATATGATAAAAAAGTTCGCCATAGTTTTGGCTTGCCAAAAAAATCGGCAATTGGAAAAACATCGTCAATTATTTTATACAATCAAAAGCAGTATTGGACACCTGTAGTATAAAAAAGTAGCCTAGATATATGTTGTTGCAGTTAGCATCGTTGGAAAGCAACGAAAATTCTTTTTTATTTTCGTTTTTGCTCCATTCTTACCGTCATCCAAAATGATTTTCGATAGATTTTGTCCGTAGGTTCTAAAGAGGGTCTCGAAAAAAGTTTGCAACATCTTCGGTCTGCCAAAAAAATTGCCTATTGGACAGAATTTCTTTTTCGGTTTCTAACAATGCAAGCTTCAATATCATCTAGATATTCCAGTACGTATAGATTCCCTATGAATCCATATTTGATATTTGGAGGCTCGTGGACAGTGTTGGGCAACATTTAATTGCTAGAGCAACTAAAGATTGACAATTAATTAATTGTTAATCACGACTATAACCCGTAACAATTAATTAATTCTAATTGTGATAAATCACGACTAACAATTAATCACTTGTTAATTGCTATAGTCGCAATTAACAGTTAACTAATTGTTAATCGTGACTTTTCACAATTAGGAACTAAGTAATTTTCGATCTTATAAATGTATTTGATTAAAAACTAACAATTCAAATTGATTATTGTATAGGGCGCAGAGTCGCTTCAGAACAAATGTATATGTTATTGAAATACGTATATGAGTTTATTTAGGTTTGTTTGATTCGAATATTCCTTCATTAATACAATTCAATACTACTCTTTGGATTTGTTTGGATTTGATTGGGCCCAAACAAACCCAAAGAGTAGTATTGAATTGTATTAATGGATCAATATCTAAATCTTTTTTATCTGATATATGTAAAGTTGAATAGGTTAATTGCTAGTTTTAATTGTTTCTTAGAACAACTAAAAAGTGATTTGCAATTATTTTGATTGCGAGGTGCAATTAACATAAATTAATCCAAATAAATTAATTGCAACATACAATTAATTTAATTGCAATTACTTTTATCGTCAATTGATTAACTGATTGAACATTTAATTGATTAACGCCTAACACTGCTTGTGGGTTACACAAATGTACCATTTCATCAAACGACAATTACTTTTTCGTCATGTCATTTTTGTTCTAATATTGCCGAAGGTATGGCAGATAGGAGTGTCAAATAAAAAAGCGTTTTTCTTACTTCTATTGGGACGTACATTGGCAAATAATAGAACCAGCGCCGGCAAAACTTCAAAGCGCTTATCGTTACACGAGGCATCAACTTTTCCATACGCAGTGTAGAAAAAATTCTGATGTTCGAAAAGTTCCCAAATAATTTCCGACTACGTCCTCAATTGATCTCCTTGCTCAACGGCTTTTCAATAAACCCTATCCCGATAGCCTTTGGGGAATTCTATTGTGGTGATCCCCATGAGTGCAGCCACGCTGAAGCCCGCGAAGGACCCGAATTTTATTGGGGCTGCCCCGACAATTTCCCGCAACCAGTGTTGGAATAGGGGAAAGCCTGTGAGCGGAATAAAACGATGGTGGGATTCGTCAGAACGACATGTCATCGGAAGTCACAGCTTTACGATGTCCCAGAACGAGGCGGGCTCTTTGGCAACATTGTGAAGAGTGACGTTTTATCGGCGAGTGTACAAGGCAACATTGGACAGCAAGCGCGAGACACGATCGATTCGGGCTAAATAATGTTCGAAGAATGGTACGGATCGATTGGTGAACGTGTTACGTGCTTTTGGCAGTGGTTCGATCAGCGCGTATGGGGGCGGAATTTCAATCAGTTCGCGAACTGGATTGTGTTCCCCCGCAAGCGGTACCACCGTGTTCGATCGCCAAATTTATTTAGACGAAATTTTGCACCGGGGCTTGCGGTGCTCGGAAAGCTCCGCTATGAGGACACACAGGGCCTCTCGTCTTCCCGTGAATGATGACGCTCCTTGGCCCCGCGCCAGACTTGTAAATACCTACGTGTCGTATGGAAGGAGTTACGTGCGAAGAAGCGTGCAGACGGCAATAAGTCCGGGCTCAAGCCCCATTCAAAATGTTTCGGCGATTCTCAAGTCCTGAATTCGTTTGGGAGACACATATAACGTCGAACTCTTGACAACCCCGCCGAGGCTGTGACAATGCCGAATAGTGACAGGCGCTATTCCGGAACGGCGAATTGCAGCGGCAATCACGTCGGCGCGAGACTCCGGGTGGGGTTGAAGTTTGCATCGGTGGAACGCAACGAAAATTCTTTTCAATGTCACATTTTTATTATTATCCAAAATCATACTTCGCAAATTTGTCGTAGAACGCTAAATGAGAGTCCTAAAAAAGCTTGCGTCATTCTCGTAGCTCATATCTGCCGAAGAAAATTGTGAAAACAAAAAAAATCATTTTCTTTGTATCCCAACGAGGCAAACTCCCAGGTAGGAAATCAAAAGGCTGACGATGGAAACAAGCTTGTGCTAGCCTTGTTTCACCGAGCCTGAGTGAGACAGACCTGGCCCAGGTTTCATTGCATCGTTTGGAGCAGCCTGGAACCAAGACTGGCTGCTTAGCCTAAACTCAGGGTTATTTCAAACTTCATTCAGCCGGTGAATTTTGAGGCTGATAAATCAAGGCTGGATGCAGGCTTGTTTCAGGTTGTGATAAAATAAAATAAGTTTAAAATAATATTTTTTCTGTACTTTTACGAAAAAAAAATTTAGCAATAAATTTTTCGGGTGCGAAGGCACGAAAAACGAAAGCGCAGGAGGCAGCTCAGAACATTTAAACATATGCTCTTATCGATATTTATGAGGTACACAAAAAAGTATATACGAAAACAAAAGTACGCAATAACATAAAGTTTTGTTTTTTAAAATATTTTTTATATATATTTTGTAACAAATAATATAACAAATAATAAATATATATAACAAATAAAATGAATTCTTTACAAATTTATTAAATTTACCCCAATGTAGAATATAGAAAACTAAAAACAGGCCTCATATAGCCTCGGGAAGAGTTTGGGAAAAGCCTGGTCATAAATGCTCGTGAAGGCTTCATTAAGGCTCGTTTTGAGCATTGTTGTTTCGTCGTTTCAGGCTTAGTACAGGCTTTTCTACCAGCCTTTGGTCAAGCCTGTGTGCAAGAGCCTGAAACCGCGTTATCATTCAGAGGTTCAGCTAGATCTGAAATCAGACTGGTGCTCAGCTTGAATTAAAAAATGTGAGCCTTGTTTCAGAGCTTGGCGAGCCCTTTTTTCATCGTCAATTCCTACCTGGGCTTCAATGTTATAGACTCCGGCTAAACTCAAACGACGCAAGTTGACGGGATGGATCGGTTACGCGTTCACTCTACCGAAATGGAGCGGGATTGTTTAGGTTGATGCACAGTGGTGACGACTTGCGAGTCGTCGAGGGACGTGGAATTATCTTGCTGCTCGCGTGGTGACGGGAAATCCGTGAGTTTTTCCCATTTTTCGTGAAAACGGTTGGCCCGAATGGGCCCAAACTTGGCCAGTCGACGTGCGACTACCAAAGGAAGGGCCCGTGACTCCCGGATTTTTGGGATTAGGAACATTAAGGGGTTGCGTGGGTTGGGGAATTAAAAAAAATTGTTTTTTTTTTTAAATCTTATTATCCAATAGTACAATATGTCTAGAACATTCGCCGAAAGTTTCAAGCCAATCGGAGTAAAAGTCTAGGAGAGAGAGCCATTGGGAATTCCCCCCGTTGGCAAAGACTGGCCAGGAGCGACGCAGGTATATCGCATTTTTCTCAAAACATCATTTTTGAAGTCGGTGGAGACGATTTCTCAAAAACGAATGCACCGATCTTATTGAAATTTTGCAGGCTCCTTCAAATAGCATTGACTAGTGATTCAACGAAGGTTTTTTTTCGATTACAACTGATTTTACAAGGCTATACGTAGTGTCAATTGTACCAAAAATTGAACTTTTTTGCATGCAACTCTGCCAAAAATTCAAATTCCAATTTTTCAAAATCCTTCGTTCAATCACGAGCTATACTTATCTACTAACAGAAAAAAATTGGTTTTTTAAATTTCAGATTAAGCTATCATGAGTTATCCTGACCACCACAAGGACACTTTTTTGGGGGTCTCCGGAAACCAGGTCCCACCGACTGAATTTCCAAAATTTTTGGATGATTTTTTAAAAAATATTGTCGAAATGTTGCTCATTTATGTGCTAAACATTTTAAATAAAATAATTAATGTATTATTTTTTTTCATTGAGAAAATATGCTTTTTTACTGTGGGTATAAAATCATGTGTGAAGTCAACAATTTTTTTCGTATGAAAAAGTGATACACTCATAAAATTAATTACACATCTATTTAGTATGAATATCAAGCTGTTAGAAAATATGTACGTTTATTTTTTATGTACAAAATGGCCGACTACTCGAAACTTCTCGAAACAGCTTTTTTCCAATTGGCGTGACAAATAACTTCAACAATTTTCACTCGATTTACTTCAAATTTGAAAGTGATGTTCCTAATTGAATTTCGCAGAGCAGTACGTACGGAATTTCTGATTAATCGAAAACCTTTCATTTTATGAGCAGTTTATAAGCAGTTATGACGAAATTTTTCACTGGAAATTAATTTCTTAAGTTCAAATACCTAGAACTTTTGAATAAAACAATATTTTTTAAATTCGGTACGTTCTTCTCTAGGTACTCCAATGTAGATTGACGAGAATTTTTGTTTTTTGTTCTAGGTCAAAATTATGAATGCTGAATGTCACGCCGCGGTGCGCCTAAAAAAATGATAACAAAAGAAAATATTAGTAGTCGGCCATTTCGTACATCGAAAAAAAAACAATATATATTTTCTAACAGCTTGATATTGACACTAAATAAAATTTGTTAAATTCACACCTGATTTTATACCCGGTACTGTGGCCTATGGCCTTAAGCATCGATTTGCCACGCGAAACTTCGAGGGACGAAGGACGATGAAGCTTGCATCGTTGATATGCTACGGAAGTAGTTTTCATTATCGTTTTTTATTTTTTTCATTATGTTTATTGTCTAGAATCTTTTTTTGAAAATCTAGGTTATTGATCTTTGAGATTGATGAAAAAGTGGGCGATTGAGGAAAATTGACTCTCGCTGCGTTCCAACGGTGCAAACGACAGTGTGATGAAAAAGGTTGAAAAAAGAGCTTCCGGTTGAGGTGATCGCAAATCGCGTAGAGACTCGGCCTAACTACGGTGGAAAGGAATATTTTGATGCTCGAACCATCGCAATCGGTGAAAAAATGGCTGAGAAAAATACGCAAAACTATCGTCTAGGTAAATGTTGATAATTGTGAGGTGTGTGCGCGTCACAAGCCAAACGGAGCGGCCGAGAGGTGCCTGGATCTTCCTTATTTAAAGAACAACACAACGGCACTAATTTGGTGTCGGACAACAAACCCGCACATGACGGGACGAAAAATGTCACCCCCTTTCCCGAGATTTATGCGGTTGCAACTAAAGTGTGGTGTGTTTTAAGCACAGCGACATGCCCTTTATTACGAAACTTTATGATTTGTTGTGAAAGTTTCTTCATAAAGCTGACGCTCCAGCCTGCCTGTACAGCCAATAGAACAATCATTTTTCTTCTTGAATGAGTTCGACATTAAATTCCGTATCCCGTTCACTCGTCCAGTTTCGGCGCAAGAATTTCTGAAGCCAATTTCACATTTGGGTATTCCCTTTTAAGGAGAGATATACACCTAGATGGTCGAGGTCGAGGATTTAGAAGCTATGAACATTCCGTCGACCGTAGAAGACCTACACTATGGGCCTGGTATCGATGATTCCATGTAAGGTGACAAATTTCATGATTTATTCATTCCCAAATTTTCAAACGCGTTTTTCTCAAAACCACGTTTTTCAAATCGGTACCCAAAATTTCTCGAAAACCAATGAACCGATTGCCTTGAGGTTTTTTGTGGTTATTCTATACACCATTATCTAGTACTTGTCATAGGATTTTTTTCCGTTACTTAGTTTTTGTTTTATAGGCAAAATAATAACTAATTTTTGGCCCAAAAATCACTATTTATGTTCAAACGTCCGCCATTTTGTCATAAATCGATATTTTCAAAATCGGCTATGACAAGTACTAGATTATAGTATCTAATTTAATAATCTTTCTGGTTTTTTTTCAGATGATTTTTGAATAAACGCCAGTGGGTACCGTATACGCAGATTTTTTTACGACGCTCCAAGGATCATACAATATCCTTGTATATTTTTGATATTTTTAAATAAAGAAAATCAAACATATTTTTGAATGCATATACTTTTAGATAATTAAAACCCCAATCCGAAATTTCAAATAGTTTTCCTTGAAAAAATTCACAAAAATGACCTTTTTCCGGCTCCTAGGTGTATATCTCTCCTTGTGGGGTTACCCCCACTTGCGATTTTGAAAAAATCGATTTTTTTTATTGCATTTTTTTGAAGTATAAGTATCCGGGCCCATACTTCTGTATGGGCCCGGAATAGATGACTCTATGTAAGTTTACAAAAAAAAATATTTTCTTCGCGTAAACTGAAATTGAAAGTTTAAACGCGTTTTTCTCAAAATAGCATTTCTGAAGTCGGTGACCAAGATTACTCGAACACTAATGAACCGATCTTCTTGAAATTTTGCAGGCTTATTTAATACATAAAAATGTAGTCTTTAATCGTTCGATTTTTTTTTTCGAAAAAAAATGGCAGTTTTATAGCCAAAAAACGGCCGTTTTTTTTTCGTTAAAATCGAACCATTAACTTTGATTGTCCGCCATTTTGTGAAAAATGAATATTTTTTAAAATCCTTCGATTAAAGACTAGTTTACATTTATATTTGACTAAATCCATCCGCATTTTTTTTTCAGATGATCCACTTCGCCGCAATATTGGTCACCGCAAACTGTGTATATAAAAACATTATTTCATTGACGGCCATTTGCTACTAAACAATGTAATATTATTCAATAAAAAAATTACTGAAAGTTCTTCAAGATGTGTTCTTTAAGATGGTATATTGATCGATTAAAACAGTCTTGTAGTTTTCTTTAAAAAAATGCTTGAAAAAGGCCTTTTTTGCGCTACAAGTGGGGGTAACCCGTTAAGCATCATTCGGTCGTTCTCAGGCACGATAGTTCGTCTAACAAATCGAAAAAAAAATCATCGTGACGAAAAAGTTCTTCTATTTTCTGACGTGTTGAAGTGTTCACAAAAAATGTTGCGGCTTATTGTTCGAAAACTGAATTTTGTTAAAACGAAAGAAAACTTTTCGTTGATCTTATTCAAATTTATATTAAACAAGAAATAGCTTGTCAAGCAAATTTGAAAAAATCATAATGTGATAAAAATATCCTTTATTTTCTGACGTGTTGAAGAGTTTCCAAAAAAAAGGCTGAGGCTCGTGATTAAAAAACTAAAATTTATTGAAATGAGACACAGCTTTTCATCAATCTTATTAAAATTTAATCAAAACGAAATGGAGCTCATTCAAACAAATCGAAACGAATCATTGTGACGAAAATGTTCTTTATTTTCTGACATGTGGAAGAGTTCGCCAAAAACACTGAGGCTCATTGTCCAATAACTAAATTTCATTGCAATGAGGGACAGCTCTTCATCAATCTTATTAAGATTTAATCAAAATAAGAGATGGCTTTTCAAACAAATCGAAAAAGAATCATTGTGACGAAAAAGTTCTTCATTTTCTGACATGTTGAAGAGTTCACAAAAAAACGTTGAGGCACATGATTAAAAAACTAAATGTTATTAAAACCAAACAAGGCTTTTCATCATCCTTATTAAAATGTAATCAAAATGACAGAAAGCTCATTTTAAAAAATCAACAAAAATCATTGTGACCAAAATGTTCTTTATGTTCTGACATGTTGAAGAGTTGACAAAAAAGCCCTCAAGCTTATGATTCAAAAACAAACTTTTATTGAAACAAGACAGTTTTTAATCATCATTATTAAAATTCAATCAAACCGAGAGATCCTCTTTCAAACAAATCGGAAAAAAATTATTGTGACGAAAATGTTCTTTATTTTCTGACATGTTGAAGCGTTCACAAAAAATGCTGACGCTCATAATTCAAAAACGAAGCTTTATTCAAAGGAGACACGGCTTTCCATCACCCGTATTAAAATTTAATCAAAACGAGAGGGCTCATTAAAAAAATCGAAAAAAAATCGTTGTGACGAAAATGTTCTTTATGTTCTGACACGTGGAAGAGTTGACAAAAAATGCTAACGCTTATAATTCAAAAACTAAATTTTATTGATACGAGATACGGCTTTTCATCATCCTTATTAAAACGTAATTAAAACGAGAGAGAGAGCTCATTTAAAAAATCGAAACAAATCGTTGTGACGAAAATGTTCTTGATGTTCTGACATGTTGAAGAGTTGAGAAAAAACCCCGAGGCTCATGATTCAAAAACAAAATGTTATTTAAACACAAGACAGCTTTTCATTACCCTTGTTGAAATTCAATCAAAACGAGAGACAACTCTTTTAAACAAATATAAAAAAATTCATTGTTCATTTTCTGACATGTAGAAAAGTTCACAAAAAACCCCGAGGCTCATCATTCAAAAACTACATTTTATTGAAACGAGAGACGGTTGTTCATCAGTATTATCAAAATTCAATTAAAACGATAGATGGCTTTACAAACAAATCGAAAAAAAATCATTTGCGAGAAGTTCTTGACGACACGAAAAAGCCATGCACCGTCAGCAAGCTATGAACATGGGACGCATGTATGTCACAGCCCAATACAAGTCGAATACAACACGCCATCAAGTGCCTCGTCAGTGACATATGCTCGTGCGCTTCACAATATCATCCCTATTCGCTGCTACGATACAATTACACAATTAATAAATAACAACAGTTTCCCCGCAGAGTTTCGATGCTTCATTCGATACTAACTCAAGGTTTGGCTTAAATGAAATGCTTCACAATTAACTGTACGAGCGCACGTGCGTGTCTGTGTGCGTGATATCTAACCCTGCGCTGCTTCGTGAAACAGCTGCAACTCCGTAGCAACAGCCAATTAGCAGACGAATAAAACGACGACAATACCAATCTCGGAGTTGGGATTCGTACGAATAAAACTAAATGCAAATGGCGTACCGGTTCCCTTTATCACGGATGGAAGGTACGTAGGTATCCGTGGGAACCGTTGAAAGCAGAACTTTAATCTCCCACTCCCACTCGCGGGATGGAGAACGAGCAGATAGCACGACATCTGTGCGCGCAGCTTTATGCATTCGCATACCCATTATGACACGTTTGGGGGAACCCTTTTTTTTCCGTTTCGTTCAGCTCTTGATCTGAAGAGTCGTTATAATAACAGGTAGAGGATAACCGGTGGGTGAGAAAACGCATAAATAATTCATTCGGGAGATGGAACGATGCAACTTTTTCATCGATATTTTTGCAACGTTCGCCAACATTTAATTGGCAGTTGAATTATGTATTGGCGCATTGTAAAAAAGTCGGACTAATCCGCGAGGAAATTTCACGGTGATTGCGGCGCCGCCGCGAAATCGCCACTTTAATTTTTTTCCATATCGGTTCTGTTTCGTGGCGATCTTTTTCTCGCGACAGGAAAGGCCCTTACGAGTAAAGTTGGAGTGAAGGTAATTGCTCAACTTCTTGGTCTCTGAACCGGTGGTTATCTGTTCGTGAATAAACGAACGGCAGTGCAGAGGTACGTGTCAAGCCGTCTGGGCCACTACTCCGATCGGTGACCGCTCAGTCGCGTGCGGCGTCTCGACTACTCTGAGCCGGAGCACGTTTCTCCGAATTTCCAATGTCGACACAACTGAAACACGGTGAATCTGCAGCTGCTTCTATCGGCAGAGGTTTAACGCAGTTTCCCTGTGCCCTCGTGCACGTGCGGTACAGTAGTGCCTAAGGAAAATGTATACTCAGAAAAAAGATTTATTGGGGACAAAGAAGTTTGTCTCCTGGCGAATCAATTTTCTTATTCGTATGTCGGCCTACTACGATTTTATTGACAACTAAGATTTTTTAAATTAAAGTTTATGTTTAATAGTTACTGAGAAATTTTCTTAACATCTAATAGGATTTATAAGTTAGAAGAAATAGGTGTTTTATATCCGACAAATAGAGTTTTTCTTAAGGGGATATGCCAGTGTGAACGCTGAAAATTTGGGTGATTTTCGGGAATTTTTTGGAGGAAAAGTACTCAATTAAATGTTTCGGAAAATTAAGGATATATTTGGCTATATTTGACCTATATTACATAATTTTTTCATAGAAAAATATTGAGATCCAAGCGACTTATGCGCTGCCTTCGGAGGCGCCAAAAAAAAAAGTTCCTCCACTGCTGACATGATTCCGGCCGATTGAGTAGCTGAAACCGAAAAAGGAAAAGATGTCGTTAAACTGGAAAGTATTTCCTGTACAATGACGTAGGGTTTTCGAAAAATATCAAAATCTAACAAAATGGCGTAATTATGAAAAAAAAGTCTGTTTTCTTGCCTATAAAATGGTCGTTTTTCTCAATGCGAAATCGTCAATTTTCATCCAATAAAAAATATCCTACGTCATTGTAGAGCAAATATATTCAAGAGTACTCAGTTCAAATTTCAAGTCAATCGAATAATTGCTCTTTGAGTTACAATGTCAGCAAATTTGAAAAATCTCATTTCGAGACAAACGCGTTTAAAGATTCAACTATCGATTTTTGCAAGATAAAATGATATAAATGATAATGATATTCTTGAAAGTATAAACTGTCGAAAAAGGCAATAAAAAAATCGATTTTTTGAAAATGTCACACTGGTATAGCCCCTTAAAATTTAATAGGATTCTTCATAATCCCCTAGCTGGTTTTTTCGAGGAATTGTGTCATTTCGTCCGTCATTATTTTCTCACTTGCACGTTTTTTTCTCACTTTATATTCTTACTTACACTTAAATCATATTTACATATTTACATATAAAAATCTTACTTACACTTAAATCATTTCTCACTTCCGAAACGCAATACTGACACTTATGCCAAAAGCATTGGCATAGGAAGAAGCTACATGGTAAGCATATGCGTGAGCTACATCTGACAAGCGGCCAGCTGTCAGGCCCGTCGCGTTGAAGGGCAAAGTGCGCATGCGCGTATTAATATCATAGTCGCGAAATAAGAGGTTTTCGTGCTTGGACAGTAGTATTTATTTGATTTGAGGAAATATTTATTCAAATGTTCTATTTTAAATATGGCTTGTAATTGACGTGAAAAATCGGCACGTAAAAAAACATATTTAGTGACGCCGAATAAATGATGTAGTTACAATCGCATAAAAACTGTCTCCATACGAGTAAACATTTATTAATTTCCAATAAATTATGTTCTAATGTGCCAATTTATTAAAACATTATCAATCTTTTTTCTGAGTGTAAAAAAGGAGCAAATAAATAAAAGACAAAATCAAATTAAAATAAGAGACCGGTCACTACGTTCGGAAAGTTTTTTTATTTCCCATTTCAGGGAAGAGTTCCCCAGTGACGTGAATTTTTATCGTGACGTTTTGTTTTCGTATAATTGTATTTTTAATAATTCCTCAGATACACGTGGCACCGTAAATTTTTTATCTTCTTCGTGTAACCGAGTGGTGAAATCGAGAGGATTTTTTTCGAAATAACAGTGCCCCAGATTGCACTGAACAGTCCACTTGTCACCCTATTAAAATATACTTTGATTCGACCTTAATCTATCTTCCACTTTTAAAACAGCCATTTTAAATAGCCTGCTAGTTATTATCATGATAAATAATTAGCAGGATATTTATTAATTTATTATAAAAAACCAACAGGCTATTTATTACATATTATGATAAAAAATAATTAAGAGGCTAAATAAAAATCAAAAAGTGTATTTCAGCTCGAAAACAGAAAATCCCCTTTTCTGACCCACATTCTTGCAATTTAACCCTAGCACGCCACACTTATTTTTTCCGGACATACTTGCCACACTCGAGTTTGTGGGACCCCATTCAGATTTCCAATCATAACTCCGAGACCGACTCGTCAAAGCTAAGAACTTCTGAGATATACTCGTTTAAAAGATATTTTCTCTCGAGAAAAGCGAAAAAATATTAATTTTACGTTTTTTGTTCGGGTTTCTCAGAGCCCAGTGGGGCATGCGAGGGTTAAAACATGCTTTCATTCCACTTCAATGTATCTTCCATTTTTAAAACAGCTATTTTGAACAGCCTGCTAATTACTAATTATTATTCTAATAAATAATTAGCTGGATATTCATCAATTATTATAATAATAAATAACAAACAGGCTATTTAATAATTATTATAATAATAAATAATTTAGAGGCTAAATAAAAAATGTTAAGTGTGCTAATTTCAGCTCGAAAAATCAAAAATCACTTTTTCTCACCCACATTCTTGCAATCTTTCGGCAACGAAGAAATAAATGTCATTTTTATTGCGAACATTCCCAATTACGATTGGAATTCACAGTGAAGCACAAAGAATCGGAGTGAAGTTTTATAGAAATGCAACGAGCGTGAGGAAAGGGTGAATGAAAAAAAAGGGGGAGAAGAGCTCGAAAGGACGAGAGCAAGCAAATCACAAAAGGGTTCACTAGCGCGTGAGGCCGATAGATCGAGGGAAAGCCACATAGTCGCGTGTTATTATTAAAGGTGACCAAAGAGTACTGACCCTATACAAAGCGAGCAATTACCATGGCGAATTTGCGGCGCTTCCCTTTCGTCTCGCTGCTTTCGAGCAGCTCGCAGTTCTGCTGCCCAGCAGTCGCGAAGAGACAGAAGGGGCGCGTTCGACCGGTCAAGTTCGCCTGGGAACACCACCGGTTGTTACCCCGCAGACGCAATTTTCCGACGCCACCCTCGAAACCAACGAATTTCACTTTATCCATTGTACGACTTCCTCGCGGCGGAAGCTTTGTTTCGTTCAATTTTTTTTTGTCGTTGAGGTTTCAATGGAAGTACGCTGACAATGTTACGGAACATCGATATATGAAGCTTCCCGGAAATTTTCAGCTGCATCTATGCAGTCGGATTTTATCGGTCTCGCATTCCGTCTTTGAGAAATTTTGGAACTGCGGGATGCAGATTCTCACTCGTGAACGTCATGACTGTCGGTATTGGATTTGGCGAATATCGGGACGAATGAGAGACAGGAATCGGATTTTATGAAAGAAAATAGTTTTTCGAAAAAAAATCTCCAATTTAGAGATTTAGAGCGATCTTTTGAAGAGGGTTTCATGATTTTTTTTTTAAGGGAACATTTCTTCACCATTTCTGAGAGTTAGGGTATGTTTTATTATTATTTTGGGCTGTTATATGGTATTCTTTACATATCTTTAAAAATAGCGAGATACCTCCGCCAAGCTTTTTCGCTGTCATATTTATTAAGGGGGGAGAGCCCTTCAGACGAGGACAACATTTGTTTGGGTTTGTTTGGGCTGATTTTTGATGATTTTTTTTAAAGGAAAGATATCTTCTCCATTTTTTAGATTTAGGGTTAATACTACCCGAGTCGAAATTTTCGAGCCGCGTTCAACCCACAAAATGAAGGCGAGCAGAAATCGGCGTGAGCGGGTTATTGGGTATCTAAAGGAGGGTACAATGTTTGAAAGTACCATGCGTTAGAGCCTCCGATGAACCTCCGGCATGGCAGAAAGTAGACTTTTTGACTCAAAGGAGGTCAGGGAGGGTCACAATTGAACCTACGGAACCTCAGGTGGGCCTACTTCGAGCGCTCCCGCAGAACCTACTGCCCCCCCCTTTCGGCCTACTGTACACGGCTAAACAAAAAAATTAATTTATATAGAATCTATTTAAATAAAATAGGTTTTTTTCCTTGTCTCCCAGCCTACTACGATCATATTTCTTTCAAATATATTTATATATGTTAATAAAGATGAGATTCAAATTAATCTTCATTTGCTTACAATGTACACTGTAAAGCTTAGTGTACTATATGCAAAAAATATTTCATAAACCGAAAATAAAATGAACGCATTATTTGAGAGCTTTACTACAAGGATTTTTCATCGTAATTCGTCATTCCCTGGCCTTTGGAAATGATTTTTTTCGAAGAAAATATTTGCCCTATATGCGATTTGAACCTAGTCCTACCTACTCATAACTACGCGCCGCTGCCCCTATGCTACCGAGTGCTTATAACATTTTGGTCGCTGATATGGCATAAGAGACCAAATGAATACCTCCAACTATTTGTTGTATCACATAAGCTATAGATTTTTCAAACACACAGACACACACACACACACGCGCGCGCGCGCGCGCGCGTGTGTGTGTGTGTGTGTGTGTGTGTGTTTATTTATAGAAAATCAATCTATTTAATATCGTCCAATAACTACATATTTTATTTGATTCTAATAAATCTGTGATTCGGTTTCATCAGTTTAACATTTTCATCTGTTCAAAAAAACAATTTAGTCAAGTTCACTGAATGGATCTAATTATTTTTTTTTAATTTACCTTAAATAAAATATATGTAGAGTTAAGCATTTTTCTATTTGATTGAACTAATGGTCCATCTTTATTGTAACACTCATATCAAAGGGGCGGGGGGTAGTGAAGGTGGAGAGAGAGGAATTTTATATATATATATAAAATAGGCGGGGGGTAGTGAATTCCTCTCTCTCCACCTTCACTACCCCCTGCCCCCTTGATATGAGTGTTGCAATAAAGATGGACCATTAGTTCAATCAAATAGAAAAATGCTTAACTCTACAAATATTCTATTTAAGGTAAATTTAAAAAAATAACTAGATCCATTCAGTGAACTTGACTAAATTGTTTTTTTGAACAGATGAAAATGTTAAACTGATGAAACCGAATCACAGATTTATTAGGATCAAATAAAATATGTAGTTATTGGACGGTTTTAAATAGATTGATTTTCTATAAATAAACATTTTTTAAATCAATCATTTTAATAATGGAATGCAATAGGAAAAATTTGGTTCTATGAAAAATCTAGTTAATACAAATTTAAAAAAAAATCAAATAGACGGGTTTAGTTAATATCATAATATTTAGCGGGAAAAAATAAAAATATGCTTCATACATACACGTGGAAATATTTTTTTAATTTTCGACGTGCTAAAAATGAAAACAAGGAAAAATCAAACATCTTATTTGAAATCGACGGTAATCGGCCGTCGCCATTTATCAACTCATTATTGAATAAACAAAAAAAAACAAAACGAACAAAAACAAAAAGAAAAAATCGAATGAGGTTGAATTCTAAACCGACAATTTCAATCCTTCAGAACATGAAATAGACTATAATTAACACCCTATCGTTCCATATAGAAATCAACATTATATGTTATTTAGATATACACTGCCAGCTAAAAGTTTTCGGACACTCCACATACCAGGTGTGTAAGTATGAAACCGGAATTTTTGTACAGAAAAAACACGTTTATTGTAATGAGATGATACAAATAACTGGAGATGGCTTCTCGGGTCACCTTCAACTGATCCGCCAGTTGTTGTTGTGTTTGAGCGTCGTCTTCGTCCAACAAGGTTTGCAGGTCAGCGTCTTCAAACTTTTTCGGTGGTCTTCCACGTTCTTCGTTTCTCACGTCAAAATCGCCACTTTTGAACCGTTTGAACCACTCGAAACACTGTGTTTTACCGAGAGCATGCTCACCAAACGCCTCCACAAGCATTCGATGCGATTCGGCTGCGGTTTTCTTCAGATGAAAACAGAAAAGTAGTGCTGTCCGCAAATCGTAATTTGTTGGCACAAAACTCGACATGTTTATCTCTAATAAACTAATGCTACTGAATGAAACTCGTGTTATTGTGAGTTGGAAATCTTTGTCGGATATCAATATAATAACAAGACACCGCTGACGTGATGTGTCGGTAACTGCATCGACATCTAGCGCCACCTATGGGCAAATTCCGGTTTCATACTTACACACCTGGTAATCGCAAAACTTTTGAGCGCTGGATAATTGCCAAATAATGTTAGAGTAATATAATTCATTTCATTTATTATTTCACGAAGATACTATAAAGATCTATATGATTAAGTAATTTCACAGAGCTTTATAGTATCTTCGTAAAATAATTATTATTCTACCATAAGTTTGCAATGATCCAAAGTGATATTAAGTTCTGCGGTTATCTGAAGTGTCCGAATACTTTTGACTGGTAGTGTATATTCGAATATATTAACGCAACCACATATTTCGAGTATTATATATATATATATATATATAAAGTATTATATAATATATACCGTCGCTTAAATGTTTGGATACACCAGTCGATATTCCTTGCTGCACTAAAAGTCACATAGCTTCGTAAAAAAAAAAGATAACCAAATTTACCGAACGGCGTTTTGACGGGAATAAATTCAGCTGTATGTTGCTTTTCTGAAATATTTTTTTATCATTTTTTTTCGACCCGGTACGCACTTCTATACGTGACTGATTTTCAGCTTTTTTCGACCATCAAGAATTGAACGCATGACTTATGGAAATAAAATTGTTACGTTTATCCATGATGAACTTAAACGGGGTAGCAGGAACTTCATTTGCGTTTTTTATAAAGTTTTGTACGATTTTTTTCGCAATGTTATTTCATTTTTTGCTAAAAAGCCTAATTCTAGATAATGCAATGTAACTCAAGAACTAGAGGGCTTAAGAAGAAATGTCAAGAACGAAAAACGTCGCGTAAGCTTATACTGGATAGACTGGCATTTTTTAAAGAATTTTCCTGTGAGATTTTTTCTCACAGGAAAATGCCTATTAATCCGATAGAATTGGAGTAAGACTGTATACACAAGCATTCTTTTATCAATTGCCTATAAAATAATAATAAATCGATATTGAGTAAATTTGATTGTTTTCGCATATTAATATTGGACTATTAATTTGATAAGGGGACGATGTATTTTTATTAATTTCGTATTATTTTCGTCATCGAACGGGTTACCGATCAGGTCACAATGGAATGATGATGGAGGAGATATCGAATTTGGGCCGAAAGCAGGTTAGGTGGGGTCGAGGCAACAGTTTGAGATTGAAAGCAGGTTAAGGAGGCCTGTGCTCTGCACGTTTCACTGAAACTGGGGATCGAGAGAAGGTTTGGGAGGTCTAGCAGAGGCTACCCTGGGCCAAGAGGAGGTCTCTTCATGGCACTGAACTCGACAAATGAGGTTTCGTAGGTTCAACGGAGGCTGGCGGCTTATGTATTACAAAAGAAATGGGTCCTGCGAGGGTTCAGAGGAGGCTAAAAATTTCGACTCGGGTACTTTTGATGTTACATATATTTTTTTTTCTTGATCTTTAATGGAGGTATGGTACGGTCTTCTGAACTGCATTTTCGAAACTGGCGTGACGTATAACTCAAAAACTAATCGACCGATTCTGATGAAATTCTTTCTAACCTTATTGTCTAAAACATGAGCCTAAGTGTATTTGAAAAAAAAAACATTTTTCAAAAACAATGGTTTTTTTTCGGAACTACCCTAATCTTTGACACGCGGAAAAAAATGATTCGTCAAAATTAATAGTTGGTGTTTATAAATGACTGAGGAAAGATGAACATAATGCAGTTTCACACTATAAACCAATCATGTTACAGCACTTTTAGGGAAAAATAATGGATCAGACGTGCTTTTTTACCATTCAAACCGATGGAAATGCAGATTTAAACTGTAAAAAAATCATAATGATCACCGCGATAAAGTAAACTGTCGAATTTACAAATTAAATATAAGATATCGTGGTACTCAATGCGTAAAATATACGGAGTACCTTAAAAAAATGAGATTAGACTGGTAATCACTGATTTGAACTATAAAATTCTTCAACAAGCAAATGTTAAAAATGAGATTAAATTCTATTGAAATTTGGTATTGTCTTTTGAAAAATGTGGTGTAAGTTTAAATTAAAAACTGCAGTGTACACCTTGCAAATTGTATCGTAGCTCGGTATTATTCAATACGCACAGATTTAATTTTTACAGAGTCAATTGTCATTTTTTAACAAATCGAGCAAAGCATATTTTGATAACGAGTTGTTGAATTCTAATACGGATATTTGAATTTATTAGTGTGATACATGAAAAAAATTTCAAAGCGCTCAGTAGAAGTTACAGCCGATATTGCGAGGTACGCCGCGTGTACCTCAAATTTTTACAATGTGCACTATAAACGCGTGACCGCGTCAACTCGGGGGTTAAGGCGTTCAAACCTGCACGCCTAAATCAACAAAGAAAAATTCTATCGCGTGGTCGCCCTCAGTCTCGACATCTACACAGTGCTTTTTTGGATCTCGTGGCGTAAAGTTTTGCGCAGTGTCTTCGAGAAACGACAATTATTTATAATCAACGTGAAAACGGACACACACACAGTGAACAAGGACAAACTGTTAGTGAAGAAAAAGTGCCGTAAAAGATTTGTTGCTGCTGAAAAGAGGACGAAAAAACGAAGTGAGTATTGTATTTGTACTTTTCTATCTCGCTTTCACGTATAATGATGCTTGATGTACATAAAGCTATTCACTACCTGCATTATTTGCTATTTCGCAGTGTAAAAATTTGTCAATGAAGTCGTTCATTTTATAACATTTTTAAATGTAAAAATTCGTGGGTCCGCTCGTTTACTTTTAACAGTTTCACATAGTAAAAATTCGTGAGTCAGTCCATCTACTGTTTACAGTTTCACATTGTAAAAATTCGTGAGTCGGTCCATCTACTGTTTACAGTTTCACATTGTAAAAATTCGTGAGGCGGTTCATCTACTGTTCACAGGTCTACATTCCACATTATAAAAAGTCGTGAGTCGGTTCATCTACTGTTCACATTTTCACACTGCGAAAATTCATCGATCGCTTAGCATAAACTCAATAGTCCTTCAGTTCTTTGTGTGAAACGTGGCGTGCACTTGTTGGAGTTTTACGTAGCAAATATCGAAGATTTTGTACCGAGAGGCGCTATTGATGTGAGACACAGTACATTTTGATGGGATTCCCATCAAAATTTACAGGATTTTTTTTCCGTGCATGAGTTGCGTTTCAATGCCTTGTCAAACAAACCCTACACTCGAGGTTACTTTCACACCTTAAAAAAAAATATATATATATATGTAAAATTGCGGGGCTTGACTTTCTTATACATTTGATAGCCAAAAGACACATTGTTCTATTGGAGCAAAAAAGCTGGAATTTAGAATGTTAAAAAAAGGTTACCTACAAACACTTCCAAAACCTGTTCAAAGTAACCCCATTTTACGGTATATGAGTTTCAACAAAATGGAAGACAGACACATGAGTGATGTGTCCTAGTGAGGAGTCGCTGCGTGGGCTGCTCCGGGTGGTCTTTCAGCAACCGAAAATGACCGAAACGACGATGTTGGGGCAAAAGTGAACAGGATCGTAAAAGTCGCGCAAGGATGTACGACGAAACATCGGAAATTGAATTCACTCACAGAATTATGAGAATTTCATTATCTTGTTCTATTACACTTGTCAGTTCTGAGCTGTCTTTCCGTCAGCAACACCCGGATATTCGTGTCTCTGTTCTGGCGGTTTCGAAGCACTGTTGAGGGGATGTGACGTGGATGCGGAACTAGACTAATGCGGGTACATACGGAACCGCGCATATTGCGAGACGTTTGACGGGGCGCATTGTGTTCGTGGAATGGAATCGAGGATCAAGGATCCCTCAATAAAGGTCTTGGGCGCGCCGGACTTGTGGAGGCTTGGAGCAACATTTCGACCGCCAACATGCTCAAATTGCAATTTCAGTTGATTTTCCGTATATCTTCAATCAAGAGCCTAACAAGATCAGGTCGAAAAGGCAATTTCTCGTCTCGCGACAAAGCACTGTCAATCGGGATTACTTTTGGGGTGACACGACTACTGGGATACTTTATCATTTCGTCATGCCTGTCCCTCTGTCACAACAGTCCTCCTCCAACAGTAACAAAAAGCACGCACTTCGCACTATCTTTGCAACCGTTTTGTTTAAAAATTCTAAATATTTCATGGATATAGCATTTGGTGAGTACTTTTGGGTTGGAGTCCTGCTTTCACCGTAAGATAATTAGTTTTTGAAGAAAATGAAGAAGACATATTTTTTTTATTTGACTTTATGTCTGCCGTATTTTCGATACTGGGGCAGGGTAGAAATTCCGAACTTTGAATGATCAGAACGCTTAAAACTCCGGAAGAATTTTACACGAAAGACCAAAACTCCGAAAATCAGAACACCGGCAAAATAATTCGGCTATGGAAGTTTGAAAAGTTTCGAAATTTTTAATAAATCAACGAATTGTTTCAAGATTTTTTTAAATTATTTTCGGAACATAAAAATTAGGAATTCTAAGGGGAGATATACACCTAGATGGTCGAGGTCGAGGATTTAGAAGCTATGAATATTCCATCGACCGTAGAAGACCTACACTATGGGCCTGGTATCGATGTTTCCATGTAAGTTTATTAATTTCGTGATTTATTCATTCTCAAATTTTCAAACGCGTTTTTATAAAAACCACGTTTTTCAAATCGCTACCCAAAATTTCTCGAGAACCGATGAACCGATTGCCTTGAGGTTTTTTGTGATTATTCTATACACCATTATCTAGTACTTGTCATGGGATTTCTTTTTTCCGTTACTTAGTTTTTGTTTTATAGGCAAAATAATAACTCATTTTTGGCCCAAAAATCACTATTTATGTTCAAACGTCCGCCATTTTGTCATAAATCGATATTTTCAAAATCGGCTATGACAAGTACTAGATTATAGTATCTAATTTAATAATCTTATTGGTTTTTTTTTCAGATGATTTTTGAAGAAACGCCAGTGGGTACCGTATACGCAGATTTTTTTACGACGCTCCAAGGATCATACAATATCCTTGTATATTTTTGGTATTTTTAAACAAAGAAAATAAAACATATTTTCGAATGTATATACTTTTAGACAATTAAAACCCCAATCCGAAATTTCAAATAGTTTTCCTTGAAACGATGCACAAAAATGACCTTTTTCCGGCTCCTAGGTGTATATCCCCCCTTAAACCGTCGGCGCATTCATAGTTCGGAATTTCAACCCGGCCCCCATGTCAAGATCATGCCAGGGGAAGTCTACACCCTGGACTATAGATGATGTAGAACATATCATTGTCTAGACAAATTTCAAAATTGGGGCAAAATCACTTCTCAATAAAAAAAATTCGTGAAATAATTCGTCAATTCATTGAAAATTTGAAAACTTCTAAAACATCCATAGCCGAATTATTTGTACAGTGTTCAGGTTTCCGGAGTTTTGGTTCTTTCGGAGTTTTAAGCGTTCTGATCATTCAAAGTTCGGAATTTCAAACCGGCCCGATCTTGAATTTCGGAATATTAAAATTCGGAATATTAAAATTCGGAATTTCAAACCGTCGGAGCATTCAAACTTCGGAATTTCAACCCAGCCCCTCGATACTATACGAAAAACTCGTCTTGTTTATTGTTGGTAATTAGTCGTTTGATGAATCGGTATTGATAGATGCTCAAACGCCATAGATGGGGGGAGATGTTTTCAGGCGAGAAAAAATTTACTGATTTTCATGTTTTTTTTTCTTAAGGATTAACACCATTCCGGCGACTGAAAAGAAGGCCTAACTTTGACGATTTTTTTCAAGTATAATAAAAGGAATGGGAATTCTTTTTCGAGGGATTATTCAGCATCTATTTAAGTATAGAATTTTCAAATTATTTTTGTACAAAATGACGGCGAGAGTGCCAATCTTCGAAATGATTTAAAAAAAAACACCTCCAGTGTCGGACAACTTTCACGTGGAATATAAGATCTGGAACAAAAAACCAACAAAGAATTTAATCTATATACATTGGCTACAGAAGTACGTAGGAATTTTTTATTTAAACAAATTTTGAAAAAATTGTACACTTTGGACAAAAAGAAACTAAAAAATAAGCAGTAAATTGGTTATAAAATAAAAAGTTTACATTGAATCGAAAAGCTCCCACGTACTTCTATAAAGGAGGTAATTGTGAAGGTACTGTCAACATTTCAAACTAATCCATGTAACCGTGTTGGAGTAATTTGTTCGTTAAGATTTAAAAAAGTTGTTTCGAGAAAAACGCATTTTTACAGTGTTACAGCATTGTTTGAGCAATTAAAAAAAAGATTATTTAAAAATCCTAGAGTCGTGTTACCATACAAGAAACATGTCTTCACTATTTTTGAGACTAGGTTATGTTTTATTACTACTTTTAGCTGTTACATGATTAAAAAAAAAATAATCTCAAAAAATGGCGGAATAATGACACGGTCTTCTAGACTGCATTTTCAAAACTGGCGTGACGTATAGCTGAAAAACTAATCGACCGGTTCTGATGAAATTTGGTATAAATCTTTCTCACCTTATTGTTTAAAACCTGACCGTAAGTGTTCTTGAAAAATAAAAATAAAAGTATTTGTTTATGGCAAAATGTAGCCATTTTTTCGGAAAATTCAATGTCTTTATTTCAAAGCGTACCATTTCGTCGATTTTCAACATTTCTCACTATTTTTTGGTTCATATTCTAAGTATGAGTGTAAATGAAAGAAAAATCTTCGTTGGTTATTTTTCAGATTAATCCCGCCAACGCTACGTGTCACGCCGTCTGACAACATCCGCCGAAACCCATTGAGAAGACCGTGCCTTACCTCTGCGATTTTTAAAGATTAATAAAAATAAAAAAATACCATGTAACAGCCAAAAGTAGTAATAAAACATACCCTGAGTGTCGAATATGGTAGAGAAACCTTTCCTTTTAAAAAAAGTCATGAAAATCAGCAATTTTTTTCTCGCCTAACGGTATCTTCCCCCTTAGGAGGTAACACCACCGGGTCGGGAATTTTTTTTGTAGCGTTGAATCCCACTTCAGTGTCTACAAATGAGCTCCAACTCGTCTGATGCTGGAAAGTCGTTGATTCACCTACCGAATCTTTACTTTCAAACTCAAAATAACGTGAGGCTAAACGTTTTTCCCACAACAGGGTTTCTAAATTCACTTGCAGCACAACGCGATCAAATTTTGTCGGATCCACTTTAAATTTGCTGCAGCACAAAAAATGTTCAAAGTTCGTCCGCTTTTTCGCAAGGGGTCCTGCTACCCCTTGATTTGCAAACTTTCCGAAAATAATCAAGTTTCCATTAAGCATTGCAGCAATGAGGGTGCCTAAGGAATCACAAAACCATTATTTGCCAAAATGTTGACAGGCGCTTCGTTGACGGGGAGCTTTTTACGGACCTTGAGATCTCTAATTGAAAAAAGTTCATTTCGCCAATATATCTTTCCACGTCTATCAAATCACAGGGTTTGGTTCATACAAAAAGCAAAAGAAAACAAAAAAGTAGACTAGAAAACGAATCGTGAAAAAAGACCATTGTCGCGGACAGTGGTATGCGAAAAAATGAAGCTCGTGACTTTTAGAGGCTCTGCTCAACAACGTCCGACACTTTTTTGCAGAAGAGTCGGCTTCGAGGCACAGCCCCGTTGTATTTCACAGAGCTCTTGATGGATTCGTTAAAATGTAAAAGCCACACGAATATACATATGATTAAAAAGAAAGGAACAAAGGTCGCCACATGATGTGGCGATGTGCTTTTTTTTCTCTCCTAATTGCAGCGGCTGGCACTCATTGTTAAAGCTTTCGTGACGTTTGAGATCCGCACGACAGCACATACGGACTGCTCCACCACCTTTTAATAGGTAGGTGAGCACAAGTAGGAAAAAAAGCTCGACACTCAGTGTGCATCCATTTTACAGTCGCGCGCATTAATCGTAATAAATTTAACGATCGGCTGCAAATTTTCGTCGAACAATTTCGTAATTTCGTCCACTTTTGACTCACCAAATTATCCAGCTCTTCATCGTCGTACAGGTGCTTGGGCTTCGTGGCAAATTCATCCCCGTGCTCCGGCCAAAGCTCACCTGCGATCAAACGTAACACGAATCATACGAGCACAATGAAATGTGCCGAGTGGCGGACTTGTTTCGATTTAAGGGCGCATCGAGTGGCCGCCACAATTTCGAAACGAACCGACCGTCGAACGGTCTCCATCCTCCCGCAACGGACACAGGCGCGGGGTAGACTTTTTTTAAAGCTTCCCGAACACTCAGCATTCGCATTGATCTCCAGTAATTCGATTATCCAATTAATTAAACGGACCACTCAACGTCTACTGACAGCTACGGGAAGCAACGCTGGAGTTTCATTTTTTCTCATTTGTTCAATGAGGCCTTTGAGCGCGAAATGACACGGGATTCAGCTGCTCAGGAATTTGGGGTAAAATTATTTGAAATTCTTCTCGAAAAAATGCGCGACCGAGGGACTTGCAATTTTTGGAGTTGACGACTCACTGGTGGAGGAAGGACCGCATACTTGCTGATTTCCGCCAATCGTGGAGATACTCGACCTAGACGCGGTAAAAACTCGCATTTTGGAACTTGAACCATTGCGGTCTGGGAACAAAATAACTGAGAAACATGAGTATCACAATTTTGTGTGGACGTTTATCGAGATTAAGGGGTTACCCCCACTTGCGATTTTGAAAAAATCGATTTTTTTTGCATTTTTTTGAAGTATAAGTATCCGGGCCCATGCTTCTGTATGGGCCCGGAATAGATGACTCTATGTAAGTTTACAAAAAAAATATTTTCTTCGTGTAAACTGAAATTGAAACTTTAAACGCGTTTTTCTCAAAATGGCATTTCTGAAGTCGGTGACCAAGATTACTCGAACACTAATGAACCGATCTTCTTGAAATTTTGCAGGCTTATTTAATACATAAAAATGTAGTCTTTAATCGTTCGATTTTTTTTTCGAAAAAAAATGGCCGTTTTATAGCCAAAAAACGGCCGTTTTTTTTCGTTAAAATCGAACCATTAACTTTGACTGTCCGCCATTTTGTGAAAAATGAATATTTTTTAAAATCCTTCGATTAAAGACTAGTTTATACTTATATTTGCCTAAATCCATCCGCATTTCTTTTTTTCCAGATGATCCACTTTGCCGCAATGTTGGTCACCGCAAACCGTGTATATAAAAACATTATTTCATTGACGGCCATTTGCCACTAAACAATGTAATATTTTTCAATAAAAAAATTACTGAAAGTTCTTCAAGATGTGTTCTTTAAGATGGTATATTGATCGATTAAAAAAGTTTTGTAGTTTTCTTTAAAAAAAATCATGAAAAAGGCCTTTTTTGCGCTACAAGTGGGGTGACGCCTTAAGAGAAGGTACCTGAGTAAACGGCGAGAAAAACAGGTAAACTCCGGGAATTTTTATCTCAAAGACTAATGGAAAATATGTACATTGAGGTATGTTTAGGAATTTTGAAAAATAAATTCGTTGACTGGAATCGATTCAAACGCGATTATCTCGAAACATAGTTTTCAAAGTCGGTGCCAGATGTATCTCGAAAACGGCTTGCCCAATTTTGTCCAAATTTGGATACAACATTCTTCGATAGTTTTTCCCGTTCGCCAGGTAGGATTTTTTTTAAATTTTCATTTTTGACGGAATTGCGACCGTTTTAATTTAACATACGTTTTTCGTTCGCACACTGATAAGGAACATCCCTCAGGTGTCCGCCTCCGATTTTGTTGAAACTCATATATGTGATAGAGCATCGAAAACTTTGACACGTATTTTTTTTATCCGCGGAAAAACGGATTTAAGGGGAGAAACCGCCCCTCAAAGAAAGGCGTGTCGAGGGGTGATTTTGCAGTTCCACCCAGAAGCAATCCACCGATCTGAATGAAACAAAAACGAAAATTCTTCTAATGAAAAACGATGAAAAATCCACTATGAAAATGTTAAGAAAAAATTTAATTAGGGGGTAAACCACCCCTCAATTTGCCTTTTTTCACCCCACACTTAAGAGGGTTGTATGCAAATTAATAAAACAGGTATCATGTTGAAGGGGAATTAAAATTAAAGTTGACGGGTTTTTGCGTTTTGGCGGCATAGCAATTTTAAGGGGGTAAACCACCCCTAACATAAATTTATTTATCATGGTCGTTTTTTCTTTGTTTAAAGTGTATCCGCTGATTTTAAATATTTCTATAAGCTACAATTTAATGTTTTATCATATTTCAAAATTATTACATTCGTCTTGAGGGGTAACTGCCCCTCTGACGAGAAACATCATTGAAGTATCCGTTTCCGATTTCGTTGAAACTCATATATGTGGTAAAGCATTGCAAACTATTAAACATGCTTTTTTTTGTATCGGCAGAAAAACGGTGTTAGGGGATGAAACCACCCCTCAAAGTTTCTCCCACAAGCAGTTCACTGATCTGATTGAAACAAAATCGAAAATTCCTCTAATATTAAACGATGAAAAATCCACTACAAGAGTGTTGATGAGAAATTTAATTAGGGGGTAAACTACCCCTCTATTTGCCGTTTTTCACCCCACGCTTAAGAGGGTTGTATGAAAATTAATAAAACAGGTATCATTTTGAAGGAGAATCAAAACTCAAGTTGACGCGTTTTTGCGTTTCAGCGGGACAGAAAATTTAAGGGGGTAAACCACCCCTAACATAAATTTGTTCATCGCCGTCGTGTTTTCTGTGTTTAACATGTATCCGCGGATTCAAAATATTCTCCCTCGTTTTTAAATGATTACGTTTGTGAATTTTTACATTTTAAGGGTAAACTACCCACTCTAATTGCTTTTCGTTTGAAGTTTCGTCAAAGGTTTCACGAATTTCGTTAAAACTGCTTTCATTTCTTGGCCTGTGGCAAAGATCAAAGTGTAGTGTCTGTTCTAATCAGTTGAATATCTGATATTCTCTCCATGGATATTCTATTGGATATCTGATATTCTCTCCACTATTATCGTGGATGATCTTTCTAATGCTCACTTTTTATTCAAGATTTAAAACAAATTGAAACAAACTTACGTCCCATGGCATATTCGTTTCGATATAGTAACGAAATAATTAATTCTATTGATTATATTTTTGTACGGAAGAAAAAATGTTTGTAGCAACTGCTTAACTATTTCATCCAATACATCTACCGATTGTATATAGAATTATTTCAATAGAATATAATTTTATTTGAAGGATAATGTAGATATTGAGAAAACAGAAGAGGTTTTTCAAATAAAATAATATGTTATTTAAGGGGAGGGTAGGGATTTGCACTTTTGAAAAATCGATTTTTTTTTGTCTTTTCTTATGGTCAAACATTTCAAGAACATAATCCCAAAATGTTCAGTCAATCAGAGCAAAACTGTCGAAGTTATTGACTATTTAGTCCCGCTCCTCTAACACTGTAGCTCCGACTTCTCTAAACTTCGATTGAATTCTTCAAATAACAATTGGGACGAAAGAGTGCATTTTATAGATAGAAATTTTAAATAAAAGGTGTTTAATTTTTTTACTAGCTCTACTAGTAATGGGGATATAAGCGACGAAAATTAATCGCATCACCCTCACTGAACGTTTCGTCCCTTTTACTCATCGTTCCGTCTTTCTCATAAAAATGTTCCTTGCTCATATGACCATTACCTACTAATGGAGCTAGCGAAAAAAAATGAAAGACATTTTTTTATTGTCAATTCAAAACGAAACATCTTTTATTTCAAACTTTTTTCTACAAAATGCATTTTTCCATCACAATCGTCATTACAACAATTAAATTGTTTATAACGGGAAAAAACGATTTGAGAACAAAATATATGTCCCATTCGTATTGCCCGTACCCGAAACCATGAAGAACCACACGAAAATGGTATACGGAAAAAATGGATCTCGTACGTTTTTTTCTCTTGCGTTTATCTCGAAAGTATGCTTTGCAATTTTGCGTACGTCATATCTCAAAATCTAATCATCCGATCTACTTCGAATTTGGATTGGACATATTTTATAACATATTCAATCGACTGGCCGGATGATTTTTTTCATATGTTGGTCCGTTTGTTGATAATAAACGTTTGAAGTCGTTATTTTTCCTCGACAATCGACCTTTTCTTTAAAAATAGTGCTATTTGTGCAATTTTTAAAATATCGAAAATGTATCCGGTGAGTCAGTAGCTTTACCATTGTACTAAAAGTATATTTTTCCATTTTTGACTTTAGATGAATCGACTTACCGGAATCATGTACGCGACCGAGCCGTACAGAGGCTACACCTAGAGATTAAATAACAATTATTACGTTGTTTATATATATTTTGCAATTTAAAAAAACGGTGACATGTCGAGGCTATGTACTATCTGTGTGCGAAAGATCGACCTTACACTGAGAAAAAAGAACCAATTTAATCAACAAAATATATTGGTTGATCCCAATAAATGTGCTGCTGCGGAGTGCCACCGATATATGAGATTGTGACAATACTATAAAATATTGGAAAATGTGATTGATTGAAATAACATATTATTTTATTTGAAAAAGCTCTTCTGTTCTCTGAATATCTACAGTATCTTTCAAATGAAATTATATTCTATTGAAATCATTCTATATACAATCTGTAGATGTATGGATGAAATAATTAAGCGGTTGCTACAACATTTTCTATTTCGTACAAAAATATAATCAATAGAATTAATTATTTCTTTACTGCATCGAAACGAATATGCCATGGGACGTAAGTTTTTCAATTTGTTTTAAATCTTAAATAAAAAGTGAGCATTAGAATGATCATCCACGATGATAGTGGAGAGAATATCAGATATCCAATGGAATATCCATGGAGAGAATATCAGATATTCAACTGATAAGAACATATACTACACTTTGATCTTAGCCACAGGCCAAGAAGCGATACTCTTTAGAGTTTCTCCGGCGTTTAAGGATGTATGGCAGCTACTGCAGAGTCGTTACAGAACTGATTATGCAATTTGCAAAAATCGCATTTAAAGACTAAATAAAATAATTGTAGTATTCATTGAAGCTAAAAAGAAGATTTACCACAGCTCAAAGTAAAACATGCGGTACAGAAAGAAGAATTTTCAATTTTTAACTGCAAATTTAGTTGCTGATTTGATGTACGTTTTCCCTGACGTTGTCGTGGTTACGACATACGAGCTTAAGAAATACGAAAACGGTCCCATTTAACTCGCAATATCTCGCAAAATATATGGGCACATGTCGATTTTTTTTAACGTATCATGCATATTACAGCGATACCGCACAAAAGTTTTTTTTACAAAAGAGTACTCCGGAAATACCTTTTTTGCCAATGTAAAGGGAATTTTGGACGTACAGTCCTATGTTCCCCGTGTTAAATGACCCAACTTTGAATTCGTTTATCTCAGCATTCACGTGGGCAAATTTTGTTTTTTTAATCTCAAAAAGTTCTCGATATTTTCCTTTACAATATCAGTGAGTTTCAATTCGAACAGTAGTAAATAACTTAGTTGCCATACATCCTTAAGTAGATTTTCGGTTCGCGCTACGCTCAGGAGAAACGAGCGCGCGTGCGGCTTCTAGCGGTTACTCCGAGAACTACGGGTTTCCTCACCCCTATAACTTCGGTGGCGCTCGGCCATGATTTGGTTGAATTTTTTCAACCAAATGCGCAAGAAACAAATTTGATTTTCGCATAATTTTTTAACCAATTCAGATATTTGCTTAATTTTTTTAATCAAAATAAAATATAAATATTTTAACTAATAATGTACTTGGAAATCAATATCGGATATGGTGAAATAAATAAAATAACATATTTACTCAATAGAAATTTTATCTGAATCAAACGAGCTAAATTCAATTTATTTTGTGTACAATATGAATCAACAATATTCATGTTATGAATTGAAACGCTTTTTTTGTTCATTGCAAAAAATGCATTCAAAACTATATAATTTGTTCGCGATAAGTTTTTAGATAGTTTCAACAACATATTCTTCTCGGCTAACAATATATCTTTTGAATGAAAAAAAAACTTTTAATTTTATGATGTTATTAAAGTCAATAGCGTTTTGTTTGGACTAATAAATCCGATTATTTACACCAACAATTTTACAATTGAATCAACGAAATTTCATTTAAACAACACCAATGATATTGGATCAATGCTTTTTTTTCTCAGTGTATCATTCCAATACCTGAGACAAAAAAAATTTAAAATCGATCTGCTTTTTTAACTTCAAGGTTATGCATATCCCTTAAATGAAAATATATATTTTATGGTCAAAATCAGAGACTGATTTTGTTGCTTCCAAAAATAAAATATTAATAAACGTTGATTAATTTAAAAGAATAATTAACGTTGACTGACTCATATATGTATTGTTTTATTTGAACATGTCCTTAGCGTTATCTTACCCCTACTTCCCCAACTCTCATTACAAACGTAGGACATGAATTTGCAAAAAAAGGCTTCGGGCGAGGATAAGAATGAAGAAACAAGGAAAAAAATATCGTTGCATTGCAACGATGCCAACTTCAACCGTCTTTCATGAATTTCTTCGCCGACTGCGCCGTCTGTCATTTGGCGCCTAAATGACGGAGCGTCAACGGGTCCGCGTCGTAATCTCGAGTGAACCCTTAAGGGGGGTTGACAAAAACGAGAGTCGAAAAGCAGACTTTTCCGCGGTAACTCACGCCCGGTCAACGTGACGACGAGTACCAAACGCGAGACCTGAGCTTTACGACCGCACAGCAAAAAGCTTTGGGAAAATACTGAAAAACTCTTCATTCGAAATTTCCATGAAAAGCGCACTTCGGGAGATAAATCTTTGGCACAGTGAGGGGCGACGCACGCGTACGCGGTCCGACGTGAAAATATAAATTCAGAATTCAATGTAATGCAGTGAGGTCTTTGTTCGGGCGAAAGTCGAATACCCACTGCGTGCACGTCGAGAGCGTATACAGTAGTTGCAAGCGACACCACGGTTTCATTCCTATTTGTTTTAAATCACTGGCGAAGTGAACTTTCGTAACATAATATTGTGAGAGTCGCTCGTCACACGCGAAAGTGACACAGCGTAGTGTCAGAGCTCGGGCTCATTGTCGGGAATCTTATTGAAATACATCATGAATATATTCAAAACAGAACCTCGGAGTAGCGGAGAGAAGGCGAGAGAGAAGAATAACGCAGACTGGCATTTCTCCACAGAATTTCTTGTTTTTTTCAATTTGTCGAGTTTTTTGGTCAATTTGTCGAAAATCGTTGGCAGAGGCATCATATATCGAATACTTTTGTTTTAAATCTAAAAAAAATAAACAAATGCTAAGACCGTTGAATTTTACGATTTTATGATCTACATGTCATATACAACAAGATACTAATAATTATTTGACACATTACGTTTGAATATTTTGTGTTATAATGTTTTACAAAAAATGACGGAAATTTTGGTTTTCAAAAAGGTTTTCTATCATCAGATATCCGATATAAGGGTCCAAACTCTATTTTTCTTATATCTGATATACTAGGGGACTATTTTTATATAAAATAAAACAAAACGTTTGTTGTTTCAGCTTTGTAATTATTATCGAACAGTCAGTATGAGTTAAGCCTTAATTAGGTAGGAATATTTTGGCACAAACGGATATACAATATTAGGCTCGATTAAGGGGTCTTCTTACTTTAGACGCTAAAAAGGCTATTTTCATGAATTTTTTGATAGGTTTATATTATAGATATTGATAGAAAAGTTGTTGCACTCAATAAATGCACTTTGGAAACACATTTTTTAAGAAATTGTATGTATTTATGTAACCCAAAAAAACTGTGAATGCGCTTTTATCGAAACAACTCGATTTTTTAAATTTTGATATTTATTATTTTTTTGCCAAAAACGGTGGAAAAAACACGTTTTTTTTCGTTTTGTGGAAAAATGGCCGCCATTTTGTTATTTTTGCATATATCAAAAATCGTATGATATGCGCTATAGCCATTAAGGCAGGATTCTACTTTGAAACCATGAAAAAAACGCTATTTTCGTGAATTTTTTCTGAGAATACTATTAAAGATATCGATATGGGGTTTAAACTGTTCAATAAATACACTCTTTAAGTACATAAAAAAAAATTTTAAATGTATTTTATTCATTTTTTGTACACGTAAAATATGTTTAAAGCCAACGCCTCGAAAAGCAGGTACCGTTGCCGTGGTCGTGAAATCTTCCCGACGGATGGTCTGAAACAAAAAAATCAAATAGTTTCATGTTCAGTATGTCTTCAGAAACCGACCTAACTAGAATATTTTATATACGTGCAAAATTAACAAAATGGCGGCTAAAATACGAAAAAAATGCGTTTTTTTGGGGTCTTTTTTTGCAATAAAAAAATAGTTCTAATCAAAATTTTAAGTTGATTGTAGTTAGGTCGGTTGGTACACACATATAGAATATGTGTTCCAAATTTCATAAGGATCGGTTCAGTACTTTTTGAGTTATCACGACCACGGTACTTGAAAATGTCGTTTCGAGAAAAACGCGTTTAAAGTTTTGGTGAGTCACAATAGCGCGCTCAGGTAGGTGCGTTCGAAAGGCGAAAAAGGATAGTTAGACTGCTTGGAACTTTATAAAATTTTGACCAAACATTCTTGAACATATTTACTTTCGAAAAATGTAAAAAAAAAAAAAATTTCTTTCAAAGTTTCAAAGTAGAATCCTGCCTTAACACACTGAATCTAAAACCGTTTGATTTCTTTCTTTCGGATGATCCATCTCCGAGATTTCATCAACAGAGTAGACCTACAATTCTTTAGGACATTTTTTGACTACCATTTTCGTCTATAAATAGTGACGTAAATACATTTTTTAAATGTCTTTCGAAAGTGTATTTATTAACTGTAGCAACTTTTATATCAATATCTATGATATAAACCTATCAAAAAAATGCATGAAAATAGTCTTTTTTAGGGTCTAAAGTAAGAAGACCCCTTAAGTATCCGCTATTAAGATTTGACATGGCCGAATATGAACAGTAATGTTTTTGTACATATTACTATTTTTGCCCACATTATAAATTTATTAAGTAAAATACATACTTGCAGTACAAATTAAAAAAAATCAAAGTAACTTACATTTGAAAAATGTTCATAAAAAATAACAAAGACATAAATCGTTTGGAGTTACCTCAATGAAAACAACACTTTTTAACACAAGAAAATACTTGTTCACGCCGGCGAAAAGTAACATTAGTTCACTCTTCTGCCATTTTCGTTGCCAGGCAAGCAAAAGTTTTGCGGCGATGACATTTTACGACTAGTAATTAGTGTATAAAATCAAAAACAGATGTCGCTATAGGGAAACTTGAGATAGTCCACTGTCCGTGATTAAGCAACTATCCGATATATGGTGCTTCTCCTGTATTTCTACAGAAAACGAACGCCCCATCAAAGTTTTAATTGAATTTCTGTTATTTTGATTTTTTCCGATTCAACCGAAATTTTTACGCAACATTAACTTTCTGGAGTAGTACCAACAATTCTTGCCACATATTTAAGTCGCAATAAACATGCAGATGGGATTTTTTTCGAAAAAAATATTCAAGAAAATTGCAGTCGTTTTTTCCGGTTTTGCTTGTCTACTAGATTATTTATTTGGCATTGGAAAAAACGATATGTTATTAGACATGCATTGAACTCATTTCGTGTTAATTTTATTTTAGAAAAATTAATAACGCTATTCTGGTATAATAGAGCAACTGTGTAAAAAAATGTGGTCTAACGGCCGAATCGATAACTTCACAATGATTGCTCTGAAAAAAAAGTTTTATCATTTACACGAATGTTGTTCTTGTTTGACGTAGCCAATTTTCGAAAAAAAAAATCACAAACTGGTGGGTGTTGAAAAAAGTGTAATTTTGCCAAATTTTTTACTTGTATTCGGGGGCTTAAAAAATACAAAATTGAAAAAAGGCTACGCCCAATGATAGCTACTACAATTACGGAAATGTTGGTTTTTTTAAATCGAAAATCATTTAACTATAGCTAGAGTTATGATTCCAGCCACGTCGAGAAAAGTAATTACGAGAAAAACGCGAATGAAAGTTTTAGTATACGTAAATCGTGGGGCTGCTCTCACTAAATCGTCTGTACTTTGGTCAGTTTTGAATACTTTAACTTGAAAATTTGTTTACTTATTCTCGAATATGTATCCCGTGAGAAGATGCAATAAAATCTATTTTTTTCACCCGTCACAGCGGTCTCCCCTTAAAGTTCTGTTTCAATTTATTCCCACATCCAAATTTGACTTAAAACCGACTGCATATTAGTCTCCAGCCTAGAAAATAGAGATTAAATTTAAAAAAATCGATTTCCTTCCGACTCAATAGGATGGGGTTGCCCCTTAAGCAATGATATTTTACGACCTCAATTATAAACAGTGTAGAAAATATAGCAGATGAAATCTAGTAAAAATAAGAACGATTTTTACTTTCTCTTCCAGAATGAATTATTCCGTCGTAACCTCGATAATTTTAATTGAAAGTACGCACTGAATGCTTTTTTCCCGAATTATTTAAGATTTTTCGACCAAAGGCTCGCAAGCGCAAACAGCGAAGGGGCGCTCTGCTGTGACAAACGGACGGAAGGATCCGACGAAATTACGAGGGCTCCCAGTGGCTGCGGAACCCTTAAAAGAATTTAATTTGGCTCGTGTTTCCGCAATAATCCGGTTATAAGCATTCTCATTGCATAAAAAAGAATATAAAGATAAATTTCTCAAGACCGTTTCGCTCGCAATCCTTTTTTTAATTTCGTGCCAAGCAGGTGGGTCGAATTAGGTACACGGTCCGATCGCTCACGTACGAGAGCTGCACACCCGATGCTAAATAACTTTTCCAATTATCACACATTTCCTACGATAATTCGCAGGTATTTTAATTAAAATTTGTACCAATGATATAAAACAAACAAAAAAAGCAAATCACGTGAGTAGTTTCCCTGTAATTAATGGCCAACGTTTCAATCGATTTTGTGACGTTCCTTTTTTGCGCCTCCTTCAACCATGCAAGTTCGATGATCAGGAAGGACGAGTCGTTTTTTCGTGCTACATTATGTACGATTCGATAGAACGCAACGAACCGTGCAGATCGACGGCTAAATGAACAGGAAAACTTCAAAATCAGCGGACCAGATTCGGATATATTTAAATAAAAAATGTGAAGCCACGTGCGGCAAACAAATTACACAGCCGAAATAACGAAGCCGGTTTTGTTTATTCGACCACCGTGCAACAACGTCAAACGAGCTATTTTAACGAAATTTCCATGATCACCGCCGACAAATTACATTCACGAGGCCTTTTTTCGGTGTAGTCGACTGTGAGGCAATTCGTTCGCATTATTCGAGCGCACCTTTAAATCACGAAATTCGGTTTATCGCTACAACTGGAAAAATTGATGTAAGCGGTTACAACGCATTTTTTTTTTTTTCGAAACGACTGACCCGAATGACCTGAATTTTTCGCAGTCGACTTTATTGCTAAATGCATGATTTCGAGAAATATCATTCTATTATCATTTTTTATTATAGTTTCGCATGGCAAATGAACCTGTATTTTGTTCCAATTTTTTTTTCTCGAAAACCCGATCATCAGGGAGTGATAGGTCCTTCGTCTGATAGTTGGACGTCGACTGTGAAAATTTCAACTCACTCGGTGGAGCCGTTTTTGAGTAAAATTCAAAAAACCTGCGATAGATTTTCCCAGGCGATTCTCGTGTCATAACTTCTGAATAGGATGTGTACAGACGTAGATGCATACTGCGAAGCTTCCCTACGATAGCAAACTACTCAAAGTCTGATGAATCCCCAGGCCTATGGAAACCTCCACCAGGCCGAAAGTTAGCACAGCCGGCCACCCAAAGCCACGCACGGATCGACGTCGGCCTTCTTCTCCGCGATAAAACAAAACTTGTTTCTCAGGCAATCGAATTGCGTCGCACCTTATTCATTGGAATATTCAAATCGTCGTTTCGTCTCGCAGCACGTTCGATCGCATTTTCCACCTTCTGTGCTTCTTCGGGGTGGCTTATATAACGTATAGACGTTCTCTACGATCTGACTCTATAGCTCTGCCTGCCTTCTACGTTTATTGAGTTCGCCCTTCTCTTCTAGGCCCGTAAATAGGTATTGGATTATTCATGGTACTGTGCTACATACCGTACCCCGCTTTCTTCCATTGATTCCTTATGATTGGTCCTGCAAAGCCGTCTGCCACATTCACTTTTTATTTCCTCCCTTTCAACCTACCCTTCCTCGCTCCTCTATTCGGGCGGACTTTTTTGCCTTGTGCACTTTTGGATCTACGTCGGCTTATCTCATACCGAGTCAAAATTTGCAACTGTTGCCAAAGCGTAAACCTGATTTTTGTAGAATATTAAAAAATAAAAGCTACTCACGTAGATGCGGGGCCGGGTTGAAATTCCGAAGAAAAGCACCCCGGAAGATCAAAACTCCGAAAGAATTTTACACGAAAGACCAAAACTCCGACAATCTCAACACCGTCATAATAATTCAGCTATGGAAGTTTTAAAAGTTTCAAAATTTTCAATAAATCGACGAATTATTTCAACATTTTTTCTTTATTAAGGGGTTACCCCCACTTGCGATTTTGAAAAAATCGATTTTTTTTATTGCATTTTTTTGAAGTATAAGTATCCGGGCCCATACTTCTGTATGGGCCCGGAATAGATGACTCTATGTAAGTTTACAAAAAAAATATGTTTTCTTCGTGTAAACTGAAATTGAAACTTTAAACGCGTTTTTCTCAAAATGACATTTCTGAAGTCGGTGACCAAGATTACTCGAACACTAATGAACCGATCTTCTTGAAATTTTGCAGCCTTATTTAATACATAAAAATATAGTCTTTAATCGTTCGATTTTTTTTCGAAAAAAAATGGCCGTTTTATAGCCAAAAAACGGCCGTTTTTTTCGTTAAAATCGAACCATTAACTTTCACTGTCCGCCATTTTGTGAAAAATGAATATTTTTTAAAATCCTTCGATTAGAGACTAGTTTATACTTATATTTGACTAAATCCATCCGCATTTTTTTTTTCAGATGATCCACTTCGCCGCAATGTTGGTCACCGCAAACCGTGTATATAAAAACATCATTTCATTGACGGCCATTTGCCACTAAACAATGTAATATTTTTCAATAAAAAAATTACTGAAAGTTCTTCAAGATGTGTTCTTTAAGATGGTATATTGATCGATTAAAAAAGTTTTGTAGTTTTCTTTAAAAAAAATCATGAAAAAGGCCTTTTTTGCGCTACAAGTGGGGGTAACGCCTTAAGTAGTGATTTTGCGTCAATTTTGAATTATGAGGACCGGGTTGAAATTCCGAACTCTGATTGCGCCGGCGGTTTAAAATTCCTAATTTTAATGTTCCGAAATTACAAGGTTCGTCAAGGTTATGCCAGCGAAAGTCTACATAGTTGGCTGTAAATGATGTGAAACGTATAACATTGGCTAGCCAAATTTAAAAATTGACGTAAAATCACTTCTTAAGGCCTTAGGCCACAGTCACGGGTATAAAATCATGTGCGAATTTAACAATTTTTTTTCGTATGAAAAAGTGATTCACTCATAAAATTAATTACACATCTATTTAGTATGGATATCAAGCTATTAGAATATATATATATTTTTTTTCGATGTACACAATGGCCGACTACTCGAAACTTCTCGAAACAGCTTTTTTCCAATTGGCGTGACAAATAACTTCAACAATTTTCACTCGATTCACTTCAAATTACAAAGTTATGTTCCTAATTGCATTTCGCAGAGAAGTACGTACGGAATTTCTGATTAATCGAAAACTTTTCATTTTATGAGCAGTTTATGAGCAGTTATAACGAAATTTTTCACTGAAAATTAATTTCTTAAGTTCAAATACCTACAACTTTTGAATAAAACAATATTTTTCAAATTCCGTACGTACTTCTCTAGGTATTCTAATGTAGATTGACGAGAATTTTTGTTTTTTGTTCTAAGTAAAAAATTGTGGATGCTAAATGTCACGCCGCGGAGCGCCTAAAAAAAGACAACAAAAGAAAATATTAGTAGTCGGCCATTTTGTACATCGAAAAAAAAAAATTCTAACAGCTTGATATTCATACTAAATAGATGAATAGAATTTTATAAGTGAATCACTTTGTCATACGAAAAAAAAATTGTTAAATTCACACATGATTTTATACCCGTTACTGTGGCCTAAGGCCTTAAAAAAAAATTCTTGAAATAATTCGTCGATTTATTGAAAATTTTTTAACTTTTAAAACTTCCATACCCGAATTATTTTGACGGTGTTCAGATTTTCGGAGTTTTGTACTTTTGTGTAAAATTCTTTCGGAGTTTTGATTTTTCGGGGTAGTATATTTTCGGAATTTTGAGCGTTCCGATCATTCAACGTTCGGAATTTCAATCCGGCCCCGTTCAGATTGTCGAAGTTTTGGTCTTTCGGGTAAAATTAATTCGGAGTTTTGATCTTTCGGGGTAGTACTCTTTCGGAGTTTTGAGTATTCTGATCATTCAAAGTTCGGAATTTCAACCCGGGGGATGCTCCGATACTTCCAAAGTAATTTTGAAAATAAGCCCCGCGTAGATATGTGATGATGCGAAATATGGTTTTTTAAACCGTACATAAAATCAACCCAAAACCAGACCGGTTTATATTTATATATGTAGCGGTTCGGGTTTGGTTCGATTTTATTTAACGGTTAAAAAAAATGTCCTGTCTAGACGTATTTGAGGCTCCGTGCGACGACCGATCATGCATTTTTTAAACATACGAGAGGCGTTTTTTTTTCTAACGATGCGATTCAATATCGACCGCTCCTATTTCCAGTCATCTTAAATATTTTCGCTCCTGCATAGAGGTGGCTTTTTGCTAGTGAAATTTACGGCATTGAAGTTTGGATCGTTGGAACGCAGCGAAAATACGTTTTTTTTTTCAAATGCCCATATTTTTGACACATTTTTCACCATGAAAATCACCCGAACCTTTTTAGAATCCTCATTGGGGATTTGCGCCATAAATTTTCAAGAGAAGATTTTCGACGATGACGAAAGGGGAGTGATCGAAGAAACGTGAAGAAAGTTTCGTTCGTTGCATACTTCATGTGATGCATACTTCAGCATCATTGAAGTGTTCAAAATTTTTTATTTTATTTTAATGGCGATGATTAACTGGATGTTACGTATTCAAAAAATTAAAGCAGTGAATTGAAACTTGATTTTCGTATTTCCATTCGTCATTTTTGAGTCAGGCGATATCAAATGGTAATCAGCGAGGGCAAAAATCCCATACCCTCGAAGCTTGCATCGTCGGGATGCAACGATTTGTTTTTCTTCAATTTTCTATTTTTATCATTGTGGAAGGTTTTCGACTTGCAAATTGAGGTCGCAGATCTCTAATAAGACTATGTAAAAACGTTGGAATTGTTTACACAGCCTGAATCGGCTGAAAAAAATTCGAGCAATTGAAAAGAATTAATTTCCGTTGCATACCAACGATGCAAACTTCAACGTCGTAAAATCTCAAAATATGTACTTTTCATGTACACCTGCGAAAACGTCAATGTTCGAAAAGTTTCAATTTCATCGTCGGAGTGCCCTTACAAGCGCGGACTTTTGCCCTCCTTGCTCGAATCATTTTCAACGTAGCCGCGGAATTTTTCCACGAAGCAGCGGAAGTGTTCAACGCAGCCGCAGAAATTTTCCACGTAGCTGCGGAAATTTTCAACGTAGCCGCGGAAATGTTCAACGCAGCCGCGGAAATGTTCCACATTGACATGGAAATTCTTCACGTAGTCGCGGAAATGTTCCACATTGGCACGGAAATTCTTCACGTAGTCGCGGAATTTTTCCACGTTGCCGCGGAAATTTCCAACGTAGCCGCGGAAATGTTCAACGTGGCCGCGGAAATGTTCCACATTGGCACGGAAATTTTTCACGTAGTCGCGGAATTTTTCCACGTAATCGCGGGATTTTTCCACGTTGCCGCGGAAATTTTCAAACTAGCCGCGGAAATTTTCAACGTAGCCGCGGAAATTGTAAACGTAACCGGTGAAAATTTCCACGTTGCCACGGAAATCTTTTAACGTAGCCGCAAAAATTTTCCACGTTGCCGCGGTAATTTTCAGCGTAACCGCGAAAATTTCCAACGTAGCCGCGGAAATGTTCCACATTGGCACGGAAATTCTTCACGTAGTCGCGGAATTTTTCCACGTTGCCGCGGAAATTTCCCACCTACCCGCGGAAATTGTCAACGTAACCGCTGAAAGTTTCCACGTTGCTGCCGAAATTTTCTACGTAGCCGCTGAAATTTTCCACGTAGCCGCGGAAAGTTTCCACGTTGTTGCGGAAATTTTCAATGTAGCCACGAAAATTTTCCACGTTGCCGCGGTCATTTTCAGCGTAACCGCGGAAATTTCCAACGTAGCCGCGGAAATCGTCAACGTAACCGCTGAAAGTTTCCACGTTGCCACGGAAATTTTCAACGTAGCCACGAAAATTTTCCACGTTGTCGCGATAATTTTCAGCGTAACCGCGGAAATTTCCAACCTAGGCGCGGAAATGTTCAGCGTAGCCGCGGAAATGTTCCACATTGGCACGGAAATTCTTCACGTAGTAGCGGAATTTTTCCACGTTGCCGCGAAAATTTCCTACGTAGCCGTGGAAATTGTCAACGTGACCGCTGAAAGTTTCCACGTTGCTGCCGAAACTTCCCACGTAGCCGCGGAAATTTTCAGCCTAGCCGTGAAAATTCCCCATGTTGCCTCGGAAATGTTGACCGTCGCCGCGGAAATTTTCAACGTAGCCGCGGAAATGTTCCCCATTACCACGAAAATGTTTCACGTACTCGCGGTAATTTTTCACGTAGTTGCGGTAATTTCCTACGTAGCCCCTAAAATCGGTTCAGCAACTCGGTACGGGAAAAAAGAAACTTTAAGAAGACGGAAAACGACGAGCCAACTTCAAATTTATTTATGACCACCACCGCAGCAGATCCACCGGGATATTTTTATTCCTCGTGATTGAAGAGAAAACCCCCTATTTCTTTTTTCATCTCGAACGTCGCGGCGAGTTTCGACATCCCTCGTATTTAACTTTACTTTTAATTTTAATAATATCGCTCGTCGGCTCCGTACATTTCGCGCTGGGACTCGTGCAGCGAAAGATAAAGAGACGTTTTATTTGAATTTGCATCTCCGAAGCAGTGAACCAATCCGTGAATTTTCGTAATGAGAATTCGCAGGAAATTCTGTTTTTCCCGCCGTGTGCATCATGGCCAGCGCGCGGAATTATCGAAGCATATCTCGCATCGTTGTTTGCTTATTCCAGCGCGCGCGCGCATTGCCAGTTTACGTATTCATTTACGCTACCTGTTATCGCGCAGTTTGTTCGTTCGTTTGGTTTGGGAAGTAGTAACTTTGGCTCGCGAGGCGTATTCGCGAGCCTGGACGCTGATTTAGTTACGCAACTCGTCGATAATAATGCGGACTCGGTCTCAATTCGCGCTTTCCGTCTCGGATTTACGGTCACCATCCTGTTCATGTATGTGCGTGTGCGTGTACAGGGTGACCCATTTAACGGAGTCATCCTATGTGACAGCTATTTTTTTCGCAATTTTTTTTTATGAACCATTAAAACACACTGCCTTTGAATTTTTACGACACATTTATCAACATTTTTACAGTCCTTCAGAATTTTATCAAACAAAAATAACGAGTTGCATCGACTTTACACCGTTCGGAAGACACTCGTGTGTATAAAAAGTTGGTTTGACGGCTGCCATGATTCCGGAGGTTTTGCTCATCTGAAATTTAAAAAAATCAGACGGAATTTGTATTTGTAGACCTGAAGCTACCTCCGTAACTAGAGCAAAGTAAAAATATCGATACTACTGTGACGGGCCGAAAAAAGGTAGCTTTGCCGAATATTTTTTGTGTACGACATTATTGATTTGGGATTTGGAAAAAAGGTATGTTGTTGAGCATACATTGAACTAAGCTCGTGTACATTTTAATCACAAAACAATAAAAATTAATAACGTGATGAGGTATGATAGAGCTTCTGTATAAAAAATGCGGTCCAACTGTCGAATCAATAACTTGACTGTTCATTTGAAATATAAAAAGAAAAAAGTTTAATAATCTATACACATGTAGTTCTCTTTGTACGTAGCCGTTTTTCGACAACAAAAACCTTCACAAAATCGTGAGTGTTTATAAAAAAAATTATTATGAGGCAGTTTTTACTTATTTTTGGGGCTAAAAAAATGAATTTGAAAAAAAACTACTTACAATGATAGCTAATGAGGTTGAAGTTTGCATCGTTGGAATGCACCGAAAATGATTTTTTTTAATTCCCAATGTTTTTTTTAGCAGATCCGAGCTACGATAATCTTGCAAACATTTTTTAGAATTCTTATTTAGAGATCTACAACAAATTTGCGAAGTATGATTTTGGATAATAATGAACGTAAGAAATTGAAAAGAATTTTCGTTGCATTCCAACAATAAAAACTTCAACCCCATCATAGGAAGTAGCGGCGAGATAAATACGATGAGGTCATGTTCAAATAAAGCAATAGAGACAAATCAGTCAACTTTAATTAATCTTTTAAACTAATCAACATTTAGTATTTTTTTAAACAAAAAAAATCATTCTTTTTTATTGTCAACATAAAATATGTAGTTTTAAGTAAACCTTCATTTTTCCCATGTTACCCAATATTCGGGGCAAGATGGAACAGCGTTGGGGGCAAGTTGGGACAAAACTATTGGCAACCTCGTATATAAAAACGGTTTCGTTTTCAATACCAGCACACGATTCACGCGCGCACAGCCCACTGTACTGATAATTAGTACTTGCATTGTGTTTACTTACCTGTATCTCATCAATATCAGCAACCCAAATCAATTGAAACAATGGTCAACTTTACCAATAATTACATCATTTTGTAAAAAAATCGATATTATTTCCCGATAGTTGAAAGAAAAAACGCTATTGAAAGTGTTAGTATACGTAAATCGTTGGGATAGTTGCTCTCACTAAATCGCTTGTAATTTGGATGGGGTTGAAGTTTGCATCGTTGGAATGCAACGAAAATTCCATTTAATTTCTCATTTTCATTATTTTCCGAACCCATCATTTGCACATTTCTTGTGGTACACTAAATTATAACGCTAAAAAATGTTTGCGCAACTAAAAAACTGCCAGAAGAAATTTGGAAAATAAAAAAAATCATTTTCTTTGCATTCCGACGATGAAAACTTCAACGTCATTAATTTGGTCAGTTTTCAATAGTTTAACTTGAAATGTTCTTCACATATCCTTGGATATGTGTACTTTGAGAAAATGCAAAAAATCGATTTTTTTTACCCGTCACAGTGATTCGCCTCAATTCTTAAACATTTTTTCTGCCAATTTCGGCTGTGAAAATCCCTCGAAAGTTTTTTCACGTATTCTTATTAGAGTTTTTCGACCACTACATGCAAAAAAAGCCTTTAATTGATTATAGAAATAAAGAAGTTAAAAATGGAAAAAAATCGCGTTGCAACGATGCAAACTTCACCGTCATCTATTTTCTACAAGCTTTTTTTAACTCGCCTCGTTCGTACGTCTTTCCGGTTTAAAATTTGTAATCCATTTTTCAAACACTTGCAGGCAAATTCGATTGAGCCGAAATTTGGCATACCTATGGTGACAATACAATAATATGGTCCATGAAGCCAAAAAATAAATAATATGTAACATGTGAATAGCCAAAGTGAATAAAATTCCATATTAAACAGATGAATACGCACAACTGAAGGTATTACGACAAAGGTAAAAAATAAAATTTATTGTATGAAGTTCAATATTAAATCTACAGAAGAACCCTTGGTCACTGATCAAAGGCGCAGACAGTACATACTTAATAAAACTTACATAAACCTAGCACTTTTTTAACACTTTTTTAAACAAATTATAATTTTTAGCATTTGCAAAGTAAACAAACAAACGTAAAAAATCTTTTTAAAAACAAGCTTTTATTTATACACTATTGAACTAAAAAGTAAAAAATAATATTTAGTGTATGAAGTTAAATAGTAAAGCTACAGAAGCTCCTTGGTCACTGATCAAAGGCGCAGGCAGTACATACTTAATAAAACTTACATAAACATAGGACTTTCAAAATTTTTATTTTTTCCTTAAGGCCTTAGGCTTAAGGCACTCTTAAGGCCGAAAAAATAGCCTTATTGGGGATTTTTTTTCAGAAAAATGACAAAATAAATCGAGATTACAAAAAAAGGGTGTTTATCATACATATCAGTGACTGTATACAATAATTTTTTTGAAGCGATTAATTTCAAAATGGCCGCTGTGCAGCGTTTACCTCAAAACTGCATTTCTTAAGTTGGTCGGAAACATAACTCAGACAATTTTCAACCGATTCACTTGAAATCTTGAATATATCTTGAAAAATACATTGTTAATGGAAGTACGTAGGATTTTTTTATATTGCATAGTTCATTTGTTGCTAAAAATTGTCTGACGATTTTTTAGGCAAATTTTTGGAAAGTGAAAAATTATTGTATACAATCACTGATATGTATGATAAACACCCTTTTTGTAATCTCGATTTGTTTTATAGTTGTTCTGAAAAAAATCCCCAAAAAGCCTATTTTATCGGGCTCTAGAGTGACCTAACCCCTTAAAAGCTTTAGGCGTGAAACGTCATTACACTTGAAATATAGCCTCCAGCATTTAAGAAAATATTTAAATGTTCAAAAGTTCGATTTTTATATAAGTTTTATTAAGTGTACTGCCTGCGGCTTTGATTAGTGACCAAGGATGGGGCTAGAGATTCCTCCGTAGCTTCACTATTATACTTCATACACTAAATATTATTTTTCACTTTTTAGTTCAACTTTTTATAAATAAAAGCTTGTTTAAAAAAAGTTTTTTTACGTTTGTTTAGTTGTGAGTTTGTAACACGTCGATTGGGCCACCCTGTACGTTTAGGTGTGCTTGTATACGTGTAGATATATTCCAATCGCGCTTCGTATACACAGCCTAGAGCAATTCGACTACAACTCGCATACTCGCTGTATTTATACTCACCTATAAAGTACAGTCAACTGTTCGTTAACAATTAACGCGAACCTCACCCGGCACGATTCTCTGTGCACACTCTCTCGGTCTCTCTCTCTCTCTCTCTCTCTCTCTCTCTCCCTGTCTCGTCCTTTCATCAAATTTTGAACACCCCGTCCCTTCAGCCGTGGCACCGTGGGCCGATTATCCCTTCACACTACAAGGAAGGACATTGCAAGGGAACGGCTTGAGGTGTCTCTCTCGATTTTGATGAACTTTGGCATTTTTGTCGAGTGGATCAAAATAACGATGTTGACGTTTGCATCCGTGAAATGCAACGAAAACTCTTTTTAATTTTGTTATTTCTTTATTTTCTTCGTCATTCAAAATTTAGCCTGCAAAATTTCGGCTGTAGATTTCTGATAAAAATCCTAAAAAACATTTGAGTGTTTTTCGTAGTCCAAATTTGCCAAAAAAAGTTCGAGCTACTGAACTTTCGTTGTGTTCCAACGATACAAACTTAAATACCATTCGAAATACTCGGGACGTATATTTTTGTATCGGCGAAACACTGTTTTTAAGGGGTGAAGTCCACCCTTGGAAATAGGGGTTTTTTGGTTATTTGGGAATAACGTTTAAGCGGAACGAGATGGGTGCAAATTACAAATCCATTTGCCCATTTCAAATCCATTATTGAGTCCCATCGATTAAGGCGTTACCCCCACTTGTAGCGCAAAAAAAGGCCTTTTTCATGAATTTTTTTAAAGAAAACCACAAAACTTTTTTAATCGATCAATATACCATCTTAAAGAACACATCTTGAAGAACTTTCAGTAATTTTTTTATTGAAAAATATTACATTGTTTAGTGGCAAATGGCCGTCAATGAAATAATGTTTTTATATACACGGTTTGCGGTGACCAACATCGCGGCGAAGTGGATCATCTGAAAAAAAAATGCGGATGGATTTAGTCAAATATAAGTATAAACTAGTCTTTAATCGAAGGATTTTAAAAAATATTCATTTTTCACCAAATGGCGGACAGTCAAAGTTAATGGTTCGATTTTAACGAAAAAAACGGCCGTTTTTTGGCTATAAAACGGCCATTTTTTTCGAAAAAAAAAATCGAACGATTAAAGACTACATTTTTATGTATTAAATAAGCCTGCAAAATTTCAAGAAGATCGGTTCATTAGTGTTCGAGTAATCTTGGTCACCGACTTCAGAAATGCCATTTTGAGAAAAACGCGTTTAAAGTTTCAATTTCAGTTTACACGAAGAAAATATTTTTTTTTGTAAACTTACATAGAGTCATCCATTCCGGGCATAAAAAAAACTGCACTTCAAATTGCACTTCAAAAAATGCAATAAAAAAAATCGATTTTTTCAAAATCGCAAGTGGGGGTAACCCCTTAAAATCAATTTTCAACGTACGGTCGATTCGGTTTACCAGCGCCCTCATCAATGCAAAATCATTCGCTGGTGACGAATTTCCCAGTCAGAACTCGATCAGAGGGGAATTTTTGTCCAAGGGGTGTTTACACAAAAATCGATGTCCTGGGCTAAACGAGGACTGGAGAAGCATCTCCGCTAACAAGGAACATTGCTTGTCTGTGTAGGTAGGCAAAAATTGGTATTTCCTCCTATTGGAAACTTTAAAGCGCTTTTCTCCACTTTTCATTTTCACGATTTTTCCAAATTGGCGGGCATAATAGGGAAAAAAAACTAAATCACCTATTGAATCAAACCAAGGTTTATTTTCTTCAGTATGAAAATTTCTTCTAAGTGAACTAAAAAAGTTGTTGAAAAAGTATTTTTAAATCATTTTTATAACATGTTACAGTGTTTTTTTTTCAACACTTTTTTTTCAAACCTGATAAAAGTTATAACTTCACGATTTTTTCAGCTTTTTCTTAGTTAACCCAGAAGAAAAGTATATGACACTCGAAAATTTTATTCGTTTTTTTGTTTCAGTCAAGAATTATGAGCTGCATCTTTCCGCCGATTAAGGACTGCCGTGGCAAGACGCACATGGAATAGGCTGGTACATCTGCAGGAATTTATTATTTCACGTTGAAATTTTTTTCTTATACATTTCAAGTATACATGAAAAGATACCTCAACGTTTACTAGGCTCACTTGTTTTTTTTCCTTCTCAAAAAATTCCCGAAAAAACGCTTTTTTGGACCTTCTAACTCAGAGACCGGCGTTAAAACCGATTTTGCCTCCAAAAAAAATACGGGTTCGATGGTTTTTCAATGCTTTGTCACATATATGACTTTCTACAAAATCGGGGTAGACACTCAAGGCCTTAGGCCACAGTAACGGGTATAAAATCACGTGCGAATTTAACAATTTTTTTTTCGTATGAAAAAGTGATTCACTCATAAAATTAATTACACATCTATTTAGTATGAATATCAAGATGTTAGAAATTTTTTTCCGATGTACAAAATGGCCGACTACTCGAAACTTCTCGAAATAGCTTTTTTCCAATTGGCGTGACAAATAACTTCAACAATTTTCACTCGATTTACTTCAAATTTAAAAATTATGTTCCTAATTGCATTTCGCAGAGAAGTACGTACGGAATTTCTGATTAATCGAAAACTTTTCATTTTATGAGCAGTTTATGTGCAGTTGTAACGACATTTTTCACTGAAAATTCATTTCTTAAGTTCAAATACCGACAACTTTTGAATAAAACAATATTTTTTACATTCCGTACGTACTTCCATAGGTATTCTAATGTAGATTGACGAGAACTTTTGTTTTTTGTTCTAGGTAAAATATTGTGGATGCTAAATGTCACGTCGCGGAGCGCCTAAAAAAAGATAACAAAAGAAAATATTAGTAGTCGGCCATTTTGTACATCGAAAAAAAATTTATATATTTTTTAACAGCTTGATATTCATACTAAATAGATGTATAATTAATTTTATGAGTGAATCACTTTTTCATACGAAAAAAATTGTTAAATTTGCACATGATTTTATACCCGTTACTTAAGGCCTAAGGCCTTAAGTGATGTCCCTTGTGAGTATACGTAAAAACGTTGGAGTGATTTTCATAACCTGAATCGACTGAAAGGCATATTTCAACAATTCAAAAAAACGAAATTTCGTTCCACTCCAACGATGCGAACTTCATCATTAACTATTTTTATTGTATATTTGCATAACGTTTTGGTCACATGGTCACACATCCAAGTACTGACCCGTGCCCGATGCTACTTGACACGTCAAACTTTTTTTTCCTACAACTTGCAGTTTTCATAATTATCAACATTTTTAAAAGTATTCAGTCATACGCAAGTTTTACTACTATACTAAAGGTACATTTTTTTATTTTTCATTCCAGATCACGTTGGTTGCCAGAACCACCCACGCCGAATGGGGTCGAAGTTTGCACCGTTCGAACGCAACGAGAACTCTTTTTTACATTTTATTTTCCTTATTTCTAGTACTATAGCAGATCTTTGTTTATAGTTTTTTTTCCAGATCGCTGAATGAATATCTTGCAAAACGGTTGACGGATTTTTGTTGGCAAAATCTGTCAGATGATATGGCAGGAATTGAGAAATATTAGTTTTCATTTCATACCAACGATACAAACTTCAACCTCACCCACACCGACTGGTCATGCCAGTCTCGGCGGCAATTTCTTCAAATAATATTAACTTCATTGTTTATCAACATTTTCCAATGTAAAAAAAAACTCAAATTTGGCAAGACTATGTGTCAATTGTGTATAAAATTCTGACCGCCTAATCCCAATACTCTCACCAGGAAAAATGGTTGAAACCCGATCTCTTTTTAGGCCTAAATCGGCCCGTTAAGGCGGGATATACATTTACAACGAACAAAAAATCGATTTCTTTTTTTTTCTTCTATAAACGATAGAACTATATATGTAGAACATTTTTCCAAAGTTTCAAAGCGAAAGTCAACGCGTTTTTCTCAAAACCCCATTATCGAATATACTGGTGTGACACTTTCAAAAAATCGATTTTTTTTGCCTTTTTCGACAGTTTATAATTTCAAGAATATCATTATCATTTATATCAATATCACTTTATCTCGCAAAAATCGATAGTTAAATCTTTAAACGCGTTTCTCTCGAAATGAGATTTTTCAAATTTGCTGACATTGTAACTCAAAGAGCAATTATCCGATTGACTTGAAATTTGAACTGAGTACTCTTGAATATATTTACTCTGCAATGACGTAAGATATTTGTGATTGGATGAAATTTGACGATTTGGCATTGAAAAAACGACCATTTTGTTAGATTTTGTTATTTTTCGAAAATCCTACGTCATTGTACAGGAAATACCTCCCAGTTTAACGACATTTTTTTCTTTTTCGGTTTCAGCTACTCAATCGGCCGGAATCATGTCAGCAGTGGAGGAACTTTTTTTGCGCCTCCGAAGGCAGCGCATAAGTCGCTTGGATCTCAATATTTTTCTATGAAAAAATTATGTAATATAGGTCAAATATAGCCAAGTATATTCTTAATTTTCCGAAACATTTAATTGAGTACTTTTCATCCAAAAAATTCCCGAAAATCACCCAATTTTTCTGGTATAGCCCCTTAACAAAAGAAATCGGCACCTTAAATCGTACGTATCATCGTCTCGTACTGCAGAAAGTACGGCTATGCAGCTGCAATTGATCTAGTGGGCGACAAGCTCGAGGATATTTGTAATTTACGACACGCTCCGTGTTATCGAATGTTATTTGCATGCGGAAATGTTATCAGTATACACACACACATACAAACACACACACGTTCGACGGCCTATGCGTACATCAAAAGCGCGCAGCGTTTATGTCTACATCGAATATGGAAATAAGCCACCCCTCATTACCCGGCATATATTCCCAAAGGGAGAAAAACGACGAACAAGAAGAAGGGGAACGCTGCGATACGCTGCGGAAGAGACTCCGGTCCGATGAGTCAATTAAGACAGAATTTATGAGAGGATGTTGCGTTTCGAAAATTGCGTGCCCTGCCATCTCGAATTTTGGATACGAACCGCCGAAAACGTGATTGCCAATACTCGGATGGGTGACCGCTCATCACAAGCGCTTTCATTGAGTTGATTACCGAGCTGACGGTTCCTCATGGAAGGCATCTGGAATTTGATCAAAATATGGCCACCTGTATCGGCCCGGGTTTTCCTCAGTTTCCCCGTGCCCAAGAGCAAACGAAATACGAGGGCGTACGAGGAAAACTGTTGAGTTGGTTACTCGTTTAGAATACGACGTTCCTGATGGAAGGCAAATAAAAATCGGTCAAAATATGGCCACTTGTATCGGCCCGGGTTTTCCTCAGTTTCCCCGTGCCCACGTGAAAACGCGATACGATGGCGTACGAGGAAAAATATTGAGTTGGTTACTCGCTTAGGATACGACGTTCCTAATGGAAGGCAAATAAAAATCGGTCAAAATATGGCCACTTGTATCGGCCCGGGTTTTCCTCAGTTTCCCCGTGCCCACGTGAAAACGCGATACGATGGCGTACGAGGAAAACTGTTGAGTTTGTTACTCGCTTAGGATACCACGTTCCTAATGAAAGGCAAATAAAAATCGGTCAAAATATGGCCACTTGTATCGGCCCGGGTTTTCCTCAGTTTCCCCGTGCCCACGTGAAAACGCGATACGATGGCGTACGAGGAAAACTGTTGAGTTGGTTACTCGCTTAGGGCACCACGTTCCTAATGGAAGTCGGTTGAAAAATGGCCATCTGTATCGGCCCGGGTTTTCCTCAGTTTCCCCGTGCCCTCGTGCAAACGCGATACGATGGCGTACGCGGAAAACTGTTGAGTTTGTTACTCGCTTAGGATACCACGTTCCTAATGAAAGGCAAATAAAAATCGGTCAAAATATGGCCACTTGTATCGGCCCGGGTTTTCCTCAGTTTCCCCGTGCCCACGTGAAAACGCGATACGATGGCGTGCGAGGAAAACTGTTGAGTTGGTTACTCGCTTAGGGCACCATGTTCCTAATGGAAGTCGGTTGAAAAATGGCCACTTGTATCGGCCCGGGTTTTCCTCAGTTTCCCCGTGCCCACGTGAATACGCGATACGATGGCGTACGAGGAAACCTGTTAAGTTGGTTACTCGCTTAGGGCACCACGTTCCTAATGGAACTCGGCAAAATATGGCCACCTTTATCGACCCAGGTTTTCTTCAGTTTCCCCGTGCCCTCGTGCAAATGCGATACGAGGGCGTACGAGGAAAACTGACAATCGCCAGATAATTCAGAGACCATACGTATATCTTCACATGCTTGGATTGTACCAGAGGCGAGTAAGAGATTACATTGGAAATGAGTAGAGTTTTACCGGAGTGGCGGACAAAAGAAAAACTTCATTCGACTCGAATGGATTCTAGGAGAACGTTCCAAATCTATTCGAGTCGGGCTGCGCGTTATCGAGTCTCACGCGAATCCCTCCTATTCTATCATCGTAATCCTACCCAGACGATATTATCGTGACGCTCGCAGCTTTCAGTGATATACGCTTTTTTTCCTCCTTCGAATCACGATTTCATTTCTCGCATCACACTACTCCACTATGAAGCATATTAGCGGAGACTTACGGTTCATCCTATTGTCAAGTTTTATCCTAGCGCCGTATACCGCCTCGACGATAGGATAACGAAAGCAGAACTAAGGGAGAAAATATTCAGCCGCATCGATTGAATTGTATATTTTTCGCGAGCGACGCGAGACGAGCATCCAGCCAATCTTCATTTCGATATTCAGATTTATTCGAGGATCCAAGCGTCAAAGGTTCATCGGCGAGAAAGCCGGGGCCGTTTTGCGGACGCTGGTACTTGCGGCCCTAGATCACTTTTGACGGGGCTAAAAAAAATAACGTTGCTCGGAAAAGATAAGGAAAGCGAAACCGATTTTTCGAGTTTCTGCCGATTTTTCGGGCTTTTGCCGATTTTTTCGGATTTCTGCCGATTTTTTGGATCTCCGCCGATTTTCGAGGTACGACGTGACGGGCCGAAAAACGGTAGTTTTTCCGATTTTTTTGTCTACTAGATTATTTATTTGGGATTTGGAATAAATACAGGTTATTAAGGGGTAAGGAATTGTCAATAAATCGATTTTTTTTCGCTAAAACGGTGCTTTATCATCATAAGGATAAGTTACTATTCGATTTATAGCAAGAAACATATTTTTCACCGAATTTGAGCGTATAACTTTAACAATTTTCACTCGATTTACTTTAAATTTAAAAGTTATGTTCCTAATTGCATTTCACAGAGAAGTACGTACGGAATTTCTGATTAATCGAAAACTTTTCATTTTATGAGCAGTTTTACACGAAATTTTTCTCTGAAAATTCATTCAAATACCTACAACTCAATTCAGATACCTGCAACTTTTTAATAAAACAATATTTTTTTAATTCCGTACGTACTTCTCTAGATATTCTAACGTAGATTGACGAGAATTTTTGTTTTTCTTCTAGGTAAAAAATTGTGGATGCTAAGTGTCACGCCGCGGAGCGCCTAAAAAAAGATAACAAAAAAAAATATTAGCAGTCGGCCATTATGCACATCGAAAAAAAATATATATATTTTCTAACAGCTTGATATTCATACTAAATAGATGTGAAATTAATTTTATAAGTGAATCATTTCTTCATACGAAAAAAATTGTTAAATTCGCACATGATTTTATACCCGTTACTGTGGATCAATCCCTTAAGCATACATTAAACTTATTCCGTGTAGTTTTTTTATTTGAAAAAATTAAGAACCGACAACTTTGTTCAGGTATGTTAGAGCCTCTGTATAAAAAATGTGGTCCAATGGCCGGATCGATAACTTGTCAATGGTTGGTCTAAAAATAAAAAGGAAAAAAAAACACAAAATGGCAGGTGTAAAAAAAAGTATAATTTTGGCGAACGTTTTACTTATATTCCGCGGCTAAAAAAATACTGAATTCGAAAAACGGCTACGTACAACGATAGCTAATGCAATTACAGATATCTTGGCTTTTTTAAACCTTCGTTGACACATATCTCGCCACGATTTTGACACACTGGTCAATTTGATTCGGATAGTTCCCAATCACCTGCCATTAACAACCCGTCGGTCAGTTTTTATTGTAAAAAATCAGGCATACACTTTAGACACTTCCCAATATGCCTGCGTAATTCAAATTCGGAAAATATCAAATTAAATCGTTAAAATAAATTATTGAAAATGTGGAAAAGTGAGTTTCTTACTAAAAATTCATCCGAGTCAAAATGACCCAGTGTGTCAACGTTGGGTCAAATTGAAAATAGAACAATTACAGCTAGAGTTATGATTCCGGTCAGGTCGAGAAAAGTCGTTTTCGAGAAAAACGCGATTGAAAGTTTTAGTATACGTAAATCTGCTCTCCCTAAATTCTCTGTATCTTGGTCAATTTTCAATGTTTCAACTTAAAATGTTTTTTCACATATTCTTGAATGGGTATACTTTGAGAAAAAGCGAAAAAAATTATTTCTTTAATCTGTCACAGTGGTGTCTCGCCTCAACGAGACAACGTCACGCAGCCATGGAATTTCACGCAATAAGGGACCATAGGCACTGCAAATAGAAAGGACCTAAAATGGTACCCTTTATGCGAATAAATCGCCGAATCCACATCGGCTTATCTCGCCTCGAGCGAAATCGCCAGATCGTCGTAATATTTTAACTAATTTCGAATACCATGCTTAACGGGGTTAACTTAACTCCTCTAGTTTCTCGGGTTGAAAAAATCGATTTTTTTTTTCATAAATCACATCTACAACATGTGTAGAAAATGTGTGCCAAAGGATTTTTCGATATTCGAAGTGGTTCACAAGTATAAATCACATGCGCGAACTTTCAAACGCGTTTTTCTCGAAACACCATTTTTCGAAACGGTGACCACGATATTTCAGAAACTACTGCACCGATGTTGTTCAAATTTATACAGCATCTTTAATATATTATAAGCCAGCGATTGAACTAGGATTATCATGATTGCTTCGATAGTTTTTTTTTGTACGAGCGAAAAACTTAAGAAAAAATGAGTAAAAAATAGAATGTAATTTTCAAAAGTGTATAAAAAAGGCAATTTTTGTAATTTAGAATTCACTCTAGTTCAATCGCTAGTCTTAAATATGAAGATTAAAATGCCGTTTGATTTTTTTATTTCGGATAAGCAGAACAGCCGCAATCTTGGTCACCGTCAAGCACCTCTTTTACTTGATGTCTTCCTGTCGGCCACTATAACGTTTATTCTATTATATATTTTGACTTCAAAAAATTTGTAAAGCTTATTTAAATGTTAATAAAGATTATGCAAAAACAATGAGATTGATTATTTCGATGCTTTGCCCGTAAAAAATTATTGAAAAAGCCGTAAAAAAACAGCCGAGAAACTAGAGGACCCCGTTAACGTTTTAGTCAAAGGGAGTGAAAAAAATGAGAACAGGTGCGTATATCCGATTGAGAATCGTACACACACACACACACCCAAAGAGAATTCCGCGTGCACTGTCGGCGTCGGACGGCGCGCCGAGTCTTTTGATCACACGGCATGGTGACTCAAAAGCAACTGTGTCGGAAGCGGGACAAAGGATATTCAATACAGCCGAAAAGGCGCATTCGGGTCCGCTTCTCGTTAAGCAACTCATTAGCAACTTCGCGACCGTTCATTTTCTCGCGCTTTATTCGCGCTTCTTAAACAAGACTTTTCGGCATCGCTTGTTCTCGAGCTTCGGGAAATGAGATTGCTCTGTAGATATTCGAGCTCGCGATCGGCGCATCTTTTCGAAATTTCAGATCAATTGGCGAATAATTTACGATCGAGGGCCTCTCTTGCGTACCGAGAAGAAAAAAGGACCAGCATTGACGATGCTGTTTTTGTGACAAAAGGCAACGGAAGAATGGACAAAAAAAAACTTCCAGGGCGCCAATTGTTGCAACATTATTTTACCGATTTTTTTTCGTTTCATCGTACTCCGGAAATTTGATTGAAAAAAAAACTGAAGGAATGAACTCTCCCGATTGTCCGGCGAAACTGTGGAAACTCTGCATTTTTCCATAAAAGTTGATGAAAGAAAAAGAAAAGTATTGACAAAAATGGAACCTCTGCCTCGTTAAAGGTGAACGCATAGCCCGAGAAATATTTTCTTTTTACCGAGTCCGTAGAATTGCCAGGTTGAAATTTGCATATCATTATCGCGTTCAGACTGAATAAGATGTGAATGGGTCAGGACGATGAGGAAATGTCGAAATGTGGTGGTGCATGGCTCGTCGAGAGAGGGGATGATCCACCAGCGAGGGATACGGGGCGTTCCATGTCAGGGATCCTTCTTTCGTATTACTGCGTTCGTTTGAAGACACTTTGCTTGTACAATTCCCTAACCGTGCTCATACGAATTTGAACATTTTCGAGAGATTCTTGTAAGAGAATAACCGTGTGTGAAAAAAAAAGAAACATCGAGAAAAACAGCCGCAACACTTTCAATCCCTATGATATTGTGGAATTAATTAACAATAGCGATAGTTTTGACCATTTTTCTCAGCCAGTTTTTCACATATCGCGATCATTTTAGGATCAAAATGTGCGTTTTTAGCATGCCTAGGTCGAGTAACTCTTCGATTTGCGATCGACTTAAACGGAAGATAATTTTCCCATCGTTGCGTTAGTTTAAAGGGTTACCCCCACTTGCGATTTTGAAAAAATCGATTTTTTTTATTGCATTTTTTTGAAGTATAAGTATCCGGGCCCATACAGAAGTATGGGCCCGGAATAGATGACTCTATGTAAGTTCACAAAAAAAAATATTTTCTTCGTGTAAACTGAAATTGAAAATTTAAACGCGTTTTTCTCAAAATGGCATTTCTGAAGTCGGTGACCAAGATTACTCGAACACTAATGAACCGATCTTCTTGAAATTTTGCAGGCTCATTTAATACATAAAAATGTAGTCTTTAATCGTTCGATTTTTTTTCGAAAAAAATGGCCGTTTTATAGCCACAAAACGGCCGTTTTTTTCGTTAAAATCGAACCATTAACTTTGACTGTCCGCCATTTTGTGAAAAATGAATATTTTTTAAAATCCTTCGATTAAAGACTAGTTTATACTTATATTTGACTAAATCCATCTGCATTTTTTTTCAGATGATCCACTTCGCCGCAATGTTGGTCACCACAAACCGTGTATATAAAAACATTATTTCATTGACGGCCATTTGCCACTAAACAATGTAATATTTTTCAATAAAAAAATTACTGAAAGTTCTTCGAGATGTGTTCTTTAAGATGGTATATTGATCGATTAAAAAAGTTTTGTAGTTTTCTTTAAAAAAATTCATGAAAAAGGCCTTTTTTGCGCTACACGTGGGGGTAACGCCTTGAAGGCACTTTGCTTGTAGAATTCCCTAACCGTGGTCATACGAATTTGAACATATTCGAGACATTCTTGTAAGAGAGTAACCGTGTGTGAAAGAAAAAGAAACAGTCGCAACACTTTCAATCCCTATGATATTGTGATATTGTGAATTGAATTAACAATAGCGATAGTTTTGACCATTTTTCTCAGCCAGTTTTTCACATATCGCGATCATTTTAGGATCAAAATGTGCGTCTTCAGCATGCCTAGGTCGAGTGACTCTTCGATTTGCGATCGACTCCAATGGAAGATCATTTTCGTATCGTTGCGTTAATTTAAAGGCACTTTGCTTGTACAATTCCCTAACCGTGCTCATAGGAATATGACCATTTTCGAGAGATTCTTGTAAGAGAATAACCGTGTGTGAACAAAAAGAAACATCGAGAAAAACAGTCGCAACACTTTCGATCCCTATGATATTGTGATATTGTGAAATGAATTAAGAATAGCGACAGTTTTGACCATTTTTCTCAGCCATTTTTTCACATATCGCGATCGTTTTGGTATCAAAGTGTGCGTTTTTTGTGTGCCTAGGTTGAGTAACTCCTCGATTTGCGATCGACTCAGACAGAAGATAATTTTCTAACCTTTTTATTTGCCGTTTCGCGTAGCAAATTAATCTGTAATTTTTTCTTCTAAACACGAAATTCTCAAACGTTTTTCAAATTCTACACCAAAAGAATTATTTAAGATCGTGAAAAAAGTCGACACGGAAATGTCAGTTTTTCTGAAAGAAAAAAATTGCAGCATTCGGTTCAATTCTTTATGGGGAAGAGTTCACGACGCCCAACGAATATTCAAGCCGCATATAAATAAAAGGCTAAATATTGATAATGACGGCAACGCAGGTTACGGAAACGTAACGCGAGACGGGAAAGAAAAAAGCCGGACGTGAGTCGCGGACTGCGAATAAAGTCGAAGACGCTTTTAAAATTGCCACCGAAAAATTTTACTTGGGCTTTCCGCTTCGTCGCTGCTGCCTTCGGCATCCAAGTATTCTCGTTTCGGATCCAGTCTACCGAAAGACTTTTCTCCTCTTAGCTTATCTTTCCGTCTTTGCATTTTATTGACGAGGACGATGACACTCGCAGAGTTTCTTCCTTCCGGGGATTTTTACCTCGCCCTACTCATCCCGCAACTATATTATCCCGTAGACGTGGAATACTTTTCATTCGATATCGCGGAAGGGAGAGAGAGACAGAGAAATAGAAACGGTGACTAAGAGAAAAAAACGGAGATGCAGACTTTGGTATGGGGAAAATCGTTATACGAAGTCGCGTCTGTGAAACATATGAGCGATGTTCCTTTTTTTCGCTTTTTTTATTCAAAGTCAGCTCGATGCCACTCTCGAATTGGATGACGATTGAGACATTCCGTGGGCAATTTCTTTCTGGGACGAGGTGTCTTGAGAATGTAGGGGAGAATAATTTTTTTTAAATTAAATTTGAAGAATAAGTAAGATTGGAAAATCGTTTGAACATTTATTTGTATGTATATTAACAAAGCTATGTGTCAAATTTTATATAAAATTATTGATAATTAGAGAAGTTATAAACAATCTCGTGAAGGACCTTTAAACGTGCGAGGCTCAATGGTGTACGTCATTTTGGCCACCCGGTTAATACGAAACAAAAATAACGAGTTTTTTCTTAAAATAGATAATATTGGCTAAAACTTGATCGAGCCTTTTTATGTTATCGTGATTCAATCATTTAAAACAATGGTTGGACATTTTTTTCCTCGATTTTTTTAGGAAAAATGACATCGTTATTTTTAATAACTAATTGAAAAGAATGTTAAGAAGAAAAACGTCGGTCAAGACTAAACTACTATTATACTGAATAAGTGTACCAAATTCTAAGTCAATCCGTTCATTAGATGTCGAGAAATCGTGTACACCGTTTTGAAAAACATAGTTTGGAAAAAAATGCGTTTAAAGTTTTACTAGGAGTTTTGTGGTTAATAATTATAAGTTTACGCTGTTGCCATATATTGGACTTTTTTCTCCGATTTGAATTACCCCAAGCAGCTATCGATGTTTTGAAATGTTCACCGTAGCCCTAACCCTCAACATCTTCGAATGCACGTCATAGATATGTAGTGAAATCATTTTTGGATGATCGAAACCTCAAGGTTTAATTTTAACGTTCTTTTTTCACTGATTGTTGCACCCGCTTTTGTTAATTTTTAACTTTACTGGGGCCAAACTCTTGAAAGTGTTGAACCTGAGGACTGCCGAAATTTTCGAGCCACTCAGCTGTTCGCAATGTTGGAGTACAGTTCAGTTGGGATCTATGGGAGAGCAGAACGTGCAAATCAGAGAAGTTTCAGTACGTAGCATTTCAATTTCATTTTAAATAAAATGCTCGACTGTCCAAAATTGAATATTTTCAATATTCTTTTACAGCTGATTGATTTCATATTTTCCAAATTTTAGTTATGCAAACATATTAAAAAATGTGTAAAGTGTATGCCTGATTTTTCTCAATAACAAACGACTGAAGGGATGTTAATGGCAGGTAGATGAAGTACTATCCGGGTCAAATTGATCCAGTGTATCAAAATCGTGGCCAAACATAAGTGTGTCAACGAAGGGTTAAGGGGTGAGATGCAGTCAGAATGTTCAAAAAATCGATTTTTTCAAAACATTTTCTTGAAGCTATGATGTTTCGAAAATGTTCCCTGAAAATTTCAATTTAATCCGATGAATAGTTTCCGGGATATCCCAAAATTAGTAAAGGGGGGTCGGGTCCCCATGGCAGGTAGCGGTAGAAGGCAGGATGCTTCGAAGAAAACAACAAATTGATATTTTGGAAACTTCCACATCGGCGGAAACCCTATTGTATGGGCCAGGATGATTCGATGTAAGTAATTTTTCAATTAGTATTTTTATACATAAATCAAGTGTAAAGTTGGAAAACTCTTTCAGAAATTTTCAAAAATGTATTACTCAAAAACGATGAACTTTAGAAAAATTTTGTAAAGAATACTTCAATTTTAAAATTGCCCAAAATGTTAAAAAAAAAATTCATCCCGAAAAACTTAAAATTTTTGAAAAATTGTTTTAACAATTGGCTATAAACAATCGAATGTTCGACTTTCCGGCAAAAAATTGTGATATTCTGATTCAGCGGATCAAAATACATAAAAAAAGTTTAGCTTCATCCATCGTGCTCAAAATTTTACGAACATATAATACCGTATCCACATCGAAAAACTTTAAACGCGTTTTTCTCGAAATTATGTTTTTCAAGTCGGTGACCACTATCATTCAAAAACCACTTGATGGATTTTGATGAAATTTGGTGTGCTTATTGATAGCATTAAAAACTAGTCCTTAATCGAAGGATTTTCATTTTCGTTGAAAATTTCTATTTTTGTTAACAATAAACGAGTGATTTTTTGGTCGAAAATCGAAAGTTATCTGTCGGAAGCCGCCATTTTGTTAATTTTTGAAAAAAAGCTTCGATTAAGAACTAGATTTATTATTAAACTAATGATTTTTTTTGGTTTTTTATTTCAGACGGTCCAGTAAAAATTTTTGATGGTCACTGCAAAGTACTACATGTCGAAGGTGGTCCGACAAAGATGGCGATATTGTTATAAATAATCAATGTTTTTCTTTGAAAATTTGTACAAGTCAAGTTGAAATATAACAGAAAAAATATGTGTAACCATTTTTGTAAAACAAAGTTAATTACTGTAAAAAAAAATTTATTGAAAATGCTTGTTTTTTCACGCCTCTGACTGCATCTCACTCCTTAAGGGGTTACCCCACTTGCGATTTTGAAAAAATCGATTTTTTTATTGCATTTTTTTTAAATATAAGTATCCGGGCCCATACTGAGTTTGAAGTATGGGCCCGGAATAGATGACTCTATGGAGGTTTACAAAAAAAAATATTTTCTTCGTGTAAACTGAAATTGAAACTTTAAACGCGTTTTTCTCAAAATGGCATTTCTGAAGTCGGTGACCAAGATTACTCGGACACTAATGAACCGATCTTCTTGAAATTTTGCAGGCTTATTTAATACATAAAAATGTAGTCTTTAATCGTTCGATTTTTTTTCGAAAAAAATGGCCGTTTTATAGCCAGAAAACGGCCGTTTTTTTCGTTAAAATCGAACCATTAACTTTGACTGTCCGCCATTTTGTGAAAAATGAATATTTTTAAAAATCCTTCGATTAAAGACTAGTTTATACTTATATTTGACTAAATCCATCCGCATTATTTTTTTCAGATGATCCACTTCACCGCAATGTTGGTCACCGCAAACCGTGTATGTAAAAACATTATTTCATTGACGGCCATTTGCCACTAAACAATGTAATATTTTTCAATAAAAAAATTACTGAAAGTTCTTCAAGATGTGTTCTTTAAGATGGTATATTGATCGAATAAAAAAGTTTTGTAGTTTTCTTTAAAAAAATTCACGAAAAAGGCCTTTTTTGCGCTACAAGTGGGGGTAACGCCTTAAGTGATGTTCCTTGTAGGTCTCAAAAATGGTGAAGAAATCTTTGCGTTGGTAAAAAAAAAAAATTGTGAAAATCCGCAATATTTTGTCCGCCTAAAGGTATCCCCCCGCTTAATCGATAGTACACGTACGGTGGTGCACGAGGAAAAGAACAGTTGTGGGCAACACTCCGTGGGTGTCTCTGACGAGTTGTAAAGAGTGAATAAAAGTGGCAAGACCGTAAAAGCCCGCGCGGGCTTGCGAAGAGTCATCGGAAACATCGATATCCTCCCTCCAATCTCATTGAACCCTGAATCGGTAATTTCTATCGTCAAGATTTTCCCCCCGATGAATACACGGATCTTCATCAGAGATATGCATTCGCAGTTGTTCTTTGTTGGAACGCGATACGAAAAAGTAACATACGAAATGAGTATTCCGAGTGAAAGAGCGCGCGGCGTGGATCATTCGGGTGTGGGCCGCGCGAAATGAATCTTTGGAATCTCCTCCAAATAAGAAGAGGGATTTCGTTGGGCTCGGGCATTACACAAACGCGGCCCGCCAATATTACTCGTACGCCGCGGCGTGGAATTGGAAGGGCGGATTCTTAAAGAGGATGAATGAGTCTACGACTAAAGGAAGGGCTGCAATGAGAAAAGGCTCCTCGGTCCTTCGTTTCTCGCGAGGCTGTCAGCAAAGTTTTCGATAAACCACAAGAGACGAGGCAGCGAATCAAGGATTCCATTCGGCAAAGTAATCTATATTATTCGCTAATATATGTGCGGACAGCCAAGTGGCGCCACCGCCCTTGTAATTTCGCAATTTGGTGGAGTAGTCGCCTCACTTTCATCGTGTATTAAGCTGATACAGCCTGAGAGAGCACATTTTTTTTTCTCTTAATTTTTTTTCCTCGACAAATCTCAATATTTGTCCTGCGCTTGGGGAGTACCTAACTTAAGGATTACGCGGCGAGACACTCTCGATAAGATGTTTCGAAATGAAAAAATCGGGGGAGAGGGTCGTTATGTATAATGACCATATACAGGGTGGCCTGTTTTAATGGATAATCCTGCAACTGTCGATATGCCAGATCATGTCCCACTGTAAGCAGGAGTTTCAGTTTAGTAAAAGTCCCACGATTTTCGAGCTAAAAATCATCTGCTTTTGATTTCTCGCATCCCATTTCTACAAATGATAACTTTTTAACCCGGTTTTTTTAGAAATACTCTTGGTTATTTGTTTTATCTAGAAAAGTCTTCTTTTTGAGTAGGAATCGGAATTTCGAACGATCAATATTCAGAAGAACCGATATTTCGAATTCAGTAATGACGAACGTTCCAATATAGATAGATCAATCTTATGGTAGTCTGCAAAATAGTTAATCGGAATTGTGAATACAAAAATCTCGAAGTTGATTTATAGCGAAAACAAATATCAGATTTGACAAAATAATGCGAGATATAACATCGATTCGCCTGTATATATACACCAAACAATTCGAGACGTCGAATCGTCGGATTGTAAATATTACGACAGTTTACAATTTCGAATTCATTGAGGGGAGGGTAGGGGTTTCAGCGTGGAAAAAAACACTTTTTTGCGATTTTTTTTCATCTATATGGATAGAGTAAATTTATTGAAACCTTTTGTACATTGTTAAGTGTCATTTCAAGGACATTCCGTGAAATTTGTACGCGAAAATATCCACAAACAAGCCGGTGACAAAGCTTTTCCAAGAATGCCTTTGGAAAAACACGATTTGCGGTGTTCACTGTATCTCAGCTAGAAATTATCTGAAATCAAGTACCATTAAAATTTAGTCAAAGTATCATCAAATCCTCCCCCCAAAGGTCTTTCATCATTTTTTTTTTTCATTTCTAAATTTTTGGTGGTCATGTAAAGTGAAAAGTGCTATTTTTCACGAAAAATTCCGCCCTTTTGGAGGTGGAAACCCCCTCGATGTAAAAGATAATCTCAAACTAACCGTTGGGGGGAGGTATTTTATATGTAGAAAATGTGTACCAAGTTTGAAATAAATCGGTCATGTAGTTTTCAAATGGCAGTGAACACGGACTTTGAAAAAGTGGTTTCGAGAAAAACGCGTTTGAAGTTTAGAGGTCAGAGCTACAGTGTTAGAGGAGCGGGACTAAATAGTCAATAACTTCGAGAGTTTTGCTCTGATTGACTTGAAATTTTGGGATTATATTCTTGAAATGTTTAACTATAAGAATAGACAACAACAGAAAATCGATTTTTCAAAAGTGCAAACCCCTACCCTCCCCTTAAAGCGGAGGACCAAAAAGTCGATCAGTTAAAATAGCGATGGGCCAAAATGGCGAACGGTCCGGATAGCGAAAACTTGGGATCGAGCAATATTATAATAATTTTATTCTAAAGCACTACTTGTGCTTTAGAATAAAAATGGCAGATGGCGTTAGTGGTCAGTCGGGTCAGGCAGCCATGCCATGTTCGCCTTTTAGGTATTCGCTATTTCGGACCATCGATCGTTTGCGTTTCTAAGATCTACACATTCGAAGTTTGTAGTCTCGATATATGGCTTTTATCTATAGACGGTATTACGGATAAGAGATACTCACTATTTTCTATTTCGGAGATATGAATGTTGTAGATTGTTCGAATCTGTATTTGTATGACTTAAACTGCAGACTACCTGAATATATGTTCTCGAATGAATGAGCTCTCGAATAAATAATCCTTCGATGTAATAGTTATTCGACTTCGGCATCACTCAAAGGGTAAAATTTCGAATAATTTAACCTTCGTTATTTTAATAGTTCATAATTCTGTCGTTTCAAAATCTTTGTCGTTCTATATTTGGTCATTCGACATTTTGACTCCCACCCGTATCACCACTGTAGAATTTTCAAAAAAATGTTTTTTTTTTCAATTGGCTTAAGAGATGCTCTGAACCATCTAGAATGATAGTCCAGTAAAATAAACGAAAACCCAGCCCTTTTTAGCGTAGAATATGAATTTTTGACTGAAGGTAGATAGTTGCATACTGAAAGTAACCCCAATAAAATGTTGCCTTCCAACTCGCCCCAACCCTAAGAAATAGGGGTTGGAAACTTAAAAATCGCCGTATCTCGATAATTAATATCCCGATCAAAAAATGTTTCAAACAAAAGTTCTTTGGAATAATAAAATACGTATAAAGTTATCTGACGTCCAATCCTCTATCTTTGAAAATAGCGGCACAAAAACACGAGAGCACCACTGACTCAGACATCAACTCGGAATTTTCAAAATCGTTTTTGTGCCGCTATTTTCAAAGATAGGGAGTTGGACGTCAGATAACTTTGTACGAACTTAATTATTTCAAACAATTTTTGTTTGAAACCTTTTTTGATCGAGCTATTATTTATCGAGATACAGCGATTTTTATGTTTTTAACCCCTATTTCTTAGGGTTGGGGCGAGTTGAGGGACAACATTTTATTGAGGTTACTTTTAGTAGGCAACCATCTACCTTTAGTCAAAATTTCATATTCTACGCTAAAAAGTGCTGGGATTTCGTCTTTTTTACTGGACTATAAGGGGAAAAAAACTTTGGTACGTGTAAAAAAAGGCGGTGGCAGTGGCTGGCCCGCGTTTTTCTCAGAACGCAATTTTTCAAAACGGCACGCAGCGTAACTCCAACAATTTTCATTATAATCACTCCAAATTTTCAGCACATCTTTAAAATAACGTTCCGAAGAGAAATACGTACGAGATTTTCCATGAGTTAATTATAACCTTATTTATTAACAAATGATTGTCTTTTTTCTGTCGAAAATTGAGTCTTTACTTTAAGGGGCCAGTCCACTTTGAAAATTTCAAAAAATCGAAAGCAAGCAAGACTTGAAGAAATCGACGATGATGAGCAATCAGAAAGGATTTTGTACGGTGCAGGAATTGCCGATTGAGTTTAGGTAAGAGTTTTTCATAGTATAAACTTCAAACGCGTTTTTCTCGAAACAACGTTTTCAAAATCTAGCTCCATCGTATCTCTAAAACTAATAAATCGATTCTCTTAAAATTTGAACCACATATAAACATGTAAACATGATTCGCAACAAGATGACCCTCGATGGTTTTAAAATTTTGATTTTTACTCTTTTTTTGCGAAAAACTGCGAAAAAAACGCATTTTTTAAAACTTTTTTCGTTTTCCATCTGCTATTTTTTTATTTTTACATAAAACTTTATGTCCGAGGGTCATTTTGTAGCTGGTGTCATACTGAATCTAATGGACTTTGGTTTTTTGTTTCAGACAAGCCGTTGACGAGTTGTGATGGAGCTACCTAGCCCACCTATTTTTTTTGAATTAAATTGTTTTAAATGTATTTCAAGACTTTATTTATTAAGCCCAACAACTTTTATATTCATATCTTTTATAAAATCCTCAAAAAAAGTCGTGAAAATAGCCTTTTTTCGTGGCTCCAAAGTGGATTAGCCCCTTAAATACTTGCCAATTTCACAAAAATTCATATTTTCAAAATCCCCTACGTATTTCTCTATCTATACTCATGTAAATAAATAGAAATTAAAAAAAAATTCTACATTGCCTCCTACATGCCTCGCGAAAATGGCTCCAGCGTCACCATTTTCTATAATTTGTTAATATAATTTTTATTTTGTTCCCTTCAAAATAGGACTAACAAAATCTTTGAATATTATTATCCTCTTACTTGTCTTTCCACCAAAAAAAAAACCGCGAAAAATCGCCTAATTTTAAACATTTACAGCCCTTAATTATTATGCGCTGCTATAACCAAAAGCTAAAAGCTTTTCATTTTACTTTCCTCATTATGAGACTGATATATGCTTCTATAAAAGTATCATCTTTGATGCGTGTATGGACAAACAAAGAACTATGTTTCGTTCCATATTATGATATATATATATATGTGTGTGTGTATATATATATATATATATATATATATATATATATATATATATATATATATATATATATGAACGTTTCATATTAATCATACCCTGCTAGCCAAAAATAAAAAGCTTCTCGTTTTGCTGTCCTCATCCCGAGACTTGTGCACATTTGTATGTAAAATATCGTCCTTTATATGCGTACTTTGATTGTATATATTCATCGCGAATAGCGCATTGAGAATTTCTCCGCCCGCAGGAATGTGCGCAGCGGCAGCAGCCGCGCACAGGACGCAAATCCGCGGCTGAAGAGCTTGCGTCTCTTCTCGAGGGACACAAAGAACATAGAAGAAAATTTAAAAGGAATCGTTGAATGATGCATCGAGGATGCAGATGTGTGTAGCTCGTAAACTCCGAGGTTTTTCTTTCGAGATCGTCAATGTGCGTACGGGCCTTTTATGGAGTTTCTCACAATAACGTCTACGGGTGCTTCAAGTTTTTTTTTTCTTTTTTTTTTTCATTTTTTCGCTTTTTTACCTTTTCGTGCATTCTCTTGAGAGAGGGCGGCGCGATAAGTCTTACACATTCGCGAGAACGGTGTTGCGCTGTGGAAAACACTCGCAATTAACGCGCTAGCGTGGCTTTTGCGGTTCGAGCAAAACGAGAATATAATTGGAGTTAAAAAAATTCTGGTCTCATCCGTAGAACTGCAGATGTATCATTAATATTATTTGTCCATATGAATACAGTGATAATAATAATCATTATTATTAATATGATAATTAAAATTAATTAATTAGACAATTAAGGGGTTACCCCCACTTGCGATTTTGAAAAAATCGATTTTTTTTTATTGTATTTTTTTGAAGTATAAGTATCCGGGCCCATACAGAAGTATGGGCCCGGAATAGATGACTATGTAAGTTTACAAAAAAAATATTTTCTTCGTGTAACCTGAAATTGAAACTTTAAACGCGTTTTTCTCAAAATGGCATTTCTGAAGTCGGTGACCAAGATTACTCGGACACTAATGAACCGATCTTCTTGAAATTTTGCAGGCTTATTTAATACATAAAAATGTAGTCTTTAATCGTTCGATTTTTTTTTTTCGAAAAAAAAAATGACCGTTTTATAACCAAAAAACCGCCGTTTTTTTCGTTAAAATCGAACCATTAACTTTGACTGTCCGCCATTTTGTGAAAAATGAATATTTTTTAAAATCCTTCGATTAAAAATTAGTTTATACTTATATTTGACTAAATCCATCCGCATTTTTTTTTCAGATGATCCACTTCACCACAATTTTGGTCACCGCAAACCATGTATACAAAAACATTATTTCATTGACGGCCATTTGCCACTAAACAATGTAATATTTTTCAATAAAAAAATTACTGAAAGTTCTTCAAGATGTGTTCTTTAAGATGGTATATTGATCGATTAAAAAAGTTTTGTAGTTTTCTTTAAAAAAATTCATGAAAAAGGCCTTTTTTGCGCTACAAGTGGGGGTAACGCCTTAAACATGTAGTTTAAATAATTACGTAAATAAATTATTATAATCATAATTATAACTGCTGTTATTATTATTGTAAATTATAAAAATTATTGTTTTTACTGTAAATAATAACTATTGTACTTATTATTTATAATAATCATTATTATCACTTATTATTATAAACTATAATTTTATAATAATAAGTTATTTTTCATGATTTTATAAATTATTCATCATTACTATTGTTATTATTACCATAATAAAGATTGTCAGGCGCCTCCTTTTACGGCAAGCAAAAGGAAACTTTCCAATTCGAATCAGAAGCGAAATTTCCATAAAAATGGAAAATAGACTTGGGAGAATTCGGTCGGCGCTTATTTTGTTCAAAATCGTTCGATCTCTTCAACGGACTTTGGCCGATCCGGCTAGGACGATTTCCCCGATCCACCGGATCGTTCCAAAGTTGGTCTATGGAATTTTGCCAAATTTTATAAACGCACCTCTTCGGTACGAATATTCGCGATTTTCGAGAGGCTTTTTCTCGTTCGACGCGTTGAGATATGGGCACGGGCCCCAGACAGTTTTATAAGTCTACAAACGTACATCCCGATAACCTACTTGAGTCAATAAATCGGTTGATTAGAGACTGAGTTGCGAGCGGCGAAAAAGTGGCAGTTTTGGCAAAAAGGCTGAAAGGGAGCAAAAGCTTGGGGAGGAATAGCAAGGGAAGACGAGGAACGATATATTCTATGTTACAATTAAAATTGTATGCACATGATTTTAATTGTAATTACAATTGAATTTGATCATTGTTAATTTAATAATTGTTAATTTAATTACAATTGAATTTAATAACTGCTAATTGTAATTACAATTAACTTTAATAATTGTTCAACTACAATTAAATTAATCGATTTAATTTAATTACAATTTCAATTTTATATATGTAATGGTAATCCTTTTCTCCGTCAAAACGATTAATTGTGTTGTTTAGTACCAATTTTTTATTTGCTGTACGTAAACGTCAAATATTCCTCCAAAGATCGAAGCGTAACCTTTGTATTCTCGAGAAGCTTTATCTTCTTTAGGAAAAATATCTGCTAAAAATGGATCTACGGCTGATTATCAAGATGGCCCAAGTTGCCGACCGAGGCTCAACGGATGGCAAAGTAGATGCGGTAGGTAAAATGCAACGGATCGTACAGTTTTACCAGCAGTGGCACTGAGCACTTGCGAGTTTTTCGTTTGGGTCGGTAAAATAGGCACGTTAGGTTTCTCACTTGTCGGTGGATGTTTAAAGTTGCCTGTCCACGTGAGAGCAGAGCTCTAGAGAGTTACTCTCGAGAGTTACTGGCGAGGAGTACAGCTCTCGAGAGTGACTCTCGAGAGCACGGTCATACATACAGGTCTGACAACGGCGGTAGTGGGGGTAGGCACCCTCAGCGGTTCTGTTTTTTATTCCGATTTCTGCCGCTTGGTGCGTGACGGCAAGGGGAAGTAGTGGTGCGACGAAGAGAGAAATAGCTCTTCTGTCCTTTTCCCTCCTGAACGCAACGCATGCCCGTTTGCTCTAACTGAATTTACCGTACTGTCGTGTAAACTGCATAATATACGGAACCAATTAAAAAAATGTGTTGATTAAAAAAAGATGACTACTTTCATCTAAAAAGAACTGAAAACTTTTTGAATACATTAATTCATACCAGCACGTATTACGACCATTTCCATCCTTTTTTCTCCAATGTCTCACAATACATCGTTCTTCGAAATGTTTTTCGCACACGTACTGAGATCCTTTCAGTCCCAGAATCGCATCGAGCTATTTTTTGTATCGTTCGACGTTTCTGGGCACGCGAAACACGGAGCATTTCTGCTTACAATTTTTGCACCCCGTTTTACAATTGCGAACCGTGCAACCCCTTAGCCATTTCGCATTTTTTTCGCAAACACTACCAAAAAAAATCACACTTATGCCTAAAAACACGATAAAACATGTACGAGGCAGTGGTGTAGCGGGGGGGGGCAGAGGGGGCCATGGCCCCGGGCGGCGCAGATGTGGGGCGGCGGCGCAGATGTGGGGCGGCGGCGGCGGGCGGCACTCAGTTGCGAAAATAGGGAGGGGGGGCGGCAAATTTAGGGTTAGCCCCGGGCGGCAAAAATCCACGCTACGCCACTGGTACGAGGGTAAATCGCGTAGAACCTTCTGGTATATGATCGCAAATAAAGGTTATTTCGACAATCGCGCCACAAAAACATACGTAAACACCTTGGGCCCATTCGCCGGTAAGAGGTAAGGGGGAAACTACTTCCCCTTGCTAGTAGCGACGCGTAGCGGCGCCTAGTGAATCGAAAAGTGAAGCCGATAAGCGTGCCTACCCCCACCACGAAGATTTAGCTTCGTTGCAAGACCTGTATGTAAGACCGTGCTCGAGAGTTACTCTCGAGAGCTGTACTCCTCGCCAGTGGACATGCTCGCGGCACGAGATAACACGACCATGAAACTTCGTCTGCAATAACTGCATTGTTTCGCCCGCGGTGTGGCAGGTTGCGCCATCTTGTTGAAAGAATGTCTTCCAAGTCCATGCCGTTTATGCCATTTATCGGATGTTGTGTTCCCCACATAACCTCCATGTTTGTACTTTATATTAAAATTAAAATATTCATACTTTTCAAATAAATAATACGTTTTATTAAAAATTAAAGTGTCAAGTCATTTTGACACACCCTTTATTAGCATAGGAACTTCGTTTCTCCCCCCACCCTTCAAAAATGATTTAACAACAACCTTAACCCAGTCGCATTTTGTTTTACTTAAAAAAATTCAAATACAACTACCGCCAATTCGTGAGACGCCATCTCAGACACTGCTGTCACGACGCTGAGCTGCTCGCGAAGAGTGAAACTCGCGGACGAATACTCTCATGTGGAAACAGTCGTGAGAGCACTCTCGAGAGCGACTCTCAGAATGTACTCTCACGTGGACAGGCACATTCATACCGACTACGAACGAAGTAAAAAAATTTTGATGAATTCTTCGCGATAAAAAAATCCACTATTCTATGAAATCCGAATTCTTTTACAGCCTGCCATTTTCGTAATTTTCAAAATAGACCAAAAAGAACCCATCATGCGAAGGTTTCATTATTATACTAACAGCACTTTTTAATTTTTCTTTTCAGATAAATACTGCTAACTTCATTGATTATCGATATTTTTCAACGAAAAACGCATACTTGGCAAGACTATGAATTAATTGTGTGTGAAATCCCGATCATGTGATTCCAATATCTCTCTCATCAGAAAAAATAATGAAAATTGACCTTTTTTGGCCCTGAACTTATGCAGATCGGTTGAAAATGGTTTTTTCCCTCAATGATAGAGGCCTTTACTTCTTTGTTAATTCTTAAGTTCAATAGGGCAAACCTTTTACATTTTTAACTTTATACGGCTATGGTCATTTATGATACAAGTGCGGGAAACAACGAACTCCAACGCGCGTGAAGTTGCCGCATGAGCCGAAGGCTTGAAGGTGAATTTCACACGAGCACGAGGGAGAAACGCACCATAAAACGAGACGAATTCGGCAACTTACGCGCGATGTAATTCATTTTTTTTCGCACATGTTCCATACATTATTATTTGCAATGACTGTCTCGAAAGTGAGATTTGAGATTCAACAAAACCAATAACAATTATATTCGAATATGACTGTGATAAGTTGACGTTTTATATCGCATGAATTCCGCTACATTCAAGTTTGTTCAATCGGTTCAAAATCGTAGAACAAAAAACTATCAACCGTGAAAAAACCGTCTTTTCGTGAATCAATGCGATGAAGTGAGCAACAAATAGATTTTTTCCGCACTAGTGCGGGAAAGTAAGCATCGTTGAGAAGTAAGCCACTTTCCGCACGCTAAATACCAACCAAAAATCGCACTTTCGGGGCAGGCATTGCAAAAAAGCTTTTTCGCTGACTTGTTCATTAGGAGGAAGAACCCTTAATGCGAGGAAAATTTTTGTTGATGTTCATGATTTTTTTAGAAGGAAAAATGTATTCTCCATCTTTTAGACTTATGGTTAATACTACTTTTGGCTGTTACATATTTTGTTTTTTTTTTTATCGATCTTTAACAAAGGCGGAGGTGTGGTACGGTCTTCTAAACTGCATTTTCAAAACTGGAGTGACGTATAGCTAAAAAACTAATCGACCGATTCTGATGAAATTTTGTATAAATCTTTCTAACCTCATTGTATAAAACATAACCCTAAATGTTTTATAAAATGAAATGTCTTTTTATTGCAAAATGTAGTCATTTTTTTTCGGAAAATTCAATCTTTTTCATCGATTTCCAAATTTGATCGATTTGATATTTGGCAACATTGGTTCTATCTCCGTCTCTTTTTACTCAACCAGGCGAGTTTAACCTCCATGCTTTTCAACGTAGATCTGTCAAAACAATGTCAAGTGCGGGAAATACAAAGCATTGTATTCGGGCCACGACTGGTAAAAAGTGTGGAAAATGTTTGTCCGCGAAATATGTCGGTTAAAAATGAAATATGTGTGGAAATTCGAATGAGCGAGATCAGGCTAGGACTACAGTCAGCTGTTGCCTTGCTGTCACGTCTCTTTATCGTAGTAAGTGGTGATAAATCCAACACCGGAAGTTCAAATTAAACTTGATATTACATAAAAATTAGGTCAATAAGCGTAATTTTTTCTGAGAGCACTGGATTACTACAAGTGTTAAGTATGTAAATCTGATTATTTTCAAGAATCTGACGGATTCCCACTATTATATACACTTTTGTAGCGACCAGAAATTGGGTTTTTGCATGTCGTCTCGGAATTCCTTCACAAAATAATATAATATTTCTTTTCTATGTAATCAGGTCGACAAACGACCCTGAAATTTTGCAGAGACGATTAATATATTTACAAGGAACATTCCTCAGGTGACACCCTTCGATTTTGTTGAAATTTGGATATGTTATATATCGGCGGAAAAACGGTTTTAAGGGGTGAAACCACCCCTTGAAAAAGGCATCTCTAGGGGTAATATAGCAATTTCACACAAAAGGAGTCCACCGATTTTAATGAAACAAAAACGAAAATTCTTCTAATCCGAAGCAATAAAAAATCAACTATAGTGACATTGCAAAAAAAATTAAGGGTTGAACCACCCCTATATTAAGGGGTGGTTTCACCACTTAAAGCCGTTTTTCCGTCGATAAAAAAATACGTATCGCTTACTTTTTGGTGCTTTACAAAATATCCAAATTTCAACCAAATCGAAGGGTGTCACCTGAGGGATGTTCCTTGTTAGTGAAGCTCAAAAAAAAATCATGAAAATCCTATGGATTGAAGCCTGGCGATAGGACTACCTTAGTGAATGAGAAATCATCGTTGGTTTTTTTTCAAATTAGTCCCGCCGCCGCTACGTGTGACGCAGTCTGACATCCGCCTCAACCCGTTTGGAAGATCGTGCCATATCTTCGCCATTTTTCAAGATTAATTTAAAAAAATACCATGTACCAGCCAAAAGTAGTAATAAAACATACCCTACGTCTCAAAAATAAACAAAAACCTTCCATTAAAAAAAAATCATGAAAATCAGCCTCGCCTAAAGGTATCTCCCCCTTAAGGCAAAACTTTCTCATTTTTAACTTTATTACGCAAAACCTCATCACTTTTAACATTATGAGGGCAAAACTCTTTCACTTTTAACTTTTTAAGGGCAAGAGAAAGATGTGGCGCCTGACTCCCGCAATTTTCGAGCCGCTCAGCTGCAGCGTTGCCGTACGGTTTGGAAAAGTGAAAGGCCGTTGAGGCCCGTAAGGGCGTACGAAGGAACATCATAAATAAAAGATATATATATATATATATGTATATATATCAGATAACATTGTCACAACAGTTTTGTATTTTACATCGTAACGATCCAGACAAATTAGAAAAGTTTCGCTCCCGTATACTTGTTTAAAAAAGAAAAAAGAAAACGAAAGAAAAAAAAACTCGGAAAATCGGCGCGAGAAACGGAATTGCTTTTGGAATGTGCGCATTTTCTTTTGGACTCGTACGAACAATCTCGCGTGAGCAACGTCTGAGCACCTCACTCGCCAATGCACCTCGACACTTGTCGCCATCGAGCATTCGCCTCATCGAAATTGCAATTTCCGCAGCTGCCGATCGAACAAAAAATCGTTAGTGCTCGTGGAAGAACGAACGTGAGCGACCGCAGAGTTGGGCGTAATTCTATTTGTAAATACGAATACGAATTTATTCACATCGTGATTTTCATGTGAATATAAATACAAATTTGTTCGTACTTCACTTATTTGTATTCACATGCATGCACACAATTACAATTGTATTCACAAAATTCTGAACATACAAATAAATTCACAGAAAAAATTGTCAATATTCACCACAAAAATGCGAATATTTACAAAAAATCCTGTGAATTAAAAAAAGTTCACATCAAAATCTGTGAATGCAAATGTAGTCACAAAAAATTGTAAATACAAAAAAATGCACAAAATAAGTTGTGAATTTTTTCGTATTTAAGACGAATTAAAATTCAATTCACAATTAGATTGAAATTTGCACCAAAAGTGAGTTCGTACGTATTTTGAGAGAAAACATTGCGTCGAGGCAAATGAATTTTTGCAAAAAAAGTTGTGAGTTTCAAATACTACATTATAAATATGAAAAAATTCACAAAACGAGTTGTGAATTTCCTCAAGTTGAAGAAAATTAAAATCGAATTCACGACAATTATATTAAAATGTACACCACAAGCGGGTTCTTACGGATTTTGAGAGAAAACATTGTGTCGAGGCGAAGAAATTTTCGCACATAAAGTTTTGTGCAAAAATTTCTCTGCCTCGAGGCAATGTTTTCTCTCAAAATACGTACGAACTCACTTTTGGTGTAAATTTTAATCTAATCATTGATTTTAATTTGTCTTAAATACGAAAAAAATTCACAACTTCATTTGTCAATTTTTTGTATTTACAATTTTTTCTGAATACATTTGCATTCACAGATTTTGATGTGATTTTTTTTCGATCCACAGGATTTCTTGTAAATATTCACATTTTTCATGAATATTCACAATTTTTTTTGTGAATTTATTTGTACGTTCAAAATATTGGTGAATACAATTGTATCTGTATGCATGCATGTGAATACAAATAATTTATTCGTACTTCACTTATTTGTATTCACATGCATGCATACAAATACAATTATATTCACAAATATTCTGAACATACAAATAAATTCACAGAAAAAATTGTGAATATTCACCAAAAAAATGTGAATATTTTTAAAAACTCACATACAAATCTGTGAATGCAAATGTATTCACAAAAAATTGTAAATACAACAAAATTCACAAAATAAGTTGTGAATTTTTTCGTATTTAAGACAAATTAAAATCAAATTCACAATTAGATTAAAATTTACGCCAAAAGTGAGTTCGTACGTATTTTGAGAGAAAACACTGCGTCGAGGCAAATAAATTGTTGCAAAAAAAGTTGTGAGTTTCAAATACTACATAATAAATATGAAAAAATTCACAAAACGAGTTGTGAATTTCCTCAAGTTGAAGAAAATTAAAATTGAATTCACGACAATTATATTAAAATTTACACCACAAGCGGGTTCTTACGTATTTTGAGAGAAAACATTGTGTCGAGGCGAAGAAATTTTCGCACAAAAAGTTTTGTGCAAAAATTTCTCTGCCTCGAGGCAATGTTTTCTCTCAAAATACGTACGAACTCACTTTCGGTGTAAATTTTAATCTAATCATTGTGAATTTGATTTTAATTTGTCTTAAATACGAAAAAATGCACAACTTCATTAGTGAATTTTTTTGTATTTACAATTTTTCGTGAATACATTTGCATTCACAGATTTTGATGTGATTCTTTTTCAATCCACAGGATTTCTTGTAAATATTCACATTTTTCATGAGCATTCACAATGTTTTCTGTGAATTTATTCGTACGTTCAGAATATTTGTGAATACAATTGTATATGCATGCACGTGACTACAAATAATTGAAGTATGAATAAATTTGTATTTATATTCACATGAAAATCCCGATGTGAATAAATTCGTATTCGTATTTACAAATAGAATAACGCCGAGCTCTGATCGACCGAATCGCAAGATGGCGCTCGCGTCCCGCGAAATTTCCCGTGTCCACGTAACGGTGGGGTGTCTCTCGGAAGATGAATCACGAAAGGGTTTGCCGGGTGGTTGGCGTCCGGCGCGAAGAGCAAGAGAGCGCGTGTGTGTGTCTGTTTCCTCTCTCCCTCATCCTCTCTTTTTCAATTGCAATAATAATTAAGAATTACAAGTTGCTTACTTGTTGGCTATAAAATATTTAAGTATATTGTTTGGTTTTGTTTTGACGGTCTGCCAGGAACGAGGGACCTCTCTGTCTAAGTCTAAGGGTAGGCTTTTGAGAACGTTGGCTTCGGGACGATTGGAAATAGGCGACGAGGGGCCGAGTCTCAAGCTGGCCATTTCGTTGCTCGGTGATTCCCGTCGTCCGCTGAGCCAAACTTCGAGTTTCGTTTTTTTCGGCGAAGGCTCGACCTCGTTGGTGGGATCGTCCGGATCGGCGATATCGCCGGTCTGGCTTTTCTCGACGAAGGATTTGGGCCGTTCGTTGAGATTGGATTCGGCTTGAGAGACGTTGGTCTCGGGTGTGCAGCGAGTCTCTTGATCGCCGTCGTTGCTGTCCTGATTGATGCTCATGGGCGAGCCGACGCTCGCATCCGAGAGTCCGCCCTCGGAGCTGATATCCAGAACGGATTGCACGGCCACCTGTTTCCGTAGGAACGACGTGATGCTGCTTCTGCCGGAGACGCGTTCCTCGAATTTCGTGAACGCCACACCGAGCAGCGTGAGATGAAATGGCTTGGTGACGTCGACGGCGCGATGAAAAAGCTTCATCGCAAGGGCGAGAATCTTCGCGTTGTCGTAAAGACCAGACTTGTCGGACGGTAGCAAATGCCTGGGTAGAGCGCACTGTCGAGTTTCTCGTTTGCTCGCATTGCCCGACCGTGTGAAATCGTTTTTGCGAACGGTTACTCTGAGGGCGACGGGCATTCGGCCGTCCTCGTTGGCGAGCTCGACCAATCTACGCAGCAAAGCGCCGAGGCGGCTCTCGACTTCGCCGACGAGTGAAACGTTGTGACAGCCGTCCTCGATGCCGATCGAGTGCGGTCTACCCGAGGGCTTCACCACCGTGTCGTCGATGCCCTCGGCGTTGTCCTTCAACTTTCTCGAGAGATCCCCACCCACTCGCGACTCCAAGTCCTCCAGCGATAACCTTCGAATGTCCTCGACCGTGCGGAGATCCTTGCTCGAGAGGAGAGCCAACGTCTTGGCGCCAACTCCGGGTATTCGCGCCAACGAATTCACCCTGGTGACCAACGACGCTGACGCCCACGGATACACCAACGTCTGGCCGTTCGGCTTGCGCAACGAGCCCGCCAACTTTGCTATCAACTTGTTGTGACCGATGCCCGCGCTACAGGTCAAGCCTAGCTGCTCGAACACTCGCCGTCTCATCTTCGACGCTATCCTCGCTGCTGCACGCAATCTCGCGTGACAACCGCACGGACACTCCTCGTCACTCGCACCGAACACCTCGCCGATCTCCTCCTCGGACGAGACACGAGGCGACGCGTCCGCGTAATCCTCGCTCGATCGTCTCTCAACCAACGCCGAAACGTCCACGTAACTCTCGTCCAGGCCTAATCTCTCCACCAGCGGCGTGAAACGCAACAGTATCTCCGATATGTCCGCTGAGGCTTTGCGATAATTCGTCAAATCCTCACCTCGCACCAATACCAAGCCCGGACACAGAGACATCGCCTCTCCCACCGGCATACACTTCTTTATACCGTACTCACGAGCCGCGTAATTACTCGTCACGACTAAATTCTTCTGGCGCACACCCAGCGGCTTGTCCTTGTACTCCGGACGGCGCACCATCTCCACCTGGGCGTAGAAACAATCCACGTCCAGGTGGATTATCGATCGCGGATGCCTCGACGTAGCCTCGAAGTCGCTCGTATCCATCGAAATTCTCGGACGCACCGCACGCGTCTTAGCGACTCATCAAACGAAACGATGATGGAGCGATGATCGGGTCAGGCCTGGAGTGCTCAGTCCTCGGAGATTCGCATCGCGGGCGGACGGCGAAATGAGAGTACTCGGGGTCGAGATGGCCCGGGGACGCGCGATCTGGAAATATTTTGGTCGGTTGAGGCGCCAGTACACTTTGGAAATTTCGAAAAATCGGAAGCATGACTTGAAGATGTCGAGGGTGATGAGCAATCAGAAGGGATTTTGTACGGTGCGGGAATTGACGGTTGAGTTTGGGTTAGAGTTTTTCATAGTATTAACTTCAAACGCGTTTTTCTCGAAACAACGTTTTCAAACGCTAGCTCCATCGTATCTCTGGAACTAATAAACCGATTCTCTTGAAATTTGAACCACATATTTTAAATTTTTGATTTTTACTCTTTTTTTGCGAAAAACTGCGAAAAAACGCGTTTTTTAAATACTTTTTTCGGTTTCATCTGCCATTTTTTTATTATTTGATAAAACTTTATATCCGAGGGTCATTTTGTGGCTGGTGTCATACTGAATCTAATGGAATTTGATTTTTTTGTTTCAGACAAGCCACTGCCGAGTTGTGATGGAGCTACCTAGCCCACCTATTTTTGAGGCGTTACGGTAAACTATAGTTTTTGTACTTAAAAATGAATAAAAATGAATTAAATTTTTTTTTATGTATTTCAAGACTGTCAAGCGAACAACTTTTATTTTCATGTCTTTTATAAAATCTTCAAAAAAATCGCGAAAATAGTTTTTTCGTGGCCCCAAAGTGGACTGGTCCCTTAATGATGAAACGAGAACATTTGGACGTTGAATGAGTTGTAGCTGCTCGGCAACAGATGGTGTTACTAGATGCGCGCGAGTTGGTTCAGGGGTTACGTGGGTTTTAACATTTTTTTAAATGAATCTTTTTAATTTTATTATCTAATAGTACAATATGTCTAGAATATTCTCCCAAAGTTTTAAGGCCTTAGGCCACAGTAACGGGTATAAAATCATGTGCGAATTTAACAAGTTTTTTTCGTATGAAAAAGTGATTCACTCAGGAAATTAATTACGCATCTACTTAGTATGAATATCAAGCTGTTAGAATTTTTTTCCGATGCGCAAAATGGCCGACTACTAATATTTTCTTTTGTTATCTTTTTTTTGGGCACTCCGCGGCATGGCATTTAGCATCCACAATTTTTTACCTAGAACAAAAAACAAAAATTCTCGTCAATCTACATTAGAATACCTAGAGAAGTACGAACGGAATTTAAAAAATATTGTTCTATTCAAAAGTTGTGGGTATTTGAACTTAAGAAATGAATTTTCAGTGAAAAATTTTGTTATAACTGCTCATAAACTGCTCATAAAATGACAAGTTTTCGATCAATGAGAAATTCCGTACGTACTTCTCTGCGAAATGCAATTAGAAACATAACTTTTAAATTTGAAGTAAATCGAGTGAAAATTGTTGAAGTTATTTGTCACACCAATTGGAAAAAAGCTGGTTCGAGAAGTTTCGAGTAGTCGGCCATTTTGTACATCGAAAAAAAAGTTTCTAACAGCTTGATATTCATACTGAGTAGATGTGTAATTAATTTTATGAGGGAATCACTTTTTCGGAGGAAAAAAAATTGTTAAATTCGCACATGATTTTATACCCGTTACTGTGGCGTAAGGCCTTAAGATAGTCCGAGCGCGCAATCTTGTTTTCTATAGATTTTGTTCAAATTTCAACCAGACATTGTTCATATCATTATGCATGTTTGAGTGAAATTTCAGAACAGTCGACTATTTAGATTGGGAGATAATGGGTTTTAAAATTGCAACTTTTAACACTGCAGGGTCTGCATTGAAATTTAGACAGAATAATTTACCGTAGAAAATATTTGTCCCCTATAATAAGAAGACATATGGCAACACCGCATTGTTCCACGTATCCAATGACGTGAGTTTGCGCGGCATATTTAAAATAATACTGCAACACAAATTTTTATTTGTAAGTAATTTTCAATCGAACAAAGTTTTTAATTAGTTTCGAATGAACCAACACTTTTATTTGTAAATGTAGATAACATAAACAATATAAAACAATAATATTTATAATGCAAATATTTTTTATGACAACATTTTTCAATTTAGGAACACGATAATTATTTTTTCTCGAAATATTGAACCTCTTCTGCGGTGTTATTATATGTCTTTTTATTATCGGGGACAAATATTTTTTACGGAAAATCATTCTGTCTAAATTTCAATGTAGACACTGCGGTGTTAAAAGTTGCAATTTTAAAACCCATTGTCCCCCTATCTAAATAGTCGACTGTTCTGAAATTTCACTCAAACATGCATAATAATATAAACAATGTCTGGTTAAAATTTGAACAAAATCTATAGAAACCAAGATTGCGCGCTCGTACTACCTTAAGTCAATCGGAGTAAAAGTCTAGGAGAGAGCCTTTGGGAATTCCCAAGTCAAGAGCATTGTGACTTGTGATTGGACGAAGGTTTTTTCCGATTACAGCTAATTTTACATCGCTATACGTAGTGTGAATTGTACCAAAAATTTAACTATTTTAGATACAACTCTGCCAAAAATTCGAATTTTAATTTCTTTTTTCAAATTTCAATCACGACCTATACTTATCTATTAACAGAAAAAATTGTTTTTTTTTTTCAGATAAAGCTATCATGAGTTATCCTGACCACCACGAGGACACTTTTTTAGGGGTCTCCAGAAACCAGGTCCCACCAGCTGAATTTCCCAAATTTTTTTATTAAATTGTTTTTAATATTGTTGAAATGTTTCTCTTTTATGTGCTTAACATTTTGAATAAAATAATTTATTTATTATATTTTTTTAATAGAGAATTTATGCTTTTTTGGCTTCGTAACTTACGTAACCCCTTAAGGGATCATCACGGTGTAAAATTTTCAACAAAATCGATTTTTTTGCATTATCCAATAGTATAGGCGGTTATAAACATGGACCTGGCATCGCCGATTGATCGTAAGTAGACAATGTATATGGAAATTCCACACTCGAAACATTAAACGCGTTTTTCTCGCAATGTCGTTTTCAAAAGGGTGTACACTCTCGAAGGAAGAGTTTTTGAACTATCCGTCTCAAATTTTGACACAACGTTCTTCACGCCATTCTTTATCTTGATATGGAAGCTTTTCTTTATTTTCATACTTTTTTTTTTAACGAAAAGGTGTTAAAAAAATAAGCTAAACCGCGGCTATTTTGTCAACTTTGATTTTTTTTAAACCTCCATAGCACGATAGCGACTTTCATACCGATTAATAATCTTTTCACGAATTTTGTTTCAGATAATATTTACAACCGTGTACACCGTGAGGACTTCTTTTTTTTCGAAGACATTTTCAGCGGTTAAATTTTTTTTTAACTAGAATAAACGTTTAAAAATTCATTTTCCGTTCTTCACCAATGCTTTGATTTGACATTAAAAAATCACACTGATCAGCGTATTTTAACCATCGAAAAAGAAATCGCGAAAATCAGATATTTTTTGACCCGTTACACTGTGATGATCCCTTAAGATGGCAACGCATCTACAAAGAAGTACTATGAGCAAGCTTGAAGTTCAGTACACAGGGTGTCTAATTTTGACCAGAACTGAAATTGCATGACATTTAAGGATTTTTAAGGCAAGGAATGGGGATTTTTCCATGACTCTTAGTATGACTTTCTGGCATAAAAGTATACTTAATGATTCTACAGTGCGACCGATTTTCTAAATTTTTATATTTTTAGTTTGCTCTTTCAAACAGATGTGTGTTATATGCCAATAAAAAGTATACGGAATAAACGAAAAGTCACCAAACTGGACAATTCCATATGTAGTAAAAAATGTGAGACAAACATAATTTCAAGATTGCTGTAAAGAAATATATTTTGGGAACATCTTGAAAAATATTACATACATTTAGGAACTTTGAGTAATATCATCTAGTCGCTTTACACGAATAACAAAGAAAAACTAATATATGTTGAGATAACGCATCATTTTCTTTTACTTTCTTCTATTTTATTTTCTATCGATTCGATATTCGCTTCTCTATCGACAAGTACCACGAAGTTAGTTCATATTGAATATAGACTCAACGATAATTTGGTAGGGTATAATAATTCAGGTAGACTGGTAATTTTTCATGACATTTCATGACTTTTTCAGGGTCGAGTGTAATTTCATGACATTTAAGATTTTTCATGACTTTTCACGTCAGTAGACACCCTGGTATATGTCATTTCGCCGAAGTGTAAACAACTTTTTTTCTTCATAGTGTTAAGCATGTCAAATTTCGTGTTAAAAAAGTGTATGTGCAGGGAATTTTACTGCAATACTTTATTCGAAAAAATATGCAGCTGAAGCATATTTTTTCGTGAAGACTCATGTCAGACGCTAGCTGAACTTGCAGAATCATTAGGAGTTGATCACACAACAGTTTCGAAACATTTAAAAGCGTAGGGAATGATTTTTTTAAATGAAGCATTGATTTATAAATAAAAACACCGGCAACTTATTTAACATCCCAATAGGATGGGAAATTAGAAAGTCGCGGTGTAGAAAATTTCTATGGTGTTGAAGTTTGAATAGTCTGAACGCAACGGAAATTATTCTTGATTTCTTTTATTTCTTTACTACAAGCTTTTATTTAACTTGACTTACTGTGAGATGCAAAACGGAAAATCGATATTTCACCCACTTCCCGACTACTTAGAGCTCTGAAATTTTGCAATCATGCATCTCAAAAGTGACGATGCATGATTCAACTTAAGGTACTGACTAAACGGCGAGAAAAACAGGTAAACTTGGGGAATTTTTATCTCAAAAACTAATGTTTTGATTGGATCCGGGTTGTTTTTATTGGAAAATATGTACATTGAGGTATGTTTACGAATTTTTAAAAATAAATTCGTCGACTGTAAGCGATTCAAATGCGATTATCTCGAAACATAGTTTTCAAAGTCGGTGCCAGATGTATCTCGAAAACGGCTTGTCCGATTTTGTCCAAATTTGGATACAATATTCTTCGATAGTTTTTCTCGTTCGCCACGTAGGATTTTTTTGAAATTTTCATTTTTTTTACCGAATTGCGATTGTTTTAATTTAACATTCGTTTTTCGTTCGCAATTTCCGACGATTTTGGATTGCATACACATTGCATAAAAAAGCAATGGTTCAATCAAATGAAAAACCCCTACGTGGCGAACGAGAAAAACTATCGAAGAATATTGTATCCAAATTTGGACTAAATCGGACAAGCCGTTTTCGAGATACATCTGGCACCGACTTTGAAAACTATGTTTCGAGATAATCGCTTTTGAATCGCTTCCAGTCAACGCAATTATTTTAAAAAATTCCTAAACATACCTCAATGTACATATTTTCCGATAAAAAAACCCGGATCCAATCGAAACATTAGTTTTTGAGATAAAAATTCGCGAAGTTTACCTGTATTTCTCGCCGTTTACTCGGGAACCTACCCTTAAAAAAAATATCAATAAAATGTTCAACTTTTCATGTAAAATTAGCGATATCTAATCATCCATATAAAATCTCACTAACACATACAAATTTGTAGCCGACTGTGTTTGTATGTGAAAAGTTTATTTGCAGCAATTAGTCGAAAGTTCAATCCCAATTACAGTCTTTCTTATTTTTTACAAGCATTCCATGTACCTAACGTACAAACTCGTAAACTAATAAACTACTAGTAACAAGTAACTAGTAAAATCTATTAACGACTAAAAAGTAGAAAATAATTTTAATGTATAAAATTATTTTAAAAAACAAGCTTTTAATTAATGTACTAAAAAGTCGAAAATAAGTTTTTTTTTTGCCAAGTCACCTATATGTGACTAAATAAAAGCTTGGATCGCACAAAATTTAGACATATAATCTTTAGTTTTCATAAATCCGTTAACATATCAACTGTATTTAATTTACTGTAAAACAACCTTAGTTTTTTTTTAAATACAAACTCTGAAACTGAGTATAAACGTGTGATAATAATTTCTCTAATTACTATTGTGCCAAAATAAATACGATTAATGAAACTGAATTGATCAAATTTATTAAACATTTGAAAAGTTGAGCGCCCCAAGCTTTTATTTATGGTGACATATAGGTGACTTGGCAAAAACAAAAATTGTCTACTTTTTAGTACATTAAATAAAAGCTTGTTTATTTTAAATATTGATTTTAAGGGGCTATACCAGTGTGACACTTTCAAAAAAATCGATTTTTTTGTTGTTGCCTTTTTCGACGTTTTATACTTTCAAGAATAATCATTATCATTTGTATCATTTATATCAATATTATTTTATCTTGCAAATATCGATAGTTAAATATTTAAACGCATTTGTCTCGAAATGAGATTTTTCAAATTTGCTGACATTGTCACTCAAAGAGCAATTATCCGATTGACTTGAAATTTGAACTGAGTACTCTTGAATATATTTACTCTACAATGACGTAGCATATTTTTGATTGGATGAAAATTGACGATTTGGCATTGAAAAAACGACCATTTTATAGGCAAGAAAACAGACTTTTGTCATAATTACGCCATTTTGTAAGATTTTGATATTTTTCTGAAATCCTACGTCATTGTACAGGAAATACCTTCCAGATTAACGACATTTTTTCTTTTTTCGGTTTCAGCTACTCAATCGGCCGGAATCATGTCAGGAGTGGAGGAACTTTTTTTTGGCGCCTCCGAAGGCAGCGCATAAGTCGCTTGGATCTCAATATTTTTCTATGAAAAAATTATGTAATATAGGTCAAATATAGCCAAATATATTCTTAATTTTCCGAAACATTTGATTGAGTTTTTGATTTTCCATTTGATTGATATTCTTAATTTTCCGAAACATTTGATTCCTCCAAAAAATTCCCGAAAATCACCCAAATTTTCAGCGTTCACTCTTGTAGCCCCTTAATAGTTACATAAAAATGACTTTTTCAATAGATTTTGTATACTCGTGTTTCAATACATCGCCACGTTGTTAAAAAAATGATTTTCAAAATCGACAATCGTCAACGACTCGTATTTATTGTTGGGTTTTTAGATTTCGGATGGATCGTTCAAGCTGGAGCGTCCACCGCCGAACATTGTGAAAAAAATTCCGCCATCTGCCGACGGCCATGCTTTTGTTATTTTTCTGTATTTTTTGGTGATTATTTTTAAAGGCCCTCAATATATACAACTCCGTGTTTAAAAAAATGAGTTTCTTTTTCACCAACCATACCGGTAAAAGTATTCTAAATTTGGCCATTTTTTGTCAGGCCTCTAAATAGACGAAGCCCCTTAAAAAAATTGCTCAAGAAAGCTGATTATCACCATGGCTGGGGATATGTAACCCGTTAAATAGTTTGGGATCAGCAAAGACGATTCTTAGGTTCGCCGGTACCAAAGTACCTTACGTACTCTCCGTTCCGCCGTGTTCCTCTCGTGCGCGACAACGGACCTTTCAGCTGCTCGTGACGTTTGTTTCTCCTGCGCCGGACAGTGTAGAACGAAGGTGAGCGCTCAGATGTTCCTGGACATCGCAAGATGGTGGCGCTCGTCTGTCGGCTCGGTGGGGGCGCTAATCGCGCCGGATCGTTTCTCCGAGACCCGGAGATTCCCCGACACGGGACAGTGGACTCATCGCGACGCCATTAACCTGCAAATGCGAAGGACCCGTTAGGTAAATACGCGTATCGAAACGCGAGTCGGGACGGCTCAATTGTCGTTGAACCGTGGACGAGAACCTTTTTCGCGTCGTATTCCAGACGGGCTGTCGTTACTGCCGCGCGGGAAAACACGCTCGATGCGACGATGCGTATTTACAAGTCGTTCAGCGATCAGCGAGAGACTCGCGCGTTTTACGCTCGTGAAACGCACGCACGGGACGAGGATAGTCCGCGCGAGCGTCCGAAAATTGCGTGTACGCGGGCTTCGAAACCGGCGGTAATTGGTACAATCGTCGTTACAGCGAGAGAACGGCTCGGGGGGGCTCTTTTTGAATGTAACAAAACATCAGTACCGATAGCGCGAGACAACAGCCATGTTTACAAAAGATCGAGGATAAACTAGAGCGGGCTTGTAACGCTCAGCTTTTTTTTTGCCCCCGCGCGTTCTCGTGGGTCGCGCGAACCGCGCGCCGCCCCGTGGGATGATTCCCAACTAGACCTTGAAACGTTTCGATTGAATGGCGGAGTAGCGCGAATCGGGATCAAGGAGAAATCATACGGGAAGATATGTGTCGGTTTTTTAATGACGCAAGAACGCTGCGGCGCAATTATCGACACGCTACAGTTTTGGGAATTTTTCTCAGCTATTTATTCACTGATTGCGATTATTTAAAGATCAAAATGCGTGTTCCGAGTTTGACGAGGGCGAGTAACTCTTTGATTTGCGATTTAACGAACCGGAAGCTTATTTGCGAAACTTTTTCGATTGCAGATTTTTGTCACGAATGGGTCGGTCATTTTTTTGAACCCGATTATCCGGGGTTTATAGGGCCTTCCGCTGGTAGTCATACGGCGACGGTGATAATTTCAAGCCATTCGGTCTCGAGCGGTTTTTGAGAAATGATTCTAAATATTCTTGGAGATTTTTTTACCGATGAAGTCATGCGTCATTTCTCAGTGAGAAATAATTACTACTGCAGCACACGACTTTTATTGTCCGGGGGTTCCTTCTGACCTTCATCCATTCTATCTACTCTTGTCCTCGAGATTCTTTGTGACCTCTTAGAACTAAAGGCCCGTGTGGCGACCCAACTTCTTGGATCATCAGGTACCCGCGTACTGCACGCGATATCCAATGGGAGCTGAGATACTCCGGAATCCCCCTAGGAAAGTGAAGCTCCTATTGGATATCGCTCATCGCAAATCGCGTGCAGTATGCGCATTCGCGATTTTCACATCTTGGAAGTGGCGCGGCGATATTTCAATATCGCCGGTCAAAGTATGGCCTCAAACGTAAACAATTACTTCGTTGTTTATTTCCTGCGAGTTGGCTATTGGATTTACCTCCATGGTAGATTGTAAAGATGCTACTGCTAGTGGATAATTTATTTTCCGCTCTTTTTTTAGCTCTGTCAGCTCTGGATTTAGATTTTAATTTTAAAGAGCGCTCTTATTGACTATCGCCCATCGTCTATCGTTAAACATCCCAAGGAGCAATTTTCAAAAAGTTGTCCAAAAGTCGGCTAAAAGGGTGCCAAATGTCAGCCCGGAAGTAATGTTAAAGTCAACAACCATCCCAAAAGATAACTGTTGGACACATGATAACTTATAGGTAACTTCCAAGCGGACATTAGGTACCCATTTGGATAACTAATAGACAACTATTTTGAAATTGCTACCTGGGTAAACATCCCAAGTAGCAATTTTCAAAATGTTGTCCAAAAGTCGGCTGAATGGGTACCAAATGTCCGCCCGGAAGTTATCTTAAGACGGAATGACACCTCATCGCGGTCGGTATAGTAGAACAATTATAGATTCCCAAAAATCTCTGAAACGGCTGTTCCGATCCCGTCGAAACTTTGCCAAACGACGTCAAATAGATAGACGAACAGCTGTCTGCCCCTCAAATTTTCTGAATTAGAGAAAAAAAATGTAGATTGGCTTATCATAAGCCAATCTAGTTTTTTTAAAGATATGCTATGGAAGATCAAACTCACGGTATCATTTCATGGGCACCAAAACGCAGCTGCAGTCCAGTAACTTACCAGCATCGGTTTGGTGCACGGTCTTAAATACAGGTCGTGGAACGACGGTAGTCGGGAAAGTTTCAATTAGCGTCCAGTTTTCGCTTCAATTTCCGGCCGCATGGTGCGCATTAGGAAAGGGGGTGTCGTGGGCGAAAAAGACAGCAATATCATATGTCTGTGTCTTGCATACAGCGCATGCACTTTAGACTGTAATGTCTCGGTATACGGGTTCTTGTTTCTTTTTTGTAAGAAATATCCATTAGACAGATAGAAAACGAAAAAAGTATGTATTTGCATGCCAAAAGGAACAAATTAATACATACACGCTTAAAAACGTAACCAAACCAATATTAACCGCGTGCAAACCTCAAGCGCCTATGATAAAAAGGCTCGATATTTTGTTCTTTGTATTTCGCTGGTAGTTGAGCTGAATTGTTACGCTGCGAAACATTTTATGATCGATTTAGGTTAGTCTCATGACACCCCCTGATCACAACGACACACGATGGCGACGAGCTTGGGCACTAAGCGGCCCACTCGCCGCCTATTGGCCTCAACACTGCGCGCGATTTGCGACGAGCGATGGGCGATATCCAATGGGAGCGTCACTTTCCCAGGGAGTTTCTGGGTCACCTGAGCTCCCATTGGACTCATCCCTTTTCGCCAGCTACTGACCAATCGCATCTTGAATCACCTGCTAGTAACTTACCGAAACGCTGCTGCTTTTTGCCGTCCGTGAAACGTCAACTTCAGAGTCCTGCAAGCAAGTGTCCTTTGCTCCAATGGTAGACCCGCCTTCCATCGGAAGAGGCCAATAAGCTGCGTCGTTGCAGCGATCCTCCGGGGCTTTACGATTGATCGTCTCACCGCGCATCGCGCGACCGCTGCGTGAAGACGCTCCTTGTCGCGCACGAAGGAAAAGCAACGAAAAAAAAAGTCGCGGCTGTGGCTGATACGGATGTGCAGTATTTCTCGTTTCTTCGGCCCGAGAATGTGGCAGAATGGCTGGTGATACGGTGAAACCGGACGACTGGACCAACGCGAGAATAAACGTCGAAAAATTGCGACAAAATTGATCGCGGCTCGGATGACTCTAGTAGCGATGCTTGCGTAGTCATTACGTTTGCGAGTGACCGTGACAATCGAGCGCACCGTATCGCGGATGACATCTCGAGCTGCTGCTGCGCTACGGGCATTAAAGAGCCAGGTCAAGCATCGGGCTTCGGCCATCTTGATTTTAGCGTGAATCCTTGTCAGTCAGCAGCGAATTCAGTGACAGTGCCTCGCCTGTGTGTGCGCGCGCGCGTCCGTGTGTGTTTTTAATTCCTTGTTATCATTGTGTTGTCACGGCGTGTCTGTTTTTTTCTTCACCCCCTTCACCATCCCTCCATACCAATATCTCGTGAATGACCGGAAGATAATTGACCGCGATGGAAGAGACCAAGATCATTTATCACATCGACGACGAAGAGACACCGTATTTGGTCAAGTTGTCTATATCACCGGAACGCGTCACCCTCGCCGACTTTAAGAATGTTCTCAATCGGCCAAATTACAAGTATTTCTTCAAATCGATGGACGATGATTTTGGGTAGGTCTCGCACTGGTTTTTTGTTTTGTTTTCCTTATTTCACGTTGCACGTCAACATCCCATTTTCAATGTCTCGTACTTTATAATCGATATTCGACAACCGGCAGTCCGCTACTTTGTGTGACATGCGACGAAGACGCAGGTATGAGGATATTCACGCGTTATCTTTGCCAATCGACGAGACTCGGGTACAAGGGCAACGTTGAAAAAGATCGAGCTGGAGCATAGACTTCCTCCGCTATTTTCGATCATTCGAACACACACACACACACACACACACACACACACACACACACACACACACACACACACACACACACACACACACATATACAGGGTGTATCTTAATTACTAGTTTCCGTTGGTGAGCATATAGGGTGTCTCTTTCTCAGCAAAACGCTTTTTTTTAAATGTGCGACAAAAATTGGCTGTGATATTCACAAGTCCAATGGTGAGTAAACAATGGCACAGTAGTTGCAGTGTCCAAGCTAGAGTGGGCACGGGTTCGAATCCACCTTTGCGCAAGTGGATTCAAATCCATTGATTTTTGTTAAATTAAAATTGAAATTCGAAACATTCAATTTCGAATGTTGAAATTTGAATTTTGAATTTTGAATGAAATGTTGAAATTTGAATTTTGAATTTTGAATAAAATGTTGAAATTTGAATTTTGAATGAAATGTTGAAATTTCAATTTTGAATTTTGAATGAAATGTTGAAATTTCAATTTTGAATTTTGAATAAAATATTGAAATTTGAATTTTGAATGAAATGTTGAAATTTCAATTTTGAATTTTGAATGAAATGTTGAAATTTCAATTTTGAATTTTGAATGAAATGTTGAAATTTCAATTTTGAATTAAATGCTGAATTTTGACTGGGGAATTTTGCATTTCGAATGAAATGTTGACATTTGAATTTTAACTGCGGAATTTTGAATTTTTAATGAAATGTTAACATTTGAATTGTGACTGGGGAATTTTGAATTTTGATTTGGGCGACTGGATAACGTTAAAAACTCAAATTGCAAAATTAAAAATTGAAAGTTGAAATCCATTTGCCCGAATGTGAATTTGAATCCGGACTCGCTCGGATGCGCAAACTACTTTGCCATTGTTTACTCACTTTTGGATTTTACTCAAAAATTTCTCGGCTACTTTTTGTCGCACATTGAAAAAAAGCGTTTTGCTTGGAAAGGTACACCCTATATGCTCACAAACAGAAAACTAGTGGTTAAGACACACCCTGTATGTATATGTACGTGTGTGTGTGTGTGCTCGTGTGTATATATCAACTGATGAATATTTACAAATCATGTGTATGATGATAACAATAACTTCGATATTTAACGATAATGATTTTTAAGGTTTTGCCCCCAGTTGAATTTTTGTAAATATCGACCTTCGGTTCTCGAGAGATTTGCAAAATATAACATCTCAAAAACATTGTCTGAAAATTTCGAGCCTATCTGTTCGAAATTGAGGAAGTTATGGGCGTTTATAGGTGATTCCGTAAACTGGCGAACTTGAACCCCAGGACGACAATCATGGGCCTTACAGACACGACTCGCAAATGCAAAACTGGCGTTTCTTCTCTTTCGCATAACTTTCGTATCCGCTCAAACTGTTGTTCTCGACGAAATATGGGCCGAACGTAGAATTTCTCTTCACAGGTGCTTTCTTAACAGTCTGCTCTTTCATTGAAAAAAGAAGTCATCTGGTTAGATGTAGTTTCAAGGGAACTACAGCATTCGAAAGTTGGCTGGGTCTCACAGACCCCGTGTGTATACTTAAGTAGCCAAAAATGTGAGTGTCCTCCTAGGTTGCAACGCATTTTTCTCTTTGCGTTGAAGTTTGCATCGTTTGCATGCTACGAAAGCTTCTGTAAAGTTCTTCATTTTTATTGAAACCAATTTTTGTTTTTTATTCTTCGAGAATGTAGGTCTCTACTGACGATAAGGAAAATTATTTGAGTGATTTTCGTACCCTAAGTCAGCGAAAGTAAATGTGAGCAATTGAAGAAAAGTCATCTTTCGTTGCATTCCAACGATACAAACTTCGACATAATTTTTTCTCAAAATAACTTTTTTTTAAATCGATAACTACGATATCTAAAAAATTACTGCACGGCTCAACTTCAAATTTTACAAGCTTCTTTAACATATACAAAAGTAGTGCACAAAGAAAGGAATTTTTCTTTCGATGCACAGTTTTTTTTATCAACGGAAATAAAGCGTTTTTTTTCACCAAAAATCAATACTTTCACTTTGGACTGCGGCCATTTCTTCAAAAAGCAATGTTTTATTGAATCCTTTGTCCAAGCACTAGATAATTTCACGCGAAAACTGAATGCGTGTGAATTTTTCATTTCGAATTAGTTTTTCGAGCAGCAGCGGTCACTGCGAAGGACGTTTTTTAAAGTCGTATCAACTGCATTTATGAATATTTTTCATTACAAAAATTCTAAAAGTTACTCATGACCATACTCTTTAATGAAGAAAAAAAAATCTACGTACCTACAAACGTTTTTTCGGAAAGAATTCACGAAAATTCCTCTTTTTTGCAGCCACAAGCTAGGTGTACAACCCGTTGATATACATGGGATTGAAGTTGACATTGTTGTTCTCAAGTTTATAGGTGATTTGTATTTCTTGCCGCTAATTTTGTATTTCTTGTATTTCCTGTCGCTAATCTTCGTTAGGAGGATGCCTCAATAATTTTTTCAGTCGATTCTTGAAGATCTAGAATTTAAATTCGGAAACAAATATTTTGATGACGTGAAGTTTGTATTGTTGCATTCCAACGCTGCAAACTTCAACGTCAAATTAACAAAATGATTTTTTTGTTAATTTCTCGAATTTCCTTTGGCGGATTTGGGGTTCGAAAATCACGCAAACATTTTTTATTATTCTCATTTAGCGATATACAACGAATTTGCAAAGTATGATTTTGGATAATAATAAAAATAAGCAATTGAAAACAATTTTCGTTGCATTCCCAGGATGAAAACTTCAATCCTAAATATTTTGTAGAATGAAAAAAATGAGGAGACACCAATATAAAAAAGAATGTTTGTTGCTTTTTAACTATGCTAACTTCCAGACCATTGATATACTGAAAATATACTTTTATGACTACATGTGTGTGTCTTTACACATACACACGCATGTACTTACATATCGTCTTAACTGCTGGAGATGTGAAATGTAAAAGATTGTAGCAAATTTCAAAATAGCCAAAAATTCGACCGATCCATGCCCATTGTAGCAGAAACACTTGAAAAAAATGCGTTATCCGTTGAGAGAGGAATAACAAAAAAGCAATACAGAGTTCATTAGGTTGGTGAAGGACAATGGATTCTCGAGCAATTGGCCATTAATTAGTCAATTAGTAATAGACAGACGTAGCGTCTACTTCGTAGCTACTACTTCGTCCGAGAGTCATACAGTTGCCGAAAGCGTCGTCCACTAGTTTGATAGTGGTTTATGGAAACTGCGAGCGTCAGCGACGTTGGAGTTTGCATCATTGGAATGCAATGGAAATTAATTTTGGTTCAATTGCTGGAGTATATTTTCCGGTTGACTCAGGCTATGAAGATTACTCCAACGTTTTTCGCAATCCATATTAGAGATTCGCTATCTCGATTGGCAAAGAAGAGCTGATGATAAAAATGGAGGTACGGAATAAAAGTAGAGGGAATAAAAATCGTTGCATTCCAGCGATGAAACCTTCAACACCGCAGATGATATTGAAGTTTGCATCGTTGGGTCGCTGCGAAAGTTTGGTATTCCGAACTTTTTTCTGTAAATTCAGGCTTAAAAAAACACTCAAACGTTTTTTATGATCCTTATCAGAAATCTACAGACAAATTTGCAGGACACAATTTCGGATGATGAAGAAAATGAAAAAGAAAGAAATCGAAAAAGTTTTTTGCTTGCGTTCCAACGATGCGAACTTCAATATCATACACCAAGATGGTTGTCGGTAACTCTACTGGTGGAATGGAATGGATAGTGGTAACAGGAACCATTGTACATTACTTCTGTAATGGATAGTATAATTGCAAACCGCCCTCGATCGTTTCTACAATTGAAGTAATGGAAATGCTGAACTTGGGCCATTATTTCAGTTTGTAGCTAGTGTGTTGCCTTCGATTGGCGAGTTTGCTCTGATACTAAGATTCTTGTTTGACATTAAGGGGAGATATACACCTAGGAGTCGGAAAAAAGGTCATTTTTCTGAATTTTTTCAAGGAAAACTATTTGAAATTTCGGATTGGGGTTTTAATTATCTGAAAGTATATACATTCAAAAATATGTTTAATTTTCTTTATTTGAAAATATCAAAAATATACAAGGATATTGTACAATCCTTGGAGCGTCGTAAAAAAATCTGCGTACACGGTACCCACTGGCGTTTCTTCAAAAGTCATCCGAAAAAAAACCAAAAAGATTATTAAATTAGACACTATAATCTAGTACTTGTCATAGCCGATTTTGAAAATATCGATTTATGACGAAATGGCGGACGTTTGAACATAAATAGTGATTTTTGGGCCAAAAATTAGTTATTATTTTGCCTATAAAACAAAAACTAAGTAACGGAAAAAAAAATCCTATGACAAGTACTAGATAATGGTGTATAGAATAACCACAAAAAACCTCAAGGCAATCGGTTCATTGGTTATCGAGAAATTTTGGGTACCGATTTGAAAAACGTGGTTTTGAGAAAACGCGTTTGAAAATTTGGGAATGAATGAATCATGAAATTTGTCAACTTACATGGAATCATCGATACCAGGCCCATAGTGTAGGTCTTATACGGTCGACGGAATGTTCATAGCTTCTAAATTCTCGACTTCGACCATCTAGGTGTATATCTCCCGTTAAATAACAAATTGCGGAGTAGGGGATAATAGGTTGCACTTCTTCTCTTGCGACGTAATGGAATTAAAATTAGAATGATGATATTTGGAAGGATATCATTGTAATGATGAGGATGATCATTGTAATGATGAGGATGATCATTGGAATGTGAAAGTGATAATGGAATCCTCCTTTATTACGATGTTGAAGTTCGCATCGTGGAAATGCAACGAATTTTTTTTTTAACTTCATTTTCTCATTTTCTTCATCATCCAAAATCTTATCCACCAAATTTGGGTTTTAGATTTCTCGTGAGGATGCTACAAAACCATTCTTGTATTTTTCATAGCCTCATTTGGACAAGAAGTCTGGACTACTTAACTTTCGTTGCGTTCCAACGATGCAAACTTCAATATCGTCTTTTGTTATGCTCATCAGTATGGGTTTTAAGTTTGCATTGTTGGAATGCAACGAAACTTCTTCTCAATTTCTTATATTCATTATTATCCAAAATCATGTGTCGAATTTGTTTCATATCGCTAAATAAGAATGCGAAAAATTATTTGCATCGTTGGAATGCAACGAAAATTCTTAATTTTTTCATTTCTTCATTTTTATTGTTTCATAAACTCTTTTTTTGCAGGTTTAGTTTATGGTTCCCTACTGAGGATCTTCGGAAAAGTTACAGTGATTTTCGTGGGCTGAATGGGCCAAAAAAAATTGGGCGATAAGGAAAAAAATATTTTCGTTGCATTCCAACGATGCAAACTTCAATACCATTAAAAAAACTCCAAGCCAAGTTGCAACGGTTTTGGCATGGGGTTGAAGTTTGCATCGTTGGTATGCAACGAAAATTCTTTTCAATTTATTATTTTCATTACTATCCAAAATCATATTTTGCAAATTCGTCGTAGATCGTTAAATAAGAATCCTAAAAAATGTTTGCGTAACTTTCGTAGCTCAAATCTGCCGAAGGAAATTTGGGGAATTAAAAAAAATATTATTTTCGTTGAATTCCACCGATGCAAACTTCAACGTTACTTGTCGGCGAGTAATGAAGAAATTACGAGCGGAAATTAGGTCCAATGACGTTGAAGTTTGCAGCGTTGGAATGCAACGGAAATGATTTTTTTTTTCAACTTTTCAAATTTCCTCTTACGAATTTAAGTTACGAAAATCAAGCAAATTTTTTTTCGGATTCTTAGCTAGCGATCCACAAAAAAAATCATAAACCGTCATTTGACTCAAGTAGACCGCTCCAACCTCCTCAAGGGGAGGTACCTGAGTAAACGGCGAGAAAAACAGGTAAACTTCGGGAATTTTTATCTCAAAAACTAATGTTTTGATTGGATCCGGGTTTTTTTTATTGGAAAATATGTACCTTGAGGTATGTTTACGAATTCTTTAAAATAAATTCGTTGACTGGAAGCGATTCAAACGCGATTATCTCGAAACATAGTTTTCAAAGTCGGTGCCAGATGTATCTCGAAAACGGCTTGTCCGATTTTGTCCAAATTTGGATACAATATTCTTCGATAGTTTTTCTCGTTCGCCACGTAGGGGTTTTTCATTTGACTGAACCATTGCTTTTTTATGCAATGTGTATGCAATCCAAAATCGTCGGAAATTGCGAACGAAAAACGAATGTTAAATTAAAACGGTCGCAATTCCGTCAAAAATGAAAATTTCAAAAAAATCCTACGTGGCGAACGAGAAAAACTATCGAAGAATATTGTATCCAAATTTGGACGAAATCGGACAAGCCGTTTTCGAGATACATCTGGCACCGACTTTGAAAACTATGTTTCCAGATAACCGCGTTTGAATCGCTTCCAGTCAACGAATTTATTTTGAAAAATTCCTAAACATACCCCAATGTACATATTTTCCAATAAAAAAAACCCGGGTCCAATCGAAACATTAGTTTTTTAGATAAATATTTCCGAATTTTACCTGTTTTTTTTTTCGCCGTTTACTCAGGTACCTCCCCTTAAGAACGATAATTAATAATCGAATGAACCATAAAAAACGATGAAGAAAATACTCTCAGTCTCTGGGAACTCCAATTTCCTGTTACTCAGCCTCCAAATAGTATATTCGCAAGTGCAACGCCGCTAATCGTTGCAGTAGAACATAGGGTTTTGTAAAACGCTTAATCAGTCCATTGGTAGCTCAAATGGGTACTTGCGGCATTGGTCTAATGCACACCGTCGCTCCATAGGCGCCAGGCACAGAGCAAAAAAAAACACGTTTACATGTATCTGGGGTAACTAACTGTTGATTTTATTGCACTCAAGTATAGACGATACGGAATTGAGTTGAATTCTATCACATTTGATCTCATTTTTAAAAGAGATTTCTATGCGACGGATTTATTGATATATTCTCCGTAAACCTAAACAGACCGCAACAATTTTGAAGTAGTCCCAGTATTGTAGAAACAAACCCAAACGATTCCAAAGAAAATACAATGTCGTAGTAATAAACGCAAACAATTTCGAAGACATCAAATTTCCGAAATATCCCAAAAAACGAGAGTCTCCAAGCAAACTCAAACAATTCCGAAGAAATTATCATCAAATTTCCGAAATATCCCGAAAAAAAAACAAAAGTTCGAAAACAAATCCAAACAGTACCGAAGAAAATATAGGATTATAGTAATAAACCCAAACAATTACGAATAAATTATCACCGAACTTTCGAAATATTCCAACGATCAAAAGACCCAAATCAAACTCGAAGGATAGCGAAGAATTTATCACCAAACGTTCAAAATATCTAAAAAAAAAAATAATGGGTTTGGATCGTTCGAATGCGACGAGAATTCTTCACAATTTCCTATATTCATTATTATCCAAAATCATATTATGCGAATTTGTATTCGATCGCTAAATAAGTAACGGAAAAATGGTTTCCGTGATTTTTCGTAGCTCAAATCTACCATAGGAAATTTGGAAAATAAAAAACAATCATTTCGGTTGCATTCCAACGATGCAAACTTCATCAACGTCATGAAAAACAAAAGTCCCAAAGCAAACGCAAAGAATACCGAAGAAAATATAGTACGATAGTAATAAACCCAAACAATTTCGGAGAAATCATTACCGAATTTCCGAAATAGCCCAAAAAAATAAAAGTCACGATCATGAGAATAATACATGTTTATTATAATTGTTTTCTCTCGAACAATAACGATCATGAAAAAATCTGATACTTAAATTCATTATTTTCTGGCCGCACAATAGGCTAATAGAAATTGTTTAAAAAAATTCATTCATAAATAACACCAATGCGCGTTTATGACATAGCCATAATCAACTACAATAACATAATAATAATTCAACACCAAATCGAAAGAAATAAATTTGAAATTAACGTAATAATCTTTCATCAGTGTCGTCAAGGAAGAGATCATCGACGACGACGCCCATCTGCCTTGTTTCAACGGACGAGTCGTTTCTTGGGTACGTAGTATTTTTTTGCTTTTTAGGCTTCCATACCCAAAGGGCAAAACGGAACCCTATTACTGACGGAAATGAGGAATGAGTTACAGATCTGAATTTTGGATATTTTGTGTAGAATGTTGACCCAATACCGAACATTGAATTAGAAATTCAATTAAATTATTTTTCATGGAAGTTCCACACATGAAAAAGGAGCAGACAAAAAATGCTTACTCTGGCATGTGGGGTGTCATTGTTTAACGCTGATTGAGTAGAGTACAAATATGTATTTTTCTCTTTTTTATCTTAAAAAATAAAGAAATGGGAGGCCGTCTAGTTGCCAGTTTTAGGCCATTTTTGTTACGGGGTCTATCTCAAAAACTAAATTATTACGGAATATGGCATTTCTGTATATTATGTACATATACTGTATTTGAACAACAAATACTAAAATACCGATTTATTATGTAGTATATATAATAATAATTTATTGTATACATAATATAATACATATATAATGAAAATATATAAAATTATTGTTATATGAATATTTACAATGCCAACTAAGTCAGTTGGTATTATAATTATACAATTATATACAATAAAGTTTTGGAGTCGGTGCCAGCCAAGAACGAGCGATTGACATCACGGAAGAAATGAGATTGCATGTTTAAAAAATTTATGGACATTACACAAAGGGCAACTATCTTATGGCATTGAAAATGTAATCAGACATTTCGGGTAATAAAGAACAGGTACATGTGAATATCCATCTATGAATCCATCCATCCATCCATCCATCCATCCTCTCTCAATCTCCCTCATTCTCTCTCATTCGCTCTCTCGCTCTCTCTACATGTAATTTACATGTAATTTACACTACATTACAATTTTTAACCGCAGATGTACACTACATGTCATTTAGAATTTTTCAACCAATCAGAGGCATTTAGCATGTCGCAGCTCTACTACAACACAGTGGCAGTGGAGTGGGGGTAGCGTTAGTTTCGTGTGACATCCTGCTAACTCAGACCCCTATACTCAGCCCACCTCAACAGACATATACATTTTGAAAAGCATTTTCAATGCTAGAAGACTGTAGATCACATATTTCATTAATTTTTCTTCGCCTCTCTTTCTGCGAAAAATGTGACGATATGGGCAATTGGCTGGTACCGACTCCAAAAATGTCATTTGGTGATGTAAATATTTAAATAACAATGATTTTGTACATTTTCATTATTAGCCTACAGCGGGAGTATATAAAGCCTTTTAAGCTATCATCACCCCATATGGCTTTAGTTTAGTGCTACGAAATAACTAAGACAGAGAGAAGCATTACCTAATTAAATATCTAGTTTTTGACAAAAAGTTATTTTATCATTGTTTGTGATCACTCAATGATGAACTGTGTGTTGAATCACTCAGGTCCCAATGACCGGAAGGCGATTTTTTTTCACCATTGAGACTTGCAATTTTGGTTGCAGCTCGTATCCGCAGAAGGAAGCAACGTGTCCGATGGGGCGTCGCAGTGTACGGACTCCATAGCGCACAGCGACGCGAAGCACGAGAGGGTGGACGTGGCGCCGGGTCTGACGAGTCGAGCCCCTCCGCCATTGTCGCACGACGATACATTAACGGAAACTGAGAGTATTATAAGCAGTCGACAGGGTCATCATTTGCACAAAACGTCCAGACATCATTCGGACAAGTACGAGAAGTACAATAAGTACAACGGTAAGTCAAGTGGCGCCATCCTTCGGGCGATACCATCCACGATTCCACCGCAAAAGCAATCTGCGGCAAGTTTTTGGCATTTTTCTCAAAAATGGCCAAACCAAAGGCCGTGAAAGTTTCACAGTCGACGTCCGATCACCACGGGAAGGACCTATTACTCCCAGATTTTCGTGTTTTTGAGAAAAAGGTATTATATATCACATTACCGCGCGAAAATCGTTAAAACAGTTCGGATAATGAGCTTCCGGTTTGGTCAACGGGCTACATTTACCTAGAGGCCCGAAAAAATGACCAAATTTCGATTTTTGCCCTGGAAAACGATTGGTGAAATTTAAAACACAATGATTTTAAAACACAAAGGTATTTTTTTTTGCGAAAAAAATGTCCTTAAAAAATGGTAGGTGTGCGCTGTTGATGAAATCTCGGAGATGAATCATCCGAAACAAAAAAAATCAAACGGTTTTAGATTCTGTATGTTAATGGCTATAGCGCATATCATATGATTTTTTATGTATGCAAAAATAACAAAATGGCGGACATTGTTCGAAAAAAAAGAAAAAAACGAGTTTTTTAACCATTTTTGGCAAAAAAATTTTGGAAACTGTCGCGTCGGTGATCGTTGATGATTGTAACGAAACGCGTGTGTCTCTCTCGCTCACACGGAGCGTATAGTATTATCCACGTATAGGTCGCGACCGTGACATCTCAACCGTAGTACTTTCGGATAGGGAGCCTGAACAAGCAGGCTGCAAAACACTGAGAAATATCTAGGCACTAGGCCCGCAACCTACGAGATGCGCGCAACAATTTTCCGGCCCGCATCATAGGGGCGTCCATTAATCACCCGGCGTATCTTCGGCCATTTTTCGAGTCAACCCCCTGCGTGATTTTGAGTGACGGGGCAGCTTGCCCGTCCCCTTCCTCCCTCCATCAATCACGCAATCCATTATTGATTGCTTCTCATCAAACGACAGAAATTCATCGTTTTGCAATCGTTGTTCGGCCATTGCACTTGGCACGAATGAAACCTCGCTAATGGCGGCGACCGGCGAGTGGCCTCCGCGAAATTCCCTGGATTCGTTGGTTGGGGCTACATCTATCTAGAGGACCGCAAAAAACGACCGAATTCCGAATTTTTTTCTGGGAAACTGTTGGTGAAAAAGAAACGCATTTTTTTAGACACATGGGCACATACACTTGGCAAAAGAATTAAAGGATATTGAAAAAGACCGCCAATTTTAGGGGCATTTTCAAATAGCTGGAACTCCTCGAAAAATGTTCTTTTTTTTTTCATTAAATGAATTTTTTTTTTCATTGAACAAAAATTTGTTCCCGTTGTTCAACAATCAACATTTTTTAGCACCGGAAATTCGGATCAGTGCCAACAAAATTGGGATTCTCAAAAGACGAATAAAAGGTGGTAGATTTAGCCTTTAATCAATTTTTGGCAAACACCACAATTTCGATCATTCGGAACACAATGAAAAAAAAAAATCGCAGGGTTTTAAACTTTTGAGGGCTTTTTTAGGATACTTTGAGGTCATAAAAAAACCGAAATTTTTTTTGATCTATTCGATATTGGCGAAATAATCCTTAGTTAAGAGAATATTCGTAAATATGCTATTTTTCACGTTTTCTCAACTCCATTTTCCCGCATAAAAAAAATCTTGATAAAAAATGATAAAAGCATCTTATAGAGAATACTTCAAAGTTTCCAAAACCCTCTGGTTTTTTTCTGTGCGACCATTAGTCTCCGAGTAATTAGTCATCAAAGTCAAAAGTGTCATTTTTGCTTTGAACATCGATAACTCAGCGAGAAAAAATCGTACAGAGCTCTCCCACCGCTCAAACTAAAGGGGAAGAATCCAGCTAGACGATCCTTTTAATCCGATCATTCAAAAAAATGTATCAAAGTCCGTGCAGACTGTGAAAGATGAGCAAAAATTTTGTAGTTTTTTTTTACTTTGGTTTTTTGATGGCTACTAAAAATTGGCTGATGCGAAAAATGTTTGAGCTCAAGATCTCAAAACTAGAGATTCACACCTTCAATTTGCCTTTTTTATTTTGCTGTACGACCGTTTTTCGAGGAGTTACAGCTATTTGAAAATGACCCTAAAATTGGCGGACTTTTTCAATATCCTTTAATTCTTTTGCCTAGTGTATATTGGGACCTTTAGAAAAAATCACCAAGAAATGAAGAAAAACAACGAGAACATGGCCGCCGGCAGATGATGACATTTTTTTTTCACGACTTTTGGCGGTGGACCAGCTTAAACGGTCCATCAGAAATCTAAAAGCCAAACGGGTTATTCAAGGTAACGATAAATACGAGTCGTTGACGACCGTCGGTTTTGAAAAATCACTGTTTTTGACAACGTGGCGACGAATTGAAACTCGAGCGTACGAAATTTAATCAATTCATATGTAAAAAATATCTTCAAAAAAAAACAAGCTTTTATCCAATATACTAAAATAGTAGAGAATCATTTTTTTACCAAGTCACCTATATGGGACTATAAATAAAAGCTCAACTTTTTAAATGTTTAATAATCAATTCAGTTCCATTAACCGTATTTAATTTGGCTCAATAGTAATTAGAGAAATTATTATCACACGTTTATACTCAGTTTCAGGGTTTTTATTTGAGAAATCTAAGGTTGTTTTACATTAAATTAACCCTAGAATGGCACACTACGGTACATTCGTGCCCCATTTAGTTGTAAAAGTACTCGATTTTTACCAGTTAAAAATTTTCTTTTCCCTTCGGATCAAATTTTGACACACAGTTCGAATTTTCTGAAATTTTTAAATGGTACCATCGTCTTCCTCATTGAAAGACGAAGAAAATCATGTGTTTCCAGAAATTCTATTCAGTATTTATAACCCCGATAATCGCGTCCAACGCGTGGGGTACGTTTGTGCCTTTAGAAGGCAAAAAAAAAATAAGTGTACCATTCTAGGGTTAAATACAATTGATATGTTAACGGATTTGTGTAAATTAAAGATTATATGTCTAAATTTTGAACGCCCCAAGCTTTTATTTATAGTCACATATAGGTGACTTGGTAAAAAAAAAACATTTTTTTTACTTTTTAGTACATTGCAGAGTTGGCCGAAATTCTATTTATAAATATGAATACGAATTTATTCACATCGTGATTTTCATGTGAATATAAATACAAATTTATTCATACTTTACTTATTTGTATTCACATGCATGCATACGAATACAATTGTATTCACAAATATTCTGAACATACAAATAAATTCACAGAAGTTGTGAATATTTACAAAAAATCCTGTGAATTAAAAAAAATCACATCCAAATCTGTGAATGCAAATGTATTCACAAAAAAATGGAAATACAAAAAAATACACAAAATAAGTTGTGAATTGTTTCGTATTTAAGATACATTAAAATCAAATTCACAATGATTAGATGGAGATTTACACCAAAAGTTAGGTTTTACGTACTTTGAGAGAAAACATTGCGGCGAGCAAAAATATTGTGGTGAGTTCAACATTGTGTTGAGTTCAACACAATGTTTTCTCTCAAAATACGCAAGAACTCAGTTGTGGTGTAAATTTTAATATAATTGTCGTGAATTTGATTTTAATTGTCTTCAACTTGAGGAAATTGACAACTCATTTTGTGATTTTTTTCATATTTATAATGTAATATTTGAAACTCACAACTTTTTTTGCAAAAATTTCTTTGCCTCGACGCGATGTTTTCTCTCAAAATGCGTAAGAACTCACTTTTGGTTTAAATTTTAATCCAATTATTGTGAATTTGATTTTAATTCGTCTTAAATATGAAAATATTCTCTTTTTTTGTGAATATTCACAATTTTTTCTATGAATTTATTTGTATGTTCAGAATATTTGTGAATACAATTGTATTTGCATGCATGCATGTGAATACAAATAAGTGAAGTATAAATAAATTTGTATTTATATTCACATGAAAATCGCGATGTGAATAAATTCGTATTCGTATTTATAAATAGAATTACGCCCAACTCTGGTACATTTAATAAAAACTTGGTTTTTTAAAATATTTTTTTACATATCAATTATTCTCGCATTTTTAGTCTTTATTTGATTTTACTAGTTAGTTGTTACTGGTAGTTTACTAGTTTACGAGTTTGTACGTTAGGAACATGGAATGTTTGTAAAAAATAACAAAGAAGGTAATTGGGATTGAACTTACGACTAATTGTTGCATATAAACTTGTTTCAAGTTGAATCATGCATTGTCACCTTTTAGATGCATATTTGCAAAATTTCAGAGCTCTAAGTAGTCGGGAAGAGGGTGAAATATCGATTTTCCGTTTTCCATCCCAGAAAGCCAAGCTAAATAAAAGATTGTAAAAAAATGAAGATAGATTTTCAAAAAGTGAGATCGTCAGCGACCTTTAAATGTTTCTTGTCGTATCTCCTTTAAATTTGGAAACAATCCATCAAGTGGTTCTCGAGATATCATGTCCACCGGCTTTGAAAACAGTGTTTCGAGAAAAACGCGTTTGAAGTTTGGAGTATTGGCCGACTGTTAGGAGCTGTAGCTCACTCGATTTTAGGAATATCTCAATGAAATTTTGAGGAAATATAGCTAAAAATTGATACTACCGAATAAAAATATTTTTGGAAAATGTAATTTTTTACCCACCTAGGTAGCCCGTTAACGCGGTCCTCTAGTTTCTCGGCTGTTTTTTTACGGCTTTTTCAATAATTTTTTACGGGCAAAGCATCGAAATAATCAATCTCATTGTTTTTGCATAATCTTTATTAACATTTAAATAAGCATTACAAATTTTTTGAAGTCAAAATATATAATAGAATAAACGTTATAGTGGCCGACAGGAAGACATCAAGTAAAAGAGGTGCTTGACGGTGACCAAGATTGCGGCTGTTCTGCTTATCCGAAATCAAAAAACCAAACGGCATTTTAATCTTCATATTTAAGACTAGCGATTGAACTAAAGTTTATTCTAAATTACAAAAATTGACTTTTTTATACACTTTTGAAAATTACATTCTATTTTTTACTAATTTTTTCTTAAGTTTTTCGCTCGTACAAAAAAAAAATTATCGAAGCAATCATGATAATCCTAGTTCAATCGCTGGCTTATAACATATTAAAGATACTGTATAAATTTGAACAAGATCGGTGCAGTAGTTTCTGAAATATCGTGGTCACCGTTTCGAAAAATGGTGTTTCGAGAAAAACGCGTTTGAAAGTATACCTGCTCCGTATACCTGCTCCGTTCTAGGGCCGTAACTTGTGGACCACTTCGAATATCGAAAAATCCTTTGGCACACATTTTCTACACATGGTGTAGATGTGATTTATGAAAAAAAAATCGATTTTTTCGACCCGAGAAACTAGAGGACCGCCTTAATAATAGTGCCAAAAAGACGTGTGTGAAGTTAGCATCGCAATCGTTCGCATCTCACAAGTAAACTCCATATAAAGTGGCATCCCGTATAGTTCTACAGTTCGTGATGAGTTTTAATAATAGTTCTGTCGATTTTACTATCGAAGAAGCATTTTGAAAAAATGAGATGCTAACCTCGCAAAATGAATCATCGCATCTCATCGAATTTCGCAAATTAGACCATGCCAGAGTTGAAATTAAGCGAGTTTCACATATTAAACCTATTCTGTAAATAGTTCTATCGCTTGAATCTAATTCGAATCGCTAACATTGGATATAACCAAAATATCCGTAGATGAGTGAAATGTTGTAACATTACTGCGAGGGTCGTACGAAGATATTAAACGATAACGCAGGTCCCTCACACAAGCTTTGAAAACGCTCTAGTCTCTCAAACATCCCTAATAATTATGGATCATTATTATAAAAAAAAAGATCGGTACAGGAGCGAGATGCTATGGTGTGACTGCAAGTTTTGGGTCGTAAAAAGCTTTTAAACGATAACTAGGGCTCCCTCACACAAGGTCCAAAAAAATGCTGGTCTTTAAAACAGCCAAAAAGTGGCTTCCATCAAGAAGACTTTGATTGCTAGGCGGAAATGCTTCCTGCAGGAATGTTGTCCAGCATTAATTTTCTCGCAGGACTACGAATCAATGGCCACTCGAAACACCGTTCCGGCCACGGATACGAGACGGCATCCATTCTGAGCTCCGACCTCGAGACGACCACTTTCTTGGAGTCCGACGATGACGCGAGCAGCCGCGTAACGTCAACCACCGGACGACACACTAACATGAGTAGCACGATCGAGAGAGCTACTCTAGGTACGTTCAATGAGAATATTCGTCGCTCCGTTGCCATTTTTTATTTAAAAAAACACTCATTAGGATTTTTATCATCAACTGAATAGGAGTAGAGGCCTGTTATGAGGATTCGACCAACGCCGGTTGGATAACATGTAGAATCGAAATGATAGGAAATACGAGCTTGCGTCCGCGGCTTCGCTCGCGTGTACTTCGGTAATTCGATTCGCTTGGATGTCGAGAATTGACTTTCGGGTCATATCGTATTAAGCGTTACATATCAGGGTTGTTATGAGAAACGCACTTTTTCATTGTAGTTGGATACAAACGCGTAATAACTTAGCCGGGAAAAGAAATGTCAAAAATTGTGTTAAGGTCTTAGGCCACAGTAACGAGTATAAAATCATGTGCGAATTTACCAATTTTTTTCGTATGAAAAAGTCATTCACTCATAAAATTAATTACACATCTATTTAGTATAAATCAAGCTGTTATATTTTTTTTATCGGACCACAAAATGGCCGACTACTCATATTTTCTTTTAGGCACTCCGCGGCGTAACATTTAGCATCCACAATTTTTTACCTAGACCAAAAAACAAAAATTCTCGTCGATCTACATCAGAATACCTAGAGAAGTACGTACGGAATTTAAAAAATATTGTTTCATTCAAAAGTTGTAAGTATTTGAACTTAATAAATGAATTTTCAGTGAAAAATTTCGTTATACCTGCTCATAAACTGCTAATAAAATGAAAAGTTTTCGATTAATCAGAAATTCCGTACGTACGTCTCGGCGAAATGCAATTAGCAACATAACTTTTAAATTCGAAGTAAATCGAGTGAAAATTGTTGAAGTTATTTGTCACGCCAATTGGAGAAAAGTTTCGTGTAGTCGGCCATTTTCTGCATCGAAAAAAAAAATTGTAGCAGCTTGATATTCATACTAAATAGATGTGTAATTAATTTTATGAGTGGATCACTTTTTCATACAAAAAAAAATTGTTGAATTCGCACATGATTTGATACCCGTTACTGTGGCCTAAGGCCTTAAAGTTTGATTAGGAGTTCTATCATTGTAATCATAAGTTTACCTTCAACCTGTGATTCCTGCACCACATGTTGGACCTTTCTCCTAAATTTGACGATTTTTTAAAATTATCACAGCAGCCTAACCCCATAATTTAAAAAAATACGAATGTACAAACGTCCACTGTAATTTCCGATATCATCAAGACGATCTCGATTCATCAGAAGTGTTTTATCGACAGATCGTCGCAGACCGCAGCGACGTCGTCGACACAGACTACTCCCGATGTCTCGGACATCCTCATTCAGCAGTATTACCGACAGCACCATGTCCCTCAACATAATAACAGTCTCTCTCAACATGGACACAGTGAATTTCCTTGGAATTAGCATCGTCGGCCAGAGTAACACAGGCGGAGACGGAGGCATTTACGTCGGCTCTATAATGAAAGGGTGAGCTGATTTATCATCGCGTCCATAGGACGTTGATCAAATGCCGAGTTATCAGAGCAAAGCAGCCGTCATGTTGTTAACTGCGAATGACACGATGCGTAGAAAAATCCTAACCAATTTGCGTCAATCTGTAATTTGGCCAATAGTAGGGTAAACCGACCAGTGAATGGGCGAATAACGACACTGTAGCTTTCAAATGGAGTGTAAAATGAATATGTAATCAAAACTAATTTTCCAATAGCTATACCTAACTGAAGTTATTATTTTGATAGTAGACAAAAATATTCGAAGTAATTGCGACAAATAATATTGACGGAATTGATAGATAAGTGGCGAAATGACTTAAGGCGGGATATACATTTAGACAGGAAAAAAATAAGCAATATTGAGGGATTTTTTAAACTAAGAAATAATTTTTCTACAATTATCAAACTTTAGGTATACTTTAATAGAATATTTAAGTATACGAAACAATTCTTTTTTTTTCTATATTTTATTTTTCATGTATTCGTTAATATTGTAAATCTTTTATTATAGATTTATATTGTGTATCGGTAAATAAATAGCTTAAGCAATGGTTGAAGGATTTTTGAAGGCATAAACTGCCAAAAGAAATCCAAGGAATTCAGAAATATTAATTTTCGTTGCACGGCAACGATGCCAACTTCAACCTCACAGCTTGTGTCGACAGAGAAATAGAAACATAAATTTTGTACAAATTAAGCAAAACGAATGAAATTATATTATGAGAACATTTAATGAAATGTATATTGTTATCTCTTAACAGTAATTAATCTCATAACGGTAATTAATTTTGCAATTTTCAGCAGATGAGCTAAATTTTTTCACTCTGCTTTAAGAATTATCAGAAGAGAGTCCATGTGTTCATTTTTACTGGAAAAAGGTTAGAATACAACACTGATGAATAAACATGTCTAATTCTGACCTATTATCGCGAATATATTGCAAAATTTTGCAAAAAATCACAGGTTACTGCTATCCTAAATAATAAAATGACATTGAAGTTTGCATAATTGTAATGCAACGATTTTTTTTGCCTATTTCCCATTTCTTTGTTATTATACATATCCAAAGCCTTCTTTTTTGCAATGAGAGTTCGTAAATTTCTAACAAGAATACGTAAAAACGTTTGATTGATTTTCACAGCCTTCATATGTGAAAAAGCGCAACGATTTTTTTGCCTATTTTCCATTTCTTTGTTATTATACATATCCAAAGCCTTCTTTTTTGCAATGAGAGTTCGTAAATTTCTAACAAGAATACGTAAAAACGTCTGATTGATTTTCACAGCCTTCATATGTGACAAAGCATTGAAAACTATTACACACGTATGTTTTTTTATCTGCGGAAAAATGGTTTTAAGGGGCGAAGCCAAAAATTCTTCTACTGTAAAGCGATGGAAAATCCACTATAGAATAATTGAATAAAAATGAAATTAAGGGGTGACACGCTTTTCTTTGAGGGATCGTTTCCCCCTTTAAAAACCTTTTTCCGCAGATAAAAATAAATACGTGTCTAATAGGTTTCAATGCTTAACACATATATGAGTTTCAACAAAATCGGAGGTAGACACTTAAGGTAATCCTATCGCCAGGCTTCAATCCATAGGATTTTCATTTTTTTAAATTCGCTACATATATTAATAATCGTCTCTCTAAAATTTCAGGGTCGGTTACCGACCTAATTACAGGGGAAAAAAAATATTATTAAAAATAATATAAAAATAAAATCAGATTTACATACTTAACCCTTGTAGTAATCCAAAGCTCTTAGAACAAATTACGCTTATTGACCTAATTTTTAGGTAATATCATGTTCAATTTGAACTTCCGGTATTAGATTTATTACCACTTGCTAAGATAAAGAGACGTGACAGCAAGGCAACAGCTGACTGTAGTCCTAACCTCATCTCGCTCATTCGAATTTCCACACATATTTCATTTTTAACCGACATATTTCGCCAACACAAATTTTCCACGCTTTTTACCAGTCGTGGCCCAAATACAATGCTTTATATTTCCCGCACCTGACATTGTTTTGACAGATCGATGTTGAAAAACATGGAGGTTGTACTCGCCTGGTTGAGTAAAAAGAGACGAAGATAGAACCAATGTTGCCAAATATCAAGCCCAGAAATACTGCGCGAATCGTTGGAATAACTATTTTTTCATTTTTCTAATTAAACGTGAACATTCATTGAACAGTTTACACATGGAAAATTTAGGTTATTACAAATTATTTGTTTGCATATGTTAAAAATATGAATTGTACAAGTCTCAAGTATGATCAGTGGTATGACTAGTGTGATTACCTTAACAGGGTCGTCTAGTGTGAAGGCCGTTTTTCACTGCTTTTTTGGGGATTTTTTTTTTGACAAACCATTAAAATAAAATAATTTATAAATTGTGTATAATTTTAATTAACATTTAAACAAACTTTGTGAATTTTTTGAAGTCATTATATAGAATATAGTCGGAGATACCGCCCAACAGGAACACATATATAAAAAGAGGTGCTCCACTGCTGCCATGATTCCGGCCGTTCTGCTTATCTGAAATCAACAAATCAAACGCAATTTTAATCGTGAGACTTGAGGCTCTGCATGGAACTAAAATAAAGTTAGAATTCCAAAAAAAGAATTTCTTTACGTTTTAGAAAAAAAAATCAATTTTTCGTATTTTTTGGGGTCTATATAGCTGATAAAAAGAAACCTGACGAAGCAATCTTAATCATTTTAGTTCAACTTGTAGTTATATATGTACTGAAGATGCTGTATAAATTTGAGCGGAATCAATCAAATAGTTTTTGAGATATGGCAGCAGTTTGAAAAAATCGTGTTTTGAGGGAAACGCGTTTGAAAGTTGTTGTATATAATTCATAATAAAACAAATGGTCTCACCATCAATCTGCTATGCCTGGACCATACAGTACACCTTCCTCTTCTCCAAAGAAGTCAGGCAAGGCCGTTTTCTCTTCTTTTGATCTGACACACTAGACGACCCACTTAAGTGATGTTCCTTGTAAGTTGGGCGGTGTGCAAGTATCACAAACTAGAAAAATTCCGCGTGCCGTAAAAATTCGATGGTAAACTGAGAAATCGGTTTTAACGAAACTTGCGATCTTTTTGTTAAATTCTAGTGAGTCGAGTTTTTATCGACATTTCATACTCTCGACTTATTTTAAATATGTCAGCTTTCGTCCAATCACTGGTCGGTTTACCCTATTCGGTGTCTATAAAGTTTCGTAAGATGCTTGATCACCCGTCATCTGAATTGCCCTGTACTATTTCAGAGGAGCCGTTGCTTTGGATGGCAGGATAGAACCTGGCGACATGATACTCCAAGTAAATGATATCAACTTCGAAAACATGTCCAACGACGAAGCTGTTAGGGTACTCCGAGAGGTAGTACAGAAACCTGGGTACGTATACGTACATGGTCCTCTTTTTTCCTACATTCATTCGCATGCCTTTTTTTTCAGGACATATCTGTGCCATGTTTTCCACACTATACATGTCAAATATTGCTAGTTATCGGGGTTTGCGAAAATGTTTACTGTTTTGGAGCAAATTTGACGATATTGAAATTGGCATCGTTGGAAAACGACATTTTTATTTTTCGGATTATCCAATTTTTTTTTTGCACGTTTGGGCTACAAATATTGCGTAATTATTTTCGATGATCCTTCTTTAAGGATCCATAATTTAAAATTGCAAAAGAAGAGTCACTATAGTAATAAAAACAAAGAAATGAATAAATCTATACGTAAAACAAATATTTTTAAAATAAGCTTTTATTTAATGTACTAAAAAGTAGAAAATCATTTCTCTTTACCAAGTCGCCTGTGCGGGAAAGGAAAAGAGAATTTGGAGCATATACGGCAATGTGAGGCATTTAAGGGGAGGCACCTGAGTAAACTGCGAGAAAAACAGGTAAACTTCGGGCATTTTTATTTCAAAAACTAATGTTTCGATTGGATCCGGGTTTTTTTTTGTATTGAAAATATGTACAGTGAGGTATGTTTAGGAATGTTTAAAAATAAATTCGTTGACTGGGAGTGATTCAAACGCGATTATCTCGAAACATAGTTTTCAAAGTCGGTGCCAGATGTATGTCGAAAACGGCCTGTCCGATTTTGTCCAAATTTGGATACAATATTCTTCGATAGTTTTTCTCGATCGCCGCGTAGGATTTTTTTGAAATTTTCATTTTTGACGGGATTGCGACCGTTTTAATTTAACATTCATTTTTCGTTCGCAATTTCCGACGATTTTGGATTGCATACACATTGCATAAAAAAGCAATGGTTCAATCAAATGAAAAACCCCTACGTGGCGAACAAGAAAAACTATCGAAGAATATTGTATCCAAATTTGGACTAAATCGGACAAGCCGTTTTCGAGATACATCTGGCACCGACTTTGAAAACTATGTTTCGAGATAATCGCGTTTGAATCGCTTCCAGTCAACGAATTTATTTTTAAAAAATTCCTAAACATACCTCAATGTATATATTTTCCAATAAAAAACCCGGATCCAATCGAAACATTAGTTTTTGAGATAAAAATTCCCGAAGTTTACCTGTTTTTCTCGCCGTTTACTCGGGTACTTCCCCTTAAAAAAAATTATAAGTAGAGATGTGAGGACGAACGTGGATGAACTCTTTATAGAAGCAAAGAAGCAGATAGGATGGAACGAACTGCTAAATAGACAAATTAGGCCGAAAGTTATTCCAAATTAGTTGGCCTAAATATGAGTATCCGAAAAAATATTCATAAAAAGAAAACATAAGAATAAAACCTTTTTATTTTTTCCGCTTTATCGAAAAAAATCAAAATCATAATTTTTCTGCATTGTGAAAATTGAAATTTGGCAAAAAAATGGAAGTAACATTTTTTTAAACCTAATAACACACTTTAGATTTCGGTACGAATTTTACGGGATGACTGTCATTGGGTGAGGAGTCTGCGACAAAAAAATTCAGAATGGTACGTGCAATGGTTGGGATGAACAAAAATACAAACCCTGCGAAATCTCATAACCGCATATATATGCGGTTATGAGATTTCGCAGGGTTTGAGATTTTGCAGAGTTTTTATAACCGCATATATGCGGTTATGAGATTTCGCAGGGTTTTTATTTTTTTTCATCCTAACCATTGCAGGTACCATTCTGAAATTTTTTTCGCAGACTCTTTGCCCAATGACAGACATCCTGTAAAATTTGTCCTGAAATCGAAAGTGTGTTATTAGGCTTAAAAAAATGTTATTCTCATTTTTTGGCCAAATTTCAATTTCCTCAATGCAGAAAAATTATAATTAAATTTTTTTTCGATAAAGCGGAAAAAATAAAAAGTTTTTTTTTTGTATGTTTTTTTATGTTTGGTGAATATTTTTTCGGATACAGTGTTCGTAATGAAAAATTGAAAATCCTGAACGGACGCTTGAAAAAAATCGCAAAAAAATCACCGACGTTCCTTTTGACTAATATTTGAAACTGGCAGATTGCAAAAAAAAATTCGAGCTGTTGAAAAAAAAGTGACCCAGTTGATAAAGAATGCCTCATAGGTGCCTTGGTAAAAAATATTTCCTACTTTTTAGTGCATTAAATAAAAGCTTGTTTTGTTTAATTTACATTAAAAATTGAAAATGTTATGGATATTTTTTTTTCAAGTTCAGTCATGCGTTGTGAGTTTTGAGATGCATGTTTGCAAAATTTCAGAGCTCTAAGTAGTCGGGAAGTGGGTGTAATATCGATTTTCCGTTTCGCATCTCACAGTAAGTCAAGTTAAGTAAAAGCTTGTAGAAAAAATAAAGATGGATTTTCGTTACGCTCCAACGATGCAAATTTGAACACCATCAAATTTGCAAAGCCGAAATTCGACGCTTTCCCTGAAGTCACCTTCGAACAAACGCTTTCGCGGGTACGTTACAGGCCCATCAAATTGGTCGTCGCAAAGTGTTGGGATCCGAATCCAAAAGGATACTTCACAATACCGCGGACAGAGCCGGTGCGTCCCATCGACCCCGGGGCATGGGTTGCGCACACCGCCGCAATCAGGGGTGAGGGCTTTCCTCCAAGACCTCCCAGTGCCACGACTTTGACGTCGACGTCGAGCAGCCTCGCGAGCACGCTTCCCGATACAGAGCGTGAGTTTTCACTTGAATTCACTCTAACGCGAGATTTCGATGTTTTATTCCAAATAATCTACTACACAAGCTCGCTTCCGGTGGTACCAACACTCACTTGACTATCAGATCGCCGCTCAATCGGTTTTCTCATACGCGACGATGCACGTGGGCGTGGGTGTTTTAGGGGTCATCACAGTGCAACGGGTCGAAAAATAGCCAATTTTTGCGATTCCTTTTTCCATGGCTAAAATACGCTAATCAGTCTCATTTCAGTCATCAGTCAAAGCACTCATGAAGAACAGAAAATACATTTTTAAACATTCATTTTTTTTACTTTTTTTAACGGTTGAAAATGTATTCGAAAAAAAACGAGTCATTACGGTGTACACGGTTGTGGCCGTAAATATTATTCGTTCGATTCAAATGATTTTTTGCATTTCGGTCTGCCATATTGGATCCGCCATTTCGAACTACTGAATTTTGGAGGCAGTTTCGTAATCAGCGACCTCGAAAACCCCGCAACATCAATTTTCATGCAAATCAAGTAAATTGTATTTTCGTCCGTCATATTGGATCCGCCATTTTGAAATTCTGAATTTTGAGGGAAGTATCGTAATCAACGACCGTGAAAACCTCGTAATACGAACTATCATGCGAATCGAGTGAATTATTGTATGTTGGTCCGTCATATTGGATCCGCCATTTTGAACTTCTGATTTTTGAAGGCAGCTTCGTAATCAGCGACCTCGAAAACCCCACAGCACCAATTTTCATGCGAATCAAGTAAATTGTTGTATTTTGGTCCGCCATATTGGATCCGCCATTTTGAAATTCTGAATATTGAGGGTAGTTTTGTAATCCGCGATCTCGAAAACCCCTCGAGTACCAAATTTCGCGAAAATCGTTTGAGCCAATCACAAAATAATCGATGTGCGCCATATGGCGTCAGTGGCTCTTCGTGCACCACAAAAATGTGCGCAATATGTCGTCAATGCCGCTCAAGAGGTTAAGGGATTTTCGGGAATTTTTTGGAAGAAAAGTACTCAATTTAATATTTCGGAACATTAAGAATACATTTGCCTATATTTAACCTATATTGCATTATTTTTTCATAGAAAAATATTGATATTCAAGCGACTTATGCGCTGCCTTCGGAGGCGCCAAAAAAGTTCCTCCACTGCTGACATGATTCCGGCCGATTGAGTAGCTGAAACCGAAAAAGGAAAAAATGTCGTTAAACTGGAAGATATTTCCTGTACAATGACGTAGGATTTTCGAAAAATATCAAAATCTAACAAAATGGCGTAGTTATGAAAAAAAGTCTGTTTCCTTGCTTACAAAATGGTCGTTTTTTTCAATGCCAAATCGTCAATTTTCATCCAATCAAAAATATCCTACGTCATTGTAGAGTAAATATATTCAAGAGTACTCAGTTCAAATTTCAAGTCAATCGACAATTGCTCTTTGTGTTACAATGTCAGCAAATTTGAAAAATCTCATTTCGAGAAAAACGCGTTTAAATATTTAACTATCGATTTTTTAAAGATAAATTGATATTGATATAAATTATATGAATGATAATGATATTCTTGAAAGTATAAACTGTCGAAAAAGGCAACAAAAAGTCGATTTTTTTTAAGGGGCCAGTCCAGTTTGGAGCCACGAAAAATGGCTACTTTCGTGATTTTTTTTTGAGGATTTTATAAAAGATATGAATATAAAAGTTGTTGGGCTTGATAAATAAAGTCTCGAAATACATTTTTTTAAAAATTTATTCATTTTTATTCATTTTGAAGTACAAAACTATAGTTCAACGTAACGCCTCAAAAATAGGTGGGCTAGGTAGTTCCATCACAACTCGGCAACGGCTTGTCTGAAACAAAAAAATCAAAGTCCATTAGATTCAGTATGACACCAGCTACAAAATGACCCTCGGATATAAAGTTTTATCAAAAAAAAAATAAAAATGGCAGATGAAAAACGAAAAAAGTAAAAAAACGCGTTTTTTCGCAAAAAAAGAGTAAAAATCAAAATTTTAAAACCATCGAGGGTCATCTTGTTGCGAATCATGTTTACAATATGTGGTTCAAATTTCAAGAGAATCGGTTTAATAGTTTTAGAGATACGATGGAGCTAGATTTTGAAAACGTTGTTTCGAGAAAAATGCGTTTGAAGTTTATACTATGAAAAACTCTTACCTAAACTCAATCGGCAATTCCTGCACCGTACAAAATCCCTTCTGATTGCTCATCATCGTCGATTTCTTCAAGTCTTGCTTGCTTTCGATTTTTTGAAATTTTCAAAGTGGACTGGCCCCTCAAAGCGTTACACTGGTATAGCCCCTTAATAACATTTCTAAACAGTCAGTAATATGCCTTTCACATATTTGTTGGCTGAAATTTGTCTATTTTACGTAACTGATCGATGAAGGCAGCTCCTCAGCATTCTGCAAATTGCGGACTAGAGATGTTCCACTCTGCCCACGCTATCACGATTTCCCTTACGTCTTAGGGCCATTAGAAGAACTTCACCTCACAATCAACACGGACATGCCGACGATAGTCCGCGCAATGGCGCGCCCGGACTCTGGCCTGGAGATTCGCGATCGTATGTGGCTCAAAATAACGATACCGAATGCATTCATCGGGGCGGATGTGGTCGACTGGCTGAACGCACACGTCGAGGGTTTCATCGATCGTCGCGACGCCCGTAAATACGCGTCCCTCATGCTCAAAGCCGGCTTCATAAGGCACACCGTCAACAAGATCACATTCTCCGAGCAGTGCTACTACATCTTCGGCGATTTGTGCTCTGCATTGAGCAACATGAAATTGGACTGCGACACGGTCGGTCCTCTACCACCCCCGAGTGCCTGGGACATGCCCTACTCCGGCACGTACGCGCCTCATTCGGCCGCCGGCTATAGTCCTATGCCCTTCAATTTCACAAACGAACCCACAGTTTACGGCTACAATCGCGAGGAGAGCGTCAACAGTGGCTCAGGTAAGTCCAATCTCGGTATGACGTCTTCATTCAGTTTTTCTCTTTGTTCTCCGAGTTTTTAAGGGATCATCACAGTTCAACGGGTCTAAATACGCTAAGCAGTCTGATGTTTTTCTATGTCAAATGAAAGCACTCGTGAAGAACAGAAAGTACATTTCTGAACGTTCATTTTTATTTCATTTCTTGCATGTTTTTGAACGGTTGAAAATTTCTTCGAAAAAAAAGAAGTCCCACGGTGTACACGGTTGTGGCCGTAAATATGATCTGAAACAAAATTTGTAAAAAGGTTAAATTAATCAGTATGAAAGCCGCTATCTTGCTATGGAGATTTTATTTTTTATAAAAATCGACAAACTGGCCGTATTTTGAAAAAAAAATTTATCGAAATTAGCCTATATTTTCGACAGTTTTTCGTTAAGGCGTTACCCTCCCTTGTAGCGCAAAAAAGGCCTTTTTCATGAATTTTTTAAAAGAAAACTACCAAACTTTTTTAATCGATCAATATACCATCTTAAAGAACACATCTTGAAGAACTTTCAGTAATTTTTTTATTGAAAAATATTACATTGTTTAGTGGCAAATGGCCGTCAATGAAATAATGTTTTTATATACACGGTTTGCGGTGACCAACGTTGCGGCGAAGTGGATTATCTAAAAAAAAATACCGATGGATTTAGTCAAATATAAGTATAAACTAGTCTTTAATGGAAGGATTTTAAAAAATATTCATTTTTCACAAAATGGCGGACAGTCAAAGTTAATGGTTCGATTTTAACGAAAAAAAACGGCCGCTTTTTGGCTATAAAACGGCCATTTTTTTCGAAAAAAAAATCGAACGATGAAAGACTACATTTCATGTATTAAATAAGCCTGCAGAATTTCAAGAAGATCGGTTCATTAGTGTTCGAGTAATCTTGGTCACCGACTTCAGAAATGCCATTTTGAGAAAAACGCGTTTAAAGTTTCAATTTCAGTTTACACGAAGAAAATATTTTTTTTTGTAAACTTACATAGTCATCTATTCCGGGCCCATACAGAAGTATGTGCCCGGATAATTATACTTAAAAAAAATGCAGTAAAAAAAAATCGATTTTTCAAAATCGCAAGTGGGGGTAACCCCTTAAAAAAAATATGAAGATTAAGAAAAAAAGCTGCCATAGCAAGATAAAGCATGGCGTAAAGGATGTTGTGTCAAAGTTTGAGTCGGATAGCTTGAAAACTCTTCCTTTGAGAGTGTACACCGTTTTGAAAAACGACATTTCCAGGAAAACGCGTTTAAAGTTTCGAGTGCGGAATTTTCATATAAATTGTCTACTTACGATCAATCGGCGATGCCAGGTCCATGTTTATAACCGTCTATACTATCGGATAATGCAAAAAAAATCGATTTTTTGAAAATTTTACGCTTCGATGTTCCATTAAAGTTTGACTAGCAGTTCTATCGTTGTAATCAGAAGCTCACCTTAAGGGGTTATATACAGTCAGGAGGCCCAAAAAGATCAATTTTTCAAGAATTTTTCTTAATAAGACCTTTAAATCTATTTACGTTACAATTTTTACACATATTCTGGTAACTTTTAACTGTATTTTAACATTTTTTATTTGTAAAAATAATTATGTTGAAAGCTGCTACAGCTGATCTCCGGGAGCACCTCTAAAAAAAGGCGTCTTGCGGTGAGCACGATATCTCTGGACTGGATCATCTAAAATGAAAAAAAAACCAAATCTATTTCGTGAATATAATGGATAATCTTGTAATTGATCGAAGGATCAAGCGAAATAATAATTTTTGACAAAATGGCGGCTTCTGAAAAAAAATCGATTTTTGACAAAAATTTAGGCCTTAAATTGTTTATAAAATGGAAAATATTTATCGGCGAGAAAAAACCTTCGATTAATTACTAAAAAATATACTTGGAGAGATTGTGTTAAAATTTGAGACTGATCGGCTCAGCCGTTTCCGAGAAATCTTGCTCACTGACTTTAAAACATACAGTTTTGAGAAAAACGCGTTTAAAGTTTCAAAATCACTTCACATATAGTAAAAAAACAATTACAAATGTGCGTGTACATTCGCCGGATTGACAAGAAATTTTCTGTGTGTATACTTAAGGGGGGAACCTCCTCCAGACAACAGGTTTTTCAATATTTTTTTACAAAAAAATGAGAGCATTTATTGCAATGAATCAAATTATATAATAATATTGACGTTCAAATGAATACAAAAAAATTGTCTCTAGTAAAAAAAAAGGCGGCGCTAGAGGTGCTTGAGCTTGGCTCCTAGAGTTTGCGCCGTGGAACGCCCAGGTCCTTGTAGTTAACTAAAATGAACGAAACAATGTTTTCTCATTAAAATAAGTCATTCTGCTTTGCATAAACCTAAATTTAGCAAAAAAAATTCAGAATTGAATATTTGAGGACAAAAAAAACACTTTTTGTATAAAGAAATCGTTAAAAACTATATTTATTAAAACAATTTATACGAAATTTTAGGTTTGTGCAAAGGCCGATAAGTTAAAGAATATTTGTACAAAATTTCAAGTTGATTGGTTCATTACTTTTTAAGTTACATTCCACGGCACGGAAAAAAACACGTTTCGAGAAATACTTGATTGAAGTTTTCGTTCTTAAAAAGTAGAGTTTAGAGTGATTTATAATTCCCCAAGCTTAAGGGGAGATATACACCTAGAGGCCGGACAAAAGGTGATTTTTGTGATTTTTTCAAGGAAAACTATTTGAAACTTCGGATTGGGGTTTTAATTATCTAAAAGTATATACATTCAAAAATATTTTTAATTTTCTTTACTTAAAAATATCAAAAATATACGAGGATATTGTATGATCCTTGGAGCGTCGTAAAAAAATCTGCGTATACGGTACCCACTGGCGTTTCTTCAAAAATCATCTGAAAAAAAAACCAAAAAGATTACTAAATTAGATACTATAATCTAGTACTTGTAATAGTCGATTTTGAAAATATCGATTTATGACAAAATGGCGGACGTTTGAACATAAATAGTGATTTTTGGGCCAAAAATTAGTTATTATTTAGCCTATAAAACAAAAACTAAGTAACGGAAAAAAAAATCCTATGACAAGTACTAGATATTGGTGTATAGAATAACCGAAAAAAACCTCAAGGCAATCGGTTCATTGGTTTGCGAGAAATTTTGGGTACCGATTTGAAGAACGTGGTTTTGAGAAAAACGCGTTTGAACATTTGGGAATGAATAAATCATGAAATTTATCAACTTACACGGAATCATCGATACCAGGCCCATAGTGTAGGTCTTCTACGATCGACGGAATGTTCATAGCTTCTAAATCCTCGACCTCGACCATCTAGGTGTATATCTCCCGTTAAGGGAGCTTTCCAGTATGACAGCCCGAAAAATCGCTGTTTTTCGCGATTTTTTTTTTTTAAAGAAAAAATAATCTAATCGGTCTGGTTTTTTTTTTGTATATTAATTGGGTATTGAAGAATACAAAACAATTTTTTAAAGGTCGATTTATTTATTAATTAATATCTATAAAAATGATTAAACAATTGTTGCAGAAAATGCACTTGGATGTGGTGTCCACGTTGGGGGTCACAATTTTGATCTGAAACAAAAAACACAAAAAGATTATTGATCGGTATATAATTGGCTTTCGTGCTATGGAGGCTTTTTTTTTTTTGCAAAAATGGCGCCGGTTTGAACAAAAAGTATCGATTTTAGCATTTTTTTTGGCAGTTTTTTTTTACAAAAAAATAGGAAGATGTCAAAAAAAAAGCTTCCATAGCACGATAAACAATGACGTTAAGAATATTGTGTAAAAAATTCAACTCGATAGCTTTAAAACTCTGCCCTCCAAGTTGGACACCGTTTTGAAAAATGCTGTTTCGAGAAAAACGGGTTCAAAGTTTCAAGTGAGGGCGGGCAGACGGCCGACGCGGCAGCTGTAGCGCTCCGTTGCCTTCTTCCAAGAAATGCTGTACAGTAACCGAAATAATCTGAATTTCAGCATGAAAATTTCAGGGAATATTCGGAAGAGTGTATACTATTCGATAAAGCAAAAAAAAATCGATTTTTTGAAAATTTCACACTGGAAAGCTCCCTTAATCTGCGATGCCAGGGCCATAGAGCAAGCCTTCTTCTAGGAAATCACTAATCTGGACTGCATTTTTCTCTTCTTGTGTGAACTGTTTGTGTGACAACGAAAACCGACGGTTACACAGGCCGAATTTTTCTTTACAATCGTCGGAAGTGCTCCCTATTATTCAAAGAGTAGACTAGCAAACTTGTTTGGCTATGAAAATAAAAGGTAGAGGCCGCAAAGGGCGCGCGCTCGTTTATCTACTCTCGATACTTTTGGAGGGCATGACTTGGGTGACTCCCTAGGGACCTTTAGGACTTTCCATTGGGCTTCAAACTTTGGCAATATATTCTTCAGATACTAAATGAATTTTGAAAGCAATAAAAAAATAATCGATATCTGGCGGAGGTTCCCCCTTAAATATATGTACGTTAGGAATTTTTCTAAATCGATTTTCCGAAAATTTGATCTGTATATAACCCCTTAAGGCAGGATTCTACTTTGAAACCATGAAAAAAACGCTATTTTCGTGAATTTTTTCTGAGAATACTATTAAAGATATCGATATGGGGTTTAAACTGTTCGATAAATACACTCTTTAAGTACATAAAAAAAAAATTTTTAAATGTATTTTATTCATTTTTTGTACACGTAAAATATGTTTAAAGCCAACGCCTCGAAAAGCAGGTACCGTTGCCGTGGTCGTGAAATCTTCCCGACGGATGGTCTGAAACAAAAAAATCAAATAGTTTCATGTTCAGTATGTCTTCAGGAACCGACCTAACTAGAATATTTTATATACGTGCAAAATTAACAAAATGGCGGCTAAAACACGAAAAAAAATGCGTTTTTTTTGGGTCTTTTTTTGCAATAAAAAAATAGTTCTAATCAAGATTTTAAGTTGATTGTAGTTAGGTCGGTTGGTACACACATATAGAATATGTGTTCCAAATTTCATAAGGATCGGTTCAGTACTTTTTGAGTTATCACGACCACGGTACTTGAAAATGTCGTTTCGAGAAAAACGCGTTTAAAGTTTTGGTGAGTGATAGGTAGGTGCTCAGGTAGGTGCGTTCGAAAGGCGAAAAAGGATAGTTAGACTGCTTGGAACTTTATAAAATTTTGACCGAACATTCTTGAACATATTTACTTTCGAAAAATGTAAAAAAAAAATTTTTTTTTTCAAAGTTTCAAAGTAGAATCCTGCCTTAAATCTGCGATTACTGCACCATAGTCGGACCTTCCTCTTTTATTTGAGTTGCCTCGAGAGACTACCGATTGCTTTTAATTTTGATCGTAGCCTAACTCCCGCACAATTCTCTCATTTTATAGGATTGCCTCTTTACGGTAATTAATCAAGTTTTCAATATTTCGAGAAAATGTTGTATCCTTGTATCTCGCTCAATTCAGGAAAGATGCAAATTTTGAAACAGAAATGGAGTTTCGTGAATGGAGCGAAAAAAAACCCGAATGAACCCAGTGGCAAGAGCAGCTTCGAATTTTTTTCACCGATCGACGTTCGTCTCGTTCCCAGGTGGGAGTAGCGCCGGCAGCGAGCACATTTGCAAAGAGCCCATCCACGATCTGAAGTCTTGCTCATCCGCCTCGGAATCGGAGTTGCACGTGCCGTCGATACCCTCGATGCCGAACAAAAATTCGAACAACGGCAACGGCTCGAACGGGAAGAGATCGAACGGAAGCCGTAGTCGCTCAAGTGGTTCGGAACAGTCTGTGCCAACCGGGTCTGGCTCGGGAAATCAACAAACGCAACAAGATATATCTGGTAGTAGACAGTCATTTCGCATTGCGATGGGAAATCCTTGTGAATTTTTCATCGATGTTATGTAGAATTTGTTGTTGTTTTTGTTGCTCTTGTTCTTGTACATAGTTCTTCGGAATGGGGAGAGAGAAAGAAAGGGGGAGGAGGATTCTGGCCGGTCGAAGTAGAATAATGAATATGCACTGTCGTTTATTACTCCACACTGCACGATAGACGAACAAGAATGATACCGGACAATATGAATATGCAATAGTTCTTAACGAAGTCAGTCTTGTTTTACGTGTTCGTAATAGATCGCGGACAAATGTCAGGCGAAATGACACGCGTCGAGAAATTGCGTCTGATTTTTCTTAGCTATCTTTTCGCAGATTGCTATGGTCGAGTGTAAAAATGCGTATTTTTAACGTCACTAGGTAGAATGTATCTGCGATTTGCGATTAAGGCGGGATATACATTTACAACGATCAAAAAATCGATTTCTTTTTTTTTTCTTCTTTAAACGATAGAACTATATTTGTAGAATATTTTCCCAGTTCGTATTCGGAGCTCGTATTCGGAGCGGGCGTGAACTTCAAACGCGTTTTTCTCAAAACAGCATTATCGGAATTGGCGTGCAGGATTACTCAAAAACTATTAACGGGATCGTCTAGTGTGAAGGCCGTTTTTTAATGCTTTTTTGGGGATTTTTTTTGACAAACCATTGAAATAAAATAATTTCTAAATTTTACATAATTTTTATTAACATTTAAACAAACTTTGTGAATTTTTTGAAGTCGTTGTATAGAATATAGTCGGAGATACATCGCCCAACAGGAACGCATATATAAAAAGAGGTGCTCCACTGCTGCCATGATTCCGGCCGTTCTGCTTATCTGAAATCAAAAAACCAAACGCAATTTTAATCGTGAGACTTGAGGCTCTACACGGAACTAAAATAAAGTAAGAATTGGAAAAAAAGAATTTTTTTTTACGCTTTAGAAAACAAATTCAATTTGACGTTTTTCGTTGGGGTCTACATAGCTGATAAAAAGAAAACTAACGAAGCAATCTTAATTATTTCAGTTCAACTTGTAGTTATATATGTACTAAAGATGCTGTATAAATTTGAGCAGAATCAATCAAATAATTTTTGGGATATCACGGCAGCAGTTTGAAAAAATCATGAATTGAAACTTGGTAGAAATATTGATAATATTGGTACCATCTACTTGACGGGAATTTTTTTTGAAAAATTGGAAAAAAAACTACTTTTTAATCCACATTTTACAGAAATGTTGCGTGAAATGTTGATTTTTTTTTGTAAATGCGTGCCATTTTCTTAAATCTGCATTTTCTTCATTTTAGTTACCGTCGCATAGAAACTATGCATGTTCTAACTGAAAAAGTGTTTGAACTTTTTTGGAAATCAAAGTCTACGGGAAGCTAGACTGCACGCCGATTCGCAACTCCCGCGGCGGCCTTGCTGTAACACTCTGCCACAGCTCCGCCATTTTGATGATGAATTGATTTGAAAAAATTGTTTTGTATACTTAAATATACTATCAAAGTATACCTAAAGTTTGATAATTGTAGAATAATTATTTCTTAGTGAAAAAATCCCTCAATATTGCTTATTTTTGAAAAAATGAACCAGTACTTTATTCTGTGTATACCCTTGCGAGTTTTTACTATCTCTCCCGTCTTTACATACACTTCACTTAATTATAGATTTTTTTTCTTTTTTTTTTAATATTCATTCTTTCGTGCGCACTTTGTCTCCTTCCTTCCGGGTCTATTTACATTCGCATGACACGTCTTTTACATTTACTATTGCGATTACGACTGCTTATGCCTATTGCTGCTGGAAAAAATGAACCAATTTTGAGGGATTTTTGAAACTAAGCAATAATTATTCTACATTTATCAAATTGCAGGTATAGTTTAAAAGTATATTTAAGTATACGAAAAAAATTTTTGCTATTCATTTATCATCAAAATGGCGGAGCTGTGACAGAGTGTTGCAGCAAGGTTGCAACACGTAGACTTTGATTTGCGAAAACAAGTCAAAATTGTTATTCAGTTAGAACATGTATAGTTTCTATGTGACGGTAACTAAAATGAAGAAAATGCAAATTAAAGAAAATGGCACGCGTTTACAAAAAAAATCATCATTCCACGCAAAATCGCTGTAAAATTAGCATTTAAAAAATAGATTTCATCTAATGAAAAAAAAATCTCGTCAAGTAGAAGGTAGCAACATTATCAATATTTCGACCAAGTTTCAACTCAATCGGCTCAATAGTTTTTGAGTAATCCAGCACGCCAATTTCGAAAATGCAGTTTTGAGAAAATAGCGTTTGAAGGTTAAATAGAATTTGTATTAAATTGCACTAGGTACTTGTGGTAAGTAATCACTTAAGTAATCTGTTACAAAGTAAGGAAATTATCAATTACAGCAGTAATCGTAATAGTTGCTAATCTAATGACTTTTGAAACTTTGGGAATATATTCCACTTATATAGATTTATCGTTTAAAGAAAAAAAAATCGATTTTCTAATCGTTGTAAATGTATATCCCCCCCCTTAACGCCGGAAGATCTGTTTTTAGCCTTTTTCGATTGCAGTCTCGCGTGGTAAATTGAACTGCAAATTCTCTCTTTAAAAATTCGAAGATCCGGGAGTTTTAGGTCCTTCCTCCGGTAGTCGAACGTCGACTGTGAAAATTTCGAGTCATTCGGTTCAGCCGTTTTTGCGAAAACTTCGCAAAACTGCGCGGATTTAATTGTCGACGAAACAGTGTCATTTCGCCTCAAGGGTAGGAGTCTCGACTCGATTTGCCGAGTGATTGAGACCGAGATCAAAGAGCAGACGTGAGTCGAGAGCCGAAACAAGCTCAAGTTTGATACTTCGAGTAGTGCTGCGATCGGACCAATCGTAACAGTAAATTGATAACTCGTTACGACTAAAAATTGCAACTCTTGTCCAAACGAAGCTACGAGGAGGCTCCTACCGTACATTATCGAATACTCAACAACAAATATCCAGCTGTTTACTATTCCCACTGAACTATAGATTCTCTGGAATGCGAACTGTCACGGGTCAAGGCAGAAAACTCGAGCCTTTGCAACGTTGCGCTCCTCCAATTTTCTCAATCCTAAAATTCTCGTACTCTGCATGATGATAACTGGAGAAATACGTAAGGGATTCTGATGATATTTTTCGCTTTGGTAGAAACGACGAGCATTTAAAAAAAGTTTCACTTCAGGACAATTTCGTACAAAAAATGCTCGTAACAAGACGAGCTTTCGAATTAACCGAGAAGTCCTCACGTATTTCTGCAGACAGTTCGAAAGATCGTGTGAAAGTTCGAAGTGAATCTGATAAAATTAGTTCGAGTTATGATGCGGGCCAATTTGACAAACGGCGTTTCGGGGGGGAAAAAAACCTTTACATTTTTGCGTTGAGTTATTTTAAGTTTGGGAGCACCAAGTTGGTAGATAAAAGACCATTTGTTTGATGTCAGGCCAATTGCGCATTTTTTGAGACCGTAGGGTACGATTTGAAGCTAAAAAATCGGTTCCCTTAAGGGGTCACGTAATGAACAATAACACCTTGCGGAAGCGAACTCAAGGGCCATTTACCCCAATTTAATTAACCCTCTTAACTGCCATTGTAGCAAATTTGCTACGTTCACTTTGACCCCGTCGGTAAAAGCGTAAGGACGCTATAGCGGACAAGCTACTTCACAGTTCCATCAATCTATGCCAGATGATGCTGCAAATGCCGGGACAGCTTGAAATTCAAACTTAAACATATGAATTATGTTGATATGGCAACAATGTTGTCGTGAAAATTTACGACGCTTGCCCCAGCATTTGATCTGCTGCCCGTTTCTTGTCCAAAAAAGTAAGTAATTGGACATTCTTGAAACATTTTTTGACAGAATTGTGTGAAGGAAGCTTGACTGGACGAACCAGGCTTTGAAGATTTTTTATTGAATTAGAATAACAGTTCGAACCGAGCGGGTGAAAATGTTAGTAGCAAATTTGCTGCAGTCCGAAAATACTACTTCCCAGGCCCTTATCGACAAAGTTATGGTTGGATATTCATATTTAACCCTTTTTTGGCTATACTACCAGAGAAAGTGATTTTGAGCCATTCAGAAATAGCCGTGGCCGTTAAAGGGTTAAGAAAAACAAAGCCATATTTTTAATTCGATTTGCATTACATATTTATCTAAGTCTTGAAGTACAAGAAAATTGTTTTTTCTTAATGATTCAAAAACAAAATGGCGGCGCAGTGGGTGATAAAACGAAACTCTTTTTTTTTAATTACCTCCATGGGCGGAAATCTCACAAGTCACAATTTTTAATCGAGAACAAAAAACGAAAAAGATTTTGAAAAAAGATGTCGAAATCTCGTGGAGTACGTAGGATTTTGGAGAAATACTGATTTTTACAAAAATAGCGCCGATATGAAGGAATTTTTTTTCATGAAAGTATCGGTTATAAAATCGTTAAAATCGGTTATAAAATCGTTAAATTTTAATTGATCTAAAAAAATTCTACGTACTTCGCTAGAAAATGTTATTGAGAAACTGCAGTGAAAATTTAGAGTCGATCGGTTGAAAATTAAAGGCGCTAGTTTTTCGCCGGACTGAAAAAAAGGAGTTTCCTTTCATCAGCTACTGCGCCGCCATTTTGTTTTTAAATAATTAAGAAAAAAATATTCTTGTACTTCAAGACTTATATAAATATGTATTGGAAAGTGAATTAAAAAATATCGCTTCGTTTTTCTCAAATAAATTGTAGAAAATGACCCGTGATTTCGCTCTCACAATTACCCCTTAAGATCACGTAGGGAGATGGGTATAAAAATAGTCAAAAGCATCGCGGTCTTAAGCGAACGGCCGGGTTACCCGTGGTTCGCATTCCAGTCAATTCAGTGATTACTCACCTATCTAACGACAAGTTTTACTCTTGTAATAGGCTAGAAAACGCAGTGCACCTTTTTTTTCTCGCGAATTTGTGAAACACATCGCACCGTCTCTCACGCAAAGGATACTTGCATTTTGCTGTATTTATCGTTCTCATAGGATCATCCACAATTTCGCATTCTTTTTTCTACGTACTGTTATCGAGTTGTAGCACATTGCATGTACGATTATAATGTGGCTCACGATCTATAATGCATTTCAACGATCGGCCGTTATTCAATACCGTTCCAATTACGCGGTAGGTTTCCGCTGTATGTGACGTAGCAAGGATTCATTTTTGTGTGTGTATTATCGCTGAGCGTCGAGTGATCGTTGTGTCAGGAAGGACGCTGAATTAACCTTGATTGACCTTCGTCACGGCTTTAGTTTCGTCCTGAACGCAAACGTAGTCACTCCTACCCAATGTGCTTGGCTCATTGAATGTTTTCTCACCATTTCCGCAATTGCAGCGAAACGATAGTTTTCGGCATTTTTCTCAGCCATTTATTCACCGATTGAAGTGGTTCGAGTGTCAAAATGTGTGTCTCGACCGTGGCTGGGTCGAGTATCTCTTCGATCTGCGGTTCACTCATTAGCGAGTCTACTTTTCCGCCCTTTTCAACGAGACGAATATCCGGGAGAGACAGGTCGTTAATGTAGTGTTGAAGTTTGCATGGTTGGAACGATACGAAAATTCCGTTTTACATTTTGTTTTCCATATTTTTATTATTAAAACTGATCTTTTTTTAAATACATGTTTAATGTAGATCGCTAAATACGATGCTGAAGTTTGCATCGTTGAAATGCAACGAAAAATGTATTTTCATCGTTGTTCCTTTAATCTTTCTCATCGTCTAAAATAGGTTGTTGCAAATTCGACCTATAAATCTCTAATAATGATTCCCGAAAACGCTCAAATTATTTTGGTTGCTAAAATTCGCCAAAAGTTCGGCTACGAAACTTTCGTTGCGTTCCAACGATGGAAACCTGTAAAACATCGCTAAATATCTTTAAAAATGGTTGAGGTCCTTTTGTAGGCGTAATGTGCCAAACGAAATTAAGGGCTTGGGGCCGGGTTGAAATTCCAAACTTTGAATGATCAGAACGCTCAAAACTCCGAAAGAATTTTACACGAAAGACCAAAAGTCCGAAAATCTGAACACCGTCGAAATAATTCGGCTATGGAAGTTGTAAAAGTTTCAAAATTTTCAATAAATCGACGAATTATTTCGAGAATTTTTTTTTATTAAGAAATGATTTTACGTCAATTTTGATATTTGTCTAGACAATGTTATACGTTCTGTATCATTTACAGTTAACTGTGTAGACTTTCGCTGGCATAATCTTGACGAAGCTTGTAATTTCGAAACATCAAAATTAGGAATTTTAGGCCGTCGGGGCATTCAAAGTTCGGAATTTCAACCCGGCCCTCATGTCAAGATCATGCCAGCGAAAGTCTACACAGTTGACTGTAAATGATGTAGAACGGCCGCGTGACATCTGATCCGACGACAACATATCCGCGACAAAATATCCTCGTGACAAAACATCCGCGAGACAAAATCCTAAATCTCGTCCACCGCACCAACGGGGTCGCGCGCAAAACACCTTTGTGGGGTGTGTGAGATAGTGTGGTGGGGGCATAATACGAATTTCTTCATTGAACCCAAAAAACAAACCAAAACAAACAAACAAACCCAAACATATCCGTCACATATTAATAATTTTACTTCTTTTTATGGTGGAATAAATTTCAACGGCATGACTGTACACTTTAAACTGTATATAATATCGGCAGATATTTTGTCTCGCGGATATTTTGTCGAGGATATTTTGTCGTCGGGTCAAAACGCGAGTTACCTGTAGAACGTATAACATTGTCTAGACAAATTTCAAAATTGACGCAAAATCATTGCTTAATAAAAAAAATTCTCGAAATAATTCGTCGATTCATTGAAAATTTTGAAACTTTTACAACTTCCATATCCGAATTATTTCCACGGTGTTCAGATTTTCGAAGTTTTGGTCTTTCGTGTAAAATTCTTTCGGAGTAGTATATTTTCGGAGTTTCGAGCGTTCCAACCATTCAAAGTTCGGAATTTCAACCCGGCCGCATCTTGAATTTCGGAACATTAAAATTCGGAATTTTCAACCGTCGGAGCATTCAAAGTTCGGAATTTCAACCCGGCCCCGAGGGCTTGCATACACCTGGGACGGCTAAAAGTAAGGTTATGTTTGAGATTTTTTTTGTGTATAAAACTGAATTTTATCGAACAACCATGATATACATTTCAAAGTATGACATTTGATCTACATTGTGTGAAAATTTGGTCAATAAATTTCAAACGGTAAAAATGTCACAGTCGTTTTCTTGGGAGGTGTTTTTGTTGACAGCGTTAGCTGCACCAGAAGTGTCTCTGCCATTTTTCATCTAAAAAAATAAAAGTTGTATCTTAAAGTAGATAGATAAAACTAGTACTTATCGAGCCGGAATTTAAACATTACATTTTTTCGGGTCATGCCAGTCACTTGAATAAAACAGGCGATTTTTCGCCTGAAAATGGTTCAGTACTTATGATGAAGAAAAAAAAAACTATGCCAGGGATCGAAAAAACGGCTCGATAAGTACTAGATTATTGCGTGAAGCATAACTGTGCAAAACTTGATCCTGATCGGTCCAGTAGTTGCGGAGGTACTTTTGGTACCGATGTTGAAAACACCGTTTCGATTAAAACGCGTTTGAAGTTAGCTCGGTCCGTTAGTCGTTGCTCACCCGGTCAGTTACAAAACGCCATAACTTCGTCATTACTGCGAATTTCCTCATGAAATTTTCAGGGTAGACACTCAAAGGATAGTACTTTCGAATGAGTACCATTTTAAAAAATTGATCTTTTTTTACCTACCCAGAGGTATGTAAGCCCTTAAGGGCATGTACAAGGTCAACATAACCTCCCAAATTTTCTAACCCAATTTTCTCATAGATGGTTAAATTTTGTAGGAAAAACGAAGCATTAGGCTCTGCAGAATTCCCTGACGCAGAGCTTGATGATTTCCTTTTGCCTTAAATATTAATCATCTCCGAGGAATCTCTGTTCGAAAATTTCAGCGATCTCTCTCGCACTCATACGTCACGTGGTACATCTTCTACTTCGCCTCAAGGGAAGGTTCTGCCTTGTTGGGCCGAAAAATGTTCGATTTTTCACCAATTTTTAGTTCGAAAAGTATTAAATGTAGAATGTTGATATTTGGTATGTTGACTAAGCGGTCTTTATTGAACATCAAAATATTTTTTAAAGTTTGACAAAATTTCGCTTGCGGAAATCCTAAGTCCCGGACAGGTGATCTGAAGCAAAAAATCAAACATATTTTTACTTTGCGCAATATTGTGTATAACTTGACCCAGAATCAAGAAAAAAAATTGAAAAATAAAAAAATAGTGAGCGATCGGAAGGAAGTTTATTTTTTCCCCAAAAATTTTCGCAATTTTTTGTTCACTATTTTTTTATTTTTCAATTTTTCTTGATTCTAGGTCAACTTACACAAGATAGTGTACAAAGTAAAAATATGTTTGATTTTTTTGCTTCAGATCACCCGTCCGGGACTTAGGACTTCCGCAAGCGAAGAATGTCATCGCCCGCACACCGACATACGTGGCTCCTCCCACTCCCACCACCATGTTTTGTCAGCTAAAAAAAGTATTTTGACGTTCAACAAAGACCGCTTAGTCAACATACCAAATATCAACATTCTACATTTAATACTTTTCGCACAAAAAATTGGTGAAAAATCGAACATTTTTTGGCCCAACAAGGCAGAACCTTCCCTTAAATTCGTTGCAGCCCAACTATGCAAACTTCAGCATCGTCTTTCCTCTGGCAATCATGCTCCGCTCTGCAGATTTCATTTCGTCCAGTCTCGTTTTTTGCAAAAAAGCTCCGAAAACTGTTCACAGATTTCCCCAACCGCGGCAAATTTTGTCTCATTTCGCCTCAAGCCTAACACACGTTCCGCCAAAATTGACCGCGAATTCGATCATTGTGGGGGTCGCGCAAAAAAATTCATTCGTTGGTCCGATATCACACGATAACTTGCTCGAACAGCGAGTGAAAAAAAAACCACGCGTGGCTGATTCGGTAGGCGATCGTCCCGCCGGTTTCAAAATAACGTCCAATCGCACACTCGCTTCGATTTCTCAAACAATTCATACAGCTGTCATTGAATCCTTGACTCCGATCATACACGAGGTGTGATTGCGAAACGACACAAGCATGATCGCGCTCGGAGCATCCAGAACGAAACTATGCTGTTTTATCTTCTCCTTTTTACGAATGTTCGTGTTTAGTCTAATAACTGCATGATACTGACTGCAAAACTAAACAATATCCCAATCATGAATAATCAATCATGTTAATTCATACTATTGATTGCGTTTTAGGCTTACCTGCGACAATGGGACAACTATTTCTTTAAACCATCAAGAAGACAATCTATTGAGTCTTTGAAAGAAAAAAAACAAAACAAACAAAAAATCATTTGGCTTTGACCCAAATAAGTTATGTCTTCTACTTCGGTTTATTTTTTATTGAAAACGTAAAATGCGATTGAGGTGTGCGCGCGTACACGCACGACAGTCCACAGGCAAAATCTACAAAGTATACACAGGCCCACGCGAGGAATACAAAAGAACGTTTCTATGGATGTATGGTGTGCGAATGCCGAAACTTACCAAAAAGATGTTCAACATTTCGCCGCTGTATACATGGCATCCTAAAACTAATTGTAAATATTGAAATATAATTAATTACACGAGACGTGCCATCCCATAATTGAATGAAGCGAGCGTGGACACGAAAGGACTGTAACATGTGCATTTTCATTTTCATTTTCACACCCCCCCCCCCCCCCCCCGTAGATACATACATATATCCGTGTATGTACACAGGGTGTTTCGGAAGTAGCGCCGCAGTATTGATGGTCACGTGGATTGTGTTGTCAACAAAAAGTCTTCCATTCTTCTCTTCGATCGATCGTTCATTAGGTATTAATTCATTCGTGGCGGCGGGGAGCGGATACGCTCGGGCGAAATAGAGAACCTTCGGGGTAAAAATCCTTCGTCATCAATTCAAGCAAACAATGGTCCGGATGCCAATTGTCAATGGCGATTCGACTTTTTATGGAATTCCGAAAAGTTCTGGTTTTTAGCGCTCGGCCCATCGCGCCCAATTAGATTTAATATCTAATTAACGATCGATCGGGGAGAAAAATGCGAGAGCACTTTTCTAATCACGATTTCACAATCCACCTACCCTTCAACTTTTGATCGGTACTTCTAGGACACCTTATATATATATATATATATGGAAGGGTGGTTAAAAAAATATTTTTTTTTTCGTGGTACTCAACGGAAAATGTTACTACGTTATGAAAAAGTAATTCATACAAAATTTGAGAGGTGTAAACATTTTTTTAGGTAGTGCTCAAACGAATTTTAATTATTGTTTTTTCGAGTTTTCGTCAATTTTTTTTCCTCGCCAATAGACATCATAATAATATAAATAAAATAATTTATCCAACTTACGATGAAAGCGATTTTCGTTGAACGATTGAGTTTGATTTTTCCGTAAATAATTTTTTTTCTACGCTGCTCTCTCCAATCGTAATTTTTGTAACCTTTTGAAATTGATGCAAGATTGAGAAATTTCTACTCTGATTTCGTTCCAAATATTAGTTATTTTGTCGATCACGTTTTGTGTACTCTCTCGAACAGAAAATTAAAGAGTATTACGATGGTGAAAGAATAGACTCAATGCTTCTCTATTCGTGGGTAATTTTCGCTCCACAAATTCTTCGATTTCTGACCCAATCGTATAAATTTCGGCACTTTCACTATCGTCCAAACCCGCGATCATTTTTTACATTTTTATTTTTACGCGTACTGTGACGTACCTCGATACAGCAATTACTGGAAACAGTCAAATGAATCGCGAAAATAACTCACGGACAGTCAGAGAAACAAAGATGCAGTAGCGTCAACAGCGGTTTGTAACTCTCGAATCCGTATGACTTTGTTTTCTTACTCCAAAACAACATATATTCCCAAAAAAAACACGCATACTTGTTAGACTTGTTAGTGATGTAAACACCGTGTTCTTGTTCATCAAGTGGTTGATATTATTTTCACAAACGAATTACACATATTGATTCTTAATCTGCAAATACAAATTGTTTATGGTAAAAAAAATATTTCAATAAAAATTGTGTATTGTTACAGAAAAAATTAAATCAAGACTTACATTGGATCACGCATTCAAATTTTCTGCATCGAGATAAAAACAAAATTTATACTCCGATAATCATGAAAAAAAAGACATGAAAAAGGCGTTTGAGCACTAACAAAAAAATTGTTTAGAATCCTCAACTTTTGCAAAACTTTCTGTTTCTCAACATACTTCAATTTTCCGTTGAGAAAAAAATCGATTTTTTTAGAAACCCTAATATATATACATACATACATATATATATATATATATATATATATATGTATATGTGTGTGTGTGTGTGTGTGTATATATATATATATATATATATATATATATATATATATATATATATATATATATATATATATATATATATATATATATATATAAGTTATATTATTTTTATATCTACAGCTTTCATTCGAATTCCTTCAGTATAACTTGGTTGAGCGGAAAACAAGCGACATAGGTTTTGATTACTTTCATGACGGGTCGATTTTGCGTAAAAATTGAAAAAAAAAACATTATAATTTCATCAATGGACTAGAAGTATTTAACTGTGCTGCCATCTTCATGACGATTCGGAGCTAAAGCTCAACTCTAAGGAATACTGACTTTTATATATATGTATATATAATATATGCGTATACACTTATTATTTAAATATAGGACGCACTAGATCACTTCTATTATACGTTAGGTATAAATTGCGATTTTGCGTACAAACCATGTTAACCCTTCATGTACAAGATTCGCATAGAGCAAGAATCTCGTTAGCCAACGAGTCCGACGTGTATGGCTCAATTTTTGCCGTCGGCAAGGATCTACGTGTATCGATACAATCGCCGGATGTTATTGTGAATCGGAAAAAAAAACAACAATTGTCTTGAAAAATGTAATTTCTACTCTGTCGTTTCCACGAAATAAAAATATTTGATATCCTTAAGAGTTTTGGAGATAGATATGTGTGTGCGCGGCTGAATCGAGAATGATTCTCGCGTTTTGTTCCTCACTGGGCTAGCTCGTGAGCTTTCGCGCGCTCGGACATTCTGCAACGCTTGATCGAAATCCTCTCAAATGCCAATCGGCACCTTAGGAGTCCGACACAGTCGACTCTTTTTTTAATATTTTTCAGCATTTACATTGGAAACAGAAACTTTCAGCCGCTTTACATTTGACGCGTACGTGACGAATCGTCGGGAATGCTACGACTGACTGTAGAGAGCGCAAATTCCTCGGTTTGAAAAGAGCTGTGTGTTTTTTTTATCCCTTTTTATTTTTTTATCCCATATTTTATTTTTGCACAAATTCCAATGGGCTCTGGTATCAAGTGATTCACTCGTAAAATTAATTACACAATTTAGTATGAATATCAAGCTGTTAGAAAATATATATATTTTTTTTCGATGTACAAAATGGCCGACTACTAATATTTTCTTTTATCTTTTTTTCAGGCGCTCCGCTGCGTGACGTTTAGCATCCACAATTTTTTACCTAGAACAAAAAACAAAAATTCTCGTCAATCTACATTAGAATAACTAGAGAGATACGCACGGAATTTAAAAAATATTGTTTTATTCAAAAGTAGTAGGTATTTGAATGAATTTTCCGTGAAAAATTTCGTATAAAACTGCTCATAAAATGAAAAGTTTTCGATTAATCAGAAATTCCGTACGTACTTCTCTGGGAAATGCAATTGGGAGCATAACTTTTGAATTTGAAGTAAATCGAGTGATAATTGTTGAAGTTATTTGTCACGCCAATTGGAAAAAAGCTGTTTCGAGAAAAACGCGATTAAAGTTTTAGGTACTCTATGGCCGTGCCAGAGGTGGGCTTACGTTATACGCTCAAAGTCGGTGAAAAAAAATGTCTTGCTATAAATGGAATAGTAACTTATTCTTATGATGATAAAGCACCGTTTTAGCGAAAGAAAAATCGATTTTTTGAAAATTCTACTGTGGCCTTACCCCTTAAGGGATAACACCACTCTAGCGGCAAAAAATAAGTGTTGTTGAGGAATCGGCTTCGATTCGGCCAGCGAGATTTCCGAGGTCGTGATGGAAAAAAAGGGTTTTTCTGTTACGTTTCGATCCTTGGTTCGGATCCTCTTCAGAAATTTTATTTGTTCTATAAATTATGAGATACAGATTATATAGATATAATTTACAGATTTTGTATAATTGTAATTTGTGTTATGAATGAGTTGTAAATGTGTTTTAATGATTTGTGTACCTTATGTGTTAGTTTTTTCCCGTAATTTCAATCATGGTGATATTGTATGAGTAATTATTTGTAATATGTTAATTTATTCTTTTTGTTGAGTAACAAGGGTGGCGTGTGAGAATGTGATGTTATCTATTATAGATTTTTATTTTGGTTAAGAATTATGTCAAATGACGAACCTGAATATTGTTGATATTTCCAGTTTTCTTTGGTTTCTGCTTGGAGGTGTCTGGAGTGCTTCTGCCAATTAGTACTCGTACTAATTGGCAGAAAATAAGGCAAAACTTGGTCAATTTATTTTGAGAGTATGAAAAAAGGAATAGGGTTTCTTTTGTAAGCGGGTTTATTTAACACATTAAAGTATAGAATTTTTTTAATTACAATTTTCATACAAAATGGTGGCGACAGAATCCATCTTGAAAAACGTGTTTTTTTACAAATAGCTTCGCGGGAGAACGGTTTTCGCGTAAAGTATAAGACCTGAAACAAAAACCAAAAAAATTATAATCTATATATTATTAGCTATGGGACTACGTAGCGATTTTTTTAATCAAATTTCGAAAAAATTGCGCACTTCGAAAGAAATAAAGCGATTTTTGCCCAAAAAATAAGCAGTAAATTGTTTATTAAAAAAAAGTTTACATTTAATCGAAAAACGGCTACGTACTCCCATAGAGAATGTAATGGTAATCCGTCCGCCCAGTTTGAAAAAAGTGGTTTCGAGAAAACCGCGTTTAAAGTTATACGAGGCAAAATCGATAATTGACCTTAAAACAAAGAATTCGCTACGGGACCAATTGCATATTGTTTTTATGGCCCCAAAGTATTTTTTAAGCAAAAAAAAACGATTTTTCCAAAATCCTAGAGTGGTGTTATCCCTTAACCGGAACATCATTTTCGGAATTTTTTCAATTAGTGTTTCGGGTGGCAAATTGGTCTATACTTTTTCTTCCAAAAACACGAATTTCTGGGAGACAGGTCCTTTATGCAGTAGTCGGGACTTAAATGTAAACATTTAACCCTTGGACTGCACCCTTCTGCCACGAACCTCTGACTGCGTGTGGGTGAATCGGACACCAGACGTTTTTCAGATCGTTGTGTTTCGGTAAATATGCATTGTTTTTTGTAAAGACGTTTTTTGTTGTCAATGATCCCCATTTTATGACGCGAAATTTATTTTTAAACAAAAACAAGAATCAAGTACCCAAACATTTGTTCAAAGTGGGAGATGCGTTGAAAAATACGTACTTGCAAAAAAAAGATCATGTTTTTCTTTTCAAAATATAAAAAAAAAGTCTTTTGAGGTACTCAACCCTTTGAAGCATACGTTTTTCTTTACGTGCACGTTTTTTTTTTTGGCATTTTCGTTATTGATGACACCCGCTACGTGAAAAATTAAAATTTAATAGGCATGTTTTAGTAGTTATTGAAGTCCTCGGGACGTTGAAACGTATTTACAACCGCCATATTTAATTAAAAAGCACTTTCGAATCGTCGAAATCTGAATTGAATTAGGTGGAACAACAGTGTTACTCTATTGCCGCAAAGGGTTGAAGAAGAAGGTTTGTAGATACAAAAAAAGACAGAGGCAATCGTCGTTCTGAAAAGTATATTTATTCGGCGGTTTGAATTTAAGCCTTTTCGGAATAGTGAAGAATGGAAAAAATCGACTCCTTCGGCAGATTAACGCGTTACCCCCAATTGTAGCGCAAAAAAGGCCTTTTTCATGAATTTTTTAAAAGAAAACTACAAAACTTTTTTAATCGATCAATATACCATTTTAAAGAACACATCTTGAAGAACTTTCAGTAATTTTTTTATTGAAAAATATTACATTGTTTAGTGGCAAATGGCCGTCAATGAAATAATGTTTTTATATACACGGTTTGCGGTGACCAACATTGCGGCGAAGTGGATCATCCGAAAAAAAAAATGCGGATGGATTTAGTCAAATATAAGTATAAACTAGTCTTTAATCGAAGGATTTTAAAAAATATTCATTTTTCACAAAATGGCGGACAGTCAAAGTTAATGGTTCGATTTTAACGAAAAAAAAAACGGCCGTTTTTTGGCTATAAAACGGCCATTTTTTTCGAAAAAAAATCGAACGATTAAAGACTACATTTTTATGTATTAAATAAGCCTGCAAAATTTCAAGAAGATCGGTTCATTAGTGTTCGAGTAATCTTGGTCACCGACTTCAGAAATGCCATTTTGAGAAAAACGCGTTTAAAGTTTCAATTTCAGTTTACACGAAGAAAATATTTTTTTTTGTAAACTTACATAGAGTCGTCTATTCCGGGCCCATACAGAAGTATGGGCCCGGATACTTATACTTCAAAAAAATGCAATAAAAAAAATCGATTTTTTCAAAATCGCAAGTGGGGATACCCCTTAATAGTATATAGAAGTATACGAAACAATTTTTTTTAATTAATCCATCATAAATATGTCGGAGCTGTGGCAGAGTGTTACAGCAAGGTCGCCGCGGGAGTTACGAATCGACGTGCAGTCTAGCTTCCCGTAGACTTTGATTTGCAAAAAAGTTCGAACATTTTTTCAGTTAGAACATGTATAGTTTCTATGTGACGGTAATTAAAATGAAGAAAATGCAAATTCGAGAAAATGGCACGCAATTACAAAAAAAATCAACATTTCACGCAACATTTCTGTAAAATGTGGATGAAAAAAGTGTTTTTTTTTTTTTCCAATTTTTTAAACACAATTTTCGTCAAGTAAAAGGTACCAATATTCTCAATATTTCTACCAAGATTCAATTCAATCGGCTTAATAGTTTTTGAGTTATCCTGCACGCCAATTTCGATAATGCAGTTTCGAGAAAAACGCGTTTGAAGTTCACGCCCGCTCTGAATCCGAGCGGTGAAGCACTGCATTGACGGGCTGTAACGTTTGAAGTTTTTCGAATTACGCTTTGAAAGTTTGTGAAAATATTCGACATATATAGTTCTATCGTTTAAAGAAAAAAAAAGAGAAATCGATTTGTTTATCGTTGCAAGGGTATATCCCGCCTTAAGGGGAGGTACCTGAGTAAACGGCGAGAAAAATAGGTAAACTTCGAGAATTTTTATCTCAAAAACTAATGTTTCAATTGGATCCGGGTTTTTTTTTATTGGGAATTGTGTACATTGAAGTATGTTTAGGAATTTTTTTAAATAAATTCGTCGACTGGAAGCGATTCAAACGCGATTATCTCGAAACATAGTTTTCAAAGTCGGTGCCAGATGTATCTCGAAAACGGCTTGTCCGATTTTGTCCAAATTTGGATACAATATTCTTCGATAGTTTTTCTCGTTCGCCATGTAGGATTTTTATTCGAAATTTTCATTTTTGACGGAATTGCGACCGTTTAAATTTAACATTCGTTTTTCGTTTGCAATTTCCGACGATTTTGGATTGCATACACATTGCATAAAAAAGCAATAGTTCATTCAAATGAAAAACCCCTACGTGGCGAACGAGAAAAACTATCGAAGAATATTGTATTCAAATTTGGACAAAATTTAAAATAAATTTGTCAACGAATTAATTTTTAAAAATTCCTAAACATACCTCAATGTACATATTTTACAATAAACAACCCGGGTCCAATCGAAACATTAGTTTTTGAGATAAAAATTGCCGAAGTTTACCTGCTTTTCTCGGCGTTTACTCAGGTACCTCCCCTTAAGCTGGAATTTGTATATGCGAAGAAGTTGTGTAACCGCTGGTGGAACTAGAAAATCGAGTAAAACGCGAATAATTGTTTTGAATATCAGCAGTCTCTGGTTTCTTGCTACCATGAAAAAAAACACGAACGGTGTTCAATTATTCAATTTATAATTGAAGCTTATCGTAGAAATTATTCAGCTAGCGACGAATGGAGAAATGTGCGATAATCATCGAACGTTTCTACATCACACAGGACAAGGACGTTGAGAATACAACTGAGCTTACGAGGGGATTCATTCTAACTATGGGCACACGTGTTCCGATGCAGCAATTGAAAAAGAAAAAGAATAAAATCCGGACCCAAAATGAACGATGAATGAAATCATTGGCAGCGGATCGAGGGATAAACTAATGCTTGTATATTGCAACGATGACGAGTTCTGTGTCAACGAATAAAACTTACGATTTTATGCCCACACTATTTTTTAACGATTAAAGGCCAACCCAACCCACTAATCCAAAATGAATTTCTGTTAAATACGTTGAATCATGCCTTACCAATATAATGACGGTAAGTTATCCACGTATCTTCGATCACCCCTACAGATATACCCAAAGGCATGTGGACGAGTCTTGAAAAATAAACCAGTCGCCGAGCGAGAACGACCCTGTGTATCCCTCGAACAGATAATAAGATTTTTTGGACCTTAAGCGCGTTTTGGACCTTAAAACGTTTAAGGGGCGACATGCAGTCAGGCGTAAAAAAATGAGTATTTTCAATAATTTTTTTTATAGTAATTAAGTTTGTTTCACAAAAGTGGTTACACAGACTTTTTATGTTACATTTCAACTTGACTTGTACACATTTTCAAAGAAAAATATCGATTATTTATAAAAATATCGCCATCTTTGTCGGACCCCCTTCGACATGTAGTGCTTTGTGGTGACCATCATAAAATTTTACCGGATCATCTGAAATAAAACAAAAAAACAAAAAATCATTAGTTTAATAATAAATCTAATCCTTAATCGAATTTTTTTTTCAAAAATTAACAAAATGGCGGCTTCCGACAGATAACTTTCGATTTTGAACAAAAAAAATCGCGCGTTTATTGTTAAAAAAATTAGAAATTTTCAACAAAAATGAAAATCCTTCGATTAAGGACTAGTTTTTAATGCTATCGATAAATACACCAAATTTCATCAAAGTCCATCGAGTGGTTTTTGAATTATAGTGGTCACCGACTTGAAAAATATAGTTTCGAGAAAATCGCGTTTAAAATTTTTCGATGTGGATACAGTATTATATGTTCGTAAAATTTTGAGCTCGATGGATGAAGCTAAACTTTTTTTTTGTATTTTGATCCGCTGAATCTGAATATCACAATTTTTTGCCGAAAAATCGAACATTCAATTGTTTATAGCCAATTGTTGAAACAATTTTTCAAAAAATTAAAGTTTTTTGGGATGAATTATTAAAAAAATATATTTTGGGCAATTTTAAAACGAAAGTATTCTTTATAAAATTTTGCTAAAGTTCATAGTTTTTGAGTAATACATTTTTGAAAATTTTCGAGAGAGTTTTCCAATTTTACACTTGATTTATGTATAGAAATTCTAATTAAAAAATTACTTACATCGAATCATCAATTCCTGGCACATACAATAGGGCTTCTGCCGATTATCGTTTGCGCGTTTGTCAGCCGCTACCTGCCATGGGGACCCGATGCCCCTTTACTAATTGTGGGATATCCCGGAAGCTATTCATCGGATTGACTTGAAATTTTCAGGGAATATTTTCGAAACATCATACTTCAAGAAAATGTTTTAAAAAATCGATTTTTTGAAAATTCTGACCGCATCTAACCCCTTAATCTCCTAAAAGTTTTCTGCCTCCTACTCGTCGCCACGGTAAATACACATCTTGCGAGTGATGCGGAGAAAAAGCAAGAAACTAAGAAAAATCAATACTAAAATAATAACAAAAAAAATTAATAAACATTGAAGAATTCTTTAAATAAATAGAAAAATAGGAAACAATTTTAATTGAAGCTCTATTCAAAGTGAATTAACCCTCTTCACCATAGATGTTATAAAAATGAAGCATTTTTATTTTGGCTTCATTTGGTTTTGCCGTAACAGCTATTGCGATAATTATTACTATTGAAATTATTATCATAGCTATCAAGTGACGGATCTGTAACGAAAAATAATGAAAACATATTTTTTTCAAACAAAGGCGGCGTAGAGCGCGACCAATCGCCGCTACACGGCTTCACGTTCGCAACCACCTTCCGAATACCAATTTAAGTAGTGGATAGCCTAAAAAAAATGTGAAAATAGGAGGGAAAAGTGGTAAAGGTTAAGATCATCGGAATCATCGGACTCCCGATGACCTTGCCGATTTGGTGAAGTTCTGATTTATCTGATGAGATTTCGAATGATCTAATGAAGTTCTAATTAATCTGATGTAGTTTTAATTGATGTGATGAAATATTTCATCGTAACGGACCCAATTGATCGATTGAAGTTCTGATGGCGACGGATATAATTGATCTAACGAAGTTCTGATTGCCGGAAATCTGATAGACTCAGTTGATCTGACAAAGTTCCGATCTTTACGGAACTGATAAATATGACAAAGTTGTGCTTGCCACAGTTGAAATAACAAGTGCGTGTAGCCCAAAGTTCAATAAGATTACCCCTTTTAGCAGCAGGGTTATCGTCCTTAAGGAGAGATATACACCTAGATGGTCGAAAAAATCGATTTAGAAGCTATAAACATTCCGTCGACCGTAGAAGACCTACACTATGTGCCTGGTATCGATGATTCCATGTAAGTTGACAAATTTCATGATTTCATTCCCAAATTTTCAAACGCGTTTTTCTCAAAACCACGTTTTTCAAATCGGTACCCAAAATTTCTCGAAAACCAATGAACCGATTGCCTTGAGGTTTTTTGTGGTTATTCTATACACCATTTACTTAGTTTTTGTTTTATAGGCAAAATAATAACTAATTTTTGGCCCAAAAATCACTATTTATGATCAAACGTCCGCCATTTTGTCATAAATCGATATTTTCATAATCGGCTATGACAAGTACTAGATTATATCATCTAATTTAATAATCTTTTTGGTTTTTTTTTTCAGTCGATTTTTAAAGAAACGCCACTGGATACCTGGCACAGATTTTTGTACGGAGCTCCAAGCATCATACAATATCTTTGTATATTTTTGATATTTTTAAATAAAGAAAATTAAACATATTTTTGAATGTATATACTTTTAGATAATTAACACCCCAATCCGAAATTTCAAATAGTTTTCCTTGAAAAAATGCACATAAATGACCTTTTTTCTGGCTCCTAGGTGTATATCTCTCCCCTTAACCACTTTTCGCAGCGTAGATTTCCCGATATCGATTATAAATCTGCCATATAGGTTTGGCGGCTTTGCAAATTTGAGCCGGAGAAAGTTTCAGTTCTTCGCAAAATTTTAATGTTAATTACACGTGAAAAAAAAACGAATGACGAAACTTCCCGTGTGAAACATTCTGTACATTAATTAGCATTTGAATAGAAATATCGATGCATGCAGCGTGCTAAACCGAATGCAACGTTTCCAAGCGCAGCATTTTTGCACGGGCGAACCGTCTACCAGAGGTGACTTTGGCAAAACGTGTCGCTAAATAATCAACATCGTACGATTCAATTGCTCTCGGACGCTTTATGATAAACTGAGCGCGCTCTTAGCGCAGCTCGATTATAAAGATCACTCTTCGTTTGGCAGTCAGCGAGTTGGAACGATCACCCTGCAACGGATCATCTCAATGTAAGTGGCGAAACATTTAACAATTTTGTAACCCGCCGAACGAAATACGAGGTTGCAGGACATTTAACGGGCTACGTACCTCATTCAGGTGGACCGATAATCGGCATTTGTGGGATTTTTTTAGGCTAAATCTTCAAAAATCTGTCATAGATTATTTATTGGTACTTTGGCTACATGAATTTTTTAAATTTTATCCATTTAACAATAAATTATTTATGCTTACGTACGTAGTTCATGGCTCTGTCGAAAGCACACATTCCTGTGGTCTGCATGTTAACTGCCCTTTTCGTCGATGGATCTGAAAAAACTGACCAGCCTCTTGTGAAGTAATGCCATAGGGATAGTCTGTCGAACCAAATTGTTGAATTTCCAAAAAAAGCGTGTCATATTTTCCAGTGTAAATCTGATACGCAATTTAAATGTGACATCAACAAGCTAAACATACAAGCTAAATAACAATGCGGCCAATTTGTATTCCAATACCAGCATTCTTCTAAGATTTCTATACATCCTTGAACAAATACTTCGTTTATTTCATGTCAAATTTTGCGCTTTAAATGTTTATAAGAAAAGTCAGGTAAATATTTACAAGTGGGGCCCCAGCCCTAATCGGCTCCAAAAAAATGTTCACGTATTCGGGGCTATACCGCAGTATGAAAATATGTTTTTTTTTTTAATTATGGGGGAGGGGTATTTTATTAAGAAAAAGAAATATTTCACATACAAACCCAAACAAACCCACTTGTAAAAAAGCACACGCGCATGCATACCTAAACTCACACACAATTTTGTAACCCGCCGAACGAAATACGAGGTTGCAGGACATTTAACGGCCTACGTACCTCATTCAGGTGGACCGACAATCGGCATTTGTGGGATTTTTTAAGGCTAAATCTTCAAAAATCTGTCATAGATTATTTATCGGTACTTTGGTTACATGGCTTTTTAAATTTTATCCATCTACGTACGTAGATCCCGTATACGTCCCGCTTACGTATGTAGTTCATGGCTCTGTTGAAAGCACACATTCCTGTGCTCTGCATGTTAACTGCCCTATGGGTCAATGGATCTGAAAAATCGACAAGCCTCTTGCGAAGTAATGTCATAGGGATAATCTGCCGAACCAAATTTTTGAATTTCCAACAAAAAGTGTATCATATTTTTTTGATAAAAAATCAGATACGCAGGCAAACCAAATAATAATACAGCCAATTTGTATTTCAATATCAATTACTCTAAGACTTCTTTACATTCTTGAACAAATATTTTATTTCTTTCGTGTCAAATTTCGTGGTTTAAATCTTAATTAAAAAAGTTTTTAATAAATGGGAAACGCAATCGCTTGACAGACTACGCAGTATCAATTTCGAAATACGTCAAAAACCTGTGTTGAAAAGTATTGAAAACTAGTCACGTCGTCGTGAAGAGCGTCAGGAAAAATATTGTTCCGAATAAAAAGCGTTAAAACATACCTGCGCCTGACCCATCTGACGCCTTGCAGAGTTTAGTAACGCCTGGACGAGAAAATAAGCAGGTTATCTTAGGATATAATTAGTCACACTACAGCTATGTTGAGGATGATTGTTAAAGTTTCCAAAACTTTTCGTGCATAAACTTAACCCCACAGAAATATCTAAAATTTTCTTCGTTATAAAAAAAAGTTAAACATTTACCTCTATGATGATTCCAATCGTATCTAGTGGGAGTGACAGAATAGCTTACGAGTACGCAGGCAAAATTACTGCAATTTACGGGATCATCACAGTGTAACGGGTCGAAAAATAGCTGATTTTCGCGATTTTTTTTCGATGGTTTAAATACGCTGATCAGTCTGATTTTTTTATGTTCAATCAAATCACTCATTATGAACTGAAAATAAATTTTTAAACGTTTATTTTTATTTTTTTTTACCTTTTTTAACGGTCGAAAATGTCTTCGAAAAAAAGGAGTCCTCACGGTGTACACGGTTGTGGCCGTAAATATTATCTGAAACAAAATTTGTGAAAAGATTATTAAAAAGTATTCAAGCCACTATCTTGCTATGGAGGTTTTAAAAAATCAAAATTGCCGAAATGGCGGCGGTTTGGAAAAAAGGTGTCGAATTTAGCCTGTTTTTTGACAGTTTTTTTGTTAAAAAAATATGAAGATTTAAAAAAAGCTTCCATAGCAAGATAAAGAATGGCGTGAAGAATGTTGTGTCAAAATTTGAGACGGATAGCTTAAAAACTCTTCCTTTGAGAGTGTACACCGTTTTGAAAAATGACATTTCGAGAAAAACGCGTCCGTCCGCAGCTGGTCGAATCCCTTTTTCTGAGAAAGACTGTAACAAACGGAATAATTCGATTTTCGCCCCAAAAATTGAATAGCCTGTTTATAACCGTCAATACTATCGGATAATGGAAGAAAATCCATTTTTTTTGTAAATTTTACACTGTTATGATCCCTTACAAGTGTCATAATGCTTGAATGGGTTAGCCACCCGATCCCAAATTTTGCATACCAGCTCAGAACAAACTAAATAATAATACAGCTAACTATTATCCTCATGGTAGCTTTTCTCTAAGACTCCTGAACATTCTTAAACAAATATTTTATTTCGTCATACAAGGATACGTTCCATCAGGAAGATGTATGTTTGACTCACTAATCAACTCTGATAACCACAGTCATTTTGCTGACAAATATTTTGGCATTTGACCTTTCTACACAAAATCTCGGACAAGAAAATGCCTTCCATAGATTCTTATAAAAAATATCTTTCATTTGAAATTGAAAAAAAAAACGTCTTTATAAAAATGTGTAAAGGAACCATGGTTTTCTTTGATTTGTATAAATAAAATGAAAATCACCCAATAACAACGTCATATACGCTGGACAAATGATATCACAGCCTCAAGTACACATACGTACTGTGCGTTCAATTAACGGGGTCATCCCATGTGACAACTACTTTTTCGCTTTTCTTTTGGTTTTTTTTATGAATCTTTAAAACACACTATATTTGAATTTTAACCACACATTTATTAACATTTTTGCAGTCCCTCAGAATTTTATCAAACGAAAATAACGAGTTGAATCTACTTTACCCCGTTCGGAAGCCACTCGTGTTTAAAAAAAATTGGTTGACGACTGCCATGAATCCGGAGGTTTTGCTCATGTGAAACAAAAAAATTAAACAGCATAATTTGTCGACCTGGTGCTATCGCCGGAACTAGAGTAAAGTAAAAATATCGAAAATTGCATTTTTCGCACGCTTTTAAAAGTTAAGTTCCAAGTATCGTCGTTTTTTTTCGACTTTTTCAGCTAAAAAAAACTATGGCTGATATTAGAAATATTCTAGTTCGGGTGAAAACTATAGATGTGCTGACTGTACCATAAACATTTGAACGAAATCCGTTCAACAGTTTTTGAGATATCAAGGAAGCCAATTTGAAAAATACAGTTTTGAGAATAACGCGTTTAAAAGTTTAAGTACGATTTAGACAAAGAAAATGGTGACTCACCATTAGTCCGCTATGCGGGGTCCATAGAACAGGCACATTTTTTTGCAATTTGTGGTGTTATTTCGAATGATGACGCAAGTCGCTCCGGAGAAAAGTTGGCTACATTTTTCTCATTTCAGCCTCTACGTGTAATTTGGACAAATTACAATCGAGTGGCACGCACGGGAGCCGTATTCGATCTATAAAACAACAAAGGACGCACTCGACGCTCGTTCATACTTCATTGCGATAGACAGAAAAATGTTGAATCTCGCAAAAGTTCTTTGCCTCCTACTAGCCGTTAAGGTGAGTGTGAATTGTATAGGATATACATATTCAACTCAATCGAGTGATTTCTATCAGAAAAATACATCGAAAAATAAATACGTCAAAACTATTCAAAAGAGTTCAAAAGAGGGCTCAAGAATTATTGCGATAATGTGACAGTAATCAAGAATTTCCATTTAAGCTTCATTCAATTACGCAACAGCATTTACTATAAGCATTATCACTTATAATATAATAATATCGTTTGGGCAAGTGAATACTATCACCAAATAATAAACGAATTATTTTCATTCAATAAAGGCAACGAGTGCGTGGCCTCTGAGGGCTGAATCTCTTGATTCAGCCAAAAAATCGTTCGATGAAGCAATGAGGTACTCGCTAGAGAAAATGAATAAATCCCATGTTAAAAATGCAAAATGCGTGAGAGCGGCAAAATCAATAGTGGAAAAGGAAATCGATCATGTGAAGTTTGGGATTGCACTTCACCCCAGTCAACCGAGATTCTTCAAGGGCACCGATGACGTGAGTAGCGCTAAAAAATCATGAAAATGAACAAACAATACTACCGGCGATAGGAGTAGAGCAAAAGAGAAAGATGACCAGCGATCAACTTGATGAGCGAATGATTGTCCGATTGTGTATGTGAACTCGTGATTTTTTTCGTGGCGCACGTCCCATTGGATGTGACTGACCCAAACATACAATTCACTCAATGTAAGGATCACAACGCAGGTACTGAAGACCGCGGAAACCGAGATGGCATCAATAGACCCAATAGGCAATAGTTTGGACCAAATATTTGAAACGGAGCGTGGACTTTTGGAGGATAAGCAGCTTTTGGTCGACGCCTGCTTATCGTCGCACCCTGACAGTCCTTCGAAAGCTGTCTCGTGTATCAACAAGGTGTGTATTATTTCGCTAACATGGCATCCATTGATATAAAATCTCCGGCAAAGCTCAAAATTAATTCAAAATAAATAAAAATAAATAACTATAATACAAAAGAATTGAAATTAATTGGACAGACAATTGAAATTGTTAACAATAATTTTGTCCATTTTACTGAATTTGCTATGCAACATTGTACACGAAGGTTCCAAACGATATATACGAGAGACGAGCATTGGATCGAGAAAAAAGTTTTCGCCTTTTCAACGAAACGGAAAAAGAAAATTACGAGTCATAGCGAAGATCAGTATTACGAGCGAAACACTTGAATCCAGTTAAAATATTTCCTAAAATTCACGCTAATCTTTCGAGTTAATTAAACACCGTTTTTTTCTTTATCGCCACCAGGTTCGGAAGACTTTTCCACAGATACTCAAGAAAGTCAAGTCATATTTTAAGGCAAAGTGCCAGGAGGCGATAGAAATTGCGACAAATACGCTCATGAATCTACAAGTCGTCCCATCCTTCAGTGATCCGAAGAAATTATAATGGCCTCAGAAGATATTACAGGAGCGCAAACGCAATCCTGTAATTTGAATATTGAGAGTGCAAGAATTTTGAGTTATTTTTGCCCTCACGTATACAATTTATTTCAAGTTAAAGCATAATACGGTCTTTCTAACCTGTCGTGATGTTCAGTCACGTTGTTTTATTTTATTCCACATGAAATGTTTATTTGACTGAAGAGCCGCTCTCTCAGTTCAAAGCTTCAAACCTAAATCGATAAATGTATTGACTGTATTATCGAATAAAGTTACTACGTAATTACCACTAAACTAAGGGTAAACCGGTATAGAATAAACCCAAGGAATTCCAAATGAACTGGTATAGGAACAACTTAAACAGAATCAAACAAACGAAGTTTCGCGACACTCAATGGTCATCTGTAAAGAAATTGGTACAGGACGAATTCAGCAAAATCGCGCGGAAAGTGACTGCTTGGAAGGTTACATGGTAACTAAAAGTCACTGGTAAGAAAACTGGTACAGGAAGAAGCCAAACGAATCCAAACAAGCGACTCGACGAGAGGCTCGAATACATTTACGATTTCGAAGTTTGCGTCGTTTTAATGCAATGGAAATGCATTTTTTTGGGCCGCCCAGATCGATTCCGGCCGATTTAGGCTGCGGACGTCACTCGTTTTGGAGGGATCATTATTAGGCATCTACAACCTAAATCTACAGAATATATTCAGTACATCAATAAAGGAATAAACAATAGTTTTCGACGCATCCCAACGATGCAAACGTCAACTTCCGAACTATGGTTGATACTCGCAACATTTAGCCCTTCGACTCCACACTTCCGCCACGAACCTCTCACTGCATATGGGGTCGACCCGACTCCAGGCGTTTTTCAGATCGTTGTATTTCGGTAAATATGCATTTTTTTTTGTAGAAACCGTTTTTTGAAGTCAATGATCCTTGTTTTATGGCCCAACATTTAGTTTGCAAGAAAAACAAAACTTAAACTCAACGTGCCCAAACATTCGTTGAAAGTGGGAGATGCGTTGAAAAATACATACTTGCACGAAAAAGGTGATAATTTTTTTTTTCTAAATGTAAAAAAAGCCCTTTGAGGTTTTCAAAGAGGGAAGTTTGTAGATACGAAAAAAAGACAGTGTCGACCGTCTTTCCAAAAAGTATATTTCTTCGGAAGCTTAAATTAGAGCATTTCTGGATAGTGAAAAATGGACAAAAATCGACTCCTTCGGTGGATTAATTGCTGAAGACGTATATTTTCTGCTTTTTTTACTTCAATGACTTACTATTATTCACATTGACCGCAATCGACGCATAAGTGCATTCGGTGCTCGTTGCACATTGACGTCCTGCATAACGGACACTGGCTTTTAGTTTTATGATCGGCATTCTAAATACATAATTTACTATAGTAGCGCAAAATGAAAAAACATCTATGAGCATTTTCCATCGATCCATGAAATTTTACAACAAAAGAAGGTTTTTACTTCCACCGCACTACTGCACGGGGTCAATTCGACCCCAGGTGCTTTTTCGACAGCTGTCCTCAGTACACGGGTAGGATGTAGGATGAGGGCCGTTTGGAGATGGAGTCAGTGGAAAAAAATGAGGTCATAATGACCCAGTGTGTAGTCGAAGGGTTAATATGCGTGGTTATCGCTGAGTGTCACGGGTCCGTTTGGTGAAAAAGGCACTGAATTTCTGACCGTCCATTTGCAACTACGTTCGAGTTTGTGGGAAATACACGATGGAATTTTGTTGCTGATCGACTCCAAACAGCGCATGAAGAGGGACCTATCATTGCGCTGTAACTCGATTGACCTTGATTGATCCTCGTCATCGCTTCAGTTTCGTCCTAAACACAACCGTCGACATTCCTTCCCCGACGTGCTTGGCTCGTTTCATTATTCCTTATTTCTGCGACGTAATCGATTGTAACGAAGCGATGGTTTTCGATCTGCGATTGACTCATCCGCTAAACTACTCTCCAACCCGTTTCACAAACACGAATATCCGGGAGACACAGTTCCTTCCTCTGACAATCACACGCCAGCTGTACAGATTTCGTTGGGACCAGTCTCGTTTTTCGAAAAACGTTCCGAAAACTTTTCGGAGATTTTTCTAACAACGGCTAATTTGGTCTCATTTTGCCTCAACCCTAACAAACGTTCCGCCAAAATTGATTGTGAATTCGATCAGTGTGGCGGTCGTGCAGAACTCTGCAGCTCAGCTTCAGCCGGTGGGCAGGCGCTTGCTTCATTCATTGGTCCGATATCAAACGATAACTTACTCGAACAGCGAGGGAGCAAAATATGCGCGGCTGATTCGGTAGGCGATCGTCCCACCGGTTTCAAAATAACGTCCTATCGCGCACTTGCTTCGTATCGATTTCTCAAACAATGCACAGAACTGTCGTTGAATCTTTGACTCTGATGACATACGAGGTGTGATTGCGAAATTAACGACGCAAGCATGATCGCGTTTGAAGCATCCAAAACGAAACTATTTTTTGTCTTCCTTTTTACGAATGTATGTGTTTGTTCTAACAAGTGCATGGAACTCACTGCAAAACTAACCAATATCCCAATTATAGATAAACAATGATGTTCATTCATACTATTGATTCCGTTCTAGGCTTACTTGCGACAATGGGACAACCATTTCTTTAAGGGGAGATATACACCTAGGAGCCGGAAAAAAGGTCATTTTTGTGCATTTTTTCATGGACAACTATTTGAAATTCAGGATTGGGGTTTTAATTATCTAAAAGTATATATATTGAAAAATATGTTTAATTTTCTTTATTTAAAAATATAAAAAATATACAAGGATATTGTATGATCCTTGGAGCGTCGTAAAAAAATCTGCGTATACGGTACCCACTGGCGTTTCTTGAAAAATCATCTGAAAAAAAACCAAAAAGATTATTAATTTAGATACTATAATCTAGTACTTGTCATAGCCGATTTTGAAAATATCCTTTTATGACAAAATGGCGAACGTTTGAACATAAATAGTGATTTTTGGGCCAAAAATTAGTTATTGTTTTGCCTATAGAACAAAAACTACGTAACGGAAAAAAAATCCTATGACAAGTACTAGATAACGGTGTGTAGAATAACCACAAAAAACCTCAAGACAATCGGTTCATTGGTTTTCGAGAAATTTTGGATACCGATTTGAAAAACGTGGTTTTGAGAAAAACGCGTTTGAAAATTTGGGAATGAATAAATCATGAAATTTGTCAACTTATATGGAATCATCGATACCAGGCCCATAGTGTAGGTCTTCTACGGTCGACGGAATGTTCATAGCTCGACCTTGACCATCTAGGTGTATATCTCGCCTCAAACCATCAAGAAGACAATCTACTTAATTTTTGAGAGAGAAGAAAAAGATGGTGGGTTTCGGAAATTCGAACAATCAATATTCAGAAGGACCGAAATTTCGAATTCAGTAATGACGAACGTACCAATATAGATAAATCAATCTTATGATTGTCTGTAAAATTGATATTCGAAATTGTGAATACAAATATCTCGAAGTTGAATTACAGCGAAAGTAATTATAAGATCTAACAAAATAATGAGAGAGATATTACTTTAATTCGCCTGTATATATACACCAAGCAATTCGAGACGTCAAATTGTCGAATGGTGAATATTACGACAGCTTACAATTTCGAATTCATTAAAGCGAAGGACTAAAAAGTCGATCAGTTAAGATAGCGATGGGCCAAAATGGTGAACGGTCTGGATAGCGAAAACTTCCGATCGAGCAATACTATTTGCGCTTCAGAATGAAGCTGGCAGATGGCGTTAGTGGTCAGTCGGGCGAGGCAGCCATGCCATGTTCGCCATTTAGGTATTCGCCATTTCGTGTTATCGGTCATTTGCGTTTCTAAGATCTCCACATTCGAAGTTTGTAGTCTCGATATATGGCTTTTTTACGAATTACGAATGGTATTACGAATATTCGATACTTACTTTTTTTTATTTCGGAAATATGTATGTCGTAGATTGTTCGAATCTGTAGTTGTATTACTCAAACTGCAGACTATCTGAATATATGTTCTCGAATAATTGAGCTCTCGAATAAATAATCCTTTGGTGTAATAGTTATTCGATTTCGTCATCGGTCAAAGGATAACATTTCGAATAAGTTAACCTTCGTTATTTTGAGAGTTCATAATTCTGTCGTTTCGAAATCTTTGTCCCTCTATGTATGGACATTCGTTATTTTGACCCCCACCCGAAAAACAAATCAAAACGAAAAACCATATGGCTCCTCAACAACTATATAGTTCTTCACAGGTCGAGGCTTTCGTACGTGCAGGGTGGATGAGCGTTGGTGGATAAATAATTAAGACTTCTATCTCAGTACCCTGAGCAGGATTTCATATGTACGTTGATCCAATATAAAACACGATTGTCAATGACCCCGGAGTTTGTCAATTTTGTAAATGTCACATTAAAAGGTCAAAGTAAGTCTATAATCATTGAGCTAGCATTTTTAAATGCGCAGTAGGTGTGTAACCGCTGGTGGAACTGGAAAACCGAGTAAAACGCGAATAATTGTTTTGGGTATCAGCAGTCTCTGGTTTTTTATTACCACGAAAAAAAAATGCGAACAGCGCAATCGTGTAGCTCGACGATAGCATTCATAATTGAAGCTTATCGTAGGAATTCTTTAGCTAGCGAAGAATATGAGAGTGTGTGATAATCATCGAACGTTTCTACATCACACAGAACAAGGACGTTGAGAACACAACTCAGTTTACAAGGGAATTAATTCTAATTATGGACACACATGTTCCGATGCGGCTATTGTAAATAGTAATAAAATCTGGACCCAATATAAATAATTAATGCCATCATTAGCAGTGGATCGGGGAAAAAATAAGTTTTTATATATTGAGACGACGACGAGTCCTGTGTCAAAAAATAAAACATGCAATTTTATGAACGAACTATTTTTCAACGATTAAATGCCAACCGTTTACTGATTTTCCATCAAACACGTTAAATCATCCCTTATCAATGTAATGGCGGTAAGTTATCACCCTCACAAAGATACTTAAAGGCATGTGGACAAAATCAGGCTCCACGCGAGAACAACAGGAACCCCGAGTAAAAATGAATATATATAAACATATATAATTGTATATTAATTGATCATATACAATTGTATATAAAAATTGGCCCGATAGAATTTTATATATTTTTATATAAACGTATATAATTGTATGTACTAATATACTATCGTACACAACTGTATATTAGTATATACAATTGTATACGTTTATATACAAATGTATAAAATTCTATCGGGCCAATTTTTGTATACAATTGTATATGATCAATTTATATACAATTATATATGTTTATATATATATATATATATATATTCATTTTTACTCGGGTTTATATTTTATAATTCACCGTTTCAATGTAAAATACGTTGATATGTTTTGGCATGTAGAAAAATGCTATTGTGACACATATTATACCAGTCGAAGAAAGCGATGACATTTTGTTAGTAAAATATCAGGAAAAAACTAACATTATCAACTGATCAGAATTGGAAATTATCTCTGTTAGAAACCCAATAATTGTAATCAAAATTGATAAATATATTGCATCAATACATAATTTGTTAACTTTTAATAAACAATCTTTTGATTTACCTGTTTCCATACGCGAATAAAACCAAAGAAAACTTTTTCTATATCTAATCACATATGAAGCCATATAAAGATATATACAACTATATGTATTTCAAAAGAAAATAAAAGTACTCATATACAGTCAGATACAATTTTATATACCGTAAATAAAATTTTCACGCGTGTATATAATTATATACAACACTATATTGAATTATATATAACTGTATACGATATTATATCTAATTATATTAACTCCCTATAAAAATAGTATCTCCATATATCATTATATACAGAACTATGTATAATTTTATCAAATCAAATTTGATGGAAATACATTTATATCGGATTAGATATAAGAATGTATAGAGTTATATACAATTATATATAAACCTAAATATATACAAATATATATGATTGTATATCATTTTTATATAATTGTATCTAAATATATACAATGATTTTTACTCGGGACGCTATCTCCCTGGAAATGCTAATAACATTTTTTGGACTCCAAGCGCACCACTGATCTATCGAAAAAGGTCACAACCCTTGTTCATACCACATGGAGTTTCATAGAATAATGTTGAATCTCGCAAAAATGTTCTGCCTTCTGCTCGTCGCCACGGTAAATGCACATATTGCGAGTGATGTGGATAAAAAGGCCAAATACTAATTGTAAGAGAAATCAATACTAAAATGATTTCTCTTACAATTAGTAAGAGAAATCATTTTAGTATTGTGATTCGGGGCCATCAAATCCGACCAATTTTTTTTCATTTCAGTAGAGGCGCTGGCGCACAGTGAAGATCACCTCCACTTTTGTAAATGGAATGGTACCTTTTTGTTCAACCATCTTGTGGAGCACTTCAAGCCGCATAAAAAACAGGGGGTCAAAGTCGTTCAAGGTCATTCAAGGTCAGGACCGATGATATAAATCTAGATATCTCGGATCACTACCAAATATTTGGTAGTGATCCGAGATATTTAGATTAAAAAAGTGGAGGTGACCTTCACTGTGCGTCAGCGCCGCCACTGAAATTTAAAAAAAATGGTCGGTTTTGATGGCCCCCTTCACACCGTACAACTTTTGTCTAGAACCTTTTTGATCGACGTCGATAATTACCGAGTTATTTCGAGTGGCGGAGATAAGACGGAAACCCTATATGTAAATATGTGTGTGTGTGTATTTTCTATAATGTGTGAAATTATTTTTCGTTTTTACACTCAATACACACACACACACACACACACACACGCACGCACACACACACACACACACACACACACACACACACACACACACACACACACACACACACACACACACACACACAAAATGTTATCGCAACATCATATTTCAAATCAATAAAAAAGTATCATTAAAAAAAGTATCTAAGGTCCCAAAAGGTGCTTTTAGAGAATTTATTTCAGTTTACGAAACCCACCTTTAGCTCGCTGTACGATCATTTATTAATGAGATATTGATGATCTACGAAAAAAGCTTATGTTTTCTTTGAACGCCGATATCTCAGCGACAAATGGTCGTACAGAGGTCCAAAAAATACCGTTTCGAAGCTGAAGAATCAGGCTAAATGACTCCAGTATTGATCAAGCTTAAAACAATTTTATTGAGCCCGCGGATGATGTTGAAAAAAAGAAAAAATCGAAAATGTTTGCCTTGCGCTATTTCTTAGATTCACGCCGAACGTGTTGCTTAAAAAACATTTTACCTGTGAGATTCGTAAACTACAGATTTCAAGCTTTTCACGCAGTTACAGCTATTCAAAAATCAATGAATTTTTTTTTGAAATTTTACTGTTCCCTTAATTTTTGTAATGAGTGTGTAAACAGGCAATTATTAAATGTCGACCCACTGATCACTAGCATGAGACTAACCCCCAAAAAATCAATGCCGTTCACGAAGGATGCAATTGAATTGATGATTCCCGCTAAGCCTGACTCTAAAGATGACTCACAAGGAACATCACTTAAGAGTTGGTTTGTGGAAACGCATATATATGATAAAGCATTGAAAACTATTCGATAGGTATTTTTTGTGTCTGCGGAAAAACGGTATTGGGGGGGGGGGGGGGCACTTCGCAAAGAAGGGCTTATCGAGGGGTGATTTTGCAGTTTCACCCACAAGCTGTCCACCGATCTGAATGAAACAAAAACCAAAATTCTTCTAATGTACAGTGATGAAAAATTCACTATAGACTAATTGAAAAAAAATGAAATTGAGGGGTGACACGCCTTTCCTTGAGGGTTCGTATCCCCCTTTAAAATCGTTTTTCACAGATTTAAAAAAAATACGTCTTTAATAGATTCCAAGGAACCGGTGCGATGGTCTAGTGGTTAGAGTGCTTGCCACTAAACCTGCGGCCCGCGAGGTCCCGGGTTCGAATCCTAGTCGCGTACATTTCGTTGTGAAATGTTTTTCCTCGGCATTTCGCAGCGAAATAACGCTAGTTCCACGACTGGCGGGCGAATTTGATGACCGGCTGTATTGGTATAGGTTTTCCGCAGTTTCCCCATACCCATAACAGATATGTCATGATGAATACGATACAGAGGGGGAAGTCGGCTGCGGCCGCCGGTGGGTGGAGGGGGGGGGGGGGTGAAATTGGGGGTAGATGGGGGAGATGAGGAACGAATGATATAAGGAGGGGGTAGTGGAATGGGAGGTTGAAAGAAGTTGAGGCGGATTGGGGCTCGTTGAGAGGGGAACTGGGACAAACCCAATGAAAAAAAACATACTTTCCAAGGCTTCATCACATTTATGCGTTTCAACAAAATCGGAGGTGGACACGTACGTGAGGTTCCTTGTCAGATTTAAATTCGGAGGAGTTTCCTGAAGACACAGGAAGCAAGCAGGACGACAAAGAGCCATGGCACTAATAATCATCTTAGTTATATAAATTATATTGACTTTAGTTTTAGAGAAAGATAAAAATTTGAGTAAAAAATATAGTTTTATTATTTTTTCTATACAACCCAATATTTTAGAACAAATTATTTATCCCACACTTCCTATAGCTTAAAGTCACTCAGAGAGTCATTACAAATAAAAAAATCGGAAGCAATGATTTTGACCGGCTAGATTGGCAAAAAATAACACAAATTAAAAAAAACTTAATCAATGGACTAGAAGTATTTAATTATGCTGCCATCTTCATAACGATACGGAGCTCAAGGAATACTGACTTCTATATACAGGGCCATTCAACGTGACCACCCCAAATATCTTCGTTGCCTTTGGAGTGACGAAAAAATGTCATGAGGTAATTTGATTGATTTCGAAGGGCTGATACAGTGGTGAAAAATTCATTTTTGTCAAGGTCATAGTTTTTGTGTTCTCAAGGTCATCAATGGTTTTTCAAATGGGAACATGTTTTTTTTGTTATTAAGGCGTTAGGCCACTCTAGAGGCCGAAAAATAGGCTGATTGGGTTTTTTTTCAGAAAAACTACAAAATAAATCGAAATTACAAAACAGGGTGTTTATAATACATATCAGCGACTGTATACAGTAATTTTTTTGAAGCGATTAATTCTAAAATGGCGGCTGTGCTGCGTTTATCTTAAAACTGCATTTTTTAAGTTGGCCGGAAACATAACTCAGACAATTTTCAACCGATTCACTTGAAATGTTGAATATATCTTGAAAAATACATTGTCTATGGAAGTACGTAGGATTTTTTTTTAGATTGCATAGTTCATTTGTTATTAACAATTATCTGACGATTTTTTAGGCAAATTTTTGGAAAGTGAAAAATTTGCCAGAAAAAGTCGGTTGAAAATGATCTGACAAGGAACATCCTTCTGGTGACACCCTTCGATTTTGTTGAAATTTGGATATGTTATAAAGCACCGAAAAGTAAGCGATACGTATTTTTTAATCGGCTAAATTAAAATTGGTGGACTTCCCGTGAAAAATTTGCCGGCGCTTAAGATGCGGCCGACGCTTGGTACGATATTCAGCACCAACCACTAATATCCAGTGTTGGTCCTTTATACGGGCCAATGATTTGACCATGATTCTGTCAGTGCTCATTTGAAGCATGGCAAACCAACGAACACCCAACCTTGGGCCAAATATTGATTACCAACTGTCAGCCAACTGTCAGGTCCCAGTGTTGGCCCCGAACATGGGCCAATCGGTTGATCATGGGTTTGCCAGTCTCGAATTGGAGCTCAGCATACCATCGAAGAGCCATCGCTGGGCCAGTACTAATTAATGACCGTCGGCCAATTGTCGGGGCGAGCGCAGTCTCTGAGTCTGAGCCAATCTTTTGACCGTGGTTTTGCCAATGTTTATTTTTAGCATGGCAAACTGACGAATTGCCAATCCCGGCCCAACACTGGCTTTGAACGGTATAGTCCATACATGTATACAAGAATGCTTTTTTACGCATATTATTATTATATATTTTTTTATTATCGCTGCATCCAATTTTCTACGTCCTGTGATAATAAAAACTCATAATTACTGTTATCTGAAATTCACTTTATTAAAAATGAAATTGATTTATACCAAAGTTTTGTGGTGTATTACAAAAATGCCGAGTTATTATGATAGTATTAAGAAACGTCGAGTGTTAAAACGACGACAAAAATGAGAAAACTCTTTACAGCAGGTTAGGATCAGAGGCAACGAAACAAAAAGACAAGTAGATAGTGAAACAAATTTGGAAACATTCCACGAAAAAGTGATTGTGCATAACGATGTTAGTGATTCTAATAATTCTTTCGATGAGCAATCATCGAGCACAGAAACTTGTGAATCTGATCAATTGTTGGCTAAGCATTGGGTTGTTTTGACAGCCCTACACTGGGCCAACACTAGCCCGAATATTGCGCCAAAAATATGAAGCCGACCTTAGCCCTACTATCCGCCGGTGATCACGCCAATCGTCAGCCAATGATCGTGATCTCTTTAGCCCAATGTTGGGCCAATACCCGGCCAACTGTTAGGATTTCCGGTAAGTCTACCATTGGCCAATCGTACATCCCAGCGTTGGGCCGAAGAGATCACTCCTACCATGGCGCACCACTAAGCCGGTAGGGCTGCCGTTCATCGGCCAATGGTAGAATGTGATTGGCGTGACGCTGGCTCGAGGTTGGGTCGGTTGCGTCGTTTTTCACGGGTCCTTGTGTGTGAAACTGCTATATTACCCCTAGAGATGCCTTTTTTCGAGGGGTGGTTTCACCCCTTAAAACCGTTTTTCCGCCGATAAAAAAAAATACGTATCGCTTACTTTGCGATGCTTTATAACATATCCAAATTTCAACAAAATCGAAGGGTGTCACCTGAAAGATGTTCCTTGTGAGTTATGTTTCCGGCCAACTTAAAAATGCAGTTTTGAGATAAACGCTGCACAGCCGCCATTTTGAAATTAATCGCTTCAAAAATATTATTGTATACAGTTACTGATATGTATGATAAACACCCTTTTTTGTAATCTCGATTGAAATTGTAGCTTTTCTGAAGAAAAAAAATCGCCAAAAAGCCTATTTTTTCGGCCTCTAGAGTGGCCTAAGGCCTTAAGACGTTGTAGCTGATATTCAGACGAATCCAACGACCTATGATATAATGGCCTTGGAAAGATATTTCACCAAAATACACGTGTAAATCGTGATGGTATTGACAATAAGAATATCCGTATAATGTAATTGAATTTTTGTGCAGAAAATTTATTATAACAAAAGTTTGAAGCGATGGCCATTAACCTCGACACATTTTTGAAGACGTCGCATGAATGATTCTCTTGACCTTCGAATAGTTTCTGGTGTGATAGCGGCGCATGTCAACCAACGGATACAATAATGTCAATAGTCGGAGACGTTTCTGATGTCTGTGAATACTGGCATTGTAACGGGCGAACATGCGAGAATGAATTACAAGAGACTGCGCCGCTATCACGCCAGAAACTATTCGAAGGTCAAGAGAATCATTCATCCGACGTCTTAAAAAATGTGTCGAGGTTGATGACCATCACTTCGAACATTTGTTACAATAAATGATCTGCACAAAAAATTCCATTACATTATTCGGATATTGTTATTGTCAAAACCATCACGATTTTCCGTTTTTACACTTGTATTGTAACGGGTAAAATTTTAATGTTAATTACATGTGAAATAAAAAAACGAATGATGAAACATCCCGTGTGAAACACTCTGTACATTGATTTGCATTTCAATAGAAATATCGATACATGTAGCGTGTTAAACCGAATGCAACGTTTCCAAGCGCAGCATTTTTGCACGAGCGAACCATCTACCAGAGGTGACTTTGGCGAAACGTGTCGCTAAATAATCAACATCGTACGATTCAAATGCTCTCGGACGCTTTATGATAAACTGAGCTCATGCCCGAGTCGAAATTTTCGAGCCGCGTTCAACCCACAAAATGAAGGCGAGCAGAAATCGGCGTGAGCGGGTTATTGGGTATCTAAAGGAGGGTACAATGTTTGAAAGTACCATGCGTTAGAGCCTCCGATGAACCTCCGGCATGGCAGAAAGTAGACTTTTTGACTCAAAGGAGGTCAGGGAGGGTTACAATTGAACCTACGGAACCTCAGGTGGGCCTACTTCGAGCGCTCCCGCAGAACCTACTGCCCCCCCCCCCCTTTCGGCCTACTGTACACGGCTAAACAAAAAAATTAATTTATATAGAATCTATTTAAATAAAATAGGTTTTTTTCCTTGTCTCCCAGCCTACTACGATCATATTTCTTTCAAATATATTTATATATGTTAATAAAGATGAGATTCAAATTAATCTTCATTTGCTTACAATGTACACTGTAAAGCTTAGTGTACTATATGAAAAAAATATTTCATAAATCGAAAATAAAATGAACGCATTATTTGAGAGCTTTACTACAAGGATTTTTCATCGTAATTCGTCATTCCCTGGCCTTTGGAAATGATTTTTTTCGAAGAAAATATTTGCCCTATATGCGATTTGAACCTAGTCCTACCTACTCATAACTACGCGCCGCTGCCCCTATGCTACCGAGTGCTTATAACATTTTGGTCGCTGATATGGCATAAGAGACCAAATGAATACCTCCAACTATTTGTTGTATCACATAAGCTATAGATTTTTCAAACACACAGACACACACACACACACACACACACACACGCGCGCGCGCCCGCGCGCGCGTGTGTGTGTGTGTGTATGTGTGTATATGTTTATTTATAGAAAATCAATCTATTTAATATCGGCCAATAACTACATATTTTATTTGATTCTAATAAATCTGTGATTCGGTTTCATCAGTTTAACATTTTCATCTGTTCAAAAAAACAATTTAGTCAAGTTCACTGAATGGATCTAGTTATTTTTTTTTAATTACCTTAAATAAAATATTTGTAGAGTTCCACCTTCACTACCCCCCGCCCCCTTGATATGAGTGTTGCAATAAACATGGACCATTAGTTCAATCAAATAGAAAAATGCTTAACTCTACAAATATTCTATTTAAGGTAAATTTAAAAAAATAACTACATCCATTCAGTGAACTTGACTAAATTGTTTTTTTGAACAGATGAAAATGTTAAACTGATGAAACCGAATCACAGATTTATTAGGATCAAATAAAATATGTAGTTATTGGACGGTATTAAATAGATTGATTTTCTATAAATAAACATTTTTAAAATCAATCATTTTAATAATGGAATGCAATAGGAAAAATTTGGTTCTATGAAAAATCTAGTTACAACAAATTTAAAAAAAAATCAAATAGACGCGGTTAGTTAATATCATAATATTTAGCGGGAAAAAATAAAAATATGCTTCATACATACACGTGGAAATATTTTTTTAATTTTCGACGTGCTAAAAATGAAAACAAGGAAAAATCAAACATCTCATTTGAAATCGACGGTAATCGGCCGTCGCCATTTATCAACTCATTATTGAATAAACAAAAAAAAACAAAACGAACAAAAACAAAAAGAAAAAATCGAATGAGGTTGAATTCTAAACCGACAATTTCAATCCTTCAGAACATGAAATAGACTATAATTAACACCCTATCGTTCCATATAGAAATCAACATTATATGTTATTTAGATATACACTGCCAGCTAAAAGTTTTCGGACACTCCACATAATCGCAAAACTTTTGAGCGCTGGATAATTGCCAAATAATGTTAGAGTAACATAATTCATTTCATTTATTATTTCACGAAGATACTATAAAGATCTATATGATTAAGTAATTTCACAGAGCTTTATAGTATCTTCGTAAAATAATTATTATTCTACCATAAGTTTGCAATCATCCAAAGTGATATTAAGTTTTGCAGTTATCTGAAGTATCCGAATACTTTTGACTGGTAGTGTATATTCGAATATATTAACGCAACCACATATTTCGAGTATTATATATATATATATAAAAAGTATTATATAATATATACCGTCGCTTAAATGTTTGGATACACCAGTCGATATTTCTTGCTGCACTAAAAGTCACATAGCTTCGTAAAAAAAAGGTACCCAAATTTACCGAACGGCGTTTTGACGGGAATAAATTCAGCTGTATGTTGCTTTTCTGAAATATTTTTTTATCATTTTCTTTTCGACGAGGTACGCACTTTTATACGTGACTGATTTTCGGCTTTTTTTCGACCATCAAGAATTCAACGCATGACTTATGGAAAAAAAAATTGTTACGTTTATCCATGATGAACTTAAACGGGGTAGCAGGAACTTCATTTGCGTTTTTTATAAAGTTTTGTACGATTTTTTTCGCAATGTTATTTCATTTTTTGCTAAAAAGACTAATTCTAGATAATGCAATGTAACTCAAGAACTAGAGGGCTTAAGAAGAAATGTCAAGAACGAAAAACGTCGCGTAAGCTTATACTGGATAGACTGGCATTTTTTAAAGAATTTTCCTGTGAGATTTTTTCTCACAGGAAAATGCCTATTAATCCGATAGAATTGGAGTAAGACTGTATACACAAGCATTCTTTTATCAATTGCCTATAAAATAATAATAAATCGATATTGAGCAAATTTGATTGTTTTCGCATATTAATATTGGACTATTAATTTGATAAGGGGACGATGTATTTTTATTAATTTCGTATTATTTGCGTCATCGAACGGATTACCGATCAGGTCACAATGGAATGATGATGGAGGAGATATCGAATTTGGGCCGAAAGCAGGTTAGGTGGGGTCGAGGCAACAGTTTGAGATTGAAAGCAGGTTAAGGAGGCCTGTGCTCTGCACGTTTCACTGAAACTGGGGGTCGAGAGAAGGTTTGGGAGGTCTAGCAGAGGCTACCCTGGGCCAAGAGGAAGTCTCTTCATGGCACTGAACTCGACAAATGAGGTTTCGTAGGTTCAACGGAGGCTGGCGGCTTATGTATTACAAAAGAAATGGGTCCTGCGAGGGTTCAGAGGAGGCTAAAAATTTCGACTCGGGCACTCTTGGCGGAGCTCGATTATAAAGATCACTCTTCGTTTGGCAGTCAGCGAATTGGAACGATCACCTTGCAACGGATCATCTCAATGTAAGTGGCGGAACATTTAACAATTTTGTAACCCGCCGAACGAAATACGAGGTTGCAGGACATTTAACGGCCTACGTACCTCATTCGGGTGGACCGATAATCGGCATTTGTGGGATTTTATTAGGCTAAATCTTCAAAAATCTGTCAGATTATTTATTGGTACTTTGGCTACATGAATTTTTTAAATTTTATCCATTTAACAATAAATTATTTATGCTTACGTACGTAGTTCATGGCTCTGTCGAAAGCACACATTCCTGTGGTCTGCATGTTAACTGCCCTATGGATCGATGGATCTGAAAAAACTGACCAGCCTCTTGTGAAGTAATGCCATAGGGATAATCTGTCGAACCAAATTGTTGAATTTCCAAAAAAAGCGTGTCATATTTTCCAGTGGAAATCTGATACGCAATTTAAATGTGACATCAACAAGCTAAACATACAAGCTAAATAACAATGCGGCCAATTTGTATTCCAATACCAGCATTCTTCTAAGATTTCTATACATCCTTGAACAAATATTTCATTTATTTCATGTCAAATTTTGCGCTTTAAATGTTTATAAGAAAAGTCAGGTAAATATTTACAAATGGGGCTCCAGCCCTAATTGGCTCCAAAAAAATGTTCACGTATTCGGGGCTATTCCGTAGTATGAAAATATGTTTTTTTTATTATGGTGGAGGGGTATTTTGTTAAGAAAAAGAAATATTTCACATACAAACCCAAACAAACCCACTTGTAAAAAAGCACACGCGCATGCATACCTAAACTCACACACTCACACATACACCCAAACAAATCCACACACCCACCCACCCAAACCCATGTCATTTGACGCACTTGATGTCACCAAACCCGTTTCCTCCATACCTTTAAAAAAAGTAAAAAAAAAAAAGCGTTTGGGGTTTGAAATAAGGGTTGAAATTGTCTTCCCCCGACTTGAATATTATAAACAAAGTGCCCTGAAATACATCAACGCGGTACATAATTTCTAAACCCCTTTTCTAGCTGGAGCCCCACTTGTAAATATTTACCAAAAGTCTTTAAAAAAACTCAAAGGCTATAGGTCGACAGACAACGCAGAATAAATTACCAAATATTTCAAAAACCTGTATTCGAAAGTATTCAAAATTGGCCACGTTGTCGTGAAGAGCGTCTCGAAAAATAGAGTTTCGAGTAAAAGTACTATAATAAGTAATATCTACAATTTTCTTCGTAATAAATTGTTGACATTTGCCTCTATGACGTTTCCCATATTTTCTAGTGGGAGTAACCGCTTGTGAGTACGCAGGCAAAAAAACTGCAATTTAAATGTGTCATAATGCTTGAATGGGTTAGTCGACCAATCCCAAATTTTGCATCTAGGCTAAGGAAAAACTAAATAATAATGCAGCCAATATTTATTCTCACGCATACAAGGATACTGTCCATTAGAAAATGTATGTTTCACTCATCATTTTACTCCGATAACCTCGGTGATTCTGTTGACAAATAATTTTGCATTTGACGTTTCAACACAAAATCTCGGACAAGAAAATGCCTTCCATTGATTCTGATTAAGGGACTATACCAGTGTGAACGCTGAAAATTTTGGTGATTTTCGGTACTTTTTTGGAAGAAAAGTACTCAATTAAATGTTTCGGAAAATTAAGAATATATTTAGTTATATTTGACCTATATTACATAATTTTTTCATAGAAAAATATTGAGATCCAAGCGACTTATGCGCTGCTTTCGGAGGCGCCAAAAAAAAAACGTTCCTCCACTGCTGACATGATTCCGGCCGATTGAGTAGCTGAAACCGAAATAGGAAAAAATTTCGTTAAACTGGAAGGTATTTCCTGTACAATGACGTGGGATTTTCGAAAAATATCCAAATCTAACAAAATGGCGTAGTTATGAAAATTCTATTTTCTTGCCTTTAAATGGTCGTTTTTTCAATGCCAAATAGTCAATTTTCATCCAATCAAAAATATCCTACGTCATTGTATAGTAAATATATTCAAGAGTACTCAGTTCAAATTTCAAGTCAATCGGATAATTGCTCTTTGAGTTACAATGTCAGCAAATTTAAAAAAAAAAACTCATTTCGAGAGAAACGCGTTTAAAGACTTAACTATCGATTTTTGCAAGATAAAATAATATTGATACAAAATGATATAAATGTTAATGATATTCTTGAAAGTATGAACTGTCGAAAACGGCAAAAAAATCGATTTTTTTAAAGTGTCACACTGGTATAGCCCCTTAAATGTCTTTTATCCGAAATTTAAAATTATCGTCTTCATGAAAATATGTACAAAACCACGGTTTTCTTTTATTCGTATAAATAAAATGGACATCAGCCAACAAACGTCATATATGCTGGAGAAATAATGTCACAGCCTTAAGCATGCATACGTATTGTACGTTCGATTAATAATTCATTTGTTTGGGTTTGTTTGGGTGCTGACGCAAATCACTCCACGTTGGCTAAATTTGTCTTATTTCAGCCTTATCTTTACGTGTAATTTCGACAAATTGCAATCGAGTGGCACCGAGAAGGCGCGTTCGATCTATAAAACAACAGACGACCCATTCAACGCTCGCTCATACCTTATTGAGTTAGACAGAAAAATGATCAATCTCGCGAAAATTCTTTGCCTCCTACTAGCCGCTAAGGTAAGTGCGGATTGTACGGGAAATTGATATTCAACTGAATTGAGTCTGTCCGATTACAAAAACACTTCGAAAAAAAATATAGTATTAACCCTTCGTGGTCATACTTTCTGGCTATAACACGCTGGTTACAGGGGTCGCAATGACCCCAGCCATGTTTCAAACGATTGCCGCGTTGATCATATCGCTCTGAATGACTCATCAAAATTTTGGTTTGCACATTCTAGAATGTGGCATTCTCGGTATTATATTTTAATCGCATTTTAAAACGGCGGAAAAAAATCAGTAAGGGGTCAATGCGTATCAAAAGCCAATTTTTACTAAAAAATATCATAACTTGCAAATTTTAATTTATTTCATAAAATTTTAGGCTGATACTCTCAAGATATGGTATTTTAAGGAAATAAATATCTTAACAGTGAGAAAAAAATGTACGGAAGAAATAACTCCACGTCCGACCCTAGTCTGGACTCACAAAGGGTACACCAAAGCACCGTTAAAAGGCAGGCCAGTCGCATTTGCCGCCCACAACTTATAATAGTACTTTTGGCTTAATGGGATACGTGGGTTTCGAAGCCAAAGCGCATATTTTCTGTATTAAAAAAATAAAATTTATAAATTAGTTTATTTAAAATGTTAAGCACATAAAAGAGCAATATTTCAACAATATTTAAAAAAAAATTCCATCCAAAAATTGGGGAAGTTCAGCCGTCGGAACCTGGTTTCCGGTGGCCCCTCAAAAAAAGTGTCCGCGTGGGGGTCAGGATAACTCATGATAGCTTTATCTGAAATTAAAAAACGAATTTTTTTCTGTTAGTAGATAAGTATAGCTCGTGATTGAACGAAGGATTTTTTAAAAAAGTGAAATTTGAATTTTTGGCAGAGTTGTATGCAAAATAATTCATTTTTTGGTACAATTTACACTACGCATGGTTTTGTAAAATTAGTTGTAATCGAAAAAAAACCTTCGTTTAATCACTGGTCAATGCCATTTTGAAGAAGTGTGTAAAATTTCAATAAGATCCGTGCATTGTTTTTTGATAAATCGTGTCCACCGACTTCGAAAATAGTGTTTTGAGAAGAATGCGATATACCTGCGTCGCTCCCGGCCGGTCTTTCCCAACGGGGGGAATTCCGAAAGGGTCTATCTCCTAAACTTTTACTCCGATTAACTTGAAACATTGGATTTTTTGAGATTTTCGAACCCACGTAACCCCTTAAAGTTGCGTTTGGGGTCACTTCGACCCCAGGGGACCGCGGAGGGTTAATAACTGAAAAATAAGCGAATACTAAGGAATGATTCCATTAATGTGACAGTAACAACGAATTTCCATTTCAGCGTCATTCTAATTACGAAACAGAATTTACCACAATCATTGTTACTTCTGATATAATAATAATTATTATTTAAGAAAGTGAATACTAGCAGGAAATAATAAAATAACCATTTTCATTCAATAAAGGCAACGAGTGCGCGGGGTCCGAGGTCCGTTGATTCAGCCAAAAAATCGTTCGATGAAGCAATGACGTTGTCGCTAACCCAAATGGACAAATCCTATAATGAAAAATCAGATTGCGTGAGAGCGGCAAATGTGAATCTGAAAATGAAAATCGAACATTTAGAGGATGGACTTAACTCAAGAGGACCGAAATCCATCAGGGCCGCCCATGCAGTGAGTAGCGCAAAAAAAAATCGCGAGAATGAATAAACCAAATTCCCGGCGATAGGAGTAGTGCCAAAGATAAAGATCGATGTACCCAGCGATCAAATTGGTGAACGAATCATTGCCCAATTGTGTATGTGAACACGTGATTTTTTCGCTGCGCACGTCCCCTTTGATGTGAATGACCCAAACATACATATACTCAATTTGAGAATTACAACGCAGGTGACGATGATGGCGAGAAACCGTAGACTATCGATAGACGAAATAAGCATCAGTTTGGACAAAATCTTTGAAACGGAGCGTGCACTTTTGACGGATAAACAGCTTTTGGTGGACGCCTGCATATCCTCGCACCCTGGCAATATTTTGGGCAGAATGCGAGCAGCCTCGTGTATCGACAAGGTGTGTATTATCTCGCTATCATGGCTATCCATTGAACAAAATTCGCTGAGAAAGTTCAAAACAAATTCCATACAATAAAATGAACAACAATAATTAATGGGGATTAATATTAATTGAAATGATATACGAGAGACGAGTATTGGATGGAAAAAAGTTGCCTTTTCAACGAAACAAAGAAAAATTACGAGTGATAACGAAGATCAATACTTCAGGCGAAACACCAGTTCGAAGTTTTCCGAAAATTCATAAAAATCCGTCGAGTTAATTGACCGCCGTTTTTTCTTTATCTCCACCAGGTTCGGAAGAGTTTGTCAGAAAAAGTCAAGAATGCCAAGTTATATTTTTCGGAAAAGTGCGAGGCGGCGGAAGGAGTTGCGAAAACTGTGCTCGCGTATATAGATGACGCCACATCCCTGAGTGATCCGTTGAAGTTGTGATGGCCTCACAAGAATTTACAGGAGTGCAAACGCGATCTTGTAATTTGAAGCTTGAGAGCAAAAGTAATTTGAGTTACTTCTACCCTCATTTATACAATTTATTTCGAATTAACACCTAACAGTCTGTCTTATGTATCGTGATGTTCGACCACGTTGTTTCTTTTTATTCCGTATGAAATATTCGTTTAACTGGAGAGCCACTCTCTCAGTTCAAAGTTGCAAACCTAAACAGAAATGTATTGACTGTATACTCGAATAAAATTACGATGCAATTACTACCAAACTAAACATAAACTGGTATAGAATAAACCCAAATTCCCAAATGAACTGGTCCAGGAAGAACTTCAACAAACGCAAATAATAGCGACACCTCAGAAGTTTCATAGAACTCAATGGTCATCTGTAAACAAATTGGTACAGGACAAATTCTGCAAAATCAAGCGGAAAGTGACTGTTTAGAGGGCTACATGGTAACTAAATATCACTGGTACAAGAAGAACCTTAACAAACCCAAACTAGAGACTCGAAGAGAGTCTCGAACACATTTATGATTCCGAAGTTTGCACCGATGTGATACAACGGAAATAATTTCCCTTCAAGGAGGTTCGGTGATTGGAGCGAGTCCAAGATAAAAGCCCGATTTTTTGTATAGCATTGTCGAGGCCTTCGTCCATGCGTATGCCAAGTTTCCACGAGATGTGCCGTACAGTTTCCGTGTTATTAATTGTTAAAATTGGTGAATTAGTCACACGTGGAAGACAAAATATGCCTGTCCTCTCATATATCGATTTTTTTTGTGCTACTTGGAGCCAAGACACACGTAAAAAAACTGACGGTTGCGTTCGTTGAATCTTTGTGATCAATAAGCCACCTTGAATTGGAAAGCTCACCGCAGAAATAAGCAATAAATTTAGAAATAAAGTCGCGAAAAACCGATGTATTCGGAGAGCGAGACTTCTCGTGACGTAACAGCAGCTATCTTGCTCGAGGTATGGCAACGCCGGATACCCGCGCGAATTAAAAATATGATTGTGCGAAGACGTACATTTTTAAATGGATTATAAAGGGCCTTTCGTCGATATTTACTTAAAGTTTTTTATGTAGAGCCAAGGCATCGCAATTTTTCTGGCGCCATGTATACAACGCATCTATATATAAATTCAGCATGGAAGAACCGTCATATAAAATGAACGTTCCTTTTTATATCTGCAACTATTGTGAAAATTGGGAAAGGGAAATATAACAACAATCGATGAAATATGTTTTGACTTTGGACAGATTGGCCATTGGTCATTGAGGTTAACCTCAACGCAACGTTTTTTATTTGCAATCGCAATATCATCGTATCATTTTCTAATTCGTGTCCGACAGAATCTACCTTTGACTCTAAACTGGACTGCAGATACAATCCCGTTACTCTCTTGATATACTTCTACGGTATTTTCATTCTCTATGTTCACCGGCTACAAAAATAGTAAGCCGGCGCGTGGCAGCGATGACAGCCATCGAAAAATGCGACGATGCTAAACGTTGACGGTATGGCGTACCACTGAAGTCGAGTAGTAGTCGAGTAGTAGTAGTAGTAAAATTTCAAGACAAATACAAAAAATGGTTCATTCGAAGTATTGTCCCTTGCTATTTACACATTTTTACCATCTCTCTGGCAAAACATAAATACCGCGACGATAAAAAGACGCGTCTTTGGACTGAAACCATTCGTCCAACCAATTTTGTAATGCATCATAATTGTCGAAGTGTAGCCCACCCAAGCCACGCGCCATCGACCGGAACAAGTGATAGTCTGAAGGGGCCAGATCGGGCGAATACGGCGGGTGCGGTACACCCTGTATATATATATGTACATTTGTGTGTGTGTGTGTGTGTGTGTGTGTGTGTGTGTGTGTGTGTGTGTGTGTGTGTGTGTGTGTGTGCGTGTGCGTGTGTGTGAGTGTGTGTGTGGATTTGTGTGAGGTTTTTGGGTGGGGAGGCTCACATGGGGAATGCCTCCCCCGACGGAATATCATCACTTACTATAATGGAATAAACATTATGGCGAAAAAAAATGTACCGTCGGTTTTCGGAAAAGTTCTCAAACTGCATAATTAGCGAAAAAAATATATTCGAAATATCTAAATATAAAATATACTCTGAATATAAAAATATAGTATTATAATAAAACTTTCGTATGACTGAATACTTTGAAGTTTAAAATTTTTTGAAAATGCCAAGCTTAGAAAAAGAAGTTGATCGGAAAAAAAAACTTCACTTATTTGTTACTAACAAATGGATAACATATCAAAAAAAAATTTGAGATTTTGAGATACGACTTACACGTTTTATGAAACATAGCTTCGAGAAAAACGCAAGAGAAAAAAGGGTAAAACGCAGCAGGGCGCCTGACCCTTTACAAAAATCGTCTTAACGCAGTCAGTTTCTGGATTCTTCATAAAAATTTTGTTGCAAATTAAAGTTATGATTCTAGGCTACAAAACGATGCAATACAAACATATTATTTTCGGAATTTGAAGCTTATGCGGACCGCTGAGTCGATGGAATTTTTCGGGTCGCAAGCGGTGCTGATGCCGGCGGGGTTGTTCGCAGCTCGGGGCTTTCGTACGCGCAGGGTTAATGAGCTTTGGTGTATAAAAAATGCAGGCTTCCATCTCAATACGCTGAGCAGGATGTCATATGTATGTTGAACCAATATAAAACCGGATTGACAATAACATTGGAGCTTTCTAATTTTGTAAACGTAAGATTAAGAGGCCGAAAGTAAGTCTATATTCATTAAGGCGAGATATACATTTGGACAGGAAAAAATAAGCAATATTTAGGAATTTTGTAAATTAAGAAATAATTATTCTACAATTATCAAACTTTAGGTATACTTTAAGGCGCTACCCCCACTTGTAGCGCAAAAAAAGCCCTTTTTCATGAATTTTTTAAAAGAAAACTACAAAACTTTTTTAATCGATCAATATACCATCTTAAAGAACACATCTTGAAGAACTTTCAGTAATTTTTTTATTGAAAAATATTACATTGTTTAGTGGCAAATGGCCGTCAATGAAATAATGTTTTTATATACACGGTTTGCGGTGACCAACATTGCGGCGAAGTGGATCATCTGAAAAAAAAAAATGCGGATGGATTTAGTCAAATATAAGTATAAACTAGTCTTTAATCGAAGGATTTTAAAAAATATTCATTTTTCACAAAATGGCGGACAGTCAAAGTTAATGGTTCGATTTTAACGAAAAAAAACGGCCGTTTTTTAGCTATAAAACGGCCATTTTTTTCGAAAAAAAATCGAACGATTAAAGACTACATTTTTATGTATTAAATAAGCCTGCAAAATTTCAAGAAGATCGGTTCATTAGTGTTCGAGTAATCTTGGTCACCGACTTCAGAAATGCCATTTTGAGAAAAACGCGTTTAAAGTTTCAATTTCAGGTTACACGAAGAAAATATTTTTTTTTGTAAACTTACATAGAGTCATCTATCATCCGGGCCCATACTTCTGTATGGGCCCGGATACTTATACTTCAAAAGAATGCAATAAAAAAAATCGATTTTTTCAAAATCGCAAGTGGGGGTACCCCTTAATAGTATATAGAAGTATACGAAACAATTTTTTTTAATTAATTCATCATCAATATGTCGGAGCTGTGGCAGAGTGTTACAGCAAGGTCGCCGCGGGAGTTACGAATCGACGTGTAGTCTAGCTTCCCGTAGACTTTGATTTGCAAAAAAGTTCGAACATTTTTTCAGTTAGAACATGTATAGTTTCTATGTGACGGTAATTAAAATGAAGAAAATGCAAATTCGAGAAAATGGCACGCATTTACAAAAATAATCAACATTTCACGCAACATTTCTGTAAAATGTGGATGAAAAAAGTGTTTTTTTTTCCAATTTTTTAAACACAATTTTCGTCAAGTAAAAGGTACCAATATTCTCAATATTTCTACCAAGATTCAATTCAATCGGCTTAACAGTTTTTGAGTTATCCTGCACGCCAATTTCGATAATGCAGTTTTGAGAAAAACGCGTTTGAAGTTCACGCCCGCTCTGAATCCGAGCGGTGAGGCACTGCATTGACGGGCTGTAACGTTTGAAGTTTTTCGAATTACGCTTTGAAAGTTTGTGAAAATATTCGACATATATAGTTCTATCGTTTAAAGAAAAAAAAAAAGAAATCGATTTGTTTATCGTTGCAAGGGTATATCCCGCCTTAAGGGGAGGTACCTGAGTAAACGGCGAGAAAAATAGGTAAACTTCGAGAATTTTTATCTCAAAAACTAATGTTTCAATTGGATCCGGGTTTTTTTTATTGGGAATTGTGTACATTGAAGTATGTTTAGGAATTTTTTTAAACAAATTCGTCGACTGGAAGCGATTCAAACGCGATTATCTCGAAACATAGTTTTCAAAGTCGGTGCCAGATGTATCTCGAAAACGGCTTGTCCGATTTTGTCCAAATTTTGACACAATATTCTTCGATAGTTTTTCTCGTTCGCCATGTAGGATTTTTATTCGAAATTTTCATTTTTGACGGAATTGCGACCGTTTAAATTTAACATTCGTTTTTCGTTTGCAATTTCCGACGATTTTGGATTGCATACACATTGCATAAAAAAGCAATAGTTCATTCAAATGAAAAACCCCTACGTGGCGAACGAGAAAAGCTATCGAAGAATATTGTATTTAAATTTGGACAAAATTTAAAATAAATTTGTCAACGAATTAATTTTTTTAAATTCCTAAACATATCTCAATGTACATATTTTACAATAAACAACCCGGATCCAATCGAAACATTAGTTTTTGAGATAAAAATTGCCGAAGTTTACTTGCTTTTCTCGCCGTTTACTTAGGTACCTCCCCTTAAGCTGGAATTTGTATATGCGAAGAAGTTGTGTAACCGCTGGTGGAACTAGAAAATCGAGTAAAACGCGAATAATTGTTTTGAATATCAGCAGTCTCTGGTTTCTTGCTACCATGAAAAAAAACACGAACGGTGTTCAATTATTCAATTTATAATTGAAGCTTATCGTAGAAATTATTCAGCTAGCGACGGATGGAGAAATGTGCGATAATCATCGAACGTTTCTACATCACACAGGACAAGGACGTTGAGAATACAACTGAGCTTACGAGGGGATTCATTCTAACTATGGGCACACGTGTTCCGATGCAGCAATTGAAAAAGAAAAAGAATAAAATCTGGACCCAAAATGAATGATGAATGAAATCATTGGCAGCGGATCGAGGGATAAACTAATGCTTGTATATTGCAACGATGACGAGTTCTGTATCAACGAATAAAACTTACGATTTTGTGCCCACACTATTTTTTAACGATTAAAGGCCAACCCAACCCACTAATCCAAAATGAATTTCTGTTAAATACGTTGAATCATGCCTTACCAATATAATGACGGTAAGTTATCCACGTATCTTCGATTACCCCTACAGATATACCCAAAGGCATGTGGACGAGTCTTGAAAAATAAACCAGTCGCCGAGCGAGAACGACCCTGTGTATCCCTCGAACAGATAATAAGATTTTTTGGACCTTAAGCGCGTTTTGGACCTTAAAACGTTTAAGGGGCGACATGCAGTCAGGCGTAAAAAAATGAGCATTTTCAATAATTTTTTTTATAGTAATTAAGTTTGTTTCACAAAAGTAGTTACACAGACTTTTTATGTTATATTTCAACTTGACTTGTACACATTTTCAAAGAAAAATATCGATTATTTATAAAAATATCGCCATCTTTGTCGGACCCCCTTCGACATGTAGTGCTTTGTGGTGACCATCATAAAATTTTACTGGATCATCTGAAATAAAACAAAAAAAAAACAGAAAAAATCATTAGTTTAATAATAAATCTAATCCTTAATCGAATTTTTTTTTCAAAAATTAACAAAATGGCGGCTTCCGACAGATAACTTTCGATTTTCAACAAAAAAATCGCGCGTTTATTGTTAAAAAAATTAGAAATTTTCAACAAAAATGAAAATCCTTCGATTAAGGACTAGTTTTTAATGCTATCGATAAATACACCAAATTTCATCAAAGTCCATCGAGTGGTTTTTGAATTATAGTGGTCACCGACTTGAAAAACATAGTTTCGAGAAAAACGCGTTTAAAATTTTTCGATGTGGACACAGTATTATATGTTCGTAAAATTTTGAGCTCGATCGATGAAGCTAAACTTTTTTTTGTATTTTGATCCGCTGAATCTGAATATCACAATTTTTTGCCGAAAAATCGAGCATTCAATTGTTTATAGCCAATTGTTGAAACAATTTTTCAAAAAATTAAAGTTTTTTGGGATGAATTATTTAAAAAAAATATTTTGGGCAATTTTAAAACGAAAGTATTCTTTATAAATTTTGCTAAAGTTCATAGTTTTTGAGTAATACATTTTTGAAAATTTCAGAAAGAGTTTTCCAATTTTACACTTGATTTATGTATAGAAACACTAATTAAAAAATTACTTACATCGAATCATCAATTCCTGGCACATATAATAGGGCTTCTGCCGATGTGGAAGCTTCCGAAATATCAATTTGTTATCTTCTAAGCATTCTGCCGTCCCGGGTATTATCATTTGCGCGTTTGTCAGCCGCTACCTGCCATGGGGACCCGACGCCCCTTCACTAATTGTGGGATATCCCGGAAGCTATTCATCGGATTGACTTGAAATTTTCAGGGAATATTTTCGAAACATCATACTTCACGAAAATGTTTTAAAAAATCGATTTTTTGAAAATTCTGACCGCATCTAACCCCTTAATCAACTAAAAGTTTTCTGCCTCCTACTCGTGGCCACGGTAAATACACATCTTGCGAGTGATGCGGAGAAAAAAGCAAGAAAAATCAATACTAAAATAATAACAAAAAAATTAATGAACATTGGAGAATTCTTTAAACAAATAGACAAATAGGAAACAGTTTTAATTGAAGCTCTATTCAAAGTGAATTAACCCTCTTCACCATAGATGTTATAAAAATGAAGCATTTTTATTTTGGCTTCATTTGGTTTTGCTGTAACAACTATTACGATTATTATTACTATTGAAATGATTATCATAGCTATCAAGTGACGGATCAGTAACGAAAAATAATGGAAACATATTTTTTTCAATACAAAGGCGACGTAGAGCGCGACCAATCGCCGCTACACGGCTTCACGTTCGCAACCACCTTCCGAATACCAATTTAAGTAGTGGATTGCCCAAAAAAATGTGAAAAAGTGGTAAAGGTTAAGATCATCGGAATTGTCGGACTCCCGATGACCTTGCCGATTTGATGAAGTTCTGATTTATCTGATGAGATTTCGAATGATCTAATGAAGTTCTAATTAATCTGATGTAGTTTTAATTGATGTGATGAAATATTTCATCGTAACTGACCCAATTGATGGATTGAAGTTCTGATGGCGACGGATATAATTGATCTGACGAAGTTCTGATTGCCGGAAATCTGATAGACTCAGTTGATCTGACAAAGTTCCGATCTTTACGGAACTGATAAATATGACAAAGTTGTGCTTGCCACAGTTGAAATAACAAGTGCGTGTAGCCCAAAGTTCAATAAGATTACCCCTTTTAGCAGCAGGGTTATCATCCTTAAGGAGAGATATACACCTAGATGGTCGAAAAAATCGATTTAGAAGCTATGAACATTCCGTCGACCGTAGAAGACCTACACTATGTGCCTGGTATCGATGATTCCATGTAAGTTGACAAATTTCATGATTTATTCATTCCCAAATTTTCAAACGCGTTTTTCTCAAAACCGCGTTTTTCAAATCGGTACCCAAAATTTCTCGAAAACCAATGAACCGATTGCCTTGAGGTTTTTTGTGGTTATTCTATACACCATTTACTTAGTTTTTGTTTTATAGGCAAAATAATAACTAATTTTTGGCCCAAAAATCACTATTTATGATCAAACGTCCGCCATTTTGTCATAAATCGATATTTTCATAATCGGCTATGACAAGTACTAGATTATATCATCTAATTTAATAATCTTTTTGGTTTTTTTTTCAGTCGATTTTTAAAGAAACGCCAGTGGATACCTGGCACAGATTTTTGTACGACGATCCAAGCATCATACAATATCTTTGTATATTTTTGATATTTTTAAATAAAGAAAATTAAACATATTTTTGAATGTATATACTTTTAGATAATTAAAACCCCAATCCGAAATTTCAAATAGTTTTTCTTGAAAAATGCACATAAATGACCTTTTTTCCGGCTCCTAGGTGTATATCTCCCCTTAACCACTTTTCGCAGCGTAGATTTCCCTATGTCGATTATAAATCTGCCATATAGGTTTGACGGCTTTGCAAATTTGAGCCGGAGAAGGTTTCAGTTCTTCGCAAAATTTTAATGTTAATTACACGTGAAAAAAAAAAACGAATGACGAAACTTCCCGTGTGAAACATTCTGTACATTAATTAGCATTTGAATAGAAATATCGATGCATGCAGCGTGCTAAACCGAACGCAACGTTTCCAAGCGCAGCATTTTTGCACGGGCGAACCGTCTACCAGAGGTGACTTTGGCAAAACGTGTCGCTAAATAATCAACATCGTACGATTCAAATGCTCTCGGACGCTTTATGATAAACTGAGCGCGCTCTTAGCGCAGCTCGATTATAAAGATCACTCTTCGTTTGGCAGTCAGCGAGTTGGAACGATCACCCTGCAACGGATCATCTCAATGTAAGTGGCGAAACATTTAACAATTTTGTAACCCGCCGAACGAAATACGAGGTTGCAGGACATTTAACGGGCTACGTACCTCATTCAGGTGGACCGATAATCGGCATTTGTGGGATTTTTTTAGGCTAAATCTTCAAAAATCTGTAATAGATTATTTATTGGTACTTTGGCTACATGAATTTTTTAAATTTTATCCATTTAACAATAAATTATTTATGCTTACGTACGTAGTTCATGGCTCTGTCGAAAGCACACATTCCTGTGGTCTGCATGTTAACTGCCCTTTGGGTCGATGGGTCAGAAAAAACTGACCAGCCTCTTGTGAAGTAATGCCATAGGGATAATCTGTCGAACCAAATTGTTGAATTTCCAAAAAAAGCGTGTCATATTTTCCAGTGGAAATCTGATACGCAATTTAAATGTGACATCAACAAGCTAAACATACAAGCTAAATAACAATGCGGCCAATTTGTATTCCAATACCAGCATTCTTCTAAGATTTCTATACATCCTTGAACAAATATTTCATTTATTTCATGTCAAATTTTGCACTTTAAATGTTTATAAGAAAAGTCAGGTAAATATTTACAAGTGGGGCTCCAGCCCTAATCGGCTCCAAAAAAATGTTCACGTATTCGGGGCTATTCCGCAGTATGAAAATATGTTTTTTTTTTTATTATGGGGGAGGGGTATTTTATTAAGAAAAAGAAATATTTCACATACAAACCCAAACAAACCCACTTGTAAAAAAGCACACGCGCATGCATACCTAAACTCACACACTCACACATACACCCAAACAAATCCACACACCCACCCACCCAAACCCATGTCATTTGACGCACTTGATGTCACCAAACCCGTTTCCTCCATACCTTTAAAAAAAGTAAAAAAAAAAGCGTTTGGGGGTTGAAATAAGGGTTGAAATTGTCTTCCCCCGACTTGAATATTATAAACAAAGTGCCCTGAAATACATCAACGCGGTACATAATTTCTAAACCCCTTTTCTAGCTGGAGCCCCACTTGTAAATATTTACCAAAAGTCTTTAAAAAAACTCAAAGGCTATAGGTCGACAGACAACGCAGAATCAATTACCAAATATTTCAAAAACCTGTATTCGAAAGTATTCAAAATTGGCCACGTTGTCGTGAAGAGCGTCTCGAAAAATAGAGTTTCGAGTAAAAGTACTATAATAAGTAATATCTACAATTTTCTTCGTGATAAAAAAGAATTGTTGACATTTGCCTCTATGACGTTTCCCATATTTTCTAGTGGGAGTAACCGCTTGTGAGTACGCAGGCAAAAAAACTGCAATTTACATGTGTCATAATGCTTGAATGGGTTAGTCGACCAATCCCAAATTTTGCATCTAGGCTAAGGAAAAACTAAATAATAATGCAGCCAATATTTATTCTCACGCATACAAGGATACTGTCCATTAGAAAATGTATGTATCACTCATCATTTTACTCCGATAACCTCAGTCATTCTGTTGACAAATAATTTTGCATTTGATGTTTCAACACAAAATCTCGGACAAGAAAATGCCTTCCATTGATTCTGATTAGGGGATTATACCAGTGTGAACGCTGAAAATTTTGGTGATTTTCGGTACTTTTTTGGAAGAAAAGTACTCAATTAAATGTTTCGGAAAATTAAGAATATATTTAGTTATATTTGACCTATATTACATAATTTTTTCATAGAAAAATATTGAGATCCAAGCGACTTATGCGCTGCTTTCGGAGGCGCCAAAAAAAACGTTCCTCCACTGCTGATATGATTCCGGTCGATTGAGTAGCTGAAACCGAAATAGGAAAAAATGTCGTTAAACTGGAAGGTATTTCCTGTACAATGACGTGGGATTTTCGAAAAATATCCAAATCTAACAAAATGGCGTAGTTATGAAAAAGTCTGTTTTCTTGCCTTTAAATGGTCGTTTTTTCAATGCCAAATAGTCAATTTTCATCCAATCAAAAATATCCTACCTCATTGTAGAGTAAATATATTCAAGAGTACTCAGTTCAAATTTCAAGTCAATCGGATAATTGCTCTTTGAGTTACAATGTCAGCAAATTAAAAAAAAACTCATTTCGAGAAAAACGCGTTTAAAGACTTAACTATCGATTTTTGCAAGATAAAATAATATTGATACAAAATGATATAAATGTTAATGATATTCTTGAAAGTATGAACTGTCGAAAACGGCAAAAAAAATCGATTTTTTAAAAGTGTCACACTGGTATAGCCCCTTAAATGTCTTTTATCCGAAATTTAAAATTATCGTCTTCATGAAAATATGTTCAAAACCAAGGTTTTCTTTTATTCGTATAAATAAAATGGACATCAGCCAACAAACGTCATATAGGCTGGACAAATAATGTCACAGCCTTAAGCATGCATACGTATTGTACGTTCGATTAATAATTCATTTGTTTGGGTTTGTTTGGGTGCTGACGCAAATCACTCCACGTTGGCTAAATTTGTCTTATTTCAGCCTCTTCTTTACGTGTAATTTCGACAAATTACAATCGAGTGGCACCGAGAAGGCGCGTTCGATCTATAAAACAACAGACGACCCATTCAACGCTCGCTCATACCTTATTGAGTTAGACAGAAAAATGTTCAATCTCGCGAAAATTCTTTGCCTCGTACTAGCCGCTAAGGTAAGTGCGGATTGTACGGGAAATTGATATTCAACTGAATTGAGTCTGTCCGATTACAAAAATACTTCGAAAAAAAAATATAGTATTAACCCTTCGTGGTCATACTTTCTGGCTATAACACGCTGGTCACAGGGGTCGCAATGACCCCAGCAATGTTTCAAACGATTGCCGCGTTAATCATATCGTTCTGAATGACTCATCGAAATTCTGGTTTGCACATTCTAGAATGTGGCATTCTCGGTATTATATTTTAATCGCATTTTAAAACGGCGGAAAAAAATCAGTAAGGGGTCAATGCGTATCAAAAGCCAATTTTTACTAAAAAAAAATCATAATTTGCAAATTTTAATTTATTTCATAAAATTTTAGGCTGATACTCTCAAGATATGGTATTTTAAGGAAATAAATAGCTTAACAGTGAGAAAAAAATGTACGGAAGAAATAACTCCACGTCCGACCCTAGTCTGGACTCACAAAGGGTACACCAAAGCACCGTTAAAAGGCAGGCCAGTCGCATTTGCCGCCCACAACTTATAATAGTACTTTTGGCTTAATGGGATACGTGGGTTTCGAAGCCAAAGCGCATATTTTCTGTATTAAAAAAATATAATTTATAAATTAGTTTATTTAAAATGTTAAGCACATAAAAGAGCAATATTTCAACAATATTTAAAAAAAAATTCCATCCAAAAATTGGGGAAGTTCAGCCGTCGGAACCTGGTTTCCGGTGGCCCCTCAAAAAAAGTGTCCTCGTGGTGGTCAGGATAACTCATGATAGCTTTATCTGAAATTAAAAAACTAATTTTTTTCTGTTAGTAGATAAGTATAGCTCGTGATTGAACGAAGGATTTTTTAAAAAAGTGAAATTTGAATTTTTGGCAGAGTTGTATGCAAAATAATTCATTTTTTGGTACAATTTACACTACGCATGGTTTTGTAAAATTAGTTGTAATCGAAAAAAAACCTTCGTTGAATCACTGATCAATGCCATTTTGAAGAAGTGTGTAAAATTTCAATACGATCGGTGCATTAGTTTTTGATAAATCGTGTCCACCGACTTCGAAAATAGTGTTTTGAAAAGAATGCGATATACCTGCGTCGCTCCCGGCCGGTCTTTCCCAACGGGGGGAATTCCGAAAGGGTCTCTCTCCTAAACTTTTAATCCGATTAACTTGAAGCTTTGGATTTTTTGAGATTTTCGAACCCACGTAACCCCTTAAAGTTGCGCTTGGAGTCACTTCGACCCCAGGGGACCGCGGAGGGTTAATAACTGAAAAATAAGCGAATACTAAGGAATGATTCCATTAATGTGACAGTAACAACGAATTTCCATTTCAGCGTCATTCTAATTACGAAACAGAATTTACCACAATCATTGTTACTTCTGATATAATAATAATTATTATTTAAGAAAGTGAATACTAGCAGGAAATAATAAAATAACCATTTTCATTCAATAAAGGCAACGAGTGCGCGGGGTCCGAGGTCCGTTGATTCAGCCAAAAAATCGTTCGATGAAGCAATGACGTTGTCGCTAACCCAAATGGACAAATCCTATAATGAAAAATCAGATTGCGTGAGAGCGGCAAATGTGAATCTGAAAATGAAAATCGAACATTTAGAGGATGGACTTAACTCAAGAGGACCGAAATCCATCAGGGCCGCCCATGCAGTGAGTAGCGCAAAAAAAAATCGCGAGAATGAATAAACCAAATTCCCGGCGATAGGAGTAGTGCCAAAGAGAAAGATCGATGTACCCAGCGATCAAATTGGTGAACGAATCATTGCCCAATTGTGTATGTGAACACGTGATTTTTTCGCTGCGCACGTCCCCTTTGATGTGAATGACCCAAACATACATATACTCAATTTGAGAATTACAACGCAGGTGACGATGATGGCGAGAAACCGTAGACTATCGATAGACGAAATAAGCATCAGTTTGGACAAAATCTTTGAAACGGAGCGTGCACTTTTGACGGATAAACAGCTTTTGGTGGACGCCTGCATATCCTCGCACCCTGGCAATATTTTGGGCAGAATGCGAGCAGCCTCGTGTATCGACAAGCAGCCTCGTGTATCGACAAGGTGTGTATTATCTCGCTATCATGGCTATCCATTGAACAAAATTCGCTGAGAAAGTTCAAAACAAATTCCATACAATAAATATGAACAACAATAATTAATGGGGATTAATATTAATTGAAATGATATACGAGAGACGAGTATTGGATGGAAAAAAGTTGCCTTTTCAACGAAACAAAGAAAAATTACGGGTGATAACGAAGATCAATACTTCAGGCGAAACACCAGTTCGAAGTTTTCCGAAAATTCATAAAAATCCGTCGAGTTAATTGACCGCCGTTTTTTCTTTATCTCCACCAGGTTCGGAAGAGTTTGTCAAAAAAAGTCAAGAATGCCAAGTTACATTTTTCGAAAAAGTGCGAGGCGGCGGAAGGAGTTGCGAAAACTCTGCTCGAGTATATAAATGGCGCCACATCCCTGAGTGATCCGTTGAAGTTGTGATGGCCTCACAAGAATTTACAGGAGTGCAAACGCGATCTTGTAATTTGAAGCTTGAGAGCAAAAGTAATTTGAGTTACTTCTACCCTCATTTATACAATTTATTTCGAATTAAGGCCTAACGGTCTGTCTTATCTATCGTGATGTTCGATCACGTTGTTTCTTTTTATTCCGCATGAAATATTCGTTTAACTGAAGAGCCACTCTCTCAGTTCAAAGTTGCAAACCTAAACATAAATGCATTGACTGTATACTCGAATAAAATTACGATGCAATTACTACCAAACTAAACATAAACTGGTATAGAATAAACCCAAATTCCCAAATGAACTGGTCCAGGAAGAACTTCAACAAACGCAAATAATAGCGACACCTTAGAAGTTTCGTAGAATTCAATGGTCATCTATAAACAAATTGGCACAGGACAAATTCTGCAAAATCAAGCGGAAAGTGACTGTTTAGAGGGCTATATGGTAACTAAATGTCACTGGTACAAGAAGAACCTAAACAAACCCAAACTAGAGACTCGAAGAGAGTCTCGAACACATTTACGATTCCGATGTTTGCACCGATGTGCTGCAACGGAAATAATTTCCTTTTAAGGAGATTCGGTGATTTGAGCGAGTCCAAAATAAAAGCCCGATTTTTTTATAGTATTGTCGAGACCTTCGTCCATGCGCATGCGAAGTTTCCACGAGATGTACCGTACAGTTTCCGAGTTATTAATTGTTAAATTTGGTGAATTATTCACACGTAGACGACAAAATATGTCTGTCCTCTCATATATCGATATTTTTGTGCTACTTGGAGCCAAGACACACGTAAAAAAACTGACGGTTGCGTTCGTTGAATCTTTGTGATCAATAAGCCACCTTGAATTGGAAAGCTCACCGCAGAAATAAGCAATAAATTTAGAAATAAAGTCGCGAAAAACCGATGTATTCGGAGAGCGAGACTTCTCGTGACGTAACAGTAGCCATCTTGCTCGAGGTATGGCAACGCCGGATACCCGCGCGAATTAAAAATATGATTGTGCGAAGACGTACATTTTTAAATGGATTATAAAGGGCCTTTCGTCGATATTTACTTAAAGTTTTTTATGTAGAGCCAAGGCATCTCAATTTTTCTGGCGCCATGTATACAACGCATCTATATATAAATTCAGCATGGAAGAACCGTCATATAAAATGAACGTTCCTTTTTATATCTGCAACTATTGTGAAAATTGGGAAAGGGCAAAATAACAACAATCGATGAAATATGTTTTGACTTTGGACAGATTGGCCATTGGTCATTGAGGTTAACCTCAACGCAACGTTTTTTATTTGCAATCGCAATATCATCGTATCATTTTCTAATTCGTGTCCGACAGAATCTACCTTTGACTCTAAACTGGACTGCAGGTACAATCCCGTTACTCTCTTGATATACTTCTACGGTATTTTCATTCTCTATGTTCACCGGCTACAAAAATAGTAAGCCGGCGCGTGGCAGCGATGACAGCCATCGAAAAATGCGACGATGCTAAACGTTGACGGTATGGCGTACCACTGAAGTCGAGTAGCAGTCGAGTAGTAGTAGTAGTCTAGTAGTAGTAAAATTTCAAGACAAATACAAAAAATGGTTCATTCGAAGTATTGTCCCTTGCTATTTACACATTTTTACCATCTCTCTGGCAAAACATAAATACCGCGACGATAAAAAGACGCGTCTTTGGACTGAAACCATTCGTCCAACCAATTTTGTAATGCATCATAATTGTCGAAGTGTAGCCCACCCAAGCCACGCGCCATCGACCGGAACAAGTGATAGTCTGAAGGGGCCAGATCGGGCGAATACGGCGGGTGCGGTACACCCTGTATATATATATGTACATTTGTGTGTGTGTGTGTGTGTGTGTGTGTGTGTGTGTGTGTGTGTGTGTGTGCGTGCGTGCGTGCGTGCGTGCGTGCGTGCGTGCGTGCGTGCGTGCGTGCGTGCGTGCGTGCGTGCGTGCGTGCGTGCGTGCGTGCGTGCGTGCGTGCGTGCGTGCGTGCGTGCGTGCGTGCGTGCGTGCGTGCGTGCGTGCGTGCGTGCGTGCGTGCGTGCGTGCGTGCGTGCGTGCGTGCGTGCGTGCGTGCGTGCGTGCGTGCGTGCGTGCGTGCGTGCGTGCGTGCGTGCGTGCGTGCGTGCGTGCGTGCGTGCGTGCGTGCGTGCGTGCGTGCGTGCGTGCGTGCGTGCGTGCGTGCGTGCGTGCGTGCGTGCGTGCGTGCGTGCGTGCGTGCGTGCGTGCGTGCGTGCGTGCGTGCGTGCGTGCGTGCGTGCGTGCGTGCGTGCGTGCGTGCGTGCGTGCGTGCGTGCGTGCGTGCGTGCGTGCGTGCGTGCGTGCGTGCGTGCGTGCGTGCGTGCGTGCGTGCGTGCGTGCGTGCGTGCGTGCGTGCGTGCGTGCGTGCGTGCGTGCGTGCGTGCGTGCGTGCGTGCGTGCGTGCGTGCGTGCGTGCGTGCGTGCGTGCGTGCGTGCGTGCGTGCGTGCGTGCGTGCGTGCGTGCGTGCGTGCGTGCGTGCGTGCGTGCGTGCGTGCGTGCGTGCGTGCGTGCGTGCGTGCGTGCGTGCGTGCGTGCGTGCGTGCGTGCGTGCGTGTGTGCGTGTGTGTGTGTGTGTGTGTGTGTGTGTGTGTGTGTGTGTACTAGGTGCGCAACTAAGTTCCCGGGTTTCACACATGGATAGCGCTAGCAACACACGTAGTCGGCATACAGGTCCGAAATTGGGTGTCTTTATAGCTTGGACATCTGTTAAGAATACCCAGTCGTAATATAAACAAATATCGCAACACAACGACCTTTTTTCTAACCTCGAAAATGTCAAAGTTTGTGCCAAATAAACAGCATTTGCGGGAAGCATTGCTTTTCTGCTTCAACCTAAAAAAAACAGCAGCTGAAGCATGTCGGTTACTTGAGGAGGCCTCCGGCGAACATATCAAAAACTATCAAAAACAACGTGTGAAGGTTGGTTCAAGCGGTTTAGAAGTGGCGATTTTAAGACTGGGGACAAGGAGCGCTCGGGAAGACCGCAAACATTTGCGGACGCCGGTCTGCAAGCGTTATTGGATGAAGATGACACTCGAACACAAGATCAATTTGCTGAGGCATTAAATGTGACTCGGCAATGTATTTCGAAACGTTTGCACGCCATGGGAAAAATTTATAAGGAAGGAAAGTGGGTGCCGCATGAGTTGACTGACAAGGAAACGTTGCGCGGTCGATGTCTCCGATTTTGATTAAATTTGGCATGCTTGTAGAATGGGTAAAAATAGGCGACACGTATTTTTTTATATCGGCGGAACCCGATTTTTAATGGTTGAAAAGCACCCTCGAAAATTGGGGTGTTTTTCGTTTTTCGTCGATAACGTTTTAACGGTACGAGATATGGAAAAACTTCAAATTGCAACAATGTTTATTTTTTTGGTGTACTATACACTGGAGATGAGAACGATGCAGATAGCAACAAATTTCATATTGTTTATTGCAAAAATGTAATTTTTTCAACCGTATCTCCGAGAATTTTTAATCGATTAGGATGTAAATTTGCATACATGTAGAGAATGGAAAAGTGCGGATACGAATTTTTTCTTTTTCCGATATCTCACAATTAAGGGGTTGAAACTGCCCGTCCATTTTTTTGCCGAGAGCATTGTATTATCAGCTAGCCTTTTGGCATTTCGGTCTAAATTCACGTCAATATATGTTCGTATTATGACGCAATTTCACATTTGTAACATTCCAGCCCCCCCCCCCAACGGTCCCCCTCTCGAAAGGCAAACGTTCAAAGTTCTTACCGTGCGGCATGGATGAAAATTTGTAGAAATAAAAATGGGTTACGAAAAAAGTACAATCAGTAAAAATAGTCGAAACACATTTTCTCGTTTTGGCGGAACGACACTCTTAAGGGGTCAACGTACCCTTAAAAACTTCGTTCTTTCTATAGCTCGTGAACGGGCCGAAATAAAAATAAAGTTCGAAAGGAAAAAATGTTGTATCCTTCGACTGCTAGACGTTCATGATGATAATGATGAGTACAGCAATATGTGTCGTGTTGTTTATTGCAATAATTCGTGAATTACTTGTGAAAAATCATTCTTCAGTTTTCCACTAATATGGGCAGAGGCAAGGATCGCAATCACGGACTGACCTCGTGCTTCGGGAAACAACTGGATTACAATTGTATATTTACGAAGAAAATCTCCCCCGCCACGTACTGCCTTTGAAGATTACAACACAATCGGAATGGTGTCTTCACACTTACTCATTTAAGAAACGTTTTAACTCTATGTTTTTTATGGATTATACTTAGTACAATAATGATAGTCATGATAAAAGTGTTTGAAACAAAGAGATTTCTTACCCCACGCACAAGTGATAATAGCTGCTTCGCCGCATATATCGTACGTCGGTACATTTTGTGAAAAGCAAAATTCTACCGGATTTTCGAAGTTGGGTGGTCTTTCTTCTTCGTACCCGCTTTTCTACCGTGCATATTTGAAAAGGTTTGTAAACCGTGGAGAAGAAAACTGGTTGAGTGTAAGAGATTGTAATTTAACAATATTGTCTCTCAAATGCAGATTGACGTCATAATTGTATAATATTACTGCGTCAGAAAAGTATTTGACAAAGTTTTTCCATACACGGAAGCCATAAACATCAAGGGGCTGTATCATTCCAGTCGTACCTGCAGGAATTACTAATTATCATATGGACTAATTGTCTATAGAACTAATGAAACTGGTGCAATACATTTACCTGCTGGAATGGTCAAAACTTTAATATCTTTCCCTTGCATATCCATTTCTTTAAATGCAGTTGGACATTGACCGCTCCAAGAATCCAGAAGTATTACCGATTTTGGACCCGTATTGGGAATACATACTTCTTGGAACCATCACTTGAAATGAATAATCGTCAATTTTCCAGATTTCGAGGCCAATAGAAATATATTTTCGGCTCTGAACATAGTTTGTTCCACTCGAGGACCAAATTTGCCAGTAGGTTCATTCCAAACGATCAACATAGGTGCCAAAAGCTTGCCACTCGCAGAAACCAAAGGCTGTATAGTATAACTGTGTGTTGTTGATGTTTTCGATTGCACGACTGTCTCAACGGATTTCTGCCCTTCTTTCGCCAATGTGCGGCCTGTATGTAGCTCTAAATTGAATCCACTCTGATCAGAATTAAATGTGTTTTCAGCCCCAACGTTGGCTATGTTGACTTTCGCCATTTCTATAAATTCGATAGCTTTGTTTTGAAGTGTATCAGCGTTTAATAATTGTTGTTTTGTTACATATTTAGTAACCTTCCGTGACACAATTCTATGTTGGTTTTTGAATGCCCTTAGCAAAGAAGCGGATGCTTGGAAATTTACGGCTGGTATTTCTACAATTTCTCGTGCACGTAGGCCCATCGTCGAAGATCTATATCATGGATAGGCAGCCTTTTGTCCAAAGCATCATTAAAATTGAGAAGAGTTTGTGGCTTCCGGATGGAGGCCGTGTTGAGGATCAGCGTTGTGCCGACGTTTCGCAAACGTTACAGTCTGCATCATCAGGGCTGAGAGCTCCGATACTGAAGCTCTCGTGTCTCAGGTATTCCTTATATAGTTGCAGTCATCGTTCCAGATCGCTGCACCAGCCAATCAGATGTTTTAATTGATCAGCTGGTCAATTAAAAAACCGGGAGGACGGTGTGCCAAATAGGATTGACGTGATATCCTCCATCTCTGTTTAGGTTGTCCGGATGTTTTCGGATTTCCAAGCCTTCTCGGTGTTTCCTGGAAAAATAGCTGTTTGATGGGGCCAGACTTTGGGCTTTGTCGAACTGGATGGCATGACCAGTCTCCATCCAATGTTCGGCCAGCGCTGATTGTGTAATATGGCCATATTTGATACACCGTTGGTGTTCTTTGATCCGTGTACTGATCTTCCTCCCGGTTTCCCCTATGTACACTTTACCGCATGAGCAGGGTATTTTGTATACTCCTGGTGCACTTAATGGTGGTCTTTGGTCTTTTGCACTCGGAATCACTTGTGCTAGTTTCTTCTGAGGTTTGAAGATGACTCGCACGTTATGTTTTCCAAGGACCCTGCCTATGCGATCGGTTATGCCCTGAAGGTATGGAAGGGAAGTTGTTGCAGTTATTTGTCCTTCATTCTCTCCATCAGGTGCTGTACCCGTTTTCGGATCAGCTATTTTTCTTTTTAGATTTTTGATCGTTCTTTCGATGTTGCCTGGCTTGTAGCCATTGTCTCCTAAAGCTTTTCGTAGGTGTTCTAGTTCAACCTCCAGGGAGTCTGGTTCGGAGATCGCTAGAGCTCTGTAGACCAGAGAGCTTATGACCGACTGTTTTTGGGAAGGGTGGTGATGGGACGTAGCGTGAAGGTATCTATCCGTATGCGTTGGCTTCCGGTAAACTTTATGGCCCAAAGTGCCATCGCTTTTCCGTTGAACCAGTACATCCAGAAAAGGGGATTTGATTTTCCTGTTCTATCTCCATGGTGAATTGAATATTGGGGTGTTGGGAGTTGAGGAAGGTTAAGAAATGATTGAGGTTTTCTTTGCCGTGACTCCAAATGACGAAGGTGTCGTCGACATATCGGAACCAGGTGGAGGGCTTGAGGGCAGCTTCTTGCAGAATTCTGTTCTCGAAGTTCTCCATAAAGATGTTGGCAATGATAGGGGAAATAGGGGAACCCATGGCTGCGCCTGAAGTTTGTTCATAAAACTGGGATTGAAATTGGAAGTATGTCGAGTTTAGGCAATGTTCTATGAGGGGCAGTAGGTTAGGGGCAACTTTTTGGGAATTTTTTACTATGCTTAGGGTTTCATTGGTTGGGACGTTTGTAAACAGGGATACAACATCGAAACTCACTAAAATATCTTCTGGTTGTACCTTGATAGACTGGATCTTGTTCACAAAATCCCGAGAGTTTTGGATATAGGAGTTGTTGAGCCCTACGAGTTCCTGCAAAGGTTTGCAGAGAAAACGTGCCAAGTGATATGTAGGACTGCCTATGTTGCTAATAATGGGCCTTAGTGGGATGTTGTTTTTGTGTATTTTTGGCAGACCGTAAAGCCTGGGTGGTAGGGATTCCTTGGGTGTAAGGGCTTTGGTTAGGTTTTCCGATAGACCAGCCTTCTTTAGAAGTGTTGTTGTTTTCTTTTCTACACTCGATGTAGGGTCACGTGCTAATTTCTTGTACGTGTTGGTGTCCTCGAGCAGGTTCATAATTTTACTGCAGTAGTCCGTTCTATTCATGATGACAGTTGCATTCCCTTTGTCAGCTGGTAGTATTAAGATGTCCTTGTTTTTCTTCAAATTGTGAAGAGCAAGGGGTTCTTCCTTCGTGATATTCTGCTGCGGAGGTTTTGCCTTGTGTAGAATATTGCTTATCCGTTTCCTGATGTCGTTGCCAGTATCTAGTGGGAGACGGTAGATGGCAGTTTCCACCTGGCTGATGATTTCTCTGGTCGGAATTTCTGTCGGTGTAATGGCGAAATTGTGCCCGTTTGCGAGGACTGATGTTTCAGCTGCGGAGAGTGTGTGGTTACTTAGGTTTTTTACTGTGTGGGTTAGGATGGGCTGCTTCGTCTGTGGACATAGTTTCCTGAATTTTTCTATTTGATTCTTGGATCTTAGGTCTGCACAGTGGAGGGCTTGTTCGTGGGTGACACGATCAAGATCTTCCCACAGCTGTGGTTCCAAAGAGTCAGATAGACGTAGGTGAAGTTTAAGGAGTTTTTGGGAATTTTGGTCCAAAAGCTTTTTGGTGACAGCTATTCTCTCCTTTACCAGTCTCAGCGAGGCCTGGTGGAGGATAGTTTTGGCTTGTTTTGATGGAAAAAGGTTTTTTAATTGAAAACATTTTGGTACCACTTGATGGTCGCGGCACCTTTTTAGGAATGTTAACGAGCACAGTTGGATGTGCAGAGTTTTCCTGAGTTTGGAAAAGGTGTTAACAGAACCCAAAATAGCCTCTCCGTGTAGGCGTCTGATTTTAGTTTTAAGGCTTTCACGGCTCTTTATGTAATGAGAAGAGTTTGTGGCTTCCGGATGGAGGCCGTGTTGAGGATCAGCGTTGTGCCGACGTTTCGCAAACGTTACAGTCTGCATGATCAGGGCTGAGAGCTCCGATACTGAAGCTCTCGTGTCTCAGGTATTCCTTATATAGTTGCAGTCATCGTTCCAGATCGCTGCACCAGCCAATCAGATGTTTTAATTGATCAGCTGGTCGCTGCACCAGCCAATCAGATGTTTTAATTGATCAGCTGGTCAATTAAAACATCTGATTGGCTGGTGCAGCGATCTGGAACGATGACTGCAACTATATAAGGAATACCTGAGACACGAGAGCTTCAGTATCGGAGCTCTCAGCCCTGATGATGCAGACTGTAACGTTTGCGAAACGTCGGCACAACGCTGATCCTCAACACGGCCTCCATCCGGAAGCCACAAACTCTTCTCATTACATAAAGAGCCGTGAAAGCCTTAAAACTAAAATCAGACGCCTACACGGAGAGGCTATTTTGGGTTCTGTTAACACCTTTTCCAAACTCAGGAAAACTCTGCACATCCAACTGTGCTCGTTAACATTCCTAAAAAGGTGCCGCGACCATCAAGTGGTACCAAAATGTTTTCAATTAAAAAACCTTTTTCCATCAAAACAAGCCAAAACTATCCTCCACCAGGCCTCGCTGAGACTGGTAAAGGAGAGAATAGCTGTCACCAAAAAGCTTTTGGACCAAAATTCCCAAAAACTCCTTAAACTTCACCTACGTCTATCTGACTCTTTGGAACCACAGCTGTGGGAAGATCTTGATCGTGTCACCCACGAACAAGCCCTCCACTGTGCAGACCTAAGATCCAAGAATCAAATAGAAAAATTCAGGAAACTATGTCCACAGACGAAGCAGCCCATCCTAACCCACACAGTAAAAAACCTAAGTAACCACACACTCTCCGCAGCTGAAACATCAGTCCTCGCAAAAGGGCACAATTTCGCCATTACACCGACAGAAATTCCGACCAGAGAAATCATCAGCCAGGTGGAAACTGCCATCTACCGTCTCCCACTAGATACTGGCAACGACATCAGGAAACGGATAAGCAATATTCTACACAAGGCAAAACCTCCGCAGCAGAATATCACGAAGGAAGAACACCTTGCTCTTCACAATTTGAAGAAAAACAAGGACATCTTAATACTACCAGCTGACAAAGGGAATGCAACTGTCATCATGGATAGAACGGACTACTGCAGTAAAATTATGAACCTGCTCGAGGACACCAACACGTACAAGAAATTAGCACGTGACCCTACATCGAGTGTAGAAAAGAAAACAACAACACTTCTAAAGAAGGCTGGTCTATCGGAAAACCTAACCAAAGCCCTTACACCCAAGGAATCCCTACCACCCAGGCTTTACGGTCTGCCAAAAATACACAAAAACAACATCCCACTAAGGCCCATTGTTAGCAACATAGGCAGTCCTACATATCACTTGGCACGTTTTCTCTGCAAACCTTTGCAGGAACTCGTAGGTCTCAACAACTCCTATATCGAAAACTCTCGGGATTTTGTGAACAAGATCCAGTCTATCAAGGTACAACCAGAAGATATTTTAGTGAGTTTCGATGTTGTATCCCTGTTTACAAACGTCCCAACCAATGAAACCCTAAGCATAGTAAAAAATTCCAAAAAAGTTGCCCCTAACCTACTGCCCCTCATAGAACATTGCCTAAACTCGACATACTTCCAATTTCAATCCCAGTTTTATGAACAAACTTCAGGCGCAGCCATGGGTTCCCCTATTTCCCCTATCATTGCCAACATCTTTATGGAGAACTTCGAGAACAGAATTCTGCAAGAAGCTGCCCTCAAGCCCTCCACCTGGTTCCGATATGTCGACGACACCTTCGTCATTTGGAGTCACGGCAAAGAAAACCTCAATCATTTCTTAACCTTCCTCAACTCCCAACACCCCAATATTCAATTCACCATGGAGATAGAACAGGAAAATCAAATCCCCTTTTCTGGATGTACTGGTTCAACGGAAAAGCGATGGCACTTTGGGCCATAAAGTTTACCGGAAGCCAACGCATACGGATAGATACCTTCACGCTACGTCCCATCACCACCCTTCCCAAAAACAGTCGGTCATAAGCTCTCTGGTCTACAGAGCTCTAGCGATCTCCGAACCAGACTCCCTGGAGGTTGATCTAGAACACCTACGAAAAGCTTTAGGAGACGATGGCTACAAGCCAGGCAACATCGAAAGAACGATCAAAAATCTAAAAAGAAAAATAGCTGATCCGAAAACGGGTACAGCACCTGATGGAGAGAATGAAGGACAAATAACTGCAACAACTTCCCTTCCATACCTTCAGGGCATAACCGATCGCATAGGCAGGGTCCTTGGAAAACATAACGTGCGAGTCATCTTCAAACCTCAGAAGAAACTAGCACAAGTGATTCCGAGTGCAAAAGACCAAAGACCACCATTAAGTGCACCAGGAGTATACAAAATACCCTGCTCATGCGGTAAAGTGTACATAGGGGAAACCGGGAGGAAGATCAGTACACGGATCAAAGAACACCAACGGTGTATCAAATATGGCCATATTACACAATCAGCGCTGGCCGAACATTGGATGGAGACTGGTCATGCCATCCAGTTCGACAAAGCCCAAAGTCTGGCCCCATCAAACAGCTATTTTTCCAGGAAACACCGAGAAGGCTTGGAAATCCGAAAACATCCGGACAACCTAAACAGAGATGGAGGATATCACGTCAATCCTATTTGGCACACCGTCCTCCCGGTTTTTTAATTGACCAGCTGATCAATTAAAACATCTGATTGGCTGGTGCAGCGATCTGGAACGATGACTGCAACTATATAAGGAATACCTGAGACACGAGAGCTTCAGTATCGGAGCTCTCAGCCCTGATGATGCAGACTGTAACGTTTGCGAAACGTCGGCACAACGCTGATCCTCAACACGGCCTCCATCCGGAAGCCACAAACTCTTCTCATTACATAAAGAGCCGTGAAAGCCTTAAAACTAACATCATTAAAATTGTTTAACGTGCAGTGAGCTATCTTTGTTAACTTTTCTTTGTAGGTGCCACCCTTATTTATACTATGGGCTCTACGGTGCAACTGCGACTCTGATTTTACCGTTTTGAATTTCGTTCGAACAGATGATAACTTTCTATTCCCATTTGCCCTGGATCTCCAGTAATATACAGCTCTTATCTTGTATTCGTAACTCAATTCTTCTATATCTTGGGTACATACATTTTCATCCATTTTTGGATCTAGGTATCGTTGTCCGTGCCAATCTTCTTCCCTGTCATCTTCTATTGCGGCTGCTTCATGAATTTCGTTCGGTGACAGAAAATCCAAACCAGTTTCGACTTCCATTTTCATAGGTTGATCCATCGCTTCAATGATCATGTTTTTTAGATCCTTACTGAACTGTTTTTCCTGTTGGGTGATTGGAGTGCGCGGCAAATTCATAGCACTTATCGCTATGGATAGAAGTTGAATAACATTCACCCGATTAACGTAGATTTTTATTTGTATTTTGAACTCAAAATGTATAGCTGGCTTCTCCGTCGTAACTGCAGCAATAATGATCGTTGGTGAATTTATATGACTTGAAACCCAATTGATAAATACACACAAAAAAATAACGACGACACACGCTATTACCAGAACTGCTATTAATCTTTAATAAGGCGATTTCAAGGTTATCATGAGAGCCGCTCTTTGCACCATAGTTGCTCTTTGCGAAGATTTATTTCTTTCGTTTATTGGTTCTGCTGTTTGTGAAATTAAAGTTAAAGATAAAGATTAAATTATGCTGCGTTATAAGCTGATAAAAATGTTTGCATCATTCTGTTTCTGAGTTGCAGCGGCAACCCAAAAACGCTGTAATCTCTGCAGATAATGCCTTCGATACGGTGAGCGAAGTGGAATTTCTTCGTAAAACTACAATTGTAATCCAGTTGCTTTCCGAAGCACGAAGTCAGTCCGTGATTGTGAGCCTTGCCTCTGCCCATATGAGTGGGAAACTGAAGAGTGATTTGTCACAAGTAATTCACGAATTATTGCAATAAACAACACGCCATTTGTTGCTGTACTCATCCTTATAATCATGAACGTCTAGTAGTCGAAGAATGCAACATTTTTTTCCTTCGAACTTTATTTTTATTTCGAAAACGAGAAAATTTGTATCGACTATTTTGACTGATTGTCCTTTCTTTGTAACCCATTTTTATTTCTATAAATTTTCGTCCATGCCGCAGGTTAAGAACTTAAAACGTTCGCTTTTCGAGAGGGGGACCGTTGGGGGGGGGGGGCTGGAATGTTACAAATATGCAATTGCGTCATAACACGAATATATACTGACGTGAATTTAGACCGAAATGCCAAAAGGCTAGCTGATTATACGATGTCCTCGGCAAAAAAATCGACAGGCAGTTTCAACCCTTAATTGTGAGATATCGGAAAAAGAAAAAATTCGTATCCGCACTTTTCCATTCTCTAGATGTATGCAAATTTACATCCCAATCGATTAAAAATTCTCGGAGATACAGTTGAAAAAATTGCATTTTTGCATTAAACAATATGAAATTTGTTGCTATCTTCATCGTTCTCATCTCCAATGTATAGTACACCAAAAAATAAACATTGTTGCAATTTGAAGTTTTTTCATGTCTCGTACTGTTAGAACGTTATCAACGAAAAACGAAAAACACCCCGATTTTCAAGGATGCATTACAACCCTTAAAAATCGGGTTCCGCCGATATAAAAAAATACGTGTCGCCTATTTTTACCCATTCTACGAGCATGCCAAATTTCATCGAAATCGGAGACATCGACCTCGCAACGTTTCCTTGTCAGACCCCTATACCCAGCCAACATCAACAAACATATACATTTTTAACAGCATTTTCAATGCTAAAAATCTTTTCCTGGGCTACATAAGACCTGGACGAGAATAGGACTGAAAAATGCGTGACTATCAGACGATGTTACGCGAATAAAAGCTTGTCTGATCCATTTTGGCGAGAAATAAGAGAAGATATATAGATATGCATCGAAGAGATATTCGATTTAGCTAAGTTCGAGACACATACTTTGCGACTTGGGCTATTGCAAACGGTGGAAAAATAGCCGAGAAATATTCCAAAAACCATTGCTTCGTTACAATCGACGACGTCGCACAGATGAGGAAAGATGAAACGAGCCAAGCACGGCAGGAAAGAATACCGACGTTTCCGTTTATGATGAAACTGAAGCCGTGACGAGGATCAATGGAGGTCCATCGAGGCACACCGCAATGATAGGTCCCTCTTCATGAGCTGTATGGAGTGCAATCAGCAACAAAACTCAATCGTGTGTTTTCGATAAAACTCAAACATACATGCAAATAGGCGGTAAAAAATTCAGTGCCTTTTTGCCAAAACGAACACTCGACCCACAGCGATGATACTCACATACGAAAAGTTGCCAATTTCAACGATAGTTCGGTAGTTGATGTTTGCTTCGTTGAGATGCGAGGAAAATTATTTTTTTATTTCTTCACCTTTATTGTTGTACTGAATATATTCTGTAGATTTAGGTTGTAGATGCCTAATAACATTTTTAAAAAAAGTGTGTCTTCTGAAGCCTAAAACGGCCGAAATTAAATTGGGCGACGCAAAAAAGTTATTTCGGTTGCATTACAACGATGCAAACTTCGAAATGGTAAATGGGTTCGAGACTCTGTCTGAGTCTCTTGTTTGGATTTGTTTGGGTTCTTCCTATACCAGTTCCCTTACCTGTGAAATTTAGTTACCACTAAATGTCATGTACCAATTTCTTTACAATTGGCCATTGAGTGCCACGAAACCTCTGAAGCGTCGCCATTGCTTGAGTTTGTTTCAGTTCTTCCTATACCAGGTCATTTGGGATTTTTTGGGTTTATTCTATACCAGTTTTTTTTATTTTCGTGGTGATTACATAGTGACTTTATTCGCGAATACAATCAATACATTTATATTTAGGTTCGAAGCTTTGAACTGAGAGTGTGGCTCTCCAGTTAATCGAACATTTCGTGCCGAATAAAATGAAACAACGTGGGCGAATATTACGACGAGTAGGAGAGACCGTCTTATGCCTTAATACGAAATAAATTGTATACGTGAGGGTTAAAACAACTCAAATTACTTTTGCTCTCAATACTTGAATAACGGCATTCCGCTTTGAGGCCATCACAACCTCATCGGATCACTGAGAGGATATCAGGACGCCTAGTTTCGAGAGTGCAGATTTCGACATCTTTCTCGCCTCGTTGCATATTCTTTCAAAATATGACTTGATGCTCTTGGTTCTACTGAGAACAGAACCCCGAACCTGGTGGCGATAGAGAAAAAAACGGTGTTCAGTTGATCTGATTAAAAAAAAATTAATTTCGGGAAAACCCTGAACTCGATGGAAATGTTTTGCCTCGAGAATTGATCTTCGCTGTTACTCGTAATTTTTCTTTCCTTTCGGTAAAAAGGCGACAACTTTTTTTCCATTGAATGCTCGACTCTCGTACATCATTTAAAATCTTCGAGTACAATGTTGCATTGCCAATTCAGTAAAATGAAAAGAATGATTGTTAACATTCTCGATTTTCTACACAATTTCTATAAAATGCATCTTAATCCTCGTTTATTATGATTTGAAATTTATTTTGGGCTTCCTCGGCGATTTTATTTCAATGGATTGCTATGATTGCGAGATAATACAGACCTGATCGATACACGCGACCGCTCGCCGTTTGCCGAACCGTTTGTTCGAGTATGAGGGTACGCAGGCGTCGGCCAAAAGCTGTTTTTTATTTATAACGGCAGTTTCCGTTTCATAGATTTTGTACATAGTGTCGATACTTTCTTTCATCAATTTCGTATAGGTTCCTGCGGTCAACATCACCTGTGTCGCGATTCTCACATTAAGCTTATGTATGTTGGGTGGTTCACATTCAAGCGGCGGGCGCAACGACAAAATCAGGAGTATACATACACAATAGGGCACTGATTCGCTCACCAACATCATTGCTGGTTACATCGATCTTTCTCTTTTTAGTCCAGTAAAAGAGACGAAAACCCAGCACTTTATAGCGTAGAATATGGATTTTTGACTGAAGGTACATGGTTGCATACTGAAAGTGACCTCAATAAAATTTGCCCCACAACTCGCCCCAACCCTAAGAAATAGGGGTGAAACTAAAAAAAAAACGCCGTATCTCGATAATTAATAGCCCGATCAAAAAAGGGTTCAAACAAAAGTCATTTGGAATAATAAAATTCGTATAAAGTTATTTGACGTCCAACCTCCTATTTTTGAAAATAGCGGCCCAAAAACTATTCGAAAATTCGGGGTTGAAGCGTGTGCGAGCGGAGTAGACATATCTTTTCAAAGATAGAGAATTGAACGTCGAATAACTTTATGCGTATTTTATTATTCCAAACAACTTTTGTTTGAAACATTTTTTGATCGGGCTATGAATTATCGAGATACGGCAATTTCGAAGTTTTCAACCCCTATTTCTTGAGGTTGGGGCGAGTTGAGGGGTAACATTTCATTGGGGTCACTTTCAGTATGCAACCATCTACCTTCAGTCAAAAATTCATGTTTTACGCTAAAAAGTGCTGGGTTTTCGTCTCTTGTACTGGACTATTTGCTTTACTTCTATCCCCGGTAGTTTTGTTGTTGTTCATTTTCACGATTTTTTTGCGGTACTCACTTCGTTGACGCGGCGGTTAAATTTGTCTCGTTTTGCGTGAGGTCTGAGCTCAGGATGTATATGTTGTTGTTCCAATTCGATACGTAAAATTTGCCCTCGCACGCATTCTATGTTTCGATCATAGTGTTTTTTTATTTTATCCAGAGACAACTCTATTGCACGGCTGCACGTTTTTTGGGCATCACGAATCATTTTCGAGGGCTGTTCATATTCCTTACTAAATTCCGTATCAAGTACGGGATTCGTTGCCTTTAGTGGGTGAAAAATAATTATTACATTATTTGTTGCTAGTATATACTTGCTTAAATAATAATAATGGAAATTCTTTATTGTTGTCAAATCAATGAAAGAATACTTTTGAAATTATTATTTCAGTATTTATTTTGCTAAGAATTTTTATAATGGGAATCACTTGACTCAGTTGAAGATCAATTTCCCACACAACCCACACTTACCTCAGCGACTAGTAGGAGGCAAAGAACTTTCGCGAGATTCAACATTTTTCTGACGAACTCAATGGGGTATGCACGAGTTTTGAGTGAGTCCTCTATTGTTTTATAGATTGAACGCGCCTCCTGTCCGTACCACTCGATTGTAATTTGTCGAATTTACACGTAGAAAAGAGGCTGAAATGAGACAAATTTAGCCATCGTGTCCCCCGGGCGACGCGTCATCCGTAAAAATGACACCACGAATGAATTGTTTGTCCAGCCTGTATAGCGTCGTTGTTGGGTGCTGTTCATTTTATTTACGTCAATAAAAGGACCAGTTTTTTTACAGACTTTTTTTATAAAGACGTGTTTAAAAATATATATATATAATGAGACAAAAGACAATTTCATAAGAATCAATGGGAGGCATTTTCTTGCCCGAGATTTTGTGTACAAATATAAAACTTAAAAAAAAAACCTTTTATTTAAACGATATTGTACTAAAACGTAAAAAATAATGTTCAGTAAAATTGAAAATCAAAACAGTATAACTACACAAAAGTCCCTCCCTTGGTCGCTCATCATAGGTGAGAGTATTGAAAAGGTACATAAACGTAGATATTTTTTAACAAGCTTTCATTTAACAAGGCAGGTTAAATGAAAGCTTGTAATAATAATAAAGAGTTAAACATACCCGTTTCTAATTGGAAGTATCCTTTTTTGAGGAAATAAAATATTTGCTCAAGGATGTATAGAAGTCTGAGAGAAATGCTACCATGAGAATACCAATTGGCTGTATTATTATTGAGTTTGTCTTAAGCCTGTTTTATTAAGCAAAATTTTGGTTGGAGCGACTGACTCGATCAAGAAGTATGGCACATTTGAATTGTGCTAGTTTTACCTGTGTACATACCGAAAGTTATAGATTTTTGGTGTGGGTAATTTACATATGCAAGAAACGTTTTGGAAACTGTTATAATCATTCACTGCATAATTGTAATGTACTCAATTGTATCCTAATCAAAACTGGCTTATTTTCTGGTTCGAGGGTCGGTATCGTGCTTTGACTTTAAAATATGAATCACTTTTTTTTGTTGAAAAGAAAAAAATCTTGTTTGGCAGATTGCATATCACATTACTTCTTCGAGAATCTTCTTAGTTCATATCAAATCCATCAACCCATGGGACAGTTATCATGCAGACCACAGGAATGTTCGTTTCGACAGGGCCGTGAACAACATACGTAAGCATGAGTAACTTTTGTTAAGGGGTCTTCTCACTTTAGACGCCAAAAAGGCCTATTTTCATGAATTTTTTGGATAGGTTTATATTATAGATATTGATATAAAAGTTGTTACACTTAATAACTACACTTCCAAAATACATTTTAAAAAAGAATTAAATTTATTCAAGTCACTATTTATAGACGATAATGATAGTTAAAAAATGTCCTAAAAAATTGTAGGTCTGCGCTGTTGATGAAATCTCGGAGATGGATCATCCGAAACAGAAAAATTGAACGGTTTTAGATTCAGTATGTTAATGGCTATAGCCCATATCATACGATTTTTTATGCGAAAATAACAAAATAGCGGATATTTTTCGAAAAAACAATAAAAACGTGTTTTTTTCACCGTTTTTGGCAAAAAAAGTAGTGAATATCAAAATTTAAAAAACATCTTAATATCCGCTATAGCTATAGTTGTAAAGAATATGTGGTTAAAATTTGATCAGGATCGGTTCAGTAGTTTCGAAGATTTTATCAACAAGCCGTCGAAAAACGTTGTTTCGAGAAAAACGCGTTTAAAGTTTGTTTGGGTTATATAAATCCATAACATTTGAAAAGAATGTATTTCGAAAGTGTATTTATTAAGTGTAACAACTTTTATATCAATAACTATAACATAAACCTATCAAAAAAATTCATGAAAATAGCTTTTTTAGCGTCTAAAATGAGAAGACCCCTTAAATGAATAAAATTTAAAAAACCATGTAGCTAAAGTACCAATAAATAATGTATGATTGGGATGGAAAATTGTAGTATGTTCCGCCACTTACATTACGATGATCGCTCGCGGCGTGGTCGTACTAGCTCGGTGGACTGCCAAACGGAGAGTGATTTTTTGAATGGAGCTCTGCCAAGTGTGAGCTCAGCTTATAATTTAACGTTCGACAAAACATTTGAATCGTACGATGTCGATTATTCAGCGACACGTTTGGCCAAAGTCACCTCTGGTAGATGCGGTTCGCTCGTGCAAAAATGCTGCGCTTGAAAAGATTGCATTCGGTTTAGCACATTGCATCGATTGAAATGCAAATAAATTTACAGAATGTCTCCCACTGGAGGTTTCGTCATTCGTTTTTAACCTCTAATTGACTTTCAGGTTTTGCGTTCTCCGGCTCAAATTTGCAGAGCTATCGAAGCTATATGGCGGGTTTACAATTGACACTCGAATATCCCAGCTGCTAAAAGCACAAAAGCGGCTCGCGAAGATCATCTCGAAAAGTGGCCAAGGATGCGAATCCTGCTGCTGGAGGGTGTAATCTTATTGGACTTTGGACTCCCCGCAATACTGCAAGTTCTTTCGGGGCAATCACAACATCTGATTGATCTGACAGATCAATCAAATTAATCGGTTTCGTGGAGAACGGAACTTTATCAGATCAATTGAGACGAATAGATCTTTGGGTATCGGCACTTCATCGAATAAATTATATACGTGGTCGTCAGAACTTCGATCGATCATTTAGATCCGTTTCCCTCCGAAAAACGATTTATTATGGACAAAGAAGTTTGTCTCCCTGCGAATAAGCTTTCTTATTCATATGTTGGCGTACTACGATTGGATTAACAGCTAACAAGGAAACGTTGCGACGTCGATGTCTCCGATTTCGATGAAATTTGGCATGCTTGTAGGATGGGTAAAAATAGACGACACTTATTTTTTTATATCGGCGGAACCCGATTTTTGAGGGTTAAAAAGCACCCTCGAAAATTGGGGAGTTTTTCGTTTTTCGTCGATAACGTTTTAACGGTACGAGATATGAAAAAATTTCAAATTGCAACAATGTTCGTTTTTTCGTTTGCTATACATTGGAGATGAGAACGATGCAGATAGCAACAAATTTCATATTGTTTATTGCAAAAATGCAATTTTTTCAATCGTATCTCCGAGAATTTTTAATCGATTGGGATGTAAATTTGCATACATGTAGAGAATGGAAAAGTGCGGATATGGATTTTTTCTTTTTCCGATATCTCACAATTAAGGGGTTGAAACTTGCCATCGAACTTTTTGCCGAGAGCATCGTATCATCAGCTAGCCTTTTGGCATTTCGGTCTAAATTCACGTCAATATATGTCGTGTTAAGACGCAATTGCATATTTGTAACATTCCAGCGCCCCCCCCTCCCAACGGCCCCCCTCTCGAAAGGCAAACGTTCAAAGTTCTTACCGTGCGGTATGGACGAAAATTTGTAGACATAAAAATGAGTTACAAAGAAAGTACAATCAGTCAAAATAGTCGATACACATTTTCTCGTTTTCAAAATAAAAATAAAGTTCGAAGGGAAAAAATGTTGTATTCTTCGACTACTAGACGTTCATGATGATAATGATGAGTACAGCAACAAATGGCGTGTTGTTTATTGCAATAATTCGTGAATTACTTGTGACAAATCACTCTTCAGTTTCCCACTCATATGGGCAGAGGCAAGGCTCGCAATCACGGACTGACTTCGTGCTTCGAAAAGCAACTGGATTACAATTGTATATTTACGAAGAAATTCCACTTCGCTCACCGTATCGAAGGCATTATCTGCAGAGATTACAGCGTTTTTGGGTTGCCGCTGCAACTCATGAACAGAATTATGCAGACATTTTTATCAGCTTATAACGCAGCATAATTTAATCTTTATCTTTAACTTTATTTTCGCAAACAGCAAAACCAATGAACGAAAGAAATAAATCTTCGCAAAGAGCGACTACGGTGCAAAGAGCGGCTCTCATGATAACCTTGAAATCGCCTTATTAAATATTAATAGCAGTTCTGGTAATGGCGTGTGTCGTCGTTATTTTTTTCGTGTGTATTTATCAATTGGGTTTCAAGTCATATAATTTCACCAACGATCATTATTGCTACAGTTACGACGGAGAAGCCAGCCATACATTTTGAGTTCGAAATACAAATAAAAATGCACGTTAATCCGGTGAATGTTATTCAGCTTCTATCTACAGCGATAAGTGCTATGAATTTGCCTCGCACTCCAATCACCGAACAGGAAAAACAGTTCAGTAAGGATCTAGAAAACATGATCATTGAAGCGATACATCAACCTATGAAAATGGAAGTCGAAACTGGTTTGGATTTTCTGTCACCAAATGAAATTCATGAAGCAGCCGCAATAGAAGATAACAGTGAAGGAGATTGGCACGGACAACGATACCTACATCCAAAAATGGATGAAAATGTATGTACCCAAGATATAGAAGAATTGAGTTACGAATACAAGATAAGAGCTGTATATTACTGGAGATCCGGGGCAAATGGGAATAGAAAGTTATCATCTGTTCAAACGAAATTCAAAAAGGTGAAATCAGAGCCGCAGTTGCGCCGGTGGGCCCATTGTATAAATAAGGGTGGCACCTACGAAGAAAAGGTAACAAAGATAGCTCACTACACGTTAATCAATTTTAATGATGCTTTGGACAAACGGCTGCCTGTCCATGATATAGATCTTCGACGATGGGCCTTACGTGCACGAGAACTTGTAGAAATACCAGCCGTAAATTTCCAAGCATCCGCTTCTTGGCTAAGGGCATTCAAAAACCAACATGGATTTGTGTCACGGAAGATCACTAAATATGTAACAAAACAACAATTGTTAAACGCTGATACACTTCAAAACAAAGCTATCGAATTTATAGAAATGGTGAAAGTCAACATAGCCAACGTTGGGGCTGAAAACACATTTAATTCCGATCAGAGTGGATTCAATTTAAAACTACATACTGGCCGCACATTGGCGAAAGAAGGGCAGAAATCCGTTGAGACAGTCTTGCAATCGAAAACGTCAACAACACACAGTTATACTATACAGCCTTTGGTTTTTGCGAGTGGCAAGCTTTTGGCACCTATGTTGATCGTTTTCAACGAACCTACTGGCAAATTTGGTCCTCGAGTGGAATAAACTATGTTCAGAGCCGAAAATATATTTCTATTTACTTCGAAATCTGGAAAACTGACGACTAATCATTTCAAGCGATGGTTCCAAGAAGTATATATTCCCAATACGGGTCCAAAATCGGTAATACTTCTGGATTCTTGGAGCGGTCAATGTCCAACTGCATTTAAAGTAATGGATATGCAAGTTTTAACCATTCCAGCAGGTAAATATATCGCACCAGTTTCATTAGTTCTGTAGACAATTAGTCCATATGATAATTAGTAATTCCTGCAGGTACGACTGGAATGATACAGCCCCTTGATGTTTATGGCTTCCGTGTATGGAAAAAATTCGTCAAACACTATTCTGACGCAGTAATATTATGCAATTACGACGTCAATCTGCATTTGAGAGACAATATTGTTAAATTACAATCTCTTACACACAACCAGTTTTCTTCTCCATGGTTTACAAACCTTTTCAAATATGCACGGTAGAAAAGCGGGTACGAAGAAGAAAGACCACCCAACTTCGAAAATCCGGTAGAATTTTGCTTTTCACAAAATGTACCGACATGCGATATATGCGGCGAAGCAGCTATTATCACTTGTGCGTGGTGTAAAAAATCTCTTTGTTTCAAACACTTTTATCATGACTATCATTATTGCACTAAGTATAATCCATAAAAAACATAGAGTTAAAACGTTTCTTAAATGAGTAAGTGTGAAGACACCATTCCGATTGTGTTGTAATCTCAAAGGCAGTACGTGGCGGGGGAGAATTTCTTCGTAAATATACAATTGTAATCCAGTTGCTTCCCGAAGCACGAAGTCAGTCCGTGATTGCGATCCTTGCCTCTGCCCACATTAGTGGAAAACTGAAGAGTGATTTTTCACAAGTAATTCACGAATTATTGCAATAAAGAACACGCCATTTATTGCTGTACTCATCATTATCATCATGAACTTCTAGTAGTCGAAGAATACAACATTTTTCCCTTTCGAACTTTATTTTTATTTCGGCCCGTTCACGAGCTATAGAAAGAACGAAGTTTTTAAGAATGCGTTGACCCCTTAAGAGTGTCGTTCCGCCAAAACGAGAAAATCTGTATCGAGTATTTTGACTGATTGTACTTTCTTTGTAACCCATTTTTATTCCTACTAATTTTCGTCCATGCCGCACGGTAAGAACTTTGAACGTTTGCCTTTTGAGCGGCGGACCGTTGGGGGGGGGGGGCTGGAATGTTACAAATATGCAATTGCGTCATAACACGAACATATATTGATGTGAATTTAGACCGAAATGCCAAAGGGCTAGCTGATTATACGATGCTCTCGGCAAAAAAATCGACAGGCAGTTTCAACCCCTTAATTGTGAGATATCGGAAAAAGAAAAAATCCGCATCCGCACTTTTCCATTCTCTACATGTATGCAAATTTACATCCCAATCGATTAAAAATTCTCGGAGATACGGTTGAAAAAATGGCATTTTTGCAATAAACAATATGAAAATTGTTGCTATCTGCATCATTCTCATCTCCAATGTACACGAAAAAATAAACATTGTTGCAATTTGAAGTTTTTTCATATTTCGTACCGTTAAAACGTTATCGTCGAAAAATGAAAAACACCCCAATTTTCGAGGGTGCTTTTCAACCCTCAAAAATCGGGTTCCGCCGATATAAAAAACTACGTGTCACCTATTTTTACCCATTTTACAAGCATGCCAAATTTCATCGAAATCGGTGACATCGACTTCGCAATGTTTCCTTGTGAGTTAACTAGATGTCACACGAAACTAACGCTACCCCCACTCCACTGCCATTGTATTGTAGTAGATTGGGGGGAGCTGCGACATGCGAAATGCCTGTGATTGGTTGAAAATTGCCGATTGATGAATAGAGTACATCTGCGGTTAAAAATTGTAATGTAGTGTAAATTACATGTAAATTACGTGTAGAAAGAAAGAGAAAGAGAGAGAGGGGGGGGTGAATGGATAGATGGATGGGTGGATGGATGGATGAATGAATGAATGGATGGATGAATGGATGGATAGATGGACGGATGGTTAGATGGATAGATGCATAGATGGATGGATGCATTTATAGATGGATAGATGCATAGATGGATGGATGGATAGATAGATAGATGGTTGGATTGATAGATGGATATCGACACGTACCTGTTTTTTATTCCCGAAATGTCTAATTACATTTTCAATGCCATGAGATATAGTTGCACTTTGTGTAATATCTGTAGATTTTTTTATATAAACGTGTCCCGGATCAAGAGTTTTGATACGACCGAGTTGGCAATAGAAAATTCGTAACCTGCAGATGATCTTGCATCGACAAAGGTGTTGACCCGAGTCGAAATTTTCAGCCTATTTTAATCCTCCAGATCCTCACAGTGGTAGGAGATAAAGGCAGTAAAATAGCATCGTATTCAATATAAAATGAGCTCCTACTTAACGCCTAGAACGGGAACAAATTTCCCTTTTCTCCACTTGCAGGCGCTAAGGAGGACGTCGATTGGCACACGTATACACGCACACGCATACACTCTATTATGCATATAGAGATACATATGCCTGAATACGCGCATGCGCAGACACACGTATATACCCGCACACATACATGCCTAAGCATACACCAACACACGTATCTAGTACCTATACGTATGCATGCGTGTCTGCTATAGGGATCCGCGTATACATGCATACGTGAGGGCAATTCCTATCAAAAATATTGTAACTATTTGCCCAAGATCCATTTCTTCCACTTTGGAGAGTTGCTGGAGCTGCAGGGGCAAGTTTGAAGCGAATGCGAAAGGTTCGCTGGGTGGAGATAATGGAAAGGCCATTGGAAAAGTAGCCCTCTACGGCGAACGCGCGGTCCTTCCTAGTCCAACGCATGACGGTTACTGAAAACTATCAGACCCGCTGTTTCGAATGCGACCATCCCCACCCTCGTTTCGTCGAAACAGCCAAATACGCGATAGGTTCAAACGCAATCAAAAGAGGAGCTGCAACGACTTCAGCTAGGTTAGGTAGGAGTATAAGAGCCTATGCAGGAGGTAAGCAGCAAAGAACGAGCATGTGGCGGCCCATAGTAGGACTTCTAGCAGTAAACAGAGTCAAGTGAGGCTGACATAGGATCAAAGGCCTTTAAAGTAGGCTGAAAATTTCGACTCGGGGAGACCTCGATCGGACCGCTAGATTCGAGTTGGTCGTGATCGGTAGAACACAACACGTGAAAATGTACCTTTTTTTATTCCTCGCTAAAATGCATCAAGCAGGCGCTTATTTCATGTAAAATCGTTTGGTAGTCACGAATTTTCAAGGCCCATTCTGGTCCAGGACTTGTTGAGCCCAGGAGATGGGTTTTTTAAAAATAAACGTGTCCAGGATCGAGAGTTTTGGTCGATCGAGTTCTTCCTGGAATATCCGTTATTAGCGGATGATTTTGCATCGACTTCTTACTTGATGATTGCGTGAAGCTAGCGGGATCAGGTGAATTGACGTAAGCCATAAGTCCAGTTGCCTGACCATCGCCCGAAGGTAGCCGGATCAGGCGAATTTATGCAAGCCGTAAGTCCGTTTGCCTGACTAAGGTAAATGGCCCAGTAATCGTCACCTGAAGCAGATCGCTTGACTTTGCAAATTTATATAGCTCAACTACACTCAGAAAAAAGATTTATTAACGACAAAGAATTTTGTCTCCCGGCGAATAAGTTTTCTTATTCGTATGTCGGCCTACTACGATTGTATTAACAGCTAAGAACATTTTTTATTTAACTTTATGTTTAAGATTTACTAAGAATTTTTCTTAACATCTAATACGATATATAAGTTAGAAGAAATAGGTCTTTTATGTCCGACAAATAGAGTTTTTCTTAACATCTAATAGGATTCTTCATAATCCCCCAGCTGGTTTTCTTCGAGGAATTGTGTCATTTCGTCCGTCATTATTTTTTCACTTGATCGTTTTTTTCTCACTTAATATTCTTACTTACACTCAAATCATTCCTCACTGTCGAGTTTCTCACTTCCGAAACGCAACACTGACACTTGTGCCAAAAGCATTGGCATAGGAAGAAGCTACATGGTAAGCGTATGCGTGAGCTACATCTAACGAGCGGCCTGCTGTCGGGCCCGTCGCGTTGAAGGGCAAAGTGCGCATGCGCGCATTAGTATCATAGTCGCGAAATAAGAGGTTTTCGTGATTGGAAAGTAGTATTTATTTGATTTAAGGAAATATTTATTCAAATTTTCTATTTTAAATATGGCTTTTAATTGATGCGAAAAATCGGCACGTAAAGAGACATATTTAGTGACGCCGAATAAATTCTGTAGTTACAATCACATAAAAACTGTCTCCATACGAGTAAACGTTTATTAATTTCTAAGAAATTATGTTCTAATGTGCCAATTTATTGAAACATAATAAATCTTTTTTCTGAGTGTAGGAAAGTGAATAAAAGTTATTCTAATTCGTTCTTAATCAGTATTTTATTACGAAGAAGAAGGTCGTTGTGAAATTTCCGTGCCTGGTATAGTTTTCGAGAAAATATTTCGCAAAGGTTATAAGATGCTATTGTACGAGTCATCGTCATGCCGTCATGACAGTTGGTCTGGTAATCGCCATGGCAACGTCCCACTAATCGTCACATGCGTTCAAACTGCTTTGAGGCCTTATACAGGGTGATTCAGTTCAGGTCGTGCATCCGGCAACTACCGATGCTGGACGATGTTCGGAACGAAGCTACTTAGCCGATTTTTTTAATTCGCAATAGCTTTTAAATAGAAAGCAATAGAATTCTGGAATTCTAGGCCAATCAGAATCGCCGTTACGTACGCGTTGGGCGACGCCTCAGTGTCGAGTTATCAAGGCACCGATTCTAAACATTTGAAAAAGTGGCAGAGTTCAGACGGAATTTCGTATCGCGAACGCGAAAGTTCTTTTGTTCGAACCGAAGTTTGCTGTCCTTCTCTATCAAATGATGAAGCAACGAGTGATCGGCGTTTGTCACATGTGCAATGAATTATGCTGTAACGTCCAGTTCTTTTATTAAAACAATATTTTTATCCAAACATACGTAGATTTTAGGTTCTCGGATAATTCGAATGGGATAAATAAGTCATATGATGTAACGCTCGGTCCCGGCGATATATTTGATGAACTGCCACCGCCGATTAAACCTTCGTGAACAATTTAAAAAAACGCATCTAGAAATGTAGAGTGCGCATTGCTCAGCTTTAAATGTTTCAGAGAGTTGAAAATAATTACTCGACAAAACAGGAGGGAAAGGTTTTGCTGATCGCAACGCAAATTAAAAATGCAGAAAAAATACACAGAAAAAAGTTGACTACTAACGGATAATGGGAAAAAAGGAATTGAAAAAGACTCGGAAGTTAAATGGAATACCCTCTGCAATCATAGATCATTGCGCAAAACATTGGCTTCATTTCGTTACGTAGCCGAGTGCAATGGTAGCTGTTCGGAAGCGCTCTTTTGAGCTTTGAGCCGACCACTGTAAATATGATTCCCATAAACAGACGTGAAACATTATTTTAACGAATGGTCTTGCATATTGGATTCGTCTCGACACTGGAAAAAAATTATTGTATGCGTATTTATCAAACTTAAAGAAAAATTAAAGTCGGATCTCATGGAAATCTCCGTTTGGATCAATATTTTTTACAGTTGGGGATAAATACAAGTGCGAATGCAAGTGGTCTCGTTGTGGAACAATCTCTACAATCAGAAAACATTGAGCAAGACATTGGTTTCATTTCTTTTCATAGTCCACTGCAGCAGTAGTAGTTCTGAAACGATATTCTGGATATCGAGGGAGGTGAAATTTTAGAATCATGCATAGGAAACGAATCCAAACAATGTGAACCTTTTGAGGTTGATGATCCATCTCGATCCGATAAAAAAAACGGTTGAAACAGGCGTATTAATCAACGTTAAATCTCATGTGAATTTCTCGTCGAATCGACGACTTTCAAATCAGGAACCGGATCCGAGTCTGCATGCAAGTGGTTCTCTTGTGGAATAATGACTATAAACTGAGAACGTCGCGGCGAGCATCGGATTCGTTCACGTTCATAGTCCACGGCAGCAGTAGCAGTCCTCAACGGCTATTTTCGTGGCGAGAGTGAAACATTTCAAAAAACCACCCACTGGGAACGAGTCCGAAAAGTCTCAAGGTTATTTCGATAATGAAACACAAAACAGAATTTGAATGGACCGTTTTATATGTTGGATTCATCTCGATTCGATCAAAAACAAACGGTTGAAACAGGCTTATTTATCAACGTTGAATCTCATGTGAATTTTCGTCCGAATCGACGACTTTTAAATCGGGAAACGAATCCGAGTCTGCATGCACGTGTTTCTGTTGTGGAATAATCCCGACAAACTGAGAACGCCGCGCCGAGCATCGGATTCGTTCAGGATCATAGTCCACAGCAGCAATAGTAGTCCTCAACGGCTATTTTCGTGCCGAGGGTGAAACATTTTTAAAAATCACCTTCTGGGAACGAATCCGAACAGTGTCAAGGTTATTTCGATAACGAAACACAAAACAGAATTTGAATGGACCGTTTTACATATTGGATTCGTCTCGATTCGATAAAAAAAAACGGATGAAACAGGCGTATTTGTCAACGTCGAATCTCATGTGAATTTCGGTTCGAATCGACGACTTTTATATCGGGAAACGAATCCCAGTATGCATGCAAGTGCTTTTGTTGTGGAATAATCCCTACAAACTGAGAATGCCGCGCCGAGCATCGAATTCGTTCACGTTCATAGTCCACAGCAGCAGTAGTAGTCCTCAACGGCTATTTTCGTGCCAAGAGTGAAACATTTTAAAAAATCACCCACTGGGAACGAGTCCGAACAGTCTGAAGGTTATTGCGATAATCAGACACAAAACAGAATTCGAATGGACCGTTTTACACATTGGATTCGTCTCGATTCGATAAAAAACAAACCGTTGAAACAGGTGTATTTATCAACGTCCAATGTCATGTGAATTTCCTTTCGAATAGACAACTTTTAAATCCGGAAACGAATCCGAGTCTGCATGCAAGTGTTTCTGTTAAGGAATAATCCCTACAAACTGAGAACTCCGCGCCGAGCATCGGATTCGTTCACGTTCATAGTCCACAGCAGCAGTAGTAGTCCTCAACGGCTTTTTTCGTGCCGAGGGTGAAACATTATTTAAAATCACCTTCTGAGAACGAATCCGAAAAGTCTCAAGGTTATTTCGATAATAAAACAAAACAGAATTTGAATAGACCGTTTTCATTTTGGATTCATCTCGGTCCGATAAAAAACATACATCTGAAACAGGCGTATTTATCAACGTCGAATCTTATGTGAATTTTTGTTCGAATCGACGACTTTTAAATCGGGAAACGAATCCGAGTCTCCATGCAAGTGTTTCTGTTGTGCAATAATCCCTACAAACTGAGAACGCAGCGCCGATGATCGGATTCGTTCACGTTCATAGTCCACAGCAGCAGTAGTAGTCCTCAATGGCTATTTTCGTGCCGAGGTGATACATTTTTTTAAATTACCCACTGGGAACGATTTCGAACAGTCTCAAGGTTATTTCGATAATAACACAAAACAGCATTTGAATAGACCGTTTTCATTTTGGATTCATCTCGGTCCGATAAAAAAAGCGGTTGAAACAGGCGTATTGATCAACGTCGAATCTCATGTGAATTTCTGTTCGAATCGACGACTTTTTAATCGGGAAGCGAATCCGAGTATGCATGGAAGTTTTTTTGTTCAGGAATAATCCCTACAAACTGACAACGCCGCGTCGAGCATCGGATTCGTTCACGTTCATAGTCCACGGCAGCAGTAGTAGTCCGCAACGGCTTTGATCGTGCCGAGGGTGAAACATTTTAAAAAATCAGCTACTGGGAATGAATCCGAAAAGTCTCAAGGTTATTTCGATAATAAAACACAAAATAGATTCGTCTCGATCCGATAAAAAACATACAGTTGAAACAGGCGTATTTATCATCGTCGAATCTCGTTGGAATTTTCGTTCGAATCGACGACTTTTAGATCGGGAAACGAATCCGAGTCTGCCTGCATGTGTTTCTGTTGTGGAATAATCCCTACAAACTGGGAACGCCGCGCCAAGCATCGGATTCGTTCACGTACATAGTCCACAGCAGCAGTAGTAATCCTCAACGGCTATTTTCGTGTCGAGGGTGATGAATTTTAGAAAATAACTCACTGGGAACGATTCCGAACCATCTCAAGGTCATTTCGATAATTAAAAACAAAACAGAATTTGAATAGACCGTCTTACATATTGGAATTGTCTCGATTCGATAAAAAAAACGGTTGGAACAGGCGTATTTATCAACGTCGAATCTCATGTGAATTGTCGTTCGAATCGATGACTTTTAAATCGGGAAACGAATCCGAGTCTGCATGCAAGTGTTTCTGTTGAGGAATAATTCATACAAACTGTGAACGCCGCGCCGAGCATCGGATTCGCTCACGTTCATAGTCCACAGCAGCAGTAGTAGTCCTCAACGGCTATTTTCATGCCGAGGGTGATACATTTTTAAAAATTACCCACTGGGAACGATTCCGAACAGTCTCAAGGTTATTTCGGTAATGAAACAAAACAGAATTTGAATAGACCGTTTTCATTTTGGATCCATCTCGGTCCGATAAAAAAAAGCGGTTGAAACAGGCGTATTTATCAACGTCGAATCTCATGTGAATTTCTGTTCGAATCGACGACTTTTAAATCGGGAAACGAATCCGAGTATGCATGCAAGTGTTTTTGTTGTGAAATAATCCCTACAAACTGAGAACGCCGCGTCGAGCATCGGATTCGTTCACGTTCATAGTCCACAGCAGCAGTAGTTGTCGTCAACGGCGATTTTCGTGCCGAGGGTGTTACATTTTAAAAAATCACCTTCTGGAAACGAATCCGAACAGTCTCAAGGTTATTTCGATAATGAAACACAAAACAGAATTTGAATGGATCGGTTTTCATATTGGATTCGTCTCGGTCCGATAAAAAAAGCGGTTGAAACAGGCGTATTTATCAACGTCGAATCTCATGTGAATTTTCGTTCGAATCGACGACTTTTAAATCACGAAACGAATCCGAGTATGCATGCAAGTGTTTTTGTTGTGAAATAACCCCTACAAACTGAGAACGCCGCGTCGAGCATCGGATTCGTTCACGTTCATAGTCCACAGCAGCAGTAGTAGTCCTCAATGGCTATTTTCGTTCCGAGGTGATACATTTTGAAAAAATCACCTTCTGGGAACGAATCCGAACAGTCTCAAGGTTATTTCGATAATGAAATACAAAACATAATTTGAATAGACCGTTTTTCGTATTGGATTCGTCTCGATCCGATAAAAAAAACCGGTGGAAACAGGCGTATTTATCAACGTCGAATCTCATGTGAATTTCGGTTCGAATCGACGACTTTTAAATCGGGAAACGAATCCGAGTATGCATGCAAGTGTTTTTGTTATGGAATAATCCCTACAAACTGAGAATGCCGCGCCGAGCATCGGATTCGTTCACGTTCATAGTCCACACCAGCAGTAGCAGTCCTCAACGGCTTTTTTCGTGCCGAGAGTGAAACAATTTTTAAAATCACCTTCTGTGGACGAATCCGAACACTCTCAGGGTTATTTCGATAATGAAACCCAAAACTGAATTTGAATGGACCGATTTTCATATTGGATTCGTCTCGATCCGATAAAAAAACATACAATTGAAACAGGCGTATTTATCAACGTCGAATCTCATGTGCATTTTTGTTCGAATAGACGACTTTTAAATCGGGAAACGAATCCGAGTCTCCATGCAAGTGTTTCTGTTGTGCAATAATCCCTACAAACTGAGAACGCCGCGCCGAGGATCGGATTCGTTCACGTTCATAGTCCACAGTAGCAGTAGTAGTCCTCAATAGCTATTTTCGTGCCGAGGTGATACATTTTTAAAAAATCACCTTCTGAGACCGAATCCGAACAGTCTCAAGGTTATTTCGATAATGAAATACAAAACATAATTTGAATGGACCGCTTTTCATATTGGATTCGTCTCAATCCGATTTTAAAAAAAACCGGTTGAAACAGGCGTATTTATCAACGTCGAATCTCATGTGAATTTCTGTTCGAATCGACGACTTTTAAATCGGGAAACGAATCCGAGTATGCATGCAAGTGTTTTTGTTATGGGATAATCCCTACAAACTGAGAATGCCGCGCCGAGCATCGGATTCGTTCACGTTCATAGTCCACACCAGCAGTAGTAGTCCTCAACGGCTATTTTCCTGCCGAGAGTTAAACATTTTAAAAAATCACTCACTGGGAACGAGTCCGAACAGTCTCAAGGTTATTTCGATAATTAAACACAAAACAGAATTTGAATGGCCCGTTTTACATATTGGATTCGTCTCGATTCGATAAAAAACAAACGGTTGAAACAGGCGTATTTATCAACGTCGAATCTCATGTGAATTTTCGTTGGAATCGACGACTATTAAATCGGGTAACGAATCCGAGTCTGCATGCAAGTGTTTCTGTTGTGGAATAATCCCTACAAACTGAGAACGCCGCGTCGAGCATCGGATTCGTTCACGTTCATAGGCCACGGCAGCAATTGTAGTCCTCAACGGCTTTGATCGTGCCGAGGGTGAAACATTTTTAAAAATCACCCACTGGGAACCAGTCCGAAAAGTCTCAAGGTTATTTCGATAATGAAACACAAAATAGATTCATCTCGATCCGATAAAAAACATACAGTTGAAACAGGCGTATTTATCAACGTCGAATCTCGTTGGAATTTTCGTTCGAATCGACGACTTTTAAATCGGGAAACGAATCCGAGTCTGCCTGCATGTGTTTCTGTTGTGGAATAATCCCTACAAACTGGGAACGCCGCGCCAAGCATCGGATTCGTTCACGTTTATAGTCCACAGTAGCTGTAGTAGTCTTCAACGGCTATTTTCGTGCCGAGGGTGATACATTTTTAAAAATTACCCACTGGGAACGATTCCGAACAGTCTCAAGGTTATTTCGATAATTGAACACAAAACAGAATCTGAATGGACCGTTTTACCATTGAATTTGTCTCGATTCGATAAAAAACAAACGGTTGAAACAGGCGTATTTATCAACGCCGAATCTCATGTGAATTTTCATTCGAATCGATGACTTTTAAATCGGGAAACGAATCCGAGTATGCATGCAAGTGTTTTTGTTATGGAATAATCCCTACAAACTGAGAATGCCGCGCCGAGCATCGGATTCGTTCACGTTCATAGCCGTTGAGGACTACTACTGCTGCCGTAGACTATGAACGTGAACGAATCCGATGCTCGACGCGGCATTGTCAGTTTGTAGGGAACCTCAACAAAAACACTTGCATGCATACTCGAATTCGCTTCCCGATTTAAAAGTCGTCGATTCGAACTGAAATTCACATGATATTCGACGTTGATAAATACGCCGATAAATATTTCAACCGCTTTTTTAATCGGACCGAGACGAATCCAATATGAAAACCGATCATTTCAAATTCTGTTTTGTGTTTCACTATCGAAATAACCTTGAGACTGTTCGGATTCGTTTCCAGAAGGGGATTTTTTTAAATGTAACACCCTCGGCACGAAACTAGCCGTTGAGGACTACTACCGCTGCTGTCGACTATGAACGTGAACGAATCCGATGCTCGACGCGGCGTTCTCAGTTTGTATGGATTATTCCACAACAAAAACATTTGCATGCATACTCGGATTCGTTTCCCGATTTAAAAGTTGTCGATTCGAACAGAAATTCATATGAGATTTGACGTTGATAAATACGCCTGTTTCAACCGCTTTTTTTTATCGGACCGAGATGAATCCAAAATGAAACCGGTTTATTCAAATTCTGTTTTGATTCATTATGGAAATAAACTTGAGACTGTTCGAATTCGTCCACAGAAGGTGATTTTAAAAAATGTTTCACCCTCGGCACGAAAAAAGCTGTTGAGGACTACTACTGCTGCTGTGGACTATGAACGTGAACGAATCCGATGCTCGGCGCGGCGTTCTCAGTTTGTAGGGATTATTTCTTAACAGAAACACTTGCATGCAGACTCGGATTCGTTTCCCGATTTAAAAGTCGTCGATTCGAAAATAAATTCACATGAGATTCGACATTGATAAATACGCCTGTTTCAACCGTTTGTTTTTTATCGAATCGAGACGAATCCAATATGTAAAACGGTCCATTCAAATTCTGTTTTGTGTTTAATTATCGAAATAACCTTGAGATGCTTCGGACTCGTTCCCAGTGAGTGATTTTTTAAAATGTTTCACTCTCGGCACGAAAATAGCCGTTGAGGACTACTACTGCTGGTGTGGACTATGAACGTGAACGAATCCGATGCTCGGCGCGGCATTCTCAGTTTGTAGGGATTATTCCATAACAAAAACACTTGCATGCATACTCGGATTCGTTTCCCGATTTAAAAGTCATCGATTCGAACGAAAATTCACATGAGATTCAGCGTTGATAAATACGCCTGTTTCAACCGTTTGTTTTTTATCGAATCGAGACAAATTCAATAGTAAAACGGTCCATTCAGATTCTGTTTTGTGTTTAAATATCGAAATGACCTTGAGACGGTTCGGATTCGTTCCCAGTGGGTAATTTTTAAAAATGTATCACCCTCGGCACGAAAATAGCCGTTGAGGACTACTACTGCTGCTGTGGACTATGAACGTGAACGAATCCGATGCCTGGCGCGGCGTTCTCAATTTGTAGCGATTATTCCACAATAGAAACACATGCATGCAGACTCGGATTCGTTTCCCGATTTAAAAGTCGTCGATTCGAACAGAAGTTCACATGAGATTCGACGTTGATAAATACGCCTGTTTCAACCGGTTTTTTTTATCGGATCGAGAGGAATCCAATACGAAAAATGGTCCATTCAAATTATGTTTTGAATTTCATTATCGAAATAACCTTGAGACTGTTCGGATTCGTTCCCAGAAGGTGATTTTTGAAAAATGTATCACCTCGGCACGAAAATAGCCATTGCGGACTACTACTCCTGCTGTGGACTATGAACGTGAACGAATCCGATCCTCGGTGCGGCGTTCTCAGTTTGTAGGGATTATTGCACAACAGAAACACTTGCATGGAGACTCGGATTCGTTTCCCGATTTAAAAGTCGTCGATTCGAACGAAAATTCCAACGAGATTCGACGTTGATAAATACGCCTGTTTCAACTGTATGTTTTTTTTATCGGATCGAGACGAATCCAATATGAAAACCGGTCCATTCAAATTCTGTTTTGTGTTTCATTATGGAAATAACCTTGAGACTGTTCGAATTCGTCCACAGAAGGTGATTTTAAAAAATGTTTCACCCTCGGCACGAAAAAAGCCGTTGAGGACTACTACTGCTGCTGTGGACTATGAACGTGAACGAATCCGATGCTCGGCGCGGCGTTCTCAGTTTGTAGGGATTATTCCTTAACAGAAACACTTGCATGCAGACTCGGATTCGTTTCCCGATTTAAAAGTCGTCGATTCGAAAATAAATTCACATGAGATTCGACATTGATAAATACGCCTGTTTCAACCGTTTGTTTTTTATCGAATCGAGACGAATCCAATATGTAAAACGGTCCATTCAAATTCTGTTTTGTGTTTAATTATCGAAATAACCTTGAGATGCTTCGGACTCGTTCCCAGTGAGTGATTTTTTAAAATATTTCACTCTCGGCACGAAAATAGCCGTTGAGGACTACTACTGCTGGTGTGGACTATGAACGTGAACGAATCCGATGCTCGGCGCGGCATTCTCAGTTTGTAGGGATTATTCCATAACAAAAACACTTGCATGCATACTCGGATTCGTTTCCCGATTTAAAAGTCGTCGATTCGAACAGAAATTCACATGATATTCGACGTTGATAAATACGCCGATAAATATTTCAACCGCTTTTTTTATCGGACCGAGACGAATCCAATATGAAAACCGATCCATTCAAATTCTCTTTTGTGTTTCATTATCGAAATAACCTTGAGACTGTTCGGATTCGTTTTCAGAAGGTGATTTTTAAAAATGTAACACCCTCGGCACGAAACTAGCCGTTGAGGACTACTACCGCTGCTGTGGACTATGAACGTGAACGAATCCGATGCTCGATGCGGCGTTCTCAGTTTGTATGGATTATTCCACAACAAAAACACTTGCATGCATACTCGGATTCGTTTCCCGATTTAAAAGTCGTCGATTCGAACAGAAATTTACATGAGATTTGACGTTGATAAATACGCCTGTTTCAACCGCTTTTTTTATCGGACCGAGATGAATCCAAAATGAAAACGGTTTATTCAAATTCTGTTTTGTTTCATTATCGAAATAACCTTGAGACTGTTCGGAATCGTTCCCAGTGGGTAATTTTTTAAAATGTATCACACTCGGCATGAAAATAGCCGTTGAGGACTACTACTGCTGCTGTGGACTATGAACGTGAACGAATCCGATGCCTGGCGCGGCGTTCCCAGTATGTAGGGATTATTCCACAACAGAAACACATGCATGCAGACTCGGATTCGTTTCCCGATTTAAAAGTCGTCGATTCGAACAGAAATTCACATGAGATTCGACGTTGATAAATACGCCTGTTTCAACCGGTTTTTTTAATCAGATCGAGACGAATCCAATATGAAAACCGATCCATTCAAATTCTGTTTTGTGTTTCATTATCGAAATAATCTTGAGACTGTTCGGATTCGTTTCCAGAAGGTGATTTTTTAAAATGTAACACCCTCGGCACGAAAATCGCCGTTGAGGACTACTACTGCTGCTGTGGACTATGAACGTGAACGAATCCGATGCTCGACGCGGCGTTTTCAGTTTGTAGGGATTATTTCACAACAAAAACACTTGCATGCATACTCGGATTCGTTTCCCGATTTAAAAGTCGTTGATTCGAACAGAAATTAACATGAGATTCGACGTTGATAAATACGCATGTTTCAACCGCTTTTTTTTTATCGGACCGAGATGGATTCAAAATGATAACGGTCTATTCAAATTCTGTTTTGTTTCATTATCGAAAGAACCTTGAGACTGTTCGGAATCGTTCCCAGTGGGTAATTTTTAAAAATGTATCACCCTCGGCATGAAACTAGCCGTTGAGGACTACTACTGCTGCTGTGGACTATAAACGTGAACGAACCCGATGCTTGGCGCGGCTTTCACAGTTTGTACGAATTATTCCACAACAGAAACACTTGCATGCAGACTCGGATTCGTTTCCCGATTTAAAAGTCATAGATTCGAACGAAAATTCACATGAGATTCGACGTTGATAAATACGCCTGTTCCAACCGTTTTTTTTTATCGAATCGAGACAAATCCAATATGTAAAACGGTCCATTCAAATTCTGTTTTGTGTTTATCTATCGAAATGACCTTGAGACTGCTCGGAATCGTTCCCAGTGAGTAATTTTCTAAAATGTATCACCCTCGGCACGAAAATAGCCGTTGAGGACTACTACTGCTGCTGTGGACTAGGAAAGTGAACGAATCCGATGCTCGGCGCGGCGTTCACAGTTTGTAGGGATTATTCCATAACAAAAACACTTGCATGCATACTCGGATTCGTTTCCCGATTTAAAAGTCATCGATTCGAACGAAAATTCACATGAGATTCAGCGTTGATAAATACGCCTGTTTCAACCGTTTGTTTTTTATCGAATCGAGACAAATTCAATAGTAAAACGGTCCATTCAGATTCTGTTTTGTGTTTAAATATCGAAATGACCTTGAGACGGTTCGGAATCGTTCCCAGTGGGTAATTTTTAAAAATGTATCACCCTCGGCACGAAAATAGCCGTTGAGGACTACTACTGCTGCTGTGGACTATGAACGTGAACGAATCCGATGCCTGGCGCGGCGTTCTCAATTTGTAGCGATTATTCCACAACAGAAACACATGCATGCAGACTCGGATTCGTTTCCCGATTTAAAAGTCGTCGATTCGAACAGAAATTCACATGAGATTCGACGTTGATAAATACGCCTGTTTCAACCGGTTTTTTTTATCGGATCGAGACGAATCCAATACGAAAAATGGTCCATTCAAATTATGTTTTGTATTTCATTATCGAAATAACCTTGAGACTGTTCGGATTCGTTCCCAGAAGGTGATTTTTGAAAAATGTATCACCTCGGCACGAAAATAGCCATTGCGGACTACTACTCCTGCTGTGGACTATGAACGTGAACGAATCCGATCCTCGGTGCGGCGTTCTCAGTTTGTAGGGATTATTGCACAACAGAAACACTTGCATGGAGACTCGGATTCGTTTCCCGATTTAAAAGTCGTCGATTCGAACGAAAATTCCAACGAGATTCGACGTTGATAAATACGTCTGTTTCAACTGTATGTTTTTTTTATCGGATCGAGACGAATCCAATATGAAAACCGGTCCATTCAAATTCTGTTTTGTGTTTCATTATGGAAATAACCTTGAGACTGTTCGAATTCGTCCACAGAAGGTGATTTTAAAAAATGTTTCACCCTCGGCACGAAAAAAGCCGTTGAGGACTACTACTGCTGCTGTGGACTATGAACGTGAACGAATCCGATGCTCGGCGCGGCGTTCTCAGTTTGTAGGGATTATTCCTTAACAGAAACACTTGCATGCAGACTCGGATTCGTTTCCCGATTTAAAAGTCGTCGATTCGAAAATAAATTCACATGAGATTCGACATTGATAAATACGCCTGTTTCAACCGTTTGTTTTTTATCGAATCGAGACGAATCCAATATGTAAAACGGTCCATTCAAATTCTGTTTTGTGTTTAATTATCGAAATAACCTTGAGATGCTTCGGACTCGTTCCCAGTGAGTGATTTTTTAAAATATTTCACTCTCGGCACGAAAATAGCCGTTGAGGACTACTACTGCTGGTGTGGACTATGAACGTGAACGAATCCGATGCTCGGCGCGGCATTCTCAGTTTGTAGGGATTATTCCATAACAAAAACTCTTGCATGCATACTCGGATTCGTTTCCCGATTTAAAAGTCGTCGATTCGAACAGAAATTCACATGATATTCGACGTTGATAAATACGCCGATAAATATTTCAACCGCTTTTTTTATCGGACCGAGACGAATCCAATATGAAAACCGATCCATTCAAATTCTCTTTTGTGTTTCATTATCGAAATAACTTTGAGACTGTTCGGATTCGTTTTCAGAAGGTGATTTTTAAAAATGTAACACCCTCGGCACGAAACTAGCCGTTGAGGACTACTACCGCTGCTGTGGACTATGAACGTGAACGAATCCGATGCTCGATGCGGCGTTCTCAGTTTATATGGATTATTCCACAACAAAAACACTTGCATGCATACTCGGATTCGTTTCCCGATTTAAAAGTCGTCGATTCGAACAGAAATTTACATGAGATTTGACGTTGATAAATACGCCTGTTTCAACCGCTTTTTTTATCGGACCGAGATGAATCCAAAATGAAAACGGTTTATTCAAATTCTGTTTTGTTTCATTATCGAAATAACCTTGAGACTGTTCGGAATCGTTCCCAGTGGGTAATTTTTTAAAATGTATCACACTCGGCATGAAAATAGCCGTTGAGGACTACTACTGCTGCTGTGGACTATGAACGTGAACGAATCCGATGCCTGGCGCGGCGTTCCCAGTATGTAGGGATTATTCCACAACAGAAACACATGCATGCAGACTCGGATTCGTTTCCCGATTTAAAAGTCGTCGATTCGAATAGAAATTCACATGAGATTCGACGTTGATAAATACGCCTGTTTCAACCGGTTTTTTTAATCAGATCGAGACGAATCCAATATGAAAACCGATCCATTCAAATTCTGTTTTGTGTTTCATTATCGAAATAACCTTGAGACTGTTCGGATTCGTTTCCAGAAGGTGATTTTTTAAAATGTAACACCCTCGGCACGAAAATCGCCGTTGAGGACTACTACTGCTGCTGTGGACTATGAACGTGAACGAATCCGATGCTCGACGCGGCGTTTTCAGTTTGTAGGGATTATTTCACAACAAAAACACTTGCATGCATACTCGGATTCGTTTCCCGATTTAAAAGTCGTTGATTCGAACAGAAATTAACATGAGATTCGACGTTGATAAATACGCATGTTTCAACCGCTTTTTTTTTATCGGACCGAGATGGATTCAAAATGATAACGGTCTATTCAAATTCTGTTTTGTTTCATTATCGAAAGAACCTTGAGACTGTTCGGAATCGTTCCCAGTGGGTAATTTTTAAAAATGTATCACCCTCGGCATGAAACTAGCCGTTGAGGACTACTACTGCTGCTGTGGACTATAAACGTGAACGAACCCGATGCTTGGCGCGGCTTTCACAGTTTGTACGAATTATTCCACAACAGAAACACTTGCATGCAGACTCGGATTCGTTTCCCGATTTAAAAGTCATAGATTCGAACGAAAATTCACATGAGATTCGACGTTGATAAATACGCCTGTTCCAACCGTTTTTTTTTTATCGAATCGAGACAAATCCAATATGTAAAACGGTCCATTCAAATTCTGTTTTGTGTTTATCTATCGAAATGACCTTGAGACTGCTCGGAATCGTTCCCAGTGAGTAATTTTCTAAAATGTATCACCCTCGGCACGAAAATAGCCGTTGAGGACTACTACTGCTGCTGTGGACTATGAACGTGAACGAATCCGATGCTTGGCGCGGCGTTCCCAGTTTGTAGGGTTTATTCCACAACAAAAACACATGCATGCAGACTTGGATTCGTTTCCCGATCTAAAAGTCGTCGATTCGAACGAAAATTCCAACGAGATTCGACGTTGATAAATACGCCTGTTTCAACTGTATGTTTTTTATCCGATCGAGACGAATCTATTTTGTGTTTCATTATCGAAATAACCTTGAGACTTTTCGGAATCGTTACCAGTGGGTGATTTTTTAAAATGTTTCACCCTCGGCACGATCAAAGCCGTTGAGGACTACTACTGCTGCTGTGGACTAGGAAAGTGAACGAATCCGATGCTCGGCGCGGCGTTCACAGTTTGTAGGGATTATTCCACAACAGAAACTCCTGCATGCAGACTCGGATTCGTTTCCCGATTTAAAAGTCATCAGTGCGAACGAAAATTCACATGAGATTCGACGTTGATAAATTCGCCTGTTTGGACCATTTGTTTTTTATCGATTCGAGACACATCCAATATGTAAAACGGTCCATTCAAATTCTGTTTTGTGTTTCATTATCGAAATAGCCTTGACACTGTTCGGATTCGTTCCCAGAAGGTGATTTTTAAAAATGTTTCACCCTCGGCACGAAAATAGCGGTTGAGGACTACTACTCCTGCTGTGGACTATGATCGTGACCGAATCCGATTCTCGGCGCGGCGTTCTCAGTTTGTCGTGATTATTCGACAACAGAAACACGTGCATGCAGACTCGGAATCGTTTCCCGATTTAAAAGTCGTCGATTCGGACGAAAATTCACATGAGATTCGACGTTGATAAATATGCCTGTTTCGACCGTTTGTTTTTGATCGAATCGAGACGAATCCAATATGTAAAACGGTCCATTCAAATTCTGTTTTGTGTTTCATTATCGAAATAACCTTGAGACTTTTCGGACTCGTTCCCAGTGGGTGATTTTTTTAAATGTTTCACTCTCGCCACGAAAATAGCCGTTGAGGACTGCTACTGCTGCCGTGGACTATGAACGTGAACGAATCCGATGCTCGCCGCGACGTTCTCAGTTTGTAGGGATTATTCCACAACAGAACCACTTGCATGCAGACTCGGATCCGTTTCCTGATTTGAAAGTCGTCGATTCGACGATAAATTCACATGAGATTTAACGTTGATTAATACGCCTGTTTCAACCGTTTTTTTATCGGCTCGAGCCGCATCATCAACCTCAAAAGGTTCTCATTGTTTGGATTCGTTTCCTATGCATGATTCTAAAATTCTACCTCCCTCGATATCGAGAATATCGTTTCAGAACTACTACTGCTGCAGTGGACTATGAAAAGAAATGAAACCAATGTCTTGCTCAATGTTTTCTGATTGTAGAGATTGTTCCACAACGAGACCACTTGCATTCGCACTTGTATTCATTCCCAACTGTAAAAAATATTGATCCAAACGGAGATTTCCATGAGATACGACTTTAATTTTTCTTTAAGTATGATAAATACGCATACAATAATTTTTTTCCAGTGTCGAGACGAATCCAATAGGCAAGACCATTCGTTCAAATAATGTTTCACGTTTGTTTATTGGAATCATATTTACAGTGGTCGGCTCAAAGCTCAAAAGAGCTCTTCCGAACAGCTACCATTGCACTCGGCTACGTAACGAAATGAAGCCAATGTTTTGCGCAATGATCTATGATTGCAGAGGGTATTCCATTTAACTTCCGAGTCTTTTTCAATTCCTTTTTTCCCATTATCCGTTAGTAGCCAACTTTTTTCTGTGTATTTTTTTAGGCAAAACCTTTCCCTCCTATTTTGTCGAGTAATTATTTTCAACTCTCTGAAACATTTAAAGCTGAGCAATGCGCACTCTACATTTCTAGATGCGTTTTTTTTTTTAAATTGTTCACGAAGGTTTAATCGGCGGTGGCAGTTCATCAAATATATCGCCGGGACCGAGCGTTACATCATATGACTTATTTATCCCATTCGAATTATCCGAGAACCTAAAATCTACGTATGTTTGGATAAAAATATTGTTTTAATAAAAGAACTGGACGTTACAGCATAATTCATTGCACATGTGACAAACGCCGATCACTCGTTGCTTCATCATTTGATAGAGAAGGACAGCAAACTTCGGTACGAACAAAAGAACTTTCGCGTTCGCGATACGAAATTCCGTCTGAACTCTGCCACTTTTTCAAATGTTTAGAATCGGTGCCTTGATAACCCGACACTGAGGCGTCGCCCAACGCGTACGTAACGGCGATTCTGATTGGCCTAGAATTCCAGAATTCTATTGCTTTCCATTTAAAAGCTATTGCGAATTAAAAAATTCGGCTAAGTAGCTTTGTTCCGAACATCGTCCAGCATCGGTAGTTGCCGGATGCACGACCTGAACTGAATCACCCTGTATACCTTTGAAAAAAATGATTTTTTATTGACTTCAATTATGTATAAACATGTCGAAAATAATATGCAAAAGTTATTTTAGGTGGACATTTTTTTAAGACGTGTAGAAAAATGGTTTTAAAATTTTAAACGCGTTTTTCATGAAGCAATGTTTTCAAAATCGGGCGGACTCGTAAATTCTGCATTTTTTGACCGATTGACTTGAAATTTCAATTATAACGTCTTAGATACATTTTGTAGCGAAGTACACACGATTTTTAAAATTGTTTAACAATTGCGATTTTTGGAAACGAACAAAGGCCGTTGTTTCAGTCGAAAATGCGACTTTCTCAAAAATCGGGCTAGATGTACAAAAATAAATATTTTACAATAATCCTGTGTACTTCGGTAGCAAAAGTCATGCAGATTATGGGGAAAAGAAAATTCTTCTGGCTGCACATGTGCGACTGCAACGAGTCCGCTCGTTGGAGGTACCTACAGATATGTGAAACAAACCCTCTAAACCTCGTTTTGATGGCTTTATAAGTATTTTTTTAATCCTAAAAACCCTTGTTTTCCGACCATTCAACGGTATATAAGGCCTTAACTAATTATGCAAAGGCTCGTAGGACTTTGTTGACTCGATTATGTCTGCATATAGAACGGCAGAATAATTGTTACGCACTCTGTCACAAACTTTATGATTTTTATTAAAACATTTGACAACGAGTTTGAAACATAAATTTCTCTTCCACGGAACTTTATTAATTAAAAAATAAAACAAAGTATTGCCTATTACATCAGAATTATAATTTTTCTTTATTTGTAGTCATTATAAACAACTATTTTTTCATGAAATCACTTTTAATATTATTTTGATCGAGTGCTGTTCCCCTGTGTTCAAGACATACCCAGTTATCGACATGGACAGGACCCAGTAATCGACAACATTTATTTATATGTATTGTGATCCCCCGAAAAAACTCAGGAGAACTATCCGAAAAAAATGCGGTGTGCTTCTGGGCCGGGATTCGAACCCGGGACCTTTCGATTGCCGGTCGACTGCTCTGACCAACTGAGCTACGCCAGCCCGCTTACCCCACCTTTCTCGGATAATCGCTATATGGTAACGCAACGTTACAAACCCCCCTGCCAGAGTCGATCTGGCTCTGGAGGCTCGATTCGAAATTTTTGCCCAAACTATTTCAATACGCAAATGGGTACTACAGACGCGGGGATTGTCTAAGGGACGGAAGGGGGAAGGGGTACTACAGACGCGGTGATTGTCTGAGGGACGGAAGGGGAACTACCGACGCGGGGATTGTCTGAGGGACGGAAGGGGGAAGGGTAAGGGAGTGGCTAGCTCAAGGAGACTCTTCTCAAGGAGGGGATTCTTTTCCACGGCAATCAACGATAATTCGATATTTATCTTGATTATTCTGAGGCCGTGGCCCGCTGTTGGGCGCCATTTGTGATCCCCCGAAAAAACTCAGGAGAACTATCCGAAAAAAATGCAGTGCGCTTCTGGGCCGGGATTCGAACCCGGGACCTTTCGATTGCCGGTCGACTGCTCTGACCAACTGAGCTACGCCAGCCCGCTTATCTCACCTTTCTCGGATAGTCTCTATATGGCAACGCAACGTTACAGTATATCTTTTTACTATCGCGAATATGTGTATGACGATTACTGGTCCGTGGATCCTTCAGACAATGCTAATTGCGGACCAAATATTTCTTTTCTGATTTTCTATAAACTGATATTCGATTCGTAAGACTCTTTTTTTGCTAACATTGTCCCAGTTATCGACAGCCGTGGCGATTAATCGGCAGAGTGTTTATGTTGCTGAACCGGTAATCGTCGTATATGAAAATTCGTTGAAATTAACATAAAACTATATTTTTTTATGCTGAACGCAAAACTAAAATCCTTGTTAATCACGTGAAGGAAAACTTACTTCACGCAAGTCCACAGGCATTCTCAAATCACCCGAAATGTGATATGGGTCACGTTAACCTCCTAATGAAGAATCCGGCCGAAATGGCAGCTAGACGTCGTAGCGGAATATATTTAATTTTATTATTCTTTTATACGTATACTTACGGGTGTGAAAATGTAATACAACATAGTAAATACCTCCTGGAAGCTAATATACCACAGATCTGCACGAAGGACTGATTTTTATCTTAAAATAGTTATTTAGTGCGTAAACATGACGATCACTAGGACGCTGACGGCCACTGGGCCGACTACCTTACCGTCTGAAACTAGCCAGCTCAGACAACTGGAGGTAAGCGTATACCAGGTTGTCTGACTACCGCCTGAAACCAGTCGGATCAGGCAAATCAAGGCACACCGTAAGTAAGACCTCCGTACCACAGCGTGCTCAGGCCCGGATCAAATGTCAGACCCGCCTGGCAATATTTCTACTCGGGGATGTGGTCCCATGAAAATGTTATGCAAATCTGCCAAATACAATCTCCAAAATCCGAAGAAGTCTCATAAACCTAGCATGTTTCTCAACATCCAGGTCCTAATTCACAATAACAATTGAGCGAATCCTTGCTTTGAAACCGCACCGATTAGTGTCTAGATGACACCGATTAAGGAGTGAGATGCAGTCAGAATTTTCAAAAAATCGTTTTTTTTTAAACATTTTCTTGAAGCATGATGTTTCGAAAATATTCCCTGAAAATTTCAAGTCAATCCGATGACTAGTTTCCGGGATATCCCACAATTAGTGAAGGGGCGTCGCGTCCCCATGGCAGGTACCGACGGCAGCTGCAAGCAACCGGTTTCGACTCCCCCTATTATATTCTAGAAATAGTCTTGTTCGTAACTGAAAATACTCCGAAGACAACAACAAATTGATATTTTGGAAGCTTTTACATCGGCAGAAGCTCTATTGTATGGGCCAGGAATTGATGATTCGATGTAAGTCATTTTTTAATTAGTATTTCTATGCATAAATCAAGTGTAAAATTGGAAAACTCTTTCAGAAATTTTCAAAAATTTATTACTCAAAAACTATGAACTTTAGCAAAATTTTATAAAGCATACTTTCGTTTTAAAATTGCCCAGAATGTTAAAAAAATAATAATTCATCCCGAAAAAAATTAATTTTTTGAAAAATTGTAATATTTGAATTCAGCGGATCAAAATACACAAAAAAAAGTTTAGCTTCATCCAGCGAGCTCAACATTTTACGAACATATAATACCTTATCCACGTCGAAAAACTTTAAACGCGTTTTTCTCGAAACTCTGTTTTTCAAGTCGGTGACCACTATAATTCCACTCGATAGATTTTGATGAAATTTGGTGTGCTTATTGATAGCATTAAAAACTAGTCCTTAATTGAAGTATTTTCATTTTTGTAGGAAATTTCTATTTTTGTTAACAATAAACGAGCGATTTTTTGGTTGCAAATCGAAAGTTACCTGTCGGAAGCCGCCATGTGGTTAATTTTTGAAAAAAAGCTTCGATTAAGGACTAGATTTATTATTAAACTAATGATTTTTTTTTGGCTTTTTATTTCAGTTGATCCAGTAAAATTTTATGATGGTCACCGCAAAGCACTACATGCCGAAGGGGGTCCGAAAAAATCTACAAAATATACACAGACCCACGCGAGGAATACAAAAGAACTTTTCTATTGATGTATGGTGTGCGATTGCCGAAACTTGCTAAAGAGCTATTCAATATTTCGCTGCTGTATACATGACATCCTAAAACTAATTGTAAATACTGGAATATAAATAATTCGTTAAGTAAAAAACTTAAAATGAATAAGTTAATCAACTTAAGGGCTCTTCTCACTTTAGACGCTAACAAAGGCTATTTTCATGAATTTTTTGATAGGTTTATATTATAGATATTGATATAAAAGTTGTTTCACTTAATAAATACACTTTCGAAATGCATTTAAAAAGTTTTTAAGTATTTATGTAACCCAAACAAACTTTAAACGCGTTGTTCTGGAAACAACGTTTTTCAACGGCTTGTTGATAAAATCTTCGAAACTACTGAACCGATCCTTATGAAATTTTAACCACATATTCTTTACAACTATAGCTATAGCGCATATCAAGATTTTCTTTTAATTTTGATATTTACTGTTTTTCCCCAAAAACGGTGAAGGAACAGGTTTTTTTGTTTTTTTTCGAAAGATGTCCGCCATTTTGTTATTTTTGCATATATCAAAAATCGTATGATATGCGCTATAGCCATTAACATACTGAATCTAAAGCCGTTTGATTTTTTTTGTTTCGGATGATCCATCTCCGAGATTTCAACAACAGCGCAGACCTACAACTTTTTAGGACATTTTTTTAATTACCATTTTCGTCTATAAATAGTGATTTAAATAAATAAATGTTTTTAAAATGTATTTCGGAAGCGCATTTATTAAGTGTAACAACTTGTATAACAATATCTATAATATAAAGCGTCGCAATATTGAAGGGTAGCAGATGGATTGTGCGCTCAAAGAAAAGGCTTCTTCTTCAATTTCTCTCTTCGATCGATCGTTCATTGATATTAATTCATTTGTGGCGGCGGGGACGGATACTCTCGCGCGGAATACGGAACCATCGGGTGTAAAAATACTCCGTCAGCGATTTACGCAAACCATCGGCCCGACGCCCATTGTCTATGCCGATTTTTCGATTCTTTATTGAATTTCAAAAAGTTCCCCGTCATAGCGCCCGACCAGTTTTATCGCGGCCGCAGATGATTTAATATCTATCATTAGTGATCAATCGGGCAGAAAAATGCAAGAGGATTTTTCTTTTCACCATTTCACAACCCACGTGCCCTTCAACTTTCGATCGGCGGTACTTCTAGGACACCTTGTATATGTATTTATATTTATATATTTTATATCTATGCAGCTCTCGTTCAAATTCCTCCGGTGTAACTTGCTTGAGCGAACAAAAGCCACATAGGTTCCAACTCCTTTCGTCAGGAGTTTATTTCACGCAAAAATTTACAAAAAACCAAGGTTAGTGGATCCTTTGAAAGTGATTATTCCGATATTTTTCGATTTTTCGATTATTTTCATACTTTGCGTAACTAGAATGACCTTGTGTTGTAGGCCGCTGAATTCGTCTTAAAATGGGTTATAATATCATCGAAAAAAAATACATGTTTCCATTTAAAAAAGTAGAGTTGAGATTGACGTAGCCTCAGTGCCTTCACCGATAAAAAAATAGGGTGGTCATATTTCAACTTGACTCGTACAAATATTGATCATATCCAAAAATGTTTCAGACAAAAGTTTCAGTGTTCGAGACAGCCGTCATACTGGACTACCCTATTTTTTTTATCGGTGGAGGCGCTGAAGCTACGTCAAGGTCAACTCCACTTTTTTAAATGGAATGGTACATTTTTTCAACCATCTTGTGGAGCACCTCAAGCCGCATAAAAAACATTATGCGGTCAAAGTCGCTCAAAGTCATTCAAGGTCACCTATTAAAATGAAATACAAATCTAAATATCTCGGATCATCACCAAATATTTGGCAGTGATCCGAAATATTTAAATTTGTATTTCGTTTTAATAGGTGACCTTAAATGACCTTGAACGACTTTGAACCCCCGATGGTTTTTATGCGGCTTGAGGTGCTCCACAAGATGGTTGGAAAAAATGAACCATACCATTTAAAAAACTGGAGTTGACCTTGACGTAGCTTCAGCGCCTCTACCGATAAAAAAAATAGGGTGGTCCAGTATGACGGCCTTCTCGAACACTGAAACTTTTGTCTAAAACATTTTTGGATATGATCAATAGTTTGAGTGCTATTGCTCTGTAACACTTGTTGTGCCTTACCCTGTATAATATAGGCGTATGCAATTAGTATTCAAATATACTTCATTTTTTCCGACGGCAAGGTTTATACTTGTATCGATACAATCGGCGGATATTATTGTAAATTGGAAAAAAAATAATTATTTTCACGATTTGTGAATTTTGCACAAACCTTCCTTCTAATATTTTAAAACAACCCCTTAAGGGATTTTTGGCGACACCCTGCATTTGAGAGGCTCAGCGGCACGCAGTATGACTGATGCAAATTCGAATTTGGAAAAAAAAAGAAAATTTCTATTAATTTACATGAGTATAGCTAGAGAAATGCGTAGAGGATTGTGATAATATGAATTTTTGTGTAATTGTCAAGCATTTGAAGTGAAAACTCAATTTTCGGCAGATAAACAGGACAATCATTTGTTAATAACTAATGTTATAATTAACTCATGGAAAATCCAGTGCGTATTTCTCTTCGAAATGTTATTTTAAAGGTCTGCTCAAAATTTGGAGTGAAAAGAATGAAAATTGTTTTGAAAAATTGTGCTCCGAGAAAAACGTTCGACGCCCGCACACGGGCCAGCCACTGCCAACGAAGACCCACACGGACCTGCGCACCTTTGTTTTACAGGTACCAAACTTTCCCCCCCCCCTTATTCTGGATGGTTCAAAACATCTCTGAAGCCAATTAGAAAAAAATCATTTTTTTGAAAATTCTACAGTAGTGTTAGCCCTTAAGCTAGCATTTTTATATGCGAAGAAATTGTATAAGCGCGGATTGAACTAGAAAACCGAGTAAAACGCGAGTTATTGTCTTGGATATCAGCAGTCTCTGGTCTCTTGTGACCATGAAAAAATCACGAACGGCGCAATCATGTAGCTCGATGGTAGCATTTATAATTGAAGCTTATCGTAGGAAATCTTCAGCCAGCGACGCATAGAGAAACGTGCGATAATCATCAAACGTTTATCCATAAAACAGAACAACGACGTTCAAAACAGAACTGAGTCTGCGAGGGAATTAATTCTAACTACGGACATACATGTTGCGACGCGGCAATTGTAAATAATAATAAAATCTGGTCCCAAAATAAATAATAAATGGAATCATTGACAGTGTATCGAGGAAAAAACTCTTTTTTATATTTTGCGACGATGATGAGTTCTGTGTCAAAGAATAAAACTTGCAATTTTATGTATAAACTATTTTTCAACGATTAAATGCCGACCGTTTACTGATTTATCATCAAACACGTAAAATCATGCCTTATCAATATAATTGGGCTCAATTATCAGCTTATATTCGATCACCCTTGCAAAAATACCTACAGGCATGTAGACAACTTAAAAAAAAAATCTTCCCTCGTACCACTTTCTTCGTATCGTTGCCACGATAAAAGCGCATCTCGCGAGTGACACGGAGAGAAAGACTAATACTGAGAGAAATCAATATTAAAATGATAATAAAAAAGAAGCAAATATTGAAGAATTCTTCAAATAAATAAACTATTGGTGAAAAATTTTAATCTACGTTCTATTTATACGTGAGTGAACCACTATCATCCTCGATGTTATAAAAATTAACCATTTTCATTTTGCCTTCATTTCATCGTGCAGTAACAACTATTGTGATAATTGTAACTATTGATATGATTATCATAACTATGTATCAAGCAAGGAAATAATGACGAAAAAGTATGCACAAATGTTTTTTTTCTAAACAAAGGCAACGAGCACGACCAATCGCTGTCATACCGATTCACGTTTCCAACCACTTTCCGAACACCATGTAAATTAGTGGACAGTCCAAAAAATCGTAAAAATAGAAGGAAAGAGCGAAAATGTTCAAGATCATCGAAAACGTGGGACTGCCGTGCCGATTTAATGACGTTCTGATTTGCCTGATAAAGTTCTGAATTATCTAATGAAATTCTTATTAATCTGGTGTACTCTTGTTTGATCTGATGAAATACTGATCGTAGTGGACCTAATTGGTCGATCGAAGTTCTGATGAACACGGATATTATTTATCTGATGATGTTCCGACTCAATTGATCTGATAAAGTTCCGATGTTCACGGAACTGATTAACTTGATAGATCTAACAAAGTTGTGATTCACTGCAAAAACAAGTGTGTTGTTTTTAGGTGTGTAAATGGCTGTAGTCACTTTTTACACTCTTTAACGTGTGTCGAAAATAATCCCGTGCGGAAAACTGATCGGGCATCCCTAATAAAAATAAGGGCCTTTCGGGGCTTCCCTAGTGCTTTCCCTAGTAGGGATTTCCACAATGGGCCCAGACTTGGCCATTATCGGGATAAACTTGTAGGGATTTCCACAATAGGCCCCGCTTTGGCCATTATGGGGATAAACCTGTAGGGATTTCCACAAAAGGACCCGACTTGTCCATTATAGGGATAAACCTGTAGGGATTTCCACAATAGGCCCAGACTTGGCCAGTATAGGGATAAACAAGTAGGGATTTCCACAATGTACCCAGATCTGACTATTGTAGCGATAAACCAGTACAACCAGCTTAGTCTACATGGTTGATGGTTTTTCAATTATTCAAATCGATTATATACATCGATCGAATAACATTATCGAACGCAAATTGGGAAAAAGCGTAAGGGCATTGGCAAATAAAAAATCAACGATGAACACAAATATTCAGACAAACATCAGACAGTATTTATTTATTAAATTAAAGAAACCTTTCACAGGTTTAAGAAGTATATTGAAGGACCTTGAAAAATGGGCGGAAAAAAATAGAATGGAAATAAACGCTAAAAAACCAAAATAATGATATTCAGGAATGGGGGTAAAGGTAAAAAGAACGAACAATGGGAGATTAAGGGGGAAAAGATTCAGATAGTTAAGGAGTTTAAATATTTGGGATATTGCTTTACTTCGAAAAATTCAAACTGGGTTCATAGCAAAAGAACGGCGGGGAAAGCGCAAAAAGCGACAAATATGGTATGGGGGATATGGAAAAGAGCGGGAAGAGATATGATGGAGGAGAGACTCTATTTGCTGGAATCAATAGTAAAATCAGCAGTGATGTATGGAGTGGAGATTTGGGGATTGGGGGAAATTGAATCCTATAAAAGAATACAGAGTAGGTTTTGTAAAATGGCGCTAGGGGTACACAGAACGACCCCTAATTACATATGGAGGAGAGAGTTGGGAGTGCCAACATTGGAATACATAATTGGAGAAAGGGCTTTGAGATATTTGAAAGAGGTTGTGAAGATGGGGGAGTCGAGATGGCCAAAAATATGTTTGCGAGAGGAGCTAAGAGCTATTGAGAATGAAACCCCCTCGAAGTGGGGAAAGGATTTAAAAAAAGTATTAATGGAAATGGGAATTGAGGATCTAGTAGGGATGACAAGAGAGGAGACAGACGAGGGCGAACTAGAAAAAAAGGTGAAAGAAGGATTAGAAAACCTAAAGAAAAAAATACTGGAGGAGGAAGAAGAAAGAGTACAAAAATCATCATACAATAGTTTATACAAGTACTTGGTGGAGAACGAAGAAAGCCCATGGAAATACTGGAAGGAAGAAGGAGTGAAGAGTAGGGAGAAAGAATTGTGGCCAAGAATAAGATGTGGAAATGTATGGAGGGCGGGAAAGAAGGGGGAGAAAAATTGGCGGTGCAGGATTTGTGAGGAGAAATTTGAGACGGTGGAGCACCTCCTAATTTGCAAAAAAGGCTGGGAAATGATGCCAAAAGAGGCAAGAAAAGAAGCGGAGGAGTGGATACAAGCAGTTGACGAGGTTGCGGTAAAGGGGGAGATCATTAATATGTTAAGCGGGAAAATAAATGTGGGAATTTGCCGCTACTTCAAAGAAATAGAGGCATTATGTGCAAAAATGAAAAAAGAGGAAAAAGATGAGAGCGACAGCGATCAGTAGTGGTTAGGATATAGGTTAGAATTTTAGACGTAAGTTGTTAGGTGTAAGTTCGTGAATGAGATTGATTGTAAGAAAAGAGACTTTGTAAAAAACATTATAACAAGTTGTGCAAATAAAACTCTATTATATATAAGAAACCTTTCACATAGATACAAATAATTACTCATGGTTTCACTCATACATGGTGTAATGCTAGCGCATAAGTGTGAACAGTCCCAATATATTTGTTCAAGCAATGCAAAAGACTGGCATGGCGGGGGGGCGCAGGATGCGTTAAGTCTCATCGAGATGACTTGTCTACGTGGACCTTGCATAAAAATAAGTGAATTCCGTGGTGTATTTTTTCCCCGTGATATATTGATATTTTTCCGTGATATATTAATGATTGAGAATTACTTTTTCAATTACTTAATAATTTCCTAATTAAAACTAAGATAATATTACTTTTATTGGAGTCATTAATACTTTACTTTATACAGCGGACATATAATGTCGCTCCTTCGCGTTCTGTATCCTTACAGACTCATTTCAGACTGTGACTATAACTATAATCAATGTGATCATCTTATAATTTCAAACTTAAGTGTTAAAAGCTATCACAATGCTGAAAAATGTTATCATAGTGGATAGTTCCTTAAGAATAAATGTTTGCAGTGAAGAGAGTTCGCCTCACATTATTTTTTGTATTTATTTTTACCATGGCAGTTTGTCATAAAGGCTCACATGCAAATACGCAATCACATTTCTACGCGCGCACACATACATACACATGTACTCACGCCCACACCTATGCACATGAACAATTACATAAAAACAAATACAGATATACCCTGACGCATTTACCATACACGTATATCCACTGATACGGATATTTTTTGGCGCTGAAATGGTTTTGATGAGGCGCCGTTGAGGCATTTACAGGGCGCTAAAATGGTTTTGATCAGGCGCCATTGAGGCAACTTATAAAGCCCCGGTCGTTGCGCCTTTAATGGCCCTTGTTGACAAAGCGTGATCGGCCGCTAACGGCCCTCATGTGGCTTCCAGATTAGGGCCCGAATAAAGTAAGGGGAATATTATTGGGGCTCGATCACAGCCCCAACTCAATTTCCGCACGGGATGGTGTAAAAATAACACGGATAGATGCGTTCAAACAACACACTTACGTGTGTTATTTTCTCACACGTGTTAAAACGTGTAAAAAGTGTCTACAGTCATTAATACACTCAAAGTGTGTGAGAACAACACACTTATTATTGCAGTACTGTATATACATGGGATGCGTCGGAATTATAAATTCAATAACAAAATCTTTTTATAATATGTATTTATTGAACTCAACTCAACAGTACTTACATATTACTCTGTATCACACACACACACACACACGCACGCACACGCACACGTACACACCCACGCACACACCCACGCACACACCCACACACACACACGAAGATAGGCGTCTTCAGATTTTCAAAATTAATAATATAATTACCAATTATATATCCGTTTTCCATATACAAACATGTTAAAATGGCAACGAATTCCATTGCTATCATGAGCGGTGTCATTGATTTTCCTGTCTTCACATAGGATCCTTATACACAGAGTGTCTACGCATTAATAGCCGCAATGGATAGTCTGATACAAAAGTGAGAGTTGGGCGATGGAGGGAACGTTGTTATTTTTGGAACCCTCAACATTATATTAGGTGTTTTCTTCATTACTTTATAAGTTTTTACATCCTGATAAGATGTACAACCTACATTATAAAGATATTTTGCAATATTTCTAAGCTTTCATCGATTGAGCGGAGACTAAAGTTTTCAACGTGGTTGTGGCGAGACTACAACCTTGAAGATTATTAGGGGTTAAAAAAACAAATGACGAAACTTTCAGTAGGGATATATCCATGCAAACGTATTAAACCGAATGCGACGTTTCAAAACGCAACATTTTTGCACGAACGCACTATCGACCAGAGGTGACTTTGGCCAAACGTGTCGCTGAATAATCGACATTGTACGATTCAAATATTTCGTTGAACGTTTTATGATAAACTAATCTCACAATTGGCGGAGCTCGATTGTTAAAATCACTCTTTGTGTGGCAGTACGATCACACCGCATCGGATCATTGTCATGTAAGTTAAGGAATATTCTATAACTATGTAGCCTTGTAAAGACAATGGGTATTTTATTTCTGGATACGAGGTTGCAGGACATTTAATGGGCAACGTACCTCATTCAGGCGGGCTGAAAATCGGTAGTTTTTGGAATTTTGTTTGAACGGTAAACATTAAAAATCTGCCATGGATTATTTATTGGTATTTTGGCTACATGATTTTTTACCTTTATTCAATTAACAATAAATTGATCGTGCTCTCGTATGTTGTTCATGGCCCTGTTGAGAATGCACATTTCTGTGGTCTGCATGATAACTGCCACATGGGCCGATGGATCGGAAAAAATAGAGAAGATTCTTATGAAATAATGTTACATGCAATCTGCCAAACCACTTTTTTTATTTCGACAAAAAAATTGCATATCATATTTTAAAGTTAAAATATGATACGCAATTAAAATGTGACATGATTCTTCAATGGGCTAGATGCTCGACCCAAAATTTTACGTGCAGGTAAACTGAATAATAATGCAGCAGCTTCGAATTTACATGGTAGCATTTCTCTAAAACTTTGATACATCTTTGAACAATTCTTTTTTTCTTTTGTGTCGAATTTCGCACCTGAATTGTTAATAGAAAATATTCTAAATAAAAATCAAAGGCTCGACAGACTACGAGGAATCAATTGTCAAAGATTAATTAGTATTAAAAACTGGTCAACTTGTCGCGCAGACCGCCTCGAAAAAAGTCGTTTCGAGCACATCCACTCGCGCCTGACCCATCCGGGCCCTATATACTTTGCTAAGCCTCGAATCGAAAAATAAGCCGAATTTCATTAGGATAAAATTGATTATACTACAATTATGTAGTTAACGATTGTGAAAGTTTTCAAAACGTTTTTTGCATACGTAAATTACCCTCGCGAAAAAACCCAAAACTTTCTGCGTTGTAGAAAAATCGTTTAAGATTTTCCATTATGATTCTCATTATATCTGGTGAGGGTACCCGAGTCGAAATTTTCAGCCTATTTTGACCCTCCAGATCCTCACAGTGGTAGGAGATAAAGGCAGTAAAATAGTTTCGTATTCAATATAAAATGAGCTCCTACTTAACGCCTAGAACGGGAACAAATTTCCCTTTTCTCCACTTGCAGGCGCTAAGGAGGACGTCGATTGGCACACGTATACACACACATGCATACACTCTATTACGCATATAGAGATACATATGCCTGAATACGCGCATGCGCAGACACACGTATATACCCGCACACATACATGCCTAAGCATACACCAACACACGTATACTAGTACCTATACGTATGCATGCGTGTCTGCTATAGGGATCCGCGTATACATGCATACGTGAGGGCAATTCCTATAAAAAATATTGTAACTGTTTGCCCAAGATCCATTTCTTCCATTTTGGAGAGTTGCTGGAGCTGCAGGGGCAAGTTTGAAGCGAATGCGAAAGGTTCGCTGGGTGGAGATAATGGAAAGGCCATTGGAAAAGTAGCCCTCTACGGCGAACGCGCGGTCCTTCCTAGTCCAACGCATGACGGTTACTGAAAACTACCAGACCCGCTGTTTCGAATGCGACCATCCCCACCCTCGTTTCGTCGAAACAGCCAAATACGCGATAGGTCCAAACGCAATCAAAAGAGGAGCTGCAACCCCGAGTCGAAATTTTCAGCCTATTTTGACCCTCCAGATCCTCACAGTGGTAGGAGATAAAGGCAGTAAAGTAGCTTCGTATTCAATATAAAATGAGCTCCTACTTAACGCCTAGAACGGGACCCGAGTCGAAATTTTCAGCCTACTTAAAGGCCTTTGATCCTGTGTCAGCCTCACTTGAGTCTGTTTACTGCTAGAAGTCCTACTATGGGCCGCCACATGCTCGTTCTTTGCTGCTTACCTCCTGCATAGGCTCTTATACTCCTACCTAACCTAGCTGAAGTCGTTGCAGCTCCTCTTTTGATTGCGTTTGGACCTATCGCGTATTTGGCTGTTTCAACGAAACGAGGGTGGGGATGGTCGCATTCGAAACAGCGGGTCTGATAGTTTTCAGTAACCGTCATGCGTTGGACTAGGAAGGACCGCGCGTTCGCCGTAGAGGGCTACTTTTCCAATGGCCTTTCCATTATCTCCACCCAGCGAACCTTTCGCATTCGCTTCAAACTTGCCCCTGCAGCTCCAGCAACTCTCCAAAGTGGAAGAAATGGATCTTGGGCAAGTAGTTACAATATTTTTGATAATAATTGCCCTCACGTATGCATGTATACGCGGATCCCTATAGCAGACACGCATGCATACGTATAGGTACTAGTATACGTGCCTTGGTGTATGCTTAGGCATGTATGTGTGCGGGTATATACGTGTGTCTGCGCATGCGCGTATTCAGGCATATGTATTTCTATATGCGTAATAGAGTGTATGCGTGTGCGTGTATACGTGTGCCAATCGACGTCCTCCTTAGCGCCTGCAAGTGGAGAAAAGGGAAATTTGTTCCCGTTCTAGGCGTTAAGTAGGAGCACATTTTATATTGAATACGAAGCTATTTTACTGCCTTTATCTCCTACCACTGTGAGGATCTGGAGGGTCAAAATAGGCTGAAAATTTCGACTCGGGGAACAAATTTCCCTTTTCTCCACTTGCAGGCGCTAAGGAGGACGTCGATTGGCACACGTATACACGCACACGCATACACTCTATTACGCATTAGAGATACATATGCCTGAATACGCGCATGCGCAGACACACGTATATACCCGCACACATACATGCCTAAGCATATACCACCACACGTATACTAGTACCTATACGTATGCATGCGTGCTTGCTATAGGGATCCGCGTATACATGCATACGTGAGGGCAATTCCTATCAAAAATATTGTAACTGTTTGCCCAAGATCCATTTCTTCCACTTTGGAGAGTTGCTGGAGCTGCAGGGGCAAGTTTGAAGCGAATGCGAAAGGTTCGCTGGGTGGAGATAATGGAAAGGCCATTGGAAAAGTAGCCCTCTACGGCGAACGCGCGGTCCTTCCTAGTCCAACGCATGACGGTCACTGAAAACTATCAGACCCGCTCTTTCGAATGCGACCATCCCCACCCTTGTTTTGTCGAAACAGCCAAATGCGCGATAGGTCCAAACGCAATCAAAAGAGGAGCTGAAACGACTTCAGCTAGGTTAGGTAGGAGTATAAGAGCATATGCAGGAGGTAAGCAGCAAAGGAAGAGTATGTGGCGGCCCATAGTAGGACTTCTAGCAGTAAATAGACTCAAGTGAGGCTGACATAGGATCAAAGGCCTTTAAAATAGGCTGAAAATTTCGACTCGGGTATTGCAATAGCCCGTATGTACGCAGGCAAAACTAACGCAATTAAATGTGTCATAATTCTTAATCGGGTAAGTTGCTCGACCTCAAATTTTGCATATAGGCAAACGAAAATAAACTAAACAAATTAAATAATAATGCAACCAATTTGTATTCCCACCGTAGCATATCTCTTCCTTGCATCCTTAAACAAATACTCGATTTCGTCATGAAAGTATACTTTCCCTGAAAAATGTATACGCTGAGAAAAAAAAACCAATTGAATCAAAAAAATATATTGGTTGATCCAAATAAATGTGCTGCTGCGGAGTGCCACCGATATATGAGATTGTTTCAATACTACAAAATATTGGAAAATATGATTGATTTAAATAACATATTATTTTATTTGAACAAGCTCTTCCGTTCACTGAATATCTACATTATCCTTCAAATAAAATTATATTCTATTGAAATCATTCTATATACAATCTGTAGATGTATTGGATGAAATAATTAAGCGGTTGTTACAAACATTTTTCATTTCGTACAAAAATATAATCAATGGAATTAATTATTTCTTTACCACATCGAAACGAATATACCATGGGACGTAAGTTTTTCAATTTGTTTTGAATCTTAAATAAAAAGTGAGCATTAGAATTACCATCCACGATAATAGTGGGGAGGATATCAGATATCCAATGGAATATCCATGGAGAGAATATCAGATATTCAACTGATCGGAACAGATACTACACTTTGATCATAGCCACAGGCCAAGAAGCAATACTCTTTAGAGTTTCTTCAGCATTTAAGTAGATTTTCGGTTCGCGCTACGCTTAAGAGAAACGAGCGCGCGTGCGGCCTCTAGCGGTTACTCTGAGAACTACGGGTTTCCTCACACCTATAATGTCGGTGGCGCTCGGCCATGATTTGGTTCATTTTTTTCAACCAAATGTGCAAGAAACAAATTTTACTTTCGCATAATTTTTTAACCAATTCAGACATTTGCTTAATATTTTTCAATCAAAATAAAATACTAATATTTTAACGAATAATGTACTCAAAATCAATATCGAATATGGCGAAAACAATAAAATAACATATTTACTCAATAGAAATTTTATTTGAATCAAAGGAGCGAAACTCAATTACTCTTGTGTACTCGAGTCAACAATATTCATATTATGAATTGAAACGCTTTTTTCGTTCGTTGCAGAAATTGCATTCAAAACTATATAATTTGTTCGCAATAATTTTTTACATAGTTCCAATACTATATTGTTCTCGGCTAACAATATATCTTTTGAGTGCAAAAAAACTTTCAATTTTATCAGGTTATTGAAGTCAATAGCGTTTTGTTTGGATTAATCAATCCGATTATTTACACCAACAATTTTACAATTGAATCAACGAAATTTCATTCAATAACACCAATGATATTGGATTAATGATTTTTTTTTCTCAGTGTATTTAACTCTGATAACCTCAGTTGTATCGTTGTCGAATATTTTTGGATTTTATATTTGTACACAAAAACCCGGGCAAGACCAATCACTTTCATTGATATGAAAATAAAATTTATGAAATTTTCTTTTGTCTCATCATATTTTTTTTTAATACGTCTTTATAAAAAAAGTCTACAAAAAGAATGGTTTTTTTCATTTACATAAATAAAATGAACATCAACAACGCCATACAGACTGGACAAAAAATCCATTTGTGGTGTGATTTTTACTGATGACCCATCGCCCCGGGGACACGTTGGCTAATTTTGTTCTCATTTCAGCCTCATTTCTACGTGTAATTTCGACAAATTGCAATCGAGTGGCACAGACAGGAGGCGCGTTCGATCTATAAGACAATAAAGGATCACTCGAAGCTCGTTCATACCTCATTGAGTTAGACGAAAAAATGTTGAATCTCGCGAACGTTCTTTGCCTCCTACTAGTCGCTAAGGTAAGTGTGGATTGTTTGAGAAATGGATCTTCAACTGAATCAAGTGATTCCGATTACAAAAATATCAGGTTGATAAAAAAGTTTTGTCGCAATAATTTCAATATAATTTATTTATTTATATATCTTATACAAAACATTTCTAATCAACAATATATTCGCCATCGGTTTCTATGACACTCGACCATCTAGTTGGCAACTCATTTATTCCCTTTGCCCAAAACTGCGGCGACTGGAACGCAAAGAAATTTGAAATATCCCTTCTGAGATCGTCGACGTTTTCGAAAGTTTTGTTTCTCAAATATGCCTTCAAATGTCTGAACAAATGGTAGTCAGATGGCGCGATGTTGGGAGAGTATGGTGGATGAGGAACGGTATTCCAGTAAAGCTCAGTGATTGTTTTGTGGGTTTCCTTTGCGACATGGGGTCTCGCGTTGTCGTGGAGAAGGTGCACAGTCGCGCGTCTTGGCCGTTTTTTTCTTATAGCTTTTGCCAATTCCTGGAGATTTTTGGACCTACAGGGAGAAGATTGTGAAACAGCATTCCCTTGGCGTCCCAGAAACAGCACAACAAAACCTTTTGTGAGTGACGATCAGATTTCGGTTGGTGTGGCGGTTTTTCTCCGATAGGAAGCCAGTAGGCTAAACGCATTCTGTTATCATACAAGACCCAGCTTTCATCTCCCGTCACAAGATCTTCTAAAAACTCCTTGCGATGGTGGCGAAGCAGGAGAGACTGGCAGATGGTCACGCGACAGTTCTTATTGTCGTCGGTGAGACGGTGTGGTATCCATTCAGCTAGAACCTTCCTGTATCCCACGTTGTGTAAGTGATTGACTATTGACGGTTGGGTGCAGTCAAGTTCTCTTGCTAGCTCGTGCGTACTTGCTTCCGGTTTTTCTTTGATGCAGCGGAGTAATGCTTCATCATCGATGGTCGACGGTCGTCCGGAACGTTCCTTATCTTCAAGGCTTGTGTCTCCAGATTTAAAACGATTGAACCAACGCTGGACTGTTCGATGAGAAACTACGTTCTCGCTGAATGCATCCTGTATATTTTTAGCAGTTGTGCTTGCGTTCGTGCCGCGCCGCCACTCGTAAAAAATGATCGCTCGAAGTTGCTCCTGCGAGATCGAAGCCATTTCTGTCCACTAGAACGCGCGCTCGCCCTTTTATACCCTGTCACGCGGAAGAGTAGAAAACATTCTAGAATATTCTCGACATAGCTCGATGTCATATTGCGTCAATACGTAAAAAGACATTTTTAAAATTTTTGCGACAAAACTTTTTTATCAACCTGATACTTACCAAATAAATACCGAGATAATAATTTCGAAAGTATTCTTTTATTAATGCGACAATGATAGAGAATTTCCATTTCAGCTCCATTCAATTGTGCAACAGAATTTACTATAATCATTACTACTTCTAATATAATAATAATTATCATTTACGCTGGTGCAATACTAGCAACAAATAACAAAAGAATTATTTTCATTCATTAAAGGCAACGAGTGCGGCGTTCTTCGACTCTCTTGAATCAGCCCAAAAATCGTTCGATGAAGCAATGACGTCGTCGCTAGCGAAAATGGATAAATACCATGCTCAAAACGTAGCATGCGTAAAATTGGCAAATTTAAGTCTGCAATTGGAAACGCCTCATTCTCAGTCTGGTCTTGAATCTCACTGGATTCGACTGAAATTCTCCAGAGGCGCTGACAGCGTGAGTATCGCAAAAACAAATCGCGAAAATGAACATAAAATAAACTAGCGGTGACTAGTACGATGATGTTGGTGAGCGAATAAGTGACCGATTATGTACGTGAACTCGCGATTTTTTCGTTGCGCACATTCCCTTAGATGTGAATCATCCACCCCCATGCTACCCCCATACATACACTCAATGTGAGGATCACAACGCAGGTGACGAAGGCCACGAAAAAAAATAAGGCATTGCTAAGTGGAACAAGCAAGGCTTTGGAGAAAACCTTTAAGGCGGAGCGGAGCAATTTGGAGAATAGGCAGCATTTGGCAGAGGCCTGCGTATCCTCGCATCCTGACACTTTTGGGGGCAGAAGGGAATCAGTCATGTGTATCGATAAGGTGTGTATTATCTTGCTATCATGGCAATTCATTCAAATAAAATCTCTGAGAAAGCTTAAAATAAAGTCCAAACATTAAAAAACTTCAATAATAAAAGACGATTAAAATCTATGGTATACAAATAGTGCAATTTAAATGTGTCATAATGCTTGAATGGGTTAGTCGACCAATCCCAAATTTTGCATCTAGGCTACGGAAGAACTAAATAATAATGCAGCCAATATTTATTATCACGCATACAAGGATACTGTCCATTAGAAAAATGTATGTTTCACTCGTCATTTTACTCCGATAACCTCAGTCGTTCTGTTGACAAATAATTTTGCATTTGACGTTTCAACACAAAATCTCGAGCAAGAAAATGCCTTCCATTGATTCTGATTAAGGGACTATACCAGTGTGAACGCTGAAAATTTGGGTGATTTTCGGGAATTTTTTGGAAGAAAAGTACTCAATTAAATGTTTCGGAAAATTAAGAATGTATTTAGCTATATTTGACCTATATTACATAATTGTTTAATAGAAAAATATTGAGATCCCAGCGACTTGTGCGCTGCTTTCGGAGGCGCCAAAAAAAAACGTTCCTGCTGATATGATTCCGGCCGATTGAGTAGCTGAAACCGAAATAGGAAAAAATGTCGTTAAACTGGAAGGTATTTCCTGTACAATGACGTGGGATTTTCGAAAAATATCAAAATCTAACAACATGGCGTGGTTATGAAAAAAAAGTCAGTTTTCTTGCCTATAAAACGGTCGTTTTTTTCAATGCCAAATCGTCAATTTTCATCCAATCAAAAATATCCTACCTCATTCTAGAGTAAATATATTCAAGAGTACTCAGTTCAAATTTCAAGTCAATCGGATAATTGCTCTTTGAGTTACAATGTCAGCAAATTAAAAAAAAACTCATTTCGAGAAAAACGCGTTTAAAGATTTAACTGTCGATTTTTGCAAGATAAAATAATATTGATACAAAATGATATAAATGTTAATGATATTCTTGAAAGTATAAACTGTCCAAAAAGGCAAAAAAATCGATTTTTTTAAGTGTCACACTGGTATAGCCCCTTAAATGTCTTTTATCCGAAATTTTAAATTATCGTCTTCATGAAAATATGTACAAAACCACGGTTTTCTTTTATTCGTATAAATAAAATGGACATCAGCCAACAAACGTCATATATGCTGGACAAATAATGTCACAGCCTTAAGCATGCATACGTATTGTACGTTCGATTAATAATTCATTTGTTTGGGTTTGTTTGGGTGCTGACGCAAATCACTCCACGTTGGCTAAGTTTGTCTTATTTCAGCCTCTTCTTTACGTGTAATTTCGACAAATTACAATCGAGTGGCACCGAGAAGGCGCGTTCGATCTATAAAACAACAGAGGACCCATTCAACGCTCGCTCATACCTTATTGAGTTAGACAGAAAAATGTTGAATCTCGCGAAAGTTCTTTGCCTCCTACTAGCCGCTAAGGTAAGTGCGGATTGTACGGGAAATTGATATTCAACTGAATTGAGTGAGTCCGATTACAAAAATACTGCGAAAAAAAATATAGTATTAACCCTTCGTGGTCATACTTTCTCGCTATAAGACGCTGGTCACAGGGGTCGCAATGACCCCAGCCATGTTTCAAACGATTGCCGCGTTGATCATGTCGCTCTGAATGACTCATCAAAATTTTGGTTTGCACATTCTAGAATGTGGTATTCTCGGTATTATATTTTAATCGCAATTTAAAACGGCGGAAAAAATCAGTAAGGGGTCAATGCGTAACAAAAGCCAATTTTTACTTTAAAAAAATCATAACCCTTGCAAATTTTAATTTATTTCATAAAATTTTAGGCTGATTCCCTTAAGATATGGTATTTTAAGGAAACAAATAGCTCAACATTGAGAAAAAATTTACGGAAGAAATAACTCCACGTCCGACCCTAGTCTGTACTCACAAAGGGTACCAAAGCACCGTTAAAAGGCAGGTCAGTCGCATTTGCCGCCCACAACTTATAATAGTACTTTTGGCTTAATGGGATACGTGGGTTTCGAAGCCAAAGCGCATATTTTCTGTATTAAAAAAATATATAATTTATAAATTAGTTTATTCAAAATGTTAAGCACATAAAAGAGCAACATTTCAACAATATTAAAAAAAAATTCCATCCAAAAATTTGGGAAGCTCAGCCGTCGGGACCTGGTTTCCGGTGACCCGTCAAAAAAAGTGTCCTCGTGGTGGTCAGGATAACTCATGATAGCTTTATCTGAAATTAAAAAACTAATTTTTTTCTGTTTGTAGATAAGTCTAGCTCGTGATTGAACGAAGGATTTTTAAAAAAAGTGAAATTTGAATTTTTGGCAGAGTTGTATGCGAAATAATTCATTTTTTGGTACAATTTACACTACGCATGGCCTTGTAAAATTAGTTGTAATCGAAAAAAAACCTTCGTTTAATCACTGGCCAATGCCATTTTGAAGAAGTGTGTAAAATTTCAATAAGATCGGTGCATTAATTTTTGATAAATTGTGTACACCGACTTCGAAAATAGTGTTTTGAGAAGAATGCGATATACCTGCGTCGCTCCCGGCCGGTCTTTCCCAACGGAGGGAATTCCCAAAGGGTCTCTCTCCTAATCGTTTACTCCGATTAACTTGAAACTTTGGATTTGTTGAGATTTTCGAACCCACGTAACCCCTTAAAGTTGCGCTTGGGGTCACTTCGACCCCAGGGGACCGCGGAGGGTTAATAACTGAAAAATAAGCGAATACTAAGGAATGATTCCATTAATGTGAGAGTAACAACGAATTTCCATTTCAGCGTAGCATTCTAATTACGAAACAGAATTTACCACAATCATTGTTACTTCTGATATAATTATTATTATTATTTAAGAAAGTGAATACTAACACGAAATAATAAAATAACCATTTTCATTCAATAAAGGCAACGAGTGCACGGGGTCCGAGGTCCGTTGATTCAGCCAAAAAATCGTTCGATGAAGCAATGACGTTGTCGCTAACCCAAATGGACAAATCCTATAATGAAAAATCAGATTGCGTGAGAGCGGCAAATGTGAATCTGAAAATGAAAATCGAACATTTAGAGGATGGGCTTAACTCAAGAGGACTGAAATCCATCAGGGCCGCCCATGCAGTGAGAAGCGCAAAAAAAATCGCGAGAATGAATAAACCAAATTCCCGGCGATAGGAGTAGAGCCAAAGAGAAAGATCGATGTAACCAGCGATCAAATTGGTGAACGAATCATTGCCCAATTGTGTATGTGAACACGTGATTTTTTCGCTGCGCACGTCCCCTTTGATGTGAATGACATAAACATACATATACTCAATTTGAGGATTATAACGCAGGTGACGATGATGGCGAGAGACCGTAGACTATCGATAGACGAAATAAGCATCAGTTTGGACAAAATCTTTAAAACGGAACGTGCACTTTTGACGGATAAGCAGCTTTTGGTGGACGCCTGCATATCCTTGCACCCTGACAATATTTTGGGCAGAATGCAAGCAGCCTCGTGTATCAATAAGGTGTGTATTATCTCACTATCATGGCCATCCATTGAACAAAAATCGCTGAGAAAGTTCAAAACAAATTCCAAACAATAAATATGAACAACAATAATTAATGAGGATTAATATTAATTGAAATGGTATACGAGAGACGAGTATTGGATGGAAAAAAAAGTTGCCTTTTCAACGAAACAAAGAAAAATTACGAGTGATAACGAAGATCAATACTTCAGGCGAAACACCAGTTCAAAGTTTTCCGAAAATTCATAAAAATCCGTCGAGTTAATTGAACGCCGTTTTTTCTTTATCTCCACCAGGTTCGGAAGAGTTTGTCAGAAAAAGTCAAGAATGCCAAGTTATATTTTTCGGAAAAGTGCGAGGCGGCGGAAGGAGTTGCGAAAACTGTGCTCGCGTATATAGATGACGCCACATCCCTGAGTGATCCGTTGAAGTTGTGATGGCCTCACAAGAATTTACAGGAGTGCAAACGCGATCTTGTAATTTGAAGCTTGAGAGCAAAAGTAATTTGAGTTACTTCTACCCTCATTTATACAATTTATTTCGAATTAACACCTAACAGTCTGTCTTATGTATCGTGATGTTCGATCACGTTGTTTCTTTTTATTCCGCATGAAATATTCGTTTAACTGGAGAGCCACTCTCTCAGTTCAAAGTTGCAAACCTAAACAGAAATGTATTGACTGTATACTCGAATAAAATTACGATGCAATTACTACCAAACTAAACATAAACTGGTATAGAATAAACCCAAATTCCCAAATGAACTGGTCCAGGATGAACTTCAACAAACGCAAATAATAGCGACACCTCAGAAGTTTCATAGAACTCAATGGTCATCTGTAAACAAATTGGTACAGGACAAATTCTGCAAAATCAAGCGGAAAGTGACTGTTTAGAGGGCTACATGGTAACTAAATGTCACTGGTACAAGAAGAACCTTAACAAACCCAAACTAGAGACTCGAAGAGAGTCTCGAACACATTTATGATTCCGAAGTTTGCACCGATGTGATACAACGGAAATAATTTCCCTTCAAGGAGGTTCGGTGATTGGAGCGAGTCCAAGATAAAAGCCCGATTTTTTGTATAGCATTGTCGAGGCCTTCGTCCATGCGTATGCCAAGTTTCCACGAGATGTACCGTACAGTTTCCGAGTTATTAATTGTTAAAATTGGTGAATTAGTCACACGTGGAAGACAAAATATGCCTGTCCTCTCATATATCGATTTTTTTTGTGCTACTTGGAGCCAAGACACACGTAAAAGAAACTGACGGTTGCGTTCGTTGAATCTTTGTGATCAATAATCCACCTTGAATTGGAAAGCTCACCGCAGAAATAAGCAATAAATTTAGAAAAAAAGTCGCGAAAAACCGAAGGATTCGGAGAGCGCGACTTCTCGTGACGTAACAGCAGCCATCTTGCTCGAGGTGTGGCAATGCCGGATACCCGCGCGAATTAAAAATATGATTGTGCGAAGACGTACATTTTTTGATGGATTATAAAGGGCCTTTCGTTGATATTTACTTAAAGTTCTTTTATGTAGAGCCAAGGCATCTCAATTTTTCTGGCGCCATGTATACAACGCATCTATATATAAATTCAGCATGGAAGAACCGTCATATAAAATGAACGTTCCTTTTTATATCTGCAACTATTGTGAAAATTGGGAAAGGGAAAAATAACAACAATCGATGAAATATGTTTTGACTTTGGACAGATTGGCCATTGGTCATTGAGGTTAACCTCAACGCAACGTTTTTTATTTGCAATCGCAATATCATCGTATCATTTTCTAATTCGTGTCCGACAGAATCTACCTTTGACTCTAAACTGGACTGCAGGTACAATCCCGTTACTCTCTTGATATACTTCTACGGTATTTTCATTCTCTATGTTCACCGGCTACAAAAATAGTAAGCCGGCGCGTGGCAGCGATGACAGCCATCGAAAAATGCGACGATGCTAAACGTTGACGGTATGGCGTACCACTGAAGTCGAGTAGTAGTCGAGTAGTAGTAGTAGTCTAGTAGTAGTAAAATTTCAAGACAAAAACAAAAAATGGTTCATTCGAAGTATTGTCCCTTGCTATTTACACATTTTTACCATCTCTCTGGCAAAACATAAATACCGCGACGATAAAAAGACGCGTCTTTGGACTGAAACCATTCGTCCAACCAATTTTGTAATGCATCATAATTGTCGAAGTGTAGCCCACCCAAGCCACGCGCCTTCGACCGGAACAAGTGATAGTCTGAAGGGGCCAGATAGGGCGAATACGGCGGGTGCGGTACACCCTGTATATATATATGTACATTTGTGTGTGTGTGTGTGTGTGTGTGTGTGTGTGTGTGTGTGTGTGTGTGTGTGTGTGTGCGTGTGCGTGTGTGTGTGCGTGTGCGTGTGCGTGTGCGTGTGCGTGTGCGTGTGCGTGTGCGTGTGCGTGTGCGTGTGCGTGTGCGTGTGCGTGTGCGTGTGCGTGTGCGTGTGCGTGTGCGTGTGCGTGTGCGTGTGCGTGTGCGTGTGCGTGTGCGTGTGCGTGTGCGTGTGCGTGTGCGTGTGCGTGTGCGTGTGCGTGTGCGTGTGCGTGTGCGTGTGCGTGTGCGTGTGCGTGTGCGTGTGCGTGTGCGTGTGCGTGTGCGTGTGCGTGGGCGTGCGCGTGCGCGTGCGTGTGCGTGTGCGTGTGCGTGTGCGTGTGCGTGTGCGTGTGCGTGTGCGTGTGCGTGTGCGTGTGCGTGTGCGTGTGCGTGCGCGTGCGCGTGCGCGTGTGCGTGTGCGTGTGCGTGTGCGTGTGCGTGTGCGTGTGCGTGTGCGTGTGCGTGTGCGTGTGCGTGTGCGTGTGCGTGTGCGTGTGTGTGTGTGTGTGTGTGTGTGTGTGTGTGTGTGTGTGTGTGTGTGTGTGTGTGTGTGTGTGTACTAGGTGCGCAACTAAGTTCCCGGGTTTCACACATGGATAGCGCTAGCGACACACGTAGTCGGCATACAGGTCCGAAATTGGGTGTCTTTATAGCTTGGACATCTGTTAAGAATACCCAGTCGTAATATAAACAAATATCGCAACACAACGACCTTTTTTCTAACCTCGAAAATGTCAAAGTTTGTGCCAAATAAACAGCATTTGCGGGAAACATTGCTTTTCTGCTTCAACCTAAAAAAAACAGCAGCTGAAGCATGTCGGTTACTTGAGGAGGCCTCCGGCGAACATATCAAAAACTATCAAAAACAACGTGTGAAGATTGGTTCAAGCGGTTTAGAAGTGGCGATTTTAAGACTGGGGACAAGGAGCGCTCGGGAAGACCGCAAACATTTGCGGACGCCGGTCTGCAAGCGTTATTGGATGAAGATGACACTCGAACAGAAGATCAATTTGCTGAGGCATTAAATGTGACTCGGCAATGTATTTCGAAACGTTTGCACGCCATGGGAAAAATTTATAAGGAAGGAAAGTGGGTGCCGCATGAGTTGACTGACAAGGAAACGTTGCGCGGTCGATGTCTCCGATTTCGATTTTTGGCATGCTTGTAGAATGGGTAAAAATAGGCGACACGTATTTTTTTATATCGGCGGAACCCGATTTTTAATGGTTGAAAAGCACCCTCGAAAATTGGGGTGTTTTTCGTTTTTCGTCGATAACGTTTTAACGGTACGAGATATGGAAAAACTTCAAATTGCAACAATGTTTATTTTTTGGCGTACTATACACTGGAGATGAGAACGATGCAGATAGCAACAAATTTCATATTGTTTATTGCAAAAATGTAATTTTTTCAACCGTATCTCCGAGAATTTTTAATCGATTAGGATGTAAATTTGCATACATGTAGAGAATGGAAAAGTGCGGATACGGATTTTTTCTTTTTCCGATATCTCACAATTAAAGGGTTGAAACTGCCCGTCCATTTTTTTGCCGAGAGCATTGTATTATCAGCTAGCCTTTTGGCATTTCGGTCTAAATTCACGTCAATATATGTTCGTATTATGACGCAATTGCACATTTGTAACATTCCAGCCCCCCCCCCCCCGCCCCAACGGTCCCCCTCTCGAAAGGCAAACGTTCAAAGTTCTTACCGTGCGGCATGGATGAAAATTTGTAGAAATAAAAATGGGTTACGAAAAAAGTACAATCAGTAAAAATAGTCGAAACACATTTTCTCGTTTTGGCGGAACGACACTCTTAAGGGGTCAACGTACCCTTAAAAACTTCGTTCTTTCTATAGCTCGTGAACGAGCCGAAATAAAAATAAAGTACGAAAGGAAAAAATGTTGTATCCTTCGACTGCTAGACGTTCATGATGATAATGATGAGTACAGCAATATGTATCGTGTTGTTTATTGCAATAATTCGTGAATTACTTGTGAAAAATCATTCTTCAGTTTTCCACTAATATGGGCAGAGGCAAGGATCGCAATCACGGACTGACCTCGTGCTTCGGGAAACAACTGGATTACAATTGTATATTTACGAAGAAAATCTCCCCCGCCACGTACTGCCTTTGAAGATTACAACACAATCGGAATGGTGTCTTCACACTTACTCATTTAAGAAACGTTTTAACTCTATGTTTTTTATGGATTATACTTAGTACAATAATGATAGTCATGATAAAAGTGTTTGAAACAAAGAGATTTCTTACCCCACGCACAAGTGATAATAGCTGCTTCGCCGCATATATCGTACGTCGGTACATTTTGTGAAAAGCAAAATTCTACCGGATTTTCGAAGTTGGGTGGTCTTTCTTCTTCGTACCCGCTTTTCTACCGTGCATATTTGAAAAGGTTTGTAAACCGTGGAGAAGAAAACTGGTTGAGTGTAAGAGATTGTAATTTAACAATATTGTCTCTCAAATGCAGATTGACGTCATAATTGTATAATATTACTGCGTCAGAAAAGTATTTGACAAAGTTTTTCCATACACGGAAGCCATAAACATCAAGGGGCTGTATCATTCCAGTCGTACCTGCAGGAATTACTAATTATCATATGGACTAATTGTCTATAGAACTAATGAAACTGGTGCAATACATTTACCTGCTGGAATGGTCAAAACTTTAATATCTTTCCCTTGCATATCCATTTCTTTAAATGCAGTTGGACATTGACCGCTCCAAGAATCCAGAAGTATTACCGATTTTGGACCCGTATTGGGAATACATACTTCTTGGAACCATCACTTGAAATGAATAATCGTCAATTTTCCAGATTTCGAGGCCAATAGAAATATATTTTCGGCTCTGAACATAGTTTGTTCCACTCGAGGACCAAATTTGCCAGTAGGTTCATTCCAAACGATCAACATAGGTGCCAAAAGCTTGTCACTCGCAGAAACCAAAGGCTGTATAGTATAACTGTGTGTTGTTGATGTTTTCGATTGCACGACTGTCTCAACGGATTTCTGCCCTTCTTTCGCCAATGTGCGGCCTGTATGTAGCTCTAAATTGAATCCACTCTGATCAGAATGAAATGTGTTTTCAGCCCCAACGTTGGCTATGTTGACTTTCGCCATTTCTATAAATTCGATAGCTTTGTTTTGAAGTGTATAAGCGTTTAATAATTGTTGTTTTGTTACATATTTAGTAACCTTCCGTGACACAATTCTATGTTGGTTTTTGAATGTCCTTAGCAAAGAAGCGGATGCTTGGAAATTTACGGCTGGTATTTCTACAATTTCTCGTGCACGTAGGCCCATCGTCGAAGATATATATCATGGATAGGCAGCCTTTTGTCCAAAGCATCATTAAAATTGTTTAACGTGCAGTGAGCTATCTTTGTTAACTTTTCTTTGTAGGTGCCACCCTTATTTATACTATGGGCCCTACGGTGCAACTGCGACTCTGATTTTACCGTTTTGAATTTCGTTTGAACAGATGATAACTTTCTATTCCCATTTGCCCTGGATCTCCAGTAATATACAGCTCTTATCTTGTATTCGTAACTCAATTCTTCTATATCTTGGGTACATACATTTTCATCCATTTTTGGATCTAGGTATCGTTGTCCGTGCCAATCTTCTTCCCTGTCATCTTCTATTGCGGCTGCTTCATGAATTTCATTCGGTGACAGAAAATCCAAACCAGTTTCGACTTCCATTTTCATAGGTTGATCCATCGCTTCAATGATCATGTTTTTTAGATCCTTACTGAACTGTTTTTCCTGTTGGGTGATTGGAGTGCGCGGCAAATTCATAGCACTTATCGCTATGGATAGAAGTTGAATAACATTCACCCGATTAACGTACATTTTTATTTGTATTTTGAACTCAAAATGTATAGCTGGCTTCTCCGTCGTAACTGCAGCAATAATGATCGTTGGTGAATTTATATGACTTGAAACCCAATTGATAAATACACACAAAAAAATAAGGACGACACACGCTATTACCAGAACTGCTATTAATCTTTAATAAGGCGATTTCAAGGTTATCATGAGAGCCGCTCTTTGCACCGTAGTTGTTCTTTGCGAAGATTTATTTCTTTCGTTTATTGGTTCTGCTGTTTGTGAAATTAAAGTTAAAGATAAAGATTAAATTATGCTGCGTTATAAGCTGATAAAAATGTTTGCATCATTCTGTTTCTGAGTTGCAGCGGCAACCCAAAAACGCTGTAATCTCTGCAGATAATGCCTTCGATACGGTGAGCGAAGTGGATTTCTTCGTAAAACTACAATTGTAATCCAGTTGCTTTCCGAAGCACGAAGTCAGTCCGTGATTGTGAGCCTTGCCTCTGCCCATATGAGTGGGAAACTGAAGAGTGATTTGTCACAAGTAAGTCACGAATTATTGCAATAAACAACACGCCATTTGTTGCTGTACTCATCATTATAATCATGAACGTCTAGTAGTCGAAGAATGCAACATTTTTTTCCTTCGAACTTTATTTTTATTTCGAAAACGAGAAAATTTGTATCGACTATTTTGACTGATTGTCCTTTCTTTGTAACCCATTTGTATTTCTATAAATTTTCGTCCATGCCGCAGGTTAAGAACTTAAAACGTTCGCTTTTCGAGAGGGGGACCGTTGGGGGGGGGGGGCTGGAATGTTACAAATATGCAATTGCGTCATAACACGAATATATACTGACGTGAATTTAGACCGAAATGCCAAAAGGCTAGCTGATTATACGATGTCCTCGGCAAAAAAATCGACAGGCAGTTTCAACCCTTAATTGTGAGATATCGGAAAAAGAAAAAATCCGTATCCGCACTTTTCCATTCTCTACATGTATACAAATTTACATCCCAATCGATTAAAAATTCTCGGAGATACAGTTGAAAAAATTGCATTTTTGCATTAAACAATATGAAATTTGTTGCTATCTTCATCGTTCTCATCTCCAATGTATGGTACACCAAAAAATAAACATTGTTGCAATTTGAAGTTTTTTCATGTCTCGTACTGTTAGAACGTTATCAACGAAAAACGAAAAACACCCCGATTTTCAAGGGTGCATTACAACCCTTAAAAATCGGGTTCCGCCGATATAAAAAAATACGTGTCGCCTATTTTTACCCATTCTACGAGCATGCCAAATTTCATCGAAATCGGAGACATCGACCTCGCAACGTTTCCTTGTCAGACCCCTATACCCAGCCAACATCAACAAACATATACATTTTTAACAGCATTTTCAATGCTAAAAATCTTTTCCTGGGCTACATAAGACCTGGACGAGAATAGGACTGAAAAATGCGTGACTATCAGACGATGTTACGCGAATAAAAGCTTGTCTGATCCATTTTGGCGAGAAATAAGAGAAGATATATAGATATGCATCGAAGAGATATTCGATTTAGCTAAGTTCGAGACACATACTTTGCGACTTGGGCTATTGCAAACGGTGGAAAAATAGCCGAGAAATATTCCAAAAACCATTGCTTCGTTACAATCGACGACGTCGCACAGATGAGGAAAGATGAAACGAGCCAAGCACGGCAGGAAAGAATACCGACGTTTACGTTTATGATGAAACTGAAGCCGTGACGAGGATCAATGGAGGTCCATCGAGGCACACCGCAATGATAGGTCCCTCTTCATGAGCTGTATGGAGTGCAATCAGCAACAAAACTCAATCGTGTGTTTTCGATAAAACTCAAACATACATGCAAATAGGCTGTAAAAAATTCAGTGCCTTTTTGCCAAAACGAACACTCGACCCACAGCGATGATACTCACATACGAAAAGTTGCCAATTTCAACGATAGTTCGGTAGTTGATGTTTGCTTCGTTGAGATGCGAGGAAAATTATTTTTTTATTTCTTCACCTTTATTGTTGTACTGAATATATTCTGTAGATTTAGGTTGTAGATGCCTAATAACATTTAAAAAAAAAGGGTGTCTTCTGAAGCCTAAATCTGCCGAAATTAAATTGGGCGATGCAAAAAAGTTATTTCGGTTGCATTACAACGATGCAAACTTCGAAATGGTAAATGGGTTCGAGACTCTGTCTGAGTCTCTTGTTTGGATTTGTTTGGGTTCTTCCTATACCAGTTCCCTTACCTGTGAAATTTAGTTACCACTAAATATCATGTACCAATTTCTTTACAATTGGCCATTGAGTGCCACGAAACCTCTGAAGCGTCGCCATTGCTTGAGTTTGTTTCAGTTCTTCCTATACCAGGTCATTTGGGATTTTTTGGGTTTATTCTATACCAGTTTTTTTATTTTCGTGGTGATTACATAGTGACTTTATTCGCGAATACAATCAATACATTTATATTTAGGTTCGAAGCTTTGAACTGAGAGTGTGGCTCTCCAGTTAATCGAACATTTCGTGCCGAATAAAATGAAACAACGTGGGCGAATATTACGACGAGTAGGAGAGACCGTCTTATGCCTTAATACGAAATAAATTGTATACGTGAGGGTTAAAACAACTCAAATTACTTTTGCTCTCAATACTTGAATAACGGCATTCCGCTTTGAGGCCATCACAACCTCATCGGATCACTGAGAGGATATCAGGACGCCTAGTTTCGAGAGTGCAGATTTCGACATCTTTCTCGCCTCGTTGCACATTCTTTCAAAATATGACTTGATGCTCTTGGCTCTACTTAGAACAGAACCCCGAACCTGGTGGCGATAGAGAAAAAAAACGGTGTTCAGTTGATCTGATTAAAAAAAATGAATTTCGGGAAAACCCTGAACTCGATGGAAATGTTTTGCCTCGAGAATTGATCTTCGCTGTTACTCGTAATTTTTCTTTCCTTTAGGTAAAAAGGCGACAACTTTTTTTCCATTGAATGCTCGACTCTCGTACATCATTTAAAATCTTCAAGTACAATGTTGCATTGCCAATTCAGTAAAATGAAAAGAATGATTGTTAACATTCTCGATTTTCTACACAATTTCTATAAAATGCATCTTAATCCTCGTTTATTATGATTTGAAATTTATTTTGGGCTTCCTCGGCGATTTTATTTCAATGGATTGCTATGATTGCGAGATAATACAGACCTGATCGATACACGCGACCGCTCGCCGTTTGCCGAACCATTTGTTCGAGTGTGAGGGTACGCAGGCGTCGGCCAAAAGCTGTTTTTTCTTTATAACGGCAGTTTCCGTTTCATAGATTTTGTACATAGTGTCGATACTTTCTTTCATCAATTTCGTATAGGTTCCTGCGGTCAACATCACCTGTGTCGCGATTCTCACATTAAGCTTATGTATGTTGGGTGGTTCACATTCAAGCGGCGGGCGCAACGACAAAATCAGGAGTATACATACACAATAGGGCACTGATTCGCTCACCAACATCATTGCTGGTTACATCGATCTTTCTCTTTTTAGTCTAGTAAAAGAGACGAAAACCCAGCACTTTATAGCGTAGAATATGGATTTTTGACTGAAGGTACATGGTTGCATATTGAAAGTGACCCCAATAAAATTTGCCCCACAACTCGCCCCAACCCTAAGAAATAGGGGTGAAAACTAAAAAAAAACGCCGTATCTCGATAATTAATTGCCCGATCAAAAAAGGGTTCAAACAAAAGTCATTTGGAATAATAAAATTCGTATAAAGTTATTTGACGTCCAACCTCCTATTTTTGAAAATAGCGGCCCAAAAACTATTCGAAAAGTCGGGGTTGAAGCGTGTGCGAGCGGAGTAGACATATCTTTTCAAAGATAGAGAATTGAACGTCGAATAACTTTATGCGTATTTTATTATTCCAAACAACTTTTGTTTGAAACATTTTTTGATCGGGCTATGAATTATCGAGATACGGCAATTTCGAAGTTTTCAACCCCTATTTCTTGAGGTTGGGGCGAGTTGAGGGGTAACATTTCATTGGGGTCACTTTCAGTATGCAACCATCTACCTTCAGTCAAAAATTCATGTTTTACGCTAAAAAGTGCTGGGTTTTCGTCTCTTGTACTGGACTATTTGCTTTACTTCTATCCCCGGTAGTTTTGTTGTTGTTCATTTTCACGATTTTTTTGCGGTACTCACTTCGTTGACGCGGCGGTTAAATTTGTCTCGTTTTGCGTGAGGTCTGAGCTCAGGATGTATATGTTGTTGTTCCAATTCGATACGTAAAATTTGCCCTCGCACGCATTCTATGTTTCGATCATAGTGTTGTTTTATTTTATCCAGAGACAACTCTATTGCACGGCTGCACGTTTTTTGGGCATCACGAATCATTTTCGAGGGCTGTTCATATTCCTTACTAAATTCCGTATCAAGTACGGGATTCGTTGCCTTTAGTGGGTGAAAAATAATTATTACATTATTTGTTGCTAGTATATACTTGCTTAAATAATAATAATGGAAATTCTTTATTGTTGTCAAATCAATGAAAGAATACTTTTGAAATTATTATTTCAGTATTTATTTTGCTAAGAATTTTTATAATGGGAATCACTTGACTCAGTTGAAGATCAATTTCCCACACAACCCACACTTACCTCAGCGACTAGTAGGAGGCAAAGAACTTTCGCGAGATTCAACATTTTTCTGACGAACTCAATGGGGTATGCACGAGTTTTGAGTGAGTCCTCTATTGTTTTATAGATTGAACGCGCCTCCTGTCCGTACCACTCGATTGTAATTTGTCGAATTTACACGTAGAAAAGAGGCTGAAATGAGACAAATTTAGCCATCGTGTCCCCCGGGCGACGCGTCATCCGTAAAAATGACACCACGAATGAATTGTTTGTCCAGCCTGTATAGCGTCGTTGTTGGGTGCTGTTCATTTTATTTACGTCAATAAAAGGACCAGTTTTTTTACAGACTTTTTTTATAAAGACGTGTTTAAAAATATATATATATAATGAGACAAAAGACAATTTCATAAGAATCAATGGGAGGCATTTTCTTGCCCGAGATTTTGTGTACAAATATAAAACTTAAAAAAAAAACCTTTTATTTAAACGATATTGTACTAAAACGTAAAAAATAATGTTCAGTAAAATTGAAAATCAAAACAGTATAACTACACAAAAGTCCCTCCCTTGGTCGCTCATCATAGGTGAGAGTATTGAAAAGGTACATAAACGTAGATATTTTTTAACAAGCTTTCATTTAACAAGGCAGGTTAAATGAAAGCTTGTAATAATAATAAAGAGTTAAACATACCCGTTTCTAATTGGAAGTATCCTTTTTTGAGGAAATAAAATATTTGCTCAAGGATGTATAGAAGTCTGAGAGAAATGCTACCATGAGAATACCAATTGGCTGTATTATTATTGAGTTTGTCTTAAGCCTGTTTTATTAAGCAAAATTTTGGTTGGAGCGACTGACTCGATCAAGAAGTATGGCACATTTGAATTGTGCTAGTTTTACCTGTGTACATACCGAAAGTTATAGATTTTTCGTGTGGGTAATTTACATATGCAAGAAACGTTTTGGAAACTGTTATAATCATTCACTGCATAATTGTAATGTAATCAATTGTATCCTAATCAAAACTGGCTTATTTTCTGGTTCGAGGGTCGGTATCGTGCTTTGACTTTAAAATATGAATCACTTTTTTTTGTTGAAAAGAAAAAAATCTTGTTTGGCAGATTGCATATCACATTACTTCTTCGAGAATCTTCTTAGTTCATGTCAAATCCATCAACCCATGGGACAGTTATCATGCAGACCACAGGAATGTTCGTTTCGACAGGGCCGTGAACAACATACGTAAGCATGAGTAACTTTTGTTAAGGGGTCTTCTCACTTTAGACGCCAAAAAGGCCTATTTTCATGAATTTTTTGGATAGGTTTATATTATAGATATTGATATAAAAGTTGTTACACTTAATAACTACACTTCCAAAATACATTTTAAAAAAGAATTAAATTTATTCAAGTCACTATTTATAGACGATAATGATAGTTAAAAAATGTCCTAAAAAATTGTAGGTCTGCGCTGTTGATGAAATCTCGGAGATGGATCATCCGAAACAGAAAAATTGAACGGTTTTAGATTCAGTATGTTAATGGCTATAGCCCATATCATACGATTTTTTATGCGAAAATAACAAAATAGCGGATATTTTTCGAAAAAACAATAAAAACGTGTTTTTTTCACCGTTTTTGGCAAAAAAAGTAGTGAATATCAAAATTTAAAAAACATCTTAATATCCGCTATAGCTATAGTTGTAAAGAATATGTGGTTAAAATTTGATCAGGATCGGTTCAGTAGTTTCGAAGATTTTATCAACAAGCCGTCGAAAAACGTTGTTTCGAGAAAAACGCGTTTAAAGTTTGTTTGGGTATATAAATCCATAACATTTAAAAAGAATGTATTTCGAAAGTGTATTTATTAAGTGTAACAACTTTTATATCAATAACTATAACATAAACCTATCAAAAAAATCCATGAAAATAGCTTTTTTAGCGTCTAAAATGAGAAGACCCCTTAAATGAATAAAATTTAAAAAACCATGTAGCTAAAGTACCAATAAATAATGTATGATTGGGATGGAAAATTGTAGTATGTTCCGCCACTTACATTACGATGATCGCTCGCGGCGTGGTCGTACTAGCTCGGTGGACTGCCAAACGGAGAGTGATTTTTTGAATGGAGCTCTGCCAAGTGTGAGCTCAGCTTATAATTTAACGTTCGACAAAACATTTGAATCGTACGATGTCGATTATTCAGCGACACGTTTGGCCAAAGTCACCTCTGGTAGATGCGGTTCGCTCGTGCAAAAATGCTGCGCTTGAAAAGATTGCATTCGGTTTAGCACATTGCATCGATTGAAATGCAAATAAATTTACAGAATGTCTCCCACTGGAGGTTTCGTCATTCGTTTTTAACCTCTAATTGACTTTCAGGTTTTGCGTTCTCCGGCTCAAATTTGCAGAGCTATCGAAGCTATATGGCGGGTTTACAATTGACACTCGAATATCCCAGCTGCTAAAAGCACAAAAGCGGCTCGCGAAGATCATCTCGAAAAGTGGCCAAGGATGCGAATCCTGCTGCTGGAGGGTGTAATCTTATTGGACTTTGGACTCCCCGCAATACAGCAAGTTCTTTCGGGGTAATCACAACATCTGATTGATCTGACAGATCAATCAAATTAATCGGTTTCGTGGAGAACGGAACTTTATCAGATCAATTGAGACGAATAGATCTTTGGGTATCGGCACTTCATCGAATAAATTATATACGTGGTCGTCAGAACTTCGATCGATCATTTAGGTCCGTTTCCCTCCGAAAAACGATTTATTATGGACAAAGAAGTTTGTCTCCCTGCGAATAAGCTTTCTTATTCATATGTTGGCGTACTACGATTGGATTAACAGCTAACAAGGAAACGTTGCGAGGTCGATGTCTCCGATTTCGATGAAATTTGGCATGCTTGTAGGATGGGTAAAAATAGACGACACTTATTTTTTTATATCGGCGGAACCCGATTTTTGAGGGTTAAAAAGCACCCTCGAAAATTGGGGAGTATTTCGTTTTTCGTCGATAACGTTTTAACGGTACGAGATATGAAATAATTTCAAATTGCAACAATGTTCGTTTTTTCGTTTGCTATACATTGGAGATGAGAACGATGCAGATAGCAACAAATTTCATATTGTTTATTGCAAAAATGCAATTTTTTCAACCGTATCTCCGAGAATTTTTAATCGATTGGGATGTAAATTTGCATACATGTAGAGAATGGAAAAGGGCGGATATGGATTTTTTCTTTTTCCGATATCTCACAATTAAGGGGTTGAAACTTGCCATCGAACTTTGTGCCGAGAGCATCGTATAATCAGCTAGCCTTTTGGCATTTCGGTCTAAATTCACGTCAATATATGTCGTGTTAAGACGCAATTGCATATTTGTAACATTCCAGCGCCCCCCCCCCCCTCCCAACGGCCCCCCTCTCGAAAGGCAAACGTTGAAAGTTCTTACCGTGCGGTATGGACGAAAATTTGTAGACATAAAAAGGAGTTACAAAGAAAGTACAATCAGTCAAAATAGTCGATACACATTTTCTCGTTTTCAAAATAAAAATAAAGTTCGAAGGGAAAAAATGTTGTATTCTTCGACTACTAGACGTTCATGATGATAATGATGAGTACAGCAACAAATGGCGTGTTGTTTATTGCAATAATTCGTGAATTACTTGTGACAAATAGCTCTTCAGTTTCCCACTCATATGGGCAGAGGCAAGGCTCGCAATCACGGACTGACTTCGTGCTTCGAAAAGCAACTGGATTACAATTGTATATTTACGAAGAAATTCCACTTCGCTCACCGTATCGAAGGCATTATCTGCAGAGATTACAGCGTTTTTGGGTTGCCGCTGCAACTCATGAACAGAATTATGCAGACATTTTTATCAGCTTATAACGCAGCATAATTTAATCTTTATCTTTAACTTTATTTTGGCAAACAGCAAAACCAATGAACGAAAGAAATAAATCTTCGCAAAGAGCGACTACGGTGCAAAGAGCGGCTCTCATGATAACCTTGAAATCGCCTTATTAAAGATTAATAGCAGTTCTGGTAATGGCGTGTGTCGTCGTTATTTTTTTCGTGTGTATTTATCAATTGGGTTTCAAGTCATATAAATTCACCAACGATCATTATTGCTACAGTTACGACGGAGAAGCCAGCCATATATTTTGAGTTCGAAATACAAATAAAAATGCACGTTAATCCGGTGAATGTTATTCAGCTTCTATCTATAGCGATAAGTGCTATGAATTTGCCTCGCACTCCAATCACCGAACAGGAAAAACAGTTCAGTAAGGATCTAGAAAACATGATCATTGAAGCGATACATCAACCTATGAAAATGGAAGTCGAAACTGGTTTGGATTTTCTGTCACCAAATGAAATTCATGAAGCAGCCGCAATAGAAGATAACAGTGAAGGAGATTGGCACGGACAACGATACCTACATCCAAAAATGGATGAAAATGTATGTACCCAAGATATAGAAGAATTGAGTTACGAATACAAGATAAGAGCTGTATATTACTGGAGATCCGGGGCAAATGGGAATAGAAAGTTATCATCTGTTCAAACGAAATTCAAAAAGGTGAAATCAGAGCCGCAGTTGCGCCGGTGGGCCCATTGTATAAATAAGGGTGGCACCTACGAAGAAAAGGTAACAAAGATAGCTCACTACACGTTAATCAATTTTAATGATGCTTTGGACAAACGGCTGCCTGTCCATGATATAGATCTTCGACGATGGGCCTTACGTGCACGAGAACTTGTAGAAATACCAGCCGTAAATTTCCAAGCATCCGCTTCTTGGCTAAGGGCATTCAAAAACCAACATGGATTTGTGTCACGGAAGATCACTAAATATGTAACAAAACAACAATTGTTAAACGCTGATACACTTCAAAACAAAGCTATCGAATTTATAGAAATGGTGAAAGTCAACATAGCCAACGTTGGGGCTGAAAACACATTTAATTCCGACCAGAGTGGATTCAATTTAAAACTACATACTGGCCGCACATTGGCGAAAGAAGGGCAGAAATCCGTTGAGACAGTCTTGCAATCGAAAACGTCAACAACACACAGTTATACTATACAGCCTTTGGTTTTTGCGAGTGGCAAGCTTTTGGCACCTATGTTGATCGTTTTCAACGAACCTACTGGCAAATTTGGTCCTCGAGTGGAATAAACTATGTTCAGAGCCGAAAATATATTTCTATTTACTTCGAAATCTGGAAAACTGACGACTAATCATTTCAAGCGATGGTTCCAAGAAGTATATATTCCCAATACGGGTCCAAAATCGGTAATACTTCTGGATTCTTGGAGCGGTCAATGTCCAACGACATTTAAAGTAATGGATATGCAAGTTTTAACCATTCCAGCAGGTAAATATATTGCACCAGTTTCATTAGTTCTGTAGACAATTAGTCCATATGATAATTAGTAATTCCTGCAGGTACGACTGGAATGATACAGCCCCTTGATGTTTATGGCTTCCGTGTATGGAAAAAATTCGTCAAACACTATTCTGACGCAGTAATATTATGCAATTACGACGTCAATCTGCATTTGAGAGACAATATTGTTAAATTACAATCTCTTACACACAACCAGTTTTCTTCTCCATGGTTTACAAACCTTTTCAAATATGCACGGTAGAAAAGCGGGTACGAAGAAGAAAGACCACCCAACTTCGAAAATCCGGTAGAATTTTGCTTTTCACAAAATGTACCGACATGCGATATATGCGGCGAAGCAGCTATTATCACTTGTGCGTGGTGTAAAAAATCTCTTTGTTTCAAACACTTTTATCATGACTATCATTATTGCACTAAGCATAATCCATAAAAAACATAGAGTTAAAACGTTTCTTAAATGAGTAAGTGTGAAGACACCATTCCCATTGTGTTGTAATCTCAAAGGCAGTACGTGGCGGGGGAGAATTTCTTCGTAAATATACAATTGTAATCCAGTTGCTTCCCGAAGCACGAAGTCAGTCCGTGATTGCGATCCTTGCCTCTGCCCACATTAGTGGAAAACTGAAGAGTGATTTTTCACAAGTAATTCACGAATTATTGCAATAAAGAACACGCCATTTATTGCTGTACTCATCATTATCATCATGAACTTCTAGTAGTCGAAGAATACAACATTTTTCCCTTTCGAACTTTATTTTTATTTCGGCCCGTTCACGAGCTATAGAAAGAACGAAGTTTTTAAGAGTGCGTTGACCCCTTAAGAGTGTCGTTCCGCCAAAACGAGAAAATCTGTATCGAGTATTTTGACTGATTGTACTTTCTTTGTAACCCATTTTTATTCCTACTAATTTTCGTCCATGCCGCACGGTAAGAACTTTGAACGTTTGCCTTTTGAGCGGCGGACCGTTGGGGGGGGGGCTGGAATGTTACAAATATGCAATTGCGTCATAACACGAACATATATTGATGTGAATTTAGACCGAAATGCCAAAAGGCTAGCTGATTATACGATGCTCTCGGCAAAAAAATCGACAGGCAGTTTCAACCCCTTAATTGTGAGATATCGGAAAAAGAAAAAATCCGCATCCGCACTTTTCCATTCTCTACATGTATGCAAATTTACATCCCAATCGATTAAAAATTCTCGGAGATACGGTTGAAAAAATTGCATTTTTGCAATAAACAATATGAAAATTGTTGCTATCTGCATCATTCTCATCTCCAATGTACACGAAAAAATAAACATTGTTGCAATTTGAAGTTTTTTCATATTTCGTACCGTTAAAACGTTATCGTCGAAAAATGAAAAACACCCCAATTTTCGAGGGTGCTTTTCAACCCTCAAAAATCGGGTTCCGCCGATATAAAAAAATACGTGTCACCTATTTTTACCCATTTTACAAGCATGCCAAATTTCATCGAAATCGGTGACATCGACTTCGCAATGTTTCCTTGTGAGTTAACTAGATGTCACACGAAATTAACGCTACCCCCACTCCACTGCCATTGTATTGTAGTAGATTGGGGGGAGCTGCGACATGCGAAATGCCTGTGATTGGTTGAAAATTGCCGATTGATGAATAGAGTACATCTGCGGTTAAAAATTGTAATGTAGTGTAAATTACATGTAAATTACGTGTAGAAAGAAAGAGAAAGAGAGAGAGGGGGGGGGTGAATGGATAGATGGATGGGTGGATGGATGGATGAATGAATGAATGGATAGATGGACGGATGGTTAGATGGATAGATGCATAGATGGATGGATGCATTTATAGATGGATAGATGCATAGATGGATGGATGGATAGATAGATAGATGGTTGGATTGATAGATGGATATCGACACGTACCTGTTTTTTATTCCCGAAATGTCTAATTACATTTTCAATGCCATGAGATATAGTTGCACTTTGTGTAATATCTGTAGATTTTTTTATATAAACGTGTCCCGGATCAAGAGTTTTGATACGACCGAGTTGGCAATAGAAAATTCGTAACCTGCAGATGATCTTGCATCGACAAAGGTGTTGAGACCTCGATCGGACCGCTAGATTCGAGTTGGTCGTGATCGGTAGAACACAACACGTGAAAATGTACCTTTTTTTATTCCTCGCTAAAATGCATCAAGCAGGCGCTTATTTCATGTAAAATCGTTTGGTAGTCACGAATTTTCAAGGCCCATTCTGGTCCAGGTCTTGTTGAGCCCAGGAGATGGGTTTTTTAAAAATAAACGTGTCCAGGATCGCGAGTTTTGGTCGATCGAGTTCTTCCTGGAATATCCGTTATTAGCGGATGATTTTGCATCGACTTCTTACTTGATGATTGCGTGAAGCTAGCGGGATCAGGTGAATTGACGTAAGCCATAAGTCCAGTTGCCTGACCATCGCCCGAAGGTAGCCGGATCAGGCGAATTTATGCAAGCCGTAAGTCCGTTTGCCTGACTAAGGTAAATGGCCCAGTAATCGTCACCTGAAGCAGATCGCTTGACTTTGCAAATTTATATAGCTCAACTACACTCAGAAAAAAGATTTATTAACGACAAAGAATTTTGTCTCCCGGCGAATAAGTTTTCTTATTCGTATGTCGGCCTACTACGATTGTATTAACAGCTAAGAACATTTTTTATTTAACTTTATGTTTAAGATTTACTAAGAATTTTTCTTAACATCTAATACGATATATAAGTTAGAAGAAATAGGTCTTTTATGTCCGACAAATAGAGTTTTTCTTAACATCTAATAGGATTCTTCATAATCCCCCAGCTGGTTTTCTTCGAGGAATTGTGTCATTTCGTCCGTCATTATTTTTTCACTTGATCGTTTTTTTCTCACTTAATATTCTTACTTACACTCAAATCATTCCTCACTGTCGAGTTTCTCACTTCCGAAACGCAACACTGACACTTGTGCCAAAAGCATTGGCATAGGAAGAAGCTACATGGTAAGCGTATGCGTGAGCTACATCTAACGAGCGGCCTGCTGTCGGGCCCGTCGCGTTGAAGGGCAAAGTGCGCATGCGCGCATTAGTATCATAGTCGCGAAATAAGAGGTTTTCGTGATTGGAAAGTAGTATTTATTTGATTTAAGGAAATATTTATTCAAATTTTCTATTTTAAATATGGCTTTTAATTGATGCGAAAAATCGGCACGTAAAGAGACATATTTAGTGACGCCGAATAAATTCTGTAGTTACAATCACATAAAAACTGTCTCCATACGAGTAAACGTTTATTAATTTCTAAGAAATTATGTTCTAATGTGCCAATTTATTGAAACATAATAAATCTTTTTTCTGAGTGTAGGAAAGTGAATAAAAGTTATTCTAATTCGTTCTTAATCAGTATTTTATTACGAAGAAGAAGGTCGTTGTGAAATTTCCGTGCCTGGTATAGTTTTCGAGAAAATATTTCGCAAAGGTTATAAGATGCTATTGTACGAGTCATCGTCATGCCGTCATGACAGTTGGTCTGGTAATCGCCATGGCAACGTCCCACTAATCGTCACATGCGTTCAAACTGCTTTGAGGCCTTATATACCTTTGAAAAAAATGATTTTTTATTGACTTCAATTATGTATAAACATGTCGAAAATAATATGCAAAAGTTATTTTAGGTGGACATTTTTTTAAGACGTGTAGAAAAATGGTTTTAAAATTTTAAACGCGTTTTTCATGAAGCAATGTTTTCAAAATCGGGCGGACTCGTAAATTCTGCATTTTTTGACCGATTGACTTGAAATTTCAATTATAACGTCTTAGATACATTTTGTAGCAAAGTACACACGATTTTTAAAATTGTTTAACAATTGCGATTTTTGGAAACGAACAAAGGCCGTTGTTTCAGTCGAAAATGCGACTTTCTCAAAAATCGGGCTAGATGTACAAAAATAAATATTTTACAATAATCCTGTGTACTTCGGTAGCAAAAGTCATGCAGATTACGGGGAAAAGAAAATTCTTCTGGCTGCACATGTGCGACTGCAACGAGTCCGCTCGTTGGAGGTACCTACAGATATGTGAAACAAACCCTCTAAACCTCGTTTTGATGGCTTTATAAGTATTTTTTTAATCCTAAAAACCCTTGTTTTCCGACCATTCAACGGTATATAAGGCCTTAACTAATTATGCAAAGGCTCGTAGGACTTTGTTGACTCGATTATGTCTGCATATAGAACGGCAGAATAATTGTTACGCACTCTGTCACAAACTTTATGATTTTTATTAAAACATTTGACAACGAGTTTGAAACATAAATTTCTCTTCCACGGAACTTTATTAATTAAAAAATAAAACAAAGTATTGCCTATTACATCAGAATTATAATTTTTCTTTATTTGTAGTCATTATAAACAACTATTTTTTCATGAAATCACTTTTAATATTATTTTGATCGAGTGCTGTTCCCCTGTGTTCAAGACATACCCAGTTATCGACATGGACAGGACCCAGTAATCGACAACATTTATTTATATGTATTGTGATCCCCCGAAAAAACTCAGGAGAACTATCCGAAAAAAATGCGGTGTGCTTCTGGGCCGGGATTGGAACCCGGGACCTTTCGATTGCCGGTCGACTGCTCTGACCAACTGAGCTACGCCAGCCCGCTTACCCCACCTTTCTCGGATAATCGCTATATGGTAACGCAACGTTACAAACCCCCCTGCCAGAGTCGATCTGGCTCTGGAGGCTCGATTCGAAATTTTTGCCCAAACTATTTCAATACGCAAATCGGTACTACAGACGCGGGGATTGTCTAAGGGACGGAAGGGGGAAGGGGTACTACAGACGCGGTGATTGTCTGAGGGACGGAAGGGGAACTACAGACGCGGGGATTGTCTGAGGGACGGAAGGGGGAAGGGTAAGGGAGTGGCTAGCTCAAGGAGACTCTTCTCAAGGAGGGGATTCTTTTCCACGGCAATCAACGATAATTCGATATTTATCTTGATTATTCTGAGGCCGTGGCCCGCTGTTGGGCGCCATTTGTGATCCCCCGAAAAAACTCAGGAGAACTATCCGAAAAAAATGCAGTGCGCTTCTGGGCCGGGATTCGAACCCGGGACCTTTCGATTGCCGGTCGACTGCTCTGACCAACTGAGCTACGCCAGCCCGCTTATCTCACCTTTCTCGGATAGTCTCTATATGGCAACGCAACGTTACAGTATATCTTTTTACTATCGCGAATATGTGTATGACGATTACTGGTCCGTGGATCCTTCAGACAATGCTAATTGCGGACCAAATATTTCTTTTCTGATTTTCTATAAACTGATATTCGATTCGTAAGACTCTTTTTTTGCTAACATTGTCCCAGTTATCGACAGCCGTGGCGATTAATCGGCAGAGTGTTTATGTTGCTGAACCGGTAATCGTCGTATATGAAAATTCGTTGAAATTAACATAAAACTATATTTTTTTATGCTGAACGCAAAACTAAAATCCTTGTTAATCACGTGAAGGAAAACTTACTTCACGCAAGTCCACAGGCATTCTCAAATCACCCGAAATGTGATATGGGTCACGTTAACCTCCTAATGAAGAATCCGGCCGAAATGGCAGCTAGACGTCGTAGCGGAATATATTTAATTTTATTATTCTTTTATACGTATACTTACGGGTGTGAAAATGTAATACAACATAGTAAATACCTCCTGGAAGCTAATATACCACAGATCTGCACGAAGGACTGATTTTTATCTTAAAATAGTTATTTAGTGCGTAAACATGACGATCACTAGGACGCTGACGGCCACTGGGCCGACTACCTTACCGTCTGAAACTAGCCAGCTCAGACAACTGGAGGTAAGCGTATACCAGGTTGTCTGACTACCGCCTGAAACCAGTCGGATCAGGCAAATCAAGGCACACCGTAAGTAAGACCTCCGTACCACAGCGTGCTCAGGCCCGGATCAAATGTCAGGCCCGCCTGGCAATATTTCTACTCGGGGATGTGGTCCCATGAAAATGTTATGCAAATCTGCCAAATACAATCTCCAAAATCCGAAGAAGTCTCATAAACCTAGCATGTTTCTCAACATCCAGGTCCTAATTCACAATAACAATTGAGCGAATCCTTGCTTTGAAACCGCACCGATTAGTGTCTAGATGACACCGATTAAGGAGTGAGATGCAGTCAGAATTTTCAAAAAATCGTTTTTTTTTAAACATTTTCTTGAAGCATGATGTTTCGAAAATATTCCCTGAAAATTTCAAGTCAATCCGATGACTAGTTTCCGGGATATCCCACAATTAGTGAAGGGGCGTCGCGTCCCCATGGCAGGTACCGACGGCAGCTGCAAGCAACCGGTTTCGACTCCCCCTATTATATTCTAGAAATAGTCTTGTTCGTAACTGAAAATACTCCGAAGACAACAACAAATTGATATTTTGGAAGCTTTTACATCGGCAGAAGCTCTATTGTATGGGCCAGGAATTGATGATTCGATGTAAGTAATTTTTTAATTAGTATTTCTATGCATAAATCAAGTGTAAAATTGGAAAACTCTTTCAGAAATTTTCAAAAATTTATTACTCAAAAACTATGAACTTTAGCAAAATTTTATAAAGCATACTTTCGTTTTAAAATTGCCCAGAATGTTAAAAAAATAATAATTCATCCCGAAAAAAATTAATTTTTTGAAAAATTGTAATATTTGAATTCAGCGGATCAAAATACACAAAAAAAAGTTTAGCTTCATCCAGCGAGCTCAACATTTTACGAACATATAATACCTTATCCACGTCGAAAAACTTTAAACGCGTTTTTCTCGAAACTCTGTTTTTCAAGTCGGTGACCACTATAATTCCACTCGACAGATTTTGATGAAATTTGGTGTGCTTATTGATAGCATTAAAAACTAGTCCTTAATTGAAGTATTTTCATTTTTGTAGGAAATTTCTATTTTTGTTAACAATAAACGAGCGATTTTTTGGTTGCAAATCGAAAGTTACCTGTCGGAAGCCGCCATGTGGTTAATTTTTGAAAAAAAGCTTCGATTAAGGACTAGATTTATTATTAAACTAATGATTTTTTTTGGCTTTTTATTTCAGTTGATCCAGTAAAATTTTATGATGGTCACCGCAAAGCACTACATGCCGAAGGGGGTCCGAAAAAATCTACAAAATATACACAGACCCACGCGAGGAATACAAAAGAACTTTTCTATTGATGTATGGTGTGCGATTGCCGAAACTTGCTAAAGAGCTATTCAATATTTCGCTGCTGTATTCATGACATCCTAAAACTAATTGTAAATACTGGAATATAAATAATTCGTTAAGTAAAAAACTTAAAATGAATAAGTTAATCAACTTAAGGGCTCTTCTCACTTTAGACGCTAACAAAGGCTATTTTCATGAATTTTTTGATAGGTTTATATTATAGATATTGATATAAAAGTTGTTTCACTTAATAAATACACTTTCGAAATGCATTTAAAAAGTTTTTAAGTATTTATGTAACCCAAACAAACTTTAAACGCGTTGTTCTGGAAACAACGTTTTTCAACGGCTTGTTGATAAAATCTTCGAAACTACTGAACCGATCCTTATGAAATTTTAACCACATATTCTTTACAACTATAGCTGTAGCGCATATCAAGATTTTCTTTTAATTTTGATATTTACTGGTTTTCCCCAAAAACGGTGAAGGAACAGGTTTTTTTGTTTTTTTTTTTGTTTTTTTTCGAAAGATGTCCGCCATTTTGTTATTTTTGCATATATCAAAAATCGTATGATATGCGCTATAGCCATTAACATACTGAATCTAAAACCGTTTGATTTTTTTTGTTTCGGATGATCCATCTCCGAGATTTCAACAACAGCGCAGACCTACAACTTTTTAGGACATTTTTTTAATTACCATTTTCGTCTATAAATAGTGATTTAAATAAATAAATGTTTTTAAAATGTATTTCGGAAGCGCATTTATTAAGTGTAACAACTTGTATAACAATATCTATAATATAAAGCGTCGCAATATTGAAGGGTAGCAGATGGATTGTGCGCTCAAAGAAAAGGCTTCTTCTTCAATTTCTCTCTTCGATCGATCGTTCATTGATATTAATTCATTTGTGGCGGCGGGGACGGATACTCTCGCGCGGAATACGGAACCATCGGGTGTAAAAATACTCCGTCAGCGATTTACGCAAACCATCGGCCCGACGCCCATTGTCTATGCCGATTTTTCGATTCTTTATTGAATTTCAAAAAGTTCCCCGTCATAGCGCCCGACCAGTTTTATCGCGGCCGCAGATGATTTAATATATATCATTAGTGATCAATCGGGCAGAAAAATGCAAGAGGATTTTTCTTTTCACCATTTCACAACCCACGTGCCCTTCAACTTTCGATCGGCGGTACTTCTAGGACACCTTGTATATGTATTTATATTTATATATTTTATATCTATGCAGCTCTCGTTCAAATTCCTCCGGTGTAACTTGCTTGAGCGAACAAAAGCCACATAGGTTCCAACTCCTTTCGTCAGGAGTTTATTTCACGCAAAAATTTACAAAAAACCAAGGTTAGTGGATCCTTTGAAAGTGATTATTCCGATATTTTTCGATTTTTCGATTATTTTCATACTTTGCGTAACTAGAATGACCTTGTGTTGTAGGCCGCTGAATTCGTCTTAAAATGGGTTATAATATCATCGAAAAAAAATACATGTTTCCATTTAAAAAAGTAGAGTTGAGATTGACGTAGCCTCAGTGCCTTCACCGATAAAAAAATAGGGTGGTCATATTTCAACTTGACTCGTACAAATATTGATCATATCCAAAAATGTTTCAGACAAAAGTTTCAGTGTTCGAGACAGCCGTCATACTGGACTACCCTATTTTTTTTATCGGTGGAGGCGCTGAAGCTACGTCAAGGTCAACTCCACTTTTTTAAATGGAATGGTACATTTTTTCAACCATCTTGTGGAGCACCTCAAGCCGCATAAAAAACATTATGCGGTCAAAGTCGCTCAAAGTCATTCAAGGTCACCTATTAAAATGAAATACAAATCTAAATATCTCGGATCATCACCAAATATTTGGCAGTGATCCGAAATATTTAAATTTGTATTTCGTTTTAATAGGTGACCTTAAATGACCTTGAACGACTTTGAACCCCCGATGGTTTTTATGCGGCTTGAGGTGCTCCACAAGATGGTTGGAAAAAATGTACCATACCATTTAAAAAACTGGAGTTGACCTTGACGTAGCTTCAGCGCCTCTACCGATAAAAAAAATAGGGTGGTCCAGTATGACGGCCTTCTCGAACACTGAAACTTTTGTCTAAAACATTTTTGGATATGATCAATAGTTTGAGTGCTATTGCTCTGTAACACTTGTTGTGCCTTACCCTGTATAATATAGGCGTATGCAATTAGTATTCGAATATACTTCATTTTTTCCGACGGCAAGGTTTATACTTGTATCGATACAATCGGCGGATACTATTGTAAATTGGAAAAAAAATAATTATTTTCACGATTTGTGAATTTTGCACAAACCTTCCTTCTAATATTTTAAAACAACCCCTTAAGGGATTTTTGGCGACACCCTGCATTTGAGAGGCTCAGCGGCACGCAGTATGACTGATGCAAATTCGAATTTGGAAAAAAAAAGAAAATTTCTATTAATTTACATGAGTATAGCTAGAGAAATGCGTAGAGGATTGTGATAATATGAATTTTTGTGTAATTGTCAAGCATTTGAAGTGAAAACTCAATTTTCGGCAGATAAACAGGACAATCATTTGTTAATAACTAATGTTATAATTAACTCATGGAAAATCCAGTGCGTATTTCTCTTCGAAATGTTATTTTAAAGGTCTGCTCAAAATTTGGAGTGAAAAGAATGAAAATTGTTTTGAAAAATTGTGCTCCGAGAAAAACGTTCGACGCCCGCACACGGGCCAGCCACTGCCAACGAAGACCCACACGGACCTGCGCACCTTTGTTTTACAGGTACCAAACTTTCCCCCCCCCCCTTATTCTGGATGGTTCAAAACATCTCTGAAGCCAATTAGAAAAAAATCATTTTTTTGAAAATTCTACAGTAGTGTTAGCCCTTAAGCTAGCATTTTTATATGCGAAGAAATTGTATAAGCGCGGATTGAACTAGAAAACCGAGTAAAACGCGAGTTATTGTCTTGGATATCAGCAGTCTCTGGTCTCTTGTGACCATGAAAAAATCACGAACGGCGCAATCATGTAGCTCGATGGTAGCATTTATAATTGAAGCTTATCGTAGGAAATCTTCAGCCAGCGACGCATAGAGAAACGTGCGATAATCATCAAACGTTTATCCATAAAACAGAACAACGACGTTCAAAACAGAACTGAGTCTGCGAGGGAATTAATTCTAACTACGGACATACATGTTGCGACGCGGCAATTGTAAATAATAATAAAATCTGGTCCCAAAATAAATAATAAATGGAATCATTGACAGTGTATCGAGGAAAAAACTCTTTTTTATATTTTGCGACGATGATGAGTTCTGTGTCAAAGAATAAAACTTGCAATTTTATGTATAAACTATTTTTCAACGATTAAATGCCGACCGTTTACTGATTTATCATCAAACACGTAAAATCATGCCTTATCAATATAATTGGGCTCAATTATCAGCTTATATTCGATCACCCTTGCAAAAATACCTACAGGCATGTAGACAACTTAAAAAAAAAATCTTCCCTCGTACCACTTTCTTCGTATCGTTGCCACGATAAAAGCGCATCTCGCGAGTGACACGGAGAGAAAGACTAATACTGAGAGAAATCAATATTAAAATGATAATAAAAAAGAAGCAAATATTGAAGAATTCTTCAAATAAATAAACTATTGGTGAAAAATTTTAATCTACGTTCTATTTATACGTGAGTGAACCACTATCATCCTCGATGTTATAAAAATTAACCATTTTCATTTTGCCTTCATTTCATCGTGCAGTAACAACTATTGTGATAATTGTAACTATTGATATGATTATCATAACTATGTATCAAGCAAGGAAATAATGACGAAAAAGTATGCACAAATGTTTTTTTTCTAAACAAAGGCAACGAGCACGACCAATCGCTGTCATACCGATTCACGTTTCCAACCACTTTCCGAACACCATGTAAATTAGTGGACAGTTCAAAAAATCGTAAAAATAGAAGGAAAGAGCGAAAATGTTCAAGATCATCGAAAACGTGGGACTGCCGTGCCGATTTAATGACGTTCTGATTTGCCTGATAAAGTTCTGAATTATCTAATGAAATTCTTATTAATCTGGTGTACTCTTGTTTGATCTGATGAAATACTGATCGTAGTGGACCTAATTGGTCGATCGAAGTTCTGATGAACACGGATATTATTTATCTGATGATGTTCCGACTCAATTGATCTGATAAAGTTCCGATGTTCACGGAACTGATTAACTTGATAGATCTAACAAAGTTGTGATTCACTGCAAAAACAAGTGTGTTGTTTTTAGGTGTGTAAATGGCTGTAGTCACTTTTTACACTCTTTAACGTGTGTCGAAAATAATCCCGTGCGGAAAACTGATCGGGCATCCCTAATAAAAATAAGGGCCTTTCGGGGCTTCCCTAGTGCTTTCCCTAGTAGGGATTTCCACAATGGGCCCAGACTTGGCCATTATCGGGATAAACTTGTAGGGATTTCCACAATAGGCCCCGCTTTGGCCATTATGGGGATGAACCTGTAGGGATTTCCACAAAAGGACCCGACTTGTCCATTATAGGGATAAACCTGTAGGGATTTCCACAATAGGCCCAGACTTGGCCAGTATAGGGATAAACAAGTAGGGATTTCCACAATGTACCCAGATCTGACTATTGTAGCGATAAACCAGTACAACCAGCTTAGTCTACATGGTTGATGGTTTTTCAATTATTCAAATCGATTATATACATCGATCGAATAACATTATCGAACGCAAATTGGGAAAAAGCGTAAGGGCATTGGCAAATAAAAAATCAACGATGAACACAAATATTCAGACAAACATCAGACAGTATTTATTTATCAAATTAAAGAAACCTTTCACAGGTTTAAGAAGTATATTGAAGGACCTTGAAAAATGGGCGGAAAAAAATAGAATGGAAATAAACGCTAAAAAAACCAAAATAATGATATTCAGGAATGGGGGTAAAGGTAAAAAGAACGAACAATGGGAGATTAAGGGGGAAAAGATTCAGATAGTTAAGGAGTTTAAATATTTGGGATATTGCTTTACTTCGAAAAATTCAAACTGGGTTCATAGCAAAAGAACGGCGGGGAAAGCGCAAAAAGCGACAAATATGGTATGGGGGATATGGAAAAGAGCGGGAAGAGATATGATGGAGGAGAGACTCTATTTGCTGGAATCAATAGTAAAATCAGCAGTGATGTATGGAGTGGAGATTTGGGGATTGGGGGAAATTGAATCCTATAAAAGAATACAGAGTAGGTTTTGTAAAATGGCGCTAGGGGTACACAGAACGACCCCTAATTACATATGGAGGAGAGAGTTGGGAGTGCCAACATTGGAATACATAATTGGAGAAAGGGCTTTGAGATATTTGAAAGAGGTTGTGAAGATGGGGGAGTCGAGATGGCCAAAAATATGTTTGCGAGAGGAGCTAAGAGCTATTGAGAATGAAACCCCCTCGAAGTGGGGAAAGGATTTAAAAAAAGTATTAATGGAAATGGGAATTGAGGATCTAGTAGGGATGACAAGAGAGGAGACAGACGAGGGCGAACTAGAAAAAAAGGTGAAAGAAGGATTAGAAAACCTAAAGAAAAAAATACTGGAGGAGGAAGAAGAAAGAGTACAAAAATCATCATACAATAGTTTATACAAGTACTTGGTGGAGAACGAAGAAAGCCCATGGAAATACTGGAAGGAAGAAGGAGTGAAGAGTAGGGAGAAAGAATTGTGGCCAAGAATCAGATGTGGAAATGTATGGAGGGCGGGAAAGAAGGGGGAGAAAAATTGGCGGTGCAGGATTTGTGAGGAGAAATTTGAGACGGTGGAGCACCTCCTAATTTGCAAAAAAGGCTGGGAAATGATGCCAAAAGAGGCAAGAAAAGAAGCGGAGGAGTGGATACAAGCAGTTGACGAGGTTGCGGTAAAGGGGGAGATCATTAATATGTTAAGCGGGAAAATAAATGTGGGAATTTGCCGCTACTTCAAAGAAATAGAGGCATTATGTGCAAAAATGAAAAAAGAGGAAAAAGATGAGAGCGACAGCGATCAGTAGTGGTTAGGATATAGGTTAGAATTTTAGACGTAAGTTGTTAGGTGTAAGTTCGTGAATGAGATTGATTGTAAGAAAAGAGACTTTGTAAAAAACATTATAACAAGTTGTGCAAATAAAACTCTATTATATATAAGAAACCTTTCACATAGATACAAATAATTACTCATGGTTTCACTCATACATGGTGTAATGCTAGCGCATAAGTGTGAACAGTCCCAATATATTTGTTCAAGCAATGCAAAAGACTGGCATGGCGGGGGGGCGCAGGATGCGTTAAGTCTCATCGAGATGACTTGTCTACGTGGACCTTGCATAAAAATAAGTGAATTCCGTGGTGTATTTTTTCCCCGTGATATATTGATATTTTTCCGTGATATATTAATGATTGAGAATTACTTTTTCAATTACTTAATAATTTCCTAATTAAAACTAAGATAATATTACTTTTATTGGAGTCATTAATACTTTACTTTATACAGCGGACATATAATGTCGCTCCTTCGCGTTCTGTATCCTTACAGACTCATTTCAGACTGTGACTATAACTATAATCAATGTGATAATCTTATAATTTCAAACTTAAGTGTTAAAAGCTATCACAATGCTGAAAAATGTTATCATAGTGGATAGTTCCTTAAGAATAAATGTTTGCAGTGAAGAGAGTTCGCCTCACATTATTTTTTGTATTTCTTTTTACCATGGCAGTTTGTCATAAAGGCTCACATGCAAATACGCAATCACATTTCTACGCGCGCACACATACATACACATGTACTCACGCCCACACCTATGCACATGAACAATTACATAAAAACAAATACAGATATACCCTGACGCATTTACCATACACGTATATCCACTGATACGGATATTTTTTGGCGCTGAAATGGTTTTGATGAGGCGCCGTTGAGGCATTTTCAGGGCGCTAAAATGGTTTTGATCAGGCGCCATTGAGGCAACTTATAAGGCCCCGGTCGTTGCGCCTTTAATGGCCCTTGTTGACAAAGCGTGATCGGCCGCTAACGGCCCTCATGTGGCTTCCAGATTAGGGCCCGAATAAAGTAAGGGGAATATTATTGGGGCTCGATCACAGCCCCAACTCAATTTCCGCACGGGATGGTGTAAAAATAACACGGATAGATGCGTTCAAACAACACACTTACGTGTGTTATTTTCTCACACGTGTTAAAACGTGTAAAAAGTGTCTACAGTCATTAATACACTCAAAGTGTGTGAGAACAACACACTTATTATTGCAGTACTGTATATACATGGGATGCGTCGGAATTATAAATTCAATAACAAAATCTTTTTATAATATGTATTTATTGAATTCAACTCAACAGTACTTACATATTACTCTGTATCACACACACACACACGCACACACACGCGCGCGCGCACACACACACACACATGCGCGCACGCACGCACACGCACACGCACACACCCACGCACACACCCACGCACACACCCACACACACACACGAAGATAGGCGTCTTCAGATTTTCAAAATTAATAATATAATTACGAATTATATATCCGTTTTCTATATACAAACATGTTAAAATGGCAACGAATTCCATTGCTATCATGAGCGGTGTCATTGATTTTCCTGTCTTCACATAGGATCCTTATACACAGAGTGTCTACGCATTAATAGCCGCAATGGATAGTCTGATACAAAAGTGAGAGTTGGGCGATGGAGGGAACGTTGTTATTTTTGGAACCCTCAACATTATATTAGGTGTTTTCTTCATTACTTTATAAGTTTTTACATCCTGATAAGATGTACAACCTACATTATAAAGATATTTTGCAATATTTCTAAGCTTTCATCGATTGAGCGGAGACTAAAGTTTTCAACGTGGTTGTGGCGAGACTACAACCTTGAAGATTATTAGGGGTTAAAAAAACAAATGACGAAACTTTCAGTAGGGATATATCCATGCAAACGTATTAAACCGAATGCGACGTTTCAAAACGCAACATTTTTGCACGAACGCACTATCGACCAGAGGTGACTTTGGCCAAACGTGTCGCTGAATAATCGACATTGTACGATTCAAATATTTCGTTGAACGTTTTATGATAAACTAATCTCACAATTGGCGGAGCTCGATTGTTAAAATCACTCTTTGTGTGGCAGTACGATCACACCGCATCGGATCATTGTCATGTAAGTTAAGGGATATTCTATAACTATGTAGCCTTGTAAAGACAATGGGTATTTTATTTCTGGATACGAGGTTGCAGGACATTTAATGGGCAACGTACCTCATTCAGGCGGGCTGAAAATCGGTAGTTTTTGGAATTTTGTTTGAACGGTAAACATTAAAAATCTGCCATGGATTATTTATTGGTATTTTGGCTACATGATTTTTTACCTTTATTCAATTAACAATAAATTGATCGTGCTCTCGTATGTTGTTCATGGCCCTGTTGAGAAAGCACATTTCTGTGGTCTGCATGATAACTGCCACATGGGCCGATGGATCGGAAAAAATAGAGAAGATTCTTATGAAATAATGTTACATGCAATCTGCCAAACCACTTTTTTTATTTCGACAAAAAAATTGCATATCATATTTTAAAGTTAAAATATGATACGCATGTAAAATGTGACATGATTCTTCAATGGGCTAGATGCTCGATCCAAAATTTTACGTGCAGGTAAACTGAATAATAATGCAGCAGCTTCGAATTTACATGGTAGCATTTCTCTAAAACTTTGATACATCTTTGAACAATTCTTTTTTTCTTTTGTGTCGAATTTCGCGCCTGAATTGTTAATAGAAAATATTCTAAATAAAAATCAAAGGCTCGACAGACTACGAGGAATCAATTGTCAAAGATTAATTAGTATTAAAAACTGGTCAACTTGTCGCGCAGACCGCCTCGAAAAAAGTCGTTTCGAGCACATCCACTCGCGCCTGACCCATCCGGGCCCTATATACTTTGCTAAGCCTCGAATCGAAAAATAAGCCGAATTTCATTAGGATAAAATTGATTATACTACAATTATGTAGTTAACGATTGTGAAAGTTTTCAAAACGTTTTTTGCATACGTAAATTACCCTCGCGAAAAAACCCAAAATTTTCTGCGTTGTAGAAAAATCGTTTAAGATTTTCCATTATGATTCTCATTATATCTGGTGAGGGTACCCGAGTCGAAATTTTCAGCCTATTTTGACCCTCCAGATCCTCACAGTGGTAGGAGATAAAGGCAGTAAAATAGTTTCGTATTCAATATAAAATGAGCTCCTACTTAACGCCTAGAACGGGAACAAATTTCCCTTTTCTCCACTTGCAGGCGCTAAGGAGGACGTCGATTGGCACACGTATACACACACATGCATACACTCTATTACGCATATAGAGATACATATGCCTGAATACGCGCATGCGCAGACACACGTATATACCCGCACACATACATGCCTAAGCATACACCAACACACGTATACTAGTACCTATACGTATGCATGCGTGTCTGCTATAGGGATCCGCGTATACATGCATACGTGAGGGCAATTCCTATAAAAAATATTGTAACTGTTTGCCCAAGATCCATTTCTTCCATTTTGGAGAGTTGCTGGAGCTGCAGGGGCAAGTTTGAAGCGAATGCGAAAGGTTCGCTGGGTGGAGATAATGGAAAGGCCATTGGAAAAGTAGCCCTCTACGGCGAACGCGCGGTCCTTCCTAGTCCAACGCATGACGGTTACTGAAAACTACCAGACCCGCTGTTTCGAATGCGACCATCCCCACCCTCGTTTCGTCGAAACAGCCAAATGCGCGATAGGTCCAAACGCAATCAAAAGAGGAGCTGAAACGACTTCAGCTAGGTTAGGTAGGAGTATAAGAGCATATGCAGGAGGTAAGCAGCAAAGGAAAAGTATGTGGCGGCCCATAGTAGGACTTCTAGCAGTAAATAGACTCAAGTGAGGCTGACATAGGATCAAAGGCCTTTAAAATAGGCTGAAAATTTCGACTCGGATATTGCAATAGCCCGTATGTACGCAGGCAAAACTAACGCAATTAAATGTGTCATAATTCTTAATCGGGTAAGTCGCTCGACCTCAAATTTTGCATATAGGCAAACGAAAATAAACTAAACAAATTAAATAATAATGCAACCAATTTGTATTCCCACCGTAGCATATCTCTTCCTTGCATCCTTAAACAAATACTCGATTTCGTCATGAAAGTATACTTTCCCTGAAAAATGTATACGCTGAGAAAAAAAAAACCAATTGAATCAAAAAAATATATTGGTTGATCCAAATAAATGTGCTGCTGCGGAGTGCCACCGATATATGAGATTGTTTCAATACTACAAAATATTGGAAAATATGATTGATTTAAATAACATATTATTTTATTTGAACAAGCTCTTCCGTTCACTGAATATCTACATTATCCTTCAAATAAAATTATATTCTATTGAAATCATTCTATATACAATCTGTAGATGTATTGGATGAAATAATTAAGCGGTTGTTACAAACATTTTTCATTTCGTACAAAAATATAATCAATGGAATTAATTATTTCTTTACCACATCGAAACGAATATACCATGGGACGTAAGTTTTTCAATTTGTTTTGAATCTTAAATAAAAAGTGAGCATTAGAATTACCATCCACGATAATAGTGGGGAGGATATCAGATATCCAATGGAATATCCATGGAGAGAATATCAGATATTCAACTGATCGGAACAGATACTACACTTTGATCATAGCCACAGGCCAAGAAGCGATACTCTTTAGAGTTTCTTCAGCATTTAAGTAGATTTTCGGTTCGCGCTACGCTTAAGAGAAACGAGCGCGCGTGCGGCCTCTAGCGGTTACTCTGAGAACTACGGGTTTCCACACACGTATAATGTCGGTGGCGCTCGGCCATGATTTGGTTCATTTTTTTCAACCAAATGTGCAAGAAACAAATTTTACTTTCGCATAATTTTTTAACCAATTCAGACATTTGCTTAATATTTTTCAATCAAAATAAAATACTAATATTTTAACGAATAATGTACTCAAAATCAATATCGAATATGGCGAAAACAATAAAATAACATATTTACTCAATAGAAATTTTATTTGAATCAAAGGAGCGAAACTCAATTACTCTTGTGTACTCGAGTCAACAATATTCATATTATGAATTGAAACGCTTTTTTCGTTCGTTGCAGAAATTGCATTCAAAATTATATAATTTGTTCGCAATAATTTTTTAGATAGTTCCAATACTATATTGTTCTCGGCTAACAATATATCTTTTGAGTGCAAAAAAACTTTCAATTTTATCAGGTTATTGAAGTCAATAGCGTTTTGTTTGGATTAATCAATCCGATTATTTACACCAACAATTTTACAATTGAATCAACGAAATTTCATTCAATAACACCAATGATATTGGATTAATGATTTTTTTTTCTCAGTGTATTTAACTCTGATAACCTCAGTTGTATCGTTGTCGAATATTTTTGGATTTTATATTTGTACACAAAAACCCGGGCAAGACCAATCACTTTCATTGATATGAAAATAAAATTTATGAAATTTTCTTTTGTCTCATCATATTTTTTTTTAATACGTCTTTATAAAAAAAGTCTACAAAAAGAATGGTTTTTTTCATTTACATAAATAAAATGAACATCAACAACGCCATACAGACTGGACAAAAAATCCATTTGTGGTGTGATTTTTACTGATGACCCATCGCCCCGGGGACACGTTGGCTAATTTTGTTCTCATTTCAGCCTCATTTCTACGTGTAATTTCGACAAATTGCAATCGAGTGGCACAGACAGGAGGCGCGTTCGATCTATAAGACAATAAAGGATCACTCGAAGCTCGTTCATACCTCATTGAGTTAGACGAAAAAATGTTGAATCTCGCGAACGTTCTTTGCCTCCTACTAGTCGCTAAGGTAAGTGTGGATTGTTTGAGAAATGGATCTTCAACTGAATCAAGTGATTCCGATTACAAAAATATCAGGTTGATAAAAAAGTTTTGTCGCAATAATTTCAATATAATTTATTTATTTATATATCTTATACAAAACATTTCTAATCAACAATATATTCGCCATCGGTTTCTATGACACTCGACCATCTAGTTGGCAACTCATTTATTCCCTTTGCCCAAAACTGCGGCGACTGGAACGCAAAGAAATTTGAAATATCCCTTCTGAGATCGTCGACGTTTTCGAAAGTTTTGTTTCTCAAATATGCCTTCAAATGTCTGAACAAATGGTAGTCAGATGGCGCGATGTTGGGAGAGTATGGTGGATGAGGAACGGTATTCCAGTAAAGCTCAGTGATTGTTTTGTCGGTTTCCTTTGCGACATGGGGTCTCGCGTTGTCGTGGAGAAGGTGCACAGTCGCGCGTCTTGGCCGTTTTTTTCTTATAGCTTTTGCCAATTCCTGGAGATTTTTGGACCTACAGGGAGAAGATTGTGAAACAGCATTCCCTTTGCGTCCCAGAAACAGCACAACAAAACCTTTTGTGAGTGACGATCAGATTTCGGTTGGTGTGGCGGTTTTTCTCCGATAGGAAGCCAGTAGGCTAAACGCATTCTGTTATCATACAAGACCCAGCTTTCATCTCCCGTCACAAGATCTTCTAAAAACTCCTTGCGATGGTGGCGAAGCAGGAGAGACTGGCAGATGGTCACGCGACAGTTCTTATTGTCGTCGGTGAGACGGTGTGGTATCCATTCAGCTAGAGCCTTCCTGTATCCCACGTTGCGTAAGTGATTGACTATTGACGGTTGGGTGCAGTCAAGTTCTCTTGCTAGCTCGTGCGTACTTGCTTCCGGTTTTTCTTTGATGCAGCGGAGTAATGCTTCATCATCGATGGTCGACGGTCGTCCGGAACGTTCCTTATCTTCAAGGCTTGTGTCTCCAGATTTAAAACGATTGAACCAACGCTGGACTGTTCGATGAGAAACTACGTTCTCGCTGAATGCATCCTGTATATTTTTAGCAGTTGTGTTTGCGTTCGTGCCGCGCCGCCACTCGTAAAAAATGATCGCTCGAAGTTGCTCCTGCGAGATCGAAGCCATTTCTGTCCACTAGAACGCGCGCTCGCCCTTTTATACCCTGTCACGCGGAAGAGTAGAAAACATTCTAGAATATTCTCGACATAGCTCGATGTCATATTGCGTCAATACGTAAAAAGACATTTTTAAAATTTTTGCGACAAAACTTTTTTATCAACCTGATACTTACCAAATAAATACCGAGATAATAATTTCGAAAGTATTCTTTTATTAATGCGACAATGATAGAGAATTTCCATTTCAGCTCCATTCAATTGTGCAACAGAATTTACTATAATCATTACTACTTCTAATATAATAATAATTATCATTTACGCTGGTGCAATACTAGCAACAAATAACAAAAGAATTATTTTCATTCATTAAAGGCAACGAGTGCGGCGTTCTTCGACTCTCTTGAATCAGCCCAAAAATCGTTCGATGAAGCAATGACGTCGTCGCTAGCGAAAATGGATAAATACCATGCTCAAAACGTAGCATGCGTAAAATTGGCAAATTTAAGTCTGCAATTGGAAACGCCTCATTCTCAGTCTGGTCTTGAATCTCACTGGAGTCGACTGAAATTCTCCAGAGGCGCTGACAGCGTGAGTATCGCAAAAACAAATCGCGAAAATGAACATAAAATAAACTAGCGGTGACTAGCACGATGATGTTGGTGAGCGAATAAGTGACCGATTATGTACGTGAACTCGTGATTTTTTCGTTGCGCACATTCCCTTAGATGTGAATCATCCACCCCCATGCTACCCCCATACATACACTCAATGTGAGGATCACAACGCAGGTGACGAAGGCCACGAAAAAAAATAAGGCATTGCTAAGTGGAACAAGCAAGGCTTTGGAGAAAACCTTTAAGGCGGAGCGGAGCAATTTGGAGAATAGGCAGCATTTGGCAGAGGCCTGCGTATCCTCGCATCCTGACACTTTTGGGGGCAGAAGGGAATCAGTCATGTGTATCGATAAGGTGTGTATTATCTTGCTATCATGGCAATTCATTCAAATAAAATCTCTGAGAAAGCTTAAAATAAAGTCCAAACAATAAAAAACTTCAATAATAAAAGACGATTAAAATCTATGGTATACAAATGGTGCAATTTAAATGTGTCATAATGCTTGAATGGGTTAGTCGACCAATCCCAAATTTTGCATCTAGGCTACGGAAGAACTAAATAATAATGCAGCCAATATTTATTATCACGCATACAAGGATACTGTCCATTAGAAAAATGTATGTTTCACTCGTCATTTTACTCCGATAACCTCAGTCGTTCTGTTGACAAATAATTTTGCATTTGACGTTTCAACACAAAATCTCGAGCAAGAAAATGCCTTCCATTGATTCTGATTAAGGGACTATACCAGTGTGAACGCTGAAAATTTGGGTGATTTTCGGGAATTTTTTGGAAGAAAAGTACTCAATTAAATTTTTCGGAAAATTAAGAATGTATTTAGCTATATTTGACCTATATTACATAATTGTTTAATAGAAAAATATTGAGATCCCAGCGACTTGTGCGCTGCTTTCGGAGGCGCCAAAAAAAAACGTTCCTGCTGATATGATTCCGGCCGATTGAGTAGCTGAAACCGAAATAGGAAAAAATGTCGTTAAACTGGAAGGTATTTCCTGTACAATGACGTGGGATTTTCGAAAAATATCAAAATCTAACAACATGGCGTGGTTATGAAAAAAAAGTCAGTTTTCTTGCCTATAAAACGGTCGTTTTTTTCAATGCCAAATCGTCAATTTTCATCCAATCAAAAATATCCTACCTCATTGTAGAGTAAATATATTCAAGAGTACTCAGTTCAAATTTCAAGTCAATCGGATAATTGCTCTTTGAGTTACAATGTCAGCAAATTAAAAAAAAACTCATTTCGAGAAAAACGCGTTTAAAGATTTAACTGTCGATTTTTGCAAGATAAAATAATATTGATACAAAATGATATAAATGTTAATGATATTCTTGAAAGTATAAACTGTCCAAAAAGGCAAAAAAATCGATTTTTTTAAGTGTCACACTGGTATAGCCCCTTAAATGTCTTTTATCCGAAATTTTAAATTATCGTCTTCATGAAAATATGTACAAAACCACGGTTTTCTTTTATTCGTATAAATAAAATGGACATCAGCCAACAAACGTCATATATGCTGGACAAATAATGTCACAGCCTTAAGCATGCATACGTATTGTACGTTCGATTAATAATTCATTTGTTTGGGTTTGTTTGGGTGCTGACGCAAATCACTCCACGTTGGCTAAGTTTGTCTTATTTCAGCCTCTTCTTTACGTGTAATTTCGACAAATTACAATCGAGTGGCACCGAGAAGGCGCGTTCGATCTATAAAACAACAGAGGACCCATTCAACGCTCGCTCATACCTTATTGAGTTAGACAGAAAAATGTTGAATCTCGCGAAAATTCTTTGCCTCCTACTAGCCGCTAAGGTAAGTGCGGATTGTACGGGAAATTGATATTCAACTGAATTGAGTGAGTCCGATTACAAAAATACTGCGAAAAAAAATATAGTATTAACCCTTCGTGGTCATACTTTCTCGCTATAAGACGCTGGTCACAGGGGTCGCAATGACCCCAGCCATGTTTCAAACGATTGCCGCGTTGATCATGTCGCTCTGAATGACTCATCAAAATTTTGGTTTGCACATTCTAGAATGTGGTATTCTCGGTATTATATATTAATCGCAATTTAAAACGGCGGAAAAAATCAGTAAGGGGTCAATGCGTAACAAAAGCCAATTTTTACTTTAAAAAAATCATAACCCTTGCAAATTTTAATTTATTTCATAAAATTTTAGGCTGATTCCCTTAAGATATGGTATTTTAAGGAAACAAATAGCTCAACATTGAGAAAAAATTTACGGAAGAAATAACTCCACGTCCGACCCTAGTCTGTACTCACAAAGGGTACCAAAGCACCGTTAAAAGGCAGGTCAGTCGCATTTGCCGCCCACAACTTATAATAGTACTTTTGGCTTAATGGGATACGTGGGTTTCGAAGCCAAAGCGCATATTTTCTGTATTAAAAAAATATATAATTTATAAATTAGTTTATTCAAAATGTTAAGCACATAAAAGAGCAACATTTCAACAATATTAAAAAAAAATTCCATCCAAAAATTTGGGAAGCTCAGCCGTCGGGACCTGGTTTCCGGTGACCCGTCAAAAAAAGTGTCCTCGTGGTGGTCAGGATAACTCATGATAGCTTTATCTGAAATTAAAAAACTAATTTTTTTCTGTTTGTAGATAAGTCTAGCTCGTGATTGAACGAAGGATTTTTAAAAAAAGTGAAATTTGAATTTTTGGCAGAGTTGTATGCGAAATAATTCATTTTTTGGTACAATTTACACTACGCATGGCCTTGTAAAATTAGTTGTAATCGAAAAAAAAACCTTCGTTTAATCACTGGCCAATGCCATTTTGAAGAAGTGTGTAAAATTTCAATAAGATCGGTGCATTAATTTTTGATAAATTGTGTACACCGACTTCGAAAATAGTGTTTTGAGAAGAATGCGATATACCTGCGTCGCTCCCGGCCGGTCTTTCCCAACGGGGGGAATTCCCAAAGGGTCTCTCTCCTAATCGTTTACTCCGATTAACTTGAAACTTTGGATTTTTTGAGATTTTCGAACCCACGTAACCCCTTAAAGTTGCGCTTGGGGTCACTTCGACCCCAGGGGACCGCGGAGGGTTAATAACTGAAAAATAAGCGAATACTAAGGAATGATTCCATTAATGTGAGAGTAACAACGAATTTCCATTTCAGCGTAGCATTCTAATTACGAAACAGAATTTACCACAATCATTGTTACTTCTGATATAATTATTATTATTATTTAAGAAAGTGAATACTAACACGAAATAATAAAATAACCATTTTCATTCAATAAAGGCAACGAGTGCACGGGGTCCGAGGTCCGTTGATTCAGCCAAAAAATCGTTCGATGAAGCAATGACGTTGTCGCTAACCCAAATGGACAAATCCTATAATGAAAAATCAGATTGCGTGAGAGCGGCAAATGTGAATCTGAAAATGAAAATCGAACATTTCGAGGATGGGCTTAACTCAAGAGGACCGAAATCCATCAGGGCCGCCCATGCAGTGAGAAGCGCAAAAAAAAATCGCGAGAATGAATAAACCAAATTCCCGGCGATAGGAGTAGAGCCAAAGAGAAAGATCGATGTAACCAGCGATCAAATTGGTGAACGAATCATTGCCCAATTGTGTATGTGAACACGTGATTTTTTCGCTGCGCACGTCCCCTTTGATGTGAATGACATAAACATACATATACTCAATTTGAGGATTATAACGCAGGTGACGATGATGGCGAGAGACCGTAGACTATCGATAGACGAAATAAGCATCAGTTTGGACAAAATCTTTAAAACGGAACGTGCACTTTTGACGGATAAGCAGCTTTTGGTGGACGCCTGCATATCCTTGCACCCTGACAATATTTTGGGCAGAATGCAAGCAGCCTCGTGTATCAATAAGGTGTGTATTATCTCACTATCATGGCCATCCATTGAACAAAAATCGCTGAGAAAGTTCAAAACAAATTCCAAACAATAAATATGAACAACAATAATTAATGAGGATTAATATTAATTGAAATGGTATACGAGAGACGAGTATTGGATGGAAAAAAAAGTTGCCTTTTCAACGAAACAAAGAAAAATTACGAGTGATAACGAAGATCAATACTTCAGGCGAAACACCAGTTCAAAGTTTTCCGAAAATTCATAAAAATCCGTCGAGTTAATTGAACGCCGTTTTTTCTTTATCTCCACCAGGTTCGGAAGAGTTTGTCAGAAAAAGTCAAGAATGCCAAGTTATATTTTTCGGAAAAGTGCGAGGCGGCGGAAGGAGTTGCGAAAACTGTGCTCGCGTATATAGATGACGCCACATCCCTGAGTGATCCGTTGAAGTTGTGATGGCCTCACAAGAATTTACAGGAGTGCAAACGCGATCTTGTAATTTGAAGCTTGAGAGCAAAAGTAATTTGAGTTACTTCTACCCTCATTTATACAATTTATTTCGAATTAAGGCCTAACGGTCTGTCTTATCTATCGTGATGTTCGATGACGTTGTTTCTTTTTATTCCGTATGAAATATTCGTTTAACTGGAGAGCCACTCTCTCAGTTCAAAGTTGCAAACCTAAACAGAAATGTATTGACTGTATACTCGAATAAAATTACGATGCAATTACTACCAAACTAAACATAAACTGGTATAGAATAAACCCAAATTCCCAAATGAACTGGTCCAGGAAGAACTTCAACAAACGCAAATAATAGCGACACCTCAGAAGTTTCATAGAACTCAATGGTCATCTGTAAACAAATTGGTACAGGACAAATTCTGCAAAATCAAGCGGAAAGTGACTGTTTAGAGGGCTACATGGTAACTAAATGACACTGGTACAAGAAGAACCTTAACAAACCCAAACTAGAGACTCGAAGAGAGTCTCGAACACATTTATGATTCCGAAGTTTGCACCGATGTGATACAACGGAAATAATTTCCCTTCAAGGAGGTTCGGTGATTGGAGCGAGTCCAAGATAAAAGCCCGATTTTTTGTATAGCATTGTCGAGGCCTTCGTCCATGCGTATGCCAAGTTTCCACGAGATGTACCGTACAGTTTCCGAGTTATTAATTGTTAAAATTGGTGAATTAGTCACACGTGGAAGACAAAATATGCCTGTCCTCTCATATATCGATTTTTTTGTGCTACTTGGAGCCAAGACACACGTAAACGAAACTGACGGTTGCGTTCGTTGAATCTTTGTGATCAATAATCCACCTTGAATTGGAAAGCTCACCGCAGAAATAAGCAATAAATTTAGAAATAAAGTCGCGAAAAACCGAAGGATTCGGAGAACGCGACTTCTCGTGACGTAACAGCAGCCATCTTGCTCGAGGTGTGGCAATGCCGGATACCCGCGCGAATTAAAAATATGATTGTGCGAAGAAGTACATTTTTTAATGGATTATAAAGGGCCTTTCGTTGATATTTACTTAAAGTTCTTTTATGTAGAGCCAAGGCATCTCAATTTTTCTGACGACATGTATACAACGCATCTATATATAAATTCAGCATGGAAGAACCGTCATATAAAATGAACGTTCCTTTTTATATCTGCAAATATTGTAAAAATTGGGAAAGGGAAAAATAACATAACAAACGATGAAATATGTTTTGACTTCAGACAGATTGGCCATTGGCCATTGAGGTTAACCTCAACGCAACGTTTTTTATTTGCAATCGCAATATCATCGTATCATTTTCTAATTCGTGTCCGACAGAATCTACCTTTGACTCTAAACTGGACTGCAGGTACAATCCCGTTACTCTCTTGATATACTTCTACGGTATTTTCATTCTCTATGTTCACCGGCTACAAAAATAATAAGCGTGGCAGCGATGACAGCCATCGAAAAATGCGACGATGCTAAACGTTGACGGTATGGCGTACCACTGAAGTCGAGTACACTCAGAAAAAAGCTTTATTATGTTTCAATAAATTGGCACATTAGAACATAATTTCCTAGAAATTAATAGACGTTTACTCGTATGGAGACAGTTTTTATGTGATTGTAACTACAGAATTTATTCAGCGTCACTAAATATGTTTTTTTACGTGCCGATTTTTCACATCAATTAAAAGCCATATTTAAAATAGAAAATTTGAATAAATATTTCCTCAAATCAAATAAATACTACTTTCCAATCACGAAAACCTCTTATTTCGCGACTATGATACTAATGCGCGCATGCGCACTTTGCCCTTCAACGCGACGGGCCCGACAGCAGGCCGCTCGTCAGATCTAGCTCACGCATACGTTTACCATGTAGCTTCTTCCTATGCCAATGCTTTTGGCACAAGTGTCAGTGTTGCGTTTCGGAAGTGAGAAACTCGAACGTGAGGAATGATTTGAGTGTAAGTAAGAATATAAAGTGAGAAAACAACGATCAAGTGAAAAAATAATGACGGACGAAATGACACAATTCCTCGAAGAAAACCAGCTGGGGGATTATGAAGAATCCTATTAGATGTTAAGAAAAACTCTATTTGTCGGATATAAAAGACCTATTTCTTCTAATTTATATATCCTATTAGATGTTAAGAAAAATTCTTAGTAAATCTTAAACATAAAGTTAAATTAAAACATTTCTTAGCTGTTAATACAATCGTAATAGGCCGACATACGAATAAGAAAACTTATTCGCCAGGAGACAAAATTCTTTGTCCTTAATAAATCTTTTTTCTGAGTGTAGTAGTCGAGTAGTAGTAGTAGTCTAGTAGTAGTAAAATTTCAAGACAAATACAAAAAATGGTTCATTCGGAGTATTGTCCCTTGCTATTTACACATTTTTACCATCTCTCTGGCAATACATAAATACCGCGACGATAATAAGACGCGTCTTCGGACTGAAACCATTCGTCCAACCAATTTTGTAATGCATCATAATTGTTTAAGGATGTATGGCAACTAAGTCATTTACTACTGTTCGAATTGAAACTCACTGATATTGTAAAGGAAAATATCGAGAACTTTTGAGATTAAAAAAACAAAATTTGTCCACGTGAATGCTGAAATAAACGAATTCAAAGTTGGGTCATTTAACACGGGGAACATAGGACTGTACGTCCAAAATTCCCTTTACATTGGCAAAAAAGGTATTTCCGGAGTACTCTTTTGTAAAAAAAACTTTTGTGCGGTATCGCTGTAATATGCATGATACGGTAAAAAAAAAAAATCGACATGTGCCCATATATTTTGCGAGATATTGCGAGTTAAATGGGACCGTTTTCGTATTTCTTTAGCTCGTATGTCGTAACCACGACAACGTCAGGGAAAACATACATCAAATCAACAACTAAATTTGCAGTTAAAAATTGAAAATTCTTCTTTCTGTACCGCATGTTTTACTTTGAGCTGTGGTAAATCTCCTTTTTAGCTTTAATGAATATTACAATTATTTTATTTAGTCTTTAAATGCGATTTTTGCAAATTGCATAATCAGTTCTGTAACGACTCTGCAGTAGCTGCCATACATCCTTAAGTGTAGCCCACCCAAGCCACGCGCCATCGACCGGAATAAGTGATAGTCTAAAGGGGCCAGGTCTGATGGCGAATACGGCGGGTGCGGTACACCCTGTATATATATATATGTACATTTGTGTGTGTGTGTGTGTGTGTGTGTGTGTGTGTGTGTGTGTGTGTGTGTGTGTGTGTGTGTGTGTGTGTGTGTGTGTGTGTGTGTGTGTGTGTGTGTGTGTGTGTGTGTGTGTGTGTGTGTGTGTGTGTGTGTGTGTGTGTGTGTGTGTGTGTGTGTGTGTGTGTGTGTGTGTGTGTGTGTGTGTGTGTGTGTGTGTGTGTGTGTGTGTGTGTGTGTGTGTGTGTGTGTGTGTGTGTGTGTGTGTGTGTGTGTGTGTGTGTGTGTGTGTGTGTGTGTGTGTGTGTGTGTGTGTGTGTGTGTGTGTGTGTGTGTGTGCGTGTGACTCAATTTTTGCGGTCGGCAAGGATTTATCGATACCATCGTCAGATATTATTGGTAACCAGAAAAAAAAATTGTCTCGCAAAATGTAATTATTTCTCAATCGTTTTCGCGAAATAAAAATATTTGATATTCTTAAGAGTTTTGAAGATAAATATGTGTGCGCGGCTGACTCGAGAATGATTTTCGCGTTTTGTTCCTCACTGGGCTATTTCGTGGATTTTGGCACGCACGGACATTCTGCAATGCTTGATCGAAATCCTCTCGAATGCCAATTGGCACCTTAGAAATGAGAAATATTCAACTCTTTTTTAAATATTGTTAACTCATTATCCGGAGCGCTCGAAACATTCAGCCGCTTAGATTAGACGCCTACGTGACGAATGGTCGAGAATGCTACGGTTTATTGAAGAGAGCACAAATTCCTCGGTTTGAAAAGAGCTCTGAGTTTTTTCATGTCGTTTGAAGCGGCTTGAATCGCGGCGACAAATTTGTCTTGACTGTTTCAATTACCTATAAGATAGTTCTCGGAATTATGCTTAGTTGTTGTAACACAAACTCCAATGGCTCTAGTATCAAAATGTGTGTTTCTAGCATAGCTGCGCCGACAAACTCGTCGATTCACGATTAACTTAACCGGAACATCATTTTCGGAACTTTTTCAATTAGAGTTCAGCGTGCCGAATTGGTTTGTACTTTTTTTTTCCAATTTCACGAATTTCCGGGACACGCAGGCTCCAGACGCAGTATACAGGCTCCTCCTGTAGTAGTCAGGACTTAACTATAAACGACTAAAGTAATTCGGTACAGTTGTTTGAGAAATGTTCATCTCGCTTCACCGGGCCTGCATACGTTTGGGGTCCGTACAACAGGTCGATTTTTTTTTTCACAAACGTAATGGTATGACGAAGTCGGTATTTTAAACACAATTAATACACAATCTTGGCAGGGTTAGGGTTTTTTATTTAACCATATTGATGAACAATGAAGTTATTATTATTTAAGGCTTTAGGCCACAGTAACGGGTATAAAATCATGTGCGAAGTTAACAATTGTTTTCGTATGAAAAAGTGATTCACTCATAAAATTAATTACACATCTATTTAGTATGAATATCAAGCTGTGAGAAAATATTTTTTTTTTCGGTGTACAAAACGGCCGACTAGTAATATTTTCTTTTGTTATGTTTTTTTAAGGGCTCCGCCGCGTGACATTTAGCATCCACAATTTTTTACCTAGAACAAAAAACAAAAATTCTCGTCAATCTACATTAGAATACGTAGAGAAGTACGTACGGATTTTGAAAAATTTTGTTTTATTCAAAAGTTGTAGGTATTTGAACTTGAGAAATGAATTTTCAGTGGAAAATTTCGTTATAACTGCTCATAAGCTGCTCATAAAATGAAAAGTTTTCGATTAATCAGCAATTCCGTACGTACTTCTCTGCGAAATGTGCTTAGGAACATAACTTTTAAATTTGAAGTAAATCGAGTGAAAAGTGTTGAAGTTATTTGTCACGCCAATTGGAAAAAAGCTGTTTCGAGAAGTTTCGAGTAGTCGGCCATCGAAGTCGACCATCGTAGTAGTAAAAAAATGCTAAAAGCTTGATATTCATACTAAATAGATGTGTAATTAATTTTATGAGTGAATCACTTTTTCATACGAAAAAAAATTGTTAAATTCGCTCATGATTTAATATCCGTTACTGTGGCCTAAGGCCTTAAGTAGAAGATCTACCACGTGACATATGAGTGCGAGAGAGATAGCTGAAATTTTAGAACGGAGATTTCTCAGAGATGAATAATATTTAGGACAAAAGGAAATCATCAAGCTCTGCATCAGAAAATTCTCCAGAGCCTAATGCTTTGTTTTTCCTAAAAAATTTAACCATCTATGAGAGTATATATCTATAAGTTGTATAAGCGCTGGTTGAACTAGAAAAGCGGATAAGGCACGAATGATTATATTGGGTATTAGCAGTCACTGATTGCTTTTTATCATAAAGAAAAAAAACACGAACGGCGAAATCGCGTAGCTCAATGTCAGCATTTATATTGCTGCTTATCGTAGGATTTCTTTAGCTAGCGACGAATAGAGGACACTGCGATAATCGTCGAACGTTTCTACATCACACAGAACAAGGACGTTGAGAACGCAACTGCGGTCACGAGGGAATTAATTCTAACTTTGGGCACACATGTTCCGGCGCGGGACTTGTAAATAATAAGATCGGGACCCAACATAAATAATGAATGGAATCATTGGTAGTGGATCGAGGAATAAACTAATTCTTATATATCATGACGACGAATTCTGTCTCAAAGAATAAAACAGACAATTTTATGCCCAAACTATTTTTCAAAGATTTAATATTACTGGAATATTTAATCAGAATGGATTAATCAGGAGGAAAATCAGTAAACGGCCAACCGTTTACTGATTTTTTCTGAAACACGTTAAGGGATCTTCTCACTGTAGACGCTAAAAAAGGCTATTTTCCATTCCAAGAAATACATTGAAATTCGTTTTTCGACTTTTAAAACGCGACCGACCTGTTGAAAAGAAACAAAAATGCAACCCTTGTTCATACCACATGGACTTTTACGGAAAATGTTCAATCTCGCAAAAGATTTCTGCCTCCAACTCGTTGCCACGATGAACGCACATCTTGCGAGTCATGCGGAGGAAAAGCTAATACTAAGAGAAATAAATGTTAAAATGATAATAAAAAAGAAGCAAATATTGAAGGATTCTGTAAATAAATAGACTAATAATGAACAATTTCTATTTAAGCTCTATATATATGTAAATAAACCAATATCACCATCGATGTTATAAAAATTAACCGCATTTTTATTTCAGCTTCATTTCATTGTGCAGCAACAGTTATTATGATAATTATTACTATTGATATCATTATCATAACTGTCTATCAAGTAAGCGAATAAAAACGAAAAATGATGCAAAAAAGTAATTTTTTTAAAAGAAGGTCGACGAGCGCGACCAATCGCCGTCGTACCGATTCACGTTTACGATCACTTTCCGGACACCATCTATGTTAGTGAATGACCCAAAAATAGTGAAAATAGAAAAAAAAAGGTGGAAAAGTGCAAGATCAGCGGAAACATCGAACTCCCGATGACCGTGCCGATTTAATGAAGTTCTGATTTATCTGATGTAGTTTTGTTTGATCTGACGGATTACTGATCGTACACTCAGAAAAAAGATTTATTATGTTCTAAATTGGTACATTAGAACATAATTTTTAGAAATTAATAAATGTTTACTTGTATGGAGACAGTGTATATGTGGTTGTACACTGACAGAAAAATTCTATTGATATTAACTAACGGCGTCTATTTATTTTTTTAAATTTGAATTTACTAGATTTTTCGTGAAATCAAATTTCTCCCATTGCATTGCAATATTGGAATTATTTATTTTAAATACATTTATTTTTTTAAATCAAAATATATTTATTATAGTCTAATAACTTAATATTTTATTTAATCCTAATAAATCTGTGATTCGGTTTCATCTGTTGAAAACGTTTTTTTGTTAAATCGACTAAATGTACCATTTTTAACCATTTTTCTATTTGATTGAACTAATGGTCTGTCTTTATTGCAACACACACATCAAAGGGGGGCGGGGGTAGAGGGGATAGAGAGAGAGGAATTATTTATACATATATATAGATTCCGTATGAAAAATCTAGAGCATGTTATTCGATAAACCTCTTTCATTATCACAATGGTATTAACTAATTGATATAGTTTCTGTGATACAACAAATAATTATAGGAATTCATTTGGTCTCTTATGCGATATCTGCGACCAAGATGTTACAAGCACTCGGTGGCATAGGGACAGCGTGCGTAGCTATAGGTAGGTAGGATCGAGGTTCGATTCCATATAGGCGAAATATTTTCTACGAAGAAAATAATTTCAGAAGGCCAGGGAAAGACGAATTACGATACAAAACCATTGTGGTAAAACTCTCAATTAAGTGTTTCATTTCATTTCGGAGTTATGAAATATTTTATGCATTTAATACACTCGGATTTACAGTATATGTTGTAATCAAATAAAGATTTATTTTTATCGAATCTTTATTTATTCGATTTGAATATATTTAATATTTAAAAAGAATAACTGAAACAAAACAAAAATATCGCTAAAACAAATAAGATCGTAGTAGGCCGTGAGACAAGGAAAAAACCTATTTCATTTAAATAGATCCTATTTAAATGAATTTTTTTTGGCAGTGTAACTACAGCGTTTATTGGGCGTCACTAAATATGTTTTTTTCATGCCGCTTTTTCACATCAATTGAAAGGCATATTTATAATAGAAAATTTGGATAAATATTTCGTCAAATCAAATAAATACTACTTTCCAATCACGAAAACCTCTTATTTCGCGACTATGATACGAATGTGCGCATGCGCACTTTGCCCTTCAACGCGACGGGCTCGACAGAAGGTCGCTCGTCAGATGTACCTCACGCATACGCTTATCATGTAGGTTTTTCATATGCCAATGCTTTTGGCACAAGTGTCAGTGCTGCGTTTCGGAAGTGAGGAATGATTTAAGCGTAAGTAAGAATATAAAGTGAGAAAAAAACGTTCAAGTGAGAAAATAATGACGGACGAAATGACACAATTCCTCGAAAAAAACCAGCTGGGGGATTATGAAGAATCCTATTAGATGTTAAGAAAAACTCTATTTGTCGGATATAAAACACCTATTTCTTCTAACTTATATGTTCTATTAAATGTTAAGAAAAATTCTTAGTAAATCTTAAACATAAGCTTAAATAAAAAAATGTCTTAGCTGTTAATCCAATCGTAGTACGCCAACATATGAATAAGAAAGCTTATTCGCAGGGAGACAAACTTCTTTGCCCATAATAAATCGTTTTTCTGAGGGAAACGGACCTAAATGATCGATCGAAGTTCTGACGACCACGTATATAATTTATTCGATGAAGTGCCGATACTCAAAGATCTGTTCGTCTCAATTGATCTGATAAAGTTCCGTTCTCTACGAAACCGATTGATTTGATTGATCTGTCAGATCAATCAGATGTTGTGATTGCCCCGGAAGAACTTGCAGTATTGCGGGGAGCCCAAAGTCCAATAAGATTACACCCTCCAGCAGCAGGATTCGCATCCTTGGCCACTCTTCGAGATGATCTTCGCGAGCCGCTTTTGTGCTTTTAGCAGCTGGGATATCCGAGTGTCAATTGTAAACCCGCCATATAGCTTCGATAGCTCTGCAAATTTGAGCCGGAGAACGCAAAACCTGAAAGTCAATTAGAGGTTAAAAACGAATGACGAAACCTCCAGTGGGAGACATTCTGTAAATTTATTTGCATTTCAATCGATGCAATGTGCTAAACCGAATGCAATCTTTTCAAGCGCAGCATTCTTGCACGAGCGAACCGCATCTACCAGAGGTGACTTTGGCCAAACGTGTCGCTGAATAATCGACATCGTACGATTCAAATGTTTTGTCGAAAGTTAAATTATAAGCTGAGCTCACACTTGGCAGAGCTCGATTCAAAAAATCACTCTCCGTTTGGCAGTCCACCGAGCTAGTACGACCACGCCGCGAGCGATCATCGTAATGTAAGTGGCGGAACATACTACAATTTTCCATCCCAATCATACATTATTTATTGGTACTTTAGCTACATGGTTTTTTAAATTTTATTCATTTAAGGGGTCTTCTCATTTTAGACGCTAAAAAGAGCTATATTCATGAATTTTTTTGATAGCTTTATGTTATAGTTATTGATATAAAAGTAGTTACACTTAATAAATACACTTTCGAAATACATTTTTTTTGAATGTTATGGATTTATGTAACCCAAACAAACTTTAAACGCGTTTTTCTCGAAACAACGTTTTTCGACGGCTTGTTGATAAAATCTTCGAAACTACTGAACCGATCCTGATCAAATTTTAACCACATATTCTTTACAACTATAGCTATTGCGCATATTAAGATGTTTTTTTAAATTTTGATATGCACTACTTTTTTTGCCAAAAATGGTAAAAAAAACACGTTTTTATTGTTTTTTCGAAAAATATCCGCTATTTTGTTATTTTCGCATATATCAAAAATCGTATGATCTGGGCTATAGCCATTAACATACTGAATCTAAAACCGTTCAATTTTTCTGTTTCGGATGATCCATCTCCGAGATTTCATCAACAGCGCAGACCTACAATTTTTTAGGACATTTTTTAACTATCATTATCGTCTATAAATAGTGACTTGAATAAATTTAATTCTTTTTTAAAATGTATTTTGGAAGTGTAGTTATTAAGTGTAACAACTTTTATATCAATATCTATAATATAAAACTATCCAAAAAATTCGTGAAAATAGGCCTTTTTGGCGTCTAAAGTGAGAAGACCCCTTAACAAAAGTTACTCATGCTTACGTATGTTGTTCACGGCCCTGTCGAAACGAACATTCCTGTCGTCTGGATGATAACTGTCCCATGGGTTGATGGATTTGACATGAACTAAGAAGATTCTCGAAGAAGTAATGTGATATGCAATCTGCCAAACAAGATTTTTTTCTTTTCTACAAAAAAAAAGTGATTCATATTTTAAAGTCAAAGCACGATACCGACCCTCGAACCAGAAAATAAGCCAGTTTTGATTAGGATACAATTGATTACATTACAATTATGCAGTGAATGATTATAACAGTTTCCAAAACGTTTCTTGCATATGTAAATTACCCACACGAAAAATCTATAACTTTCGGTATGTACACAGGCAAAACTAGCACAATTCAAATGTGCCATACTTCTTGATCGAGTCAGTCGCTCCAACCAAAATTTTGCTTAATAAAACAGGCTTAAGACAAACTCAATAATAATACAGCCAATTGGTATTCTCATGGTAGCATTTCTCTCAGACTTCTATACATCCTTGAGTAAATATTTTATTTCGTCAAAAAAGGATACTTCCCATTAGAAACGGGTATGTTTAACTCTTTATTATTATTACAAGCTTTCATTTAACCTACTTTATTAAATGAAAGCTTGTTAAAAAATATCTACGTTTATGTACCTTTTCAATACTCTCACCTATGATGAGCGACCAAGGGAGGGACTTTTTTGTAGTTATACTGTTTTGATTTTCAATTCTACTGAACATTATTTTTTACGTTTTAGTACAATATCGTTTAAATAAAAGCTTTTTTTTAAGTTTTATATTTGTACACAAAATCTCGGGCAAGAAAATGCCTCCCATTGATTCTTATGAAATTGTCTTTTGTCTCATTATATATATTTTTTTAAACACGTCTTTATAAAAAAGTCTATAAAAAACTGGTCCTTTTATTGACGTAAATAAAATGAACAGCACCCAACAACGACGTTATACAGGCTGGACAAACAATTCATTCGTGGTGTCATTTTTACGGATGACGCGTCGCCCGGGGGACACGATGGCTAAATTTGTCTCATTTCAGCCTCTTTTCTACGTGTAAATTCGACAAATTACAATCGAGTGGTACGGACAGGAGGCGCGTTCGATCTATAAAACAATAGAGGACTCACTCAAAACTCGTGCATACCTCATTGAGTTCGTCAGAAAAATGTTGAATCTCGCGAAAGTTCTTTGCCTCCTACTAGTCGCTGAGGTAAGTGTGGGTTGTGTGGGAAATTGATGTTCAACTGAGTCAAGTGATTCCCATTATAAAAATACTTAGCAAAATAAATACTGAAATAATAATTTCAAAAGTATTCTTTCATTGATGTGACAACAATAAAGAATTTCCATTATTATTATTTAAGCAAGTATATACTAGCAACAAATAATGTAATAATTATTTTTCACCCACTAAAGGCAAAGAGTCCGGGGCATGTGGCCTCGGATATGATTGGTAAAGCCCAAAAATCGCTCAACGATGTAATAACGTTGTCGCTGAATAGTATCACAGCACACCATGCTCAAAACGTAGAATGCGTGCGAGCGGAAATGTTACGTATCGATTTGGAAAAAGATCATGTACATCCTGAGCTCCAATCTCAGGCAAAACGAGGGAAATTTGACCGCCGCGTCAACCGAGTGAGTACCGCAAAAAAATCGTGAAAATGAACAACAACAAAACTACCGGCGATAGAAGTAAAGCAAATAGTTCAGTAAAAGAGACGAAAACCCAGCATTTTTTAGCGTAAAACATGAATTTTTGACTGAAGGTAGATGGTTGCATACTGAAAGTGACCCCAATGAAATGTTACCCCTCAACTCGCCCCAACCTCAAGCAATAGGGGTTGAAAACTTCGAAATTGCCGTATCTCGATAATTCATAGCCCGATCAAAAAATGTTTCAAACAAAAGTTGTTGGGAATAATAAAATACGTATAAAGTTATCTGACGTTCAATTCTCTATCTTTGAAAAGATATGTCTACTCCGCTCGCACACGCTTCAACCCCGAATTTTCGAATAGTTTTTGGGCCGCTATTTTCAAAAATAGGGGGTTGGACGTCAGATACCTTTATACGAATTTTAGTATTCCAAACGACTTTTGTTTGAACCCTTTTTCTATCGGGCTATTAATTATCGAGATACGGCGTTTTTTTTTAAGTTTTCACCCCTATTTCTTAGGGTTGGGGCGAGTTGAGGGGCAAATTTTATTGGGGTCACTTTCAGTATGCAACCATCTACCTTCAGTCAAAAATCCATATTCTACGCTACAAAGTGCTGGGTTTTCGTCTCTTTTAGTGGACTAAAAAGAGAAAGATCGATGTAACCAGCAATGATGTTGGTGAGCGAATCAGTGCCCTATTGTGTATGTAAACTCCTGATTTTGTCGTTGCGCCCGCCGCTTGAATGTGAACCACCCAACATACATAAGCTTAATGTGAGAATCGCGACACAGGTGATGGCTACCATAGGAAACTATACCGAATTGATGAAAGAAAAGATCGACATTATGGACAAAATCTATGAAAGGGAGAGTGTCCTTATAAAAAAAAAAGAGCTTTTGGCCGACGCCTGCATACCCAGGCACACGGACAAAATGTTCGGCAAACTGCGAGCGGTCGCGTGTGTCGATAAGGTCTGTATTATCTCACTATCATAGCAATCCATTGAAATAAAATCGCTGAGAAAGCCCAAAATAAATTTCAAATCATAATAAACGAGGATTAAGATGCATTTTATAGAAATTGTGTAGAAAATCGAGAATGTTAACAATCATTCTTTTCATTTTACTGAATTGGCAATGCAACATTGTACTCGAAGATTTTAAATGATGTACGAGAGTCGAGCATTCAATGGAAAAAAAGTTGTTGCCTTTTTACCGAAAGGAAAGAAAAATTACGAGTAACAGCGAAGATCAATTCTCGAGGCCAAACATTTCCATCGAGTTCAGGGTTTTCCCGAAATTAATTTTTTTTTAATCGGATCAACTGAAAACCGTTTTTTTCTCTATCGCCACCAGGTTCGGGATTCTGTTCGAGATAGAACCCAGAGCACCAAGTCATATTTTTCAAGAATGTGCACGGATTCCAAAAAGATGGCGAAATCTGTACTCGCGAAACTAAAAGTCGTGATATCCTCTCAGTGATCCGATGAGGTTGTGATGGCCTCAAAAGCGGAATGCCGTTATTCAAGTATTGAGAGCAAAAGTAATTTGAGTTGTTTTAACCCGCACGTATACAATTTATTTCGAATTAAGGCATAAGACGGTCTCTCCTACTCGTCGTAATATTCGCCCACGTTGTTTCATTTTATTCGGCACGAAATGTTCGTTTAACTGGAGAGCCACACTCTCAGTTCAAAGCTTCGAACCTAAATATAAATGTATTGATTGTATTCACGAATAAAGTTACTATGTAATCACCACGAAAATAAAAAAAAACTGGTATAGAATAAACATAAAAAATCCCAAATGATCTGGTATAGGAAGAACTGAAACAAACTCAAGCAATGGCGACACTTCAGAGGTTTCGTGGCACTCAATGGCCAATTGTAAAGAAATTGGTACATGACATTTAGTGGTAACTAAATGTCACAGGTAAGGGAACTGGTATAGGAAGAACCCAAACAAATCCAAACAAGAGACTCAGAGAGAGTCTCGAACCCATTTACCATTTCGAAGTTTGCATCGTTGTAATGCAACCGAAATAACTTTTTTGAATCGCCCAATTTAATTTCGGCCTATTTAGGCTTCAGATGACACACTTTTTTTAATGTTATTAGGCATCTACAACCTAAATCTACAGAATATATTTAGTACAACAATAAAGGTGAAGAAATAAAAAAATAATTTTCCTCGCATCTCAACGAAGCAAACATCAACTACTGAACTATCGTTGAAATTGGCAACTTTTAGTATGTGGGTATCATCGCTGTGGGTCGAGTGTTCGTTTTGGCAAAAAGGCACTGAATTTTTTACCGCCTAGTTGCATGTACGTTTGAGTTTTATCGAAAGCACACGATTGAGTTTTGTTGCTGATTGCACTCCATACAGCTCATGAAGAGGGACCTATCATTGCGGTGTGCCTCGATGGACCTTCATTGATCCTCGTCACGGCTTCAGTTTAATCCTAAACGGAAACGTCGGTATTCTTTCCTGCCGTGCTTGGCTCGTTTCATCTTTCCTCATCTGTGCGACGTCGTCGATTGTAACGAAGCGATGGTTTTTGGAATATTTCTCGGCTATTTTTCCACCGTTTGCAATAGCCCAAGTCGCAAAGTATGTGTCTCGAACATAGCTAAATCGAATATCTCTTCGATGCATATCTATATATCTTCTCTTATTTCTCGCCAAAATGGATCAGACAAGCTCTTATTCGCGTAACATCGTTTCATAGTCACGCATTTTTCAGTCCTATTCTCGTCCAGGTCTTATGTAGCCCAGGAAAAGATTTTTAGCATTGAAAATGCTGTTAAAAATGTATATGTTTGTTGATGTTGGCTGGGTATAGGGGTCTGAGTTAACTAGATGTCACACGAAACTAACGCTACTCGCACTCCACTGCCATCGTATTGTAGTAGATTGGGGGGAGCTGCGACATGTGAAATGCCTGTGATTGGTTGAAAATTGCCGATTGATGAATAGAGTATATCTGCGGTTAAAAATTGTAATGTAGTGTAAATTACATGTAAATTACGTGTAGAAAGAAAGAGAAAGAGAGAGAGAGAGGGGGGGGTGAATGGATAGATGAATGGGTGGATGGATGGATGGATGAATGAATGGATGGATGAATGGACGGATGAATGGATGGATGAATGGATGGATAGATGGACGGATGGTTAGATGGATAGATGGATGATGGATGGATAGATGGATAGATGCATAGATGGATGGATGCATTTATAGATGGATAGATGCATAGATGGATGGATGGATGGATAGATAGATAGATGGATGGATTGATAGATGGATATCGACGCGTACCTGTTTTTTATTCCCGAAATGTCTGATTACATTTTCAATGCCATGAGATATAGTTGCACTTTGTGTAATATCTGTAGATTTTTTTATATAAGCGTGTCGCGGATCAAGAGTTTTGATACGACCGAGTTGACAATAGAAAATTCGTAACCTGCAGATGATCTTGCATCGACAAAGGTGTTGAGACCTCGATCGGACCGCTAGATTCGAGTTGGTCGTGATCGGTAGAACACAACACGTGAAAATGTACCTTTTTTTATTCCTCGCTAAAATGCATCAAGCAGGCGCTTATTTCATGCAAAATCGTTTGGTAGTCACGAATTTTCAAGGCCCATTCTGGTCCAGGTCTTGTTGAGCCCAGGAGATGGGTTTTTTAAAAATAAACGTGTCCAGGATCGAGAGTTTTGGTCGATCGAGTTCTACCTGGAATATCCGTTATTAGCGGATGATTTTGCGTCGACTTCTTACTTGATGATTGCGTGAAGCTAGCGGGATCAGGTGAATTGAAGTAAGCCATAAGTCCAGTTGCCTGACCATCGCCCGAAGGTAGCCGGATCAGGCGAATTTATGCAAGCCGTAAATCCGTTTGCCTGACTAAGGTAAATGGCCCAGTAATCGTCACCTTAAGCAGATCGCTTGACTTTGCAAATTTATATAGCTCAACTAGGAAAGTGAATAAAAGTTATTCTAATTCGTTCTTAATCAGTATTTTATTACGAAGGAGAAGGTCGTTGTGAAATTCCCGTGCCTGGTATAGTTTTCGAGAAAATATTTCGCAAAGGTTATAAGATGCTATTGTACGAGTCATCGTCATGTCGTCATGACAGTTGGTCTGGTAATCGCCATGGCAACGTCCCACTAATCGTCACATGCCTTCAAACTGCTTTGAGGCCTTATATACCTTTGAAAAAAAATGATTTTTTTTATTGACTTTAATTATGTATAAACATGTCGAAAATAATATGCAAAAGTTATTTTAGGTGGACATTTTTTTAAGACGTGTAGAAAAATGGTTTTAAAACTTTAAACCCGTTTTTCATGAAGAAATGTTTTCAAAATCGGGTGGACCCGTAAATTCTGCATTTTTTGACCGATTGACTTGAAATTTCAATTATAATTTCTTAGATACATTTTGTAGCGAAGTACACACGATTTTTAAAATTGTTCAACAATTGCGATTTTTGGAAACGAACAAAGGCCGCTGTTTCAGTCGAAAATGCGACTTTCTCAAAAATCGGGCTAGATGTACAAAAATAAATATTTTACAATAATCCTGTGTACTTCGGTAGCAAAAGTCATGTAGATTACGGGGAAAAGAAAATTCTTCTGACTGCACATGTGCGACTGCAACGAGTCCGCTCGTTGGAGGTACCTACAGATATGTGAAACAAACCCTCTAAACCTCGTTTTGATGGCTTTATAAGTATTTTTTTTTAATCCTAAAAACCCTTGTTTTCCGACCATTCAACGGTATATAAGGCCTTAACTAATTATGCAAAGGCTCGTAGGACTTTGTTGACTCGATTATGTCTGCATATAGAACGGCAGAATAATTGTTACGCACTCTGTCACAAACTTTATGATTTTTATTAAAACATTTGACAAAGAGTTTGAAACATAAATTTCTCTTCCATGGAACTTTATTAATTAAAAAATAAAACAAAGTATTGCCTATTACGTCAGAATTATAATTTTTATTTATTTGTAGTCATTATAAAAAACTATTTTTTCATGAAATCACTTTTAATATTATTTTGATCGAGTGCTGTTCCCCTGTGTTCAAGACATACCCAGTTATCGACATGGACAGGAGACCCAGTAATCGACAACATTTATTTATATGTATTGTGATCCCCCGAAAAAACTCAGGAGAACTATCCGAAAAAAATGCGGTGCGCTTCTGGGCCGGGATTTGAACCCGGGACCTTTCGATTGCCGGTCGACTGCTCTGACCAACTGAGCTACGCCAGCCCGCTTACCTCACCTTTCTCGGATAGTCTCTATATGGTAACGCAACGTTACAAACCCCCCTGCCAGAGTCGATCCGGCTCTGGAGGGTCGATTCGAAATTTTTGCCCAAACTATTTTCAATACGCAAATGGGTACTACAGACGCGGGGATTGTCTGAGGGACGGAAGGGGGAAGGGGTACTACAGACGCGGTGATTGTCTGAGGGACGGAAGGGGAACTACAGACGCGGGGATTATCTGAGGGACGGAAGGGGGAAGGGTAAGGGAGGGGCTAGCTCAATGAGACTCTTCTCAAGGAGGGGATTCTTTTCCACGGCAATCAACGATAATTCGATATTTATCTTGATTATTCTGAGGCCGTGGCCCGCTGTTGGGCGCCATTTGTGATCCCCCGAAAAAACTCAGGAGAACTATCCGAAAAAAATGCGGTGCGCTTCTGGGCCGGGATTCGAACCCGGGACCTTTCGATTGCCGGTCGACTGCTCTGACTAACTGAGCTACGCCAGCCCGCTTATCTCACCCCTCTCGGATAGTCTCTATATGGCAACGCAACGTTACAGTATATCTTTTTACTATCGCGAATATGTGTATGACGATTACTGGTCCGTGGATCCTTCAGACAATGCTAATTGCGGACCAAATATTTCTTTTCTGATTTTCTATAAACTAATATTCGATTCGTAAGACTCTTTTTTTGCTAACATTGTCCCAGTTATCGACAGCCGTGGCGATTAATCGGCAGAGTGTTTATGTTGCTGAACCGGTAATCGTCGTATATGAAAATTCGTTGAAATGAACATAAAACTAAATTTTTTTATGCTGAACGCAAAACTAAAATCCTTGTTAATCACGTGAAGGAAAACTTACTTCACGCAAGTCCACAGGCATTCTCAAATCACCCGAAATGTGATATGGGTCACGTTAACCTCCTTAATGAAGGATCCGGCCGAAATGACAGCTAGACGTCGTAGCGGAATATATTTAATTTGATTATTCTTTTATACGTATACTTACGGGTGTGAAAATGTAATACAACATAGTAAATACCTCCTGGAAGCTAATATACCACAGATCTGCACGAAGGACTGATTTTTATCTTAAAATACTTATTTAATGCGTAAACATGACGATCACTAGGACGCTGACGGCCACTGGGCCGACTACCTTACCGTCTGAAACTAGCCAGCTCAGACAAATGGAGGTAAGCGTATACCAGGTTGCCTGACTACCGCCTGAAACCAGTCGGATCAGGCAAATCAAGGCACACCGTAAGTAAGACCTCCGTACCACAGCGTGCTCAGGCCCGCCCGGCAATATTTCTACTCGGGGATGTGGTCCCATGAAAATGTTATGCAAATCTGCCAAATACAATCTCCAAAAATCCGAAGAAGTCTCATAAACCTAGCATGTTTCTCAACATCCAGGCCCTAATTCACAATAACAATTGAGCGAATCCTTGCTTTGAAACCGCACCGATTAGTGTCTAGATGACACCGATTAAGAGGTGAGATGCAGTCAGAATTTTCTAAAAATCGTTTTTTTTAAACATTTTCTTGAAGCATGATGTTTCGAAAATATTCCCTGAAAATTTCAAGTCAATCCGATGAATAGTTTCCGGGATATCCCAGAATTAGTGAAGGGGCGTCGCGTCCCCATGGTAGGTACCGACGGCAGCTGCAAGCAACCGGTTTCGACTCCCCCTATTATATTCTAGAAATAGTCTTGTTCGTAACTGAAAATACTCCGAAGACAACAACAAATTGATATTTTGGAAGCTTTTACATCGGCAGAAGCCCTATTGTATGGGCCAGGAATTGATGATTCGATGTAAGTAATTTTTTAATTAGTATTTCTATGCATAAATAAAGTGTAAAATTGGAAAACTTTCAGAAATTTTCAAAAATGTATTACTCAAAAACTATGAACTTTAGCAAAATTTTATAAAGTATACTTTCGTTTTAAAATTGCCCAGAATGTTAAAAAAATAATAATTCATCCCGAAAAAATTTAATTTTTTGAAAAATTGTAATACTTGGATTTAGCGGATCAAAATACACAAAAAAAAGTTTAGCTTCATCCAGCGAGCTCAACATTTTACGAACATATAATACCTTATCCACGTCGAAAAACTTTAAACGCGTTTTTCTCGAAACTCTGTTTTTCAAGTCGGTGACCACTATAATTCCACTCGATAGATTTTGATGAAATTTGGTGTGCTTATTGATAGCATTAAAAACTAGTCCTTAATTGAAGTATTTTCATTTTTGTAGGAAATTTCTATTTTTGTTAACAATAAACGAGCGATTTTTTGGTTGAAAATCGAAAGTTATCTGTCGGAAGCCGCCATTTTGTTAATTTTTGAAAAAAAGCTTCGATTAAGGACTAGATTTATTATTAAACTAATGATTTTTTTTTGGCTTTTTATTTCAGTTGATCCAGTAAAATTTTATGATGGTCACCGCAAAGCACTACATGCCGAAGGTGGTCCGAAAAAATCTACAAAATATACACAGACCCACGCGAGGAATACAAAAGAACTTTTCTATTGATGCATGGTGTGCGATTGCCGAAACTTGCTAAAGAGCTATTCAATATTTCGCTGCTGTATACATGACATCCTACAACTAATTGTAAATACTGGAATATAAATAATTCGTTAAGTAAAAAACTTAAAATGAATAAGTTAATCAACTTAAGGGCTCTTCTCACTTTAGACGCTAACAAAGGCTATTTTCATGAATTTTTTGATAGGTTTATATTATAGATATTGATATAAAAGTTGTTTCACTTAATAAATACACTTTCGAAATGCATTTAAAAAGTTTTTAAGTATTTATTGAGACGTACAGGTCCGTCTCAGGCGCCATACCCCCACCACAAATGCAAACCGACCCATTATGAGAGTAGGGGAGGGGGAATAATAAATCATAAAAAGTCAAGTGGGCAGGTACGACCTTCAAGGTCACAAAACAATAAACGGAAGGAAAGACGAGTGAGAGAAGAAAAAACAGAAAAGAACAAAAACAGTCTAAGGTAGAAAAAGTTAGAGAGAAAAAGAAAAACAGAAAATAAACGAAAACAGAAGAGAAAGGTAACGACAGGTAAAAAGTAAGGGAAGGGGAAAAGTCGTTGGAAAGAAAACAGAGAGAGTAACAAAAAACAAAGGAAGAATAAATTTATTTAAAACATGAAAAAAGGTTAACAATAAAGGGAATGATGGGTAATTGGTAAGGGAAGGGGAAAGATAAACAATAAAATGTGGATATAAAAGAGGAAGAAAGTTTGAGGAACGGCACTTCTTTTTTCCTTCGTGGATCAATAAGTACCGCTCAGGAAAGTACCCCGTTAAGGGTGGAAAACTGAGAAAGGGAACCTTAAGAAACTTAAAAAGGAAGAATTATAACATACATTTTTTTTAGTCAATAAAGGTGGAAACAAAGACGGAAATAAGAACCGGGAGAAGAATAAAAAAAAGGGTACTAAAAACATTAAGTTTAATCGAAGGAGGAATAAATTACAAAAGGAGAGATAGAAAATTAGGATCAGGCGAATAGAAATTGCGAGGAGGTATCAGAAATACCAGGCGGCAATACACACACACTTACACACACCTGTAAAACGCGAAATATCTGCAAGGGCTCCCGAAAGTATCAGGAGAACCTGAAGGTCAGAGAGGCATCGAAATTCGAAACACCACCCCGACACAACACACATAACAAGCGGTACATTATCATAAGCGGGTACGTGGCGCCATCCGACGGCGTCAGCTACAGTTAGAGTAATCGATTACCGACGCGCGACAATCGATTACGCTCACGGGGAGTAATTACAAGAACGCGCGCCGTAGCGCGTCAGTCGAAAGGGCACCGCGATCCACCGCATCGTGAGTCGATAGAGTGGGGGGAACCAGGGATGGCGCGTAGCACGAGAGCGCGCTCGGCACCGCGCGCCACGAGCGACAGTTGGAAGAGAGGGGATAGCGAGGCGTACCGAGATCAAGCGCGCCGCAATCGATACCGCGATACATTAAGACGGAATGACACCTCATCGCGGTCGGTATGGTAAAACAATTATAGATTCCCAAAAATCTCTGAAACGGCTCTTCAGATCCCGTCGAAACTTTGCCAAACGACGTCAAATAGATAGACGGATAGCTTCCAGCCACTCAAATTTAGAAAATTTGAGTGGCTGGAAGCTATCCGTCTATCTATTTGACGTCGTTTGGCAAAGTTTCGACGGGATCTGAAGAGCCGTTTCAGAGATTTTTGGGAATCTATAATTGTTCTACCATACCGACCGCGATGAGGTGTCATTCCGTCTTAAGACGGAATGACACACAAAAGACACTTTAGAAACACAAACAACATACCACACTTGTACACAGCAAACTTTTAACATTATATCGAGTCAAAAATACTGAATAAATGTCATTTTATTACCAAATACCTCCAAAACTAAGAGTTTAAACTAATTTCTTCCCTGATCGAGTTCCGAACAAATAAAATTTATTGTAACAAATTCCGACCCGTTACATTTGGCGCCCAACGTGGGGCTCGATTATGTGACCCAAACAAACTTTAAACGCGTTGTTCTGGAAACAACGTTTTTCGACGGCTTGTTGATAAAATCTTCGAAACTACTGAGCCGATCCTTATGAAATTTTAACCACATATTCTTTACAACTATAGCTATAGCGCATATCAAGATTTTCTTTTAATTTTAATATTTACTTTTTTTTGCCAAAAACGGTGAAAGAACGGGTTTTTTGTTTTTTTTTTCGAAAAATGTCCGCCATTTTGTTATTTTTGCATATATCAAAAATCGTATGATATGCGCTATAGCCATTAACATACTGAATCTAAAACCGATTGATTTTTTTTGTTTCGGATGATCCATCTCCGAGATTTCAACAACAGCGCAGACCTACTTTTTAGGACATTTTTTTAATTACCATTTTCGTCTATAAATAGTGACTTAAATAAATAAATGTTTTTAAAATGTATTTCGGAAGCGCATTTATTAAGTGTAACAACTTGTATAACAATATCTATAATATAAACCTATCAAAAAAATTCATGAAAATAGCCTTTTTTAGCGTCTAACGTGAGAAGACAAGGCTTGAGGTGCTCCACAAGATGGTTGGAAAAAATGTACCATACCATTTAAAAAAGTGGAGTTGACCTTGACGTAGCTTCAGCGCCTCCACCGATAAAAAAAATAGGGTGGTCCAGTATGACGGCCTTTTCGAACACTGAAACTATTGTCTAAAACATTTTTGGATATGATCAATAGTTTGAGTGCTATTGCTCTGTAACACTTGTTGTGCCTTACCCTGTATAATATAGGCGTATGCAATTAGTATTCAAATATACTTCATTTTTTTCGTCGGCAAGGTTCTACTTGTATCGATACAATCGGCGGATATTATTGTAAATTGGAAAAAAAATAATTATTTTCACGTTTTGTGAATTTTGCACAAACCTTCCTTCTAATATTTTAAAACAACCCCTTAAGGGATTTTTGGCGACACCCTGCATTTGAGAGGCTCAGCGGCACGCAGTATAACTGATGCAAATTCGAATTTGAAAAAAAAAGAAAATTTCTATTAATTTACATGAGTATAGCTAGGGAAATGCGTAGAGGATTGTGATAATATGAATTTTTGTGTAATTGTCAAGCATTTGAAGTGAAAACTCAATTTTCGGCAGAAAAACAGGACAATCATTTGTTAATAACTAATGTTATAATTAACTCATGGAAAATCCAGTGCGTATTTCTCTTCGAAATGTTATTTTAAAGGTCTGCTCAAAATTTGGAGTGAAAAGAATGAAAATTGTTTTGAAAAATTGTGCTCCGAGAAAAACGTTCGACGCCCGTACACGGGCCAGCCACTGCCAACGCAGACCCACACGGACCTGCGCACCTTTGTTTTACAGGTACCAAACTTTTTTCCCCCCTTATTCTGGATGGTTCAAAACATCTCGGAAGCCAATTTAAAAAAAATCATTTTTTTGAAAATTCCACAGTGGTGTTACCCCTTAAGCTAGCATTTTTATACGCGAAGAAATTGTATAAGCGCTGATTGAACGAGAAAACCGAGTAAAACGCGAGTTATTGTCTTGGATATCAGCAGTCTCTGGTCTCATGTGACCATGAAAAAATCACGAACGGCGCAATCATGTAGCTCGACGGTAGCATTTATAATTGAAGCTTATCGTAGGAATTCTTCAGCCAGCGACGCATAGAGAAACGTGCGATAATCATCAAACGTTTATCCATAAAACAGAACAAGGACGTTCAAAACAGAACTGAGTCTGCGAGGGAATTAATTCTAACTACGGACATACATGTTCCGACGCGGCAATTGTAAATAATAATAAAATCTGGTCCCAAAATAAATAATAAATGGAATCATTGACAGTGTATCGAGGAAAAAATTCTTTTTAATATTTTGCGACGATGATGAGTTCTGTGTCAAAGAATAAAACTTGCAATTTTATTTATAAACTATTTTTCAACGATTAAATGCCGACCGTTTACTGTTTTATCATCAAACACGTAAAATCATGCCTTATCAATATAATTGGGCTCAATGATCAGCTTATATTCGATCACCCTTGCAAAAATACCTACAGGCATGTAGACAACTTAAAAAAAAAATCTTCCCTCGTACCACTTTCTTCGTATCGTTGCCACGATAAAAGCGCATCTCGCGAGTGACACGGAGAGAAAGACTAATACTAAGAGAAATGAATATTAAAATGATAATAAAAAAGAAGCAAATATTGAAGAATTCTTCAAATAAATAAACTATTGGTGAAAAATTTTAATCTACGTTCTATTTATACGTGCATGAACCACTATCATTCTCGATGTTATAAAAATTAACCATTTTCATTTTGGCTTCATTTCATCGTGCAGTAACAACTATTGTGATAATTGTAACTATTGATATGATTATCATAACTATGTATCAAGTAAGGAAATAGTGACGAAAAAGTATGCACAAATGTTTTTTTTTTTCTAAACAAAGGCAACGAGCACGACCAATCGCCGTCATACCGATTCACGTTTCCAACCACTTTCCGAACACCATGTAAATTAGTGGATAGCCCAAAAAATCGTAAAAATAGAAGGAAAGAGCGAAAATGTTCAAGATGATCGAAAACGTGGGACTGCCGTGCCGATTTAATGACGTTCTGATTTGCCTGATAAAGTTCTGAATTATCTAATGAAATTCTTATTAATCTGATGTACTCTTGTTTGATCTGATGAAATACTGATCGTAGTGGACCTAATTAGTCGATCGAAGTTCTGATGAACACGGATATTATTTATCTGATGATGTTCCGACTCAATTGATCTGATAAAGTTCCGATGTTCACGGAACTGATTAACTTGATAGATCTAACAAAGTTGTGATTCACTGCAAAAACAAGTGTGTTGTTTTTAGGTGTGTAAATGGCTGTAGTCACTTTTTACACTCTGTAACGTGTGTCGAAAATAATCCCGTGCGGAAAACTGATCGGGCATCCCTAATAAAAATAAGGGCCTTTCGGGGCTTCCCTAGTGCTTTCCCTAGTAGGGATTTCCACAATGGGCCCAGACTTGGTTATTATCGGGATAAACTTGTAGGGATTTCCACAATAGGCCCCGCCTTGGCTATTATGGGGATAAACCTGTAAGGATTTCCACAAAAGGACCCGGCTTGTCCATTATAGGGATAAACCTGTAGGGATTTCCACAATAGGCCCAGACTTGGCCAGTATAGGGATAAACAAGTAGGGATTTCCACAATGTACCCAGATCTGACTATTATAGCGATAAACCAGTACAAACAGCTTAGACTACATGGTTGATGGTTTTTCAATTATTCAAATCGATTATATACATCGATCGAATAATATTATCGAACGCAAATTGGGAAAAAGCGTAAGGGCATTGGCAAATAAAAAATCAACGATGAACACAAATATTCAGACAAACATCAGACAGTATTTATTTATCAAATTAAAGAAACCTTTGGAATTACATGGAGTAATGCTAGCACATAAGTGTGAACAGTCCCAATATATTTGTTTAAATAATGCAAAAGACTGGCATGGGGGGGGGGCGCAGGATGCGTTAAGTCTCATCGAGATGACTTGTCTACGTGGACCTTGCATAAAAAATAAGTGAATTCCGTGGTGTATTTTTTCCCCGTGATATATTGATATTTTTCCGTGATATATCAATGATTGAGAATTACTTTTTCAATTACTTAATAATTTCCTAATTAAAACTAAGGTAATATTACTTTTATTGGAGTCATTAATACTTTACTTTATACAGCGGACATATAATGTCGCTCCTTCGCGTTCTGTACCCTTACTGACTCATTTCAGACTGTGACTATAACTATAATCAATGTGATAATCTCATAATTTCAAACTTAAGTGTTACAAGCTATCACAATTCTGAAAAATGTTATCATAGTGGATAGTTCCTCAAAAATAAATGTTTGCACTGAAGAGAGTTCGCCTCACATTATTTTTTGTATTTATTTTTACAGTGGCGGACTAAGCCCGTCGGAGGCCCGGGGCGGCATATAATAAATGAGGCCCCCGGTCTGCTAAAAAATGGATGTATTATTGATGATATGTAATTTTACTATACGCCCTACTTATGATATGGGTAAAAAAGTTAGTACACGGATCAGCATTTAACAGAGCACCTAGCAGGTAGAGTGCAAATAAATAATGACGACTATAATAAGAAAGTAACTTTTACTGTACTTATATGTTTAAAAACAAAGCTTTTGCTTTGTAACTATTTTACATGTTTTCGTGCTTTCATTTAACTGAACTTCTCAATAACGTCGTTCAAATCTATTTCCCTTGAAACTTTCCTTTCAATTGATAGAATGGACAGATTTACTAGGCGTTCTTGGTTCATCATAGCTCTACGATTTTTTTTTATAAATTTCAGTTTAGATAAACTTCTCTCGCATAATGCGACCGAGACACAAATGATCAAGAAGTATTGGATTATAAGTGATAAACAGGGCAAAGATTCACTGAAGTCCCATCTAATAATAATAAAGGTTTGATACAGGCTTGGAAACGACCACGATATGTTAGGCGCGCTAAGTCGATCTACTTTTCTTTTTATTTTTGGCCACTACGTGGCATTGCTGTTGACGGGTACATGTGTGACATGGATACAATATCTTCTGTCTGTCTTTCCCACTCTCCAGATCGAGGCGCATGTGCCGTCGACCTTGCCCCCGAATATTTGATGAGGATACGAATAAAAAACCAAATGAACAAATAATACTCTTACTAAAGACTAAACTGATTGATAGACCCATTCTCTGAAAAGTCGCAGCTACGAAAACTCGTCTGCTACTCACATATTTCTAGGATTAATTCTGAATATTTTCTCTAAACATTCTGTGACCGGCTGTTTTTATTGTCACTACGAAATCTTTATAATATTTGACACGTGTGAGCAGTTTATATCTGGCATCTACAGTTATTTGGTGTTTAAATTATTACATAGAAATGTGGCCAGCGCGTTATCTCCATAAAGCGCCGTATAAATGAGACCTTTTTTAGAGTTGTCATTTTTCGTTAAAAGTTCGGTAAATTGGCTTGCAATTTTACACGTATACGGGGATGTATTTTCACTTGATTATAGACGAAAATCAATTAATTGTTAAATATTCGAGTTCGTGAAAGAAATGCCTTAAGACCATGAGATGACACGGACCGCGCTTATCGTTCACATGATAACACGGAAATTTTAAGTAGGATGAGATCACAGAAGACCGTGGGTGGGGGATATCCTCCGATAGGAGCGACGCATGTGGCGGCGAGCGGACTAAAAAGTGGATCTTGTAACGATGCCTCACGCCATCATTGAAATGTGGCTTCGTTTCCAGACCGGTATGTAAGACCGTGGGTCAGGAAAGTCCCGCAGCGGCTAACAGTGTTGACAACTTAGTGGATTTTTTACGTAAACTGGTGGTTTAGACATCCCTTTTAGTGGATACAATTTGTTTTTAGTGGCTGGTGGTTTTTGTTAGTGGTGAGCAAGATATTCAACCACTAACGTGTAAAAAAAATTATGATACATTATATTTTGCTATGACAAGGCCCTTTGACACAAAATGTGTCAACTTTTATGGTGTAGGCAACACTACGATCATGTAAATATCTACCAGCGCCATGGGGATTCCCTGAATAATGTTTTGGCTGTATATCGATTTGAATGAATATAGACCACAGGGTATAGTAATTGAATCGAGTTCAATTTGCTTGAAAAAGTATGTTTTGAAATACTTCATGATCTTGTTATGTAAGTGCATCAGATGTAGTTGCTTGCTTACTAGACCGTAAGCGGTAACACCAAGCGGTATTAGAGGTTTCCTGGTGGATCGCAGAACCGCTGATGGTGGGTATAACAAAACAAGTTGGCAACAGCGGCGGCTACTATATTTGTTTTGGCTTCTAACAAGGTACAAGTTATAATGTAATTTTACGACAGTAAGTTTCAGATTGGTTGATTTCCCCTGTTGTTATTCTTTAGTACGTATGGATGTAATTTATTTAGTACGTATATATGTCATTTTTATTAGGAAATTTTTCAATTGTTCGGATCCAGTATTTATGTTTCGCGCCAAAGCCACCATAGAGTGAGCGGGCCCACCGCGCGGGGCGCACCATTTTTATGGCGCTGGCTATAAGTAGGTAGAGCTTTATGCTATATTGACAATTTCTATCATGACCTGGGGGGCTATTACGGTTCTCCGTTCGGGTGAAAATGACAAAAGTGAGCAGATCACGCTATTACGGTTCTCTTCACCTAATGAAAATGCGAGATTATTCACGTAAGTTTACTCGACACGAAATGTCATGTCGAAAATCGAAATGCGCATGCGTGAGCGTCTTCCTAACCCAGCGACGACACGTCCAAAGTTAACACATGACACAAGTTACTATGAAATAGCTGATTCAGAGAAACCGAAGGTAGCATCTCGACACCGAATAATTAATAAAATTCAGCAACTTAAAGTTGATATCGTAGCGAGTTAAGTAATGTCATCCGATAATGATGAATAATTTTTTGATGATTGTGGTTTTGCGAGATCGGCAAAATCGAATGCTTCGTATACGACGATCACTGTGCGATGCCTTGGATCCCTTTAGTTTAACGGAACAAGAATATATTGCATAATAGTTCGATTTATTAACATGAAACAATAATTCTATCACTGTTTATAAGAACCGTTTTATGTTCTGATATGATGCAAAAATTACCAGTATTTTTTTTTTTTTTTGAATGGCTGTGTCGCAATCTGCCTCGTGCTAAATCTTCGTCTTTTTTCGTGAAATCTAATAACATTTGTTTTTGTTTTTCGGTAACATTCATGTTGCAAACTCAGATTCTATTTAAACTTGTTGCTTATTCGAGTGAAGAGATTGTTTTTGCCGATGCGCACGTCTTTCGTTTTGGACTGGGTTTGATAGGCGTGCTAGTATACCCCTTCTACGGTGTCGTGAAAATGTGGGATCACTAGCTGGAAGTTCCTAGTGATCTGACATTTTCACCCAACCGATCCGTAATAGCGTGACTAAACTCACGTGGGATGAAAATGCGAGAAGTGAGAAGTCTCACCCGAGAACCGTAATAGGCCCCCTGATAACAGGTGAATTAGTACCTACCTACCTATGTTTATAATTTGCATACGTACGGGGCCTCCAAGTCGAAACGGCCCCTTACTGAATATATTTCGGCTTTGGTTGGAATTTTACAAAAAAATAACTTCTCGAGACTTGGAGGCCCCCCAGGACCAGAGGCCCGGAGCGGACCGCCCCCTCCGCCCACCCCCCTTAGTCCGCCACTGTATTTTTACCATGGCAGTTTGTCATAAAGGCTCACATGCAAATACGCAATCACATTTCTACGCGCGCACACATACATACACATGTACTCACGCCCACACCTATGCACATGAACAATTACATAAAAACAAATACAGATATACCCTGACGCATTTACCATACACGTATATCCACTGATACGGATATTTTATGGCGCTGAAATGGTTTTGATGAGGCGCCGTTGAGGCATTTTCAGGGCGCTAAAATGGTTTTGATCAGGCGCCATTGAGGCAACTTATAAGGCCCCGGTCGTTGCGCCTTTAATGGCCCTTGTTGACAAAGCGTGATCGGCCGCTAACGGCCCTCATGTGGCTTCCAGATTAGGGCCCGAATAAAGTAAGGGGAATATTATAGAGGCTCGATCACAGCCCCAACTCAATTTCCGCACGGGATGGTGTAAAAATAACACGGATAGATGCGTTCAAACAACACACTTACGTGTGTTATTTTCTCACACGTGTTAAAACGTGTAAAAAGTGTCTACAGTCATTTATACACTCAAAGTGTGTGAGAACAACACACTTATTATTGCAGTACTGTATATACATGGGATGCGTCGGAATTATAAATTCAATAACAAAAGCTTTTTATAATATGTATTTATTGAACTCAACTCAACAGTACTTACATATTACTCCGTATCACACACACACGCGCGCGCACACACACACACACACGCGCACACACACACACACGCGCGCACACGCACGCACACACACACGCGCGCACGCACACACACACACACACACACACACACAGAAGCGCGCGCGCGCGCACGCACGCACGCACGCACGTGCACACGCACACACCCACGCACGCACGCACGCACACACACACACACACACACACACACACACACACACACACACACACACACACACACACACGCGCGCGCGCGCGCGCGCGCGCGCGCGCGAAGATAGACGTCTTCAGATTTTCAAAATTAATAATATAATTACGAATTATATATCCGTTTTCTATATACAAACATGTTAAAATGGCAACGAATTCCATTGCTATCATGAGCGGTGTCACTGTTTTTCCTGTCTTCACATAGGATCCTTATAGGCCTCCGAAGTAACTTTCGTGGTGGCGCCCCGTAACGGCTGCCGGTGGCAAAACTTGGATTGGCGCATGGCGGTTAAGACGGAATGACACCTCATCGCAGTCGGTATGGTAGAACAATTATAGATTCCCAAAAATCTCTGAAACGGCTCTTCAGATCCCGTCGAAACTTTGCCAAAGGACGTCAAATAGATAGACGAACAGCTTCTAGCCCCTCAAATTCAGAAAATTTGAGGGGCTAGAAGCTGTTCGTCTATCTATTTGACGTCCTTTGGCAAAGTTTCGACGGGATCTGAAGAGCCGTTTCAGAGATTTTTGGGAATCTATAATTGTTCTACCATACCGACCGCGATGAGGTGTCATTCCGTCTTAAGTCAAACCGGCACAAACACGAAAGAGCTAGGCTTGAGCAAGCATCATCGATTGGAGATCTTACATTGTAAATGGAATGTGCTTGTAAATAAAATAAAATAGTGTGATGCAAGTAATAACCATTACTTGCGGATTTCAATGTATCCTCATGACTTCCTTTCGCCCTAAAAGCAACGTCGATTCGGAAAACCATAAAAATGGAGTTCTGGATTCCTCGCTTCCGTGTGGGGACAACCCTCAACACAACATTTGCGATTAACGCCTTCAACCGATCGAGTACCCATCACGTTTATTAATTTATAATGCTTGTTTACGCTGTTTTTACAACGTAAACATCACACGCGGTACTGTCATTCACGCAAACACCTGATTTAAATGGCGACCGGCATACTGCACTAGCAGACAAAAACCAATCCAAGTTTTGCCAAAACTCGCCGCAAGGGTGCGCCACAAGAGTTACTTCGAAGGCCTATACACAGAGAGTCTACGCATTAATAGCCGCAATGGATAGTCTGATACAAAAGTGAGAGTTGGGTGATGGAGGGAACGTTGTTATTTTTGGAACCCTTAACATTATATTAGGTGTTTTCTTCATTACTTTATAAGTTTTTACATCCTGATAAGATGTACAACCTACATTGTAAAGATATTTTGCAATATTTCTAAGCTTTCATCGGTTGAGCGGAGACTAAAGTTTTTAACGTGGTTGTGGCGAGACTACAACCTTGAAGATTATAGAGGTTAAAAAACAAATGACGAAACTTTCAGTGGGGATATATCCATGCAAACGTATTAAACCGAATGCGACGTTTCAAAACGCAACATTTTTGCACGAACGCACTATCAACCAGAGGTGACTTTGGCCAAACGTGTCGCTGAATAATCGATATTGTACGATTCAAATGTTTCGTTGAACGTTTTATGATAAACTAATCTCACAATTGGCGGAGCTCGATTGTTAAAATCAGTCTTTGTGTGGCAGTCCAACGAGTCGGTACGATCACACCGCATCGGATCATTGTCATGTAAGTTAAGGAATATTCTATAACTATGTAGCCTTGTAAAGACAATGGGTATTTTATTTCTGGCGACGAGGTTGCAGGACATTTAATGGGCAACGTACCTCATTCAGGCGGGCTGAAAATCGGTAGTTTTTGGAATTTTGTTTGAAGGGTAAACATGAAAAATCTGCCATGGATTATTTATTGGTGTTTTGGCTACATGATTTTTTACCTTTATTCAATTAACAATAAATTGATCGTGCTCTCGTATGTTGTTCATGGCCCTGTTGAGAATGCACATTTATGTGGTCTGCATGATAACTGCCACATGGGCCGATGGATCGGAGAAAATAGAGAAGATTCTTATGAAATAATGTTACATGCAATCTGCCAAACCACTTTTTTTATTTCGACAAAAAAATTGCATATCATATTTTAAAGTTAAAATATGATACGCAATTAAAATGTGACATGATTCTTCAATGGGCTAGATGCTCGATCCAAAATTTTACGTGCAGGTAAACTGAATAATAATGCAGCAACTTCGAATTTACATGGTAGCATTTCTTTAAAACTTTGATACATCTTTGAACAATTATTTTTTTCTTTTGCGTCGAATTTCGCGCCTAAATTGTTAATAGAAAATATTCTAAATAAAAATCAAAGGCTCGACAGACTACGAGGAATCAATTGTCAAAGATTAAATAGTATTAAAAACTGGTCAACTTGTCGCGCAGACCGCCTCGAAAAAAGTCGTTTCGAGCACATCCACTCGCGCCTGACCCATCCGGGCCCTATGTACTTTGCTAAGCCTCGAATCGAAAAATAAGCCGAATTTCATTAGGATAAAATTGATTATACTACAATTATGTAGTTAACGATTGTGAAAGTTTTCAAAAGGTTTTTTGCATACGTAAATTACCCTCGCGAAAAAAACCCAAAACTTCCTGCGTTGTAGAAAAATCGTTTAAGATTTTCCATTATGATTCTCATTATATCTGGTGAGGGTAACGCAATAGCCCGTATGTACGCAGGCAAAACTAATGCAATTAAATGTGTCATAATTCTTAATCGGGTGTCGCTCGACCTCAAATTTTGCATATAGGCAAACGAAAATAAACTAAACAAATTAAATAATAATGCAACCAATTTGTATTCCCACCGTAGCATATCTCTTCCTTGCATCCTTAAACAAATACTTGATTTCGTCGAGAAAGTATACTTTCCCTGAAAAATGTATACGCTGAGAAAAAAAAACCAATTGAATCAAAAAAATATATTGGTTGATCCAAATAAATGTGCTGCTGCGGAGTGCCACCGATATATGAGATTGTTTCAATACTACAAAATATTGGAAAATATGATTGATTTAAATAACATATTATTTTATTTGAACAAGCTCTACCTTTCACTGAATATCTACATTATCCTTCAAATAAAATTATATTCTATTGAAATCGTTCTATATACAATCTGTAGATGTATTGGATGAAATAATTAAGCGGTTGTTACAAACATTTTTCATTTCGTACAAAAATATAATCAATGGAATTCATTATTTCTTTACCACATCGAAACGAATATACCAAGGGACGTAAGTTTTTCAATTTGTTTTGAATCTTAAATAAAAAGTGAGCATTAGAATTACCATCCACGATAATAGTGGGGAGGATATCAGATATCCAATGGAATATCCATGGAGAGAATATCAGATATTCAACTGATCGGAACAGATACTACACTTTGATCGTAGCCACAGGCCAAGAAGCGATACTCTTTAGAGTTTCTTCAGCATTCAAGTAGATTTTCGGTTCGCGCTACGCTTACGAGAAACGAGCGCGCGTGCGGCCTCTAGCGGTTACTCTGAGAACTACGGGTTTCCTCACACCTATAATGTCGGTGGCGCTCGGCCATGATTTGGTTCATTTTTTTCAACCAAATGTGCAAGAAACAAATTTTACTTTCGCATAATTTTTTAACCAATTCAGACATTTGCTTAATATTTTTCAATCAAAATAAAATACTAATATTTTAACGAATAATGTACTTAAAATCAATATCGAATATGGTGAAAACAATAAAATAACATATTTACTCAATAGAAATTCTATTTGAATCAAACGAGCGAAATTCAATTACTCTTGTGTACTCGAGTCAACAATATTCATGTTATGAATTGAAACGCTTTTTTCGTTCGTTGCAGAAATTGCATTCAAAACTATATAATTTGTTCGCAATAATTTTTTAGATAGTTCCAATAATATATTGTTCTCGGCTAACAATATATCTTTTGAGTGCAAAAAAACTTTCAATTTTATCAGGTTATTGAAGTCAATAGCGTTTTGTTTGGATTAATCAATCCGATTATTTACACCAACAATTTTACAATTGAATCAATGAAATTTCATTCAATAACACCAATGATATTGGATTAATGATTTTTTTTTCTCAGTGTATTTAACTCTGATAACCTCAGTTGTATCGTTGTCGAATATTTTTGGATTTTATATTTGTACACAAAAACCCGGGCAAGACCAATCACTTTCATTGATATGAAAATAAAATTTATGAAGTTTTCTTTTGTCTCATCATATTTTTTTTAAATACGTCTTTATAAAAAAAGTCTACAAAAAGAATGGTTTTTTCATTTACATAAATAAAATGAACATCAACAACGCCATACAGACTGGACAAAAAATCCATTTGTGGTGTGATTTTTACTGGTGACCCATCGCCCCGGGGACACGTTGGCTAATTTTGTTCTCATTTCAGCCTCATTTCTACGTGTAATTTCGACAAATTGCAATCGAGTGGCACAGACAGGAGGCGCGTTCGATCTATAAGACAATAAAGGATCACTCGAAGCTCGTTCATACCTCATTGAGTTAGACGAAAAAATGTTGAATCTCGCGAACGTTCTTTGCCTCCTACTAGTCGCTAAGGTAAGTGTGGATTGTATGAGAAATGGATCTTCAACTGAATCAAGTGATTCCGATTACAAAAATACTTACCAAATAAATACCGAGATAATAATTTCGAAAGTATTCTTTCATTAATGCGACAATGATAGAGAATTTCCATTTCAGCTCCATTCAATTGTGCAACAGAATTTACTATAATCATTACTACTTCTAATATAATAATAATTATCATTTACGCTGGTGCAATACTAGCAACAAATAACAAAAGAATTATTTTCATTCATTAAAGGCAACGAGTGCGGCGTTCTTCGACTCTCTTGAATCAGCCCAAAAATCGTTCGATGAAGCAATGACGTCGTCGCTAGCGAAAATGGATAAATACCATGCTCAAAACGTAGCATGCGTAAAATTGGCAAATTTAAGTCTGCAATTGGAAACGCCTCATTCTCAGTCTGGGCTTGGATCTCCCTGGAGCCGACTGAAATTCTCCAGAGGCGCTGACAGCGTGAGTATCGCAAAAACAAATCGCGAAAATGAATATAAAATAAACTAGCGGTGACTAGCACGATGATGTTGGTGAGCGAATTAGTGACCGAATATGTACATGAACTCGCGATTTTTTCGTTGCGCACGTTCCCTTGGATGTGAATCATCCACCCCTATGCTACCCCCATACATACACTCAATGTGAGGATCACAACGCAGGTGACGAAGGCCACGGAAAAAAATAAGGCATTGCTTAGTGAAACAAGCAAGGCTTTGGAGAAAACCTTTAAGACGGAGCGGAGCAATTTGGAGAATAGGCAGCATTTGGCAGAGGCCTGCGTATCCTCGCATCCTGACACTTTTGCGGGCAGAAGGAAATCCGTCATGTGTATCGATAAGGTGTGTATTATCTTGCTATCATGGCAATCCATTCAAATAAAATCTCTGAGAAAGCTTAAAATAAAGTCCAAACAATAAAAAACTACAATAATAAAAGAGGATTAAAATCTATGGTATAGAAATGGTATAGAAAATGGAAATCGTTAACAATTATTTTATCAATTTTGCTGAATTTGCAAAGCAACATTGTACTCAAATATTCGCCATTATACAGGGTGTCCCTTTTATCTCTGCCACCCGAAATAACTTGCTAATTATCGACGTCACAAAAAAATGTTCCAGACAAAAGTTGTACGGTGTGAAGGGGGTCATCGAATGCGACCAATTTTTTTTTTCGGTGGCGGCCATGTCCTATATTGAAGGTCACCTCCACTGTTCATATGGCATAGTACATTCTTTTTTCAACCATCTTGCGGAGCACCTCAAGCCGCATAAAAAACATTAGGGGGTCAAAGTAGTTCAGGGTCATTCAAGGTCACTTAATAAATGGCATACAAATCTAAATATCTCGGATCGCTACCAAATATTTGGCAGTGATCCGAGATATTTAGATTTGGTCGCATTTGATGGCCCCCTTCGCACCGTACAACTTTTGTCTGGAACATTTTTTTGTTACGTCGATAATTACCGGATATTTGGTAGCGATCCGAGATATTTAGATTTGTATGCCATTTAATAAGTGATCTTGAATTACCTTGAACTACTTTGACCCCCAATGTTATTTATGCGGTTTGAGGTGCTCCACAAGGTGGTTGAAAAAAGAATGAGCCATTCCATGTAAAAAGTGGAGGTAACCTTCACTGTACGTCAGCGCGTCATCCGAAATAAAAAAAATTGGTCGTATTTGATGGCCCCCTTCGCACCGTACAATAACTTTTGTCTGGAACATTTTTTTGTTACGTCGTTAATTACCGAGTTATTTCGGGTGTCAGAGATAAGAGGGACACCCTGTATACGAGAGACGAGCATTGGATGGATAAAAGTTGCCGCCTATGTAACGAAAGAAAAAAAAAATTACGAGTAATAGCGAAGATCGATACTCGAGGCGAAACACTTTGACCAAGTTCACAGTTTTCCTAAAATCCAACAAAACATTTTTAGTAACTTTAACACCGTTGTTTCTTTATTGCCACCAGTTTCGAGAATCTCTGCTAGAGAAAGTCAAGGAAGTCAAGATACGTTTTGCGAAACTGTGCAAGGAGGCGACAAACATTGCGAAAACCGCGCTCACGCAGCTAAAAGGAATCCAACCCTTTTAGTGATCCGATGAAGTTGTGATTGCCTCAAGAAAAAAAAGAAGAGTAGTACAAACACGATCGTGTAAATTGAGTATTGAGAGCAAAAGTAATTTGAATTCTTTCTACCCACACGTATACCGTTTATTTTTAAATAAGGCATAATAACGTCTTTCTCACCTGTCGTAATGTTCAGTTACATTGTTTTATTTTATTCTGCACGAAATATTCATTTGACTCGAGAGACAGTCTCTCGGTTCTAAGCTTCAAACCTAAATACAAATGTATTGACTGTATACCCGAATAAAGTTACGATGCAATTACTGCTAAACTAAAGATAAACTAGTATGTAATAAACCGAGAAAATCCCAAATTAACTGGTACAGGAATAACTTAAGGGATCGTCACAGTATAACGGGTTGAAAAAATGCGGATTTCCGCGATTCTTTTTTCAATAGTTAAAATACGCTAATCAGTCGGTTTTTATGTCGAATCAAAGCACTCGTAAAGAACCAAAAATGAATCTTTAACCGTTTATTTTAACTCCCAATCCGTGAGAAATTTGAGGCACCTTAATCCCGTCAACCTGGGTCGTTTTCGTTTTTGCACTACTGAACTAACAATTGTCAATGAAAAGAATCTAAAAAAATTCATGGTCAATCTTTAGGCCGTACTTCTCAAAGGAAAATAGGGTTTTTCCTTTCTTATTTTTAATATGTTTTTTCATTAAATATTAAGCAACCTACGAAGAAAATGATTTTGGGCAGGACGAAAACGACCCAGGTTCACAGATTGAGGTGTAATTTTTTTACATACATTTTTTGAACGGTTGAAAATGCCTTTGGAAAAAAAGTACTCACGGTCTACACGGTTGTGGTAGTAAATGTTGTTTGGAAAAGAAATTGTAAAAAGATTATTAATCAGTATGAACGCCGCTATCTTGCTATGGAATGTGGGAAAAGTTGTTCGATCCTCTTCCATTTGCGTCGACGGGACTCGGTCGGAGATCGGGTTACGAGACTCTTGAGTGGGTCATAAACGCCAGGGCCGATTATTCCGGAGCTAAGGGAGCAGACAAGGGACGAAGGCCCAAGGGTCCTAGGCGAGGCGCCTAGGAATGGACATCGAAGGGGCATTCTATCTCCAGACCTCGAAGTCACCAGTCGCGATCACCACCCAAAGTCCTTGCTATATTTGTTAAGCCAATTAATTGACTAATGTACAAGAGTATTCTGACCAACCGGGAGGATTATATTAATTAAAACTGTCTTCGTGAAATTCTACAATTCGTCAACCAAATATTTTCCTACAGGAGGTTTTTTTTAATCAGATTTGACAAAATGGCGACGGTTTGAAAAAAAAGTATCGAATTTAGCCTATTTTTTCGAGTTTTTCGTTAAAAAAATATCAAGCTTAAAAAAAGCTTCCATAGCAAGATAAAGAATGGCGTGAAAAATGTTGTGTCAGAATTTGAGACGGATAGCTTGAAAACTCTTCCATTGAGAGTGTACCCCGTTTCGAAAAACGACATTTTGAGAAAAACGCCTTCGTAGTTTGGAGTGCGGAATTTTCATATAAATTGTCTACTTACGATCAATCAACGATGCCAAGTCCATGTTTATAACCGTCTAAATATTGGATAATGCAAAAAATCGATTTTTTGAAAACTTTACACTGTGATGATTCCTGAAACAAACTCAAATAATAGCGACACTTCAGAAGTTTCGTGGCACTCAATGTTCATCTGTGAAGAAATTGGTAAATGAAGAATTCAGCAAAATTCATCGGAAAGTTACTCCTTGGAAGGCTGCATGGTAACTTAATGTCACTGGTAAGGGAACTGGCACAGGAAGAACCAGACCCAAACAGGAGGCTCAGACAGAGACTCAAACACATTTGCGATTTCGAACATTGCATAAAGATTACAAAGGTAATGGTACGTAAATAATTTTCTTTGAATCGCCCAGATTGATTTCGGCCGATTCAGTCTACGGAAGTCACTCATTTTTGGGGATCTTTATCAGGCATCTACACTCTAAATTTAAGCTATTTCTCACCGATTGCAATGGCTCAAGTGGCAAAATGTGTCTCCACTATGGCTAGGTCGAGTATGGCTCTTCGATCTGCACTTGATTAATCCGTAAGTCTACTTTCCATCCCTTTTCAACAACGCGAATATCCAGGAAGCACAGATTCTCCCTCTGGTAAGCACGCTCCAGTTGTGTAAATTTCATCCGGTCCGGTCTCGTTTTTTGAAAAAAGCTCCCAACACTTTTTACTGTCACATCCGGAAGGGATGTGAGCATAATATTTTTGTTTCCCTCTTTGTTGCCTAAGCCTAGCGCAATAACACGGGACGAGGATAAAAAGGGGTAGTGCGTAAGAAAGAATAGAATTAAAGAATTGACGGGGGGTTTCGGCACTGAGGAATAATTCGACAGACTTGTGTACGATTGACACTATGTTATTTATTATAAAATTAGTAGGCGGGTTAAACCGATCAGGGCTACGGTGAATGATACAAAAAGAAAAAGGTATGGTCAGCTTACATTAGTTGTGTTTGACGCTCGGTCGTTCGCTCGCTCGCTCGGTCGTGTGTACCAGGTGTAGAAATATGAAACCGGATTTTTTTGTAAAAATTACACGTCTGTTGTTTGAAAATGATAAGAAATATTTTATTCAAAATAATCTCCATTGCTATTTATACATTTTTCCCACCACTCCGGCAGTTTATGAATGCCACGCAAAAAAAAACAGTTCTTCTTTTGAAGCGAACCAGTTGTCAAGCCATTTTCGTACATTTTCAGGCGAATTGAAGCGTTGTTTAGCGAGAGCGTGTCCCATTGATGCAAATAGATGATAATCGGACGGAGCCAAGTCTGGAGAATAAGCCGCATGCGCTAGTATTTCCCAACTGAACGCCTCGATCGTTTCCCTGACCCGTTTTGCTATGTGTGATGGAGCATTATCATGGAGCAAAATGACTTTGTGTTACCTTTTTCCATATTCCGGTCTTTCAAACAAACGGAGACGGCTTTCTGCGTCACATTCAATTGATTCGCGAGTTCTTGTTGACTTTGAGTATCATCTTCATGCAATAAGGCTTGCACTTCGTTGTCTGCGAACTTTTTCGGTGGTTTCCCACGCTTTTCGTTTCTCACGTCAAAATCACCACTTTTTAATTTTTTGAACCACTCGAAACACCGTGTTTTACCAAGAGCATGTTCACCGCATGCTTCGAGAAGCATTCGATGCGATTCTGCAGTAGTTTTCTTTAAATGATAACAGAAAAACAATACTGTCCGCAAATCGTAATTCGTAGGCACAAAACTCGACACGTGTAAAGTTATAGAAAAATATACCGGTGTAGGGAACTTGGGTTGTTGTGTGTTGAAAATCTTCGTGAGTTGTTAGAGGGAGATGATGGCGCTGCAGAACCGGTCTTACGGTCCCTAAACTGATGGCTAGCACCATCTATAGGGAAATTCCGTCGAAGTCGTCCCCTAGCATCAGGTCCCTTTTATATGTGACATTGTCACACGTCTCTCCGTTGCAAAACAAACATAAAACAGAGAACTGGAGGCCCGCTTTACGGCAGCTGCACATTTTCCCGCAGTTACCTTTGCATTTGCATGATATCAGTTTTAGCAGACTCTGGTGCCTGTGTGATATCGCGCTCCAACCGCAGTAAGATCTGGAATATTTTCAATGCGCCCTTTCACTTCCTTTGCAAAGTTGTCGTCACGATCACTTAAATGTTCGAACAATGTATCCCGGAACGAAGACTTAGATACAAACGAAATACCGATATCCATGAGGGTGTCCAAAATATCTATATATATATTTTCCCGCACCTTTATTATAACTCTCAAAATATTGATCCTAGGGTAAAAATGGTAATGACCAAAGTTAAAGGAAATAAAATTTCCTACGTGATTATTTATTGCCATTTTTACAATAAACTTGATAATAAACGAGATAATTAACAAAAAAACGTTTTTGTACACCTATTAGCAGTCTAACTCTATAAATATCGATACTAGGGTAAAAACTATAATCACCAAACTTGTGGGGAATTACATTTCCCACAACTTTGGATGTTATCATTTTCACTCTAAGGTTGAAAATAAGCGAGTTATTCGAAAAACAAAAAATCCCTCTTTAAATAAAGATGGCGGCAAATGCACTGGGGGATTTTCCCGAAAATCGAGATTTACACTACCAACCACCCCCCCCCCCCCTTAAGTATAAAAAAAGAAAATCGCACCCCCGAATTAATTCCTGGTGAAATCCTATCTCGACTGGACTAGTTTCATACTTCTATACCTGGTGTTTGTTGTCGCTCGCGTTACAAGGGCCTTCGCTCTTGTCCTGGTGCGCTCGCTGGTACAATCGCTGGTAAGGCGCTCGCAGGATTTCACACCGGTCGTGTGTATACTTGATGTGTTTACTACGACGGGCACTACGCGTGGATAGAAATACGAACTGGGCGCGAGGTCGATGAATTGAGACTGATCTTTACGGACCAATGATAGAAATTACACAAGTGTAGAATAAAACTTTTGTGACTCGAAAAATGAATACTGTTCGTGTGAAAGTTAATTGGAGATATTCGTAGGCTTCTGAATTAAGGCCTTATATACACTTGTAGCGGGCGAAGGGACGTGATTTTCTTGATTTCTTTTCGACGGGACAATAAATGTTTATTGAAAAACTGTGAACAGCATCGATTAGTACATATTTTCGTGTACTTGTACAATTTTTTTTATTCAAAAATATTTCAAAATGGCGGTACTCCAGCTGTCTTCCAGGAGCGCCTTCTTTTGAGCATCAGTTACGGTAGACATGATAACTCGAGAACGGTTCATCTGAAATCAGAATTTGAAAAAAATTCATTAGTATATTGCATTCGCTCGGGCCTGGACGAATGATTTGTAAAAAATTTGATTTTTAAAAAAATGACGATAATTTTGACAAAAAATTCATTTTTTGAAGGGCTATATTTTCGGTTTTTTGTTACAAAATTTTTCTGCAACAAAACTCAAAATCCTTCATCCAGGCCCTAGCTATTATCATAATATATAAGTGGTATAAATTTGCTATGGATCCGATTAATAGTTTTTTAGTAATCGTGTCCACCGCAAAGGTGTTTCTAAAAAAGACGATTCCGAGATAATCGCGTTTAAGATTCAAGTATGTTTCTTTTACATTTAAAGTTAATTTATTCATACTAACATGGAGTCGTCGATTCCCAGGACCATACAGTAATCCTTCTGCATCCTCTGCAGCCTCTAAAACATTGATTTGATGCTGCCGACGAGCCGTTCTTTCTTCTCTTGTGGCTGCTTGCGTTTGGTGCTCGGCAAGCGTAACACGCGACTTGCGCGGTCGTGCGGTTGAAATACCTATAACTGCGAATCTAATGCTCCGATCTTTATGAAATTTGGTGAGAATATTCTTGAGACATTGTACTTAAAAAATATGCAATCAATTTTTTTTTCATTTTTCCGACCATCACAAGTGTATAAGGGCTTAAGACTCGATGGAAGAAATTGATTCGATATTGGGGTGTACTTCCGAAAAGTGGAAACCGAATTTCGACCTGAAATTTGGCATCCACCTTCCTTTTAATATTCGAAGATATCCCCTAAAAGGATTTTTGGCCACTCGCCGTAGTTTTCGAGATATCGATTTTTGAAAGTTATTTTTTTCATTGCGCGCCCACCATATCTATAGCTGACAGGCTCAGCTATGGCTATACCTATATATTTTTTCGTACTTCACCTCCGATGGCTGAACCGCATAACAACCTTAAGGTCATGTACAAGGTCAACATAACCTCACCAATTTTCCAACCCAATTTTCTTATAGATGGTTAAATTTTTTAGGAAAAATAAAGCATTAGGTTCTGGAGAATTCCATGACCCAGAGCTTGATGATTTCCTTTTGCCCTAAATATTATACCTACATCTCTGAGAAATCTATGTTCGAAAATTTCAGCTATCTCTCTTGCACTCGTATGTCACGTGGTAGATCTTCTACTTCGCCTTAAATAAAATAAATGAGTGCGACCAATTGCCGGCATAACGATTCACGTTCACAGCCACTTTCCGCGCACCATCCTAAGTTAGTGGATAACCGAACAAATTGTAAAAATAGAAGGCTGAAGTCGAAAAGTTAAAAATCATCGAAACCTCGGGCTCCTAATGGCCGTGTTAATTTAATGAGGTTCTGATTTATCTGATAAGGTTCTCAATCATCTAATGAAGTTCTAATGAATCTGATATAACTTTGTTTCATCTGATGAAATGCTCATTGTAACGGACCTAATTGATAGATTGAAGTTCCGATGGCCATGAATATAATTTATCTGATGGAGTTTTGATGGCCATAGATCTGATTGACTCAATCGATCGGATAAAATTCCGATCTTCACGGAAGTGATTGACTTGATTGATCTGACAAAGTTGTGATTGCCACAGAAGAAGTTGCAGTAGTAAGTGTAGTCCAAAGACCAATAAGAATACTCCTTTTAGCAGTAAGATTAGCATGCTTTGCCACTTTTCGAGATGGTCTCGGGCCACTTTTGTGTTTTTCGCAGCTCCGATTTCCGAGTATCGATTATAACGTTGCCATATAGCTTCGGTAGCTTTGCGAATTTGAGCCGGAGAAGGCTTAAATTTTCTAGAAAATCTTAACACTAATTATTTGTTGAAAAAAAAAACGAATGACGAAAACCCGAGTGTGGGACATTGTGTACATTTATTTGCATTTCAATAGGTATATCGATGCAGGCAATGTGTTAAACCGAATGCAACTTTTCCACGGGCAGCATTTTTGCACGAACGATCCATCTACCAGAGGTGACTGGCAAAACGTGTCGTTGAATAATCAACATCGTACAATTCGAATGTTTTGAATGAATAGTGGAGTTCGATTTCAAAAATCATTGTTCGTTCAACAGCCCAACGAGGATCGCAGCCCAACACCGCGCAACGGTTGATCATAGTAAGTAGCGCAACATTTTACAATCTTGTAACCCTTCGAAGACAATGTGTATTTTATGTCTGGCAACGGGGTTGCAGAACATTCGACGGGCTAGGTATCTTATTTGAGCGGGCTGAAAATGGGGGTTTTTGGGGTTTTTTTAAAGGGTAAACACTCAAAAATCTGTCATCGATTATTTATTGGTACGTTGGCTAGATGAATTTTCGATTTTATTGACACATACATTAAAACATACATTTATTATGTCATAGCGATAATCGGCTGAACCAAATTTTCTTCATCTTGAAAAAAAGATAGCGCAGCATATTGTTAAGTCATAATATGATACGCAATTTAAATGTGCCATAATTCTTCAATGCGCTAGTCGCTCGATTTCAAATTTCGCATACAGCAAACAAAATAATAACACAGCTAATCTTTATTTCCATGGTAGCGTTTCTCTAAGACTTGTATACATTCTGAAGCAAATTTTTAATTTCTTGCGTGTCAAATTTTGCGCCTCAAATGTTAATAAGACAAAGTTCAAAATCAAAATGAAAGACTCGACAGACTACGCAGAATCAACTTGCAAATGTTTGAAAAAAAAACCTGCATTGAAAAGTATTTCAAACCGATCAAGTTACTGTGGAGAGCATCTCGAAAAATATAGTTCCGAGCAAAACGCGTGTAGACTACCTACGCCTGACCCATCCGACGCCTTACGAAGTTTGGTAACGGCCGACCGGGAACACGTGCGAAATTTAATTAGGATATATTTAATTTAATCGGTAACGTTGCAATTATGTAGTGAATGATTGTAAAAGATTCCAAAGCGTTTCTTGCATATGTAAATTACCCGCACGAAGAACCTAAAACTTGCTTCGTTATAAACAAAAAAGTTTATCATTTTCCAATATGATGTTTCCCATCATATCTGGTGGGAGTAGCAAAATGGCTCGTGACTACGCATGCAGAGCTACTGCAATTTGAATGTGTCATCATGCTTGAATGTGTTAGTCGCTCGCACCCAAATTTTGCATACAGGCTTATTGTCAAGGTAGGACACTATTGTCAAGGTAGAATTTCTCTGAAACTTTTAGACATCCTTAAACAAATATTTTATTTCCTCATATGGGGGATTCTCCGTCAATTCAGCCACTTTTTTTTCGACCATCTCAGATCTGCCCCATAATTGGTTATGTCAAAGTACTACTAAAAGGCATTCTATGTGAATTTTCAGATTTTTTAATTAAACATTTTCGAAAATGCCGTTTTTTGTTCCGAATGAATATATCTCGGAAACTAGAAGTAACTGAAAAAAAAAATTCTGTACATAAAAGTTGTAGTTTTGTGTTAGCTTTCGAGCGGACGACTTGAAATAATTTTTACGTTCCGGTAACGCTGATGTTTTTACCAAAAAAGGGGGAAATTAATTTTTTTATTTAAAAACGGCCATTTTTTTGGCTGAAAAAATACAGAGTCTTCCAGTATGTCTGACGATTTCGCAAAAAAATCGCCAGTGGCACGGATCGAGGTTCTAAGGTAAAAAAAATGAAATCACACAAATTCATTTTTTTATACCGGAACCTCGCTCCGTGCCACTCTGGCGATTTTTTTGCGATATCGTCAGATATACTGGCAGACTCTGTAATTTTTCAGCCAAAAAACGGCTGTCTTTGAATGAAAAAATTATTTCCCCCTTTTTGGGTAAAAAAATCAGCGTTACCGGAACGTAAAAATTATTTCAAATATTCCGCTCGAAAGCTAACACAAAACTACAACTTTTATGTGCAGACATTTTTCTTCAATAACTTCAAGTTTCTGAGAAATGTTAATGAGGCATTCTCTGTCAATTTAGCCTCTTTTTTTCGATCATCTCAGATGTGCCCCATAATTGGTTATATCGAAGTACCACTAAAAGGCATTCTATGTGAATTTTTTCAGATTTTTTAATCCAACATTTTAGAAAAAGCCGTTTTTTCCACGTTAACATATCTCGGAAACTCGAAGTTACTAAAAAAAATGTCTGCACATAAAAGTTGTAGTTTTGTGTTAGCTTTCGAGCGGAATATTTGAAATAATTTTACGTTCTGGTAACGCTGATTTTTCGCTGAAAAAATTACAGTCTTCTAGTATGTCTGACGATATCGCAAAAAAATCGCCAGAGTGGCACGGAGTGAGGTTCCGGTAAAAAAAATTAATTTGTGTGGTTTCATTTGTTTTGCCCTAGAACCTCGATCCGTGTCACTCTGGCAATTTTTTTGCGATATCGTCAGACATACTGGAAGACTGCAATTTTTTCAGCCAAAATAAAAATGGCCGTTTTTTAATAAAAAAAAATTACTTGCCCCTTTTTGGTTAAAAAAATCAGCGTTACCGGAACGTAAAAATTATTTCATGTCGTCCGCTCGAAAGCTAACACAAAACTACAACTTTTATGTACAGACATTTTTTTCAGTTACTTCTAGTTTCCGAGATATGTTCATTTGGAGAAAAAACGGCATTTTCTAAAATGTTTAATTAAAGAATCTGAAAAAATTCACACAGAATGCCTTTTAGTAGTACTTTGATATAACGAATTATGGGGCAGATCTGAGATGGTCGAAAAAAACCGTGGCTGAATTGACGGAGAATCCCTCATATAAGGATAATTTCCATTAGAAAAATGTATGTTTGATTCTTCATTCAACTTTCCTAGCCTCAGTCATTCTGTTCACCAAAATGTTTGAATTTGATGGTTGTACACAAAATCTCGGGCAAGAAAATGCCTTTCATTGATTCTTATAATAAATGTGTTTTGTTTGATATTTTTAGAAACGTCTTCATAAATATGTGCATAAAAACAATGGTTTTCCTTTTTATTTTTTTCCATTTAATTTCCATTTTACATATTTTTATATATTTTCTATTTTTGTTCGTTTTCTATTTTATAAATATGTATATATATAAAATTAACATCACCCAACAACGATGTCATACAGGATAGACAAATAATGCTACAGTCTTAAGGCGAGAGCCTGAATTAGAGAGTCCAAAAAAGCGTTTTTTCGAAAAAAAATTTAGAAGGGAACAAACAGTGAGCTCCGTAAACATTGAGGTATCTTTTCATGTATATTTGAAAAGGATTTAAAAAAAAATTAAACATGAAACAATGAATTACTGCAGATTTATCAGCATATTCCATGTGCTTCTTGCCACTGCAGTCCCCAATCGGCGGGAAAGATGCAGCTCGTAATTCTTGACGGAAACAAAAAAACCAATACAATTTTCAATTGTCATATATTTTTCTTCTGGGTGAAGTAAGAAAAAGCTGAAAAAATCGTGAAATTGTAACTTTCCTCAGATTTAAAAAAAATGTGTTTAAAAAAACACTTTAACGTACTATAAAAAATATTTAACATACTTTTTCAACGACTTTTTAAATTCCCTTAGAAGAGATTTTCATACTAAAGAAAATAAACTTTCTTTTGATTCAATAGGTCGTTTAGGTTCTTTGCTATCACGTCCGCCAAATTGGAAAAATCGTGAAAATTTAAACTGGAGAAAACGCGCTTCAAAGTTATCAATAGGAGGACATATCAACATCAAATATCAATCGATTCTCTGATTTTGGCCTTGTATCTTTGAAAATATTTACAATTGGCCTCTGTAACTTTGTAAATATATTCTTGGATAGTTTATCTATCGATTTAAGCAATAAAAAGACGATTTTTCGGACCTTCTAATTCAGGCTCTGGCCTACAGTACACATACGCATTGTACGTTTTATTAATCATTCAATTGTGGTGTCATTTTTACTGATGATGCCACTCACCCCGAGGACACGTTGACTCATTTTTTCTCATTACAGCCTCTTTTCGCGTCTTATTTGCACAAATTAGAATCGAGGGGCACGAACAGGAGGCGCAATCGATCTACAAAACAACAAAGGACGCACTCGACGCTTGTTTATACCTGATTGAGTTAGACAGAAAAATGTTGATTCTCGCGAAAGTTCTTTGCCTCCTACTAGTCGCTACGGTAAGTGTGCATTGTATGTAAAATTGATTTGCAACTGAATCGAGTGATTCCAACTACAACAGTGCTCAGAATAATAAATACTTAAATAATAATAAGAACAGGAGCAATAACAAAAAAAAATTATTTTATTAATGTGGCAAAAATAAACAATTTTTATTTCGGGTTCCATTCAATTGTGCGATAATTATTAGTATCATTAACATTATTACTGTTATTATTATTGTAATAAAGAATTTACATTTCAGCTCCATTCAATTCTGCAACAGAAATTACTACAATTATTATTACTTCTAATATTATTATTGATATTACTCAAGCAAGTGCAAACTAACAAAAAATGATTGAGTAATTATTTTCATTCAATGAAGGAATCGAGTGCGTTAGATCCGATTTCTCTTCCTCAAGCCAAAAAAGCGTTTGATAAAGCAATAATCTCGACGCGAACGGAAATTAACGAATCCTTCGAAGAAGCCGCCGCATGCGTGACAACGGAAAAAAGAAATCTGCATTCGAAAATCGAAGACTTGGTTCCTGGCCTTTTAGCATACTTGACTGGACTGGAATTCTCCAACGACGACCGGATAGTGAGTATCACCAAAAAGTGGTTATAATGAACAAGAAAACTAATGGCGATCGGAGAAAAGCAAAAGAAACGATAGGTGTAAGTATAGCGAACAGGCTAGTGAGCGAATCAGTGCCAGATTGTGTACACCGAGAAAACCGTTTATTTATAGTAAAGAAAAACGTTAAGTTGGCACTTTTATTCAAATATTCATTAACTGTTACAAAATTTCGTTATTCGTTGAGAAATATTCGTGTTCTCATGACAACATTTTATAGCCATAGTATTTCTTTGAAAATAATGATTTATTTTGTCACTTTTATTTCTCTCAAGGGGGAATATCAGTGTGAAAAAAATCGATTTTTTTGCTTAAATAGATAGTTTTGGCCTTTAAGAATATGCCTACAAGTTTTCAAAACAATATTCGGCTTAGAAGTATTCGAAATTGGCGCCAAGCGTCGACGCTCTCAGAGCCTTCTATACGGGCCTTTCTATACTTTAAACGCGTTTTTCTCAAAACCACGTTTTTTGACCTGGTTGACAGCATAACTCTGTCAAATTTTGTCCAATCGACTTCATTCAAAAAGGATTCTCTTCAGAAAACTTATCGCTATCGTCGCATCGTAGAGTTTTTAAAAATTGTTTACTTTTTTTATTAACAATTTACTGCAAAATTTTTGTGTAAAATTCGATTTTTTTTAATGGCCGCCATTTTTTTTCTAATCAAAATTTTCAAATTTCCTACGATGCTGCGATAGCTATACTATTATAATTTAATAATCTTTTTGAATTTTTGATTTCACATGCTTGCTGTGGCACTTATGCTGTCAACCGTCGGGGAGTCTTTTTTGAGACGCCATTTTGCGACCGCTCCTCTGCTTAATAAAATGTACTAAAAATAAAAAAATGAAATTTCCTTGTATGCTTCATTACTTCAATAATTAATACACAAAATTTCAAATAAAATGATCGAGCCGTTTTTTTTTAAATCCCAAAAAATACCTCATTTTTCAGCCTATCACACTGCTATTCTCCCTTAACTCAGTAGATGTTTATGGTCATCGAATAACGAGTTGAAATTGTGGTATGATAATACAGTTCAAAAGAGTCGAGATTTTTACACAATTAATATATTTAGATTTGGGGTCGTTAACGTATAGTTGCCGCGATTATCCTGTGTTCAATGCAAATTAACTTGTCACAACAATTAACTGATCTTCATTCAAAACGGCTGTCTCGGCCGCATTTGAGCCAAGCGTTACACAGATGACGCGACAACTTCTCTATTCAACGCAAATAAGAATTTATTAACTATTAATGCATCTGTATTTACGATGTTGGCCTAGTAGTTCTTTGAGATAACCGTCGTACACTTATTACCAAATCAATATTTGGTTATAATTAAGGGGCTATACCAGTGTGAACGCTGAAAATTTGGATGATTTTCGGGAATTTTTCGGTAGAAAAGTACTCAATTAAATGTTTCGGAAAATTAAGAATATATTTGGCTCTATTTGACCTATATTACGTCATTTTTTCATAGAAAAATATTGAGATCCAAGCGACTTATGTGCTGCCTTCGGAGGCGCCAAAAAAAAGTTCCTCCACTGCTGACATGATTCCGGCCGATCGAGTAGCTGAAACCGAAAAAGGAAAAAATGTCGTTAAACTGGAAGGTATTTCCTGTACAATGACGTAGGATTTTTGAAAAATATCAAAATCTAACAAAATGGCGTAGTTATGAAAAAAAGTCTGTTTTCTTGCCTATAAAATGGTCGTTTTTTTTTTTCAATGCCAAATCGTTAATTTTCATCCAATCAAAAATATCCTACGTCATTGTAGAGTAAATATATTCAAGAGTACTCAGTTCAAATTTCAAGTCAATCGAATCATTGCTCTTTGAGTTACAATGTCAGCAAATTTAAAAATCTTATTTCGAGAAAAACGCGTTTGAAGATTTAACTATCGATTTTTTCAAGATAAAATGATATTGATATAAATGATATAAATGATAATGATATTCTTAAAAGTATAAACTGTCGAAAAATTCAGAAAAAAGTCGATTTTTTTAAAGTGTCACACTGGTATAGCCCCTTAAACATTCTTCAGTTGAAGCAAATATAGCCCTGTTAATAGTTAGCAAATAACTGTTAAAAAATCGACGTCTCGTCTCAAAAAATGATTTAACGAATCTGTACTTAAGATAAGTATCGTACATTTGGCAAGACCGTTTACTTTGTACGCTACCATTGCCCTTTGTCGCAGAAGCTCGTTCGTGCGCAAACGCGATGTAGATACGATCGAGGTACACTGGAGACTGTGCGTGACCGCATGTCCACTTACCTAGAGGATATCAGTTTGTGACCGTGAAAACGTTAATTTATTCTCTGCGCCGATGGCATCAATTAACGATTTCCTTGTTTTGTGGGACCGGCCAAATCTTTAGGAAACTTTCGAGAGTATATATAGAGTATATTACTCAGGCCACAGTAACGGGTATAAAATCATGTGCAAATTTAACAATTTTTTTTTCGTATGAAAAGTGATTCACTCATAAAATTGATTACACATCTATTCAGTATGAATATCAAGCTGTTAGCATTTTTTTTTCGGTGTACAAAATGGCCGACTACTCGAAACTTCTTGAAACAGCTTTTTTCCAATTGGCGTGACAAATAACTTCGACAATTTTCACTCGATTTACTTCAAATTTAGAAGTTACGTTCCTAATTGCATTTCGCAGAGAAGTACGTACGGAATTTCTGATTAATCGAAAACTTTTCATTTTATGAGCAGTTATACTACAATTTTTGAATAAAAAAATATTTTTTAAATTCCGTACGTACTTCTCTAGGTATTCAAATGTAGATTAACGAGAATTTTTGTTCTAGGTAAAAAAATTGTGGATGCTAAATGTCACGCCGCGGAGCGCCTAAATAAAAGATAACAAAAGAAAATGTTAGTAGTCGGCCATTTTGTACATCGAAAAAAATATATATATTTTCTAACAGCTTGATATTCATCCCATAGAGATGTGTAATTAATTTTATGAGTGAGTCACTCTTTCATACGAAGAAAAAGTTGTTAAATTCGCACATGATTTTATACCCGTTACTGTGGCCTAAGGCCTTAAATTATGCATTAGAGCAGGGGTGGCCAACACGTTGACCGTGAGACCGGTCAACCGCCTATTTTCTATGAGAGTTGTTCCTTGCTCTACGACGTATTGATGCTACCATCTTTGTTGTCCTCCGATTAACGGACTTGCTACTTGTAGCAAGTCCGTTAGCCTACAAGTAGCAAGGAACAACTCTCATTTTCCATGAGAGTTGTTCCTTTTACGCTTGCCCATTAACACTATAGTGCTACATTGATTCAACTGCACATTCATCTGTGCAGTTGATTTAGTCCGAATATTCATTTGGTAACTATACACGAATCTCGATTTGTGCTAATATAAAATATCGATCACTCAACTGTCCTTCACATCTGGGACAACTTTTCCACTGATCTTATTGAAGTTCTCATTGAAGCCTCAGTTATAGGAAACAAGTATTCATAGTATATTAAGGAGTTTCGATACCAAAATCGAAATGGTTGTAGACGATTGAAATTCATTTCACCGAGAGATTAATTTAGGATGCATTAACTGTCCAAAAATTAATCCGTTTCACCACATAGTTTCGGAGATTTTGAAGGTTCAAGTTGAGTTTTGTTCGAGCATTATTACTGAACCAAGTGGAAAAATCCCTTAATTTTTAACACGACATTCCTGACATTAATCGCAGTTTGTTAATTTTTTTCATTTAAATCGAAGCATTATTTAAACCCCTACAGCCCTATAACTAGTGTTTACGAAATACCACGTGCCATGGCGGTTCAACGTGAACCTTCATCCATTTGGTAATACACGTGGCACTTCGTTAACACTAGTTATAGGGCTGTAGGGGTTAAAATAATGCTTCGATTTGAATGAAAAAAAATTAACAAACTGCGATTAGTGTCAGGAATGTCGTGTTAAAAAATTAAGCGGTTTCTCCACTTGGTTCATTATTAATACTCGAACAAAACTCAACTTGAGCCTTCAAAATGCCTGAAACTATGTGGTAAAACGGATTCATTTTTGGATAGTTAATGCATCCTAAATTAAGCTCCCGGTGATATGACTTTCAATCGTCTATAACCATTTCGATTTTGGTATCGAAACTCCTTAATACAATGCATTGGGTTAGACCAACTGTATATCTATTGGCTGTTAAGAACGGGTATGTTCCATTAAAGTACCCATTTCTTAACTATTACCAGATCTTTATTTGTGACAATTGAGAGGCTCAAATGAATGATTCATCAACTGTAAGAAGATATTTATTTCGCCATATCCGATTTTACCATTTGTTAATAGTTAACGAATCCTGGTCCATAGAAATACATTGTCTTCTCAGTCTATGTAAACTGGTGAATTATTCGTTTCGCAGGTTTCGTTTGCTGTGAATTACCCTAACTTACGCGCCAGCAAGGTGCTCGGACCGCAGTCAATAAAGAACTTGAACAGAAACCATATAAAATTGATTGACAACGAAATCGACAGGTTGGGCGTAGTAACTAAAGAGGAGACTCAACATTTTCGCAATTGTCCGTTTGCTGCCTATCACTGCGTGTCCATCTACCCGGACACTTTTATCGGTAAATTGAAAGCCGCCGAGTGTATCAATAAGGTGTGTATTATCCCGCTATCGTGACAATCCATTGAAACAAAAAAAAATCACCAAAGAAACTTAAAATAAACTTCAAACGATTAAAATAAACATAAATAATTTTAAAAAGGGATTAAAATTGTGTCAAAAATTGAATCTGTTAACAAACTTTTTCTCCATTCCACGGAATTTGCAACGCAACATTGTCCTCGATGGTTCGAAATGAAATGCAAACGATGAGCATTAGATGCAAAACAATATCGTCACTTTTTTACCGAAAGGAAAAAAAATACGAGTTATCGCAAAGATCAATACACGAGACGAAACCCTTTGATCCAGTTTAAAGTTATTCTAAAATCCATAAAAATCTTTCGAGTTCACTGAGCACTGTTTTTTCTTTATCGACAACAGCTTCGGAGAGGTTTGTGCGACAAAGTGAAGAGCGCCAAGTTACATATTATGAGCGTGTGCGAGAATGTGAAAGAGATTGCGGATAGTGCGCTCAACCTTCTGAAAATCGACGTACGCACGGACTACTGATTACCACAAAAGAAATTACAGGGTCGCAGACGCCACTCCTGGAAATTGAGTATCGAGAGTAAAAGTAATATAAGTTATTGTTACTTTCACGTACACAATTTATTTCCAATTAAGGGATAACACGCTCTTTCTTGGCTGTCGCGATATTCAGCCACGTTTTTTAAAATTTCATTGTGCATGAAATGTTTGTTCAACTGGAGAGCCACGCTCTCAGTTCAAAGCTTCAAACGTAAAGACAAATGTATCGACTGTATATTCGAATAAAGTTACTATGTACTCACGACTAAAACTATAGGAAACTGGTATAGAGTAAACCCAAAAAATCCCAAATGAACTGGTGCAGGAAGAGCTTGAACAAACTTAAACAATAGCGATACTTCAGAGGTTTCGTGGCACCCAATGGTCAATTGCAGAGAAATTGAGACAGGACGCATTCAACAAAATCGAGCGGAAGTGATTTCTTGGAAGGCTACGTGGTAACTAAATGTCACTGGTGAGGAAACTGGTACAGGAAGAACCCAAACAAACCCAAACAAAAGATTCGGACAGAGTCTCGAATATATTTACGATTTCGAAGTTTGAAATCATTTTTTTTTAAATCGCGCAGATTGATTTCGATTGATTTAGACCACGAGAATTAATCAATGGTTTTTGGGATCTTTGTCAGGGATCTACAATATAAATATGTCGTATATATTTCGCACAAGAATAAAAGTACAGAAATAAAAAATGATTTTCGTTTCATCCCAATGATGCAAACTTCAACACCATTCTACCGAACTATCGTTGAAATTCGCGATTTTTAATAACAAACAGTGAACCAATGATCAATGGTGGAAAGAATTTATTCTTGAATCCACTTTTACGCAAATGCCCTATTGAGAGGGAAGATAACTTTAGGCGAGAAAAAAATAGCTGATTTTCATGTTTTCTTTTTTAAAAGAAAAAAAATTCACCATTTTTGAGACGTTTGTTTTATTACTATTTTTGGCTGCTCATGGTATTTTTTAAAATTAATCTTTTAAAACGGCGGAGGTATGGCACGATATTCTAAACGGGTTGCGGCGAATGTTGTCAGACGGCGCAACACGTAGCGTCGGTGGGATTAATCATTCATTAACGCTCATACGCAGAATATGAACCAAGAAAAAGTGAGAAATATGGAAAATCGATTAAATGGTATGCCGTGAAAAAGAGGTTGAATTTTCCGAAAAGATAGCGAAATTTAGCAACAAAAAAAACTGTTTTAAAGATTTTCAAAAACATTCGGGGTCATGTTTTAGACAATAAGGTTAGAAAGATTTATACCAAATTTCATCAGAATCGGTCGATTCGTTCTTTAAATATACATCACGCCAGTTCTGAAAATGCAATTTAGAAAAATAAAAAAACACCATGTACCAACCAAAAGTTACAATAAAACGTACTCCAAGTCTCAAAAAAGGTGAATAAATCTTTCCTTTTGTAAAAAATCACGAAAATCAGCACATTTTTCCTCGCCTGAAGATCTTTCTTCCCTTAAGGCAGAACACCACTGTGACCCCCTGTTTTTTTGCCATTTTTCAAGAATTTTTTTATGTCGGAAAAAAAAGAGTTATTCGAAATTTTTTTTTTGTTTTGTTCGTTGTTTATTGAAGATACATAAAAAAAAATTTCAAATTTTTCACGCCCCATGGTGACGCTGGGGAAGCTCCCGCGTCAGGTACTGTTGCCTCTGCAGTGGTTCGCGGCACGCAGCAGAACTCTCTTCAAAGTCGATCTGAAAAAAAATACCGAGTGTTTTCGTTAATAATATGATATTTTGAAGAGAAGTACACAGGGATTTGAAAAAATATTGATTTTTAAAAAATAGGCACGCTTTTGAAATTAAAGGACGATTTTCGAGCAGAATTTCTCGTCGAAAATAGGCTATAACTTTTTTTATTATTGAGATATCGAAAAAATCCTATGTACTTCTTTAGATAATCTAGTTTTATTGATGCAGTACAAATTTGAAGTCGATCGGATAAAAATTGCTCGAGTTCTGCTGCGTGCCGCACTCAAAAAAGTGGTTTTGAGAAAAACGCGTTCAAAGTTTTAGGTTTGTTAATTTATGCGATAAATTGGAAAAAAAAATTTTTACCTTTAATCTGCGATGCCGGCACCATATAGCTGGCCTTCAAGAAGCAAATCATTGTCCCTAGCATCTTTTCTCGAACTTGTAGAGGATCTTCTTGCCTCTTTTGCAGCGTCTGTGAGCGAGCGCTCCGCCAGCTCGATCCGCGCTGCATCGGTTTCAACGCAAAAATTGAAACAATTTGGGCCGATAGTTATCCCCAACGTCTCCAAAACTTTCATGAGGCTTCTCAGGCCCTCATTGAATAATAATACCGCGATATCAGCTGCAATATCGACGATTTTTTTGCTCCCGGACTGACACTTGGGGGCTATTGCCCATACTGATTTGTTGTAGCTTTCGTTGTTGTTTTGCGTGAAGCCGCCCAAACAACGCTGCAGCAAATCGTCTCTGCTCAAATTTTCGAAGACTGGGGTAATTGCCTCCAATACATTCTCAGGAAGAGGCGGCTTATGGCGATATTCAGATACATTACCGCTTGCGACCGCTCGCTGCCACGAACACCACGACTCGGCTCCCTCTGGGCAATCGTCATGTTTTGGCTCACTATCTGTGGATATTTTATGTTTGATAGTTGCCCAAATTGCCTTCCTCATTTTTTCAACATCATCGCTGTTCCTCCGAATAGCCAAGCCGTAATATGTGCTCAACTCGTCAATCAATTTTCCGGTGAGCTTTCCTCTGCCAGACAATCCTTTTGTTTTGTCACGATTTCGCGGAGGCGCGTCCCCATACGTTTTTGGACATGATCGATGCACTCTTTTTTTTTATCTCGAATCCGTCGTATGGATGGCTATTCGATATGCCCAGAAACGTTTTAGAATCGCCGTCATCAATATAATATTTATATTTTATGCCATAGAGCTCTTCAGACCGTTGAAACATTTCGACAGCTGAGTCGACTTCCATTTTTCCGGAGGAGCCGCTATGGTTCGCCTGGCACTCATCGTCGTGGGTACTTTTCCATTCCCAGTACTCCGCGGTGCTTTCTTTTTTTCCCAATGCTCGCAAGCTTTGCAATATTTCGATTTTACCATAACGTCGATGAATTTTTTAGTGTACCAGCCGATTAGCGATGTTATGCCGAAAAGCGAGCTGAAACCGCGCTTACGCCACGATCCGTCGCCTGAAACGATAATTCCGTCCTCCACCCCATTTTCCAACGAAATTGTCTCCTCCTCAAGTGCAGCCTTTTGTTTGCTCACTGTGCTCACAGCTTTAGTGGCAATCGAAATAGAATTTAAGATTCGATCGTAGAAAGACTGAAATATGGGACGCGGTAGGTCCATAAATGCACAAAACTTCATCAGGCCATTCAAACCGACGCCAAGAAGATGCATACTGAATACGATCCGACGATTTATTTCGTATGCATTGTCAATCATAGGACACGAATTGATTTGCACTTTTTCACAATGGCCGCAATCGACCTCGATTTTGAATCCGAGTCCGCGCAATCTTTTTTCAGTAAACTTTATATCGCGATCACACACTTTGCACTTCACTAACGTCGTTCAATGCATTGACGAGGTGTACTATACGATAACCGAAATCGTTAGTAACACCGACCTCTAAATCGTCCGACGATTTTAACTTTTTCGCCGACGTGCTCACATACTCTGCAGAACTATTTTCGGAGCTATAACGGTTCGGAGGTTTTCGATTCGAAATTTTCGTTCGACTCCTCGTCACATAGCTCCGTTTTGTTCCCTTTTTCCCCGCGTACACTTTCGGATTATCCATTTCGATGTGCAAAGAATAATTCTGAGCGTTCGATATTTATAAACATAACGATTCGGAGCGTTTAGACACGAGTAGCGTCGCTTCTATTCGCAAACTGACGCTATGACGCTATCCCTATACCTGCCTTGAACATTTTTCAATTATCGCCACCTATGGCTTTTTTTCGAAACTATATTTATAACAATAGCCGGTTTTTGTGAAGGGAGACAAAAGAATACCTGGGAAAGACCCGCAGGACCTGGGAAAGGCCCGGTATACCTGCCGACCCTGAGGCGCGCAGCTGCGCGGGACCCCGAGCGTCACGGAGCGCTGCACCGCTCCACAAAATATTCAATATCTCCGAAAATAATTATTTTTTCGACCTGGGTCCAACGGCATCTTAATCTTAAATGTATTTTAGATTTCTCTAGATGGTTTTCAAAAAATCGATTTTTTGAAGCCGTCACAGTGGTGTTGTCCCTTAACAAACCCAAACAAAAATGTATTGGTTCGAAGAATTTATTTCACACTTGCATATATAGATTAGGATGATTCGTTTCAGGGTAACTTTTTTTTACCCATCGTGCCCGAAAAAGTTTAGTTGGTACTCAAAAACGAAGTTTCGTGAAAGGGGGGTGTTGTCAAAACATATTTAGAGGTCGCGAATCAAAATTGAAGGTTTCCCATTTGATTAACATTGAAAAAAATGTTTTTCTCATTATTAGTGTTACCATTCCGCGAATTTTGATATCGCGATATTTTCCAAGTGGGTTCTCATAGGAAATATGATACGTTACAATAAAGTTCATTGAGCCATGTCCGTAAATTCAACCGTTTCAGCGGTATCAATCCATCTGAATCCACCTATAGCTGAGAAAGAGTTGAATTTACGGGCTCGGCTTATAAGACTGTTGTGTAGAAAATTACTTTCTCTACAAAGTTCTCATCTGAATTTTTTTCGATATATCTAATAGCTTAGGCGTTACAGCCGTTTGAATAGATATTTTCGCACAATATTCACTTGAAATAATGATACCGCTGAAACGGTTGAATTTACGGCCATGGCTCAATGAACTTTATTATGGAGTATCATATTTCCGATGAGAACCCACTTGGAAAATATCGCGATATCAAAATTCGCGGAATGGTAACACTAATAATGAGAAAAACATTTTTTTCAATGTTAATCAAATGGGAAACCTTCAATTTTGATTCGCGACCTCTAAATATTTTTTGACAACACCCCCCTTTCACGAAAGTTTGTTTTTGGGTACCAACTAAAGGTTTCCGGGCACAATGGGTAAAAAAAAAGTTGCCGTGAAACTAATCACCCTAATATAGATATATATATATATATATATATATATATATATATATATATATATATATGTATACATATTGTTCGATGAATGGAAGTTCGGGCAATGTTCTGGTGGTTTGGAACATTCGCATCTTATTAAGGAATCATCAGTGTAAAATTTTCAAAAAAAAATCGTTTTTTGTTATTGCATTATCATAAGTAGACAATTTATATGAAATTCCGCACTCGAAACTTTCAACGTGTTTTTCTCAAAATGTCGTTTTTCGAAACGGTGTACACTCTCAGAGGAAGAGTATTCAAGTTATAAGTCTCAAATTTTCACAGAGCATTCTTCACGCCATTCTTTATCTTGCTATGGAAGTTTTTTCCAATTTAAAATCTTCATATTTTTTTAACGAAAAACTATCGAAAAATAGGCTAAATTCAATATTTTTTTTCAAATCGCCGCCATTTTGTCCATTTTGATTAAAAAAAAAACTCTATAGCAAGATTGCGGCTTTCATACTGATTAATAACCTTTTTACAATTTTTTTTTCACAGTCAGATAATATTTACAGCTACAACCGTGTACACGCGAGGACTCCTTTTTTTCGAAGTCATTTTACCTTTCAAAAAGTGTTAAAAAAATATAAAGAAACGTTTAAAAAATTATTTTCTGTTCTTCATGAGTGCTTTTATATGACATTTAAAGGTCAGACTGATGAGCGTATTTTAACAATGGAAAAAAAATCGCAGAAATCGGCAATTATTAGACCCGTTGCACTGTGATGATTCCTTAAACGACACTTTCCGATTTGTCTTTTGTTACCCGTAAATCAGACTATAGCTGAGCATCTATAAAATAAAACCTCGTTGACATAACTTTTTGCGAATTCTATGTGAAAGACATAAATGAAATGTGCTCGCAAGCGTGTCACAAAAACCAACGAACCGCCGTGCGGGGTTTATTTTAAGAGTATCCGAAAATACGCGAGCATGAGACACCCGCCTCGCGCCTAAGCTCTGCAGTAGGAACGTCGATGCCATTCAACAAGATCATGGACCTCTTGCAGCTGAGCCTGCTCATTTTTTCGCTTATCACATGCCGTATGTACTGACAAAAAAACGATAATAATTGACAGCCAAATAAAAATAATAACAAAGAAGTCTATCAAACACGAAACATATGGCAAATTTTCAAAGTGATTTTTATAGGAGTGCTTGGAGAGACGCCATGGGGACACAACCAAGCCCGGTATGTCAAAATATTTTTCGAAAAATTTATTATCTCAATTTTGCAACACAAATTTTCACAAGTTCAAGTAGAAAATGCAAAAGTTCGTATTTACTCGTCCCACGAGAATTTCAGCGTGCAAAAATGTATTCCGATAGTCATGCAGATACGAGTACCGAGACACGGCCTATATTTTACAATTGAGCTTAGAATTGATACGAAAATCGTACAGATCGATATACCAAAAATTAGGCAGATGGTTTTTCATACCCACAATTTTGCTTAAAAAGAGACTTCTTATGAAAATATTATTATCAGAAATATTAAATATTGTAATGAATGTTAATTTTTTGCTAGTTATCGACTACTTAGAATAACAACAATTAGGTTGGTAAATTAATTTTTCTTCTTTCATTGTAAAAATCATGTGCGGTTTTTATAACGAAAGTATTTTTTTACAACAATAATTAACGTAATAATAATTTGTTAATTATTAACAACAATAATTAACAACAACAATTATTAACAACAATACTTAACATAACAATAATTAACACTTCGAAATTTTTATTCTATTCGGCTCGGCAAAAACGCGCCGAGCCCTTCCGAAGTTCCGTACCCAAGCGCGCTGTGACGCCACAATGTTATACGAACTACTCGTGTAGGACTAGTATTCTGTCGGAAACGCCAATGATAATGTTATGTAGGAATTGTTTCGTTCCTCTCTGTTTGAATGCCCCAAAAAGCACTTTCACACATCATTGCACGAGAATTACAGTAGCATTTGACTTTTTAAGAGTTACTGAAATCTTATCGTATGCAAAATCTTACTAAGAAGAAACGTCACTTAAGTGTCCGCCTTCGATTTTTTTGAAACTCGTAGATGTGATGCATTGAAAACTATTAGATACGTATTTTTTTAATCTGCGGAAAAACGGTTTTAAGGGGGAAATCCACCCCTCAAAAAATCTTTCCAAAAAGTATATTTATTCGGAGATTTGAATTTGAGCGTTTTCGAGATAGTGAAAAATGGAAAAAATCGACTCCTTCGGCAGATTAATTGTTGAAAACGTATATTTTTCGCATTTGATTACGTCAATGACTTATTATTATTCACATTTACCGCAATCGGCGCGTAAATACATTCGGTGCTCGTTGCACATAGCCCTCCCACATAACGGACACTTGCTTTTAGTTTTATGATCGGCATTATAAATACATAATTTACTATAGTAGCGCAAAATAAAAGAGAACTATGAGCATTTTCTATCGCAAATTTCCCCGTATAGATTACCCCGTAATCTAGTATTAATATAGAACTACTAATACAGAATAGATTACCCCTTTTTGGGAGTCAGTTGAAAAAAATAAGGTCAAAACGACCCAGTGTGCAGTCGAAGGGTTGATATAATTTTTTTTCAATGCTTCTACAGTGGATTTTTCATCGCTTTACATTAGAAAATTTTCGGTTTTTGTTTTATTCGGATCGGCCGACTGCTTGTGGGTGAAACGTGAAACCGTTTTTCTACCGTAGCAAAAAAAATACGTGACTAATAGTTTTCATTGCTAATGGGTATCTCGAAATGACCTGACATTTTGAATTGCGCGCCATTTTTTGGTGGCGAACATGGAGTACTAATCTTTGAGAACTGGCATCAGAATGTATTGAGGCTTAGTCATGAAAAATAACACGATGGAGCAACGCATAGAAATTTTTATTTGCTGCATAGTTACTGCATAGTTATTGCAGACGAAGTTTCATGCTCGTGTTATCTCGCGCCGCGGCATTGTGAATTGGCCACCAAGATCGTGCGATTTGACGGCATTGAACTTTTTTGTTTGGGGTTTCCTGAAAGGAAAAATGTATGACAATGCTCCACAGAGCATTCAGGAGCAGAAGAAGCAATTGGACGCACCATTCATGAAATTAGTCCGCTTTATGCCGAAATGTTATTGAAAATTTTCGTCAAAAGACTGACCGTTTGGAAACAAGGACAAGGCGGCGATTTATCGGATATCGTGTTCCACACATAACCTCCATGTTTGGGCCTTATATTAAAATAAAAATATTCGTTTTTTTCCAAATAAATAATACGTTTTATTAATAAATTAAAATGTCAGGTCACTTTGAGACACCCTTTATATCACATATATGAGTTTTAATAAAAATCGAAGGCCCCCATGTGATGTTCCTTGTAAGCGTCGAATTATTCACACCGACCGGCAGCCATATAACCTATAATTCTATACCTTATAACATCGTCAGCGACAAGCGCTGCATTCTGCGTAAGCGTCGACGATTCGAATTTTCGTGATATAAAAACTAATATAAGGGGTTAGATGACGAAACGAAAATCAGGGTCACTTAAAAAAAAAATTGCCGAAATAAGTAAGATGATTGAAAAATCGTTTGTGCCTTTATTTAAACTTGATTTGTAAATCAAAAGTTCCCACAAATGACGCTTATTCGGCTCAAAACTCGACATTTTCGCACGAAAAAAATTATGTGATCAAGAAGACTAGAGGTAAGGAGTACGAACGCAGTGTTGAAGAAACGTCCATGGAAATCCAGATGAGAAGGGTGGCGCTGCTCTCCACCGAACCGAATTGAAATCAGGAACGAACCAGTGCCGTACAATATGCAGAAAGCACCCCTTGCTACTTCATATGATAATTTGATCAAATTAATTTAAAAACAGTGCCGTACGATATGCAAGAAGCACCCTTTTCTTCTTCATATGGAACGGTAATTGGATCAAATTAATTGTGAAACCAGTTGGTGCAGGAAATTTCTTTATATTAGATAGATAGAAGTCTTATGTAGATAATATATATTGTTTTGGAGAATAATAACGAAATGTGAAAATTTAGTAAATATGTTTCTTTTCATTGCAGAAGCAGCAATAAACAAAATTTATTTATAGACCCAAGAAAATTCATGAGAATTTTGAATGCAGACAAAATTTTACAAATGACCAGACATCATGATACGTGGTACAGATAAAGAATAATAATGAAATAAAGAAATTAAGTCAATGTTTTCTTTTTCGCTGAGGAAGCAGTAACAAACAAAATTCATTTATAGATACAAGAAAATTCATGAGAATTTTGAATTCAGATAAAGCTTTTGCAAATGATCACACATCATATTCACATGTTATATACGTTGTACAGATAAATAATAAAAACGAAATACAGAAATTAAGTCAATATGGTTTTTTTGTTGTGGAAGCAGTAACTAACAAAATGCATTCATAGACACAAGAAAAATTTATAAGAATTTTCAATCACGACTGAGGTTTTGCAAATTATCACACATCATATTCCCACCGATGATACGCTGTACAGATAGAGAATAATAACGAAGTACAGAAATTAAGACAATATATTTTTCTTTCATTGCGGAACCAGTAACTAAGAAAATACATTTATAGACACAAGAAAATTGATACGAATTTTGAATCACATCATATTCACACTGATGATACGCTGTACAGATAGAGAATAATAACGAAATAAAGAAATTAAGACAATATTTTTTCTTCGTTGTGGATGCAGTAACAGAATTTATTTATAAACACAAGAACATTCATAAGAATTTTTTAATCCAGATAAAAGTTTTACAAATTATCACACATTATATTCCCATATTATGATACTATACGTTGCACAGATAAAAAATAATAACGAAATACCGAAATTCAGTCGATATGTTTTCTTATCGTTGCGGAAGCAGTAACAAACAAAATTTATTTATAAACATCAGACCATACATAACACTCCTTCGATAGTTTTCGCCGCAGATCACGATAAATATATTTTACACCGAGACACAATTATTTTTTATTAAACGCGAAATTCGTTAGTCCGCACGGTCCGCACACGCTTTATTCCAACATGGATGACAAGCAGGAATCATCGTTGGCGGATGGCGTCGGTTGCGTTCTTGTCGCTCAGTTCATTTCGGTTCGGTGATGAGCAGCGACGCACGCGGTGAAACCACCAACCACTAATAACTGGATTTCCGTGGACGCTTTTGGATCGTGATCGCCGTAAGCGTTCGGACTCCTTAGCTCTAGTCTTCTTGTATGTGATGCTGGGACACAACATCGCTAATATTGCAAGGTTATGATCTTGCCAGGTGTCCAACTTTATAATATGACGTTTTACATCTGACAACTCGACCATAACCTCCCGGTGGGGCCATCTTTTGTCAAACGGCGGAGACTTATTTGTACTCCCAATACATTAATAAAGTTCTGTACCAAATTTCATAAACAAATATTCATAATTGAAGAAGTAACAAAAAATCTCGGGAAGGACCTTTGAATGAGGAGTTCAACGGTGTACTTGATTTTGGCCACCCGCTTGATCTGAAACAAACCAAAAACGAGTTATTTTTCCTTATAACATACAATATTGGTTAAGATTTGACCGAGTTTTTTCGTTATCGTATTTCAATTTTTAGAACATTGATTTTCGCTTCAATTTTTCGTAGAAAAATGACATTACTCTTGTCAATGACTAATGAAAAAAAATGTCAAGAAGAAAAAGGTTGGTCAAGACTGAACTATTGTTACACTGAATAAGTATACCAAATTTCAAGTCAATCCGTTCAACAGATGTCAAGAAATCGTGTACACCGTTTCGAAAAACATATTTTCGAGAAAAACGCGTTTAAAGTTTTACTAGCAGTTCTAACGTTGTAGTCATAAGTTTACCTTCAATCTGCGAATTCTGCAATGTGTTGAACTTTCCTCTTCAATTCGAGTTGCGTCGAGCGACGAAAGAGTGTTCGTCATTTTCACAGTAGCCTAACCCTTCAATAGTTATCTTTAGAACTATTTTGAAAAAAATCCTTTTGCCATACTGTTTTATTATCACAAAAGCACGATTCGAGAAAAAATCTAACTTTTCTTTTCGCAACCAAACAATTAAACATCCACAAAATTCTTTCGACCTCAACGGAATAAGTATAACAATTGGACTCAATACAGGAGGGACCAACATCGATGGTTGCAAAATTAATGAAATCGTCTCATTAGTCGTATAGTTTTGCGTTCTGTCTGCAAATAAAACTGCATACGATCTCCTTTTCTTTTTGTTTCCGTAAGATACAACGGCTACGATCTCCGGAGGGGACCCGTATTCTACGAGGTCTATTACGCGAACGAAAACTGGCCGTCCCCGAGGGATCAGCGGCAAGCCTTGGACAGTCCAAGACCCGAAAGGCAGTACGCAAACGATGGCAGAATACTAGAGAAGACGTACCAGGCCGCAAGTGATTCGTACTACAATGCTGCACGCGAAGCAAACTTCGAGCCTCAAGAAGAAGCCGTTGTCGATCGTCATTATGCCCAACGAAAGCGACCAATGAACATTTTTCCCTACGGCAGAGATATGTTGGTAAATACGAGAGAATACAACGGCGGAGAGAACAATGAGCACTACCAAGCCACGGGACAGTTTGGCAACTTTGTGGAAGATAACGAAGGGAAGTATCCGCCCCCCGGTCTCTCGCAGGATCTTGATTCAAGAACCAACCTTATGGAATCACAGGCCGGTAGAACTGACGACAGTGTGTCCGGCTATGCAAGTAGGAAATTCGAGGATGACTACATTAGGCCACTGTTGTCCGCAATTGAGAGCAGTGCACGCGAGATTTTGGAAAAGCAGATAAGAAGAGAGAGCTTGGCCCAGATAGGGAACAACGCGAAGACCTCAAGATCGCCGCGTTTCGCAGCTTCGGAAAATCCGGTTGATCAAGCGGGCTTGGGAATGGGAGTTGTATTGGCAAGACACGCAGACACCCCGAGTCGTTCGGAAAACTTTGATACGGTGACTTCTAGCTCCGAATCCGCCGATTGGTGGAGCAAGAATCAACGAATCAATGATTTATCGATGGATCAAAGTCATTTGCCAAAACAGTACGACCAGCGAGGCTCAATTCGCCGTGTACCATTTGTGCCTAAAGAGAACGCGTTCGAACCCCGCACGCAGGCCGGCAATAGTGTCATCGGCGAAACTCCGACACCGGCGAACGAGCACTCGTTTTTCCCGGCCACGGCATCGCCGGGACAACGCCAGCAATCGCAACCGTCCAACCCGAATTATCAACCACCGAGAAGCTACAGCCAAAACCTAATCGAAGAGGCCGAGAAGGAAATGGAAAAAGGAAGCGAAAAGATGCCCATTGTGGCGTCTATAGAAGTGAGCGAAGTAACACGACATAAAGTACGACATCATCATGGCGAGAAGCCCAGACACAAACATCGACATCATCATGGCGAAGCGGGACACTGATGGGATTAGCGCTTTCGTAATATCCAACGACTTTATTCTTCGTAAATATCAACAGCTTGACATAATTTTTCTTCAACGTTTACATTAAATTCATATTACGACGAAGCACTTATTTTTCTTTTCTTATTATTCAACATCACATGGAAAAGTTCGCGTTACGCATCCCTTGAGACGATGTGAAATTTCTCAAACAGTAAAACTAGACAGGTATCGCACTACGCTTTAAAGGGGGCTTCCGTAGCTCGTCAAGTACCCACATGATTGCTGTATTGGATGAAAGTCAATTACTTCGAACGAGTTTACGAATTGAACCGCTGTTTGTTGAGCAACGCATGGTACCCTGCCGTATTAATCACTGTTTCCCTTATTTTTTCGAACGGACTTGTTTTACAGTAACGCCAGTAATTCTGCTTGAATTATTTTAGATTTAGGATCCATGGCGGAAGAAATTATGCGGGTTCCTGGTAACTACGGAAGTCCGAAAGACTGCAGCGTATTTTATCCTGGAGTTTGGAACAGGTCAACCGTATGGCGTTGTGGTTTGCATCGTTGGAATGCAACGGAAGTTCTTTTCCATTTTTTTGTATTCCTTCATCTTTATCACTATCTATAATTTTTATAGATTAAGATCTCTTATGAGGATGAGAAAAATTATTTGACTGATTTTCGTATCCAAAATCGGCAAAAAAATGTGCATAGGAGAAACAAAATTTACTTTCGTTGCCTTTGAACGATGCAAACTTCAACATCACCCAAGCGTTTGGAAGCAATTAAACAGTTCCACATTGTTTTTAAGATTCGTGGGCGCAGGGAATTTACCTGTACAATTAAGTACGATAATTAGATATTTTCTTAGCATTAATACAAGTTCGCGATTACATCGTAAACACTTTCAGAGACGTGCGATAGTTGGCAAGTGTCGGAGAAAGTCGCAACGGTGATGGCGATTGTACACGCCGACAAAACAAGTTTCGTGAGAGGTCGACTAATTATTTTCTCATTCGGAAAATCTTTGTTACTGATTGCTTATGAATAAATTTGTTTCATCACTGATTTGGCCAATGTCGTGGTTCTTTTTACACAATAGCATTACTCGTATCTTAACTTTAAAGGTTTAGGCACCCTCATTGTCATTAAGGCGTTAGGCTACTGTGAAAATTTCGAAACTCTCGTTCATCGGCGGAGGCAATTCGAATTGGAGAGGAAGGGTCAAAATGTGGTGCAGGCATCGCAGATTGAAGGTAGACTGATTATTACCACGATAGAATTGCTAGTCAAATTTTAGACGCGTTTTTTTCGTAACTATGTTTTTCAAAACGGTGTACACGATTTATCGACATCTAATGAATGGATTGACTTGAAATTTGGTACGCTTATTCAGTGTAATAATAGTTGAGCCTTGATCGATGTTTTTCTTCGTAACATTTTTTTTCGTTTATTATCAACAATAATGTCATTTTTTCCTCGAAAAATCGGGAAAAAATTAAAACATTTTTTTGATGATTCAAACACGATTACAGGAAAAAACTCGGTCTAGTCTTAGTCATTATTTTATATTTTAAGAGAAAAAAAAACTCATTTTTTTATATCAGATCCACTGGGTGGCCATAATCAAGTACACCTTTAAGCCCCTCACGATCAAAGGTCCTTCACGAGATTGGTTATAACTTTTTTAATTATTAATATTTTGAAATGAAATTCGATACACAATTTCGTTAATGTACATATAAATAAATGTCCAAACGATTTTTCAATCATCTTACTTATTCCTTCAAAATTAATTAAAAAAAATAACCTTGATTTTCAGATCGTCACAGTAGCCTAACCCCTTAAAGCTCCTTTACAAGTCTGAAAAAATCCACTGTTTTGTATTATACGAAATCGATGACTGGGTTGAGGGATCATCACAGTGTCAAATTTCCGAGAAATCGATTTTTTGCATTGTCCGATAGTATAGACGCTTATAAACATGCTGTTCAATTATTCTAGCGAAATTCCGCTCCTCGTAATACGGTGGACGCGTTTTTGGGAAAAATTCCGATAACTTTCCAAGACTGTCTTTGCCGACAGCATCGTGCGGAATTTCACCGTAGAGATTATTTATCAACTAATCGACCGGTTTGTGTCATTTCTTTCCATAACATGACCTAGACATGTTGTACATGAAAAGACTCGAGCTTTAAACTTGTTGTTCAAGTCGCAATCCTTCTATTCGGAAGGATGCACACTGTTCTGGAACGCAGCCAGTAGATGACGATGTAAGAATAACGGATAATTGCGGTACCTTTAAGTTGTAGAGCAGGGTCAGTCAAGTCCGGTACATTTTTAACAGGTAACATTTTCTAAAATCTGAAGTAATTCCAAAGGTTTTGATAATAACGTCTCTCAAGGGGAGCTGGATTTTAATTTTCGCACCGACATCAATTTTTAGTGAAAGGAGCAAGTTTTGGTTCTGATAAGAAACAGCACTGAAGTGTCCGCCTTCGATTTTGTTAAAACTCATGTACGTGATAAAGCATTAAAAACTATTAGACACGTGTTTTTTGTATCGGCGTAAAAACGGGTTAAGGCGAAATCACCCCCCAAAGAAAGGCATGTCGAGGGGTGGTTTTGCAGTTTCACCCACAAACAGTCGACCGATGTAAATTAAACAAAACAAAAACTCTTCTCATGTAAAGCTATGCAAATTTCACTATAGAAGTATTGAAAAAAAAATTAAATTGAGAGGACTAGGCATCGAAAGATCTCGAATTTATTCGTTTTTTTTTTGTATTCTGTTACTAAAATCTCTTCCAAACATTTTGGCACAAAGAAAACTGAAATGTGGCGAAATTAAGCTCAGTAGCGAAATTCTATAACTCGATAGCGTCAGTTTTCGTTATCGTTAGCTAGAAATAACCAATAAGAGGCTCCTTGTCTTCTATGATCGTGCATGCGATAACTTAATAACGACGGAAGATATCGCCTCAATTAAAAACAAAATATCAACTTCCTCTATAAAATGAACCGACGCCTATATAAAAAAAACAATTTATTATTATTATTATTACAACAAATGTCATCAGTTTTTCGGGTTTTCAAATTTTAGCCGCCACTTTTTAAAAGTTTATGGTTTTTCAGGTTCAGTCTGTGGTGGAACATCCCCTGAAGAGACTGGCGTTTGGGAATTGCCGAAAACATCAACCGGCCACTCGGAATCGTGGCAATGAACAGTGCATGAGACGGGTCTTCTTTATCCGCTCATATCTCCCTTAAATATTTATATTTTTGAAACCTCAACCACTGAATTTGATAGCCAAGACTCCAATAAAAACGTTGCAAAAAAGAAAACGTTTGTATGTTGTAACGATTTTTCACAAATGCCATTTGAATTTTATTCCATTTTCGACCTATTTCCGCTGCCTAGTCCCCTTAAAGGGTAACACACCATTCTATGAGGGGTGGTTTCCCCCGTAAAATCGTTTTTCCGCGGATAATAGTTTTCAATGCTTTATCACATATATGAGTTTCAACTAAATCGAAGGCGGGTACTTAGCGATGTTTCTTGCGAGTTATTTGGGAAATTCCATCGTTGAAAACGTTGAGGACATGAATGAGCCCATCATTCGGAGCGGGGGTCAAGGGGTTACACCGTAATGACATTCCAAAGAACGGTGTTAATTTTGGAAATTAATTGCAATCAACTCTTCAGATTTTATTTATTTTACGTATATTATATATCCTTGTCATACACCAAAAATAAAGCAAATCGCGAAAGTAGTTTTCATGCAATGAACGCCCAAAATTGCCACCGATCTTTAGGTACACTGTACACCCCCCAATAGAGTTCTTACGAGTATGGCATCTATACATCATACAATATTAGAGTTACAATTTTACGATACAATTATCTGGTTTTATGGTTGCCAGCATACCCACGTATGAGTAAAGATGGGGACGAATACTTATTTGACACGTACAACCTATACTCTACAAGAACACAACTTCATTCTGGTGAATAGTCTCAGTTTGATAAATCTAAAGCTATAAGTACGGGCAATTGTTTCATGGGAGAGGGGGTAGGAGGATATATCTAAAAGAAGTTACCATCCGGCAACACAGTAAAAAATCGGCAATTCTTTAAGGGGGTCGTCTAGTGTGTCAGATCAAAAGAAGAGAAAACGGCCTTGCATGACTTATTTGAAGAAGCGGAAGGTGTACGCTATGGTTCAGGCATAGCAGATTTATGGTGAGACCATTTTTTTATTATGATTTATATACAACAACTTTCAAACGCGTTTTTCTCAAAACACGATTTTTTCAAACTGCTGCCATGATATCTCAAAAACTATTCGATTGATTCTGCTCAAATTTATACAGCATCTTTAGTACATATATAACTACGAGTTAAACTAAAATAATTAAGATTACTTCGTTAGTTTTCTTTTTATCAACTATATAGCCCCAAAAAAATGCGAAAAATTGAATTTTTTTTTCTAAAGCGTAAAAAAAAATTATTTTTTGGAATTCTAACTTTATTTTCGTTCCATGTAGAGCCTCAAGTCTCACGATTAAAATTGCGTTTGGTTTTTTTTTATTTCAGATAAGCAGTACGGTCGGAATTATGGCAGCAGCGAAGCACCTCTTTTTATATGTGTGTTCCTGTTGGGCGGTGTATCTCCGACTATATTCTATATGACTTCAAAAAATTCACAAAGTTTGTTTAAATGTTAATCAAAATGATATACAATTTATAAATTATTTTATTTTAATGGTTTGTCAAAAAAATCCCCAAAAAAGCATTAAAAAAACGGCCTTCACACTAGACAACCCCGTCAAGGTAATTTTACACATCACGTTAACGATTCTGATCCTCGTGATGCGTCGAGTAGCCTAAATGGCTTTAAACTTTCTCGAGAGTGTTCCAAAAACTAATGGTGGGTCCAAAATTTTCTTTACTTTAAAAAGTCCCCATTTACCACTTCAGGTCACGAATATTACGTTCTATTCGATATATTTTTATGAATATTAAAGCAAGTCAGTAGTTGCTTCTATCTTAGGATACCTTACGGATATTGATGATGTTAAAGTACAAGAAGGAACGTGGTAGGCTCGATATTCAAAATTCTATCGCTACCTCAAAATGCGTTGCAAAATTGTTCTGTGACGCCTCCGCGGACAAGAGGAGCATGGTATGTGTGCATATATATATTTCCCGGTGGTTGTATTTATGATACATTGAAATTAAATTAATGAGGCGCTCTTTGTATTGCGGAATTATCCTATAATACAATATTTTTCTACATAGAAACATAAACAGGCTTGAAGACACCAGAATTTCAACGTTAAGAGTTTGGGCTACTGTGAAAATTAAAAAAATCTATGGTCGTTTGATGAAACCCAAATGGAAGGTCCAACATATGGTGTAGGAATTGCAGATTGAAGGTAAACTTATGATTACAACGATAGAAATGCTAGTCAAACTTCAAACGCGTTTTTCTCGAAACTATGTTTTTCAAAACGGTGTACACGATTTCTCGATATCTAATGAACGGATTGACTTAAAGTTTGGTACACTCATTCAATGTAATAGTAGTTTAGTCTTGACCGACGTTTTTCTTCTTAACATTTTTTCATGACTTATTAACAATAATGTCATTTCGCCTCGAAAAATCGAGAAAAAAACATTCAAACCTTTTTTTTATGATTGACACACGATGACGAAAAATCTCGGTCAAGTCTTAGCCAATATTATCTACTTTGAAAAATATTTTTTTTTTGTTTCGGATCAACCGGGTGGCCAAAATCAAGTACACTGTTGAGCCCCTCACATTCAAAGGTCCGTCCCGTGATTGTTTATAACTTCTTTGATTATTTTTAAAAATTGTATGAAACTTGGTACACAACTTTGTTAATGTACATAAAAATAAATGTCCAAACAATTTTTCAATCATCTTACTGATTCCGTCACAATTATTTTTTTTAAGTAACCCTGATTTTCGAGTCTTTAGAGTAGCCTAATCCCTTAAGAGAATTTTCTGTTACCCCGCCTCTTTGTGTGAAATTCAGGAAGAGTGTACAATGTAGTGGAGGTCGGGATTGTAAATCGTTATACCAAATACAATTTCGTCACGAGTGTATACCGTGATCGTGAGAAGAGACAGGGTAAAACATCCTGACGATCTCCTTCATCATGACGTTTAAAGCACGTTGCGCAACTTTTTGTGACGTAAAAAGAGTGCTCGCAGAGATAATCCGCATGGTAGTGTTCCTTAGGTCGCATGGAAGTGAGGACATAGAAATTTCAGTTCTGGCAATTGCTGCGTCGACGAATCGAGGCGAGCATAAATTGGTAAAATGCGTTGGCTTCTATTGGTTCGCGTTATCACTCAATGCCGCCATAGAAACGACCCTTAATGCATATTGTGAACATTACAAAAAGAGAGCACGCGTTTTCTTACTAATTTTTCGATTAAAAGTTTGTACTTGATGGCTCGTACGGAAAAATTACATTAAAAAAATACGTAAAAATAAATGAGAACGTAAGAACGTATTTGGGATCGCCGCACTGTTGACGAACAATTCCTCGTACACCTTTTTGTCAAACGAATGCGTCTGGATTTGAGTTTACACGAAGATGCTTGCAATTTTACGTAAGAGGATTAATGTCATTGGACCCAAGATGCGTGTTATTGTTGTTATATAGCAGTAGTCATGGTGTTGAAGTTTGCATCGTTGGAACGCAACGAAAGATTCGTTTTACATTTTATTTTCCATATTTTCATGGTTACAGGCGATCTTTTTTGATAGATTGATAATATAGATCGCTAGATAAATATCTTTAAAAATAATTGAAGAACTTTTGTCGGTGAAATGTACCAAATGAAATGAAATTCGTTGCAGCCCAACGATGCAAATTTCAGCATCGTGGAGTAGTCTGAGCTGCCACGTGTCAGTCGATTGTTTCTTGAGTTTTAAATTTCTGGTCAAGGGATCCATGTACACCACGGTCTCACATACAGGTCTGGAAACTTGTAGGGTGGGAAGTAACTCAGATAATGAGGCAAAGTGGTAGTTCTCTCTTCTGACACCTGAAGCACCACCTTAGAGTGAGTCAATCAAAGGCAGACTCGATCATCCGTGTAATGGTGCAGATTTTTCAAAGAATATTTCCAAAAGCAATATGATCGGAAAATGATTGTTTTTTAAATACTGATACTATGGTGAGGAGAGAATTATTTGGGATTTTAAAAAATCCTCACGATTGTTCATTGATGACATATGGAAACATCAAGCGAGAGCACAAAACTTTTGAGACAGTCAAATATAATATATCCTAGTGCAAATGTGTTGCAACGTCTTTAGCACTTGAATGCACGGAATTGCGACTTCCCATTTTCGATGCAATTCTTCGTCCTGCGGAACTTTGAGGCCGTCGTCTAGTGTAATGTGTAGTGTAAAGTGTAGTGTAAAGTGTAGAGTCGACAAAGTCAATTTTTTGTAAAACTAATAGAATCACAGCTCCAGACCAATTTTTTTTTGTTGCCATGAATGCGTTTGTTATGTCATCAATGTCATCATTGCGTTTATAATGTCATCAATGTCATCATTGCGTTTATAATGTCATCAATGTCATCATTGCGTTTATAATGTCATCAATGTCATCATTGCGTTTATAATGTCATCAATGTCATCATTGCGTTTATAATGTCATCAATGTCATCATTGCGTTTATAATGTCATCAATGTCATCATTGCGTTTATAATGTCATCAATGTCATCATTGCGTTTATAATGTCATCAACGTCAAAAATGTTGACAATTTTTTTTTGTTGCCATGAATGCGTTTATAATGTCATCACTATTGATATTCCGTTGGGGGAGGCCGACATTTTTTTTATTAATTCCATAAATTATGGAATTTTGAAGTTTGCGGAAACGAGGCACAAAATAGCCCATTATAGACACACACTCACATACGCACACACATACACACACGTGTACATGTACGTATACTCGCACGAAGCAAATTGAATTGATGAAACGTAAATAAGGTAAGGTAAACAGAGTGAAAAGATAAGTATATTTGGTAAATATTAACAGATGGGGCTCCAGCTCTAATCGGCTCCAAAAAATGTTTCGCGTGTTCGGGACTATTCTGAAGTACGTAAATGTTTTTTATTATGGGAGAGGGGTATTTTGTTAAGAAAAAAAAATATTTCCGGAAAATATTCGATTTTCGAAATACGTTTGTTTGGGTTTGTGTTTCCTTCATACCTTTGAAAAGGTTAAAAAAAAGCGTTTGGGGTTAGAAATAAGGGTTGAAATTGTCTTCCCCCGACTTAAATATTATAAACAAAGTGCCCTGAAATATTTCGACTCGGTACAAAATTTCTAAACCCCTTTTCTAGCTGGGAGCCCCACTTGTAAATATTTACGGTATATTTTGAACGAACTTCGAAATATTAGTATATCAATGGAAATCATGTGCAACGGGTGTACGATATTTCTCACCGAAGCAATCGGTAAATTTCAATCCCGAAAAGAAAGCATCGAATTTTTTCAAAATCACAGGGTATTGCAGCGGGACATAACGTATTATTCTTTTTTACCCTCCGCCGTAATGACACTTTTTAACGTTTTTTTTTTTTTTCATATTAGGGCTTCCTCCACTTTAATTCAACATGTAACATCGTTTTTTATCCATAACGATAGCCCAAAAAAATGTTGGACCAATTTTGGGCTGGAGGCGTGATTCTATCGCTTTACCCAATTTTTTTTATTGCATTTTCTGAAAGTTTAATTTCTTCCATATATTTTCGTTTCTGAGCCGATAAAAAATTCGAAAAATTACCCGATTTATGGGCCTTCATAGGGGTCGCGGCAATCGGAGTAACCGACTACCCGACCTGCACGACGCGCACGACCTTTTTCGAGCGCCCTATCCGCCCGTTGTCTATTGAGATTTATTATTATTATTCGGGGTACCTGGAAAAACCCGAATGAGTGCCCGAAAATCGCAATCCTCAAATATTAATGAGCTCTTTGAGCAAGAAGGTGTGATTTACCCTGGAATCGCAGACTAAGTGTAAGTTCGAAGCTTTCATCATATTTGTGCATGTACCGTTCTTCAAATTTAAATGCGTTTTTTCTCAAAACTATATTTTTCAATTTTTTGGGCGAGATATTTCGAAAACTAATCGACCGATTTACTTCCGATCGATTTAAACCACATGTACACTGGTGTTTATTGCCTATACTCGAATCAACTCGATAAAAATATATTAACTATTTTTAACACGCATCATAATTTATAATTATTGCATGAAAAACGTTATGTTCGGTTACACCGTCGCCATACTTTCAAAATTTGTTTTTTCTCTTTCATTCTAGTATGTGTTAAAGCGACATGCTTGCAGATTATAAAAAATTTCTGATTTTTTCTTTCAGGCCACTGGGTGCTGAGATATCATGCCCAAAAAAACTGCATTCGTTTTTTTTTGCATCCATTTTTTGTAGCCATATATACGTGTACCTTTGTTGATAATGAACAGTTTTTCAATCTGTAAAAACGTATGTGTTCTTCATTTCTTGTTTAATAAAGCAGAACGACCCGAAAAGTCCTATGGCTGATAGTTTTCGAAAAAATAATGTCAAAGAATGTCTGCGTTTCTCTATCTTAAGGGGGTCGTCTAGTGTGTCAGATCAAAAGAAGAGAAAACAGCCTTGCATGACTTCTTTGAAGAAGAGGAAGGTGTACTCTATGGTCCAGTCATAGCAGATTGATGGTGAGACAACTTTTTTTATTATGAATTATATACAACAACTTTCAAACGCGTTTTTCTCAAAACACGATTTTTTCAAACTGCTGCAATGATATTTCAAAAAACTATTTGATTGATTCTGCTCAAATTTATACAACATCTTTAGTGCATATATAACTACAAGTTGACCTAAAATAATCAAGATTGCTTCGATAGTTTTCTTTTTATCAGCTATATAGACCCCAAAAAAAATACGAAAAATTGAATTTTTTTCTAAGGCGTACATTTTTTTTTTCGAATTCTAACTTTATTTTAGTTCCATGTAGAGCCTCAAGTCTCACGATTTAAATTGCGTTTGGTTTTTTTATTTCAGATAAGCAGAACGGCCAGAATCATGGCAGCAGTGGAGCACCTCTTTTTATATGTTTTCCTGTGGGGCGGTGTATCTCCGACTATATTCTATATAATGACTTTAAAAAATTCACAAAGTTTGTATAAAAGTTAATAAAAATTATATACCATTTATAAATTATTTGATTTCAATGATTTGTTAAAAAAATTCCCCAAAAAAGCATTAAAAAACGGCCTTCACACTAGACGACCCCGTCAACATAAGACAACGACCTTGAACATTGAACTCTTCCCACTATCGTTTCACAAACTTTGCCGACAGTTCGGTACGATGCACGCTTTAGGCATTTCCTGTAATGAAAATACTGTTTACTTTCGACACTACACGGAACACGGAATCACGATTGAAGGTTATCTATTGCTGTTTATCTATATCTACAAGACTCCTACGTGAGGGCGCTCCTAGAGGATAGATGAGGAACTAAGTTAGTGCCTCACCAACGGTGACACTGCCCACCACTCAAAAATGCCGAACTTTCCAGACCTGTATGTAAGACCGTGATGTACACATATGTCGATCGGAAAAAAGCGTGTCTATGAATAACGTAACGCATTTTTGACCATTTTCGTACTCCTGCATAAAATCACCGTTTTGAAGAAGAATGCCAAAGGTAAACAAGTAACTAGAAGCATGCACGAGTAATTTTAATTGTGTATTTTATATTCGTAAATGTATAAAAATCGATCGACTTTAAGTTGTATAAGTTTCGTTCTAACGCATCAAGAGAGACTCGAATCAATAAGTGCTAGAACCACCCTCATGAAAAGATACAAAGATGTTCGACAAAACGTTAATACCCAGTGTGGTGACGGATTTCCTTACGCTCCCGTCTCTCGTGCGAGATGTTACGTTTACATAAAGTACAAGCGTGCGTACGAAGTGGATAATTGCAAAAATGAAGTTTTTTAAAAATCGGCACAATACTCATGATTATGTAGGATCAGTAACGCTCGTTAGCGAAACTTTTCTTTGTCTCCGTAAATATCTGATAACACTCTCAATCGAGTACAAACGAAAATTCAATATATGGTACAGGTATGTACAGTTATTTATAACGTGGCCATTGTTTAGGACGCAAACGTGGTGTATCATCATGTACGGAATACCTATCTACAACTGTGGTGGGACGCAGGAAAATATTTTGACCACAGATCATGTGGTACTGGACCGTGCATTAGCAATGGGCTATGTTGCCGAGTTGAAGAACAACGACAGCCACTGAGTGACGTTAAACTATTTAACGGGCTACATCTACCTAGGTGGGTCAACAAATTGCATTTTCCTAAAATATTTTTATTCGATATCACCTTTTAGTTATATTCCCTGAAAATTTCATTGAAATATTTCTAAAAGTGAGTGAGCAACAGCTTCTTACAGTCGGCCAGGCGAGCTATAGCACCACCATACTTCGAACTTTAAACGCGTTTTTCTCGAAACACTGTTCTTAAAGTCTTCTTGATGGATTGTTTCCAAATTTACGGTAGATACGATGAGAAACATTTAAAGGTCGTGGACGATCTCCCTTTCTAGAAATCGATCTTCATTCTTTAATAGTTACGTAAAAATTACGATTTTTTCATAGATTTTGTATGCTCGAGTTTGAATTCGTAGCCAGATTATTTTAAAAAATGATTTTTTTTTATCGACCATCGTCACCGACTCGTATTTATTGTTAACTGGAACAACCCGTTTGGTTTTTAGATTTCAGATGGACCGTTTAAGCTGGAAAGTGTCCACCGTCAAATGTCGCGAAAAAATGTCATCATTTACCGGCGGCCATGTTTTTGTTGTTTTTCTGTTTTTTGGTGATTTTTTAAGACTCTCAATTGCGGCTTTGTGTTAAAAAAATGCGTTTCTTTTTAACCAACCGTTTCCCAGAAAAAAATTGCAATTTGGCCATGTTTTCGGGACTCTAGGTAGATGTAGCCCCTTAAAAATATCCTATCAGTGTCAACACATTTTTTTTTCTTTGAAAAAGTTGTTTTAGCTACACGACAGTTTAATTAATTTTTCTCGTCTATTTTTTTACAGATTTCAACAGTTCAAGAGGAAAAATGTGTCTATCCACCGTGGCTAGGTCGAGTATCTCTTCGATCTGCGATCAGCTCAACCGAATGATTATTTTATCATCTTTTTCGTGCGAAGCTACGCGTGGCAAGTGGAAGTTTAGTAATCGGACGTTGACTGTGACAATTTTAACAGATTTCATTACGGAGCGTCTACGAAATATGCGCTTCCGTGTAAAGGAATAGCGTCGAGCGATGCAGGAGACGGGGCAATTCGCGGTCCAATAGTACGTGGTCTGGAATTCATACGGCAGAAAAATATTGGATTGATTGCATTATACCATGATTTTCAATGAATCGATCCATTGAACGGCCCCTCCTGCTTAAATGCTATCGAATTCGCTAGTCGAACGATCATCGGTGCACGATCGTCTATGGTCAATCCTGACGTATCGCCTCCGCTTTTCTAAAATACAGTGGATCTTTTTACCATCGGTTTTACGTCGGCTTTCTAACATTGAACTACATCGTACGCGTTAGACAATCATTTCCGGACATATACCGCGAGGGCGTGTTTTTAGCCGCAAGCTGGTAGCATCTGAGAACCCGCTAGGATCGCTACTTATCACCTTAGCTCTCTGCAAATGATCAATATAGAAAAGCGTCAGTCGAACGCTTCGCCGTTGGAGCAAATCGCAAAAAAAACATCGCTTTTAACATCAGAACTTACGCAATTCGCGGTATCGTTTAAGCTCCTCCAACACAACTTCGCGCAATTTTTCATAAGCCTTGTCCAAATTGTCGTTGACAATGACCGCATGGAAATTCCCAGGTTGTTCACCTGCGGACAGAAAATCATGCACATAGGGCTAATAACGCATTTCTGTGACCGTTCACATTTACGTGAAATCATACGGGCCGAGAAATTTGTCCGACTCGCTCTCGAGGTACTCGGTCGGTCTATATGCTTAAGGGGAGGGTAGGGGTTTGCACTTCTGAAAAATCGATTTTTTTCGTCTCTTCTTATAGTTAAACATTTCAAGAATATAATCCCAAAATTTCAAGTCAATCAGAGCAAAACTCTCGAAGTTATTGACTATTTAGTCCCGCTCCTCTAATACTGAAGCTCCGACTTCTCTAACAAGGGGACACTACGGCAGTGAGTTATATTCACATATTTCAACATTTATTCTTCTATTTATATTCCTATTAATCTACAATGGAGTTTATGTAAATATTATTACTGGATATTTTTACGTCGCCTATTCGCAATTTCAAGTAAGAGATAATCAAAAATAAGACTTGCATTTATCATTGACAATTATTATTACATATATGTGAATTAGCATAGATTTTATGATTTTTATCCCGGGATTATTTATTTATCTTTTTATAAATAATCACCTATTGTTATATATAAATAATATATGATCATATATGAGAAAATATATAATTATGTATAACTATAATGAATTTTGTACATAAATAACTATATATGGATTTTGTCCATATATAAACATATATAGATATATTATATTAATTATATATAATAATATGTGATTATATACAACAAAAATTTATCGGGATATTTAAATGACGGAGGTCTGCGAATTTTAAAAAAAAATGAAAAAAAAAAAAAAAAAATCGAAGTGAGACTCGAACCAGCGACCCCGCGATTACTAGACTCGAGCGCTACCGGGTACGCCACGAGCCCGGTTCGAATATCGTTGCATCTTTGTGGAATAAGAGTGCGCTCGAACACTCAAAAGTCAATTTTCTCGAAAATTTCTGAATATGGCGTCGAACTGCTTTGGGATATTAATATTCGAGCTCTGAACTTCACGTACCATGAGTACGAAAAATTACAAGAATCCGACTGCCGTACTGTCCCCTTGTAAACTTCAAACGCGTTTTTCTCAAAACCACTTTTTCAAAGTCCGTGTTCACTGCCATTTGAAAACTACATGACTGATTTATTTCAAACTTGGTACACACCTTCTACATATAGAATACCTCCCCCCAACCGTTAGTTTGAGATTTTTTTTACATTAAGGGGGTTTTCCAGCCCCAAAATGGCGGAATTTTTCGTAAAAAATAGCACTTTTCACTTTACATGACCACCAAAAATTTAGACATTACAATATACCAGTGGCGTAGCGTGGGGGGGGGGGGGCAGAGGGGGCCATGGCCCCGGGCGGCGCAGATGTGGGGCGGCGGCGGCGGGCGGCACTCAGTTGCGAAAATAGGGAGGGGGGGCGGCAAATTTAGGGTTAGCCCCGGGCGGCACAAATCCACGCTACGCCACTGCAATATACATTTTTTTTATTTCTAAATTTTTGTTGTCCAATCAAAGACCCTTGGGGGGAGGATTTGATGATACTTTGACTGAATTTTAATGGTACTTGATTTCAGATAATTTTTAGCTGAGATACAGTGAACACCGCAAATTGTGTTTTTCCAAAGGCGTTCTTGGAAAAGCTTTGTCACCGGCTTGTTTGTGGATATTTTCGCGTACACATTTCACGGAATGTTCTTGAAATAACACTTAACAATGTACAAAAGGTTTCAACGAATTTACGCTATCCATATAGATGAAAAAAATTCGCAAAAAAGTGTTTTTCTTTCACGCTGAAACCCCTACCCTCCCCTTACGACGTTGATAGTACAGTCGTGCTGTATATTGGAATCGGAAAAAATTAGAAGGCTAGGTTTTTAACCGGTGATTTTGTAGGTACCGCGGATGCGAAATCCAAGTTTGCATAAAAATCGGGATGTAGGTTTTTTTTAGGGGATGAACGGGGATTGGGGTGGATTAATGCCAAACTACAGTCCCCACGACGTCGGCGCCGGGAGACAAAATGTTCAAAAAAATCCGGGCCTTATGTTTGTCCCCAGCGCCCAAGTCGTGGAAGTTCATTTTGGGGGTGAAAAAGTGGGGTGAAATTTTGAAAAATCAGTTTTCATTCGATAACTCTTTAGGAAAAATTCGTACAATTTTTGTTCAAATGGGAACGTTGTAGCCGTTGAAAAGACGCGTCGATCGAGTATTTGATGATCCCTTTCCCATAATGTCTTCACCCCCAAAAGAATTATTGAAGCATAAAAAAAAATTGTTTATTGAATAACTCAAAAACAATCGATTTATCGGGGATGGTTTGAATGTACGGAATGTAGAGAATAATTTTCTCTATATTTTCGTTTCTATGGACCACCCTTGAATTTTGCTTTTTCGAACCCCTTTCAGGGGTTGAAAATGCGAAATGAAACTCTGAGAAAATTATTGACCGAAAATAAAGAGATACGAGTTTGGCGCTGTGGACAAAAATGTAACTGAGGGTTCAAGCTATAAATTCTTCCACGGCGGCGAATTTGTGCGGTCAAAAGTTTTCCCAGAATTTCAATTTGAATTTTCAACCCCCGAGAGGGATTAGAGAATCAAAATTCAAGGGTGGTCCATAGAAACAAAAATATAGAGAACATTATTCGCTACATTTCGTACATTTGAACCATACCTGAAAAATCGATTGTTTTTTAGTTATTCAATAAACAATTTTGTTTTTTTTTGGTATTTTAACCATTTTTTGGGGGGTGAAGATATTATCGGAGAGTGATGACCAAATACTCGATCGACGCGTCTTTCCAAGAGCTACAAAGTTCCCATTTGAACAAAAAGTGTATGCATTTTTTCTAAAGAGTTATTGAATTAAAACTGATTTTTCTAAATTTCACCCCAATTTTTCACCCCTAAATTAAACTTCCACGACTTCGGCGCTGTAGACATAACTTGAGCCCGAATTTTTCTGCACATTTTGTCTGACGGCGCCGACCTCGTAGGGGTTGTAGTTTAGCATCAATTCACCCTCGTCCCGTTTCATCCCCTAAAAAACCCTATACCCCGATTTTTAGGAAACTTGGATTTTTAGAGAAACGTCGCACCTACCAAATCACCTGTCAAAAAACTAGTCTTCTTCTAATTTTTTCGATTACGGGGTTTTTCAGCGGATCGACTTGAAATTTGGTACACTTATTCAGTGTGATAGTAGCGTCTTGACCGACGTTTTTCTTCCTAACATTTTTTTCATGAATTATTAATAATAATGATGTCGTTTTTCCTCGGAAAATCGAAAGAAATGCAACATTTTTTTTGATGATTGAAACGCAATAATAAAAAGAAGTCTCGAACAATTCTTAGCCAATATTGCCTATTTTGAGAAAAAAATCGTTTTCTTTTGTTTCAGGTTAACCAGGTATCGAAAATCAAGTACACTGTTGAGCCCCTTACGTTCAAAGGTCCTTCACGGGATTGTTTACAACTTCGTTAATCATTAATACTTTTTAATGACATTTGGTACCCAACGTTGTTAATGTACAAACAAATAAATGTCCGAAATATTTTTCAATCATCTTACACATTCCTTCAACATTTTTTTAAGACCCTCATTTTCGGGTCGTCACAGTAGCCTAACCGTTTAAGTCTTCGGTAGTTTAGTGGCCAGTATCACCGTCTGCCCGTATTTACATAGTTTGTGTTTTAAGTCTTCGGTAGTTTAGTGGTCCGTATCACTGCGTGTCTGAATAATATATACTCTGTATTAGTGAGCAATGCACACACATATTATCGCGATTGGCATTAAGGGGTGAGTTGCAGTCAGAATTTTCAAAAAAACGATTTTTTTTATTTATATTTTTTTGAAGTATGATGTTTCGAAAATATTCCCTGAAAATTTCAAGTCAATCCGATGAATCGTTTCCGGGATATCCCACAATTAGTGAAGGGGCAACATCTATTCTCAACGTATAGACGTGGCTGACAAACGCGCAAACGATAATACCCGGGAAGGCAGAATGCTTCGAAGACAACAACAAATTGATATTTTGGAAGCTTCCACATCGGCAGAAGCCCTATTGTATGGGCCAGGAATTGATGATTCGATGTAAGTAATTTTTTAATTAGTATTTCTATACATAAATCAAGTGTAACATTGGAAAACTCTTTCAGAAATGTTCAAAAATGTATTACTCAAAAACTATAAACTTTAGCAAAATGTTATAAAGAATACTTTCGTTTTAAAACTGCCCAAAATGTTTTTAAAAAAATAATTCATCGCGCAAAACTTTAAATTTTTGAAAAATTGTTTTAACAATTGGTTATAAACAATTGAATGCTCGACTTTTCGGCAAAAATTATCATATTCGGATTCAGCGGATCAATATACATAAAAAAAAGTTTAGCTTCATCCATCGAGCTCAAAATTTTACGAACATATAATACCGTATCCACATCGAAAAACTTTAAACGCGTTTTTCTCGAAACTATGTTTTTCAAGTCGGTGACCACTATAATTAAAAAATCACTCGATGGATTTTGATTAAATTTGGTGTGCTTATTGATAGCATTAAAAACTAGTCCTTAATCGAAGGATTTTCATTTTTGTTGAAAATTTCTATTTTTTTAAAACAATAAACGAGCGATTTTTTGGTCGAAAATCGAAAGTTATCTGTCGGAAGCCGCCATTTTGTTAATTTTTGAAAAAAAAGCTCCGATTAAGGACTAGATTTATTATTAAACTAATGATTTTTTTTTGTTTTTTGATTTCAAATGATCCAGTAAAATGTTATGATGGTCACTGCAAAGCACTACATGCCGAAGGGGGTCCGACAAAGATGGCGATATTGTTATAAATAATCAATATTTTTCTTTGAAAATTTATACAAGTCAAGTTGCAATATAACATAAAAAGTCTGTGTAACCACTTTTGTAAAAGAAACTTAATTACTATAAAAAAATTATTGCAAATGCTCGTTTTTCACGCCTCTGACTGCATCTGACCCCTTAACATATACGATCTATTTTTCAAATGCGTTATCATTCATTGTCGTGCGTTTCAATTCTTTTACATTTCCCAATATTCGAAGTCGGTTTTGCAATTTTCTGAAGCTATTCGTATGAATATTGTTGGTACGAATATTAATCAAAAAACAAAGTGTCGTAAAGCAAAAAGAAAAGACTCACCGTATTTGATTTCCGCCCTGGCCACGGACAATCGTCGCTGCAGGGAATCGTGAGTTTCGGTTTTTCTGCCTTTCAAGCGGTTCTCGAGTTCGGATATTGACGGCGGTTTGATAAAAACGAGAAGGGGATCGAGATCGCTCATTTTTATTTGCATTACACCTTGCATGTCTATATCGAGGACGCATATTTTCCCGAGATTCTTCACTTCCTCGACAGCTTTTTTGCTGCAATAAAGTAATCATCGCATTTTTGCTGCCTTAGCGAACGGTGACATTGGGTTACCAACGTACCCCGGGCTCGTTTCGTTGGTGTGCTTTATGCGTGCGGTCAAACGGCTCAATAGCGAATGAATCTCTTCGCATTTTCTTAATGCCAAATAAAATGGCGTCTAATAAAATTAAATAGAAAATTCAAGAGTAGCAAATTGTAGCTATGGTACTTAAGGGATCATCACCGTGTGAAATTTTCAAAAAATCAATTTTTTGTTTTTTGCATTATCTGATAGTATAGACGGTTGAAAAAATAGGCTAAATTCGATACTTTTTTTCAAACCGCCGCCATTCTGACAGTTTTTATTTTAAAAAAACCTCCATGGCAAGATAGCGGCTTCCATACTGATTAATAATCTTTATACAAATTTTGTTTCAGATAATATTTACGGTCCCAACCGTGTACACCGTAAGGACACCTTTTTTCGAAGACATTTTCAACTGTTAGATTTTTTTTAAGAAATGAAAATAAACGTTTAAAAAATGATTTTCTGTTCTTCACGAGTACTTTGTGATTTGACATTAAAAAAGCAGACTGATTAGCGCATTTTAACAATCGAAAAAAAAATCGCGAAAATCAGCGATTTTTCGACCCGTTACACTGTGATGATCCCTTAAGGTAGAACGAGCGCGCGCTCTTGATTTCTATAGATTTTGTTCAAATTTTGACCATACATTGTTCGTGTCATTATGAATTTTTGAGTGAAATTTGAGAACACTCGACTATTTAGATTGGGAGATACTGGGTTTTGAAATTGCAACCTAAATTTACCTTGCAACTTTAATTTCAACCATGTAGATGAAAAAAATTCGCAAAAAAGTGTTTTTTTTTGCGATTTTTTTCATCTACATGGATAGAGTAAATTTATTGAAACCCTTTGTACATTGTTAAGTGTCATTTCAAGAACATTCCGTGAAATTTGTACGCGAAAATATCCACAAACAAGCCGGTGCCGCGTTTTTCTCGAAACCACTTTTTCAAAGTCCGTGTTCACTGCCATTTGAAAACTAAATGACCGATTTATTTCAAACTTGGTACACACTTTCTACATATAAAATACCTCCCCCCAACCGTGAGTTTGAGATTTTTTCTACATTGAGGGGTTTTTCCACCCCCAAAATGGCGGAATGTTTCGTGCAAAATAGCACTTTTCACTTTACATGACGACCAAAAATTTAGAAATGAAAAAAAAATTATCAAAGACCGTTGGGGCGAGGATTTGATGATACTTTCACTAAATTTTAATGGTACTTGATTTCAGATAATTTCTAGCTGAGATACAGTGAACACCGCAAATCGTGTTTTTCCAAAGGCGTTCATGGAAAAGCTTTGTCACCGGCTTGTTTGTGGATATTTTCGCGTGCAAATTTCACGGAATGTTCTTGAAATGACACTTAACAATGTACAAAAGGTTTCAATAAATTTACTATATCCATATAGATGAAAAAAATTCGAAAAAGTGTTTTTTTTTTCACTCTGAAACCCCTACCCTCCCATTAACACTGCAGGGTCTGCATTAACCGAAAGTCGGGTCACAATTCGTCGTACCATTCTATTGTGTCTATAAATTTTGAAAAAAAAAATATGTTTAGGTAGCAAACTAGTTAGGGAAAGAGTGAAAAAAGTTTGGATTGCTTTTACTATTCAGTTTTTCTAAAAACGTTCAGTAAAGACAGAATAATTCTCCGGAAGAAATATTTGTCCCCTATAACAAGAAGACATATGGCAACTCCGCAGAACAGTATTATTCAATATTTCAAGAGAAAACAAAATTATCGTGTTCCTAAAGTTAAAAACTTGGGTCATAAAAAAGTATTTACGTTATAAATATTAATATTTTATATTGTTTATGCTATCTTCATTTACAAATAATAGTGTTGGTTAATTCACAACTAATTAAAAACTTTGTGCGATTAAAAAGTACTTCCAAATAAAAATTTGTGTTGCAGTATTATTTTAAATATGCCGCGCAAACTTACTTCATTGGATCCGTGGAACGATGCGGTCTTGCCATATGTCTTCTTAATATAGGGGACAAATATTTTTCACGGAAAATTATTCTGTATAAATTTCAATGCAGTCCCTGCAGTGTTAAAAGTTGCAATTTCAAAACGCATTATCTCCCAATCTCAATAGTCGACTGTTCTGAAATTTAACTCAAACATGCATAATGATATGAACAATGTCTGGTTAAAATTTGAACAAAATCTATAGAAATCAAGAGTGCACGCTCATTCTACCTCAACATATAGTTCGTTAGCTAAGGAGCACATTTGTCGCCTGGTGTAGATTTCTATAGAGTTAAGGAGCTTGGAGCGTTAGCCAAAATCCGAGATTACATTTTCAAGTGTTATTGTTTAGACTATACTGAGAGCTTACGAATTTTTTGAAATTTTTTCACCACCAAACACCAGAGATAAAAAAAAGTTTAATGTATGTAATTTTACGTGCGGTTGGATGGGCAAGACGTTCACGGTACGGGTGATGTCATTTTTTTGGCTATTTAGCACCAAGATAAACCATTTTTAACAACGGATTAACGCAAACTGAACTTTTGTCAACATTTAGAAAAAGAAACCCCATCTTGCCCATGGTAAACCGTATATATTCAATATTGAACCATCAAGGTTTGATAAAAGATTACGAATCTTGGCTGGCGAATGAAGAGCATTACTGCCAACCTCAATGTCCGCGAATTTGCTATATTTTGGTGACACTTAATAGTGATTAATGCTAACAATAAATAATCTCGTGACTTAAATATAAATAGGCATAAATTACTCAAAGTTTCGTTCTGAGTTATATATAAATAGACATAAATAGGCATAAACTGACTAGGCATAAATAGGCATAAAGTGACTTAAATATAAATAGGCATAAATAGGCATAAATCGGTAATCTTACATTCTTTCAAGTTGGTAGTAACACAAAAGTTTTTCGTATTTACGTAATAAAAATATAAAAATGCATAATTTTGCCCTTTAATTAATGGGGTTGAAATTTTCATCGGTGGAATGCAACGAAAATTCTTCTCAATTTCTTATTTTCATTATTATCCAAAATCATATGCGAATTTGTTTTAGATCGCTAAATAAGAATCCGCAAAATTGTTTGCTTAATTTCCATAGCTCGAATCTGCCATAAGAAAATTTCGTTGCATTCCAACGATGCGACCTTCATCGTCGCGTTAATTATATATTTCATGAAAAATTCGCATCTACAGAATAAATCTATACCTTCTATGTATTTTCTTGAGGTCCACCGAGAAAACAAAAATTCATAAACCGTCATTTGACCCAATTGGATTTGACCCATTTCTTTAAAATCGACAGGCCCGTTTGCAAGACCAAATTTACCAATATACAAGCATTGAACTCGTTTAACTGGTATTCAATGTTCAATTATTATTTTAATTAACGGGAGTTGGGCCTAAGGTATCAGCGACTATCTTGGAACTTTACTCACCTGGTACCGTACATGTTATCACTGAACACGGCGTTCTCTATGAACTCGCCCCTGTCTATGAGATCCTGCATGGTTTCTTTGCTCGTGAAATAGTAGTGCTTGCCGTGCTCCTCACCCGCTCTTGGCAATCTAGTCGTGTGGGAAACCGAGAATCCCAGGGTATCCGGGAACTCCTCGAAGAGACGTTTTATGAGGGTACTTTTGCCGGTGCCGGATGGGCCACACAGCACCAAAGGCCTTGGACCCTTTTGAAGCATACTACAAAATCCTACACCAACACGATTCACTTATATTTTAGACATGAGGATTTCGTATGTGTATAAATAAACTCTAATGTATGCATATACATACTACCAGCGATAAGTATGGGCTCGTTTTCCGAATTTTTCACCATGACAAGAAAATTCGAAAACTTCGCAAATGCAAGGCACTAAAAAATGTTTGAGGTAGTATTTGGTCCATGAAAAAAACCAAGCTTCATTATGCTTTTCTCTGTCTACTCTCTACTACTTTGTTTACTCACTAACAAGGAACATCACTTAGGTGTCTGCCGTCAATTTTGTTGAAACGCATATATGTGATAAAGCATTGAAAACTATCAGCCACGTATTTTTTTTTATCTGCGGAAAAACAGTTTTAAGGGGGAAACCACCACTCGAAGAAAGGCGTGTCGAGGAGTGGCTTTGTAGTTTCACCCACAAGGAGTCCACCGATCTGAATGAAACAGAAACCAAAATTCTTCTAATGTTAAGCGATGAAAAATCCGACCCCCCTCATTTCCTGTAAATCAGTTCCCCTAAAATCTATTCCCCTATGTCATTTCCCCTAAATAAAGAAAAGCACAAGACAAGGGGGGATTTCAAAGAGATTTTTACTGAGTGAATAACTGCATGACGTTATGCAGTTGCGTTACAAACCAACCCAAACAAACTCAATTAATCACTTGTCTTGTCCTTTTTTTATTTAGGGGAAAAGACACAGGGGAATAGATTTTAGGGAACTGATTGAGGGGAAATGAGTTTAGGGGAACTGATTTAGGGGAACTGACTAGGAGCAAAAAAATCCACTATAGAATAATTGAAAAAAAAATGAAATTAAGGGGTGCCACGCCTTTCTTTGAGCGGTCGTTTCCACCCTTAAAAACGTTTTTCCACAGATAAAAAAAAATCCGTGTCTAATAGTTTTCAATGCTTTATCACATATATGAGTTTCAACAAAATCGGAGGCGGACACTTAAGTGATGTTCCTTGTGCGTGTCCCTGCAAGTAGTTCCTTTTTTTGGTCATTGTTCGTCTCATAAATTCGCGTCTTTTTTTTGGGGGGAAATGGCAAAAGGAATGTATTCTAATGGGGCTGAAAAAGATCGGGATTTACTTGCAATTTGACTCGAATTTTTTGTCTGCCTTGTTTCGGCCTCCTGATTCAGCATTTTGTAAAGTAGTGCAGTTTTTGGAAAACACACTGTAAGTCGAGGACTATGGGGCTTGAAATAAAATATCCAGCGTGGAAAAAAAATTGGATAAAAAAAACATCAAACAAATCAGACTAGGAAAAAAGTTTTTAAATGGTTCTTGTGATTCCTTCCAATCGAAAAACCATGCAATATGGGTCCATACTCTTCACTAGTATTCTATATATATATATATATAAGGGTGATTCGTTTCAGGGTAACTTTTTTTTGACCCGTTGTGCTCGAAAACCTTTAGTTCGTACCCAAAAACGAAGTTTCGTGAAAGGGGGGTGTTGTCAAAAAATATTTAGAGGTCGCGAATCAAAATTGAAGGTTTCCCATTTGATTAACATTGAAAAAAATGTTTTTCTCATTATTAGTGTTACCATTCCGCGAATTTTGATATCGCGATATTTTCCAAGTGGGTTCTCATAGGAAATATGATACTTTACAATAAAGTTCATTGAGCCATGTCCGTAATTCAACCGTATCAGTGGTATCATTATTTCAAGTGAATATTGTATGAAAATATCTATTCAAACGGCTGTAACGCCTAAGCTATTAGATATATCGAAAAAAATTCAAATGAGAACTATGTAGAGAGAGTAATTTGCTACAAAAAAGTCTTATAAGCCGAGCCCGTAAATTCTACTCTTTCTCAGCTATAGGTGGATAAAGTAAAATGAATAGATTTTTTTTGTTTAAAAAAAATCTATTTATTTTACTATATTTCTTTTATCTATATTTACTATATTTCTATTACTAAATTATCTATTTATAAATAGATTTTTTTTAAACAAAAAAAATCTATTTATTTTACTTCATCCACCTATAGCTGCGAAAGAGTTGAATTTTTGGGCTCGGCTTATAAGACTTTTTTGTAGAAAATTACTTTCTCTACAAAGTTCTCATCTGAATTTTTTTCGATATATCTAATAGCTTAGGCGTTACAGCCGTTTGAATAGATATTTTCGCACAATATTCACTTGAAATACTGATGCCGCTGTAACGGTTGAATTTACGGCCATGGCTCAATGAACTTTATTGTGGAGTATCATATTTCTTATGAGAACCCACTCGGAAAATATCGCGATATCAAAATTCGCGGAATGGTAACACTAATAATGAGAAAAACATTTTTTTCAATGTTAATCAAATGGGAAACCTTCAATTTTGATTCGCGACCACTAAATATTTTTTGACAACACCCCCCTTTCACGAAATTTCGTTTTTGGGTACCAACTAAAGGTCTTCGGGCACGATGGGTCAAAAAAAAAGTTGCCCTGAAACGAATCACCCAAATATATATATATATACATACATATATATATACACATACATTTACATGCACTCTCTCACTCACTCCAACCATCATACGCTTAAATATGAAAAAGTGGGAATGATATTTGCATAGTTGGATTGCAACGAAAATTCTTTTCAATTTATTATTTTCATTATTATTCAAACTCATATTTTGCAAATTTGTTGTAGATCGCTAAATAAAAATCCTTAAAAAAAAGTTTGCGTGACTTTCGTAGTTCTAATCTACCAAAGAAAAGTTGGGAAATGAACAAAAATCATTTTCGTTGCATTCCAACGATGCAAACTTCAACATTATATAGAAAAAAAGGAATATTTGATTCATCAGACGCACACACACAAATTACTAAGCTATCCATGTGTCATTATTCATTTGTTTATTAGACTTCAGCCAAACACTCCGCCTGATTGAAGGCTGTGACTAAACCAATTGCCGCGTACCCATGCTTAATCTTTTAAAGCCTGCGGAGAAGACCATTGTCAGAACGATTCACCGATCCTCAGCTGAAATATGACTTCGTACAGCATGGAACACCTTTGTCAGTACTAAAATTATCGCAGTCGCATCGTACGTTGATAAACGAGCGTAACAGCGAACAGCGATAGAATAGTCACCCAAGTCGGAGAGGAATAAATCAGAAAAGAATACAGCGACATTGATCGACCGGAAAAGAGTCGAGGAATATTAATCTACTTTCGGATGCACCTCCCCCCCCCATCTGCACCACCGATTGGTGTATTCTCATTACCATTTGGTTTAAAAATCTGAAATAATTCAGAAAAATCGCGTGTGGCCAGTACTTTCAAATAAGATTAATGGAATCACTTTGCGTAATAAGTTTTGAAAAAAAAAAGGCAAACGAATTTCAATTTGGCAAGCTTTAATTTGACTTTGCCGTATTTTTTTTTTACACTATTCGATAAATTTCGAGTATCGATAATGATAATTATCGGTGTTTGTCAAATACCGTTGTTCGATAAACGTCGAATTACGTCGCGAACTTTTTCCAAGTAATTAAGTTCAATTTCAATAAACGGCGCATTAATTGGCAAACTTTTTCCACGTAATTAAGTTTTAATTGAATATTATTACGGAATCGTAATTAAATGTGTAGGATCGCGGCTTACGCTGCTCCGAAAAACATAACCTAAAACATTTTCGTACTAAACGTTTACAGGGCTCATTTAGATCAACGCTAAGCCCAAATCATAATCGTCTACGTCGATGAATTCGGCCGCATCTAATGTTTCGATTTCGTACTGAATATTGAAAGCACGCGAGAATTTTTCCTAAAATTCATTCTGTGTTCGCACGTCGCGCGAACATCTCGATCTTTTCTAAAACATGTGTTAACAATCGAGTGCGACGAGCTCGGAATGACACTTTGTTCGGTACGGGAAGGAGAAATTTGTTAGATGACGATGCGAAAAAAAACTTCTACCGGTACAACGTTCGCGAGAGCGTCGAAGTTAAGGCTAAAATGTTCAGCGACGTTTTCATTCGGAACGCCACTGCTCGTTTTGCAATCTCAACGGGACACTCTCGCGTTGGCGAATAGTTTTTAAATGATTTGAGGTTATGCGATAACGTCTGCTATACTGAGCGGGTGAGTAGTGAACCTTCGAGTCTCCCTCGAGTCGAGACTCCCGAAATTTGGAGGGAAATCACCGTACATCGGAAGCGAGCAACCGGAGATAATTTTCCAGTTGCAACGATCTAGTAAGATTGTTTATGGCTTCGGCCTATGAGTGTGTAAAAAAACTGCCACCTAACAACTTATTCGATTGCACTGTGACCTTGTTCGAGGCGATTCAACGAAACGCGTGACTGTATCTATCAGCCCGCAGTGTGAACATGGTAAACAATGAACCATCTGCGCAACGTATCGCATTTGTATGTTTTCGTTTCGATAATGTGTTTTTTTGTTTTTTGCGTGATTGGGAATTGAAAATCAGCTTTCTCACCTATTCAAATGACTCGTGAAAGAGACGAAATATTGGATCGATTGGCGAGTTTAATCGTAATCGTGTTTATTGAAGGAAAACTTGCGATAATGCGACACGTTCTCATCGCATGGGAATGCCGTACGATACTGCGCGAGGTGGCGGGAGAAGATGCCGCAGTTGACACGTTTTTGCACAATTATGACGCGCATGCGGACCTCACTTCACAGTCATACATGTCCGCATTCCGCATTCCCTACGAGTATCAACCACGGTCACGGTCTTACATACAGGTCTTGCAACTGAATCAAATATTGGTGGTGGGGGTGGTCGTCTTACTGTCGGCTCGTTAATTTCCTTGACCGCCGCTCGCATCGCTTCAATCAAATCATAGCCGAAACAGCGGAAGACGCATGTGAAAATTAATTGAATATAAATGCTGAAAATAATTTGACTAAACAAAACTGATTCCCCGCTTCTCCCCATACTCGGGAATAAAAAATTGATGGTGTCCGCAAATATATTTTTCAAAAATTAATTAAAATTATGAAAATAATTTGATTTATTAATTAATAACATATTTACCCTTTAAAAAAATTCATCCTTCACCACTCGAATCCAGCGTTGATAAATAAGGAAAACAAAAAATGATATATACTTATCAGGGCTGCTTGAGTCGATGATGCTTTAGGATAAAGAAAACTGCAGTTCAATTAAAAAAAAATATTCTTCAACAATAGAATCCTATACAGTGCAACATACGTAAAGCATATATTTATTTTCGCTTTTCAGTATTTTTTTTGTTGGAAATGTTCCTACATTTACATGTCTATGTACTTGTCCTAGCCGCTATGACAAGTTCGCAGCGCCGCTCTTGTGGCTATAACCAAAGCTTATTGCCGACATTAAGCGTACCACCCCCACCACCTTCGTTGCAAGACCTGTATGTAAGACCGTGACCACGGTCTTACATACAGGCCTTGCAACGAAGCTAAATTTTCGTTGTGGCGGTAGACACGCTTATCGGCTTCACTTTTCGATTCACTAGGCGCCGCTACGCGTCGCTACTAGCAAGGGGAAGTAGTTTCCCCCTTAGCTCTTACCGGCGAATGGGCTCAAGGTATTTACGTGGCGCGATATATTTTTGTGGCGCGATTGTCGAAATAACCTTTATTTGCGACCATATACCAGAAGGGTCTACGCGATTTACCGTGATACATTTTTTATCGTGTTTTTACGCATGAGTGTGAATTTTTTTTGGTAGTGTTTGCGAAAAAAATGCGAAATGGCTAAGGGTTGCGCGGTTCGCAATTGTAAAACAGGGTACAAAAATTGTAAGCAGAAATGCTCCGTGTTTCGCGTGCCCAGAAACGTCAAACGATACGAAAAATGGCTCGATGCTATTCCGGGACTGAAAGAGTCTCAGTACGTGTGCGAAAAACATTTCGAAGAACGATGTATTGTGAGACATTGGAGAAAAAAGGATGTAAATGGTCGTAATATGTGCTGGTATGAATTAATGTATTGAAAAAGTTTTCAGTTTTTTTTCGATGAAAGTAGTCATCTTTTTTTTAATCAACACATTTTTTCATTGGTTTCGTACATTATGCAGTTTACACGTCAGTGCGGTAAATTAAGTTAGGGCAAACGGCGCAGGCGTTGCGTTCAGGAGGGAAGAGGACAGAAGAGCTATTGCTCTCTTCGTCGCAACAACTACTTCCCCTTGCCGTCACGCACCAAGCGGCAGAAATCGGAATAAAAAAACAGAACCGCTAAGGGTGCCTACCCCCACTACCACCGTTGTCAGACCTCTATGTAAGACCGTGGTATCAACCACGGTCTTACATACAGGTCTTGCAACGAAGGTGGTGGGGGTGGTACGCTTAATGTCGGCAATAAGCTTTGGCTTATAGCCACAAGAGCGGCGCTGCGAACTTGTCATAGCGGCTAGGACAAGTACATAGACATGTAAATGTAGGAACATTTCCAACAAAAAAAATACTGAAAAGCGAAAATAAATATATGCTTTACGTATGTTGCACTGTATAGGATTCTATTGTTGAAGAATATTTTTTTTTAATTGAACTGCAGTTTTCTTTATCCTAAAGCATCATCGACTCAAGCAGCCCTGATAAGTATATATCATTTTTTGTTTTCCTTATTTATCAACGCTGGATTCGAGTGGTGAAGGATGAATTTTTTTAAAGGGTAAATATGTTATTAATTAATAAATCAAATTATTTTCATAATTTTAATTAATTTTTGAAAAATATATTTGCGGACACCATCAATTTTTTATTCCCGAGTATGGGGAGAAGCGGGGAATCAGTTTTGTTTAGTCAAATTATTTTCAGCATTTATATTCAATTAATTTTTATTATTATGTAAAAATCCGCACGATATCACCGTCATAAAAAAACACGTGATTTTATTAATGACGGTTATGTAACACTTTATAGTAGCCGATTAAGTGAGGTTGTGTTGCCACATGCGTCTTCCGCTGTTTCGGCTATGATTTGATTGAAGCGATGCGAGCGGTGGTCAAGGAAATTAACGAGCCGACAGTAAGACGACCACCCCCACCACCAATATTTGATTCAGTTGCAAGCCTGTATGTAAGACCGTGGTGGAAAGTGACCTCCGTGAAGTTGGCCACCCGATATGATCATAAATAATTCTAATTAATGTTAATCGTTTGAGAATCGTTTGAGAGAGTTTGAGAGAAAAGAAAAATCGTTTGAGAGTTAATAGTTTTTCCAAAAAAACCAATTTAACTTTTCGCGTGAAGTTAGCCCCCAGATTTTTTTATATGGTCATAAACAATTCTAATTAATGTTAATCGTTTGAGAATCGTTTGAGAGAGTTTGAGAGAAAAGAAAAATCGTTTGAGAGTTAATAGTTTTTCCAAAAAAAAACAATTTAAATTTTCGCGTGAAGTTAGCCCCCAGATCTTTTTAATTCCGTAAAAAACGACCTTTCACAATTTTTTTTTTTTAATCGCTTGAGAATCGTTTGAGAGGGTTTGAGAGTTAAAAAAATCATTCTAGAGTTCATATTTTACGAAATATAAGAATTTTTCCAAAAACGCAACCAACCGCAGGGCCGTGTGACACATGGGGCGCACCCTGCTCATCGTTCGCAAGCGCAGAGAATATGAAAACATGCCTAAAGTGCCTAAAATGTAGCACAAATAATAGAGAATCGTTAGAGAGGGTTTGAGAGTTCTATAAAATCGTTTGAGAGTTCATATTTTATGAAATGTAAGGATTTTTCCAAAAACGCAACCAACCGCAGGGCCGTGTCACGCATGGGGCGCACCCTGCTGCTCATCATTCGCAAGCAGAGAATATGAAAACTTGCCTAAAGTGTCTAAAATGCCTCGCCTCGCCTCCTTCCAAAACAATTCGATTTTTGACAGGTCGGAAGTAGGCGCTCTAACCTCGCACAGTCGTTCGAAATAAATTACATGCAATGTGTAGTAGTGTGTCATAGAGTGGAGCTTATTTTTTCGTTGCTTTTTGGTGCATTTATTTTTCTGAGAATAACAATACGAGCCCGGTGGTCGAGGACGACGCGTCAGGACGCCGGCACATCACCGACGAAAAATCGCGACAACGATGGCCGACGCAGAAAGAATCGACGAGAAAACCGTTGCGGCCGATTACAAGGAGAAGAAGATCAGGGAAATCGCGATAGCGAGAAGCCGAAGGAGAACGGCGAGGAGAAAACACCGGAAGTCAAGGTACGTGCATGCTATCATACTCAACGGCTTTGGGGATTTCAAGGGTGTAAAGGTACTGAGAACACCTGAGCCCAACTCGCAGAGGGTGAAGTGTTTTTATGATTGCTCGATAACCGTAGCTCACAAAATTATTTTGCCAAAAGATCTCAAACTACAAACTTGAAGCTTCAAATTGTTTTTTTTTTCATCTTGATACGACTAACTTTAACATTGATACAGCCTTTTAAAAAACACGTTTAAAAGTGAAGAAATTTTCTGTTTCTTTCATTTTTAGGGGTACGGTATAAAAGGTGATATAATTTTTACAATATTCGGTTAATCGAAAAAAGTGCTTGTCCTTGACTGTTAAAGCAATCTAAGAAGCTTCAGTTAAAATCTCAAATCGATTGGACGAAAATTGTTCAAGCTTCTGCTACGTCCCGATATAAGAAACATAGTTTTGTGATACTCATAGTCTGGATAGCCAGAATCTGGCAAATACTGGCAGATTCGACAATGATGGGTGATACGTAAATAGGCTGAATAGGATTTTTTTGACATTTTCATTTTTGACGGAATTGCGACCGTTTTAATTTAACATTTGTTTTTCGTTCGCAATTTCCGACAATTTTGGATTGCATACACATTGCATAAAAAGCAATGGTTCAATCAAATGAAAAACCCCTACCCGGCAACCGAGAAAAACTATCGAAGAATATTGTATCCAAATTTGGACAAAATCGGACAAGCTGTTTTCGAGATACATCTGGCACCAACTTTAAAAACTATGTTTCCAGTTAGTCGCGTTTGAATCGCTTCCAGTCAACGAATTTATTTTAAAAAATTCCTAAACATACCTCAATGTACATATTTTCCAATAAAAAAACCCGGATCCATTAGAAACATTAGTTTTTGAGATAAAAATTCTCGAAGTTCACCGGTTTTTCTTGCCGTTTACTCAGGTACCTCCCCTTAAGGAAAAAAGGTTTTCAGCAGGGCCTAATTATTTTTTCAACATTTCGAGAATGCAGACTGAAATAAATATAGGTATGTTTTCTTGGATGCATCCGATCCAACTTTCTTCGCCTGTGTTATCGAAACAGCAAGACTCATATTAACGTCAGCTGCGCGAATTTGTTCAAGCTTGAGAATCTGACAGGCATTATTTATTTTCGACACGCGATTATTTTTCGAAATCCCGATTCTCGGTTCCATTTTCGTACGCACAGGCGTATGTGGCGGGCATACGAGTCCTGTATCTAAAATTTCGCTGGATGATAGTGGATTACGGATACGAGACTATATATCGAACCTATGGAGAAATTGGACAGGCGTTGAAAGAGAATCGTCACGCGCATTAACGATCTTTATTTCGAGCAATTTTTTCGGCTTGGCTTTTTTTTATCGAATTTCACGAGTGGTTGAACGAAAGAGAATTTTTTATTGCTTCGTATCCAATCAAATGTATTCGGCCATTCACCAACGACAGTGAGCGCGCTGGCCAATACTTGGATCCGTCAATGCTATCGAATCGCACGATATATTAATTTGAACTTTTTTTTTTAAACAGCCCCGTAACACGGAACAGGAAGCCCAGTTGCTCGAGTGGATCGCAAATGTTCTCGGTGAAAAATTGCCGCCCGGTAATTACGAGGACATTCTCAAGGACGGTGTGGTTCTTTGCCAGCTGATAAACAAACTTGCTCCAGGATCCATCAAGAAGATCCAGATGAAGGGTACCAATTTCCAGCTGACGGAAAATGTGCAGAGGTATGGTGTATACGGAATGCATATCAACCTGCGCAGTTTTAGCTTTTTTTATATATGAAAGAATGAAGGTTAGGATAAAGAATAAAATAAGAATTTTATATTTTATGAAATTTATTATTTATTCGGATTATTTTATTAATAATAATAATCGAGTTTTATTTGCACAACTTGTTTTACAAGTTTTTTTACAAAAGGGATTATTTCATTATTTATTACAAATAATATGATAGAGAATCAAATAAGCTTTGTGTTATTAGGTTGGCAAGAATGTCTTTGCGTTTTATCACCAAAAATAAAATTAAAAAAGCAGTCTTGAAACTAACGATTAATTTTATTCTATGTATCCACCGATAAAATAAAAATAATTATTTTATTTTTAGTGATAAAACGCAAAAACTTTCTTGCCAACCTATATTTTAATCTCTATATATTTAATCTGATATTTTTATCTCATAATGTTTTCTTTTTCTAATTGTTATATAGTAGTCTTGTTTTATTCCTTGTATACCCTTTTTAAATGTGTTTATGTGAATGCTTTTTATTATCAATCAGATCGAGTTTTATTTGCACAACTTTTAACCGATTTTTTTACATAACAATGACCTTTCGCTTACATACTACTGCACTTATTTACTACGCCACGGATTATTGCACTTCGTACCATCTGACCTTTCTCTGTTTTTTTTCATTTATTCCTCCATTCCATCTCTTTCTCCTCCCTCTTCCTCCTTGTTTATCTTTCTGCAGACTTCCTCTATTTCCCTAAAATACTGACATATCCCTTTTTGTATTTCGCCGCCCAGAATGCATTTTATTATATTATTTATAATAAATATCCCTTCTAATTTACATCAATTATTTTACATGGGTTTTCTTGTATTTATCCTAGTTGCTAGTTTCTTAAATTGTCTGATGTGATCGCATAGTTCCTTTGCCGGTTGCATTTTCCGTTGTGCTGGTATTTTCCGGTCAATTTATAACCCCCTGCTAGTTTCCAATCATTGCTCCAGTTTATGTACTATTTCTTGGTTTAGTTTCCCTTAACTTTTTACATATTCTTTTTTTCGCGTCTTTCCTGACATTACCACATCTTATCCTCGCCCACGTTTCTTTCAATTCTCCACTAATCATCTTGTCCTCCCAATATTTTTCCACGTGTATACCTGTTTTCCTATGTTTATATCCCTTGCAGTATATTGACCCATCGATTTTGCTCCAATCGTTTTGAATTTCTTGTTCAATTTTAATTTTTATGCCTCTTTCTTTTTTTCTTTCCAGCTCCCGTACATTTCCATTCCATAGGGCTTGTCAAATTGCCCTCTTCTCTATGCTTTCCATTACTTCTTTTTTATTTTTCCCATTTTTATGGGTCACCACTAATAATTGCTTTTAATTCGTTCCGTAGGCATTTTTTTGGCCCCCATCTTTATGATTTCGAGTAGGTACCTTGCCATTTTCCATACTTCAACTTCCATTGCCCTTATTGTCATATATGTATTATATATATTCTTACCACTTATTTTTGTACTGTCAATAATATGATAAATAATCATATATGTTGAAAAAAATTTATCTGCAAAAAATTTCTTCTTTTTTTCTAGGAGTTATATAATCAAATTGAGCGGCGTAAATTATTTTTTTCCACAGTATATACATATACGTATGTATGTGTAGCCTAAACATCACTCACAGTGATCTTTTCAAATAACTCCTAGAAAAAGAGAACATTTTTTGCAGATTATTTTATTCGTTAGCGTATTCCACACGAAATACTGCACGTTGATGTTAATTTGAATAAAGTATATTAATGAAAATTCGTCGAGAGCAGACAGGAAACAGCGACGTCTGCAAATACTTTCGTCACCCGCTTTTTTGGATATTTATATTTGTGGAGACGTTAACTGTCAAAAAAAGTACATTAAAAAGATCAAATGATCTCCGAAATGCTACAGGAATATTCCTCGAATTTGCAGATTCCAAGCGGCGATCAAGAATTACGGACTGCCACAGGAGGACATTTTCCACACGGCGGATCTCTTTGAGAGGCGCAATATTCCTCAGGTTACTCTTTGCCTGTACGCCCTTGGAAGAATCGTGAGTATTTCTCTTTTTCATTGCAACGTTTTTCCGAAAAAAAATAATAATATTAATACGCAGTTTGTCAATTCTATAAACATAAAAAAAACCCTTGTCGGTGTCACGTTGATTTTATTAAAGTGCAAAAGTGACCGTTCTATCTCATGTACCGTCGATAACAGTGTTTTTCGAAATTACAACGTTTTCCATACCATTTTTTCTGGTTTTTAGCTTTTTTAGAAATTACAGCGTTTCTCAGACCATTTTTTTTTATTTTTTCGAAATTACAGCGTTTTTAGACCATTTTTTGTATTTTTTTCTAAATTACAGCGTTTTTCGGACAATTTTTTGTAGCTTTTAGCTTTTTTTGGAAATTACCGCGTTTTTCAGACGCCTTTTTTTCTTTTTCGTGTTCGCAGCTGAGGGCTAGTCGCTCATTTTACTATCGCAATATCATTTTTCGTTGCAGACGCAAAAACATCCCGAGTACAACGGACCGACACTGGGACCCAAAATGGCAGACAAGAACGAGAGAACGTTCACGGAGGATCAGCTGAGAGCGAGCGAGGGTCAACTCAATCTGCAAATGGGCTACAACAAGGACGCCAGACAATCCGGACACGGTGGCTTTGGAAACACACGACACATATGAACATAAACATACATATATTTATACATTTGTATATGTTTATGTACATATGAATGCTACCCATGTATATACGTCGGAAAAAAAACCCTCAATTTTCGTTCGATAATTCAAAAATTTATTTATTTACCATATTTTACGTTTCCTACAAAAACAACAAATGTACTCAAAAGAACAACACGCATACACACATAATTTTTTTTTAAGTCCGCCAGGGAAGAATCGAACTTGATTATTGTCAACTTGCGAGAATAAAAAAATTCCTATACTTTTATGTGTTCTTGAGTCTCTTAGCGGAGAATTCCTTCCCGAAAAATTGCAAGATCAATAAAATAAATTTTTAAAAATCAATGTACCGTTACTGCGAAGATCACACAGGAGAGACGTCATCCCGAAAAAATGTATGCACAATGAGGGAAACGTAATTTTTGTTATATTGATTGCGGTCGGTAAATATGGTGGAAAAAAAAACAATTTGAAAAATGTGAACCTCGCTGTGGCTGTAATGCCGATAATGTACGGAGGACCATCTAAAATGTGAGAGAAGTGCAGAGGCCAGTGGAGGCTTGCTATATAAATGTTCATTGAGGAGTTCATGATCGATGGTTACCAATTGATCTCAGATAATGGTTACCAATTATCTCAGTTTTATGCACTATTTTCTTGGAATGCAGGGTGGACAATTTCGAATGTTTTGAGGTAATAAAATCTGCTTTGATGTTTTGTACTTTATCAAACATTTTTTGGGTGCGATCATGATGATGAGCTGAGCTGTCACTTTTGATGAGGCTTGATAATCATTTGGATATATGGCATTTTTTTGTATTACTTTTGATATATTGCATGTTTTCCGATAATTTCGATATACAGTAGAACCTTGATTATCCGAACCAATTGAGACCGAGACTAGTTCGGATAATCAAAAGTACGGATATTCGAAACGTGGGTTTTTTGGGATGAGATCATAAACAACATCTTTTCACATAAAACCAGTACATACATATATATAAAATTTGACATACATATTAACGTTGAAATGTATATATATATATATATATATATATATATATATATATATATATATATATATATATATATGTGTGTGTGTGTGTGTGTGTGTGTGTTTTAAGCACCTGAAAATATCGAATGCCTTATTTATATTTATTTTTATAAAATCGTCCATTTTTAATCGACGAACGGCTGTAACGCGTTTTTGAGCGGCTAAGTCTCGCAGCCGTTTGAGAAGGAGAAGTTGCGTTGGGTTGCTCATTGTTGCTCACGGCGGTGGCAGCGAGCAACGATGTATCTTTCGCGCCAACGTTCGGATAATTGAGCGTTCGGATAAACTAGGTTCGGATGATCGAGGTTCAGATAATTGAGGTTCTACTGTATTGCATATTTTCGATGATACTTTCGATTTTTTGCATTTTATTTGCGAATACTGTTAATATATTACATTTTTTGATAACACTTTTGATATATTGCATTTATTTATAATACTTTTGATATGTTGCATTTTTTGCTAATACTTGTGTTGTATTGCATTGAAGGTTGTCGATTGGCAGCCGTCCGGTGCGCCGCCTCGTTGGAGCTATTGTCGTTTTTCTTCCGCAGGAGATTTTGCTCGACGGTCTTTAACAGAAGTCTAAAAAAAAGTAGAGAGAACATCAAAAAGGAAAAATATTAAAAAATGGACTCTTGCAAATTCTATTGACAACTGCATTTTTCGTGAAATGCCCAACTATTAATGAAGCCTTATTGGAGTTCTGTATATTTCATAGCATTAAAGGAAATTGGTCTGACAGTAAAAGTATGTATTATTTCGACGAAGAATCGTTATCTGGAACATTTCCAAAAATCCTTGAAATATGTACCGCTTGTTCTAATTAATCTTCAGTTTTATAGCAAAGCTTCTAAAACGAGATTCCGACGGTTATTTTGGTTGATTTTTTTCGTAGTCTCGACTTTGTCATTTGACTGAAAAATTCGACGATTCCGGGCGAGGTAATAGCCTATTTAAAAAGAAAAAAACTTTAAAGATGAACCCATTTGTAGTTTTTTCTACTTTTTACTTTTCAGTGAATTTTCCAGAAGATCATGTTTCCGAAGTCCGAACGTATGTTATAAGATGCGGTACGATTTCTGTTTGAGCCGATGCAGGTATTTTATTTTGCTCCATGTCATCACTGCGCTCCCATTTCCTGGTGTTCCGAATAGAATATCCTGTAAAATGGTTCGCAGCGTATGTGACTGCACCACTCAATCTGAAATTAATAAAATAATTAAATACCAAGTATTGCATTATTCTATAGATTTTATAACTGGCATGGTCCATGGCAATGGACTGCACTTCCAAAATCTCTTACCGGTATTGGATATGATTATCTTTATCATCTCGTAATTTCAATGATGTCGGTATATTCGCGAGACTGCATCGTATACTCTGAGAGGCTCCGATACCGACACGCACATCTGCATCGATCAATAAATGAATACCCAGTCGATTAGTACGAGTCATTAGTCCTCGGCAGTCCCTATTGAAACACGGCAGTTTCGTAAGACGCGGCGAGAAGTTGAGAGCGTGTTCCAAGGCACCATAGCCGGATTTTTGAATAGTTGTATGATTTGGTGACACCGTCACCAATGAGTTCTTCCGCTTGCACGACTGGGAACACTCTTCAATTACGTCCAGACTCGGTTCCGTTGTCATCGCTAAATTCACGAAGTTATAAACGCTGTCATATGCGCTTAATGTGAATGAAAGCGTTCTATTCTCCGTTTGAACTTTCGGTGTTGGTTCATACCTGTTGAGTATTCACAAAATATATCCGATTACAACTCATTTATGTTTAAAATATGGCGGTCTTTTTTCGTTGACGTATGGGATTTTTAAAACAACAATCAAAAGAGTCTAGTTATAAAAAAAAACTTGAGTGAGGAACGAAATCATGTTAATTGTTTTTTTTATTGGATAACTGTTATGTTAGATAGATCAGACCGGGGTTCAGTGTGCCGGGGGTAAGTTGTTCCAACAGGAATAGCACTGCGAAGTTATGGTCTAAAAATGGACCAAAAGTGGCTGCCAAAGCAGCGCAATGATATAATGCGTTGCGACGCTCCTCCCTCTTATCGCTATATCTTTCTTCGCAGTGCTATTCCTGTCGGAACAACCCAGGTAGCACAGTAGCATACATTACAGAGTGGGATTTCAGGCGTATACTCTACTGACAAATATTCATAGGATTGATTTTTTATCATGATACTGAAGTTTGCATCGTTGCAAACGCAACGAAATTTTTTTTGTTTATTCTCCATTTTTGTTGATCAACTGGTTGCTTTATGTGTTTGGTGAAGAAAAAACATGTATCCGCCATGTACGTCTCCTAGAAATCGCCCTTAAGCGGGGGTGAAAATCGAGAAAAATCGTATCTACCGACGTACACGTATCACACATTTTCTTTTTCGATATTCGCATTAGGGCGCTCTAGAAAGTAGCCTGGAAAAAGTTTGGATGATTTTCGAGATCCGGAAGCCACCCTTAAGCGAGGTTGAAAAATCGAAAAAAATCGAAAAAAAATCGTATCTCCCGACGTACAGGTATCACATTTTCTTTTTCGATATTCGCATTAGGGAGCTCTAGAAAGTAGCCTGGAAAAAGTTTGGGTGATTTTCGAGAACCGGAAGCCACCCTTAAGCGAGGTTGAAAAATCGAAAAAAATCGAAAAAAAATCGAAAAAAAATCGTATCTCCCGACGTACAAGTATCACACATTTTCTTTTTCGATATTCGCATTAGGGAGCTCTAGAAAGTAGCCTGGAAAAAGTTTGGGTGATTTTCGAGAACCGGAAGCCACCCTTAAGCGAGGTTGAAAAATCGAAAAAAATCGAAAAAAAATCGTATCTCCCGACGTACAGGTATCACACATTTTCTTTTTCGATATTCGCATTAGGGAGCTCTAGAAAGTAGCCTGGAAAAAGTTTGGGTGATTTTCGAGAACCGGAAGGCACCCTTAAGCGAGGTTGAAAAATCGAAAGAAATCGAAAAAAAAATCGTATCTCCCGACGTACAGGTATCACACATTTTCTTTTTCGATATTCGCATTAGTGAGCTCTAGGAAGTAGCCTGGAAAAAGTTTGGGTGATTTTCGAGAACCGGAAGCCACCCTTAAGCGAGGTTGAAAAATCGAAAAAAATCGTATCTCCCGACGTACAGGTATCACACATTTTCTTTTTCGATATTCGCATTAGGGAGCTCTAGAAAGTAGCCTGGAAAAAGTTTGGGTGATTTTCGAGAACCGGAAGCCACCCTTAAGCGAGGTTGAAAAATCGAAACAAATCGAAAAAAAATCGTATCTCCCGACGTACAGGTATCACACATTTTCTTTTTCGATATTCGCATTAGGGAGCTCTAGAAAGTAGCCTGGAAAAAGTTTGGGTGATTTTCGAGAACCGGAAGCCATCCTTAAGCGAGGTTGAAAAATCGAAAAAAATCGTATCTCCCGACGTACAGGTATCGCACATTTTCTTTTTCGATATTCGCATTAGGGAACTCTAGAAAGTAGCCTGGAAAAAGTTTGGGTGATTTTCGAGAACCGGAAGGCACCATTAAGCGAGGTTGAAAAATCGAAAAAAATCGAACAAAAAGTCGTATCTCCCGACATACAGGTATCACACATTTTCTTTTTCGATATTCGCATTAGGAAGCTCTAGAAAGTAGCCTGGAAAAAGTTCGGGTGATTTTCGAGAACCGGAAGCCACCCTTAAGCGAGGTTGAAAAATCGAAAAAAATCGAAAAAAAATCGTATCTCCCGACGTACAGGTATCACACATTTTCTTTTTCGATATTCGCATTAGGGAGCTCTAGAAAGTAGCCTGGAAAAAGTTTGGGTGATTTTCGAGAACCGGAAGCCACCCTTAAGCGAGGTTGAAAAATCGAAAAAAATCGAAAAAAAATCGTATCTCCCGACGTACAGTTATCACACATTTTCTTTTTTCGATTTTTTTCGATTTTTCAACCTCTCTTAAGGGTGGCTTCCAGTTCTCGAAAATCACCCAAATTTTTTCCAGGCTACTTTCTAGAGCTCCCTAATGCGAATATCGAAAAAGAAAATGTGTGATACCTGTACATCGGGAGATACGATTTTTTTTCGTTTTTCGATTTTTCAACCTCGCTTAAGGGTGGCTTCCGGTTCTCGAAAATCACCCAAACTTTTTCCAGGCTACTTTCTAGAGCTCCCTAATGCGAATATCGAAAAAGAAAATGTGTGATACTTGTACGTCGGGAGATACGATTTTTTTCGATTTTTTTCGATTTTTCAACCTCGATTAAGGGTGCCTTCCGGTTCTCGAAAATCGCCCAAACTTTTTCCAGGCTACTTTCTAGAGCTCCCTAATGCGCATATCGAAAAAGAAAATGTGTGATACCTGTACGTCGGGAGATACGATTTTTTTCGATTTTTCAACCTCGCTTAAGGGTGGCTTCCGGTTCTCGAAAATCACCCAAACTTTTTCCAGGCTACTTTCTAGAGCTCCCTAATGCGAATATCGAAAAAGAAAATGTGTGATACCTGTACGTCGGTAGATACGATTTTTTTTCGATTTTTTTCGATTTTTCACTCTCGCTTAAGGGTGGCTTCCGGTTCTCGAAAATCACCCAAACTTTTTCCAGGCTACTTTCTAGAGCTCCCTAATGCGAATATCGAAAAAGAAAATGTGTGATACTTGTACGTCGGGAGATACGATTTTTTTTCGATTTTTTTTAGATTTTTCAACCTCGCTTAAGGGTGGCTTCCGGTTCTCGAAAATCACCCAAACTTTTTCCAGGCTACTTTCTAGAGCTCCCTAATGCGAATATCGAAAAAGAAAATGTGTCATACCTGTACGTCGGGAGATACGACTTTTTGGGATTTTTTTCGATTTTTCAACCTCGCTTAAGGGTGCCTTCCGGTTCTCGAAAATCACCCAAACTTTTTCCAGGCTACTTTCTAGAGTTCCCTAATGCGAATATCGAAAAAGAAAATGTGTGATACCTGTACGTCGGGAGATACGATTTTTTTTCGATTTTTTTTCGATTTTTCAACCTCGCTTAAGGGTGGCTTCCGGTTCTCGAAAATCACCCAAACTTTTTCCAGGCTACTTTCTAGAGCTCCCTAATGCGAATATCGAAAAAGAAAATGTGTGATACCTGTACGTCGGGAGATACGATTTTTTTTCGATTTTTCAACCTCGCTTAAGGGTGGCTTCCGGATCTCGAAAATCATCCAAACTTTTTCCAGGCTACTTTCTAGAGCTCCCTAATGCGAATATCGAAAAAGAAAATGTGTGATACTTGTACGTCGGTAGATACGATTTTTCTCGATTTTCACCCCCGCTTAAGGGCGATTTCTGGGAGACGTACATGGCGGATACATGTTTTTTCTTCACCAAACACATAAAGCAACCAGTTGATCATCAAAAATGGAGAATAAAAAAAAAATTTCGTTGCGTTTGCAACGATGCAAACTTCAGTATCATTTTTTATCGAGATTTGCAACCAAGTTCAAAAAAAGGACCTCCACAATAATAATACAAATAATTACAAATCCATATTGTTGCGCATGAAAAAATTTAACATTCTGTAGAAGTCTTCAACAAGGTAATCTTATGGTTTCACAGTTTTCATTGCAGGACAGAAATATATAATTTGCATAAATAATTAAGTTAAAATTTCAATCTTATCATTATTAAATTCCTCTTGCATAAACCAAGCCTAGCGTGGAACAATTTGTTCTGCTCGGCACGTTCGGACAGAAAAATCCCGAAAAAAAGATTTTTCCCAAAAATTCATTTCGGCCTGAGTATCTTGAATATCGTGTCAATTCTGAACGGAGCGGGGGGGGGGGGCATTATCTTAACAAACTGTTTCAAAAATATTCTTCGTTCAAAAAATCAGACTTTTTTCGTCCGACAAAATAATTTTTTTATTTCCGGAATATTTTGAAATTTCTTCGATTTTTTCGAACTCTCTATTTCAATAACCGTTTAATGCTTTAAAAATGTTGTATATATGAAGCTGATTGTTCTTACAAAAATGCGTGCAAAAGTGAAATAAAAAGTATCGAAAACGTACACTTGGGTTTAATTTTGTTGCATTCTTCACTTGTGAACTGCACCTCGAATAATTGTTCATTATTCTCGTAATCCAGGACCGTCTCGACGGAACCTTCGGAAGTTGTCGTTTCGTTGGTCATGGAGTCGTCGGACTCCGGAGATGATTGTTCTGTCGGCGAGGGAACAATGACACCCGTTTCTGATCGTGCAAGAGTGAGGATATTGCGACGATTTTGGACCACACTATTATATACGTGGTGAGCATTCCACTTTGAATTCAAATCTTTGCTGATTTCTTCCCAAACGCCGGAAGCATATTCCGGCAGTTTCGAGGGTCGAAAATAATGCATACATTTTTTCAAACTTCGCACAGCTTCTTCCACTGTTACAACCGCCTTCCGTGGCATTCTGAATTAAATAGTTAAATTCGCGACGACAAAAAAAACAATTACGATACGTTTTAAAAACATATCCGCACCGATTAAATATAGACGAAACACGCAAAAAACATCAAAACCATAAGTACTAAAAAAATAAGTAAAAAATGATAAATATAAATAAGACAGTCAATAATGAAAACGAAACGTAACACCAACGAAATTACTAGAATGAACGGACAAAAAATTGAAGAAAGTCCAAGACGTCGTTACGTTCACGCTATCAGACCGTAGACGAGACTGAGCTCGCGCCGCGACTCTGCCACAGCACAAAGACACTCGGCGATGGAGTTGCCCTAGCGGACCATACAATGTATCGTCGACAAAGTTTCTTGCATTCTTTTTATATAATATTCGTTTGTTTTATAAAACTTTCAATGCATAGGGACAAAGTACAGATATATAAACATTGAAATGGATAAATCATAGCAATAAATTGGAACAGTATAGCATTAATTTTTATTTTCGTTTTCTGTCCTTCACCTACAACGTCTTCTTCATGTTCAAAACATCTTGTACATACATTTATGTTTGGTTGTTATAATTTGTTAAGGTATTTCATTGGATAAAGTTCCGACCCGTCATCAATTGATTATATTATTTTGTTTTGAATTCATTACATTACACTAATCACAGAAATTAAGGGATGAAAAAATTACAAATTTTTGGGTCATTTTCAACAGGATGTAACTCGGAAGAAAATGGTCGCACAGCAAAAAAAAAGCAAATTGTAGCTCCAAGTGTCTACTTTTCGAATCTGGCAATGAATTTTTTTTATCATGGACGGTTTCAGAGTAATCGTAAGACAACTACCGAAAAAAAAAAAATTCCAAATTTTTGCTTCTCTTCAAAAAGGTCTACGGGCTTCAAACATTTTTTTTAAATTCCATTGCAAAGCTCTTTTAGGAAATATAATGTCCTTTAATTTGGCGTCCTCAAAAAGTGTGTACGATGATTTGCTGCGGAGATATCGTCGATCAAAGCGAAAAAGTCCTTTTTAACTTTGACAATACATAACTCGGGAAATAATTATCGTACAGGGAATCAAAGTAGGGTTTTGAAAATTGCAAAACATTCCCTATAAGACTCTAACAGTGGCTTCCGACGAATTTTTTTTTTCGAAGCGATACTTTCGACTGAAAAAACGATCAAAATTCGCCTATTTAAGGATATTTGAATAACTTGGTATAACTTTGGATATCATCGATGAACGAAGGATATCGTCGGTAATTTTTCTACCTTAAAGTGTCCCGGAAAAAGCCTGAAAATTTCACAGCGCTGCGATTTTTTTTTCTTGGTGCCCCGAAGCTTCAAATTGATCATTTTCGCCAAAAATCAGCATTTTGAGCAATTTTTCGATTTTTATTAATTTTTACAATAAAATTTTTTTGTGATAATCCGTATTCTTTCGAACAAAAAGATTAATTATTGAAAAAATCAGAATTTTTTTTATTTATTTTTTTTGAAAAAATTGTTTGCGACATTTTTTTTCTCAGCGTCTACACAACGCTTCATTATTATAAAAAAAAAATTCACTTGATTTTTTTTACCGCTGTCTTACGGTGGAACTGACGAACCACCGGGTCTCATTCCTCCTAAAGAACCACATACACACACGCGTGGAAGAAGCGTAAATCCGACCGCGCAACCTCCACGTGGTACGCTTTGGGTAATGCTAATGCCGGCGGTAAAAGACAGTGGTAAAAAAAAATCAAGTGAATTTTTTTATATAATAACGAAGCATTGTGAAGACGCTGAGAAAAAAAAATCGAAAAATTTTTTCGAAAAAAAAAAAATCCAGATTCTTTCAATAATTAATCTTTTAGTTCAAAAGAATAAGGATTATCACCGAAAGAAAATGTTTCATTGGAAAAATGAATAAGAATCGAAAAATTGCTAAAAATGGTCAATTTTGGCGAAAATGATAAACTTGAAACTTCGGGGCACTAAGAAAAAAAAATCGCAGCGCCTTGAAATTTTCAGGGTTATTCCGGGACACTTTAAGGTTGAAAAAATACCGACGATACCCTTCGTTCATCCGTTATATCCAAAGTTATACCAAGTTATTCAAATATCCTTAAATAGGCGAATTTTGATCGTTTCTTCAATTAAAAGTATCGCTTCGAAAAAAAAAATTTCATCAAAAGCCACTGTTAGAGTCTTATAGGGAATGTTTTGCATCTTTCAAAACCCTACTTTGATTCCCTGTAGATTCATCATTTCCCGAGTTATTGATTGTTAAAGTTAAAAAAGACTTTTTTGCTTTGATCGACGATATCTTCGCAGCGAATCATCGTACACACTTTTTGAGGACGTCAAATTAAAGGGCATTCAATTTCCTAAAAGAGCTTTGCGGTGGAATTTAAAAAAAAAATTTGAAGCCCGTAGACCTTTTTGAAGAGAAGCAAAAATTTTGAAATTTTTTTTTCGTTTTTTGTCTTAGGTTTACTCCGAAAACGTCCATGATAAAAAAATGTTATGGCCAGATCCGAAAACTAGAGACTTGGAGCTACAATTTCCTTTTTTCGCTGTGCGACCATTTTCTTCCGAGTTACAACCTGTTAACGAGGAAAGGATTTTATCAACTTTGTAGCGAAAAAAATCGACTAGAGTAATTCTACGAGATTTACTTTTTTTAACTACCAGCCTTTTGGTTCAACGATTATCTAGTCATCCTTTTCTCAAATCTATTACACATGCCGTTGTTGATAAAGTTAATAAACGTGGCGCTGAGAGATAACCAAAAATGTAGTATTTAAATCTGAAAAATGTTACAAGACACAGTTCGCGGCAATGCCTGACTGCAAAGACGCTTCGTCAATAATTACACGAAACTTTTAGGTACGTTGAGAAAACCTCGAAATGGGTTAGCAGAGTTTCTTTTTCCTCGTGGTTTTTCGCTCACAGACTGGCAAATAGCCCCCGCGAGCAATCAGGTGGACGAAGTTTTCCAAATCAATTGGCCGGACTGGCTTCGTTACGGGTGTGAACTCGTCCCGACAGTATCAGCGAGTGGCGTTAAAGATAAGACGTTCGATGCAGCAGTGGAGCGACATTGACAACGTTTTGTTATCAAAGGTACCATCCTTCCTTTTTGATTAAACAAATAGCAAAAAGAATCGGTGTTTTTGAAAAATAATGAAGTATAATGAACAATCATAGAAATTGAAGCGAAATGTTTTCGACTTTTGCAGAGTTGGCTGGGAACACCGAAAATGGAAGCGGATCTACCGGTACAAGACATACTGAGAACCCTCTCGGAGAAGCAAGCCCCGGTGGTCGTGATCGAGTATGAAACATAGGTACAGCAAATAAAAACGGGACCCATGTTACCCGACCTTCTCGCTTTCAACTTTTGCATGCAATCACGCAATTGTACCAATATTTCGACTTTTTTAAGAACGGGTCATGTCCGGCGACAGCGTTGATTTTTTGCACGGTCTGTTCTTCGGACAGAGGAAAATCGCCAAACACGAAATACGAAATACCGACAAGTCTCTTCGTTGATTCAGAAAACTGAAGTATATTTATCTTTATTTCATGTCCAAAGTGTTTGTATCAAAAAAGAAGAAATACATCGATTACAGGAAATATATCACGAGAAAGTATTTAGAATTAGAAAAAAGAGAAGAAAACGAATTGCCACCTTTATCAAATCAAATAAGGGCAACTTTCGTTTTTCTTTTCTCTTAAAGTAAATACAATTCAGAGACATTGCAAATTTACAATTGAATCTCTCGTGCTAGTCGGTGTTGAATCACATCTATCTTGGTCGATTGTCGATATCTATCTTGGTCTATACTGGACCGACAATCGGATCAATCGTGTTTATATCGGACACCCCGGATTCCCCGGTTGTCACACAAGTTGGCCAGATTTCTTTTTTTACATTTACATTTTTACATTTTTGTTTCTACCAGTTCGCCGCTCTCTTATCACAAGGATACAACGACAGGATTGATTTCATCGATACCATTTATTGAGGTGTCCTACGGATACTTGGCGACTACATATCTTCTTCCTTTTCAAAAGTTCAAAGTTTTTTCTTTTTAATATTCGGCCTTAAATCCGATAGGTCTTGAGACACAACAAACTCAACCGAGGATGATTCTCCGAGTTCTAGTCGAAAAAATTGTTCAAATAATATATTTAAAAATTCTGAAAAAACTGTTAAAATATATTTTTTTAAATTGTTAAAATATTTTTTTTTAATTCGGAATTTTTTTTTAATTCTGAAAAAATCGTTATGAATGTTTTTTAAAAAAATCCGAAAAAATGGTAGTTAATTAAACATGGAAAAGCGAACAAATTTTCTTTCTTGATAGATTGTCCTGGACCCCATAATTACCTAATAAAGCCCTTCCACTCATCAGAGTCCCGACTAAAAATCGTAAAAAAGAAATTCAACAGAAAATCTGAAATAATTCTGGTTACTCCAGTGTGAACCTATGCAACTATTTACCCTCTTGACCTCGGAAACCCCATAGTTATTGGACTACGCCTATTTTTCAAAAACATGTCTTATTTATGTGTGCCACATGCTAGAAAATCTCGACGCGGCCTCTTGTTACGTCGGTAGCGCAGATCTCGCAGTTTTTAGCTACGAGTCCCTACCGACGGGTAGCGAAGCACTCTCGAATTCGGTCTCGATGCTTCGCACTGGGACGAAGAGTCGAAGCCGAAAAGACTGCGATCGCTGAGCGAGCACGCGCGCGTGTGTGTGTGTGTGTTTGCTACGCCGGCCGCGTGCAAAAAGAACGAATACATTCTCTCACGCCGTTCGGTCGTACGCAACACCTTACATCTAGGTGTGTATCACACAACACACACAACTATGCGTAGCGACCATGGTACGCTTTATTGGAAGCATGCGCTCGCTCGGCAGGAAAGCGTCTAACTTTGTTGCATTTTACATTGTATATGCAAATGCCATCAAATCTTTTTTTTTCGACGACGGCACCACCAAGACTCGTCTTGTGGAAGGGTACCGGCATTTTCCCATGCTTTTTTAATTCATTTAAACATATAAGCTCGAGGACTTGTTGGCATCTCGATGTCGCTAATCGTCGACGAATTCGATCTCTGCCAAAATCTCGAGTCACGACCGAGATCGCTAGAGACTCACTCTACAAAAGAGTAGTTAAATTTTACAATGCTCTTTGTTTAAACAATTGCGTTCGGTATTTTTTTCTCTGCCATGGCTTATCTTCGGCATGTTGCCTGCGGCCGACCAAATTCGCGAGCGAACGAGATCGACCGAGTCTCACTCTGCGAAAGAGTAGTAAAATTTTATCATTATTGCAAAAAAAAACACGTTTAGTATTTTTTTTCTCTGCCGGAATTTATCTTCGGCAGGATTTTCCAAGGATCGAATTTTCTAGCAATGACGATCGGAGGAGTCTCGCTCTACAGAAGAGCGGTAAAATTTTACTGTCGTGAATTGTTTAGAGGTCACCGGTGTAAAATTTTCGAAAAAAACGTTTTGTTGGAAGCACTTTAAAAAAATCCTTGGAACCTTCAAAAATGTTACAATGCTCTTTGTATAAACAATTGCGGTCGCCATTTCTTTCTCTGCCATGGCTTATCTTCGGCAGGTTGTCTGCGGCCGACCAAATTCGCGAGCGAACGAGATTGACCGGGTCTCACTCTGCGAAAGAGTGGTAAATTTTATATTTATTGCAAAAAAAATACGTTTAGCATTTTTTCTCGTTGCCAGGATTTATCTTTGGCAGGTATCTCCAGGAATCGAATTTTCTAGCTATGACGATCGAGGGAGTCTCGCTCCTCGGGGGGCGGGGGCGATATATGGAATGTGTGGGCGGGATAAAATGTGGTAGTGTCGAAAAAAGGTTCGCAGACACCAAATGTAAAATATGAAGAAAAAGAAAGAATGTTCAAGGCGTATCCACGAGCGTACGGAATTGAAGGCAAACGTAAGCAGGGATTGAAAAACTGGAACATACCCTTTGATAAACACAAAGGGTCTTATCGACCAGAAAATCGAAGTGCGTCTGGAAATGCGAACATCAAAAGAGCCAACTATATTGGGCACTTCGAGAAATTAGAGATCTAAGTTTGATACAAACAAGACTGGTGTGCAGGAAAGGGCTCTTATGTGAATCCTCTTAAGAGGTGTTCGGAATACAGCCGAACAGCCGGTTCTAATGCAACTGCCTGCCAATCGACGACCTTCAATGCAATACAACACAAGTATTAGCAAAAAATGCAATATATCAAAAGTGTTATCAAATAATGTAATATATTAACAGTATTCGCAAATAAAATGCAAAAAATCGAAAGTATCATCGAAAATATGCAATACAGTAGAACCTCGATTATCTGAACCTCGATCATCCGAACCTAGTTTATTCGAACGCTCAATTATCCGAACGTTGGCGCGAAAGATACATCATTGCTCGCTGCCACCGCCGTGAGCAACAATGAGCAACGCAACGCAACTTCTCCTTCTCAAACGGCTGCGAGACTTAGCCGCTCAAAAACGCGTTACAGCCGTTCGTCGATTAAAAATGGACGATTTTATAAAAATAAATATAAATAAGGCATTCGATTTTTTTCAGGTGCTTAAAACACACACACACACACACACATATATATATATATACATTTCAACGTTAATATGTATGTCAAATTTTATATATATGTATGTACTGGTTTTATGTGAAAAGGTGTTGTTTATGATCTCGTCCCAAAAAACCCACGTTTCGAATATCCGTACTTTTGATTATCCGAACTAGTCTCGGTCTCAATTGGTTCGGATAATCGAGGTTCTACTGTATATCGAAATTATCGGAAAACATGCAATATATCAAAAGTATTACAAAAAAATGCCATATATCCAAATGATTATCAAGCCTCATCAAAAGTGACAGCTCAGCTCATCATCATGATCGCACCCAAAAAATGTTTGATAAAGTACAAAACATCAAAGCAGATTTTATTACCTCAAAACATTCGAAATTGTCCACCCTGCATTCCAAGAAAATAGTGCATAAAACTGAGATAATTGGTAACCATTATCTGAGATCAATTGGTAACCATCGATCATGAACTCCTCAATGAACATTTATATAGCAAGCCTCCACTGGCCTCTGCACTTCTCTCACATTTTAGATGGTCCTCCGTACATTATCGGCATTACAGCCACAGCGAGGTTCACATTTTTCAAATTGTTTTTTTTTCCACCATATTTACCGACCGCAATCAATATAACAAAAATTACGTTTCCCTCATTGTGCATACAGTTTTTCGGGATGACGTCTCTCCTGTGTGATCTTCGCAGTAACGGTACATTGATTTTTAAAAATTTATTTTATTGATCTTGCAATTTTTCGGGAAGGAATTCTCCGCTAAGAGACTCAAGAACACATAAAAGTATAGGAATTTTTTTATTCTCGCAAGTTGACAATAATCAAGTTCGATTCTTCCCTGGCGGACTTAAAAAAAAAATTATGTGTGTATGCGTGTTGTTCTTTTGAGTACATTTGTTGTTTTTGTAGGAAACGTAAAATATGGTAAATAAATAAATTTTTGAATTATCGAACGAAAATTGAGGGTTTTTTTCCGACGTATATACATGTGTAGCATTCATATGTACATAAACATATACAAATGTATAAATATATGTATGTTTATGTTTATATGCGTCGTGTGTTTCCAAAGCCACCGTGTCCGGATTGTCTGGCGTCCTTGTTGTAGCCCATTTGCAGATTGAGTTGACCCTCGCTCGCTCTCAGCTGATCCTCCGTGAACGTTCTCTCGTTCTTGTCTGCCATTTTGGGTCCCAGTGTCGGTCCGTTGAACTCGGGATGTTTTTGCGTCTGCAACGAAAAATGATATTGCGATAGTAAAATGAGCGACTAGCCCTCAGCTGCGAACACGAAAAAGAAAAAAAGGCGTCTGAAAAACGCGGTAATTTCCAAAAAAAGCTAAAAGCTACAAAAAATGGTCCGAAAAACGCTGTAATTTAGAAAAAAATACATAAAATGGCGTAAAAACGCTGTAATTTCGAAAAAATTAAAAAAAAATGGTCTGAGAAACGCTGTAATTTCTAAAAAAGCTAAAAACCAGAAAAAATGGTATGGAAAACGTTGTAATTTCGAAAAACACTGTTATCGACGGTACATGAGATAGAACGGTCACTTTTGCACTTTAATAAAATCAACGTGACACCGACAAGAGTTTTTTTATGTTTATAGAATTGACAAACTGCGTATTATTATTATTTTTTTTTCGGAAAAACGTTGCAATGAAAAAGAGAAATACTCACGATTCTTCCAAGGGCGTACAGGCAAAGAGTAACCTGAGGAATATTGCGCCTCTCAAAGAGATCCGCCGTGTGGAAAATGTCCTCCTGTGGCAGTCCGTAATTCTTGATCACCGCTTGGAATCTGCAAATTCGAGGAATATTCCTGTAGCATTTCAGAGATCATTCGATCTTTTTAATGTACTTTTTTTGACAGTTAACGTCTCCACAAATATAAATATCCAAAAAAGCGGGTGACGAAAGTATTTGCACACGTCGCTTTTTCCTGTCTGCTCTTGACGAATTTTCATTAATATACTTTATTTAAATTAACATCAACGTGCAGTATTTCGTGTGGAATACGCTAACGAATAAAATAATCTGCAAAAAATGTTCTCTTTTTCTAGGAGTTATTTGAAAAGATCACTGTGAGTGATGTTTAGGCTACACATACATACGTATATGTATATACTGTGGAAAAAAAATATTTACGCCGTTCAATTTGATTATATAACTCCTAGAAAAAAGAAGACATTTTTTGCAGATAAATTTTTTTCAACATATATGATTATTTATCATATTATTGACAGTACAAAAATAAGTGGTAAGAATATATATAATACATATATGACAATAAGGGCAATGGAAGTTGAAGTATGGAAAATGGCAAGGTACCTACTCGAAATCATAAAGATGGGGGCCAAAAAAATGCCTACGGAACGAATTAAAAGCAATTATTAGAGGTGACCCATAAAAATGGGAAAAATAAAAAAGAAGTAATGGAAAGCATAGAGAAGAGGGCAATTTGACAAGCCCTATGGAATGGAAATGTACGGGAGCTGGAAAGAAAAAAAGAAAAAGGCATAAAAATTAAAATTGAACAAGAAATTCAAAACGATTGGAGCAAAATCGATGGGTCAATATACTGCAAGGGATATAAACATAGGAAAACAGGTATACGCGTGGAAAAATATTGGGAGGACAAGATGATTAGTGGAGAATTGAAAGAAACGTGGGCGAGGATAAGATGTGGTAATGTCAGGAAAGACGCGAAAAAAAGAATATGTAAAAAGTTAAGGGAAACTAAACCAAGAAATAGTACATAAACTGGAGCAATGATTGGAAACTAGCAGGGGGTTATAAATTGACCGGAAAATACCAGCACAACGGAAAATGCAACCGGCAAAGGAACTATGCGATCACATCAGACAATTTAAGAAACTAGCAACTAGGATAAATACAAGAAAACCCATGTAAAATAATTGATGTAAATTAGAAGGGATATTTATTATAAATAATATAATAAAATGCATTCTGGGCGGCGAAATACAAAAAGGGATATGTCAGTATTTTAGGGAAATAGAGGAAGTCTGCAGAAAGATAAACAAGGAGGAAGAGGGAGGAGAAAGAGATGGAATGGAGGAATAAATGAAAAAAACAGAGAAAGGTCAGATGGAATGGAGGAATAAATGAAAAAAACAGAGAAAGGTCAGATGGTAGGAAGTGCAATAATCCGTGGCGTAGTAAATAAGTGCAGTAGTATGTAAGCGAAAGGTCATTGTTATGTAAAAAAATCGGTTAAAAGTTGTGCAAATAAAACTCGATCTGATTGATAATAAAAAGCATTCACATAAACACATTTAAAAAGGGTATACAAGGAATAAAACAAGACTACTATATAACAATTAGAAAAAGAAAACATTATGAGATAAAAATATCAGATTAAATATATAGAGATTAAAATATAGGTTGGCAAGAAAGTTTTTGCGTTTTATCACTAAAAATAAAATAATTATTTTTATTTTATCGGTGGATACATAGAATAAAATTAATCGTTAGTTTCAAGACTGCGTTTTTAATTTTATTTTTGGTGATAAAACGCAAAGACATTCTTGCCAACCTAATAACACAAAGCTTATTTGATTCTCTATCATATTATTTGTAATAAATAATGAAATAATCCCTTTTGTAAAAAAACTTGTAAAACAAGTTGTGCAAATAAAACTCGATTATTATTATTAATAAAATAATCCGAATAAATAATAAATTTCATAAAATATAAAATTCTTATTTTATTCTTTATCCTAACCTTCATTCTTTCATATATAAAAAAAAGCTAAAACTGCGCAGGTTGATATGCATTCCGTATACACCATACCTCTGCACATTTTCCGTCAGCTGGAAATTGGTACCCTTCATCTGGATCTTCTTGATGGATCCTGGAGCAAGTTTGTTTATCAGCTGGCAAAGAACCACACCGTCCTTGAGAATGTCCTCGTAATTACCGGGCGACAATTTTTCACCGAGAACATTTGCGATCCACTCGAGCAACTGGGCTTCCTGTTCCTTGTTACGGGGCTGTTTTAAAAAAAAAGTTCAAATTAATATATCGTGCGATTCGATAGCATTGACGGATCCAAGTATTGGCCAGCGCGCTCACTGTCGTTGGTGAATGGCCGAATACATTTGATTGGATACGAAGCAATAAAAAATTCTCTTTCGTTCAACCACTCGTGAAATTCGATAAAAAAAGCCAAGCCGAAAAAATTGCTCGAAATAAAGATCGTTAATGCGCGTGACGATTCTCTTTCAACGCCTGTCCAATTTCTCCATAGGTTCGATATATAGTCTCGTATCCGTAATCCACTATCATCCAGCGAAATGTTAGATACAGGACTCGTATGCCCGCCACATACGCCTGTGCGTACGAAAATGGAACCGAGAATCGGGATTTCGAAAAATAATCGCGTGTCGAAAATAAATAATGCCTGTCAGATTCTCAAGCTTGAACAAATTCGCGCAGCTGACGTTAATATGAGTCTTGCTGTTTCGATAACACAGGCGAAGAAAGTTGGATCGGATGCATCCAAGAAAACATACCTATATTTATTTCAGTCTGCATTCTCGAAATGTTGAAAAAATAATTAGGCCCTGCTGAAAACCTTTTTTCCTTAAGGGGAGGTACCTGAGTAAACGGCAAGAAAAACCGGTGAACTTCGAGAATTTTTATCTCAAAAACTAATGTTTCTAATGGATCCGGGTTTTTTTTATTGAAAAATATGTACATTGAGGTATGTTTAAGAATTTTTTAAAATAAATTCGTTGACTGGAAACGATTCAAATGCGACTAACTGGAAACATAGTTTTTAAAGTTGGTGCCAGATGTATCTCGAAAACAGCTTGTCCGATTTTGTCCAAATTTGGATACAATATTCTTCGATAGTTTTTCTCGGTTGCCGGGTAGGGGTTTTTCATTTGATTGAACCATTGCTTTTAATGCAATGTGTATGCAATCCAAAATTGTCGGAAATTGCAAACGAAAAACAAATGTTAAATTAAAACGGTCGCAATTCCGTCAAAAATGAAAATGTCAAAAAAATCCTATTCAGCCTATATACGTATCACCCCTCATTGTCGAATCTGCCAGTATTTGCCAGATTCTGGCTATCCAGACTATGAGTATCACAAAACTATGTTTCTTATATCGGGACGTAGCAGAAGCTTGAACAATTTTCGTCCAATCGATTTGAAATTTTAACTGAAGCTTCTTAGATTGCTTTAACAGTCAAGGACAAGCACTTTTTTCGATTAACCGAAAATTGTAAAAATTATATCACCTTTTATACCGTACCCCTAAAAATGAAAGAAACAGAAAATTTCTTCACTTTTAAACGTGTTTTTTAAAAGGCTGTATCAATGTTAAAGTTAGTCGTATCAAGATGAAAAAAAAAACAATTTGAAGCTTCAAGTTTGTAGTTTGAGATCTTTTGGCAAAATAATTTTGTGAGCTACGGTTATCGAGCAATCATAAAAACACTTCACCCTCTGCGAGTTGGGCTCAGGTGTTCTCAGTACCTTTACACCCTTGAAATCCCCAAAGCCGTTGAGTATGATAGCATGCACGTACCTTGACTTCCGGTGTTTTCTCCTCGCCGTTCTCCTTCGGCTTCTCGCTGTCGCGATTTCCCTGATCTTCTTCTCCTTGTAATCGGCCGCAATGGTTTTCTCGTCGATTCTTTCTGCGTCGGCCATCGTTGTCGGGATTTTTCGTCGGTGATGTGCCGGCGTCCTGACGCGTCGTCCTCGACCACCGGGCTCGTATTGTCATTCTCAGAAAAATAAATGCACCAAAAAGCAACGAAAAAATAAGCTCCACTCTATGACACACTACTACACATTGCATGTAATTTATTTCTAACGACTGTGCGAGGTTAGAGCGCCTACTTCCGACCTGTCAAAAATCGAATTGTTTTGGAAGGAGGCGAGGCGAGGCATTTTAGACACTTTAGGCAAGTTTTCATATTCTCTGCTTGCGAATGATGAGCAGCAGGGTGCGCCCCATGCGTGACACGGCCCTGCGGTTGGTTGCGTTTTTGGAAAAATCCTTACATTTCATAAAATATGAACTCTCAAACGATTTTATAGAACTCTCAAACCCTCTCTAACGATTCTCTATTATTTGTGCTACATTTTAGGCACTTTAGGCATGTTTTCATATTCTCTGCGCTTGCGAACGATGAGCAGGGTGCGCCCCATGCGTCACACGGCCCTGCGGTTGGTTGCGTTTTTGGAAAAATTCTTATATTTCGTAAAATATGAACTCTAGAATGATTTTTTTTAACTCTCAAACCCTCTCAAACGATTCTCAAGCGATTAAAAAAAAAATGTGATAGGTCGTTTTTTACGGAATTAAAAAAATCTTTTTTTTTGGAAAAAAGTTTTTTTTTGGAAAAACTATTAACTCTCAAACGATTTTTCTTTTCTCTCAAACTCTCTCAAACGATTCTCAAACGATTAACATTAATTAGAATTGTTTATGACCATATAAAAAAATCTGGGGGCTAACTTCACGCGAAAATTTAAATTGGTTTTTTTGGAAAAACTATTAACTCTCAAACGATTTTTCTTTTCTCTCAAACTCTCTCAAACGATTCTCAAACGTTTAACATTAATTAGAATTATTTATGATCATATCGGGGGGCCAACTTCACGGAGGTTGGAAAGTGTCATCGTTAGTGAGGCAAAAACGTAGTTCCTCATTTATCCACTGGAAGCGCTGGCAAGTAGAACTAGTCTTGTAGATATAGATATACAGCAATGGAAAAATACTCTGCTGACAGCCAGTACATGTGTTCACAACGTTTCTAGAAATATAAACTACCTGAAACGCTCCGGTAGAACAGCATAGTGTGGACCCGGCCTTATCCATCGCTATATTTTATTATATTCGATTGAGGATACGCCAGTTCGCCTACCAACAAAACCAATAACGGCAAAAATAATTTTTTGTAACAAAACAACCTCGCCGAACTGACAAATCAATAAAAACGATGCCTTTTAAACTTACACAATGCGTTAATTTTTTTGTTATTCCTCTTCCATTATATTTATTTTCAGATTCTTATTGACATTGTTAAAAAAGAAAAAAAATAAAAGTTATAGAAACAAATAAGGAATTCAATCTACTAAAATTAAACATTAATTATGAGGGAAAAAATGTAGGGCGCACAAATTTGTTCATACCCCATCTACTCAAATCGCGAAAGACAAAATAAAAATATTACAGAAGTTGGAACATACGAGAAATACAGTCTACTGGAATAATAATTCTCATTCTGCCCGGGGGTTCAGCAGTGAAAAATACTCAATCATTTTTCATTTATATCACTCTACAAATAATATTGGGTCTGTTCGTTTTGGCAACACTTTTTTACACTTCTTACGCCTTCTGAGGATTTTTTATTACTGTATCTATGGCAATTGTAGAAAGTGTAGCTAAACCGAACAGACTCTATGTTAAGAGGAGGGTAGGGCTTTCAGCGTGAAAAAATACTTTGTTGCGAATTTTTTTCATCTATATGGATAGAGTAAATTTATTTAAACCTTTTGTACATTGTTAAGTGTCATTTCAAGAACATTCCGTGAAATTTGTACGCAAAAATATCCACAAACAAGCCGGTGACAAAGCTTTTCCAAGAACACCTTTGGAAAAACAAGATTTGCGGTGTTCACTGTATCACAGCTAGAAATTATCTGAAATCACGTACCATCAAAATTTAGTCAAAGTATCATCAAATCCTCCCCCCCAACGGTCTTTGATCATTTTTTTTCACTTCTAAATTTTTGGTGGTCATGTAAAGTGAAAAGTGCTATTTTTCACGAAAAATTCCGCCATTTTGGGGGTGGAAACCCCCTTAATGTAAAAAACATCTCAAACTAACCGTTGGGGGGAGGTATTTTATATGTAGAAAGTGTGTACCAAGTTTGAAATAAATCGGTCATGTAGTTTTCAAATGGCATTGAACACGGACTTTGAAAAAGTGGTTTCGAGAAAACGGCGGCACCGGCTTGTTTGTGGATATTTTCACGTACAAATTTTACGGAATGTTCTTGAAATGACACTTAACAATGTACAAAAGGTTTCAATAAATTTACTCTATCCATATAGGTGAAAAAAATTCGCAAAAAGGTGTTTTTTTTCACGCTGAAACCCCTGCTCGCCCCTTAATCTCGAAAAATCTGCGCCTTTGCCCAGTTGTTCGGACCTGCGTTTGATTGGCTAACTTCTACCTAGCAGCGCTTCGGGTGACAAAAGCGACAACTGACCTTTTGCCTCATCTGAGTCGGTCCCCACCCTAGGAGTTTCCAGACCTGTATGTAAGACTGTGACCGTGCCTAACAATGATATTTATCCGAAAGTTTGTGAGGTTATGTTTTTCTTTCGCATTGTCCAAAAAGTGATAACCGTGTGACGTTCCAGCGTTGAAATTCGACGCCGTGCGCGTTTATAAACATCGAATTTAACGAACGACACTTTCTTTTTCGAGTTATAAAAAATGGGAAAATCCTGTGTCGTTCCCACGTGTCGAACCGGCTACAAAAGCTTCAAAATAAAACGTTCCGTTTTCAAAGTTCCCCAGGATCCGCAACTGTTGCAAAAGTGGCAAGAATCAATTCCGGGCAATGTACAATTGAAAACGTCGCAGTTCGTGTGCGAAAGACACTTCGAGAAGCGGTACATCAATAGACAGTGGGTCGGACACGATGCCGCTGGCAATGTTATCGCAGCGGTGAGTCAATCGCGAGACGTTGATCTCGGTTTTCCCCTGTAAACGACGTATGACGTCAAGTAGTTGCGTTGCGATACGACGCGACGGTGACCCTGTCACAATATGAACAAAACGACATTCAATTGCGTGTACATCGAAGATAAAAGATGCAAGCCATCCCTTAAGGGGAGGGTAGGGGTTTGCACTTTTGAAAAATCGATCTTTTTTGTCTTTTCTTACAGTTAAACATTTCAAGAATATAATCCCAAAATTTGAAGTCAATCAGAGCAAAACTCTCGAAGTTATTGACTATTCAGTCCCGCTCCTCTAACACTGTACCTCCGACTTCTCTAAACTTCAAACGCGTTTTTCTCGAAACCACTTTTTCAAAGATCGTGTTCACTGCCGTTTGAAAACTACATGACCGATTTATTTCAAACTTGGTACATACTTTCTACATATAAAATACCTCTCCCCAACGGTTAGTTTGAGACTTTTTTTGTACATTGAGGGGGTTTTCCACCCCCAAAATGGCGGAATTTTTCGTGAAAAATAGCACTTTTCACTTTACATGACCACCAATAATTTATAAATGAAAAAAAAAAATTATCAAAGACCGTTGGGGGGAGGATTTGATGATACTTTGACTAAATTTTAATGGTACTTGATTTCAGATAATTTCTAGCTCTGATACAGTGAACACCGCAAATCGTGTTTTTCCAAAGGCATTCTTGGAAAAGCTTTGTCACTGGCTTGTTTGTGGATATTTTCGCTTACAAATTTCACGGAATGTTCTTTTAATGACACTTAACAATGTACAAAAGGTTTCAATAAATTTACTCTATCCATATAGATGCAAAAAATTCGCAAAAAAGTGTTTTTTTTTCGCGCTGAAACCTCTACCCTTCCCTCAATTGTTACCCTGTAGCAAGTGACACCTAGCTTGTAGCCGAAAAAAAGAGGAATTTTCGTTAATTTTTTCGGGGAAAACCTGTGCAGGTTTTCAATTTTTTTTTTTACTCTAAAGAGTATGGTTAGTATCTTTTATAATTTTTTTTATTAATAAATAATTATAAACGTGGTAAATTTATGGTTGAGGAGAAAGGAGGAATTTTTTCTGGCAGAAAGTTTCATTTTTTTACTCTAAAGAGTATGGTTTTACATATCATTTACAATGTTTGCATTGAAATATAGTTATAAATGTGGTAGATGTAATGGTTTGTGCAGAGCGCTGTTGGAAGAACAACCTTCGCAGCGACTGCTGCTGCTAAGAAACAAATCATCCGGAATTAAAAAAATCAAACTCATTTGGTTTTTGCATGAAATTATCTAGTGCTTGGACAAAGGATTTGATAAAATATTTACTTTTGAAAAAATTGGTGCGGTCCAAAATGAAAGTATCCATTTGCAGTGAAAAAAACCCTTAATTTCGTTGATCAGATGCATGCTGTGCATCGAAAAAAAAATCCTTTGTTTAAACACTATTTTTCGATATGTAAAAGAAGCTCGTAAAATTTAAAGTTGCCCGCTGGTTTTTGCACATGATTTTGAAATATTGTTGTCACTGATTACGAGAAACGCATTTTAAGGCCGTATTCTAGGGTGAACACCCATTTTCAAGGTGATTTTTTGGGAATTCACTTTAGAGAAACGGTTAAATATACGGTGTTAATATTTCATAGTTATATTTATACATGTTTAAATTTACATCTTAAATTTTTTCCAAAGCATTTTATTCGTAATTCTACATGATATTTAATATTGTGCAGGTCATGTCGCGGAATTTTTTTAGCTTGGGATATTGTGATTGCGGCCTTCCACACAATCTGAAACAAAAGACTTTTAATTCTATCCTTTACGAATGTGGTTATAGTTTGGCCCTCTATGTTTTTGATTGCTTTATGATTAATATTTTTTGGGCCGGGAGAAGTGAACATTTTATTGTGAAAATCAGAGTACTTCTTTCACAACCCCACCATTTGGTAAATTTCTCCCAAAATTTTTCTATTAAAGGTTCAAATGATATACACATTCGTAAAGTATAGGATTTTAAAAAATCGTTCCGGATGACAAGGAAGACTGCAATCACAACGCCCGATGATAACAAAAATTTCGCGACATGACCTGCACAACATCAAATATCATGGGTAATTTCGAATAAAATGCTTTGGAAAAATGCACGATGTTACCTCAAACATGTATAAATATAACTTTGAAATACTACAACTGTAGATTGAGTGTTCACACTAGAGGACAACGCTTGTAAAGTTCGCCGGTTTTCGGAACCTACATATAAACTATGGTGTTGGAGTTTGCATCGTTGGAACCCAACGAAAATTCTGTTTTACATTTTATTTTCAATATTTTTATTATTATAGGCAATCTCTTTTTATAGATTTATCATGTAGGTCGCTAAATAAATATCTAATAAAGAGGATGGAGAACTTTTGTAGGCGAAATCTGCCAAAAGAAATTAAGTTCGTTGCAGTCCAACGATGCAAATTTCAGCATCGTATATAAACTTCCTCATCTTTAAACGCATGGACTTGAAACTGTAAGAGAATATTTTTGAAACGTATGTTTTCAGAATCCGTTAAAAATCAACATTCGATATTTTCCAAAATTTCACCTAAGCGTAAGCTCTTAATAGCAAAGGATCACTCTATGCATAGGTACATTTGTTCCTTCACAGTTCACGTGCCATCACCCTCGATTGCACGAAGGTGCTGTACCAATGTTGTTCGACGATAGGGACAACCTTGCCTCTGAGCCGACCATCATAGAAAACAGTGCCGTGAATACTGAGCCCGCCTATATGCCGATTGATGATTTTTCCTTTGCAGACTGTATGTCGTGGTTCATTGCATTTATATACGTGCAATCGCATGTGTATATATCCATATACATTGAGAAACCACTGAACTTAATTCATGTAAAGATGACGTGAGTCCAGTGGATTTTTATTCCAGGCTTTGAGATCGAAAAAACAATGTCACTGTGTTTCTATTATTACTATTTTTATTGTTAATAATAATAACAATGAAATAAATAACAAGCCAATAACATCAGTTTGTCTGATCAGCTTATATTATACTCACCATTATTGTTATTATATTTAATATTTATTTATAGGACCTTTAGTTGCATTATTCAACAATGGTAATACAAGTCAATAATGTTAACTTGTCTAACTAGTTCGTGCCTTTAAGATTATTTTCGTTGGTTTTCATATTCCTTGATTTTATTGCACCTCCGATCTCGTCGTGTATTTAATTTTTAATTTGTACTTTTTGTTACTAATGCAATAATAATAATGATTATAAAATGGTAATAAGATTATAGTTATTGTTGATGTTTCCTACATTCGTATATGAAATGTATTGTACTTTTATTATTATTTGGATTATTATTATTAACAGTAATACAATTATTACAATATCTTTAGTACTTTCATGTTAACCTTCATTATTGATTCTTTTTAGTATTATTATTATTATCATTGCAATCGTAGATTTTTTATGAGTTTGTCTGAAAACGCTCCCGGCTCTATCCGTATATTCAGAATTAATTTATCGAACTTTTATTATATTCAGAAACGATTTAACTTGACCGGTCTTCGACCACCAGCAAACGCGAGGCCAACGATGCCACCGACTCGATGAATGGAGGCCACATTGCTGAACAAATACGGCAAACTTGTCACAAGAAATATACAAAAGTATTGAAATTATGTCGGATTCCTGTACTCGCTTCGGATCTTGAAATCGAAAAGGGGTGTTTCAACGTTTCCACGAGTATACTCAGCGATCGTAAGTTGCACCCAAGCCACAATTTGATACGACTGCTAGAAAGACAGTGAGACGGTTGCAAACGCCAATTTGTACTTTCCGGTAAACGCCAAGAATAATTTCGTTTCGGGCGAAACGAAAGCATTAGAGCCTGAATGAAAATGAATCGTCTTTGACAATGATTTTTACGGAGGTTGTCGAGCGGCCGGGTAACGATAATGAAAATTTGAGAAATAAAAGATAAAATTTGAAAACGGGAAAGAGCTAATTCTAATTATTAGTGCGTGAGTTGATAGAACTGTTTAATTTCTATTATACTTTTTTGCCTCGATAGGTCACGATTCTCTGAAAAGTGGAGATCCCGAAGAACTTTTTCCACCGTGGTGCCTAGATTTTGGGGGGTCACCGAGATGCAATCGCCGGACGGTCCCAAAGTCTTGTTTGCCTTTACGGTAACGAGCGTGAAAAAGGGCGTTCTTTCACCGGTTACACAGAGGAGCGTAATTTTCGCCATTCAGGGCAGACTACGCTATTACGCGACGGCAATCCTGCCAACGAAGACAATATCGACCTCGTCACGACTTTGGACGACACTGCTTCGATGCCAAATGTTTTGAAGACCTTCCAGTACAAGAATATATGCAACGGTGTGGTAAATATCAACGCCCATTTTCTTACAGACCAGAGCGCTTTCAAAGATTACGTTGATAGCTGGCGTGCCCAAGAATGTACTCTGCTGTCAAGACGAAAGAGATGCGACCCATGCGTCAAGCTCCAGGCAACTGTACCGAAAAAGGAAAGAAACTCCAAGAGCCGCGAGACTGTCCGCCGTGCCGCATATACGTCCAATCCACTTGGTCAAATGGACCGAAAGGTGACGCGACGAAAGTGCGAGGAGTTTTCACAGATGAATCATCAAACACCGAAAAGACTGTTGTTAAAAGAGGATTGATGTAATGAGAGCTGACGATGGGTGATGTTGAAATAAACTGGATTATAAGTAACGTTGAAAATATGCACTAACATCAGAGGTTTCTTTGGAGGGCGGGGATACTGGCCACTATACTACCGAAGACTTAGAGTATGTTATATAGGAACCGGTGTGCAGGTCTAGTGGTTAGCGTGATTGGCTCTAAACCAGAACACCGGGAGGTCGCAGGTTCCTCGTCTCCCAGTCTCGGAGTAAAATAAATACGGGCATGACGTAGCTCCAGTCGTACACAGATGTCCCGGACACGGACATAGTACGTGTGCGTTTCGTGCGGGTATACTGTAGTCCGTGATGTATTTCTTACGTACACGCGACTAGCTCCGAAACTGGGAAACGAATCGGGGACCGGCTGTATTGGTATAGGTTTTCCGCAGTTTCCCTATACCCATAGCAGAAATGTCATGGTGAATGCGCTACAGCGGAGTTGGCTGCGGCCTCTTGGTGGGGATGAGAGTTGGAATATAACGGGAATGTAAAAAGGGGAAGACCCCGTACCATGAAATCTACGATAAAAAATACATATATTTCGCTTATCCTCTAAAAAAATTGTCATAACACAGAAAAATCCGTAATCGGATTTTTATTGCAATTTCCTACAAATGATCCATAACCCTCAAAAGGGTTAATAAATTTCACAATAAATACAATCATTACAGCCTAATTTAGATCAATATTAACGTCAAAGTGGCCTCACGAATGTGAAAAAAATGCGTTTTTCTCAAAACAGCATTTTTTGTGTTATGGCAGTTTTTAAAGTGTCAGTTTAAAAAAATATATATTATGTAGGGCAACGTTGCGAGGAAGGCATGTAGCGTTCGGCAGCAGCGCTACGTCGCGAAAAACCTCAACTACTCCCTGACAAAACAAGCAACCCACACTCTCGTACTATGAGACTAGGCTCGCCCGTGACCAGTTTTATTTTATCATTGGACTTGTGCAATTTCTCGCGCAACCGACTTATTTGGTACTTTTCGGCAAGCGAAAATAAATGAGATCAATGCTCGCGAGTTATTGTGTTAGCTGACAGAGCATCGCTGTTCCTCTCACGATCCAATGCTCCTGCGGCTTCTCCGTGGGCAAAAGCATCGCTATGACGAAATTAGTGGAATGCCCGGTGGTCGAGAGTACGCCGCGTCTTTCACTAGTTTTGTACAGTGGGCACATGTACGTATTTCGCTCCGGTAGATTTTCCTTCAGCATCGGCAACAGCCACATCTTTTCAAAGCAAAATCGTAGAGTAACAATTAAGCTTTGAAGCTTGCGTCAAAATTGTATCGCAAAATTAAAACGCGTACATGAGGCATCGCATCGTAAAGGACTTTTGGTAGACTCTCATCCAAACTCATTTTTTCTCTGTTGAATCTCGCCCCGTCCAAGTAGAGCCCGTAGATGTAGACTCCATCGATAGGTGGATCGGCAAAGGAAGTCTCTTTGAGTACTACGAAATCGTACACTAGCAAATCTATGGGAATATGATATTTGCGGGCGAAATTTTGACAAGCTCCGGTGAGAAAGGCTTGAGTGAAATAGAAGCCCGATAACCAAAAAGTTGGTGGAGGTCCCTCGTCGAACCATTTCTAAAATAAATAAAATTCATTAAATCTCTGCGTGTTGAGATGCATTTTCATTCGCGGCATGCTAGTCGTGTGGTCGAAATTCACCAGCGCATTTTGCTGCTTGCTGAAGAAGGAGCAGCAACAGCAGTCAAATTTAATTAAACGTAAAAGTAGTCGAAAATGACCCCAGCGAAGTGCCGATCTCTTGCCATCCATTGAAAGAAATTGAAATTAGTTTATTAATATATTTATTGGATTTTATAGTGTTGTTCGATCAAAAATTGTATCAGTGGTGCGAAGGATGTGAGCAAATTATGTTGGAATTGCAAAAACTTCTAATCCCATCCTTTTTTAACGTTCCTGCTAGTTCGATTGAACTTCATAAAAGCAAAGCAAACCATAGTGGAGTCCTTTAACATTGTCTGGTGACGGAATTTCGATCAATAAGCGTCAATTGCATGTAGCGAATGAAAAGGTCCCTCGACACTTGACACGCTCAAAACTTGTGTTTGAGATTTAATCAACGTGCCTGGAAGAATTTCAAACGTTCCACAAAATCATTGATATAACTGCCTAGAGGCTTCAGCGATGGATAAGAATTCTTCATCCACAGAGACGATATTTTACCCGTCAGGATCGCACTGGCAACCTCCTCCAATTCCACGGACATCACAATAAGTCCTGAAAATAAACATTTATATTAAACCCCGGCTCCACAACTCGAGTTAACCCGAGTTTGAGGGCGAATGAACCAAATAGAACTACGCTTAGCGCACTAAAATCGAGGTAAAGCGAGTCTTGGAAGTGGGCCCAAAATGATTATGATTGTCTTATTGCATACAGAATAATACACAATGCTGAACGACCTTTTATCGCTTTCTGGACATTTATGAGACTACTGCGCATGCATCGTAACAACTTGTTGAATCGTCCCATTTCCTGTACGAGCACTGTATTCATACTCTGATTGTACGAGGTCGGGTATTTATTCAGCGCTTCGAGCAAGTCGTAGTCATCAAAGAGTTTGCTCAGGATATCTCCACAAACTCCGTAGATTATCTCGTCCGATGACATGCTGTCGGATCCATTTTTCCCTGCTTCCTGTCGCACAAACGAGAGCAATTTGTATAACCATAAGATTATCTGGAAAAACGCAGTGATGCATATACCTTCGATTCCCAAAGATCCTGAGCAATTATGAATGTGGAAAAAATTGTTGAATTAAAGACAGGCTAGGGTTGGACTGAATATTTTTATTGTACAGAGTGTCTTTGTTAGCACTTACCCACCGATCCTAGTAGCCATATGAAATGATAAAAGTTTTTCATTATACCGCAAATGTGTCTATTTATTTGGAACATGATGAAGCAAAAAATGATTACGTGAATGAAATACACAAGCGTATCTTGCTACTCTAGGAGTTGATCCTCGTAGAGCAGCTGCAACAACAGCAGCACGGGCAAATTTAAATTAACATAATAATAATATGATGACTAAGAGAAAGTTGCTGGTGTAGCTGCAAAGGAAAGGTACCACAAGCAGTTGCAGTTGTCAAAATTGGAGAGCTCACCTGAGTCAGTAAAAGCGACTTGAATAACAATTCTGTCTCTTGCTGGTCTTTTATAATGTCGGCATTATCGTTCATACCAAATACACTCGGTTCGGTGATTGATGGAAGATTCTTCGTGTATTCCAAATACATGTCGTGCTCCTTGACACTCAGGCAGTAGTAGGCATCGGAAGTCTCGTCGAAATAGTAGGTTTCCTCGGTTAGGGCTTCCCTATGGAACAATTTGTGTACAAGCCTGCCATGTGTAACAGTACAATGTCTTTGGCTGGAAGAAACTCACTCGCAGTAATATTTTGCTAGAATGGTATTGAGAGTTCTGCGATCCCAAGCATCCGTCACCCTACCACCGTAGTTACATTCACCCGTGAGATATTTCAAAGCTTCGAATTGCACGTCGTCGTATTGGTCGAGTAATATTTGCAATTGTAGCACGCTGATACGAAGATCGGTCTCGTTGAATTCGTACGGTGTGTTCCAACCGATAGGGCCAAATTTTCTTCTCTCCTGGACGATCGCATGAAAAAAGCAGAGGCAGTAGAGAAGCTTCTTGAAAACGTTTGACTGCTTGCACGACTCGAAGAATTCCGGATCACTGATGGGATCGCTTAGATAGGATCTTAGAATGTTTGCACGCAGGCCTTTCGGAGGTTCATTGGTCATTTTTATTCCATTTTGGAGAACCGTGACGGGAAAATGATCAGCTGGATAACTGGTGAGCCAAAGACGAAAATCCGGATGTATAGTATCCGGTAGTAAACCCTCGGATATCTTTTCCAGAGTACCCATCCAACTTTTCGCCAAATGGCAGTTCTGGAGAACTACCCAGTGACCGTATTTCACCCCGTCGTTTATCAGCTTCACCGCTATTGGTCCTTGTCCTGGATGAAATAACGACATGTTTGCAGTTTGGCCCCAAATATATTACGCAAAAAACTGCTATTTTGAAGAAATGTACTAGGACTAGGTACATATGGTACAGTGGCGCTTCATTATCAATCAAAAATATATTTCACAGACAACACTAGTTGGAATTAGTCACTAAAAACGTATCAGTTCTTTTCGGTAAAACCTTTCCGTGAAAAATTTCATTTACTACATAGACAATTGATAAAAATACCTTGTCCAAGGGACAATGAGAACAATCGATCCGCGCCAAAGCCCTGATCATCGGCAAAATTCAGTAAAACTTGCGTGGGATCGGCTCCCGGAGTCAGGATGAATATCAGCGGGATGCAACAGTTCGAATCCGCGTAGGAGGCGTTCAGATCGAAAGGCGGAGGATCCACGTACTGTGCACCGATTTCAGCTGGAAATTTGATTGGAGCACAAGAATTTTGTAACGTGCAACGCTACGAAAAAAAAGTATCCAAATTGCACTCACATTCAACAAAATTTTGAACGGCTGGTATAACTTTATCCGGACGAATGCAGCGAAGTATTAATAACTTTTGGAATGCGTTGAGTTTGTCAAATGGCTCCGGAAACGATGCGGATTGCGGTTCCTTCTCGTAAAAAAATATTTTCCAAGCCGCCACTTTCCTCGTAAATGATTCTCGAATGCCCTGGAGCAAGGAAAGAGTATTTTTTGTTCACATTGACTTTTGGAAATTAGGCGAACTCATATAGATTCCAACTTGGCACCGTTCTATGCTGAGTTCAGAGGAATACTCTAGCGCGATTTTGGTACATTTAAGTTTCACGATTTTTTAAGGTTTAATCTTTTGTGTCTCAAAACGAAGAGGTGCATCGCGTAATTTGTTGCATGCTTTAGATGTCGTTTGGCTATCAGGGTCAAGCTTACTTCAAATCCCGGAATATCGTTCAAGCGGCAAAGCTCGTTCCAGAGTCTGACAGGGAGCCATGAGGCAGGATTTGGAAACGGATTGTCCAGGCCAACGCCTCCGGTCAGTAAAAACATCCAGTGCGAAGGGAGCACCGCCCCTCGTTTGTCGAGCAAATTAATGGCCAGTAACATGGAAAAAAGGAGCTTGTCTTTCTCAAAGATCGATCTACATATGTTTACGTAAAGCGAGTACGTAAAATTTTTCGTCATCTCAGCCAGACGAACTTCGAAATTTTCCGTCTGCACCGTTTTGTCGATAGCCATTTTGAACAGATTCACAAACCAGGCCAATGAATACTGATACATTGGATCGATATTGGCAAGAACAGCTGGAGAACATAGAATATTCCAGTGTCATAAAAGTAGGAAAAACCGTCACCACCAACCTGCTGAGGACGATGATAGCAAAGGGTGAATTACCTATCGTGAAGAACAAGACAGTGGAGTACACGGCAATAGGAGTGTATTGCAATCTAGCTGTATCGATCGATTTCTCCGTTATTTCAGCTGCGGCTTGCTTCAGCTGAATATCATTGCTGAGTACTTTGGACGAGGTCAGCACACTTATAGCTTCCTCATCCTCGAGTATGTTACCCTCCGCTACTGACAGCACTTCCAAGATTTTTCGTTCGGTTTCCTTCAGAAGTCTGCGACGAAAATACAAAATGCAAAGATCACATTGATCCCCAAGTACATCTATCAACTTTAAAATTGAAGAACAGCAGTCAAGTGCGAGTCAGACCAGGCATTTACGTTAGAGAGGTTTACTGACTTTTTGTTTGCTGCACCCTGTATGATGAGTGAATTTTTTTCGGATTCCAAATCTGGACGTTCTTTCGCAACGACTATACCGAGCAGCTGATCTTCCAGACCGCTTGGTGTTATCATGAAGTTTAGTAAAGTCACCTTGACCGCTATTTCCGGTAAGTAATGCGGGTTTCTGAGCTTCGTCGTAATGTAGAGTCTGCGAAATGCCACACGATTAGCATCTACCAGGCATTGGTATTGCCGAAAACGAACTCATTACGCTTTTGTTCGAGCGACTGATCGACCGTTCAGGGCAGATTCACTTTCATCACAGCTGTAGTTTACGATACAAGCAAATTGAAGGTATCCAAGTCACCTAAAGTCCACGTTGTATTCTACCACGGTATCGCCGAGCTTGATGCACAACGCGCCACCCTGCTTGAATGTTTGTTTCAACAAAATCGGCTCGAGAACAGCGTCCAATTCGTCCCCAATATTTTCCAAAAGTATCGGTTGTCCAAATTGAATGGCGTTCTCCAATATCCGGGAGTAGTCCGGTTGCGACAGGCGAATTATGCTCACGTTGTTTTGCTTCTCCATATTCTTCACCCACCTGTTCGCCTGTGTCTGAGGGTCGATCATGAGCGGCCATCGTCTTGCGTTTCTGCAGAGAAAATATTCTCTTGCAGAAAAGGTCTCAAAAGACTGCGATCTGGTGTGAATATGATTATATTTTACTGGACGATTATCCCGTTGTCGATGGAGAACGAATCGCTCGGTAAGCCATTGATGATCCAGGATCTTATAAGAACTGCATCACCCAGAACATCGCGAAGTTGAAAATCTCTTGTACAAACTACGTCCAAGCTTGTGCACAAGGACACCCAACTTTCGATCTGCTTGACGCGAAACGGTGTAGTGAATACGCCCAAGTACGCAACTATTCCGGAAGCTAATATTATATCACCGGTCAGTCGGTTGTATCTGTTATGGACAAAATCTTTGAACTTAATCCGGAAATCGTCAATGGCATTTTTCGTGTGTAGGATCGATCCGATGGACTACCTTTCTCCTAGTTCTTTGGCGTTCTCGGACCAACGGGTATATTCACCACCCAGGCCACCGATCAGTTCTTCAGCTCGTTTTAACTTCTGCTCACATTCCGTAACTTTGTCTATCATAGCCTGGTAATCAGCTTTTCTCGCCGCTAAGTCGGCCTCCAGGGCTGCCAATCTCGCCTGCCCAATTAAATAAGATGATTCTTCAATGCTTTATTCGAAACTCAGCCAAGTTCCAATTCCTCTTACATCTTAATGCTTGATACAGTAGGCTTATAATTGACCACTGACGGTTCGCATGTACATTCGGAAGTTGAGTGATGAATGATAGCACCAAGAACACATAAGACAATGACGAAAGCGAAACACAAATTGGCAATAGTTCTGATGGATAATACTATGATCCTTGACCAAGAATAAATTATAATCGCCTCTTCCTTGTTCTTTGCCTGATGCGAAGCCAGTATGATCCAGTTCGCGGCTACCCCATTCTTTTAGTCATTCATACCTGAACCTCGGCCAACTGGGCCCGTTTCGCTTCCAACTTGACCATTGCCTCGTTGTAAGTCGCCTGTGCTTCCGCCAATGCCTTCTTCTTCGGTGCAATCACTTTGGCGACCTTGTCGTACTCGGATATCGCGTAGATCCATTTGCACAAACCCTGGCACGCGGTGGACGACGTTTTCACTTTGTCCGGATCGAAGTTCGGATTGGTCAGGTAATCTTTGCGAATTTTTTCCATTATACGCTCGGGTATATTGTCCTTGTCGAAATTCAGCAACGAATCGAGAAACTTCACGTCGCTGAGCACTTTCATCGAGGCTTTCCAAAAATCTTCCATTGTCTTCCCATCGGGTTGTAGGATTTTCTCCGGTTTTACATCCTTCGTGACAATGCAAATGTCAAAATAATCACATAGTTAGTTTTCCCTAAGTTCCTAGTCCATGGAAGCAGAGTATACATAACGACACTGAACCGCGCACATGGCAAAATCACCACAAGTTGAATAAGTTGAACGCATACCTTAAGGATACAAACACTTTCCATTACTAGTTTGACATTAGCCGGGGGATTCTTCATCGACTTAACGATGGATATGTCCGCTTGGGTCAAGGTATCAAGTGCAGCCTGAGCACGATTCAATATGGGCATTGCCTCAGCAAGGTTTAGATCGCATTCCGCCTTGATTTCGGCAGCGGCTGCTGCTACTTCCTGCAATGGATCGAACAACATCACTGAATTAGTGTACCATGCTTGAACTGTATTCCTTTTTGACTAGAACGCTATTATTTCAGCGTCTACGAAGCTATGCTTGAAGACATACAGCAGGAATTTGTTAGGTCACGAGATGAAGATTAAGGGGTGAGATGCAGTCAGAATTTTCAAAAAATCGTTTTTTTAATACTTTTTCTTGAAGTATGATGTTTCGAAAATATTCCCTGAAAATTTCAAGTCAATCCGATGAATAGTTTCCGGGATATGCCACAATTAGTGAAGGGGCGTCGGGTCCCCATGGCAGGTAACGGACGGCAGACGTGGCTGACAAACGCGCAAACGATAATACCCGGGAAGGCAGAATGCTTCGAAGACAACAACAAATTGATATTTTGGAAGCTTCCACATCGGCAGAAGCCCTATTGTATGCGCCAGGAATTGATGATTCGATGTAAGTAATTTTTCAATTAGTATTTTTATACATAAATCAAGTGTAAAAATGGAAAACTCTTTCAGAAATTTTCAAAATTTATTACTCAAAAACTATGAACTTTAGCGAAATGTTATAAAGCATACTTTCGTTTTGAAATTGCCCAAAATGTTAAAAAAAAATTATTTATCTTGAAAAACTTTCATTTTTTGAAAAATTGTTTTAACAATTGGCTATAAACAATTGAATGCTTGACTTTTCGGCCAAAAACGGTGATATTCGGATTCAGCGAATCAAAATACATGAAAAAAGTTTAGCTTCATCTATCGAGCTCAAAATTTTACGAACATATAATACCGCATCCACATCGAAAAACTTTAAACGCGTTTTTCTCGAAACTATGTTTTTCAAGTCAGTGACCACTATAATTCAAAAACCACTCCATGGATTTTGATTAAATTTGGTGTGCTTATTGATAGCATTAAAAACTAGTCCTTAATCGAAGGATTTTCATTTTTGTTGAAAATTTCTATTTTTATTAACAATAAACGAGCGATTTTTTGGGCAAAAATCGAAAGTTATCTGTCGGAAGCCGCCATTTTCATAATTAAAAAAAAAGCTTCGATTAAGGACTAGATTTATTATTAAACAAACGATTTTTTTTAATTTCAGATGATCCAGTAAAATTTCATGATGGTCACCCGCAAAGCACTACATGCCGAAGGGGGTCCGACAAAGATGGCGATTTTTGTATAAATAATCAATATTTTTCTTTAATAATTTGTACAAGTCAAGTTAAAATATAACATAAAAAGTCTGTGTAACCACTTTTGTAAAAGAAACTTAATTACTATTAAAAAAAAATTATTGAAAATGCTCGTTTTTTTCACACCTCTGACTACATCTCACGCCTTGAGAGCTGTGAGGGGAGGATAGGATATCGATATGACATGCAGTAAGTAGAATCAGTACGTTTGATCAAATGAACGCGCAGTTCCCCAACCGAGCAGCCACTTGACAAATTTATGATTTAACTTGGGTTTACATAAATACGTGAAAGAAATTTGATTTAAGTGACTAAGCAGCTGAGGATTTTTTATACACATTGTGATCGTACCATTGCTGATTCCTCGTCCACTTTCACAATTTTCTCAACTTCCGCCACCTCCATACTCTCTTTCTCGACAGTGGTCAGTATTCGTTGTACATCCTGGGCTGCTGTCACTAACATTGGTTGCAACTGTTTGAGGGTTTCCTGCATCTCCGCAACCTGTTGTTGCGTGCTGTCCAGCCGGCCCAGACCGCCCTCGTACCTTCCTTTTGCCAGAAGAATCTCGCTGAGACAGCAACGACCGCACATAAGTTCGACGATCATAATTCAATTGCTCCAGGGGACCATTTTCAAGAACCACAAGGCCCTCGATGATCACCAACAATCGAGGCTCGTTTACGTACCTGCGTTTGTTCCTCAACAGATCTTTGAACGTGTTGATCATCTCGAGATAGGATGTAGGCGTTACATAATTGTATCTTCCAAGCCTCGTGAGAAACTCCACACTGAGCTCCTGAGTGGACACGTGAAAGAATTGGCACATTTCAATACCGGCTTTTCGCTCGTGATCGGAGAGCTCGATTTCGCCGAGAAACTTCGTGGCAACGGCAAGCAGAGCGTCCTCGGGCCAGAGTTGCAGCCAGTCGATGGTGCAGCAGTTCACCAGGGCCGGGAACTTTCGGATTCTGGTACGGAAGCTTTGGCCTATCGGTGACATCGCCAGGACGATGTGCAACTGATTACATGCTATTTGGACAAAGAGATTGAATAGGGCAACGGGGCTTCCATCAGTCTGCATGGAACGTTCACGTTGACGATCGATTTGTCGCATCTTTTCGCAAATCTCGGCTTTTTCTTCCGCGTTGAATATATTCGGTACCTGATAGTTAAAAAAACGACAGTCAAGATAAATTGACGAATCTTGAAGTAAAACGATCTTTTCTCTTACCTCCCCGGAGTTCAAAATATTGCTTATATCCTCGAGGAAGCTCTCCTCCTTCAATTGCGTGTCTGCGAACAGGAAAGTCGAGTGAAGATCCGTCGCGGTGGTTTTCTTCAGAATGGACTTGACGTCCTCGCGCCACTCGTGCATCTCGTAATGCTTGGTAATCTCCACTTGGAAGAGATCGTATTCGCAAATATGGGAAGCCAATCTCGTCAACGACTGCCTTCCGGAACCACCGACTCCAACGAGCAGTGCGTGACTTCTCGGCTGTTTTATGATCCGCGATATTTTCGAAAGATGCTCCAGGGCGAATCTGAACAGTACGAGATTCATGGGCTTCTTCGTCATCGAATTGTACTCGACTAAGTATCCCTCGACGATCACGCGCAGAGCTTCGAGGTCCGAGATTTCCTGGTACAAACGAACGTCCGCTTTGGGATCGGCGAAGTCACAGTAGATGAGTTTACGGAGCTGTGTATCGCCAATCTGTGAGATCAAAGGGTCATCGAATCATGTCGTATTTCGAACATGAAACGCCAAATGGAGCGTAACTGGAAAATTCTACGCATCGAATAAGACTGGCCATTTGATTTAAGTCAGGAAAAAAATCGTCCTTCTGGCATGACAGCTGTGCACCTAATCGGACTAATTTTAGTTATTCAGTCCAATAGATTTGGCAAGACCCCTGTCGATGTAAAATTGTCTGCCGATTACGAATTTTTCAGTTAGAACTCGATCGTAGTAAAACTAGCCAACGATGAGACTAGAAAATTCGTGACATCCAACAATTTTGCATAAAATAAGACCTTGCCCAATGTATTTAAACGAAAAAGAGACAATAGTCCTTCCACCATGAGAACTGTGCACCTGGCGGGCCCATTTGTATTCTTCAAAGATCATTGAAATTCTCTTGCAGCTGCGATAGAATCACGCGTTTCGATATTTGATTCTTCGCATTTGGTGAAAATCCAGCTGACAGAAATCCAAAATCCACCTATTTAAGGGGTAAGGCCACTGTAGAAATATTTAAAAAATCGATAACGTCCTGCTCGAGCAGGACGTTAATTTGGAAGGCCAATTGTATGGCGCAGGCATCGCTGACTGAAGGTATACGAAATTTATCAATGATTTTTCCGTACCGAAAACTTCAAACGCGTTTTTCTCGAAACTACATTTTTCATGTCGGCCGGACTCATAACTCGAACAAATCTCGACCGATTGACTTGAAATTTTAACTGTATATTCACAATTACATTCTACATAGAAGTACGTAGGATTTTCTCGATATATTACATAGTTTTTTTTTCATAAACAATTTTCGGACGATGTTTTTGTGAGAATTTTGAACTTTTATTTAAAAAACGCACTGTTTTTGCAAAAATCGATATATCAAAAAAATCCTACGTACTTCTGTAGCTATTCACATGTATGATAGAAAAAAAATGTCATTCACTGTAAATTAAAAATTGCAGGTGCCGTTGGTCGGGCCTCGCGCCTATGAAAAAGAAGGCTTCGTCGAAGAAAAGCTGGGCAGCCGCTATTTTGTTTTATATTACTTTGGAAAAAATAGTTGATACAGTTTATGATATGTACAATAGAGAACCTTTTTCAGAGTTTCGATTTATTCCATTGTCCCGCTAAAAAAAATTCCCAAAACATACTTATTTTTTCCCCGCTATAGTGGCATTACCCCTTTATACTCGAGAAAGGCATACATCACCTCAGTATCTGGCAGATCCGCGAGGTCTTCGAAGAGCGCGTTAAAATCTGTATCCATATGCTGCTTGACTGTCTCGTGCAGCTGGAGTATCAACCAATTAGCATCAGTTTCGTCTGCCAAGCGATCGCCGAAGACGCGAAGAATCTCGTGGACCCAGAGTCTCTTCATACTTGCCAGGGTCGGCATTGATTCCGGTACGGACAGCAAGACACCCTGATCGAAAAACCCGACGTCAGACGAACTCTTGATCACCGGAGCGAAATTTTGGAAAGTTCACTCACTCGAATAACTCGGGAAAAATCGCGCAAATTGAAGAGATAATGCGATTTTTCGGGTGTCGGCAAAAGATTCCTCAGGCTCTCCTTGTAAACGTCGAGAGTTGCGAGTACGACCTGATCTATGCACGGATCGAATTCTTTGCTGAATCCTCTGCCAAATTTTGGAAATTCAATCATATTTTTTTGATTATTTCTCAATAATGTTTGTAATATATTTTCGTGAAGAATCTGCGATTTTTTTCTTTTCCCTCGCTCTCTCGTGTCCGAAAATATACTCCTTTACTCCGAGGATTATTATTCCTAAAATACGACGGCGGAATATCTCGGCCTGAACTGAACGTTCTCGTAACAAAAACTTATATTGCATTTATTATTTTTAAGTCGATTGAATTATTTTAATTTTTAATTCAATTTTTATTATTAAGTCTAATATTTTTTCCATTTTAGATGAATAATTAGAGATTTAAATTGTAAAATTTTATTACAAAGAGCTTTAGTTATTTTAAATCAAATAAATCAATATTCAATTTGATTTCATATTAATTCGGACCCACCTGGTATCGAGATGCCAGAGCACGATCTTGCTGAAGATCGTGATCATAACTTCGTCTTCGAACTCGGCGATAGTGAGAGTAAAAAAGTGTCTTTTGAAACGTTGCGTGACGTCCTTGCCGCCACTGACAGGCGGTCCCGTAGCGCACATCAATTGGATCTCGATGAGTTTCAGTGGTACCATTTCTTTGAGATCGTACCACTGTGAGTGATCGAGCAATTGCCTGAGTATTTCGATCGGCGGTTGCGCGCCGTAAGTTTCCTTAAGGTGGCATGAGTACGTACTGGATTAGTCGATGATTGTCCAATTTTTTATTGTCTACTAATATTGCATGGTATTTCGCAATCAAATGGCCTTGAAAATGGCAAAAATCATGGCCTTGAAAATGGCAAAAAATGTTCAAACTGTCGGCATTTTGTAAAAAAAACCCAAATTAAAAAAACGGCTACGCATAACGATAGCTACATTTGTATAGATATCGATAAATTGTTAACTTTTAATTTACAGATAACCTTTCACAAAGATATCGATGGGACAATGAAGGGAATTTTTTTTGTCGTCAAATCAAGGCATATATCTCGGTTAATTTCCAAGATTTTGTCATAAAAATTGGTATAAAACTAGATGAATATATAATTCATAAAATGAGTACAAACCCGATCCTTTCATAATTAGTTATGTCTATGAAAAAAAATCGCAATTATCGACGACAAAGCAACCGTTACGTAACGGAATGGGGGCGTGGTTCTGGCCAAGCGTTACGGTCCCGTTACGTGGAGGGAGGGAGAGGGGCGTCAAAAATTGGGAAATTTTCCGTTACGTAATTTGTGTACGCCCCCTAAGGGAGAAAGATTCGCGCTACCTTAAGGGGCATTGAAACATCGTCGACGAATACGACCCAACGTTTTCCTATCGGCGGCCCGAAGACGCCTTTCCTCCGCTTGTCGAGTTTGCTCATTATGATGTCCTGGGTCTGTTGAGCTGTCGTTTGCGCCGAAAAATTGATGAACAGTGGCTTGTAAACGGCAGTGTTATTTTTCTTCAGAAGAAAATCAATTATATAGACGGATTTTCCAGTTCCGGTGGGACCGACGAAAAGCACCGGTTTTTGATTCTGCACGAGTAACTGAAAAAGTGTGGTGTATCTGATAGTCTCGACGGTTGGAACGATTATTTGATTGACCGGTATGTCTCGCGGAATCGGCGGCGCGTTCAACAGCTCGTCGGACCACAGCTTCCATTTTCCTTTTCCCTGGGGGTCACAGCAATCGTTCGAACAGGGCGTCAAAAACAAACACGACGATGCAGCTCAAGATGAAATGATGCACTCCAAAAACGCGTGGGTAATATTGAACTCTTTGTGAAATTGCTAGGCACATGCATTTGGTGACAATCGTTAATAGTTACGTAGACTTCGGTAGATTTCGGAAATTTTCGGAGCCATTTTTCCATAGATTGCAACCGTTCAAGTACCAAAATACGTGCTCCAACCGTGGCGAGGTCGAGTATCTCTTTGATTTGCGATTAGCTCAATCGAAGACTCTTTTTTGAGCCTTTCTCCTCAATCGAGTCCGGCCGATTTTCCGAAAAATTTCGAAAACTCTTCACCGTTTTGTTCACGATCGCAATCGTGTGTCATTTCCGCCTGAGCCAACGCCCAAAGACATAGTTACTTCTTTGATGAATTTGTAGTCGAATACGAGTCCGTCCTTCGGCATTATAAAGATATAAGGCTTCGCGGGTGGACTGATCGGCTCCGTCAGTTGATACGACGCAAGCAGCCGCCCTGGAAACTCCTTCTCGAGAAGACCGCGGAATATTATGCTGAACTTTTCTCTGTCGGACGCTTCGAGGGTTCCCCCCATGCCCCAGATGCAAGAAAAGAAGAAGGATCCCTGGGGGTGAACGAACACGATGTGCCCAAGCTGTCGTTACCGTTGTTACTCCCACTTAGTGATTGTGTCCAAAATGGCTATTCTATACCTCGATTTGTGCCCGAAGATCAATCTCATTGACGGTCGCACCGGGCTTCATCTCGTGGTACTCGTTCATGAAGCAATCCATAAGATACATGACCGATGTCAAGTGGTTCGAATCAGGCATAGGGCACATTTCTCTGATGACACCGTGTCTCAGTAGTTGCAAGAGTGGTCTGCAGAATCTTACAAAGAGGGACTCGTAGAGAAATGTTTTTAAAAATTCGCCGAGAACCGTTGGTGTTTTTTCGAGCCATGATTTGAGAAGGGGGTCCCATCCGAGTGCGTTTGGTTCCATGTAAATCATTCCTGCAGACGAAACGATTCAGTTGTTTCACTTTAGATTGTCATGAAAAAGCTGGTTTCTTCGATTGGATTTATTGAGTCAGATATAACAACATCAATACAGACATAAAAACAGGTCTGAGCGGTAAGTTATTGCCCATTTATTGTGATCGGCAACTTATTGCCGATCTATTGTGATCGGCAACTTATTGCCGATCTAATGTGATCGGCAACTTATTGCCGATCTAATGTGATCGGCAACTAATTGCCGATCTATTGTGATCAGTAATTTATAACCGATCTATTGTGATCGGTGATGTATTACCGGTCTATTGTGATCGGTAACTTCTTACCGGTCTATTGTGATCGGTAACTTATTACTGAGTTATTGTGATAGGTAACTGATTACCGATCTATTGTGTTCGGTAACTGATCACCGATCTATTATGATCGGTAACTTATTGCTGATCTATTGTGATCAGTAATTTATAACCGATCTATTGTGATTGATAATTTGTTACCGATCTATTGTGATCGGTAACTTATTACTGAGTTATTGTGATCGGTAACTGATTACCGATCTATTGTGATCGGTAACTCATTGCCGATGTATTGTGATCGGCAACTAAGTACCGATGTATTGTGATCGGCAACTAAGTGCCGATCTATTGTGATTGATAATTTATTACCGATCTATTGTGATCGGTAACTTACTACGGAGTTATTGTGCTCGGTAACCAAGTTATTGTGATCGGTAACTGATTACCTATCTATTGTGATTGGTAATTTATTAACAAGTTATCGTGATCGGTAACTTATTACCGATCTATTGTGATCGGTAACTTGTTACCGATCTATTGTGATCAGTAACTTATTACCGATCTATTGTGATCGGCAACTCATTACCGATCTATTGTGATCGGTAACTAATTGCCGATCTATTGTGATCGGTAAATGATTACCGATCTTATTCGATCCTGTAATTTTACGCCGATTCATCATATACGCTTGAACGCACCACATCGAGAAACGGTGGCAGGCGAGGCGGCCTCAAGATCCATCGGCTCGAATATCAAATTCGTCGTTTTGGCAAGCTGTATTATTTCGCCGCTCATCAGGCACAATTTTTTGTTATCGTCGAGCACGGTGTTCATGTTCTCTATCCAGACGGCGTCGATGGGACCATCGAAAATGAGCCATTTGCGATTGTCGTTAGTGGAGGTCGCAAACGCTCGGTAGCTAACCGCGAGCACTCCATCGCTCCACTCGTGAGACGCGGGATCAAATTGACCGTACAATTGACCAATCGTGATGGATTTTGGATTTATCACGGTTATTTCCACTCTGTGCTCGTTCATCAAGTTCTACAATTAAATCTCGGGCTTTATTCAATACAAAAAATCATCGTACGGAAAAATTTTGACGACAAACCACCATCTCGAAAGTGGCACGGCGTCAAAATTCCTCATCATATTTTGCCGTAAAACGTTACATCTGTGTGAAAAGAAAATGTTGAGCCTTTTTTGGCTTAAGCGTTAGGCATCGAAAATTCATCGACAATTCTCGTTTTTATGAACAAACTAGGGCGGATTATTTAGCGAAAAAAGAAAAAAAAATTTAAGCGATGCCCTTCAGCGAAAAAACCACATTTTTTAATAATCGTGTGTACTTCTCCAGCAAAACTGATATAAATTACGAAATGTTGTTTTCCTTTGTTCTAGGTGCTAATCCATAAAAAATCTGCGTCCTTCCGGAAAGCGCAAAAAAACGCTCTTTGTCTAGGTACGACTAAGCCGCCAGTATGAATTTTTTTCATTAAAAAAATTGCTCCCTTTATACGTCTACACATTCAAAACAAACCTCCAAACCTCATTTTGATTGCTTTTTTAGTATTCTCAAAAAAATTTCATGTTTCGGTGAGCTCCATAGATGTAACGCCTTAAGGAACACAGGAGACTCACATTTTCTTCGCAGAGCTCGAGTGCCGCCGCCAGAATTCGATAAGCCGTGGTTTTTCCGGCAAAGGGAAAACCAACGATCATGAAGCCGTGTCTGACGATCATCATCTCGTAGATCTGTTGGATTTTTTCGAGGAACGACGGAACGCATTGGATATTAGCTTCAGCGCATGCTTCGTAAATGGATGTATTCAGGTCCGTGTAATCCGGCTCCGGAAGAATGACGTTCGGAAAGAGATCCGATGCTATACCCTGCAAAAAAGGAATTCGTCTTTCTCATTCGAAATCGGTTGAAATCTCGAATAGGATATAGGGGATGTATCAAGCTCAGCGCATCCTCGATTGCGATAATCGCTTGACATGTCAAGGTCATTGGTGAGCTGTGAAACACATGTCAAGGTCATCTATGAGCTCTACGACATATGTTAAGGTCATCGGTGAGCTCTACGACATATGTTAAGATCATCTATGAGCTCTACGACATATGTTAAGGTCATCTATGAGCTCTACGACATATGTTAAGGTGATCTATTTGCTCTACGATATATGTTAAGGCCATGTATGAGCTCTACGACATATGTTAAGGTCATCTATGAGCTCTACGACATATGTTGAGGTCAGCTATAAGCACTGAAAGATATGGCAAGGTCATCTATGAGCACTGCAACATATAGTGAGATCATCTATGAGCGCTGCAACATATGGCAAGGTCATCTATGAGCACTGCAACATATGGTGAGGTCACCTATGAGCGCTGCAACATATGGCACAGTCATCTATGAGCTCGGCATCATTCGTCGAGGTCACCTATGAGCTTTGCGACACATGGTGAGGTCACCTATGAGCTTTGCGACATATGGTGAGGTCACCTATTAGCTTTGCAACTTGTATCAAGCTCATCTGTGAGCTTTGCGACATATTTTAAGGTTATCCATGAGCACTGCAACATATTGCGAGGTCATCCATGAGCTCTGCATCATATGTCGAGGCCACATATGAGTTCTGCGACGTATGGCAAGGTCATCCGTGAGGTCTGCAACTTATATCGAGGTCCTCTATGAGCTTGGCAACACGTGTCACGGTCATCGGAATCATGGCTGCAGCCTTCTTTTCAAATATTTGTGTTATTCTTAATAGCGGCAAATTGTTAAGAAATTTCTGGGTAACGAACGTGGAAAAGTGGCAAGTCGGGACTCAAGAATTTCGGCAAATTGACGTCCTTGATGCTTCGCAACACCAATATATCCTCATTTTCCGTTGGATACTTGAGCTTGAGATTTCCGGCAGCAATGAGCACGGACTTCACTGCTCTCATGCCGTAGTCATAGTGACTCTGACTGGACAATTGTTCGGAGCACAGTCGGTAGGCCATTACGATTTTTACGGACAGTGGTCTGGCATTGTAAAAGCCGTAAGAATACAGAGTGTTCTCCGCTATGAGTCCATAGTCGGGTACCTGTAAAATATTGCTTGGTTGATTTTTCTCGCGTCCTCCCCAATCACTCGCTACTCAGTTCCGGCGCAGAAGTGAGAAAATATGTTTTTTCAGAAACTAACCATCATCGCCACTGGGCGGAACAGAGCTTTCAGGTTGTCAGGTAATTCCGAACGGCCGGCGTATCCAGGATTCATGGTGATGAACACCGCACAAGTTGGATCCAACTGAAGCTCCGTGCCCTCGAACACAAGAGTCGATTTGCCCGAATTGATGGCACGTTGGATCGTTAATATTTGTTGGGCGACTACGGACAATACCTCGAGATCTATGCGATTGAACTCGTCGAAGCATGACCATGCACCGGACGATGCCAAACCCTGTGAAAAGTCGTGATATTCGTTCGGGGATGCACTGCAAGATTGGCGAGCAAAAGAGCCCCGGTAGAAACGAAATGTCTACCGAATTTGAGGACCACACTGCCTTGGCCTCTCTTGAGTGCGCAACTATAGGGCAGTTTACTGGAAGTTGATCACTCGAAAACATCTATAAATATCGATTTTAGACGAAAAAGTCAGAGACAAAATTTGAATGGTTTTTCAAAATCTATATGTTCGTAGAATTATATTTCTTTTCAAGTGGAGATATCAACCTGATTTCAAGGTCACCTCCACTTTTTAAAAGGGAAACTCCTTTTTTTATTGGTGCTGAATGTAGAGCACTAAAAAACAAAACCAACAACCTACAATAGCATGACCTTGAGATGACCTTGAAATACAAAAAAAATGCAAAACGGTAATTGAAGCAAGGCAAGCGTAATTTTTTAACATGTCATGCAGTCAAAACATCATTTGCGTCTGAACATACCGTTTTGCAAATCCTTTGCAAAAAGTGGAGTCGACCTTGAAATCAGGTTGATACCTCCACTTGAGAAAAAAATCTAACGCTACCAAAATGTAGAGATTGACAAACCGTTGAAATTTTGTTCCTGACTTATTCGTCCGAATTCAATATTTATAGGTGTTTTCATGTGACAAACTTCTGGTGAGTCATCCTTGTATAATGAGACACTCTTCATGTACCATTTTTGGCGAAACTTCTTTCGAGTAAACGCTTGAAGGCTTTATTTGAACGACTTACTTTGAAAAATTTCCCAAGGGCTATGTAATCCAAGCCGTCCGAGCAATTGAAGACTACGCACTGTTTGGCGACCGCTTTCGCGAGGTCCTTCGTCGTTTCTGTTTTTCCGGTGCCCGCAGGACCTTCCGGCGCACCGCCCAAATGAAGGGCCAGAGCTCCGAAGAGGGTTCGGTAACACCGATCGGTCAACGGTGTTATTACGAGTCGCGACGTATTCCCCAAATATTCGTAGCCATACTTCAGCGATGAGTTTATCATCATGGTGACCAAGTCGTTGTTCTATAAGAAAATAGTCACGATTCAGCCGAGAGATTCGTCGCGGTGAGGAATCGAAGAAATTTGAGGTTTAAAAAAAATCAGTGAAAACGAGTTTGGTACCATCCAGTAATAACGCATTTGACAGAGCCACTTGAAGTCTGTGTCTCGAATTACATTCTGCTCCCAGAGACCGGTCAGTACGTCTCTTCCGTGAACGTCCAGGGTTACTAACGCTTCTGAAGAAGAAAACGAAAGTGATAATGAATTTAGATTAAAAATCAGAAAGAAGATGCGTTGTGCATGACGTACTGTTTTTTTAAATTCTTTATTAAATTTTTCTTGTAACAAATTGTACACTATTGTTTTCCCGTGTGACGGTGACATTATGGTTGTTTCAAGAGCTCTACATAAGCTTGAAATTTCGAAACTATGATTTTTATCGTCTGGAGTCTCATCTTCAATTTGCAACACAGATTTGGCGAAAGTTCAGAAAATGGACCGAGTTATGATGATTTTTGCAAAGGGTCAAGTCGCCTACTGTGCTACAGCAAACCCTTTTTGCGCTCTTTTTCAAAGCAATGCTTTATGAAACTGCCTAAGCAGTATCTCGAATTCAGTTCTCAAATTAAAACAGGTGAATTCCAGACAAGAGCCATAGTGATTAAACATCACTATCAACTATGTCAGCAGTCATGCAACGTGTCAAATATACTTCGCGTATTTCGGGGCTGACACCTAGATGTCATTTTTGTAAATATCGATTGTCGATTTTTTTAGGATTCTCAAAATATAACTTTTCAAAAATATGCTCTGTAAATTTTACGTCGCTCCGTTCAAAATGAAGGGAGATATGGGCGTTTATAGGTAGGTTTAGCGAACCGGCGAACTTTGAACGCGTTTGACTCAAAATGACTTTTTCAAAATCGGTGACCACCATATCTCAAAAACCACTCCTGTGATCAACTTCAAATTTCACCAGCTTCTTTTATATATTGAAAAAACAGTGCTTGAACGAAGGTTTTTTCCCATGCATAGTTTTTCTTTCTTATCAACGAAAATTAAGCATTTCTTTTAAAAAAATCGACACTTTCACTTTGGACTGGGGCCATTTATATTAGGGACTAGGGGCACTAGATAATTTCATGCAAAAACCAAATGCATTTGATTCTTTTATTTCGGATGATTTGTCACCAAGCAGCCGTGGTCACCACGGAGGACGTTTTTCAAACAAGGTTCTGCACAAACCATTTCATCTACCACATATATAAAAATTTAAAAAAACAAAATTTCTAAAAGATACTTAAAGCCCTACTTTTCACTAAAAAATCTGAAAACCTGCACACGTTTGCCCAGAAAAAAATTAACGAAAGTTCCGTTTTTCCGGCCATGAGTTAGGTGTAACCCGTTAAACTCGTTTTCAGGAATGAAAAATGCGTACCCAGAGTCGTACGATTTTGAGTGGAGAGTGTTCCTCTCACCAGCTTGATTACTTCATTAAGTTCCGCGTTGCAAACATCGATGTACTCTTTGAGGCCACCCGGGGCGCTTGGAAAGGCTTCCGTTACATCTGCGGTCCAGTACAGTTGGCTTATGCATAAAACTGTCTGGCCTGGCCATTCGAGTACCCACTGATTTCTCGCCTTCGTCAGATACGCCTCCTTCGCCCGGATAACCTTGACAACATTTCGTACAAATTGAGGGTAGTTGGTTGATGTTGTTCGCATCGTTCGAATGTAACGAAAATAAATTCTGTTCAATTGTTGAAATTTTGTTGGCTGTGAAAATCACTCTAACGATTTCACATATACTTATTAGAGACTTGCGACCTCAATTTGCGAAAAAGCAGACTTTGGATAAGCATTGAAAAAAATAAATGAAAAATGAACACAAAAATCGTTGCGTTCCAACAATGCAACCTTCAACGTCATGTGATTGGACTGATTGTGAGACAAGTGGACCCAGCTGACTTTTGAATGATTATCGTAAGATCAGATACCATCAAGTAGGTTCCAAACAATAATGCAACGTACTTTGGACATTCGATAAATCTAATGATGACGTGTAGAAAAGGGGGAGATTGGGGAAGATGTAAGTTTTGAGCGTTACCTGTGCGCGGACACTTTTTTTCATGGCAGTTTCCAATTCAACCAGCCATTTCTCCACTTGCCCTCGCGCCGCCACCGTATCGATTGTGTTTTCCAGCACTATGCTCTCACCCTCGGAAGACATCATCGTCGTTATTTCCATTGCCTCCGTAAACTCGAGTCGGGCGATACCCTCGAAACACTTTTTGAGATGAGGCTGAACCCTCGTCGGGTCCTTCGTCTCCGACAATATTTCCAACAATTCGTCGTTCGACAGGAAGAAGAAACGCGGAAAGAAGAGTCTCTTCTTTTCGAGATAGTCGTGCAGGCCTTTTTGAATAAGATCGAGAAGGCCGGTGCACTTCTTCAGACGATCGAGCATCTTGTCGATCTCGACTACCGACATCACCCGAGAATCTTGTATGACGGAGTTCATGATGTCCCGCCAAATCTGTGATTAGATGCAACTCGATCAACTTTCCGGTTTTTCCATCCATTACGGAAGGTATCGATCAAATGTTCGGAGAGCACATAAATTTGAATCCTCATCGTCGGGATGATGTCATTACCCAGTTTCCCAACGAACGGATGATTTTTATTTGAATTGTTACACTGAGAAAAAAAATCATTGATCCAATATCATTGGTGTTGTTGAATGAAATTTCGTTCATTCAATTGTAAAATTGTTGGTGTAAATAATCGGATTTATTAGTCCAAACAAAACGCTATTGACTTTAATAACATGATAAAATTAAAAGTTTTTCTTTCATTCGAAAGATATATTGTTAGCCGAGAACAATATATCCGCAAACAAATTATATAGTTTTGAATGCATTTTCTGCAACGAACAAAAAAAGCGTTTCAATTCATAACATGAAAATTGTTGATTCGAGTACACAAGAAAAATTGAATTTCGCTCGTTTAATTCAGATAAAATTTCTATTGAGGAAATATGTTAATTTATTTTTTCACCATATCCGATATTGATTTCCAAGCACACTATTCGTTAAAATATTAATATTTTATTTTGATTGAAAAATATTAAGCAAATGTCTGAATTGGTTAAAAAATTATGCGAAAATAAAATTTGTTTCTTGCGCATTTGATTGAAAAAATTCAACCAAATCATGGCCGAGCGCCACCGAAATTATAAGTGTGAGGAAACCCGTAGTTCTCGGAGTAACCGCTAGAAGCCGCACGCGCGCTCGTTTCTCGTAAGCGTAGCGCGAACCGACAATCTACTTAAACGCCGGAGAAACTCTAAAGAGCTTCTTGGCCTGCGGCTAATATCAAAGTGTAGTATCTGTTCTTATCAGTTGAATATCTGATATTTTCTCCATGGATATTCCATTGGATATCTGATATTCTCTCCACTATTATCGTGAATGATCATTATAATGCTCACTTTTTATTTAAGATTTATTACAAATAAAAAAACTTACGTCCCATGGCATATTCGTTTCGATGTAGTAAAGAAATACTTAATTCTATTGATTATATTTTTGTACGAAATAAAAAATGTTGTAGCAACCGCTTCATTATTTCATCCAATACATCTACGGATTCTATATAGAATGATTTCAATAGAATATCATTTTATTTGAAGGATAATGTAGATATTCACAGAACAGAATAACTTTTTCAAATAAAATAATATATTTAAGGGACAACACCACTGTGACGGCTTCAAAAAATCGATTTTTTTGAAAACCATCTAGAAAAATCTAAAATACATTTAAGATTAAGATGCCGTTGGACCCAGGTCGAAAAAATAATTATTTTCGGAGATATTGAATATTTTGTGGAGCGGTGCAGCACTCCGTGACGCTCGGGGTCCCGCGCAGCTGCGCGCCTCAGGGTCGGCAGGTATACCGGGATATATAAATTTGAGCAGAGACGGTTTGCTGCAGCGTTGTTTGGGCGGCTTCACGCAAAACAACAACGAAAGCTACAACAAATCAGTTTGGGCAATAGCCCCCAAGTGTCAGTCCGGGAGCAAAAAAATCGTCGATATTGCAGCTGATATCGCGGTATTATTATTCAATGATGGCCTGAGAAGCCTCATGAAAGTTTTGGAGACGTTGGGGATAACTATCGGCCCAAATTGTTTCAATTTTTGCGTTGAAACCGACGCAGCACGAATCGAGCTGGCGGAGCGGTCGCTCATAGACGCTGCAAAAGAGGCAAGAAGAGCCTCTACAAGTTCGAGAAAAGATGCTAGGGACAATGATTTGCTTCTTGAAGACCAGCTATATGGTGCCGGCATCGCTGATTAAAGGTAAACATTTTTTTTTCCAATTTATCGCATAAATTAACAAACCTAAAACTTTGAATGCGTTTTTCTCAAAACCACTTTTTTGAGTGCGGCACGCAGCAGAACTCGAGCAATTTTTATCCGATCGACTTCAAATTTGGACTGCATCAATAAAACTAGATTATCTAAAGAAGTACATAGGATTTTTTCGATATCTCAATAATAAAAAAAGTTATAGCCTATTTTCGACGAGAAATTTTGCCCGAAAATCGTTCTTTAATTTCAAAAGCGTGCCTATTTTTTAAAAATCAATATTTTTTCAAATCCCTATGTACTTCTCTTCAAAATATCATATTATTAACGAAAACACTCGGTATTTTTTTTTCAGATCGACTTTGAAGAGAGTTCTGCTGCGTGCCGCGAACCACTGCAGAGGCAACAGTACCTGTCGCGGGAGCTTCCCCAGCGTCACCATGGGGCGTGAAAAATTTGAAAATTTTTTTTTATGTATCTTCAATAAACAACGAACAAAACAAAAAAATTTCGAATATCTCTTTTTTTCCCACAAAAAAAAATTCTTGAAAAATGGCAAAAAACAGGGGGTCACAGTGGTGTCGTGCGTTAAATCAATCACATATTCCAACATTTGATAGTATTATAACAATCTCATATATCGGTGGCACTCCGCAGCTGCACATTTATTCGGATCAACCAATATATTTTTTGATTCAATTGGTTTTTTTTCTCAGTGTACATTGTATGGTGGTTGCGTCTCATTCCGATCATTTTTGTGCGAAAGAAAAGACAGTGCTGCGGTGGACAATTGACCAACCGGATTACTCAGTTTGACATATAGCACGAGAGGGAAGAAAATGGGTCACTAACTTTGTCAACGGCACTGAAACGTCGTCCTTCTTCCGGCATCTGTTGCTGAATATCCGGCGACGAGAATATCGGTTCGAGATACATCCACGTGGCTTGGACCTTCAGCCAATGATCCATTATTTCCTGGAGCAAATGCAATTTGCCTTCCCATTCCCTGCAATTGCAACGAAATGTTAGCAGGGCATCTCATCACGCAGGGCATCTCATCTCTATCAAATGCAAGAACCAACAGAGTTTCCTTCTCGAACGGCTTGATGTACAGGGAGTTCTTCATCGTCTGGGCCTTCGTCAGATGGTCGTCCAGCAGTAGTTGTATCTCATCAACGCTCGCGATGACATACGTACCGGTGTCTCGATAAGGATTCACCGTGAACTCTATGTCGGTCCAATCAGCGTGCATCTTCAGCAACGCCTTCTCCAGATTACTCTCCTTTGTAGCAGCTTCGGAAATCCCTTCGAATTTCGGCACGTACTCGTCCAAACCGAAGTCAATGATCTTTGATGCGAAAATCATAGAATAGTCTTCGTTATTCTACTTTTTGATCTCGTCCACAGATTCGGAAATTTACACTTTCTAGTCTGCTCCTTTGATACCTTTGCTAAGGTCATTTGGTCGTCGACTTTGATCGGAAATCCAACGATCTCCGATACTTGATTCCAGTGCCGACTCTTCATTCCAGGATTGCCAAGTGTCATTATCAGCGGCATGTGCTCTCTGAATTCATCAACTTGCACTCTGACAGTTTCCGCGAGTTTTCTCACAGCCGGCTCTTGGAAAGTTTTCTCAAGCTTCAAAACGGTGCGATAAGCGATCCCAGAATCGCTCTCTATCATCTCCGGATCGTAGGTGCCGATCAAAGAGCCCATCCACGTATCATGCTGCGACAAAAACTCGCAGGCAGCGTCGTACAACTTTTTGTACGGTGCCAATTTGTCCGCTATCTGCAACGTCGCCACAGGCAAAAGTAGCAGAAAATGGAAAATTCCATATATGAAGCATTCCACACCAAGTGAAACACTAAAAAATCATGTGACTTTTAAATGGGCTTATAATTTGTTTTTAAGTTCATTCGAATGTCAAAAGCAACTACGATTTTTTTAGATTTTTAAATTGGATTTTACACTCGAATTTGGATACCGGGAAATTCTTCTCGTTTTTTCTTTTCGATTCATTATACTCAAAAAGTGATGCATTGTACAAAAAAAACGTCGAAGAAGAAAACTTAGGTTTTCGAATGTACTTTTCAATCATATATGTTTCGTAACTGTTAAGAATTCTGCTAATGTATTTTTCAACGACATAAGGTAAAAATAATTTTTTTCGTCAAGTTCGCCCACTTTTATTTTTCTATAAATTTGAGCGAACTTTCGTTGATGTCATAACAAACCACGGAAAAATTGACATGATGGAGAATTCATATCTTCCAATTTTTTAAGGTTAATTGATGAAGAATTTTATCGAACCATGGATATTGAATATCGATCATTGTTTTAGGCACAACAGTGGAATGCAACGAATATTTAGTGTTATCTAGTCCATTTTGTCCTCCTCTTTTCAATGCAATTATGGTTTTGTTTGTCTGCCTCGAAATTTTTCATTTACTCACCGGTTCTCGTAGCGTTATTCTCGTATCAAAAAGCCTAAAACAATGGTCGATATTCAATTTCCATGGTTCGATAAAATTCTTCATCAGTTAACCTTTAAAAAAAATTGGAAGATATGAATTCTCCATCATGCCAATTTGTCTGTGGTTTATTATGACATCAACGAAAGTTCTATCAAATTTATAGAAAAATAAAAGTGGACGAACTTGGCGAAAAAATTATTTTTACCTTATTTTGTTGAAAAATACATTAGCAGAATTTTTAACAGTTATGAAACATGTATGATTGAAAAGTACATTCGAAAACCTAAATTTTCTTCTTTGACGTTTTTTTTGTACAATGCATCACTTTTTGAGCATAATGAATCGAAAAAAAATCGAGAAAAGTTTCCCGGTATCCGAATTCGAGTGTAAAATCCAATTTAAAAATCTAAAAAAAAATTGTAGTTGCTTTTGACACTCGAACGAACTTAAAAACAAATTATGAGCCCATTTAAAAATTACATGATTTTTAGTGTTTCACTTGGTGTGGAATGCTTCATATACGTAAATTAAGGGGCTATGCCAGTGTGACACTTATAAAAAAATCGATTTTTTTGCCTTTTTCGACAGTTTGTACTTTCAAGAATATCAGGTAAAAATTTCAAGGCCGTATCTCTAATAATTTTATCCTGCAACAATCGATAGTTAAATCTTTAAACGCGTTTTTCCCGAAATGAGATTTTTCAAATTTGCTGACATCGTAACTCAAAGAGCAATTATCCGATTGACATGAAATTTGAACTGAGTACTCTTAAATATATTTGCTCTACAATGACGTGGGATATTTTCGATTGGATGAAAATTGACGATTTGGCATTTAAAAAAAACGACCACTTTAGAGGCAAGAAAACAGACTTTTTTCATATCTACGCCATTTTGTTAGATTTTGATATTTTTCGAAAATCCTACGTCATTGTACAAGAAATACCTTCCAGGTTAACATTTTTTCCTTTTTCGGTTTCAGCTACTCAATCGGCCGGAATCATGTCAGCAGTGGAGGAACTTTTTTTTTGGCGCCTCTGAAGGCAGCGCATAAGTCGCTAGGATCTCAATATTTTTCTATGAAAAAATTATGTAATATAGGTCAAATATAGCCAAATATATTCTTAATTTTCCGAAACATTTTATTGAGTACTTTTCTTCGAAAAAAATTCCCGAAAATCAATTCACACTGGTATAGCTCCTTAATTAATTACCGGACAATTATTAAGCGGATCATTGTGGAATGTTCTGCAATTTTTTTCTTCAAACATAAATTACTTACGTTAAAAAACCCAGAACATTCTGTACCATTTATAAACTCTGCCTTTTCTCGTGAAAAATACTGCAAAATAAGGCGTTACATCTATGTGGCTCGCCAAAAGGTGAGACGTTTTTTTGGAATTTTTGGTTGAGGATACCAAAAAAGCAATCAGAATGGGCTTTGGAGGGTTTACTCTACATTGGTTGACATATACAAAATAATTTTTTTATAAAACAAATAAAATGGCTGCTCAGTCGTAATTACCAAAAAGAGTTTTTTTCGTTGTCCTGGGGCGGACGCAATACTTTTACACAGGAGCACCAAGAACGAGCAATAATCGTCATTTACATTAGTTTTGCTATGGAAGTACAAACGATTATTTAAAAATTTTAGTTTGTCACAAAATTTCGGAATTTTGAATAAGTTCTCGCTGTTATATGGTGAAAATTAATGCTTTATTTTTTAAAATCATTCCTAAAGCTCTCAAACGTTTCGAAACTGTTGTGTGATCACCTCCTAATTATTCTGTAAGTTCAGCTAGTGTCTGACACGAGTCTTCATGAATGTATGAATGAACAATTATCTGACGATTTTTTAGGCGAATTTTTGGAAAGTGACAAATTTGCCTTAAAAAATCGTCAGATAATTGTTAATAACAAATGAACTATGCAATATAAAAACAATCCTACGTACTTCCATAGACAATGTATTTTTCAAGATATATTCAACATTTCAAGTGAATCGGTTGAAAATTGTCTGAGTTATGTTTCCGGCCAACTTAAAAAATGCAGTTTTGAGATAAACGTTGCACAGCCGCCATTTTGAAATGAATCGCTTCAAAAAAACTATTGTATACAGTCACTGATATGTATGATAAACACCCTGTTTTGTAATCTCGTTTTTATTTGTAGTTTTTCTGAAAAAAATCCCCAAAAAATCTATTTTTCGGCCTCTAGAGTGACCTAACCCCTTAAATGAAAGAAAAAACGGTCTAACATTTTTTCTACTCAGATGTAACGCCTTAAAAGTGTCATCGTTTTTTATCGGGATAGTGGCTGGATGGCAAATTCTGGATACGGCTTGGAACTATTGACGCAACAATGCAAACATCCTTACGGGGTTACCCCCACTTGCGATTTTGAAAAAATCGATTTTTTTTATTGCATTTTTTTGAAGTATAAGTATCCGGGCCCATACTTCTGTATGGGCCCGGAATAGATGACTCTATGTAAGTTTACAAAAAAAAATATTTTCTTCGTGTAAACTGAAATTGAAACTTTAAACGCGTTTTTCTCAAAATGGCATTTCTGAAGTCGGTGACCAAGATTACTCGAACACTAATGAATCGATCTTCTTGAAATTTTGCAGGCTTATTTAATACATAAAAATGTAGTCTTTAATCGTTCGATTTTTTTTTTTCGAAAAAAATGGCCGTTTTTTTTCGTTAACGTCGAACCATTAACTTTGACTGTCCGCCATTTTGTGAAAAATGAATATTTTTTTAAATCCTTCGATTAAAGACTAGTTTATACTTATATTTGACTAAATCCATCTGCATTTTTTTTTTTTCAGATGATCCACTTCGCCGCAATGTTGGTCACCGCAAACCGTGTATATAAAAACATTATTTCATTGACGGCCATTTGCCACTAAACAATGTAATATTTTTCAATAAAAAAATTACTGAAAGTTCTTCAAGATGTGTTTTTTAAGATGGTATATTGATCGATTAAAAAAGTTTTGTAGTTTTCTTTTAAAAAATTCATGAAAAAGGCCTTTCTTTGCGCTACAAGTGGGGGTACGCCTTAAACAAGGACCTTTTTTCTCAGCGGGTATTGGGACATTTCCAGGCCGAACAACACTTCCTCCTCGTTGAATCTGTCTATGGTGTCGATAGCGTCGACCAAACGTTTCTCCAAGCTCGTGGCTTTCTTCCGATAACGAAATATTTCATCGACGTTGCCCCAATGTTGCATCTCGTCCCCGTATTTCTCCCATAGAGTGAGATCGCGCTGGAATTTTTCGATTCTCGCCACCAAGGCCTCCTGATACTCGCCGCTCTTTCGGTCTATTATTTTCCGATGTTCGTCGAAAATTGACGGCATTCGGTGATACCTTGTGGAGAACGGCAGTTGCTGAGAATAAAAATCTTTTGACAGGGTGTCCAATGAAAACTCACCACTGAAATGCAAAGTTGTTGGTCTTGAGCTCGACCGGCGAGAGCAACGTGTAGTCCGATAAAAACTGAATGTATTTTATGATCTCTTTGAGACGCGTCTCCAAATCGAAGACCATCTCGGTTTCGGCTTTTGCCACAAAATCCGTTAACGTCATCAGCTCTGCGGTGTTCGGCGGAACACTCAGAGCTCTGTCGGCTATGTTTTGGTACTCTTCTCCGATCCTGGAGATGTGACAAGTAGATGCAGTCAACGAAATACGAAACTTACGAGGAAAGGCTGCGAGGTCGATCTCTCCGATTTCGATGAAATTTTGCATGCTTGTAGAATGAGTAAAAATAGGCGACAGCTATTTTTTTATATCTGTGGAACCCGATTTTTAAGGGGTGAAACGCACCCTCGAAAATAGGGGTGTTTTTGGTTTTTCGTCGATAACGTTATCGTTCTCATCTCCAATGTATAATACACGAAAAAATAAACATTGTGGCAATTTGGAATTTTTTCATATCTCGTACCGTTAAAACGTTATCGACGAAAAACGAAAAACACCCCAGTTGTCGAGGGTGCGTTTCAACCCTTAAAAATCGGGTTCCGCAGATATGAAAAAATACGTGTCGCCTATTTTGACCCATTCTACAAGCATGCCAAATTTAATCTAAATCGGAAAGATCGACCTCGCAACCTTTCCTTGTGAGCCGTTTCATTGGGATACGATCACTTTGAAGTTCAAAAATTGCCCCCAAACACTAATCAAATGAATCAACAAAAATATAAAACAGTAAAAAAAAGTGCTTTAAATACAAGCAAATATTATGATCAGTATCATGTCAAAAATAGCATTCGCTCAGTATTTTCTCGTAATGTCATCTCCGTTGCTGTAAGGTTACACACTTCAGAAAAAATAAGAAGAAAATAAGAAACAAGTGGCCACCCATCCAACTACTGACCCACGCTAGTTAACTTTGTAAATCGTTTAGTTTCGATCTAGTGTAAAATTGCCTACGATCCAGGGGCTTACACCCCTCTAAACGCCTAAAATAAAGTGATTTATCGCGTTTTTTTTTGGCGGAAGGTAATAGGACAAGTAATAGGAAAATAATATTCAAGGATGTTATCAGTCATTTCTTCAAGTGAACAAAAAAAATGTACACTAGAAAATTATACAAAATGGTGACGCTGGAGCCATTCTCGCGAGGCGTGTTGAATTTGAGACGCTCTGCAGGACGCAGGATAACAAACGCGAATTTGAATTTCGAAAAAAAAATTAAAGATTCTATTAAGGGGTTACCCCCACTTGCGATTTTGAAAAAATCGATTTTTTTTATTGCATTTTTTTGAAGTGCAATTTGAAGTGCAGTTTTTTTTTGATGCCCGGAATAGATGACTATATAAGTTTACAAAAAAAAATATTTTCTTCGTGTAAACTGAAATTGAAACTTTAAACGCGTTTTTCTCAAAATGGCATTTCTGAAGTCGGTGACCAAGATCACTCGAACACTAATGAACCGATCTTCTTGAAATTTTGCAGGCTTATTTAATACATAAAAATGTAGTCTTTAATCGTTCGATTTTTTTCGTTAAAATCGAACCATTAACTTTGACTGTCCGCCATTTTGTGAAAAATGAATATTTTTTAAAATCCTTCGATTAAAGACTAGTTTATACTTATATTTGACTAAATCCATCCGCATTTTTTTTTCAGATGATCCACTTCGCCGCAATGTTGGTCACCGCAAATCGTGTATATAAAAACATTATTTCATTGACGGCCATTTGCCACTAAACAATGTGATATTTTTCAATAAAAAAATTACCGAAAGTTCTTCAAGATGTGTTCTTTAAGATGGTATATTGATCGATTAAAAAAGTTTTGTAGTTTTCTTTAAAAAAATTCATGAAAAAGGCCTTTTTTGCGCTACAAGTGGGGGTAACGCCTTAATTTACATGAGTATAGCTATAGAAATACGTACGGGATTTGGAAAATATTACTTTTTGTGTAATTAGCAAATATTTAAAGTACAAACTCAATTTTCGACAGAAAAAAAGGACAATCACTTGTGAATAACTAATGTTATAATTAACTCATGGAGAATCCCGTACGTATTTCTCTTCGGAATGTTATTTGAAAGATTTGCTCAAAATTTGGAGTGAAAAGAATGAAAATTGTTGGAGTGATGCTGCGTGCCGTGTTGAAAATTGTGTTCCGAGAAAAACGGTCGACGTCTCGCACACGGGGCAGCCACTGCCACTGCAGATACGGGCCTGCGGACCTTTGTTTTATAGGGACTAAAATTTATTCCCCTATTCTAAATGGTTCAAAGTATCTCTTAAGGGAAATTTCTGCCTTGTTGGTTCAAAAAATGTTTGATTTTTCACCAATTTTGTATGCGAAGAGTATTAAATATAGAATGTTGATATTTGGTACGTTGACTAAGCGGTCTTTATTGAACATAAAAATATTTTTTAAAGTTTGACAAAAGATGGTGGTGCGAGTGGGAGGAGCCACGTATGTCGGTGCGTGGGCGATGACATTCTTCGCTTGCGGAAGTCCTAAGTTCCGGACAGGTGATCTGAAGCAAAAAAATCGATCATCTTTATACTTTGTACAATATTGTGTATAAGTTGAACTAGAATTATCCAAATATATCTAAAAGTTTTTATTTAATGAACAAAAAACTGCGAACATTTTTGGGGAAAAAAAACAAACTTCCTTCCGATCGCTCACAATTTTGTTATTTTTCAATTTTTCTTTTTGATTATAGGTCAACTTATACACAATATTGTACAAAGTAAAAATATATTTGATTTTTTTGCTTCAGTTCACCTGTCCGGGACTCAGGACTTCGGCAAGCGAAGAATGTCATCGCCCGGGCACCTCCATACGTGGCTCCTCCCACTCCCACCACCATGTTTTGTCAAACTTTAAAAAATATTTTGATGTTCAATAAAGACCGCGTAGTCAACATACCAAACATCAACATTCTACATTTAATAGTTTTCGGGTAAAAAATTGGTGAAAAATCAAACATTTTTTAGCCCAAGAAGGCAGAAACTTCCCTCAAGCCAATTTTGAGAAAATGATTTTTTTGAAAATTGTGCAGTGATGTAACCCCTTAAAAATACCAACTGCCCAATCCCAAAAAATCAATCGGTTGATCCAACTTCCTCGCTACCCACTTTTTTGATTTATTCTGGTAATCGTGCACCATTCTGTCGACAAGCTCATCCCTCAAGGCGCCAGCCATGGTCGCCATGTTGTCCATAAGATCCTTCCTGTGCACATCGAAGAGTCCGCTGAAGAAAGTTCCATCGTACCACACCGGTATGTTTTTCCTCAACGAGTCGTATTTCCCTATTACTTCGGCGTACTCTTCGAAGCTGTGCGGTGGACTCGCCTTGAGAAACGTTTCGACGAATTCGTAGTCGGAGTTGTTGGTCAGGGTTACTTGGTCGTCGAAATCCTGCAACTGCAGCTCCGGGCCGATTCTGTGCTCTTGGATGAATTCCGATATATCGTGCTTGCAGGACTCGACGATTTCTTCGGATATCACCGGCTGGTTCGCGTCGACAGGGTAATCGTTATATGCACAAGGGAAAAACAAATATTTTATTTTTTTTTCAATTTTTCTCGATTTACGTACTTTTAGTACGTTTTTCGAAGAAACGTCAAAGTCGTAGACGTTTATCTCGATCCGCGAAAATCCGGAGATCGCCTGATGGAGCAAAGCCAAAAGAGAGTTCAGCGTGTCCGTGAACGCTTTGAAGGACGGATCGAAACCTATGGTCTTGCTCCTGATGACGACGTTCAGATTGAAACTGCAATTACGATGCTGCACCGTGGCCGTCGGAAATTCATTAGAAATTTTACAAAATACTCAGTGTCTCTCCGATTCGTCTTCGAGCTTCTTAGCATTACTCAGCATCACGATCTCTCATGATACAACAAAGTCATTGCTTTGAATAATTCAAACTAAACTTGAGGGGATATACCAGTGTGAAAAGCTTCAGCCTCTCAGCAGGCATTATTCGAGGAAGAGGAGGGTCCATTGTATGGGCCAGGTATAGCTGATTAGCAGTTTTATATGGGAAATATAATTTTATCTTGCAAAAATCGATAGCTTATCTTTAAACGCGTTTTTCTCGAAATGAGATTTTTCAAATTAGCTGACATTGTGACTCAAAGAGCAATTATTCGATTGACTTGAAATTTGAACTGAGTACTCTTGAATATATTTACTCTACAATGACGTAGGATATTTTTGATTGGATGAAAATTGACGATTTGGCATTGGAAAAAACGACCATTTTATAGGCAAGAAAACAGACTTTTTTCATAACTACGCCATTTTGTTAGATTTTGATATTTTTCGAAAATCCTACGTCATTATGCGGAAATACCTTCCAGTTTAACGACATTTTTTCCTTTTTCGGTTTCAGCTACTCAATCGGCCGAAATCATGTCACCAGTGGAGGAACTTTTTTTTGGCGCCTCCAAAGGCAGCGCATAAGTCGCTTAGATCTCAATATTATTCTATGAAAAAATTATGTAATATAGGTCAAATATAGTCAAATATATTCTTAATTTTCGAAAACATTTAATTGAGTACTTTTCTTCCAAAAAATTCCCGAAAATCACCCAAATTTTTAGCGTTCACACTGGTATAGTCCCTTAAGGAACTTGGAGCTGCCCAGTTGAGTCAAATGACGGTTTATGATTTTGTTTTTTCAATGAACCTCAAAAAAACGCCTACGAGGTATAAATGTATTCTGTAGATCTGACTGCAGAACAGTCGACTATTTAGATGGTAAGATAAAGGGTTTTAAAATTGCAACTTTTAACACTGCAGGGTCTGCATTGAAATTTCGGCAAAATAATTTTCCGTAAAAAATATTTGTCTCCTATAATAAGAAGACATATGGCAACACCGCATCGTTTCACGTATCCAATGACGTAAGTTTGCGCGGCATATTTAAAATAATACTGCAACATATTTTAATTTGGAAGTAATTTTTAATCGAACAACGTTTTTAATTAGTTATGAATTAAATTAACCAACACTTTTATTTGTTAATGAAGATAACATAAACAATATAAAATATTTATATTTATAACGCAAATCTTTTTTTATGATAAAAGTTTTTAACTTTAGGAATACGATAATTTTTTTTTCTCGGAATATTGAACCATACTGTTCTGCAGTGTTGCCTTATGTCTTTTTATTATAGGGACAAATGTTTTTTACGGATAATTATTCTGTCTTTACTGAACGTTTTTAGCAAAACTGAATAGTAAACGCAATCCAAACTTTTTTCACTCTTTCCCTAACTAGTTTGCTATCTAAACAAAATTTGTTTTCGAAATTGAAAAACACAACAGAATGGTACGATGAATTATGTGACCTGACTTTCGGTCGATGCAGACCCTGCAGTGTTAAAAGTAAAAATTTAAAACCCCTTTTTCTCCCAATCTATATAGTCGACTGTTCTGAAATTTCACTCAAACATGCATAATGATATGAACAATGTCAGGTTAAAATTCGAACAAAATTTATAGAAATCAAGAAATTTATAGAAATCAACGAGCGCGCTCGTTCTACCTTAAAGGGCAAAATTATGCATTCGAATATTTTTATTAGGTAAATGAGAAAAACTCTTGTGTTATTACCAACTTGAAGTACAATATTATCGATGATTATTATGAAAAAACTGCGTCAGCGAATGTTTTATATAAGTCAGAATAAAATTTCGAGGCATTTATAATTATGCCTATTTATATTTATGTCACGAGATTATTTATTGTTTCCATTAATTATTATTAAGTGTTGCCGAAATACGGCAACTTCGTGGACATTGAGGTTGGCTGCAATGCTCTTCATTCACCAGCGAAGATTCGAAATCTTTCATCAAACCTTGATGGTTCAATATTGAATACATGAGGTTTACGATGGGCAAGATGGGTTTTTTTAAATGTTCACAAACGTTCAGTTTGCGTTAATCCGTGATTATAAATGGTTGATCTTGGTGCTAATGGCCAAAAAAAAATACATCACCCGTAGCGTGAACGTCTTTGCGCATCTAACCGCACGTAAAATTCCATACATCAAACTATTTTTTAACCCTGGTGTTTTGTAGTGACAAAACTTCAAAAAATTCGTAAAGACTCAGTATAGCCTAGACAATAACATATATTTTTTTTACATTTAATCTTGGATTGTGGCTAACGCTCCAACCTCCTTAAGCTGAACTTACGTCCATATTTACGAGGAAGTTCCTGTAGCTTTCCATGGAACTTAAGCACAAGCTTCGCAATTGACTCTCCATGATAATAGCGAGGCAATTCCAAAATCGAGTCATCTTGGGTTCGTCATCGGCACTCGGCAAAATGCCCTTTTTCCTGCCCTAGCGACAAATTGGTACACTGAATACGTCTCGTTCTTCAGCCCTAGATCCACGAGAGAATTGAAATCGGAACAGCGTTTCTGAATACCGTTGTAAAAATGTGCAGCACTTTTGACAACCAGGTGTTGCAAAGCATGGCTCGTGTTTTGTCCACCATTTCCGTCACTTTGTGCTCGAAGCTCGTAAGATCGTAAGAACTGGTCTCAGACTCCAGCTCTTTAGAGTCGATCTGCCTGATGGAACTGCCACCGGTAGGGATACTTTTAGACACCACGAGCACTATTATCGCGATGGTGACTATCGAATAAGTGCATACAATTTTTTACCCGAATTCACGGTGCCAAAGGTCCAAGGCCCTACGCATGCAGGGATGATACAACACGAGATGTTTCTTCAATTTTAGCCTGACCCTTCTGTACTTGACACCGAACTCCACTGGAAAGTGTTTGATTTCGTAACTTTCCTCGGAACTTGGCACCTGTTTGACAGTAAACTTTTCAATGTCATCACGAATTCTGCATCAGACCATTGCACCTTTTTTGAGACCGTAAAATATCGTATAAAGGTTTTTAAAAAAATATTAAAATCCGTGGGAGGTTCACAAAAATTCGTGAAATTTTTACAGTCGACGTCTGATGACAAAATGGACTCATATCTCAAGGATGTTGCCGTCATCGGAATAAAATAAATACAGATTAATTTTCCACGGTAAAATGCAATGGAAAAACGGTAGAAAAAAAACTTCCAGGCGAATCGAAGATCAAAAAGACACTTGACTTGACAAAACACACATTTTCACACTTAAATCATTTCGATATGTGAAAAAATTGCCGAGAAAAATACTGAAAAACTATCCTCTAATTTTCGTACCAGAAAATCGTCAATACCCTCGGCCTTCGTGGGATCTTGAAGAACGAAATCGACAATTGATTTTTTAATGCTCCCGGCGTAGTCTTCCCTGGCGTCGCGGATAACCTCATTCAATTTCGACCGAAATTTCGTTCTCCACTTGAGCGGAACTAAATTCAGTATCTTATTCAACATCTGCGCGTCTATGGGTGCCACGTGAACGTCATCAATTCCGTGCACGATGTAATAATAATATTTGAAAACGCTGCTCCTGTCTTCGCTCTCCTTCACAAGGTCCATCGCATCATCATGATGATGATGTTCATCATTATCATCAACAGTGTCTTCGTCCTCGTCATCCTTCCTCATAATCATCTTGACGAGATCACGACGAAATTCTTCCCGTTTCTTTTTAATAGCCGTGTAAGAATTCATCTGGAAGGTGAGCAGTTCTTTCTGTCGACGTAACTTCGACGCGGCTGGCTTGTCGGATCTGTGGCAACAAGTCGAAAGTCGGCGGAAATGTTGCAAGCTACGTCGGAAGTATGCGGCTCAGGGGCATTTCCGGTTCATGCGGAAACCTCAAAAAGGATATTTGCATCACGAAGCATTTGATTAAATAAAATTGACACAACCCACTCAAAAATGGGTAATGCGAAATTCGATGATGCGGAGAACATTAAGGTAGTATTTTAGTCTAGAAATTTGGAAAAATCGATCCTTTTGGCACTTTCTTTAAGTATAGACTCTTAAGAATATGTCGTCAAAAGGAAGTTTCGAAATTCCCAATGTTTACGCCAACAAACGAGACCAGAATAGGATCGCCCAGTTGGACCTACGAAGTTAAGAAGCTTCTAAAGAAGCTAGAACTGCTCGCCCGGAAGAACGAAATTATTATTAGTATTCAAAATTTGTTTAAAGGATGAAAAAGTGGGGCGAAACATTAACTTTTTTCAGACAGTGGCCATTTAAAAAAAATGTCTTAGAGGGCAGGGCTGTCTCTTCGAACTCTCCCACTATTACGGTGTTACAATGATTTTAAATTCGCACGTTACAAATGTCCCTTTGGTACCTGCCATAATGACATTCTTATTGATCAAGAAAATTGGTTTTATTACTGTTTCAGATAATTGGGAGCTTTGTAATCATATCAACCGCCTCAACCCTTTTTTTACGGCCATAGTTAGAGGCCCATAACTTTAAAATTTTTATTTCTTTTGCGGTGCCTATATCTGTTTATGCTTTTTTTTACTTATGGGAATATTGATATCCACAATCCAAATCTGTCAAAAAAATTGCACAATGATAAAAGTATTATTACAATACGACGTTGAAGTTTGCATTGTTGGAATATAAATTTTTTTTTTAATAGCTGTAGAGTAATTAAAAATTAGCAATTATTGTTGAATAATTACTTGAATATTTATGTACGATCTAAATTTGCAAAAAACAGTTTTGTATACAAAAATTGAATGAATAAAAAATAAAAGAATCGTTGCATCGGGAGATAACTTTAGGCGAGAAAAAAATTATGTTTTACATGATTTTTTTTTAAACTGAATAATTTCTTCGCCATTTTTGAGACTTAGGTTTTATTACTACTTTTGTCTGTTAAATCGTTTTTTTTTCATCTTTAAAAATGGCGGAGGTATGGTATGGTCTTCTCAACTGCATTTTCAAAACTGGCGTGACGTATAGCTAAAAAACGAATCAGCCGATTCTGACGAAATTTGTTATAGATCTTTCTAACCTTATTGTCTAAAACATGATACTAAATGTTACATTTTTTAACGTATTTTTTCCCAAATGTAGCCATTTTTTCGAAAAATTCAATCTTTTTGTTTTAAAGCGTACCATTTCAGCGATTCTCAATATTTCCCACTTTTTTTGGTTCATATTCTGCGTTTGAGTGTTAATCAACGAAAAACATTCGTTCGTTTTTTCAGTAATCCCGCGGATGCTACGTGTCGCGCCGTATGGCAGCATCCACCGCAACCCGTTTAGAAGATCGTGCCATACTTCGGCCACTATCGAGGATTGATAAAAAATAAAAAATACCATGTAACAGCCAAAAGTAGTAATAAAAACATACCCTAAGTCTAAAAAATTGTGAAGAAATCATTCTTTCAAAAAAAATCATGAAAATCAGCTATCCTCGCTTAAGGGAAAGGTAGGGGTTTCAGCATGAAAAAAATACTTTCTTGCCAATTTTTTTCATCTATATGGATAGAGTAAGTTTATTGAAACCTTTTGTACATTGTTAAGTGTCATTTCAAGAACATTCCGTGAAATTTGTACGCGAAAATATCCACAAACAAGCCGGTGCCGCGTTTTTCTCGAAACCACTTTTTCAAAGTCCGTGTTCACTGCCATTTGAAAACTACACGACCGAATTATTTCAAACTTGGTACACACTTTCTACATATTAAATACCTCCCCCCAACGGTTAGTTTGAGATTTTTTTTTACATTGAGGGGGTTTTCCACCCCCAAAATGGCGGAATTTTTCGTGAAAAATAGTACTTTTCACTTTACATGACCACCAAAAATTTAGAAATGAAAAAAAATTATCAAAGACCGTTGGGGGGAGGATTTGATGATACTTTGACTAAATTTTAATGGTACTTGATTTCAGATAATTTCTAGCTGAGATACAGTGAACACCGAAAATCGTGTTTTTCCAAAGGCGTTCTTGGAAAAGCTTTGTCACCGGCTTGTTTGTGGATATTTTCGCGTACAAATTTCACGGAATGTTCTTGTAATGACACTTAACAATGTACAAAAGGTGTCAATAAATTTACTTTATCCATATAGATGAAAAAAATTCGCAAAAAAGTGGTTTTTTCACGCTGAAACCCCTACCCTTCCCTTAAAGGTATCACCCCCCTAAAGTAACCCTAGTCCAGTAGGATCTTCACTAGGCCACATTCATCATTGCACCGTTGCGCCCCAAAATTCTTACCGATGTTCCGTCGTACCCTTACCTTTCGAAAGTCAAGTAATCTCCAGCAGGTTGTTGATAATCTTCGAAAGTGTCGTGTCCCGCGGGAGGACAGGGGATTTTTTGTTGCTCGCAAACTTTGAAAAATCCGTGTCTCCTTTTGGAGGCACTGACGACAACGTGGCCGTCGTCGATCATCGCAGCTGCGCGTTTTACCGCTCTCGAGCAACAAGCCCGACCGCGATCGCGATCGCGTTCGTCGGTCATACCGATATTTGTTCTTCCTTCCCCGTTTTTTGCGCGATCACTCGATGGATCGAGCGCGAGTTTCGACTCAAAATACTTACTCATCGTGTAAGAGTTTTCCAGATTAATTAGAGGAAAGGAAGAAAAATAAAGATTAAAGAAAAAGGAACCTCTTCAACGAAACCATATTCTTCGCGAAGGATCGACACTGTGAACGATCAACGGGACACTCTGACAAGTTTTTGACAGTGACACTCTTCCACTTCGCCACTTCTCGCGTCAATCAAGTAGCCTGTATCGTCTCGGAGGTTAGGGTTAGCTCCGAGCTCAATTCCGAAAAATATGCTACCCTGGCAACGTCCAGTTGGTTGCCAAGCTGCGCGATTGAACATCGGGTCGATACCTTTAAGGGGTCATCACAGTGTGAAATTTTTGAAAAATCGATTTTTTGCATTATCCGATAGTATAGATGGTTATTAACATGCTGTTCAATTTTTTGGGCGAAATTCGAATTATTCCGGTTGTTGCAGCCTTTCTCAGAAAAAGGGATTCGACCTGCTGACGACCAAATGTCGTTTTTCAAAACGGTGTACACTCTCAAAGGAAGAGTTTTCAAGCTATTCGTCTCAAATTTTGACGCAACATTCTTCACGCCATTCTTTATCTTGCTATGGAAGCTTTTTTTCAATCTTCATATCTTTTTGAACGAAAAACTGTCGAAAAAATAGGATAAATTCGATACTTTTTTTCAAAGCGCCGCCAATTTGTCAATTTTTATTTTAAAAAAACCTCCATAGCAAGATAACGGCTTTCGTACTGATTGATAATCTTTGTACAAATTTTGTTTCAGATAATATTTACGACCACAACCGTATACCCCGTGAGGACTCCTTTTTTCGAAGACATTTCCAAACGTTAAAAAAATGTAAAAAAATGAACATAAACGTTTAAAAATTTATTTTCTGTTCTTCATGAGTGCTTTGATTTGATATAAAAAATCAGACTGATCAGCGTATTTTAACCACCGAGAAACAAATCGCGAAAATCAGCTATTTTTCGACCGAAAATCATGTGCGAATTTAACAATTTTTTTTCGTATGGAAAAGTGATTCATTCACAAAATATCGAAAATATATTACACATCTATTGAGTATGAATATCGAGCTGTTAGAAAATATGTATTTTTTTCGATGTACAAAATGGCCGACTACTAATATTTTCTTTTGTTATCTTTTTTTTAGGCGCTCCGCGGCGTACCATTTAGCATCCACAATTTTTTACCTAGAACAAAAAACAAAAATTCTCGTCAATCTACATTAGAATACCTAGAGAAGGACGTACGGAATTTAAAAAATATTGTTTTATTCAAAAGTTCTAAGTATTTGAACTTAAGAAATGAATTTTCAGTGAAAAATTTCGTTTTAACTTCTCATAAACTGCTCATAAAATGAAAAGTTTTCGATTAATCAGAAGTGCCTTACATACTTCTCTGCGTAATGCAATTAGGAACGTAACTTTTAAATTTGACGTAAAGCGAGTGAAAATTGTTGAAGTTATTTGTCACGCCAATTGGAAAAAAGCTGTTTCGAGAAGTTTCGAGTAGTCGGCTATTTTGTACGTCGAAAAAAAATGTATATTTTTTCTAACAGCTTGATATTCATACTAAATAGATGTATAATTAATTTTATAAGTGAATCACTTTTTCATACGAAAAAAAATTGTTAAATTCGCACATGATTTTATACCCGTTACTGTGGCCTAACCCTTCAATCATTTTGAGACCAATATCGAGGAACGGGAAAGCGCTGCGATGATTGGCGTAGCCAGTATTTTTTTCTGGCGGACAGAGCTGGTTTAACGAAAAAAATGTGGTTTCGTTCACAATTATCTTTTTTTTTTAATAAAATTTACATAATAGACGTATAAATAGACGTATTTACATAACCACGTAACGCACTTAAAATATGAAGCTCTAATCGCACGTTTCTGTTACCATCAATATCAAACCCTTGCAATACCCTTAAAAATATTCAGATAATTTTTCACCATTGTTTAATGCGAGATATACATTTATAACGATCAAAAAATCGATTTCTTTTTTTTTCTTCAAACGATAGAACTATATATGTAGAATATTTTCCCAAAGTTTCAAAGCGAAATTCGAAAAACTTCAAAAGTTACAGCCCGTCAACGCTGTGCCTCACCGCTCGGATTCGGAGGGGGCGTGAACTTTAAACGCGTTTTTCTCAAAACTGCATTATCGAAATTGGCGTGCAGGATTACTCAAAAACTATCAAGCCGATGGAGTGTAAACTTGGTAGAAATATTGATAATATTGGTATCTTCTACTTGACGAGAATTGTTTTTGAAAAATTGAAAAAAAAAACTACTTTTTTTAATCCACATTTGACAGAAATGTTGCGTGAAATGTTGATTTTTTTTTTATAAATGCGTGCCATTCTCTCAAATTTGCTTTTTCTTCATTTTAATTACCGTCACATAGAAACTATACATGTTCTAACTGAAAAAATGTTTGAACTTTTTTGCAAATCAAAGTCTACGGGAAGCTAGGCTGCACGCCGATTCGCTACTCCCGCGGCGACCTTGCTATAACACTCTGCGACAGCTCCGCCATTTGGATGATGAATTAATTATGAAAAAATGGTTTCGTATACTTCAATATACTATTAAAGTATACCTAAAGTTTGATAATTGTAGAATAATTATTTCGTAGTTTATAAAATACCTCAATATTGCTTATTTTCTTCCTGTCTAAATGTATATCCCGCCTTAATCCAGTTATCAGTATTAAAACTTTATTTTCAGTAGGTACTCAATAAACTAAGTCTTAGTTTTCTATTTTTTCCACCGGAATTTCTAGGCTACGCCAAGGGCTGCGATGTAAGCGATAAAAGAAACGTAATTTATTCTCATCGTTAAATCACAGCTGTGGGAAACTGGAAATAGTGAAGTACCGAGCCTGGAGTAAAAGCAAAACCGAGATCGTAAAGGCCTGAAAATCCATGCGAATCATTGAGAAAAAAATTAAACATTTCTTGGGCGATCCTTTTCATCCTTTATTTTACACATTGACTAGTTTTTTCCTTTCAATATATCCCAAACAGCAATCACAATCATTTTACATCGTAATGATATTCTTGGTAACAGTAATAATAATAATAGTTACAATAATATCTAGTACATTTCGGTGAAGGTACATGGAATATCGCGTGTCGTCGTAATCTTTTTTATACAACCAATATTTATATTATATATATATATATATATATATATATATATATATATATATATATATATATATATATATATATATATATATATATATCATTTTTATTATCGAGCCCCACAATTTTTATTTCCATTTTTATTCTTTGCGGAATTGTTTGCACTGTATATGATACATTTCCTCTCTTCGATAACAAGTGTAAAACCCGTTAACGATTGATTGTCAATTTGATAAGTACGATCTTGAATTTGTTCCCATGTGCTCGAGTTTTTGAACGTCGGATTAATTTTTGTGTCCATTTTTCCGCTGTCTTTTGGACGGCTCGCTCCTCATTCGAGCTATCTACATAATTTTTATTTACGATTTACAGTGCCCATCAAAATTTTTCGATCACAGTGGATAATTGCAAAATTAAATTAGAATAATATAATTCATTTTATTGAGCTATACAGCATCTTCGTGAAATAATAAATAAGATCAATTATATTATTCTAATATAATTTTGGAATTATCCAAAGTGATCGAAAATGTTTGACCGGCACTGAATATGTGTGTGTATATATATAGTCAACGTGTCAATAGTCAGTGTCATCTTTACGAGAAAATGATCGAATGTACGTTGAAATTCATTTTGGAACCAATTTTTTCACGTGAAATTAAAGTACAGACCAATGACGTTTCACGATCGTCCACGACCCACGAGTGACAAGGATCAGTTTTTATTGACTAGCGTTTTAAGCGTAGGTTATTAAGGGCGGTAATTAAATACAATAAAAGAGTACAAACAATAGGATGAACATTTCATTTGCGACTGTACCATACCCTCCAACGTCATAATGATATACCGAGTTTCAATGCCCAGTTTTGTTATTACTCTAATTGGGGAAAATTAAGAATATACATATATACATTCATATACACGCCCACTCACCTACACACAGGTATATAGCTTTTCTCTAAAAATGTATTCAAATAAAATTGTATTTTCCACGTTTCCTCGGAATCTGAAAGCTCGTCCGTCTCATCGTCAAAAGCACAAGAGAATTTGAATCTCCGTTAAGGGGTTAGGCCACTCTAGAGGCCGAAAAAATAGGATTTCTCTTCAGAAAAACTACAGAATAAATCGAGATTACAAAAAAGGGTGTTTATCATACATATCAGTGACTGCATACAATCATTTTTTTGAAGAGATTAATTTCAAAATGGCGGCTGTGCAGCGTTTATCTCAAAACTGCATTTTTAAGCTGTCCGGAAACATAACTCAGACAATTTTCAACCGATTCACTTGAAATGTTGAATTTATCTTGAAAAATACATTGTCTATGGAAGTACATAGGATTTTTTTTTTTATATTGCAGAGTTCATTTGTTATTAACAATTATCTGACGATTTCTTAGGCACATTTTTCACTTTCCAAAAATTTGCGTAAAAAATTCTCAGATAATTGTTAATAACAAATGAACCGTGCAATATAACAAAAAAAAATCCTACTGACGTCCATAGACAATGTATTTTTCAAGATATATTCACCATTTCAAGTGATTCGGTTGAAAATTGTCTGAGTTATGTTTCCGGCCAATTAAAAAAATGCAGTTTTAGGATAAACGCTGCGCAACTGCCATTTTGAAGTGAACCGCTTCAAAAAAATTATTGTATGCAGTTACCGGTATGTATGACAAACACCATTTTTTGTAATCTCGATTTATTTAGTGGTTTTTCTGAAAAAAAAATCCCCAAAAGGCCTATTTTTTCGGCCTCTAGAGTGGCCTCAGGCCTTAAATCGATCGATCACTCACTCATCATCGTTAATCAACGACGACCATTTGTTGTCCTTGCATTCTGCATTCAGCGATCTAACTACGCCGGCAAATGGCAATGCAACGTCGAACCACCATTTTCTCATGTACCGCCATTTTGACAAAACATCGCGCACACACGCTGTAATGAACGAATATTTAATGAATTATGCATCCGAGCAAAAAAAAACTTTGATCTTTGAAATTTTGCGATCTACGATACTGCAGTTGAAAATGGAAAGAATTGTGTTTCGCGACACCCTGTATATATTCGTGGCAGAGCCTATGGGCGAGTATACTCGTTATTGATTTCCTTGAGCGGTCGGCGTTGTTGATACAAGACGTTTTATTAAAGGTCCGTGCCACTTCGTTCGCGTCGTTCTTCAGGCTCTGCAGATGCGAACAATCGATGCATTTCGTCATGCGGTATTCAGTTAGACTGCCTCGGAATTTAGTCGTAAAAAAAAAGAAATCCAATCGATGTAAAACCACACACGCATTCACGATGTTTAGTCATTGACATTCGTACCTACACGTGTTTCGAGTTCTTCGTACTTGGGTGAAAATTTGAAAAAAAAGGCGTCCTAGCCAAATAGGTCAATTTTGAATAAAAATAGTATCAACATTTTATCGAGAAGGTGCCAAAAAAATTCGCATACACAAATGGGCAGAAATATTTTTCTTCGTACGTATGCATTTTTGGAGAGTCGTCAAAAATTTTGGAATCCCAATTTTTCCAAATTTCTTCGAGTCTGCGTAACGAAAAATCGTTCCAGTTATACTCAGAATTTATGACTCTATATGCATTTTTCGAAATTCGCAAAACGCAATAATTTTCAAAAAAATAAACACTCATTCAGAAAATATGTATAATCGCATCGTAAGTGGAAAAATCGAGTTCTTCGCAATTTTTTTCAACGAATTTGTAAGCTCCGATTAAAATTACACATCAATTCATAGCGAGGGAACTGCAAACGTAAGAGTGTGCAAAAATGATCGTTTGGTCGAGGTAATTGCAAATCCAAGAGATACTCGACCTAGCCGCCTAAGGAATAGACATTTTGACACTCGAACAGATCCATTCTGTGAAAAAATGCCGGAGAAAAATTGCAAAAATGATCGTGTTGATAGTTTTTGACAATTGTAACGAAACGGTCGCACGGTGTGCACTAGGGTGGCCCAAATTTGGGCTCAATTTTTTTTTCCTTTTTCTCACTTCCCAATTATCTTAAGAAAAAAAAATTCTCGCGAAATCTGCGAGCGGTAAAAAAATATTTGAGGCCGCTCAAGCCTCCCAAAAATTCAAATTTTCATTAAAAAATCGATTTCTTTTCGTTCACTTCTCACCCGTAAATTTTACGCTTTATAATTTTTTAATTAATCTCGCGAAAGTTCTAGCCACTCGATGACTATTTAGTGGTCGCTCAAAAGCATCGGAATTTCCAATTTTCGGCAATTTTGTTTGACTCACCTCACTCATAAATTTGACGCGTTGTATCATTTTCGAAACATCTAATTGTTTTTTTTTTCAGCAACAGATTTTTCAGTCACACTACGAACCCGAGAATTATAATCTTTGTTCTCATAAAATAATTCTTTAAAGCTCTCGTCCGTAAGTAAAATTATAGGTCCCCCGTTTTGTCGGGTTAGCAGTGTGAGGTGAATTAAAAAAATCCGTTTCCAAAGAAAAAAAGGATGAATTGTTTTGAAAATTTTACAAAGTGTTAAATTTATGAGCGAGAAGAAAAAAAAATCGCGACAATTGGAAGTTTCGAAGATCTTGAGCGACCACTAAATATTCATTCGCCGGCTAGAGCTTTCGCGAGCTTAAGGGGTTACCCCCACTTGCGGTTTAAAAAAAATCGATTTTTTTTATTGCATTTTTTTTTAAGTACTAGTATCCGGGCCCATACTTCTGTATGGGCCCGGAATAGATGACTCTACGTAAGTTTACAAAAAAAAATATTTTCTTCGTGTAAACTGAAACTGAAACTTTAAACGCGTTTTTCTCAAAATGGCATTTCTGAAGTCGGTGACCAAGATTACTCGAACACTAATCAACCGATCTTTTTGAAATTTTGCAGGCTTATTTAATACATAAAAATGTAGTCTTTAATCGTTCGATTTTTTTTCGAAAAAAAATGGCCGTTTTATAGCCAAAAAACGGCGGTTTTTTTCGTTAAAATCGAACCATTAACTTTGACTGTCCGCCATTTTGTGAAAAATGAATATTTTTTAAAATCCTTCGATTAAAGACTAGTTTATACTTATATTTGACTAAATCCATCTGCATTTTTTTTTCAGATGATCCACTTCGCCGCAATGTTGATCACCGCAAACCGTGTATATAAAAACATTATTTCATTGACGGCCATTTGCCACTAAACAATGTAATATTTTTCAATAAAAAAATTACTGACAGTTCTTCAAGATGTGTTTTTTAAGATGGTATATTGATCGATTAAAAAAGTTTTGTAGTTTTCTTTAAAAAAATTCATGAAAAAGGCCTTTTTTTGCGCTACAAGTGGGGGTAACGCCTTAATTTAAAAATTATAAGGCGTAAAATTCATGGTTGAGAAGTGAACGAAAAAAAATCGCTCTTTTAATGAAAACTTGAATTTTTGGGCGGCTTGAACGTCTAAATATTTTGTGACCGCTCGCAGATATCGCGACAATTTTTTTTTCTTCTTTAAACAAGTTAATTGGATATTGAGAAAACGGGAAAAAAATAAAGCTCAAATTTGGGCCACTCCAGTGTGTGCGTTACATTCTCATACACTCCACTATGCTCAGACCTTTTCTACTTACTTTCAAGAACAGATGCAAACATACCACTTACTTAGTTTCTTTACAAGTACATACGCTGTGAATATTTCGACGCGACGTGATACACAGCGACGGTATTCGGCAGTCCGCGTAGATCCCGAAGAGAAAAAAAAAACCAAACGAAAAACTCAACCGTATGTGCATGATGCAAGAATTTTGGGGAAACTCCCCGCATTCGAATTGACGCCAATGATCCGTTATTGAATTTTCATTCACGTTCACGATTCTCTCGCTCTCCAAGTCTCAAGGTACGGGAGGGAGAGAGCGAGAGAGAAGGCGAGGGAGAAGGAGAACGGGGCGGGGATCACAAAATTGTCATTGTTCGACAGATTGCAGTACGGTGACGAAACTTCCGGAATCGGCTAGTGGTTAAGGTCTCGTGAAGCGATATCGGTAGGGCGCCCAGGCGAACAGTTCTATGAAAAGAACAAAACCGTTTTACTCTCCGTCAGCCCTACATATACAGGGTGTCCCTTCGAGAGTGTTACAAGCTCATATCTCAAAAAGCACGCATGGTAAAGAAAAACGCTTCGAATAGAAGTTGTTTGGCAAGGAGGGAAAGAAAAAATAGTCTTCTTACAAGGAACATCGTTTAAGGGGGGCGATACCTTTGGGAGGGGAAAAAATTTGCTGATTTTCATGATTTTTTTTTAAAGAAGGATTTCTTCACGATTTTTGAGACTTAGAGTATATTTTATTACTACTCTTGGCTGTTAAGGCCTTAGGCCACTCTAGAGGCCGAAATAATAGGCTTTTTGGAGATTTTTTTTTCAGAAAAACTACAAAATAAATTGAGATCACAAAAAAGGGTGTTTATCATACGTATCAGTGAGTGTATACAATAATTTTTTTGTAGCGATTAATTTCAAAATGGCGGCTGTGCAGCGTTTATTTCAAACCTGCATTTTTTAAGTTGGCCGGAAACATGACTCAGACAATTTTCAACCGATTCATTTGAAATGTTGAAAATATCTGGAAAAATACATCGTCTATGGAAGTACGTAGGATTTTTTTTTATATTGCATAGTTTATTTGTTATTAACAATTATCTGACGATTTTTCAGGCAAATTTTTCACTTTCCAAACATTTGCCTAAAAGATCGTCAGATAATTGTTAATAACAAATGAACTATGCAATATAAAATAAAATCCTACGTACTTCCATAGACAATGTATTTTTCAAGATATATTCAACATTTGAAATGAATCGGTTGACAATTGTCCGAGTTATGTTTCCGGCCAAATTAACAAATGCAGGTTTGAGATAAACGCTGCACAGCCGCCATTTTGAAATTAAACGCTTCAATAAAATTATTGTATACAGTCACTGATATGTACGATAAACACCCTTTTTTGTAATCTCGATTTATTTCGTCCCCAAAAAGCCTATTTTTTCGGCCTCCAGAGTCGCCTAACCCCTTTAAATGGTATTTTTTTATTTTTATTGATCTTCAAAAATTGCGGCGTATGACACGGTCTTCTAACTGCGTTTTCGAAACTGGCGTGACGTATAGCTAAAAAACTAATCGACTGATACTGATGAAATTTAGTACTAATCTTCTTATCCTTATTGTCTAAAACATGGCCTTAAGCGTTTTTGAAAATTAAAAAACAGTATTTGTAATTCCTAAATGTAGCCATTTTTTTCGGAAAATGCAATGTTTTTGTTTCAAGGCGTACCATTTGATCGATTTTCAATATTTTTCACTTTTTCTTGGTTCATATTCTGCGTATGAGTGTTAATGAAAGAAAAATCTCCGTTGGTTTTTTTTTCAGATTAATCCCGCCGACGCTACGTGTCAGGCCGTCTGACACCATCCGCCGCAACCCGTTTAGAAGACCGTGCCATACCTCCGCCACTTTTAAAGATTTATAAAAAAAATACCATGTAACAGCCAAAAGTAGTAATAAAACATTCCCTATGTCTCGAAAATAGTGAAGAAATCTTTGAAAAAAAATCATCAAAATCAGCAACTTTTTCCTCGCCTAAAGGTATCTCCCCCCTTAAGTCTCCGCCTTCGATTTTGTTGACACTCATATATGTGGCGAAGCATTGAAATTTATTTGTTTGTATCGGCGTATTTTTTCGTATCGGCGAAAAAACTGTTTTCAGAGAAGAATCCCCCCCTCAAAGAAAAGGCCTGTCGAAGGTTGATTTTGCAGTTTCACCCACAAGCAGTCCACCAATCTGAATGAAACAAAAGCCAAAATTCTTCTAATGTAAAGCGATGAAAAATTCACTATAGAAGTATCGAAAAAATAAATAAAATTACGGGGCGATACGCCTTTCCTTGAGGGTCCGTTTCCCCCCTTAAACCCGTTTTTCCGCCGATAAAAAAAAACATGGCCAATAGTTTTCAATGCTTTATGATATACATGAGTTTCAACAAAATCGAAGGCGGATGGTGATGTTTTTGGTTAGTTAACCCTCAGCCCCAGCTGCCAACGTTTCACGTCGACTTGAAAATATAAAAATTTGTTTTCTTTTTTTGTGTATTCTCATAGCCCACTGCACGAGCTTTTTTAAAACGCTACGATAAATCTTTTTCATCAGACTCAAAAAGTACTCAATGGAAAAATACTTATTTGTAGTGTTTTGAAAAGCTCTCGAGGTCGGCTATGAAAACATACGATAAAAATTGTGAGTTATTATTAATGTTGAAATCAATCTTACCATGAGCCGTCTTACCTGTCACCCGCAATTTTTCATTACCATGCGTACCTTCTAAGATGGCAACGTGCAAAACTTCCAAATGGGACACCCCGTACATGCAAAGTGTTGCTCATATGTCCCATATTCTTTTTTCGGCACATAATATTATATACAGACTTGTTTATTCATTTGTCGTTCAGAACACTATATACGTATTGCGAGATGATGATTTAAGTGCCATAGCATGCAGTGATACTGATGTATGATACGCTAATTATACACTCGTGTTATTATCTCAGTACGAATGAATCTCAAATTTCGTTTGCCTGGTGGAAATATCTGCAGTTCGTGAATCTCTACTATGCGCGGACATGTGAGGAGCTATACCGGTGCGACACTTTCAAAAAATCGATTTTTTTTGCCTTTTTCGATGGTTTATACTTTCAAGAATATCCTGTAAAAAATTTAAAGCCGTATTTCTAATACTCCCCGAATGGCAGCCTTCTAAAGAGCAACCGCTCGTAGGCGACAAATCGATAGTTACGTCTTTAAACGCGTTTTTCTCGAAATGAGATTTTTCAAATCTGCTGACATTGTAACTCAAAGAGCATTTATCCGATTGACTTGAAATTTGAACTGAGTACTCTTGAATATATTTACTCTACAATGACGTGGGATTTTTTTGAATGGATGAAAATTGACGATTTGGCATTGAAAAAAACGACCATTTTATAGGCAAGAAAACAGACTTTTTTCATAACTACGCCATTTTGTTAGATTTTGATATTTTTCGAAAATCCTACGTCATTGTACAGGAAATACCTTCCAGTTTAACAACATTTTTTCCTTTTTCGGTTTCAGCGACTCAATCGACCGGAATCATGTCAACAGTGGAGGAACTTTTTTTTTGGCGCCTCCGAAGACAGCGCATAAGTCGCTTGGATCTCAATATTTTTCTATGAAAAAATTATGTAATATAGGTCAAATATAGCCAAATATATTCTTAATTTTCCGAAACATTTAACCGAGCACTTTGTTTCCAAAAAATTCCCGAAAATTACCCAAATTTTCAGCGTTCACACTGGTAGAGCTCCTTAAGGTAGACCGAGCACGCGCTCTCGATTTCTGTAGATTTTGTTCAAATTTTGACCAGGCATTGTTCTCATCATTATGCATGTTTGAGTGTTTTCAGAACAATCGACTATTTCGATTGGGAGATAATAGGTTTTAAAATTGCAACTTTCAACACTGCAGGATCTGCATTGAAATTTAGACAGAATGATTTTCCGTATAAAATATCTGTCCTCTGTAATAAGAAGACATATGGCAACACCGCATCGTTCCACATATCCAATGACGTAAGTTTGCGCGGCATATTTAAAATAATACTGCACTGAGAAAAAAAATCGTGGAATGTGCAAAATGCCTTTTTTTGTTGTCTCGAAATTTTGTTGTCTTAACAGTTGCTTAGACATGCTGAATAAGCTACAGGTCAGACCACTAAAACGATCAGTTAGATTAACAAGACATTTGTTATGCCAATCAAAAATCACGTTGAACGTATTTAAAGATACATTTTGTTAAACCAACTGAATTTTGGTTGGATAAACGCATTTTTTTTTTTCAGTGTACAACACAAATTTTTATTTGGTAGTAATTTTTAATCGAACAAAGTTTTTAACTAGTTATGAATTAACCAACATTTTTATTTGTTAATGAAGATAATATAAACAATATAAAATATGAATATTTGTAACGCAAATATTTTTTTATGATAAAAGTTTTTAACTTTAGGAACACGATAATTATTATTTTTTTCTTGAAATATTGAACCATACTGTTCTGCGGTGTTGCCATATGTCTTCTTATTATAGGGGACAAATATTTATGACGGAGAATTATTCTGTCTTTACTGAACGTTTTTAGCAAAACTTAATAGTAAAGGCAATCCAAACTTTTTTCACTCTTTCCCTAACGAGTTTGCTATCTAAACATAATTTGTTTTCAAAATTTATAAACTCAATAGAATGGTACGACGAATTACGTGACCTGACTTTCGATCAATGCAAGAGCCTGCAGTGTTAAAAGTTGCAATTTAAAAACCCATCATCTTCTAATCTAAATAGTCGATTTTCTGAAATTTCACTCAAACATGCACAATGATATGAACAATGTCTGGTTAAAATTCGAACAAAATCTATAGAAATCAAGTGCGCGTGCTCGTTCTACCTTAAACGTGAATTTTTGTACATTCCCTTCACCGCGACTTCGCCAATGCACTAGGAACAAATCATTAATGGAATCAATAAACGTGGTAGCGTTAAAAAATCAATAGGATAAATTGAGGATCGAGGGTTCAACTACTTCTTCTATTCGTCGTCTTGTATTTGGCAGGTGTTTTTCCCCATTTCTCCCGCTTTAGGATTTTGTCCCTTGTTACACAGTACATGTACACGAGAAATTGCAGCCACTGGTGTATTTACTGTAAATTGCGTGATTACAGTTAATCGATATTGTCATCATGATCCAAAAACGTGGGGAAAAACATGCTACATAAATATATATAAATATATATAAATCTCGTAAAGTCGCCTGATCGGGGATCTACGTCACCCCATACAAACTTCTCGCATCTATAATCGGGTCTGAAAAAAACGTATCAAAATGCAGATTATGTTCTACACGAATCTAGATAAGCGGTATAGATGTAAAACTGTACGCTGACCCGTTAGGACAAAACGACACACGATGAAGTCAGTCAAAAGTTTTTGGTATTTTTCTCGAGAACGACTGGACCGAATGACTTGAATTTTTCACAGTCTACATCCGGTTGCAAGATAAACAACCTATATGTGCCGGATATTCGCGGATTCGAAAAAAAATGGCATGAATCAATGCGCCACGAAAAACTTAGAAAAAGACTGATAACTAATATTTCGCTTGATTCGATCGCAAATCGAAGAGATAACCGACCTGGCCACATTGAAAACGAACAATTTGACGCTTGGTCCATCGAGATCCGTGTCAAAATGGCGGAGAAAAATGGCAAAAACTATCGCGTAGATCAATAACGCATTGTGTATAATTGTATACAAGCGCAGGAAAAAATGGATTATGTTCAGTAAGAAAACGCAGATTTTGACGAGCCAGCATGCACTTTTAAGTTGTAAAGTTCTATGATTCTATCTACCATGAGCGCCACGGTCCCCTCAAGGGCCACCCAAGATCGTGGACTACGTACAGTGAGTTAAAAAGATATTCGCACACCTCGATTTTGTTGTGCGTTTTCTGCGGATTTCAATTTACTCGTATTAACATCCCCATACCGTGCGGATACTCGATGTAAGCTGTGGAATCAATCTACATAAATGTTCTACTTTTTTCGAAGAGTTATTTCCGAGGTATGTACAAATGCCTTTTTTACACCTCTGTACATTCCAAACATCGTAAAGGCCACCTTTATTCTGCGTACTTTGGGTATAATACTACGCACGAATTATTTACGTCCATCAATAAAGGTTCAGTGTCTGCAATTACGATAGGCTAACATCGATTTTGTAATACAAGTAAGCACGTCGATTATGTCAATTACGACAATTACGAAAATATTCCGTCGCAAAGGTTCCGGAAGCCAGTTCCGTTCGACTGTATTTAAAAAAGGATAACATTTGCAGACACGGATCGATCGAATGATAAATTATTGGATATTTTATACATTTTCTCACACCGTATATATGTATGTATATGAGCCACTTCGGCGAAAGCTTCTGTCGAAGCTTCGCGAAAACAAAGCTTCTCGTAAGCATCGGCCACGAGCTAGGTCTAAACACGAAAAACATCCAAAACGAACTAAACAAATGTATAAATATATATATATGGGTAATTCCACCAATTCTGTGTCAAAATTGTACCGGGTGGTCTGAATTTAGAAAAACTAAGACGGTCATCTGAAAGGTCATATTAAAACAAGCAACCATGATTTTTTTCGAATTTTTTTATCCAATAGTGTTTGAGTAATGGCCGCTCACAGATTTCAAATTTTGTAAAACACCAAATTTTCAATTGCCCATAACTTCTTTCCAATTATAGCTAGAAGATTTTTTAAAAAACGATTTTTTAGAGGAAAACATGAACTTTTTGAAAAAAAATATGCTAAAATTCTGGGTTGTTTTATAAATTACAAAAATCATGTTCAAAGTATAAAAATCGATTTTTCGGGCCTTGCCCCATGTTTCCCGGTTTTGAAAGTATTTTTTTCAAAAAGTTCAGAATTTTTTACATCGGAATAGATTTTAAACGAGATGGGATCTCTAAAACATCAGCCACAGAAAAATTAAATAAACATTCTTCCCAATTTTTGAAATTTTATTAGATAATAAAAATTATTGTTATTATTATTATTGTTTGAAAAATTTGTAAGTGAGAGATTTTATAACCTTAAAACCAACAGTAGCTATTAAAATTAAATTATATTTTCATTTTAATTTGCTTATGTGACATGGCATTACCTTATAAAAACTCTGAATGTTTATTTACGTAATAAAAATGCCATTAAAGATTTTAGGTTGATTTAAATAAATGTTATGGGAAATGAAAATCTTTATTTAATTTTTCTGAGGCTGATGTTTTAGAGATCCCATCTCGTTTAAAGTCTATTTCGATGTAAAAAATTCTGAACTTTTCGAAAAAAATATTTTCAAAACTGGGAAAAATGGGGCAAGGCCCGAAAAATCGATTTTTATACTTTGAACGTGATTTTTGTAATTTTTAAAACAACCCAGAATTTCAGCATATTGTTTTTCAAATAGTTCGTGTTTTTCTCTAAAAAATCGTTTTTTAAAAAAAATTCTAGCTATAGTTGAAGAGAAGTTATGGGCATTTGAAAATTTGGTGATTTACAAAATTTGAAAACTGCGAGCCGCCATTACTAAAACACTATTAGATACAAAAATTCATAAAAAATATGGATGCTTGTTTTTATGTGACCTTTCAGATGATCTTCTTAGTTTTCCTAAATTCAGACCACCCGGTACAACTTTGACACAGAATGGGTGGAATTACCCATATGTGTATATATATATATATATATATATACACGCACACACACACACGCAAGGTATACTAATATGTTTATAAATGTATGGTAGATAAATAATGTCAGGGAAGTTGTGCGGAAATGATTCGGCCGTGGCGTCCGTCACGCTGCGAGCGACATGGCAGCTCGAAGGATTTCATGTTTAGGTTAGGCGAGGTTAGGCGAGTACGTCATATTCAAATATTCAAGGATTTTCTTTTATCAAGCATAACACTGTGTACCAATGCAAAGTCATTATTGTAGAAAAGTGAAGCACTACGATCATATCGAATTCCAGATTCGACGGGCTAAATTTGTCTCCACATTCGTATACTAGTTATAAAGACCTTTATTTCAAAAATAAATATTTTATCTGCTTGGACGCGTCTCGCCAACGATCCTTTGAACTGCCATTTTGTCCTTGAACGGCCATTTTGTGTACTGGTCCCAGACTGCAGGTAACGAGTGCTGCCGAAGTCGAAATGACACACGATTCCGCCGGTAAAGAAACCCGTGATAAGTTTTCGCGACTTTTCTCAAAAACTTTTGAGCCGAACTTGAAATTTTCGGAGTAGACGTCTGATCACTGATAAAAGAACGTTTGTCTTTCAGATATTCGGGTCCTTCAGGGAACACACTACAGATCAATTTTCCACGAAAACCTGTATTCGAAAAAGCGTCGAAACCGATTTTTCGCTTGAGCCAATCGAAAATCGAAGAGATACTCGACCTAGCCACTCTGGAAGCGCACATTTTGAGACTCGAACGATCGCAATCCGTGAAAAAATGGCTGAGAAAAATGCGAAAAACTCGCCCATAAACCGTCGGAGTTCTGGCCCGAGGCTTTGAAACGCCGGGGCGTGTGTCATTGCGCCTTGACCTGTTTGTGTCTTCTTCAATAGCGCTAAGATTGAAAAACGCGCAGGTGCAGCGATGGGTGTTATGCGAGCGTCTTGACAGAGTGATGATTGATGATGCGCTACCGCGTTACTCAATGACGAGGAGAACGATGGAGACACGATGCAAGGCTACTCCGAGACTTTCACGTTCGGCACTGGCAGCCATTGTACCATACTTCGTGTACATTGCGGAACAATCGTTCTCTTTTCCTTGTTTTCTTTTCTTTTTCGTTTCTTTTTTTCCGTGTACAGCTTTTCGACCTAGATCGGCGACCATCGACTTCTACACTCTACACAGACACATACGTCTAAGGGAAGACGCGTCTACGATTTACCATTGGTGGTGAAGCACGGGCACAGCGCGTTCAGTATCCGGTTGCAGAAGCCACGGGCTCGGTTGTTCCAGCGGCCCATGGAATCGCCGCCTTTCAATCTACTGCCTGCGCAACATGCATTTTTCCCTCGTTACATTATCGCGCGGGGATTTTCGATAGTTTTTTCGTTTGTTTTGTTTTGAGTTGTTACTGGCTCTTTTTTGGCCTCGCGAAACAGCTAGAGGATCGCGATTTTTTTCACTCAACGATTGCAGACAGGGATACTTCGCTACGTGCGATTCCGCACCAAACCCACCGAATAAGGGCTTCAAGGTACCTTTTCGTTTACAACCTGCTCAAAGCTCTTTGGCCAGATCGTGACTCGAAGATGTTCCATTGAGCTTGTTCGGCTTTGATGCCGTCAGGCTCAATGAACTTTCGTTTTTGCTGCTGTGAAATTCAATCACGGGAAAAGTCATTGAATTTCAATGAAAAGCAACGACTTGCGACAAGGGACGTCGAAAAATATCTATACAGAAATTTATCTAACATTTAAAGGGTCTTCTCACTTTCGACGCTGAAAAAAGGCTATTTTCATGAATTTTTTGATAGGTTTATATCATAGATGTTGATATAAAAATGGTTACACTTAAGGGGTTAGGCCACTCTAGAGGCCGAAAAAATAGGCTTTTTGGGGACTTTTTTCAGAAAAACTACAAAATAAATCGAGATTACAAAAAATGACAAAAAGATTAACAATTATCTGATGAAATTTTTCACTTTCCAAAAATTTGCCTAATAAATTGTCAGATAATTGTTGATAACAAATGAACGATGCAATAAAAAAAAAAAATCCTACGTACTTCCATAGACAATGTATTTTTCAAGATATATTCAACATTTCAAGTGAACGGTTGAAAATTGTCTGAGTTATGTTTCCGGCTAACCTAAAAAATGCAGTTTTGAGATAAACGCTGCACAGCCGCCATTTTGAAATTAATCGCTTCAAAAAAATTATTATATGCAGTCACTGATATGCATGATAAACACCCTTTTTTGTAATCTTTATTTATTTTGTAGTTCTTCTGAAAAAAATCCCCAAAAAGCATATTTTTTCGGCCTCTGAAGTGGCCTGAGGCTTTAATAAATAAACTTTCGAAATACATTTAAAAAAATGTTCTTATGTATTTCCGTAACCCAAACAAACTTTAAACGCGTTTTTCTCGAAACAACGTTTCTCGGCGGCTTGTTGATAAAATCTTCGAAACTTCTGAACCGATCCTTATGAAATTTTAACCACGTATTCTTTACAACTATACCTATAGCGCATATCAAGGATTTTTTAAAATTTTGATACTATTTTTTGCCAGAAACGGGGAAAAAACACGATTTTTTTTAAATGTCCGCCATTTCGTTATTTTTGCATATATCAAAAATCATATGATGTGCACTATAGCGATTAACATACTGAATCTAAAACCGTTCGATTTTTTTGTTTCGGATGATCCATCTCCAAGATTTTATCAACAGCGTAGACCTACAATTCTTTGAGGACATTTTTTTAACTACCATTTTGTCTATAAATAGTGACTTAAATAAATAAACATTTTTTTCTATGTATTTCGAAAGTGCATTTATTAAGTGTAACAACTTTTATATCAATATATATAATATAAACATATTAAGAAAAAAATCATGAAAATAGCCTTTTTTAGCTCTAAAGTGAGAAGACCCCTTAACCCTCCTTGGTCACCATGAGGCGAAGGTTTTAAGTGCCACTGTGCCACTATTTTTTCCCCAGAAGTACCATGTCTGACGAGTATCCTGTTCCAATTTTACTTGAAAACATCAAAAAGTCAGAATGATATGATTTTTTTAGTAAAAAGGTGTAATTTTTGACAAATTCACATATGTGCGATATTTTAAAAACATGTTGTCATTTAAATTTTGACATACCGACTTTTCACGCATGTTCTAGAATGTTCATTGTACTTTTTAGTATTTTTTCAATCCCGATCGGACTGATAGTTTTCAGACAGCAACCATTTGGAACTTGGCCGCGTGAATTTTACCCAGTGTGACCACTGTGTTATTCTACCGAAGTGTGACCACGTAGGGTTAAGGCCTTAGGCCACAGTAATGGGTATAAAATCATGTGCGAATTTAACGATCTTTTTTCGTATGAAAAAGTGACTCACTCATAAAATTAATTACACATCTATTTAGTACGAATATCAAGCTGTTAGAAAATATATGTATATTTTTTTTCGATGTACAAAACGGCCGACTACTCGAAACTTCTCGAATCAGCTTTTTTCCAATTGGCGTGACAAATAACTTCAACAATTTTCACTCGATTTACTTCAAATTTAAAAGTTATGTTCCTAATTGCATTTCGCAGAGAAGGACGTACGGAATTTCTGATTAATCGAAAACTTTTCATTTTATGAGCAGTTTATGTGCAGTTATAACGAAATTTTTCACTGAAAATTCATTTCTCAAGTTCAAATGCCTACAACTTTTGAATAAAACAATATTTTTTCAATTCCGTACGTACTTCTCTAGGTATTCTAATGTAGATTGACGAGAATTTTTGTTTTTTGTTCTAGGTCAAAAATTGTGGATGCTAAATGTCACGCCGCGGAGCGCCTAAAAAAAGATAACAAAAGAAAATATTAGTAGTCGGCCATTTTGTACATCGAAAAAAAAGATAAATTTTCTAACACCTTGATATTCTTACTAAATAGATGTGTAATTAATTTTACGAGTGAATCACTTTTGCATACGAAAAAAAATTGTTAAATTCGCACATGATTTTGTACCCGTTACTGTGGCCTAAGGCCTTGAAGAGTTTTTCATCATAGACATCATCGAAGCTAAGATCATTGATGGAACGAAGTTCAAGCGATTTCACCTGACAGCAAGAGCTTGACGTTTTGATTATTTTTCAGTAGTTTTAGTTCAAGACTTCATTTTACTTTTCATCAGCACCAAAACGCGCTGGCGAATCTCGATCACGTAACCATTTTGCAACGCAGATTGCCGCAAATGAAAAGGTCCCTTGCCCTTTCTGACGGTGATTCGCTCATTTTGCTGGAACGATCATTCCCAACACATCGCGGCAGAGAGGTAGGGACGAGAAAATCAAAATCACTGTTACCCTCCACACGAAAATATATTCATCCCCGTAACTCCCCGGAAATGAATTTCTACCCAATTGTAAAAGCAGATCACAAAGTAGCAAGCGGCGAAAAACAGCGGCGGGGTACAAAAAGCCTTAGTATGTACAGTCCATTGGGTCTCGAGTTAGCCTCACAATCAAATCGAAAGTAGCCGGAAAAAACCTTTTTCAATCGTTATCCAGCACAGGCAAACTATTTCAATGGAAATCTCGATTACGATTCGTCGGTTTGACAGACCCAAGCCACGTTTGTTTGGGTCGGTCTAACCGTGCCCGAAACGGCAGGGAAGCCACACTCCAGCAAAAAGTACAAATCTACACCACCCGCGGCGCCACTCGGCTCTTCGCACATAGCGAATATCTTTGTTCACATTCCATTATCGATCTCGTGATCCAGCACACGCGACTATACGATCTCTAACTACCGGACGTTCGTTTTTCTTACATGCCACTCAAGGGTATATATGATGTGTACATAAATATGGACAAGGAATTCACGTTAGAAAAAAAGATGTATGTTTATATTGATATCTATGTGTGGTATGCAAGGAAAGTGTTTTGGTATACCTTCGTTCGCCTCGCCTCCCTGGAACAAAAAAAAAAGATTCGATTTTTGTCGCAACTCACGAGTGTCTGCAATTCTACCAACGAAACAAAGGAGTCTGAGAATTTTGTTAGGTGTAAAAAATTGAAAGTCGTCGATGCAAAAACCGAAAAATTATTCGACTTGCATTGGATTTTGTTAAATTTTATTTCATCGCAAGTCTCTTGCGTTTCTGGTGTTAAAAATGAACTGTGTTAGAATTACGTTATCGCGGGTCTATAAAATTATTTATTCATCGAGTTAGTCGATAAAAAAATGGCCGTTCCTCGCGACGAATATGACGATCCACTTTGCAATCATGCAAATGATTTCTTTTCTCTTGCACACATCTTTAGGATTTTATATTTCAGGACCTGCGACACCGATTGATTTTTGCAGCAACGGCGACACTTTGTTCAAATAATAATAACGTCAGTGTTCATCAATGTTTAGCAATAAAAAAAATTCAAATTCGACAAGTCTATGTATTAATTGCTTAAAATCCCGACCTCATAATCCCAATACTCTTAACAGTAGAAAATATTGAAAATGGACCTGTTTTTTGGACCCATGCTTATGCAGACCCGTTAAGGTTGTCATGGGGTTAAGACAACATGTTATCACCGAGCTGACATTTTTTCTGGACCTTTATAACCTCTGTGCTGATCATCCTGTGTAGTTTGAATATCACCCAGTACCGTTTTTCAGAACAAAAAAAATCAGCAACTCGAAGCATTTCGTGGGCGAAGCATTACGCTTATGGATAACTCGCGATAACTTTTCAGTACATTATTAAGGGGTTACCCCCACTTGCGATTTTGAAAAAATCGATTTTTTTTATTGCATTTTTTTGAAGTATAAGTATCCGGGCCCATACTTCTGTATGGGCCTGGAATAGATGAATCTATGTAAGTTTACAAAAAAAAATATTTTCTTCGTGTAAACTGAAATTGAAACTTTAAACGAGTTTTTCTCAAAATGGCATTTCTGAAGTCGGTGACCAAGATTACTCGAACACTAATGAACCGATCTTCTTGAAATTTTGCAGGTTTATTTAATACATAAAAATGTAGTCTTTAATCGTTCGATTTCTTTTTTCGAAAAAAAAAATGGCCGTTTTATAGCCAAAAAACGGCCGTTTTTTTCGTTAAAATCGAACCATTAACTTTGACTGTCCGCCATTTTGTGAAAAATGAATATCTTTTAAAATCCTTCGATTATAGACTAGTTTATACTTATATTTGACTAAATCCATCCGCATTTTTTTTTCAGATGATCCAGTTCGCCGCAATGTTGGTCACCGCAAACCGTGTATATAAAAACATTATTTCATTGACGGCCATTTGCCACTAAACAATGTAATATTTTTCAATAAAAAAATTACTGAAAGTTCTTCAAGATGTGTTCTTTAAGATGGTATATTGATCGATTAAAAAAGTTTTGTAGTTTTCTTAAAAAAAATTCATGAAAAAGGCCTTTTTTTGCGCTACAAGTGGGGGCAACGCCTTAATATCTGCTAAGTGAATGTTACCACGAAGCTGAACAAATATGTACCGTTCGACTTATAATCGGACTAACCCTTGGTACCATGAAAATGAGGACTCACGGTACCGTTATAAAATTATTAATGTTTTTGATAGCGCATTTGTGCGAAAATCAAGCACACGAAATATTAGAGTGTGGAATCATGGCAACGTAGACGGCACAAATGCTACGTATCTTATCGGTATTCGGTAATTATGCCCGAGAACCTCAAACTACTCGGGCAGGATAATTAACAACGAATATTATTGGTACTTATCCTCTTAATTAGTAATAATTACTTAATATTAATTTGATAACTATGTTCAGAAATTATACATTTCTAGACATTTTTAGGCAAAGACAAAATAACGCGGATTTTTTTTTTCATACATACATTTTTTTTTAGCATATCGGAAAATTATTAACGTTTTTGATTTCTTTGAGATTATAGACAGCTTTAGTACACACTTTTTCTTTCCAGCGGATTTTTTTTTACTCGGACCGATATTCATTTTTGACAGCTCCTTGGGCCGATATTGAGGTTACGAACGGGGCGCATAGTTCTCCAACTTCGCGACATTCCTGCCAACCTGGGCATTATGATATACCACGATTTACGACGTTGCCAATTGGTTTCGCGTTAATTGAGCGAGAAAAAGTTATGGAAAATAATTATACGAAGTAATGAAAACACTCAATGTAATCACCGAATGTTCAAAGATGCATATTTTTACAAATATGTGTAGAAAAATAGTTCGAAAACGCACGTTTAAGGAGGTACGGTGATAACCATGCTAGTAAACTTAGAGTCTATTTCACGCCACAATACCGTCACGTTTTAGATATATGTATATGGCCTATTTTTCGAGAAATTTTTTAAGTATTGAATTTCGAGTTTCCTATTATTTTTATAATATGGAAACAACCTTAATAATCCACTACTCGACTTCAGTAGTACGCCATATCGTTGACGTTTAGCATCGTCGCATTTTCGGTGGCTGTCATCGGTTCCACGCGCCCGGCTTATTATTTTTTGTAGCCGGTTAACATGGAGAATGAAAATACTGTGGAAGTTTATCAAAAGAGTAACGGGATTGTACCTGAAGTCCAGTTTAGAGACAAATGTAGATTCTGACGGACAAGAATTAGAAAGTGAAAAGATAATATTGCGATTTCAAATAAAAAACGTCGCGTTGAAGTTAACCTCAATATCCAATGTCCAATCTGTCCAAAGTCAAAACATATTTCATCGATTGTTATGTTATTTTTCCCTTTCCCAATTTTCACAATATTTGCAGGTATAAAAAGGAACGTTTATTTTATATGACGGTTCTCCCATACTGAATTTATATATAGATGCGTTGTATAGGTACATGTCGCCAGAAAAATTGAGATGCCTTTGTTGTACGTAAAAGAACTTCAAGTAAATATCGACGAAAGGCCCTTTATGATCCATTAAAAAATGTACGGCTTCGCACAATCATATTTTTAATTCGCGTTGAAAATATCCGATAGACGAATCAAATTTGCGCGGGTATCCGGCGTTGCCACACGTCGAGCAAGATGGCTGCTGTTACGTCACGAGAAGTCTCGCTCTCCGAAAACTTCGGTTTTTGCGACTATATTTCTAAATTTATTGCTTATTTCTGCGGTGAGCTTTCCAATTCAAGGTGCCTTATCGATCGCAAAGATTCAACGAACGCAATCATAAGTTTTTTTACGTGTTTCTTGGCTCCAAGTAGCACAAAAAAATAGATATATGAGAGGACAGGCACATTTTGTCGTCTACGTGTGACTAATTCACCAACTTTAACAATTAATAACTCGGAAAGTGTACGGTAAATCTCGTGGAAACTCCGCATACGCATGGACGAAGGTCTCGACAATGCTATAAAAAAAAATCGGGGTTTTATCTTGAACTCGATCCAATCACCGTACCTCCTTAATATGACGATTATTTGAAAGCTAATAGTTGGTAATAGTCAATCGGCTCCGTGCATAAGCATAGGGCGCTCCCCTCGTATTTCACCCCTGACGGCTGAACCCCATAACAACCTCAAGGTAGTAGATGCAAAAAATGGTGTCAAACAGAAAGCTTTGTAATTTAATACTAATGTATTTATTTGAAATTTGTATGTATTTGAAATTTAAAACTAAATTTCAAATACATCGACCACAGTAATTGTAAAATTTTCCAAAAAACTACAAGTTTCTCATAGGACATAAACATTCATCGCCGGACTGAGCCTGATCAACGATAACGTTACCTCCGCCTCAAATTTTCTTTTGGACGCTTCGGAAGCCGCGGTCTCAATGACCTCGGTAACGAACTTCGTTGTTTCCTTCATCAATTCCTCGTCCTCCTTGAAGGCCTCCTTCCTCTCCTCAAGACTGCCCGCTACAAGATTCTTTTCGTGCTCCTCCATTATCGGCGAGTGGAAGGACAAAGTCATTCGCCCGGTCATTATCTGCCTGCCTTTGATATTCCACAAGCGCCACATTAATAACAGGCGCGTTCTGCCCTACGGAACATTTTTAACACTCCCCTACACCCTATCAACCTCAATCGGGTACTCACCCCTTCGTGAAACGCACGTTCTCGCCCTCTCACCTCAATCGGTCCAGGTCACTTGGCTCATGTAGCATTATATACTACTCTGACCACGCGAGTTTACACGGCGCCCTGAAATGTGTTCAGAAGACGATGCGCGGTCATGTGTCGTTGTAAAAAAGTTGTAATTTTTTTGTCTCTGTAATCTCTATAGTTCACCTCGGCAAGCACTTCGAGGCGAAGTAGCAGCTGCACCACGAGGCATATAAGTGCGAGAGAGATAGCCGAAATTTTCGAACACAAATATCTTAGCGATTAAGGGGTTAGGTCACTCTGGAATTTTCGAAAAGTCGATTTTTTTAGGTCCCCTAGGACCTCCAAAAAGATGTCCCAAAAGATTATGGCCGGGATAAATCTCTAAGTACTCGGTTTTCGAATTTTAGTACAAGGCCACTTGGTCCGAAGCTCACTACTCAAAACTTCAAACGCGTTTATCTCAAAACTGCATTTTTTAAGTTGGCCGCAAACATAACTCGGACAATTTGCAACCGATTCACTTGAAATGGTGAATATATCTTGAAAAATACATTGTCTATGGAAGTACGTAGGATTTTTTTTTATATTGCATAGTTCATTTGTTATTAACAATTATCTGACGATTTTTTAGGCAAATTTTTCACTTTCCGCTTTAGAAGTGCGCCATTTGGCCAAAAATCAATATGTCGAAAAAAATTCATTGGTTCATTATAATTAAAAAATTACAGGAGCTGTTTGTCCGGCCGTGGGCCCTGGAAAAACGGAGACGTCATCGCAAAAACGCTGCACAGCCGCCATTATGAAATTAATCGCTTCAAAAAAATTATTGTATACAGTCACTGATATGTATGATAAACACCCTTTTTTGTTATCTCGATTTATTTTGTAGTTTTTCTGAAAAAAAACCCCCAAAAAAGCCTATTTTTTCGGCCTCTAGAGTGGCCTAAGGCCTTAATCATATTTGGGGACAAAGAAACTGGTCTAGTTCTGCGTAAGTGAATTCTCCAGGGCGAGATGCTTCGTTTTTCCGACAAAACTTGATCATCTGTGAGAAAACTCTGTTCGAAAATTTGTGAGGTTATGTTAGACTAGTACATGCTCTTCAGGATTAACACTAATCCAAGAAATTTGGTATGCTTGTAGAATGGGTAAAAATAGGCGACACGTATTTTTTTATATCTGCGGAACCCGATTTTTAAGAGGTGAAACGCACCCTCGAAAATAGGGGTGTTTTTCGTTTTTCGTCGATAACGTTATCGTTCTCATCTCCAATGTATAGTAGACGACAAGATAAACATTGTTGCAATTTGATTTTTTTTCATATCTCTTACCGTTAAAACGTTATCGACAAGAAACGAAAAACACCTCAATTTTCGAGGGTGCGTTTCAACCCTTAGAAATCGGGATGCGCAGATATATAAAAATACGTGTCGCCTATTTTTACCCATTCTACAAGCATGCTAAATTTCATCGTAATCGGAGTGATCGACCTCGCAACGTTTCCTTATGAATAAGTGTACCAAACGTTAACGAAGATGCATTTGGTGCGATAACTAGATGTCACTATTTTAATTACTAAATCTTCACTGTCAAACCAAAAAGATTTCACGGAGAGAACAATCATTGGTACGATACCTGAAAGTCGCTATTTTAATTACTAAATATTTATTGTCGAACTAAAAAGAAAACGAAATTGTTCGCCCAAAGGTGGCCAACGAAATATTAAGATGCAACACGAAAATATTTTATTATTCTGTGTGTTCGTTGGTTCGATGAAATAAATCATTGTTAAGGGCTTCCACCGAGTTGAAATGTTTGGAAATATCAATTTTTTGTTTTTGACGGATTTTCAAAATATAACATTTCACAAATATTCTCTGGAAATTTCAAGTCGACCCGTTTAGAATTGGGGAGTTATAGGTAGGCTCCGCGAACCGGCGAGCTTTAAACGTGGTTATCTCAAAATTACTTTTTTGAAATCAATGATCATGATAAGTTAAAAATCACTGCACGAATAAACTACAAGCTTTACAAGCTTCTTTTACATATCAAAAACAGGGTGTCTAATTTTGACCAGAACTGAAATTGCATGACATTTAAGGATTTTTAAGGCAAGGAATGGAGATTTTTTCATGACTCTTAGTATGACTTTCTGGCATAGAAGTATACTTAATGATTCTACAGTGCGACCGATTTTCTAAATTTTTATATTCTTATTTTGCTCTTTCAAAGAGATGTGTGTTGTATGCCAATAAAAAGTATACGGAATAAACGAAAAGTCACCAAACTGTACAATTCCATATGTAGTACAAAATGTGAGACAAACAAAATTTCAAGATTGCTGTAAAGAAATATATTTTGGGAACATCTCGAAAAATATTACATACATTTAGGATCTTTGAGTAATATCATCTAGTCGCTTTACACGAATAACAAAGAAAAATTAATATATGTTGAGATAACGCATCATTTTCTTTTACTTTCTTCTATTTTATTTTCTATCGATTCGATATTCGCTTCTCTATCGACAAGTACCACAAAGTTAGTTCATATTGAATATAGACTCAATGATAACTTGGTACGGTATTCAGGTAGGCTGGTAATTTTTCATGACATTTCATGACTTTTTCAGGGTCGAGTGTAATTTCATGACATTTAAGATTTTTCATGACTTTTCAGGTCAGTAGACACCCTGAAAAAGTAGTGCTCGAATGAAGGATTTTTCTGTTGGATGCTTAGTTTTTTTTATCAACGAAAATAGAGCGTTCTTTTAACCGAAAATCGATACATTCACTTTGGACTGCGGCCATTTTTAAAAAAATCAATCTTTTGTTAAATCCTTCGCCCAATCACTAGATAATTTCATGCAAAAAACTAAATGCGCTTGATTTCTTTATGGCTGATGGTCTGCACAAACCATTGTATCTACCACGTTTATAAATATTTTTCAATACAAAAATTGTAAAAGATACTTGAAGCGGTAGATGTAATCGAAAAAGAAAAAAAATGAAAACCTGCACACGTTTTACAAAAAAAAAATCACAAAAATTCCTTTTTTTCGACCACCAGCTAGGTGTAACCCGTTAAAATCACACGTTTTGATAAACAATTCATTATGTTTCCAGCATATGACGCCAAACGTTACAGGCTTTTTTCCGAAACGATTTTCAATTGGGCTCGCAAAATAAATTGACCAAATTTTATCCGACTTCAAATTTTGGGTCTATTCTAAATTAAATTCTCCATAGAAATACATAGAGATTTCATGCTTTGTTAAAAATTCCTCTCGTTACGAACAATCTTTTACGACATTTAGGGCTGAGAATAATATTTTTTCCAATGCTTGCCATTTTTATAAAAAAACAGTACATATTTTACAAATTTGCTTCCTATACAGGGTGTCCTGTTATGAATGGACAATCCTACAGCGGTCGATAGGTCAGATAATGTCCTACTACATGCTGGAATTTCAGTTTAGTGAAAGTCCCACGGTTTTCGAGATAAAAATCATCTGCTTTTGGTATTTCGCATGCCATTTCTACAAACGATAACTTTGTTTACCCGGTAAAAAAAATGCTCTTGATTATTTGTTTGATCTAAAAAGTCTTCTTTTTAACCGTAAATGTTAAGGAAACTTTATGAAAAACGATCTTGTGCAGAATTTTCATACAAACCAATTCGAACATCTGGCTTTGATAGCCTGCAGTGTAAAAAAAATGTACTACGCATATCGTGGCAATTACTTAAAAAATTTGCTTAGTTATTGTCGATTCATATCATTTGTAGAAATGGGCATGCGAAAACCCAAAAACAGATGATTTTTTCAAAAAATAACATAAAGCCCGAAATCTCGAAAACCGTGGGACTTTTACTAAACCGACATTCCAGCATGCAATAGGACATGATCTGACCTATCGACAGTTGCACGATTATCCAAGAATAACAGTATATACATGTCTATATATAGTATATATAGTATATACAGAGTGAGGCACATAAAGTGTTACAGAGCAATAGCACTCAAACTTTTGATCATATCCAAAAATGTTTCAGACAAACGTTTCAGTGTTCGAGAAGGCCGTTATATTGAACCACCCCATTTTTTATCGGTGGAGGCGCTAAAGCTACGTCAAGGTCAACTTCACTTTTTTTAATGGAATAGTACCACAAGATGGTTGAAAAAAAATGTACCATTCCATTTAAAAAAAGTGGAGTTGACCTTGACGTAGCTTCAGTGCCTCCACCGATAAAAAAATACGGTGTATATATATATATATATATATATACACACATACATACATATCTATATCTATGTACATATCTATATATAGTTTACTTTAATTATCCCTCCGCTATTCCAACTCAACTGTTTTTCTTCCATTCGCGAAACCAAAGCTTCTCGTAAGTGGAAGCGGAAACAATGCAATCTTCAAGAACCTGTTGCATTTCCGTTCATGGCGTCGACACTCGAGCCGACGCATTTTTCTGTCATTTCTTTTGTCTGACCTTGGCCGCTTGTTTTTCATTCGTCCAGCCTAACCTCACAAACTCAGCAACCCCGAGGGCGTTTCTGCGCCACAGGTGGCGCTATATCATATCCTTCCTTCGGACTTTCCGAAAGGCTGACGCATTTTTCACCGACGAATCTCAAGGGCTTAAACTACTTTGAAAACGACGAACACCAATTCGTCGCTCGAGAAAACTCAAATTGAAAAGGCAGGTCCAACATATGCTGCCGAAATCGCAGATTGAAAGTAAACTTATTATTACAACGATGGAACTGCTAGGAAAATTTTTAACGCGTTTTTTCTCAAAACTATCTTTTTTAAAATGGTGTACTCGATTTCTCGACTTTTAACGTAAGGATTGACCTGAAATTTAGTACACTTGTTCAGTATAATAGTAGTTCAGTCTTGACCAGAGTTTTTCTTGATATTTTTTTCCCATTAGTTATTGACACTAATAATGGCATTTTTCCTCGAAAAAGCGGAAAAAATCAAATCTTTTTGATTGATGATTGAAACGTACAGCGGGTAAAAAAAGTATTTGTACATCTCACACAAAACTGTCGTTAATTTGGCTTAATTTTTTTGGTTCGTGTTTTCTCAAGATTCTTGTAAACAGTCACCACGTATATTTAGGATAAAGCTATCGAAGACAGAAACTAAATAGAGGATTTTATTTTTTTCGAAGAATAATTTGAATAAGACGACGTGTACACATACTTTCTTACCGACAGTACACACAAATAATGTCCAAACGGCTTTTCAATCATATTAGTTATTGTTTCAAAACTAATTTTTTTAGATAAACCTATTTTTCGGGTCGTCAGCGTAGCCCAACTCCTTGAGCGATTTTTTACCCTGCACATGGTCGATCAACGTTCAACTTCCGAATCTGCCTGACAAGGACATCCCTCAGGTAACACCCTTCGATTTTGTTGAAATTTGGATACGTTATAAAGCACCGAAAAGTAAGCGATACGTATTTTTTTATCGGCGGAAAAACGGTTTTAAGGGCTGCAACGCCCCCTCAAAAATGGGGATGTTTTTCGTTTTTTGTCGATAACGTTTTAACGGTACGAGATATTAAAAAAAAATTCAAATTGCAGCAATGTTAATTTTTTTGTGCACTATACATTGGGGATGAGAACGATAACGTTGTCGACGAAAAACGAAAAACACCGCAACTTTCGAGGGTTCGTTTCACCCCTTAAAACCGTTTTTCCGCCGATAAAAAAAATACGTATCGCTTACTTTTCGGTGCTTTATAACATATCCAAATTTCAACAAAATCGAAGGGTGTCACCTGAGGGATGTTCCTTGTGAGTTCCATTACATCGTTGTCGCGTAAGATAAACATGGGAATCTATGCAATTTATTACAATTCCTTATGAAATATCGTAAATTCACCCTCGATTAATATCTCTCGAAAATTCAGCGTGTTCCCTGATTTTCCATAAGAGACTGCGCTGATTTAACGGGATTTCAATACGATTTTGTTTTGCTCGAAAACGATATGGTGAATCTTAAGGAAATTTCGAAGACGAACTTTTATTGAAAATATATCGCTGATAAAAATCAGACTCCTTTAATGCTTTTAAATTCTTTGCTATGTACAACGAAATTACGACGAAAATTAATCGTATGAAAGAGCATTTTATTTTTATTGATAATAATAATAATCATAAGTAAAAAATGGGTAGGACGTAATCTATGAAAATGTAGTAGACAGCTATTCATTTTGAAGAAAATTGTAATTGAGGAAACGTAAATAGCACAGAACGCTGTACAATAAAAGATAAATAAAAATAGTAACAGTATTTACAATATCTATAATAATAATAACAGCGATGATAATGATGCCAAGAAATTAAAAAACGTTTGCTTAAATTATTCAACGAAATCAATAGATACGAAATCAATAGAAGATCGTATTTTTTATCCAAACTAGTTCACTTTTGCAAACACGTATGTGAGATTTTTTAACGAATATTTATGACCCTGAAGTTTGCATCGTTGGAATACAACGAAAATTCATTTTTATTTTTTTAAATTACTTTATTTTTATTACAATCGAAATTTTTCTTCGTTGATTGAGGACGTGGATCTTTAATAAAGATCGCAAAAATCATTTAAATGAATTTCGTAGCCTTAATAAAAGAAAATGTGAACAATTACATAAAAGTTATCTTTTGTTGCATTCCAACAATGCAAACTTCAACATCACAAATATTCTGCCCCTTTTCGAAAGTTTTCCTACAATGAAACTAATCATCGATAAACAACCGCGAATTTCCGACGTTTTTGCAAAATCAACGATTTCGCAGAAGTAACTTAAGAATAAAAATTTCGAACAAGAACAAGAATTCTTCAAAATCTGAATTTTTGATCATTTTTTTTTTTATTTCGGACGAAGATAATGCTATTTTTAATGTTTTCCAAACAATTTATTTTCAATAATTGGATAATAATGTTGGGATGATGTTATTGTCGGAAACGAGTGTTTCGAGCATCTCTCACGTGGTTGATTTTCATCAGAATCTCCAAGCCATTGGGGAAAAATGTCAATTTGGAAACCATGATGGACTGGGAGCGCGTATTCCGACGAGGCGATTATTTGATTGCTACAATGTCCCGGGACAAGTTGCTGCCCACGTATCGATAACTTATTTCCCTCCCTGCGAAATTTTTCGTCCCCCTAGAACGACCAATAAATACTCCCCGCCTGCGCCGATGAAAAGATAACAAATTTCATTTCTAAAGCTCTCAGGGTGCACGGAGATTTTTTCCAAAAACTTACACACACATTAATGTCTTTCCCAAAATCAAATCCGGCCGTATTCGCTATAAAATCAAGCCAAATAAAATGGTTATTAGGCAATACCTTCCGAAGTAGATAACTTTTCATTTGCACGAGACCAATTTTTCTCGAAAGCTGATACGCTTCCTTGCAATGGACTACACTCGTAATAAATTACGATTAATAAAAAAAAATCTATTTCAAAACCGTTCCAGTTTCGTAGACACAGTAATTCTTTATTTTACTATTTGATCTGTACAAATTTGGAAATAAATCATCAATTTAGTGATGCATGACTTATATAGTAATACAATTTATATCACTTTAGGAATTTTTAAAACCCATTTGCGTTTCTGTCTCAACGTAATCTACTTTAGTGTATAGTGAACACAGTAAGTTTCATAGTACATTTTTTAAAATCAATTTTAGTTTCAGTTTCGCATTATCGATTGATTTCAGCTTCCCAGGAATAGTAAATATTGATCTATTTGAATTTTATCGTAACAGCAGTCTATTTTACTATTTTAGGAATTAACCCAAACGAACCTCTTTACGTTTTCCTTTTAACTGCACCAACGTATCAAACGGCCGTCATTGGGGACATAACGCAAAAATATTTGAAAGAAATCACGTTATTTCCGTTCACTAAAGGACTCTTGAAGTGGATCGTGGTAGACAGGTGTGAAGAGATTGAGGTGCAAACGTTAGTGTATTTTTAGCTCCAGTTCTTAGTATTTAGTTATTATTGAAAAAAATATTGCGTGTGTGACTGAAAAATCAATTTCACGAGGACACAAATTTGAATTTGAATTTTGTGTGTCAAGGGGTTAGGCTACAGTAACGGGTATAAAATCATGTGCGAATTTAACAATTTTTTTCGTATGAAAAAGCGATTCACTCATAAAATTAATTACACATCTATTTAGTATGAATATCAAGCTGTTAGAAAAAAATTATATATATACTTTTTTATGTACAAAACAGCTTTTTTCTAATTGGCGTGACAAATAACTTCAACAATTTTCACTTGATTTACTTCAAATTTAAAAGTTATATTCCTAATTGCATTTCGCAGAGAAGTACGCACGGAATTTCCGATTAATCGAAAACTTTTCATTTTATGAGCAGAAGTAACGAAATTTTTCACTGAAAATTCATTTCTTAAGTTCAAATACCTACAACGTTTGAATAAAACAATATTTTTAAATTCCGTACGTACTTCTCTAGGTATTCTAATGCAGATTGACGAGAACTTTTGTTTTTTGTTCTAGGTAAAAAAATGTGGATGCTAAATGTCATGCCGCGGAGCGCCTAAACAAAAAGATAAAAGAAAATATTAGTAGTCGGCCATTTTCTACATCGAAAAAATATATTTTTTCTAACAGCTTGATATTCATACTAAATAGATGTGTAATTAATTTTATGAGTGAATCATTTTTCCATACGAGAAAAAATGATTAAATTCGCACATGATTTTATGCCCGTTATAAAATCATGTGCTTTAGGCCTAAGGCCTTAAGCGTTCGAGTCTTCGTCGTTGTGCCAGTGAGCTCGTAGTGTGTGAAAAAGAAAATAAACTGATCGCGTATTGTCATTACGAGTGTCTGTCGTCGGGAAAAATCTCGAGGTTCGGAAGTGCAGGGCGCGAAAAAAAAAAGCCAATAAATCTCTCGACAACGCAACAAACACAAGCACGCAGAACGGCGATAAGGTCGACGACGCACCTCGGTTTATTGCTCTCCGCCTTGTTTTTTTTGTCGCGTATTCTTGATCTGTTTTGTAAATCGAGGAGGAAAAAGGACTTCGATTTTATTCCAACGTAAGTGGCGTCACACGAGCGCGCGGGTGAGACTTCTGTTTAGATCGCACTCGAAGAGGTACGGGACCCGCGCAAGGTGGCAGCGACATTGGCTCGAGGGGTAAAACGGAGGTGGGAGGTCGGGGAACTTGCCGGGCTCGTAATGATCGAGACCGCGCGCGGCTGCTCACGAGCCTGGCTCTCGCACGGGGCTATTTCCCCGCCGCGTCCCACGCCGGCCGCGCCGAGCAGGCGCTTCTGCGCATGCGCCGACTCGGAGTGGTGGGGACTGCCTCCCCTCTGCGCCCCGAGAGACGCTCGGCGCGTTCGAGACGTTAGGTTGTGAGTACATTGTTATGCGTATATACGATATGAGGCAGACGGTGTACTCAAAGTGCTAACAACAAGAGAAACAGGAGGAAGCGCATGATGCTAAGCGATTTAGCCGGAAATCCGGTCGTTAAGAGTGCCGCCTCGAGATGGCCGCTCACTGGCGCCCAATTTGAATCATTTTTCGGTACTTCAGCATGACGGACATACCGGAAGTGCCTTCCAATTTACAGTTGCTTTTGCCGTTCCATGAGATTGGAAATTGCACCACTGTGCATTTTTGTTGTCTTCTTTGTGGCTTTTTAGGCTCCACTTATATTATGGGACAAGTTTGACGCCAAGGTATCTGCAGACGGCAACAAGTGGATGTAGGCGGCGCTGATAAACGTCGGGAAAAGTGCCGCTTCAAGATGGCTGGCTTGACGCACTTCCGTCGCGATTTCGCCTAACCCTCACTATCGATACATTCCCGCCTGTTTATATTATGAATTGCCGATAAATGTTCGAAATAAAATCATATTTGTATATATTTTTGACGGGTCACACCTAGCTCGTGGTTTTTGTTATTTTTTTTCTGGAAAAACGTGCGCAGGTTTTCAATTTTTATTTTATTTTACACTAAAGAGTATGCTTTAAAGTATCTTTGACAAACCGACAGAGATGGGCGCGCGGTCGGTGTGCGGGCTCGGCGGTCACTGAAGTTAAGCAGCATTGGAGGCTGCCAATACTTGGAGCGGTGACCGCTTGCCTGTGCACTGATTTGCGTGTCAACCTCTGAGTGGGAGGCAGTTTATCTGAGTTTCTGATGGTAATACAACTGAAACTCAGCCAAATATCGCCGCCTGCATCGGCCCAGGTTTTCTGCAGTTTCCCTGAGCCCTCGTGCAAATGCGATACAGTAGTGCGTTAGGAAAGAGTGGCTGCGGTCAATACTCTGGGGGGGGGGGGGGGGGGAACTCTGGAAGGATTGTGAATGTCGGAAGGAATGGAAGGAATAAAGGAGGGGATGGTAAAAGGGAGAAGGACCCCGTACCTCTGAGGAATACATATATAAAAAAAAGCATCTTTGACAATGTTTGCATTGAAAATATTTATAATGGGGGTACATACAAATATACAAAGTGCGAAATAAAAAAAATGAAGCGCATTTAGGGGTAAGATTCCGATTTTTTGAGATATGGTGGTGACCGATTTCGAAAAAATAATTTTGAGAAAAACGCGTTTGAATTTCGCCGGTTCGAGGAACCACCTATAAGCGCCCATAACTCTCTCAATTTTGCACGGATCAACTTGAATTTTTCAGCGAATATTTTTAAAATCTTATAATTTGATAATCCGTCGAAAACCCAAAATGGATATTGAAAATTTTAATCGTTCGATCGCACACTGGATCGTCTTGACCCCATTTTCTTCTTCGTGCAAGTACGTACCTATTATTCAACGCATCTCCCACTTTGAACGAATGTTTGAGCGCTCAATTTTCGTTTTTCTTAAAAAAATTATTTTGGGCCATAAAATAGGGATCATTGACTACAAAAAAACGTCTGTACAAAAAAAATGCATATTTACCGAAATACAACGATCTGAAAAATGTCTGGGGTCCGATCGACCTCACATGCAGTCCGAGTTTCGTGGCGGAAGTGTGCAGTCGAAGGGTGTGTAAGCCCTTAAGGCCTTAGGCCACTCTAGAGGCTGAAAAAATAGGCTTTTTGGGTATTTTTCAGAAAAACTACAAAATAAATCGAGTTTACAAATTTTTTTTAAGCGATTACTTTCAAAATGGCGGCTGTGCAGCATTTATCACAAAACTGCATTTTTTAAGTTGACCGGAAACATAACTCAATTATCAACCAATTCACTTGAAATGTTGAATATATCTTGAAAAATACATTGTCTATGGAAGTACGTAGGATTTCTTTTTTATATTGCATAGTTCATTTGTTATTAACAATTATCTGACGATTTTTCAGGCAAATTTTTCAATTTCCACTTAGGAAGTGCGCCATTTGGTTAAAAAATTAATATATCGAAAAAATCCTACGTCCTTCTATAGCAGTTATTATATATAATCGAAAAAAATTAATTGGCTCATTATAATTAAAAAATGACAGGAGCTGTTTGTCCGGCCGTGGGCCCTGGAAAAACGGAGACGTCATCGCAAAAACGCTGCACAGCCGCCATTTTGAAAATAATCGCTTCAAAAAAATTATTGTATACAGTCACTGATATGTATGATAAACACACTTTTTTGTAATCTCGGTACATTTTGTAGTTTTTCTGAAGAAAAAAACCCCAAAAAGCCTATTTTTCGGCCTCTAGAGTGGCCTAGCCCCTTAATTATCATGGTCCTTCTCCCTCGGCGCGATTGCCACGCAAAGTGCCTTGAGTTTTCGGCTCTGCGCCCTTACGTTATTATAGTGCATAGCAACCATATGGATACACCTAACTTCGCTGACAGCGACTCCCAAGTAACATGTAGTATACCCAGGTTCGAAATCAACAAGCTCTCGTGCCACACAGTCTCGCGTAAACTTTATTTTCGTGCAACATTACCGAACAATGGAGTTCGAAGCAGCCTGCGTTTATCGCATGCGAGAGATATTATTAGATTTGACAACGACACTCGGCAATGCTCTGCGAGACGCTCGAACCGCAACAATTGCTGGGGAAATAAAATCGGGACCGGAAGTTGCTGCGTGGGAGGACGATTTGATGGAACACTTGAGGGCGTTCAACGAGATTGTGAACAATCGCATGAAAACTACGCCGTCGGAAAAACGCAAGCGTGAAAAATATCTTCAGACATCCATGATGGGTCTAAAGGACGCTCAGGCTCGAATCCTAGGTGAGGTTTTTAGCAGGCTCAATATTGCGGCGATAGAGCAACTGATGGCACAGGTTTCGTTGTTTTATTTCGTCGGTGAGACTTCCGCTTTAAAACGTTACATCTATGTAGCTCGCCGAAAAACAAGACTTTTTTGCGAATTTTTTTCGAGATTACAATTGAATACAAAAGAATATGGGGTTACTTTGAACATCCTAAATTCCAACTTTTTCGCTCTAATAATGTCAAGCCCCCCCCACAATTTTATATATATTTTTTAAGTGTCAAAGTAACCTCGAGTGTGGGGTTTATTTGACAAGGCATTGGAATACAACTTATGTCAAAGATTAAGGGTTACTTTGACATTAATTAGATAACATTTTTTAATATTTTATGCATTATACACGAAATTAAATGAGAGAACAACGATTTTTTTTGCAAATTGTCATCTTTATTAAGGAAACATTTTACATAAAAATATCAAGTACCTAGGGTACTATTATAGGCACTTAATCAGTCTTACAATTATCATTGGGAACAAAATCAACTTGAGCAACATGACAATCAACTTTAGCAATTTCAAGAATTTATTTTCATTACGAAGTGATTTTACGTAAATTTTGAAATTTGTCTAGACAATGTTATACGTTCTGCATCATTTACAATCAACTGTGTAGACTTTCGCTGGCATGATGTTGACGAAGTTTGTAATTTCGGAACAGTAAAATTAGGAATTAATTAGGAAATTCTACACAGTTGACCGTAAATGATGTAGAACGTACAACATTGTCTAGACAATTTTCAAAATCGACGCAAAATCACTTCTTAATAAAGAAAGAATTCTTGAAACAATTAGTCGATTTATTGAAAATTTTTAAACTTTTGAAACTTCTATAGTCGAATTATTTTGACGGTGGTCAGATTTTCGGGGTTTTGGTCATTCGTATAAAATTCGTTCGGAGTTTTGATCTTTCGGGGTAGTATTCTTCCGGAGTTTTGAGCGTTCTGATCATTCAAAGTTCGGAATTTCAACCCAGTCCCATCTTGAATTTCGGAATTTCATAGTTTGGAATTTCAACCCGGCCCCAACCGGCTACATTAAAAAGGTGTTCTATTTTTGCCGCATACAAAGCGAAACCTACCTTGCCAAAATTGCATTGGATGTATCGATCTTTCCCACGCAGATGTCAAGGCTGCACTGAACGAGGAACGATCGGAGCACGAAAAAAAAGCTGCTGTCATATCGGCCGAGATCGACATGGAGCGTTCGCTTCTCGAAAGTATCAAAGCAAGTCACGCTACGGAAATTAGTCGACAAATGTGAAAATCTATTTTTACGCGTCAAGCTGTATCGTTGCGACGTTATTTTCGAATTTGGCGAATTTGATGTTCGTTTGTGCAGGAAGGAATCGGAAGACGAAATCAGGAAGGTTGAGGAAGAAACCGACGCAGCCATGAAACTACTGCAAGCCGAAATTCAGTCGCACGAAGCACACCTCGAGGGAAGCCTAAAAGCGAGCCATATGAGCAATGAGCGAGAATTGTACAGAGAACGGTGCGATGATTGCAAGGGAAAGAGGGAAATATTTATCGATCGATGATGATTTATTCGTGCCATTCATTTTTCAATAGGGAGGAAGGGAGGGTGATATGGTATCCTCGACCCTTTCATTTTCTCCCTCTCGCTGTTTCGTGAACTTAAACAGGCTTCCATCCCGACAAGCGTTAAGGGGCTACGTCTACCTAAAGGCCAGAAAAAAATTGCCAAACTTCGATTTTGTTTTTTGGGGAAACAGTTGGTGAAAAAGAAACGCATTTTGAACACAAAGGTACATAGAGGGTGTTCTGTTATGAATGGATAATCCTCAACTGTTGATAGGTCAGATCATGTCCTACTATGTGCTGGAAATTCAGTTTATTAAAAGTCCCACGGTTTTCGAGATGAAAATCATCTGCTTTTGGTTTTTCGCATGCCATTTCGACAAATGATAACTTTTTTACCCCGATTAAAAAATAATACTCCTGGTTATTTGTTTTATCTAGAAAAGTCTTCTTTTAACCTTAAAAGTTAAGGAAACTTTATGAAAAAACATCTTACGCAGAATTTTCATACAAGCCAATTCGAACAACTGACTTTGATGGCCTGCGGTGTTTCACTTGTAGAAATGGCATGCGAAAAACCAAAGACAGATGATTTTTTTTAACGGGGTACCCCCACTTGTAGCGCAAAAAAAGGCCTTTTTCATGAATTTTTTTAAAGAAAACTACAATACTTTTTTAATCGATCAATATACCATCTTAAAGAACACATCTTGAAGAACTTTCAGTAATTTTTTCATTGAAAAATATTACATTGTTTAGTGGCAAATGGCCGTCAATGAAATAATGTTTTTATATACACGGTTTGCGGTGACCAACATTGCGGCGAAGTGGATCATCTGAAAAAAAAAATGCGGATGGATTTAGTCAAATATAGGTATAAACTAGTCTTTAATCGAAGGATTTTAAAAAATATTCATTTTTCATAAAATGGCGGACAGTCAAAGTAATGGTTCGATTTTAACGAAAAAAAGGCCGTTTTTTGACTATAAAACGGCCATTTTTTTCAAAAAAAAAAATCGAACGATTAAAGACTACATTTTTATGTATTAAATAAGCCTGCAAAATTTCAAGCAGATCGGTTCATTAGTGTTCGAGTAATCTTGGTCACCGACTTCAGAAATGCCATTTTGAGAAAAACGCGTTTAAAGTTTCAATTTCAGTTTACACGAAGAAAATATTTTTTTTTGTAAACTTACATAGTCATCTATTCCGGGCCCATACTTCTGTATGGGCCATACAGAAGTATGGGCCCGGCTACTTATACTTCAAAAAAATGCAATAAAAAAATCGATTTTTTCAAAATCGCAAGTGGGGGTAACCCCTTAATACCATCAAGCCCAAAATCTCGAAAACCGTGGGACTTTTACTAAACTGAAATTCCAGTATATAATAGGACATGATCTGACCTATCGACAGTTACAGGATTATCCACTGATTGCAGAATACCCTGTATACTGAGAGCCTTAAAATAAATCATCAAAAAATGGAGAAAACATGGCCACCGGCAGATGAAGGCATTTTTTTCGCGCCGTTTGGCGGTGTTTATTCTCCAGAAACGGTTCAGCTGAAATCTAAAAACCAAACGGGTTATTCAAGTTAACAATAAACACGAGTCGTTGGCGATCGTCGATTTTTTAAATCTTTTTTTTAACAAAGAGGCGACGAATTGGAACTCATGCATGAAAAACCTATGAAAAAAATCGTAATCTTCACGTAACTGTTAAAATATGAAAATTGATTTAAAAAAAGTCAGATCGTCAATGACCTTTAATTGTGACTCATCGTGTCTACTGTAAATTTGAAAACAATCCATCAAGTGGTTCTCGAGATATCATGTCCACCGACTTTGGAAACAGTATCATCTGCCGGCGGCTATGTCTTCGTTATTTTTCTGTATTTTTCGTGATTTTTTTCAAAGGATTTTTTTCCCTGACCCCCGCCAATTCGATTAATTTTTTTTTTTCATCTGATTCCATTGACTCTAAAAGACACCCTGATTTTTTAAAGCATTTTTCGTAACAACCCTTAGACAAAAAAAATATTTTTTCTCCGAAAACAAACGCCGCGATTTAAAAATCTGAAAAAAAAACCCAAAAATGCGTGATCAAATGTAAAAATGTTCAAGCTATCACCCGCAGTGGAAGTATGATTTTTTCTGTGCTTTCTGAGCGATTAACGTTTTAAAAAATCCTCCTGGCGGACATTTAAATATTTTGATGCTCACAATGTATTTTTTTGACCATTTTTTAATAACCAAATCACAATCATGGACCTTAAACAGTTAGCAGTCAATTTTTCGGATCTTTTAAAACGTTAATCGCTCAGAAGGCACAGGAAAAATCATACTTCCACTGCGGGTGATAGCTAGAATTTTTTTTACATATAATCACGCATTTTTGGGATTTTTTGCAGATTTTTAAATCGGGGCCTTTGTTTCGGAGAATTTTTTGTTTTACTAAGGTTTGTTTCGAAAAATGTAAAAAAATTCAAGGTGTCTTTTAGCGTCAATGGAATCAGATAAAAAAATTCGAATTGGCGGGGATCAGGGCAAAAGTCCACCGGATTCACGTGGAATACCTCATATGTGTTGATGTTTAAAAAAATGCGTTTCTCTTTCACTAACCGTTTCCCAGAAAAAAATCGGAATTTGGCCATTTTTTCGAGCCTCTAAGTAGATGTAGTTCCCTAAAGCGAAATGACACACCAGTAAAAAAATCCATGACCAGTTTTCGGAATTTTTCTCAAAAACGAATAAGCCGAACGACTTAAAATTTTCATAGTCGATGGCTGGCTACTAAAGGAAGGACTTATATCTCCCGGAAATACGTATTTAAAAAAAAACGACAGATCAATTTACCATGCGGTCCTGTGATTGAAAACCGTTCGAAAATGATTTTCCAGTTGAGCTAATCGCAAATCGAAGAGATACTCGACCTGACTATGGTAAAAACACACATGCCTGAACAATTCCAATCGGTGAATAAACAGCTGAGAAAAATTCCAAAAACTATCGTGTGGATGACTTGCTAATCGTTTGGGCATCGCTCGCTGACGCAGTATATTCTTTTCATTAAAAGCTGTGCTAAATTGCCTACGTGAAAATTCTTTATTCTCCAAGATGAAGCAGCCAACTCGTGGAAACTTCAAAGTCGAATTTTCCTTGCGGGTTCAGAAATAATAAGTAGCCTTTAGCATTTATCGGTGAAACGCCCACCCCAATACAGTTAATTATTCAGCTCAAAGGTCGAGGCCGAATACCTAGCAGCTCTGGCGAAATATGACAGCGACGTTGGAGCCCTCCACCACAAGATGGAAAGCCTCACGGACCAATTACACCACATTGATGAAGAACTCACGGAATTCCGAGTATGTTCAAAATATCGTAATTACTATAAACTTTTATATCTTCCCACACAAATCAATAAATTCGTAACGTTATCATCATCAGCTTTGTCCGCACCATTCGTGCTTTCGTGCGAGGCGCGGAACTGGCAAATCGTTCGTTCAATAAACAGCAGATCAATTTCCACTTTTTCATCAATTTAATTAAAGTTTTGATTAGAAATGACAAAGACGTACATCCGCTGCCAATATTATGTTGTCACGGTTGCTTTCATCGACTGATAACAAATTGTCAAAACCACAGCACGAGCTTGCAGTTCAGGACGTCCGATACGTCGAACTGAAGGAGGAACGCGAGTTGGCTATACTGAGGGCGTTTACCGAAAAACTGGAGAACTTTTGCAAGAATCGAGCGGCAAAGATCATTCAGCGATTTTGGAGAAGCTATTACGAACGTTGGTGCATGCGAAGAAAGAAAAAATCAAAGAAGAAAAAATTACCGTAGCGAACAGCAGAAAAAAATCATTGCCCTTAAGCGAAAATACCCCTCGAACCGATTTGCAACAAAATGCAAAAAGCTGTGGATTTGATGGTTACGAATAACAGCCTATCATATTGCTATAAAGTTTATTTGATCGAACGATACCCTCCCAATATATATATATATATATATATATATATATATATATATATATATATATATATATATATATATATATATATATATATATATATTGTGAGGGTATAAAAATGCCATTAAAGATTTAACGTTGATTTAAATAAATGTCATGGAAAATGAAATTCATATCTACAGATATGAATTTCATTTTCCATGACATTAATTTAAATCAACCTTAAATCTTTGATGGCATTTTTGTTACGTAAATAAATATTCAGAGTTTTTATAAGGTAATGTCATGTCACATAAGCAAATTAAAAAAAAATTATCATTTAATTTTAATAGCTACTGTTGGTTTTGAGGTTGTAAAATCTCTCACTTACAAATTTATAAAATACAAATAATACTATCAATAGTGTGTATTATGAAATAAAATTTAAAAAAATGGGAAAAATTTTTATTTAATTTTTCTCAGGCTAATGTTTTAGATATCCCATCTCGTTTGAAATCTATTTCGATATAAAAAATTCTGAGTTTTTCGAAAAAAATACTTTCAAAACCGGGAAAAATGGGGCAAGGCCCGAAAAATCGATTTTTATACTTTGAACGTGATTTTCGTAATTTTTATAACAACCCAGAATTTCAGCATATTGTTTTTCAAAAAGTTCATGTTTTTCTCTAAAAAATCGTTTTTTTAATTTTTTTCTAGCTATGATTGGAAAGAAGTTATGGGCATTTGAAAATTTGGTGTTTTACAAAATTTGAAAACTGTGAGCCGCCATTACTAAAAAACTATTGGATAAAAAAATTCGAAAAAAATCACGGATGCTTGTTTTAATATGACCTTTCAGATGACCTTCTTAGTTTTCCTAAATTCAGACCACCCGGTACAACTTTGACACAGAATTGGTGGAATTACCCACATACACACACACACACACACACACACACATTTTTATTGTTAAAAAAAAATAGACATTTTCAACAAAAATGAAAATCCTTCCATCATGGACTAGTTTTTAATGCTTTCAATAAGCACACGAAATTTCATCAAAATCCATCGAGTGATTTTTGAATCATAGTGGTCACCGACTTGAAAAACATAGTTTCGAGAAAAACGTGTTTAAAGTTTGAACGTTGAGTACTCAAAGTTTTTGTAGAGTTGATACATTATAGAATGAATGCAATATTGCGAATCTGTTTTGTGTAGTTGATGCAACTCCGAATAAATACGTTGTAGGGATAATCATAAGGCTCGATCGTTGTAGAGGTTCAATATTGCTAACTTGAGACTCTTGTACAGTTGGTGGATTTCCGAGTTTATACAGATAAAGTCATTGTAAAGATGAAAAACGGACTTGCACCGTTGTAGAGATAAATATTGTGGAAACGAGACCTTTCTGGTAAAAAGAAGACCCAACGTGCAGGTCCCAGCATACGAGATCGTAGCGACCAAAGCTCCGCTTAGTTGGAACCCTAATATCGGCACGACTGCAGCGCCTCTCGTGCCCGCGACATCAAACCAGCCGATCGCTAGAATATGCAGGAGCTGCGTTACTACCTACTCCCAACTTTATGCACGAACCGTCGTATCGAATCCACGTGTGGTTTGTTTTCGCGGCTTCAACACAGCCCGGCCTAGTATTTGATTAGGCGACACCGAAAAAACGTCTCGTAAACCTTAAATCACGTGCGCGTTGGTCCTCGGCAAGAAAAATGATTGCTCACGAAAGGTCCGTCAAAGGTGTCAGGACTTCGAAAAATCACGAAGGTAACGTAACTTGTAAACGTTTAGGAGGTTAGGTTCAGTCCTAACCTCAAAGAACGATTTGTTTACGTGTAGTAATGTTTATAATGAATATGACCACGCCACAGATGTTCGTATTTATAGATTTCGTCTTCGCACCGTTTTTACAATCGATTCTAGGCTAAAAACAGTGAAATTTGTTTTTTATTGATTTTTCACACTAAATTTTGATTGATCCTCTTCAAATTTCGTGTGTAAACTTATCTTCAGTTCCTTAATAAAACCGGGATGAACCATGTAGCTACCACTCGATGAACTATGCAACTGTCGTATCACGAAAAATACATCATATTTCGTTTGGAAGTTTCAAGATGCGATGCAATTAGTTAACATTGGGAATGTTCTTGCGCGTGTCTGTAACCAAAGGAGCGATTGGACAAAAACAGCGAGCGAAGGAAACAAGTTGGCCAGTCAGTTGGAAAAGGAGAGCTGAACGATGAACACCATAGAACGAATATATCCCAATATTCCCTTCGTTTCATTTTTTTGCCTTATTTCCGCTTCACCGAATTATTTGACAATCGAATAAAACATTCTTGTTAAGGGGCTACATCTACCTAGAGGCCCGAAAAAAGTGGCCGAATTCCGAAAAAAATTCTCAACAACGGTTGGTGAAATTGAAACGCATTTTATTTAACACCAACGTACATATATTGAGAGCCAACAATAACTCACGAAAAAAAGCATGGCCACTAGCAGATGATGAAATTTTTTTCGCGACATTTAGCCGTGGACACTCTCCAGCTCAAACGGTCCATCCGAAATCTAAAAACCAAACATGTCATTCGAGTTAACAATAAATACGAGTCGTTGAGGATCGTCGATATTCAAAAAAAATTTTTTTATCAACGCGGCGACGAATTGAAAACTCGAGCGTACAAAATCTATGAAAAAAATCGTCATTTTTAGGCAACTCTTGAAAAATGAAGATGGATTTTTAAAAAGTGAGATCGTCAACGGCTCTTAAATGTTTCTCATCGTATCTCCTGTAAATTTGGAAACAATCCATCAAGTGGTTCTTGAGATATCATGTCCACCGACTTTGAAAACAGTTTCGAGATAAACGCGTTTAAAGTTCGAAATACCGTGCTGCTACCGCTGGCCTGGCCGACGGTTAGGAGCTGTAGCTCATTCAATTTTAGGAATATTACAATGAAATTTCCAGGGAATATAGCTAACAGGTGATACTATAAAAAAAAAATTTTTTTGGGAAAAGCAATTTTTTGACCCACCTAGGTAAATGCAGCTCGTTATTTAAGGCCTTATATACGCGAAAAATTTCAAAAATTTTCATTTTCTCATTATTTTTGATTTCATTAGCCTAAATAGGAATATTTTAAGCTTTACAGAATTGAAAAATTCAAAAAATTCAAAAAATAAGGTACGATTGCATTTATAATAGATACGCGGCGCGCCCGACCGCCATCTTCAATGCCGTTTTTCCACGATTCACTTTTTTGAACCTTGTGAAAGTTCTAACTCTTGAGCGAAGGTTCGATCGCTTTGAAATTTGTATAACATATTCTTAGCTTCATCATATATCGTGTGAACCACACAAACAAGAATTTCAATGACACAAAAAAATATGAAATATAAAAAGCGACAGAAAATTGAGTATAAAAATTTTAAGTTTCGAATTATTATAATAATTTTTAAAAAATAATATTGTTGGTTCACACTGAAGATCCATTCATTATGCAATTATAAATATGTTCATTTTTTTCCGACACCCACATCGATGCCGAGAACTTTCACCATCAACGCGCGCGCAAAAAAAATACATTGCTTTATTATGTTATATCTCCGCCACGTGTTAATATTTCTGATTTTTTTTACATATACTTAACCATGTGCATAAATGATCGGTAAAAAAAATGTCAATATATGCGTCATTTTTTTTTAACCACGTCTAGAAAAGTACCTTCAAAAATCGGCGAAAAATCCTCAACCCCAAACATTTAACATTTCCTCCATGCCACTTCTAGAATTGGACACAACTTTTGTAAGAAAAGTTCTCTCTCAAGTCTTAAAAGTTAGAAAATATTTCTACCGCTGATAGTTGTTGCCTCGCCCTCTATACGTATCTACACATTTCATTCGTTCCTCTTCGCAGTTGAAGATTCCGATGATGCACATTCCGAGCTGTCCGAACCAGAGCTCAGCGACAAGGCTGAATCCGTCGACACCAGAGAGAGCGAAGGTTCCGCATCCGAAGATGACAAAGCCAGCGTCAAAGGGAATCCGGGCTGGGCGGACGTTATGCAAAAAATATTGAAGACGAACAAACCGAAGAAGAAGAAGACTATAGTACTGTCAAAAGCCAAAAAGTTGACGGAGGTCAAACCCAAAGAGACGGAAGAGGTCCCTGTGCCCTTCGAGATAGCAGCGGATAACGGCGAAGTGAAGAGGGAAACCCTCCCGAGGAAAGTGGAAAAAGATAAGAGCGACGGCGAAACGTTACCGAGCAAAAAAAAGAGAAAAGACGTTCAGCTGGGTATCAGAATCAAACCGTCCATACGCGACAGAGAGAGGGAGAGGATGTTACAAAAAATAGCCACCAAGTGAGATCAACTTTATGTTCATTGTTTTATTTATTTACTAGACTGGGCACGCAGCTTCGCCCGCGCTTTACCGGTTGAAATCATTATTCTGACCACCTGGTCTACAGTTTTTGACATTTCACCTTGGTCATTTTTTTAAATTTATATTCCATATATACTTTCTGTTCCTTACATCTTCATTATAAGTATAGATAGCTCGAGTATTCATTTACGAAAACTTCAATGGAAATCACATTGATTGATCTTAACTTTGCCAAATAAAAAAAGTACTAAAATGAAACCTTTGAATTTTGGATAATATGTTATTTTGCGAAATGTGTTATCTAAAATCAAAATTTAACCGATCTTACAAAATTTCATCATACACTGCGTTTCGCGTTTTTCTTTTTTGCCCATCGGTTAAAATAAAAAGATTTTCTCGGTTGGTTACCCTAAAGCAGGCGACATAGAACTGACCATGCGAGAAGCAGGCTGCCCATTACGGGGAACTGCACTCGCTTGAATTGAAAGGGAAAGTTATTGGGAATAAGTGGTATCCGCGGTATAAACACCGTCTCACCCCGTCAGAACTTCTCCCTCGATGACGTTTTGTTGTAAAACAATCAATTGCTCAACTTATACTCGTTCAATTTAAATGACACAATATACGGTAATGACCTTCGCGGCATTTTGAGGTAGTCCTATCGCCAGGCTTCAATTCATAGGATTTTTATAATTTATTTTTGAGCTTCACTAAATATATTAATAATCGTCTCTGTAAAATTTCAGGGTCGTTTATCGACCTAATTACAGAGAAACGAAATATTAAAATTGCGTATTTTTGTGAAAGAATTCCGAGCCGACATCCAAAAACCCAATTTCCGGTCGCTACAAAAGTGTATATAATCGTGGGAATCCGTCAGATTCTTAAAAATAATCAGATTTACATACTTAACACTTGTAGTAATCCAGCGCTCTCTGAAAAAATTAGGCTTATTGACCTAATTTTTGTGTAATATCAAGTTTAATTTGAACTTCCGGTATTGGATTTATTACCACTTGCTACGAAAAAGAGACGTGACGGCAAGGCAACAGCTGACTGTAGTCCTAACCACATCTCACTCATTCGAATTTCCACACATATTTCATTTTTAACCGACATATTTCGCCGACACAAATTTTCCACGCTTTTTACCAGTCATGGCCCGAATACAATGCTTAATATTTCCCGCACCTGCAATTGTGTTGACAGATCGACGTTGAAAAGCATGGAGGTCAAACTCGCCTGGTTGAGTAAAAAGAGACGGAGGTCGAACCAATATTGCCAAATATCAATCCTAGAAATACTGCGCGAATCGTTGGAATAACTATTTTTTCATTTTTCTAGTTAAATGTGAACATTTATTTTTTTGCATATGTTAAAAATAAAAATTATATGAGTCTCAAGGATGATCAGTGGTATGACTAGTGTGAAGCGATAGGACTACCTTAAGGTACACAATAGAGAAAATCATATTTCATTCGGTTTAGTATTTTTTAAGTCATGCAAGGACATAGGACAGACTTTAGTACTTCATTATAAGTATAGATTTAGAGATTTTTATTGATCAATTTCTCCGACACTTATAACTTTATTATTTTCACCTGCACAGGGTGTCGGTTTTCGGGAATTGGAGCCAGAAAAGAAAAAATTATCACACATATATATATATACATATCTGAAATTTTTTAATAATGAGTATATTCTGACGCGAATTTCGCACATGTACTTTCGTCAAAATAGTGAAAACCATTTTTTTGTTCACAACGAAAGATCCTGTGAGAAAGCAAAAATCGATAAAATTACGATTCCAACAGCGTTCAACTTGTTTTTGTAGAGGCGTCGTGCAGCTCTTTAACGTGGTGAAGCAGCAACAAGTCGACATAGACAAACGAATGATCGAGGTTGGTCCATTGGAGAGGAAGCGAGAGCAAGTGCTCAAGAGTATAGACAAACGAGCGTTTTTGGACGTCCTCATGGGTGGTTCGAAAAGTATTCCCGTGGATGACGCGACGAAATGCACGAAGGACGAGACAATCGATGATAATAAAGTGAGTATGCGAATTGCGCGGGTCAAAAAGTTCGTGAAAAGTTTACGGAATTGTTCTCAACTACCGCTGGACCGAATTACTTGGAGCTGTCTTCCGGATATTCGCGTTGTTTGCGAGAAAAAAAATTACGGGTCCATTTACCATGGGTTAGTGTAATCGAAAACGGTTAGAAAATAATGGCTTGGTTGAACTAATCTCAAGTCGAATAAATACTCGACCTAGCTACGGTAGAGGCACACATTTCGAGCCTCGGTTCGTTGCATTATTAGAAAAAATAGCTGAGAAAAATTGCGATAACTATCGTGCAGTTATTCGTTGATAATTGTGACGAAGCGTGCGTATATGTCGCTCACTCGCACAGACGGACGGGAATACCAGCCAATGTACTAACGAAGATTTAGGGGCGTTCGACTTTCTTGCTTACAGCGCTCACATTCATTAGTGATGCTGTGGTATGTTCAGGTTGAACTGTGCGCTCTTTAAAGAGCTTACGCTTTCTGGAACTCAAATTGTTCGGGTTGGCATTATAATTATCAAGATGGCGGATGCAGCAGGAACTTTTGTTGGTTTTCAAATTATTGACGAGTTGTTACGGTCTAATGGAAAATAATATTGATAAAGAGATGAAATGGGAACATTTTATTTTTATTTTTGGATACCTGCCTTTAAAAAATCCCCTTACTCGGATCCAGAATTATGTTGAAAAGGTTATTTTATTATAAATAGGGTATCCCAAATTAACTCTTCGCAGTCACACGTTCTGTCTATAACACGCTGGTCACAGGGGGTCGCAATGACCCCAGCCATGTTTCAAATGATTGCCGCGTTGACATTATCGTTCCAAATGACTCATCAAAATTCAGGACATTAGTTTGAACATTCTAGAATGTGGCATTCTCGGTTATATTATATTTTAAATATAATATAATAATAATTTAAAATAATTAAAATAATCTCTGTGATAAAATAAAATAATAATCATTTAAAATAATTTAAATAATCTCTTTTGTATTTTAAACGAATTTTAAAATAGTGGAAACAATCAGCAAGGGGTCGATGCGTAAAAAAGCCCTTTTTTGTTGAAAAAAAATCATAACTTGCAATTTTCAATTTTTATTTCATAAACCTTTAGGGCGATACTCTTGAGAAATGGTAGTTTAAGGGACCAGTCCACTTTGGAGCCACGAAAAAGGGCTATTTTCGCGATTTTTTTGAGGATGTTATAAAATATATGAATATAAAAATTGTTGGGCTTGATAAATAGTCTTGAAATACATGAAAAAAAATTTAATTCCTTTTTATTCATTTTTAAGTACAAAAACTATTACAAAAGCTATTAGTTTTTTAAGTACAAAAACGTAAAACTAGTTTAACGTAACGCCTCAAAAATAGGTGGGCTAGGTAGCTCCATCACAACTCGGCAACGGCTTGTCTGAAACAAAAAAATCAAAGTCTATTAGATTCAGTATGACACCAGCTACAAAATGACCCTCGGATATAAAGTTTTATCAAAAAATAAAAAAATGGCAGATGAAAAACGAAAAAAGTAAAAAAACGCGTTTTTCGCAGTTTTTCGCAAAAAAAGAGTAAAAATCAAAATTTAAAAACCATCGAGGGTCATCTTGTTGCAAATCATGTTTATAATATGTGATTCAAATTTAAAGAGAATCGGTTTATTAGTTTTAGAGATACGATGGAGCTAGATTTTGAAAACGTTGTTTCGAGAAAAACGCGTTTGAAGTTAATACTATGAAAAACTCTTACCTAAACTCAATCGGCATTTCCTGCACCGTACAAAATCCCTTCTGATTGCTCATCACCGTCGATTTTTTCAAGTCTTGCTTGCTTTCGATTTTTTGAAATTTTCAAAGTGGACTGGCCTCTTAAGGAAAAAAATGGCTCCACGTTCGACCCTAGTCAGTATTTACGAAGGATTACCCCAAAGCACCATTAGAAGGCAGGCCAGTCGCCTTAGCCGTCAACAACTTGTAGCAAGTTTAGCTTAAAGATGCGCTTGGGGTCATTTTGACCCCGACTGACCGCGGAGGGTTAAAGAAATCGCCTAAGTCGAATCAAGAATTATGTTGAAGAGGTTATTTTATTAGAAACCGGGTGCCCCAAATTAACTGAAAACAGTTTGCGTGAAGCTGTTGCCGCCATTTTTGATAAGCCATTTTTGACCAGCGGTAATAACGACACGCGTGACGTCATAAATGCTTCGGTAAGCGCGCACTGAAAGCCTGTAAGCGGCCAAGTCGAACGCACGCTTATAATTATTATATACATCGTATACATACACTCATTACAAAAATTAAGACAACAGTAAAATTTAAAAAAAATTTCATTGATTTTTCAATAGCTGTAACTTCGTGAAAAATGGTCGTATTGTAAAAAAAAATTGGGTTTTAAAGCTTGAAATCTCTAGTTCACGAATTTTACCGGTAATTTTTTTAAGCAACACGCTCGGCGTGAATCTAAAAAATAGCGCGAGGCAAACATTTGTATTCTTCGAAATCGTGAATTTTTTTCTTTTTCCAAGATTTAAAAAAAAGTTATTGCGAAACTGTGAGAAAAAATAACGGAACAATTTTTTAAATTTATTTTAATGATCATTAATTGACATTTAAGGAACAATAAAAGTGTTCCTTTAATTTTTGATACAACTTTGACGCGTCGGTAAAAAATAACGGTTCAGCCGATCATTTTTAAATTGTGGGGGGTGTTTGGGCATGTATTAAACTTTTAAAAAGCTAGAAACATGAGGAATTTTCGCAGCATTTGCAAAGTTGACGTGGATTTTCCAAATTTAAAAAAAAACATTTTTAAAAACATTTTTTTTTAATGTTCTCTAAAGTACCAAAAGGTGCTTTTAGAGAATTTATTCCAGTTTAATAACGCCATCTTTAGCTCGCTGTACGATCATTTTACGATCAGTTCATGAGATATTGATGATCTACGAAAAAAGCTCCTTTTTTCTTTAATCGCCGATATCTCAGCGACAAATGGTCGTACAGAGGTAAAAAACCTACCGTTTTAAAGCTGAAGAATCAGGCTAAATGACTCCAGTATTGATCAAGCTCAAAAAAAAAATGTTATGAGCCCGTGGACGATTTTGAAAAAAAAAAATCGAAAATGTTTGCCTCGCGCTATTCCTTACATTCACGCTGAGCGTGTTGCTCAAAGAAAAAATTTACCGTTGAGATTCGTGAACTAGAGATTTCAAGCTTTGAAACCCCATTTTTTTACGATACGACCATTTTCCACGAAGTTACAGCTATTCAAAAGTCGATGAATTTTTTTTTTATTTTTACTGTTCTCTTAATTTTTGTAATGAGTGTATGAACTGGAACAGGCAGGGATACCGACCACTATACTACCGAGGAATTAGTATATATATATCGCTGCTATAAAAATAATGCAAATGCTGCTATAAAAATAACTCTGTACAATACTCCAAGATTATTCATAAAAAAAACTTTCTACCCAAGAAAATCCACTGTGCCAATTTTATCCGTTATTTTTTTAAGGCCCTCTGGAGAACTTTTAGCTATCACCTCAGTGACCATCCACGCGTGCCCCTTTGCACTTTATCCAAAACTGGACTACGTCACTTTCCTCCCGCATTGGTTTTGTTTTTTTATTTATTTTTATGACTCATTATTCTCTACCACTATTATTCTCTACCACAGAGCAACCAAAGTTTCCCCTCAAATTATCCTTTCGCTCGTTCGCGCGTTGATGTTTCAGCAGTCCGACAAGGTCTGGAGCGTGTTGCGGGATGATTTCGTAATGGGTGCCAAGCTCAAAGATTGGGACAAAAAAGCGCCCGAGGACGATGACGATTCAACGTCCTCCGAGGATATGGACAGTGATTAACTTGAGTTCATCGAGATGAGGGGCATGAAAGCGTCCGACGGCCTTACCACCGTTGGTGAAAGCCTCTCACTGTTAAAGGTGGCGTAACGTCACCCGCGTTACTCCAAAGAAGCAAGGAAGGATAAAACCAGACGTCTCTGGTTTTATCGTTACAATCGTTAACAGGAATGGTTGTTCGTACACTTAGCCAATTCGGAAATTTCGACGTTCCAAGTATAGCGGAAAAGCAAACTTTAACTATATTTGTTATAAAAATTGTCTATTTTTTTAACCGCCGGAGTCTTCCTTCTTCACTCGATTCTCCAAATTAATATGGAGATCGTGGTGTTTGCGTAAAAATGACGATGAACGATTATCGATATGCGCTGCTGAAACGTAGGGCCTTTTTACTATTCTGAAGAATGACATGAGATGAGTTTCGCTATAGTTTATCATTAAAAAACGCTACGCCCGTATCTCACATTATTCAGAGTTGGACAGTTGAAATGGAGTAGATAAAATAGCAACTATTCGCCACCAGACCACGTGCGTACCAGACACTTTTTTTCAAGGCGAAATTTCTGAACAGATGATTCTCAGAGATGAATGATATTTAGGGCAAAAAAAATCGTCAATCTCCGCATCAGTGAATTCTACAGGGCCTAATGCTTTGTTTTTCTAAAAATGTTGACCATCTGTGGGAAAACTGCTTAAAAATTTGCAGGATTACGTTGACCTTGTGCATACCCTTAACATTGGCGTAGCCAGTATTTTTTCTGAAGGGGGGGGGGCAAAGAAGTGATTTTTTTCGCAATCGTCTTTTTTCGAATGAAATTTAGAATTAATGGATAATCACGTAACACGCGTAAAATATGAAGCTTTAATCACACGTTCATGTTAACATTAAGGCCTTACGCCACTCTAGAGGCCGAAAAAATAGGCTTTTCGGGGTTTTTTTTCCCCAGAAAACCTACAAAATAAATCGAGATTACAAAAAAGGGTGTTTATCATACATATCAGTGACTGTATACAATAATTTTTTTTAAGCGATTAATTTCAAAATGGCGGCTGTGCAGCGTTTTTGCGATGACGTCTCCGTTTTTCCAGGATCCACGGCCGGACAAACAGCTCCTGTAATTTTTAAATTATAATGAGCCAATGAATTTTTTTAGATTATATATAATAACTGCTATAGAAGTACGTAGGATTTTCTTATCGATATATTGATTTTTGGCCAAATGGCGCACTTCTAAAGTGGAAAGTGAAAAATTTGCCTAAAAAATCGTCAGATAATTGTTAATAACAAATGAACTATGCAATATATAAAAGAATCGTACGTACTTCCATAGACAATGTATTTTTGAAGATATATTCAACATTTCAAATGAATCAGTTGAAAACTGTCTGAGTTACGTTTCCGGCCAACTTAAAAAATGCAGTTTTGAGATAAACGCGTTTGAAGTTTTGAGTAGTAGAAAATCATGAATAATTTTGCAATACCTTTAACCTGCGATGCCTGCACCATACAATTGGCCTCCCAGATTATCGTCCTGCTCTTGCATTTCTTTTCTGCTTGATCTTGAAGCGATCTTTGTTTTTTTTTACTCGTTCAGACAGCGATCTCTCTGCAAGCTTTATGCGCTGCTTGTCGATCTCCAGGGACATTTCGTGGCTGTTCGGGCCGATTTCCAAGTCCATTGCCTCCGTTATGTGCAAAATTGAAGAAAACCCGTCATTGTACATACAAACCGCAATATTCGTAGCTACATCCAAGACCGTTTTACCACTCGGAATGGATTTCGGGGCCAATGCCCACACAGTCGAATTGAAGCTTTCGTTGCTGTTTTGTGTGTAACCGCCGATGCATCGAGTTAGAAGATCTTCACTGGTCAGTTCTTCATAGACTGGTTTGACAGCTTCATAGACTTCAATTGGAAGAGCTGGCTTATGTTTGTACTCAGCCAAAGTATTTGTAGCTTTAGCCAGTTGCCATGAGCACCATGAATCCTCTCCAATAGGACATTTGTGGCGCTGCGGTTTGGCATCAGAAGATAATTTATGATCCAGTGTAGCACATGTACTGCTTCTCATGTTCTCAACCGAATCACTGTTTCTACAGGGTGCGCCAGAGAAACTTACTTATTTGAAAGGTCAATAAAAACAAAAGTACTTCAATTATTGTTTAAAATTTTTTTTTTATTTGAGAATACAATATCCCAATTTTTTTCATGCAGTCTTGAAAATGACATCGGATAAATGGCGACCCCCATTGCGCATACACTGATGAAGTCGATTTTTGAAATTCGTATCCACTCTTTGCAGCATATCAATCGGTATGTTGGCAATGGCGTCGCGAATGTTGTTCTTGAGGTGTGCTATGGTCCGTCGTCGATCGACATAAACCAGAGATTTCAAATAACCCCATAAAAAGAAATCGCATGGAGTCAAATCTGGAGAGCGTGCCGGCCATTGGAGATCGCCTCTGAGAGAGATGAGGTGGTCGGGGAAATGTCGCAACAAATTCATTGAGTCTCGTGCTGTGTGTGCTGTGGCTCCATCTTGCTGAAACCACACGTTCCTAACGTTCATTTCTTCGAATCTTGGAAGAAAAAATTCCTCGATCATGTTCTTGTAACGAGCTCCATTCACGGTAACTGCGCGTTCGTTTTCTTCAAAAAAAATAAGGACCAATTATTCCCATTACCGACATCGTACACCAGACAGTAACTCGCTCACAATTAAGTGGCTTCTGGTGAAGCTCACGTGGATTTACACCACACCAATAACGCATGTTTTGCTTGTTGACGCAGCCGGAAATGTGGAAGTGAGCCTCGTCACTGAAAAAAACGACCGCGTCTTCAGGCAGGTTGTCAACCAGCATTTCACATGCATTTTGACGGGCAACAAAATCGCGTTCAGTTAATTCTTGCACAACAGCCAATTTATAGGGATGAAATTGAAGGTCTTCATGGAGAATTCGTCGAACAGTGGTGTCAGAAATTCCCATAGCAGCTGCGTGTTTGCGAGCCGAACGCCGGGGAGAACGCACAACTGACTGCCTCACTCTTTCGACATTTTCCGGAGTTCTGATGGTCCGTTGAAGTCCATTTCTGGGTTTAGCGACACTTCCACACTCCCGAAATGAGTTAACCCACGACAGAATCGAATTACGGCCAGGAACGAGTCTGTGAGGAGGAATTTCAAAGCGAGCGCGGAAGGCACGTTGCGTAGCAACAAGTGAGCGACCGTTAGAAAAGAAGCTCTCGACTGCGAAGGCCCGCTGCTCTCTAGACCAGAGCATGATGGCAACTGACTGGAGGGAGAAACAAACTTGGGAACTTCCCCCTCCAGATGCGCCCCCTCTCACCCCTCTACCCGCCCAACTCACCGCGCAGGAATTTTTTCAAATAAGTAAGTTTCTCTGGCGCACCCTGTACGAATCGCTAATCCACAATAAATAGATAACTCGTCTATAAGTTTTCCAGTCAATTTGCCCTTTCCACCTTTTGTCTTCTTTTTCAAATTACGTAGTCGGGTGCCCATTCGCTTTTGCACGTGATCTAGACACTTTTTCTTGAGTACTGTGAAATCCTAATACGGCTCAGCATCTGTAATGCCTTTAAAAGTTTAGAATCACCATCACCAATATAGTAAGTGTATTTGACCTGGTGCAAAGATTCAGAGCGCCGAAACATCTCAACAACTGCATCGACTTCCATTTTTCCTGCCGATCCATCGTGATTCACAGCGCATTCTTCTGCATGATTTCCTGCCCACTCCGCATATTCTAGGGTATCTTTTTTTTAGCCCAATACTCACACGCCCTACAGTATTTTGATTTCACTACACAATCAACGATTTTTCCACAGTTAATGCCAATAAGAGTCACTAACCAATACAAAGACGTAAATCCACGAACCATCGCCTGATACTACAATTCCATTTTCTCAATTTTCAATAGAAATCGTTTTCTCTTCCGCAGCTCTCATCATACTGTTATTGCAAACTAGATTGGTTGCAGTGGACATTCTTTTGACAACCTTATGGTAGAATGAGTGAAAGGTAGACCGAGGTAATTCCATGAATACACAGAATTTTCTTATTCCGTGCCAACCAACTCCCAGCAATCGCATCGCAATTATGATTCTGCGGTTGATTTCATAGCCTTTGTCAAGAAGTGGACAACTCGGTATCTCAGTCTTTCCACAATTTTCACAGGACACTACTAGTTTGAATCCCAAACCGCGTAAATTTCACTTCCGATTGGCATACCTTACAAGCGACAACTTTCGAAATAGCCGAAAATACTGCAATAAAGTTTATTATACTATAGCCAAACGCTGGATTCACTTCAATATCATACAGATCTTCCAATTGCTTCAGTTTTTTGCCGATGTACTGGCATTCAAGTCATCTGGTGCTTCTACCAGGTGTGTAAGTATGAAACCGGAATTTTTGTACAGAAAAAACACGTTTATTGTAATGATATGATACAAAGTAACTTATTCAAAGTATTGTCCGTCGCTATCTATACATTTTTCCCATCTTTCTGGCAATTTGTGGATTCCGCGCCAAAAGAACTGTTGCTCTTTTGAGGCAAACCAGTCATCGAGCCATTTTCGTACATCTTCGTAAGAAGTAAAGCGCTGCTCAGCAAGTGCGTGTCCCATCGATGCAAACAAGTAGTAATCGGATGGGGCAAGGTCCGGTGAGTAAGGCGCGTGCTGAAGAATCTCCCAACGGAACGACTCTATCGTTTCCTGGACCTGTTTTGCTTTGTGTGCTGGTGCATTGTCATGCAGCAAAATCACCTTGTGTTGTCTTTGTTGGTATTCTGGTCGTTTTTCACGCAAAACTCGATCCAAATCGGTCATTTGTTGTCGGTAGCGTTGAGTATTGACAGTTTCCCCAGGTTTCAGCAGCTCGTAGTAGATTACGCCCTTCTGATCCCACCAAACACACAGCATTGTCTTTCGTCCGTAGCGGTTTGGTCTTGCCGTCGATGTTGATGGTTCACCCGGAGTAACCCATGACTTTTTGCGCTTAGGATTCTCGAAATATATCCACTTTTCATCGCCAGTCACAATTCGATGGAGAAATGACTTTCTTTTGAACCTGGCGAGCAGCATTTCGCATGATGTTTTGCGGTTTTCCTGCTGTCTTTCGTTGAGTTCATGTGGAACCCATTTCCCCACCTTTTGTATCTTTCCCATGGCTTTCAACCGAAGGGAGATGGCTTCTCGGGTCACCTTTAACTGATCCGCCAGTTGTTGTTGTGTTTGAGCGTCGTCTTCGTCCAACAAGGCTTGCAGGTCAGCGTCTTCAAACTTTTTCGGTGGTCTTCCACGTTCTTCGTTCCTCACGTCAAAATCGCCACTTTTGAACCGTTTGAACCACTCGAACCACTGTGTCTTACCGAGAGCATGCTCACCAAACGCCTCCACAAGCATTCGATGCGATTCGGCTGCGGTTTTCTTCAGATGAAAACAGAAAAGTAGTGCTGTCCGCAAATCGTAATTTGTTGGCCCAAAACTCGACATGTTTATCTCTAATAAACTAATGCTACTGAATGAAACTCGTGTTATTGTGAGTTGGAAATCTTTGTCGGATATCAATACAACAACAAGACACCGCTGACGTGATGTGTCGGTAACTGCATCGACATCTAGCGCCACCTATGCGCAAATTCCGGTTTCATACTTACACACCTGGTAACTCATGGCGATTCAATGGTCTTCTTCGAGATGTTTTTGGACTCCTGCTGTTGCCAGATGCCGTTTTTCCTCCCTTCTTCCCACTGTACACCACTTTGTCATTCATTGTAAAAACAAATCAATAATTACACAGGGAAAAAGAAATGAACGTTCGCAGAAGTATCGAGAAAAACGAGTGTTTGTCGACTAGCGTCCTTCTCAAATGCTTGGCTGTGCCTAACTGACTGAAACGGACGTTCGACCAGTCTAAACTTGTCTAGACTAGTCAGGAAACAAATGATTTCAATAACATCTGCCGTATTCCTGCTCTAGTCCCCTAAAGTACCTTCTCTCTAGCGCTCACAAAAGGAGCTCGCTGCGGACCAGGCGGGCTTGTACTAAAATTCGAAAACCGAGTACTTAGAGATTTTTCCGGGTAATCATCTTTTGGGACATCATGTTTGAGGTCCTAGGGGACCATTAAAAAAAATCGTTTTTCGAAAATTCTAGAGTGGCCTAACCCCTTAACAGCAAACTCATGCAATAACTTTTGTTTTAATCGTCCAATTTTTCATCATTCTTCAATCCAGTTACCTATCTTTGAACTTTACTTTTAGTAGGTACTCAATTAAATAAGTTGCTTTCTAGTTTTTTCTGCAATTTGGCCAAAAACTTTTGTAAATGGAATTTCTTTTTAAGAATGTCATTCTTTATGTGTAGCCGTGACGTGAGAGAATCGTTCCTGAAGTATTGTGCTTTGGAGCCACGTGTTTATCGGCCTCATCGCAGAAAAACTTCTCTCACAGCCCCGTGGAGCTCACTGGGAGTACTATTGCTGCTTGGAAAAGGTTATATAAGTTAGGGCCGTACTCCTTTTGATATCCTTTCTTAACTTTCCATACTTTATTTCGTTATTTTTAAATGAAAGTATGTTTTTCATTACCATCGCGTCAGCTTCTGAGGCTGACGTACCAATTATTTAGACGGGAAAATTTAAACTATTTTCAAGGATGTTTTAAATTAATAAATAGTTATTCTACATTTATCAAACTGTAGGTATACTTTAATAGTATATTTAAGTATACGAAACAATTTTTTAAATTCATTTATCATCGAAATGGCGGAGCTGTGGCAGAGTGTTATAGCAAGGTTGCCGCGAGAGTAGCGAATCGGCGTATAGTCTAGCTTCCCGTAGACTGCGATTTGCAAAAAAAAATTTTGAATTCAGTTAGAACATGTGTAGTTTCTATTTCACAGTAATTAAAATGACGAAAATGCGAATTTAAGAGAATGGCACACATTCACAAAAGAAATCAAAACTTCACGCAAAATTTCGGTAAAATTTGGATTAAAAAAGTAGTTTTTTTTAAATTGTTGTGAAAACAATTCTCGTCAACCGTCGCAGAATTGTTGCTTCAAAAAGCTGTGGATGAAGAAAAAGAAGAAACATCAAAAGCTGAAAATAAGGAATCGAACGAATTGACTGTATCTGGAGATGGAACGTGGCAAAAGCGTGGTTATACATCTTTGTTTGGAGTTTCATCAAAAGTTGATTATTTTACTGGAAAAATACTTGATTTAAATATAAAGAGTAGGTATTGTAAGCTGTGTGAGTATTGGAAATCGAAAATAAATACTGCTGAGTTTGAAAAATGGAGTGAAACGCATGAAGCAAAATATGGAGTTAAATATACAAACTATATTGGAGATGGTGACTCCAAAACGTTATTCTGGACTTTTAAACGCTTCTCTTTACGAGAATACTACTACAAATAAGAAGGAGTGCATAGGACACGTACAGAAACTGATGGGGAGTCGATTATGCACATTGAAAACCAAGCACGGTGGTCTTGGAGGTAAAGGTAAACTAACAGGGAAGATGATAGACAAATTAACGGTCTACTATGGCTTAGGCATACGCCGGCATTGTGATTCACTGGAAAATATGAAAACCGCGATATGGGCAACATTCTATCACTACAGCTCAACTGATGAGAAACCACATCACGAGATGTGCCTAAAAGGTGAAGATTCTTGGTGTTCGTATCGGCGCGCTGAAGCTAATGGGGAACTCGATTCTTAAGAGCAAGATTATCGCCCTTTACCTCCAATTGTTATGGATGCCATAAAACCAATTTATGAAGATCTGGGTAATGATAATTTACTCTCTAGGTGTATCGGTGGCTTCAATCAAAACAATACCGAAAGCTTCAATCAGCTAATTTGGAAAATAAGCCCAAAAACAGTGTATAGTAGCAGTATTATTGTAGAAAATGCGGCATATGTTGCTGCTTGTGTATTCAATCATGATCAGTAACACACACATTGTTACTGATCATGAATACACTTGGCATTAATTGTGGACCCAATTCTCACCGGTACACAGAAAAAATCGATTCTCAACGTATAGACGTGGCTGACAAATGCGCAAACGATCATACCCGGGAAGGCAGAATGCTTCGAAGACAACAACAAAATTTATATTTTTTTAAACAACAAACGAGCGATCTTTTCGTCGAAAATCGAAAGTTATTGGTCGGAAGCCGCCATTTTGTTAATTAAAAAGAAAAGCTTCCATTAAGGACTAAATTTATTATTGAACTATTGATTTTTTTTGTTTTTTGATTTCAAATGATCCAGTAAAATTTTATAATGGTCACCGCAAAAAACTACATGCCGAAGAGAGTCCGACTAAGATGGCGATCTTTTTATAAATAATCAATATCTTTCTTTGAAAATTTGTACAAGTCAAGTTGAAATATAACATAAAAATTCTGTGTAACCACTTTTGTAAAACAAACTTAATTACTATAAAAAAAAATTATTGAAAATTCTCGTTTTTTCAAGCCTCTGACTGCATCTCACCCCTTAAAGTTCACATAGAATTGGAATCAAATTGCACTAGGTTCTAGTGGTTAACTAATTACTTTAGTAATCTGTTACAAAGTAATTAAATCATCAATTAAAGTAGTAATTGTAATTGTTAATCGTCAATTCAATTACTTTAGCCCATCTCTGCCTGCCTTTCTGTGCTCTCGCTTCTACCTCCGGCGCGCGCTCCGAATCCGAGGGGCGAGGCACAGCGTTGATGGGTTGTGACGTTTGAAATTTTTCGAATTTTGCTTTGAAACTTTGGGAAAATATTCTACAAATATAGTTCTATCGTTAAAAAAGAAGAATCGATTTTTTTAATTGTTATAAATGTATATCTCGCTTTAAGATTTTTTATAATCATTGATGAAATCCTCTTCGTTCTTCACATTCAATTTCAAAAATACGTCAACTGCATGACTTAACGGTAGATTCTCAAATCGGCGTTTTAGATTTACAATGATATTATCTATTACTTGATAGTAAATATTGATCTTCCAGTATTCTTTCGGTTGTCGATCGGCCTGAAAATCCAGTGAATTGTTAATCCATAGTTTTCATTGTGAAATTTGAATATCTGTTTACACAATGGAATAGCTACTTTTTATACAAATTACGAAATTGCCGCGAAGAAAGTAGTTCAAGTTTTAGTGTGGCCGGGTTGAAATTGCGAACTTTGAATGATCAGAACGCTCAAAACTCGGAAAGAATACTACCCCGAAAGATCAAAACTCCGAAACAATTTTACGCGAATTCGGCTATGGAAGTTGGAAAAGCTTCAAAATTTTCAATAAATCGACGGAATTATTTCAAGAATTTTTTTCGTCGATTTATTGAAAGTTTTGAAACTTTAAAACTTCCATAGCCGAATTATTGTGACGGTGTTTAGATTTTTGGATTTTTGGTCTTTCGTGTAAAATTCTTTCGGGGTAGTATCTTTTCGGAGTTTTGAGCGTTCTGATCATTCAAAGTTCGGAATTTTAACCCGGCCCCATTTTATTAAATTATTTCTCTATACTTGCTCGAATAAAATGAACCAAGTATTCGAATTTAAGGGGTTAGGCCACACTAACGGGTATACAATCATGTGCGAATTTAACCATTTTTTTCGTATGAAAAAGTGATTCCCTCATCAAATTACACATCTATTTAGTATGAATATCATGCTGTTAGAAATTTTTTTTTTTTCTATGTACAAAATGGCCGACTACGGATATTTTCTTTTGTTATCTTTTTTTAGGCGCTTCGCGGCGTGATATTTAGCATCCACATTTTTTTACCTAAAACAAAAAACAAAAATTCTCGTTAATCTACATTAGAATACTTCGAGAAGTACGTACGGAATTTAAAAAATATAGTTTTATTCAAAAGTCGTAGGTATTTGAACTTAAGAAATGAATTTTCAGTGAAAAATTTCGTTATAACTGCTCATAAAATGAAAAGATTTCGATTAATCAGAAATTCCGTACGTACTTCTCTGCGAAATGCAATTAGGAACATAACTTTCAAATTTGAAGTAAATCGAGTGAAAATGGTTGAAGTTATTTGTCACGCCAACTGAAAAAAACCTGTTTCGAGAAGTTTCGAGTAGTCGGCCATTTTGTACATCGAAAAAAAAAATATATTTTCTAACAGCTTGATATTCATACTAGATAGATGTGTGATTAATTTTATGAATGAATCACTCTTGCATACGAAAAAATGGTTAAATTCGCACATGATTTTATACCCGTTACTGTAGCCTACCCCCATAATTATTTTGGATCGGTTTTTTCCTCGGGGCAGGGATAGCGTGTGCCTGCGCCCTCCTGGCCACGACAACGGGCCTCAAAGCCCTGAACTATAAATTGAAGCTAAAAAAATATTTTTTTTTTCCTCGACCCTCTGCACCAATGTTACCCCTCGACTGACAGCGTCTCCTCGCCCAAACAAACCCAACCAAAACTGCTCTCTTCGATAAACACTTTCCTCCCAACCCAAACAATTCCATTCACATTTTAAGGTCACTTTATTTAACCAAAAATACACAATCAATAAACTTGACAGAGTTCCGACCATGCGCAAAGAGCTAAGTTTCGCGTCGAAGCACTCGAGTTCCCCTCGGTTACATCCGCTCGTCTCGTGCCCAAGTAACGCTTCATACTCTGCTTTCGCGAATATCGGCAAGTGCCCCAAAGTCACTGTTCTCGTCTTCGTCACTTCGGAGCCTCGCGTCTTCGTTTCTCGCGCGTTCCTCGTTTCTGTGTTCCGTTGATCTCGCGTGCCTGGCGATTGGTCTCGAAGCGTTGCTGATGATCGATTCGTCGATATCGACGGCTTCGATCGTCGCGACATCCTCATCGCCTCGAAAATTTTGAAAGCGAACGTTTCTCTGAGCGTAGGATTGATCCCTCCTGAGTTCAGGATCCTGTATCGGGTTTTGCGTGATCTCGGTTAGTCTGAAATTTTCGTTGCCCTCGAGCGTTGCTTCATTGCCAACGATCGCGATCACGCCCGGCCTCTCCTGGCTGGTCACGTGCATTGGATCGTTCTCGGCCGATCTGCGCTCCGTTGGATCGTCCCGATAATGGCGATACGGTCGATCGTTGTCCGAAAAATTTCGCGGGTCGCTTCGGCCCGTCGCGTCCACCTGATTACCACTGACGTCCGGTATCGACGAGACGTTCATACGGCCGATTCTGTACACACCCAACTCGTTGTCCACGTAATAATCGTCCAAAGGGTTGCTTATGAGGGAGGAATTCCTCGAAAGGTTCCTCCGAGGAAAGCTCTGACTGGAGAAACTCGTGACACTCGTGTAGGGATAGGGCAGGTTGTTCATGGGGTTCGCAAGGATGTAGGGACAACCGTCCAGACTGTGCATCTCGATCTCTTCCTTCCCGTCGTGACAATGATCGTGTAGCTCGATCTCGTACGGCAGATTCGCGAATCTGCAACGATCCAACGGGTTGTGATATATGAGAGTGTCATGGCTGTTATGCACATGGAAAGCTACGAATAATCAGGGTATTTTTCTCCTGGAATAAGCAGGGAAATTTGTAAATTCTCTGGAATTTTTCCAGTATTTACTTTTTGCAAGAACTACGAAAAATGAGACGGACTTGAAAAAAAAAACTGAAAACTATTAGAATAATTATTTTTGTATATTTTGGATAATTATATTATTCTTCATTATATACCAAAATGTCTAAAGCTCTATCTCCATGATATCTAATAACCTATCCCAATATCCTATAACTCTACTCTATAGGTCTTACATTTGCATTCGTTTTGTCGATGCACAACCGTACAATAGGGAACCCAACTGCCACCTTCTCCCGCCTAGAGGGTATATTGTATTATAACGTAAACAGAACATGACGTTTAGTGACATTCGCTTTGGTTATGCCCGTGTTTCAACGACAATTGTCGAATTTTCCTTAAATAATCCAGTTGTCGTGAAGAAATTGTGAAGAATGCATCTGTGTTGTGCAATTGGATGCAATTATTATCCATTATGTTGTACATTCGTATAATTTTAGCACAGGGCTGACACCGCGAAAATGAACCACGTGCGTTGACAACTTCGTTTGATTACGTTATGTTTACGTGGCGCCATCTGCGCTGAGCTTTGCGTAAGGTTCCCTATTATTAGGACGTTGAATAAGTTCTCGTTGTTTTTCAACAGATGGCGTTACCAGAATTGCGTGCGTGTAGTTTAAGATGGTGACGCATCGATAAAGAAGTACTATAAGCAAGCTTGAAATTCAGTGTATGTCGTTTCGCCAAAGTGGAAACAACTTTTTTTTCTTCATAGTGTTAAATAATAATTACGATGATCTATCGTATATTTGAAAATATCCGCGATATTCATTCGTAAACATCATTAATATTTTGCTACAATAAGTTGGCACTGGTGACGTCACACAATGTATTAGAATAGAAAATTAGTTTCTCTCCCCGCATTTACAAAATGATTTAGCAACAACCTTAAGGTAGTTCTGTAGTTTTGGTCAAATCTTAGGAATTGGCTGAAATCTAAGTATGGTGGAGATATGACCTCCATGGACTGATGCCCAAAAATTCCATCCGATTCACCGTTTAGATCATGAGATAATTGCAATTGAATATGGGTATTTTTGTACGCGATCCCTATACCTAACAGGTAAACCGATAGGAGTTTGCTCGCATTTCTCGATAAAGGTTCTAAACGGATCTTAGGATTTCAAAATAAAAACACGTGTACGCAGTACGTGTGGGATTGATTTAAAAAAAAAATGACAAATTTTGACCGTCTAGTTTCGGAGATATCGACTTATGAAAAGTGGTAATTTTATTCCACACCGAACTCGGGCCCAACCATCTGTAACGGAATGGCAACAGTGTACGCTGCAGCCAGCTGATCGGCGCGTGGTCTGGGAACTTGAAGCGTGTTTTTTTTTCCCGAGTTCTAGTAATTCTGAGACGGATGTGAGATAAATTTATTCTGCAAAAAAATTTAATTTGTTCAATTTATGCATGTATTTATGCATGTATTTGTCTTTGTAACAGCGAATACAATTTAAACTGTCGGCAAGATGTTGTAAATCCACGATCCGACGTCCTTCGACAGCGAATTTTTGTTGCTGATCGTTGAGGTTATGGTTATTCTCATCGCGTTTAGCCGCATTTGCTTGACACATGGATGCCACAGCTTTCAGTCTTTCAGCAAGCGCCTTTTTTCTTGTAAACTCTCCTCTGTACCGCATTTGGATTGACATTTTCACGCTTTTTTTATTTATATAAAATTTTTCGCTGAAGACGGATCGTACGAAGCTCAACGCTATGACTGCAGGAAAATCGCGCTGTTGCCACGATTACAGCGCCACACTCTATGCGAGTATGAGACCTATCTATGCATGAGGTGCGAATGTGTGGGACATATAGAGGGTACAAGCTCTGTCAAAAATTTACAACCAACAGCATCGTATAGGCATTGGATGTTACTATACGCTTCGACCGAAACTTTTGGCTCATACGTGTACCTACAGAACTACCTTAAGCAATCTCAATAAAACTAGTCCTAAAATATTTACAAAACTCGTCCCCATAAAGCAAGCTACATTCATAACTTCAAGTTCGTCTTTTTTCACGAACAAGCTACTACAAAAATTTCCGCTGCATACCTGTGAAGTAAAATGTCCGAGTACGAGGGTGGCATCTCCCCTTCGTCTTTGCCGTAGATGCTCTCGTAAGTAGGAGGTGGAAAGCATCCAATAGATCCAAGGCTGTCCTTGCTCGGAGTCTCCGCGTCCATTTCTAGGATGCTCCCTTGGCTGCTCTGCAGCTGATGGCGATTTATGCTTCGCGGATTTCTCTGTGCGCGAATAACACTTTCCCCAAGTTCCACCAAATCGAGACCTGCCGAGGCAGACATTCATCGTTAGGATGGAAGCGCAATGTGAATATCGATTGGCAAACGACAGTGGTGAACGCGCCGCCAAGCCTCAATCGTCAGATCAGAGCTATCAGCTCATCGCCTGTAGTGCTATTGCTTAGCGACTATACCATCAGGACGTTGAATAAGTTCTCGCTGTTTTCCAACAGATGGCGTTAGCAGAACTGCGTGCGTGTAGTTTAGAACGGTAACGCATCCATAAAGAACTACTATAAGTAAGCTTGAAATTCAGTGTATGTCATTTTGCCGAAGTGTAAACAACTTTTTTTTTCATGGGGTTAAGGGGCTATACCAGTGTGACACTTTCAAAAAATCGATTTATTTGCCTTTTTCGACAGTTTATACTTTCAAGAATATCATTATCATCTATATCATTTATACAAATATCATTTTATCTTGCAAAAATCGATAGTTAAATCTTTAAACGCGTTTTTCTCGAAATGAGATTTTTCAAATTTTCTGACATTGTAACTCAAAGAGCAATTATCCGATTGACTTGAAATTTGAACTAAGTACTCTTGAATATATTTACTCTACAATGACGTAGGATAATTTTGATTCGATGAAAATTGACGATTTGGCATTGAAAAAAACGACCATTTTACAGGCAAGAAAACAGACTTTTTTCATAACTACGCCATTTTGTTAGATTTTGATATTTTTCGAAAATCCTACGTCATTGTACAGGAAATACCTTCCAGTTTAACGACATTTTTGCCTTTTTCAGTTTCAGCTACTCAATCAGCCGGAATCATGTCAGCAGTGGAGGATTTTTTTTGGCGCCTCCGAAGGCAGCGCATAAGTCGCTTGGATCTCAATATTTTTCTATGAAAAAATTATGTAATATAGTCCAAATATAGCCAAATATATTTCAGCGTTCACACTGGTATAGCCCCTTAAACATGTCAAATTTCGCTCCAAAAAAGAGTATTTGCGCGAAATTTTACTGCACTTCTGTATTCAAAAAAAACATGTAGCTGAAGCACACCGGATTCTTGTTGAAACTTAGGTGATCTTTAGAAGTTGATCACACAACAGTTTCGAAATGTTTGAAAGCATTAGGATTGTTTTTTTTAATGAAGCATTAATTTTCACAAAAGAAACAGCGAGAACTTAATCACCATGCCAATGAAATAACGATTCACGACATCACAAAACTGTGGACACGAAGGATAATTCGTTAGAAATGAACAAACCGGTAGTGTCGGCCTGAAACTGGGTGAATATGGTGCCATCAACAACGAGCATCCTGCCGTGTGGCAACAGTATGATCGTCGGTGTCGCCACCATTGCTTGATCGCTGTTACCAAAGCGAGGATCCGGTTCCGGATCCTCGAGACGACAACAGCAGTGCCTCCGGCATAGGGAACGACAGAATGGCGCGCCCCAGCAGCAATACGCAAATATGAAGCATAGAACAGCCAGCATCACCAAGAGTGCGGCTACTCCTTGACCTTGTTGAGCTGCTGCCAGACTGGGGCCACTCGCGACACCAACCCCCATCGCGAACTCGGCGTTTCCGCCCATCTCACCTGATAACAAAACAAGTATCGAGCCTTTTGTTCATATTCCCATACTGTTGAAAACTGCATAGAACGGAATGGATCAATAGATGATATTCTGGTCACTTCTTCAGATCACTTCACGACCTTCGAACTGAAGTGACCCAGCCATTTTTTAACGGACCATTTCAGTTTGACATTTTCGAAAAATCGTTTTTTTTTATGCTTCGTCCAAAAATGTGGACTTTCGTAAACATGCTGTCAAATTTTGGTCGCGAAATTCAAATTATTCCGGTCGTTACAGCCTTTCTTAGGAAAAGGCGTTCGGACAGCTGCACGAGACCTGGACGGGCGCGATTTTCTCAAAACGTCGTTTTTCAAAACGGTGGAAGATTTTGAACGAACAGTTTTCAAGCGTTCGGACTCAAATTTTGCCACATTCTTCACGCCGTTCCTTAAGGCGTAAGGCCACAGTAGAATTTTGAAAAACTCGATTTCTTCGCTGAAACGGTGCTTTATCATCATAAGAACAAGTTACTATTCGATTTATAGCAAGAACATTTTTTTTCACCGACTTTAAGTGTATAACGTAAGCCCACCTCTGGCACGGCCATAGAGTACCTAAAACTTTAAACGCGTTTTTCTTGAAACAGATTCTTTCCAACTGGCGTGACAAATAACTTCAACAATTTTCACTCGATTTACTTCAAATTTAAAATTTATATTCCTAATTGCATTTCGCAGAGAAGTACGTATGGAATTTCTGATGAATCAAAAACTTTTCATTTTATGAGCAGTTTTATACGAAATTTTTCACTGAAAATTCATTCAAATACCTACAACTTTTGAATGAAACAATATTTCTAAAATTCCATACGTACTTCTCTAGGTATTCTAATGGAGATTGACGACAATTTTTGTTTTTCGTTCTAGGTCAAAAATTGTGGATGCTAAACGTCACGCCGCGGAGCGCCTAAAAAAAGATAACGAAAGAAAATATTAATAGTCGGCCGATTTGTACATCCAAAAAAAATATATATATATTTTCTAACAGGTTGATATTCATACTGAATGGATGTGTAATCAATTTTATGAGTGAATCACTTTTTCATACAAAAAAAATTGTTAAATTCGCACATGATTTTATACCCGCTACTGTGGCCTAACCCCTTAACGTCGTACGGAAGCGCTTTCTTTTGTTTTAAACTTTCACATTTTAAAAAACAAAAAACCCTCGAAAAATCGCCCCAATTAACCCTTAATGTTAAAACGGCCACCATTTTGTTAAATTTAATCGAAAAAAATGCTTCGTACGCCTCCACAGTTTTTCATACTGATTAATCATCTTTTTTGTTTTTTCTTTGAGACCATTTTTGGAGGAGTAGGACTTTCCACCGCCAGGCGCTATTTTTTAGGCATCATTTTGCAGAGGCAGAAAAAATAATATCAAAAATAAAACTAAAAGATTAAAAATCATTTTTATGCACAACACAAGAATTTTTTCAAAATTCTATTTGAATAAACGAAGAAAAAAATGCGACTGATTATTGAATTTTATTTAAAAATCATGAGAATCAGCCATTTTCAAGCCAGTCACACTGGAATGGTCCCTTAAGAGCGAACCATGGATTAGGGTGCCGGAGTCCGTATTGTCATCTGTCCGACGAAATTGTGAAAAATAAGTGGCGCTTCAGGTTACGCGATGCTACGTATACGCGTATTCTGTTTTGTACAAAGAGCTAAGAGAGCTAATGGACTCCCACAATAGGGAATTTGACTATATTAAAAATATAGTTCATTCTCTAGTCGTCCTAAAAGAAAATAGTGTTTGAAAGGCATTTTCTAGCATTTTATCTAAAGAATATGCATTATTTTCGTTTATTTCAATTTTTTAATTAGATAAATTTGACCGTTCGGTCACGTGAACGAAAACATTCCAGGATTGGTTGGATCTCTAGTGACGTCACATGCCAGTAAACAGATTGTCATTACGAGTCCTGTCACGAACAATGAGCGATTTTCTAGTTTATTTCAGTGTATTTCCGTGCTTTTTCTGTTCATTCATAGTTATTTGTTATGATAGTTACCGTATTATCAACTTTTAATTCAGAATGGAGAGGAAGGTTTGTTGTACGACGACTCAGCGGCGATATAGGTCCTTTACCTTGTTTACTGGCATGTGACGTCACAGGCGTCACGTGACTACATATCTGACAACGGGAGCGTTATGGCTGTCTGGTTGAATATTTAAATTTTATTGCCGATTTATATCGTAAATACTGACATTTACGGTGATAAAAAAATATTCTGAGCATAATGTAAAAAAATCAACCATCTACGGGGGCGAGGGGGGGGTTAGGGATTTTTTTTGCGTTTTTTTTAACTTTGTCATGTGAATGCTTTATGGGCCTGGCATCGATGATTCTGTGTAAGTATATGAAAAAAACACTCGTTTATTGATGTTTAATTTTTTATTTTTTTAGTGTAGAAATATTTAAAACTTTTAAACGCGTTTTTCTCACACTTCGCATTTTCGAAGTCGGTGAACTCTCTAGCTAAAAATCAACTGCACCGATCATTTTGAAATTTTACACACTCTTTCTACACATAATTACGAGGTAACGCTGTCGAGTTTTTTTTATTTTTTATAATTTTTATTTATTTTATAATAACAAATTTCCGATCATTTAAATGAAAAATCGGTATTTTGACTTCTAAGTGTAAGCAAAAATTGAAAAATCGATTTAAAAAAACCCGACAGCGTTACCTTAAGGAACTTATCAACTAATGAAATCTCTTTGGTTTTTAATTTCAGATGATTCAGTGCTGAGTTATGCGGTTCACCGTGATGTAACTTTTTTTTTAGGCGTCTGCGAAGATTTGCTGTCAATGGCTCATTTCTGCATAATTATTCATGAAAATTTTACAGAATATTCTTCAAATGTCCTTTTATTATATACTAATTACATAAATAAATATATATTAACGGTGTTACAATAAAATTGAATTAACCCCCCCCCCTCTTAAGATTATTTCCGTACAACAGCTAAATACCCTATTGGACGGCCGCTTTTTTCTAGGTTTACTAGTGATTTCGGACTCCCGTACCCTAGTCTCCCTGGGCTCGACACCAGAGCCACATCCTAAATTCATCTTATGTTTAAGGGGCTATACCAGTGTGCCACTTTTAAAAAATCGACTTTTTTTGCCTTTTTCGACAGTTTATACTTTCAAGAATAACCTGTAAAACTGTCAAGGCCGTATCTCTAATAATTTTATCTTGCAAAAATCGATAGTTAAATCCTTAAGGTAGTACCTCCACAGAAGAGTTGAATTAAGAAATGGTTGAAATTTGACATATATGTTATTCAATACATTATCCAAACATCTGTGCAATTTGAATAAGTTTGACCACCCCAAACCTGAGATATTAACACTTAAAGTTGGCTTGGTTTACACGCAACAAATGCGTTATGATTGGCAAACAGAGCATCATTAATTTTACCGTCAAAACTAAAATTAAGAAATTGATCAAAAACGAGGATAAGCTAGAGTAAGATATCACGAATAATGTGAAAAAAAATGAGAATGATTCACCATCTAGTTTCCAAGATATAACCATGAAAAGCCCTCACAATTTTGGTGCAAAGCCTGGCAAAGCCTGGAAAAAAAACAATTGGGGCAAAGCCTGGACAGTCCCGGCAAAAAGTTTACTGGCAATGGCAGATCAAAAACGCAATATAAAATATATTTTACGGCAATAAATGATATCCATCGTATTATCTACTAATACCGAGTCAATATTGCGTAGTTTTTAATTTTATTTATTACTATTTAAACCAATTATCAATCTTTTAAACATGAACATGGTATGTAAACTTTTGGTTGAGATTTTCGCAGAGGAACTACTTTAAACGCGTTTTTCTCGAAATGAGATTTTTCAAATTTGCTGACATTGTAACTCAAAGAGCAATTATCCGATTGACTTGAAATTGGAACTGAGTACTCTTGAATATATTTACTCTACAATGACGTAGGATATTTTTGATTGGATGAAAATTAACGATTTGGCATTGAAAAAAATGACCATTTTATAGGCAAGAAAACAGACTTTTTTCATAACTACGTCATTTTGTTAGATTTTGATATTTTTCGAAAATCCTACGTCATTGTACAGGAAATACCTTCCAGTTTAACGACATTTTTTCCTTTTTCGGTTTCAGCGACTCAATTGTCCGGAATCATGTCAGCAGTGGAGGAACTTTTTTTTGGCGCCTCCGAAGGCAGCGCATAAGTCGCTTGGATCACAATATTTTTCTACGAAAAAATAGTAATATAGGTCAAATATAGCTAAATATATTCCTAATTTTCCGAAACATTTAATTGAGTACTTTTCTTCCAAAAAATTCCCGAAAATCACCCAAATTTTCAGCGTTCACACTGCCATAGCCCCTTAACCTTGAGAACGAGATATCAGCCCTAAGTGTGTCTTCCAAATTTACGAGCATATCCGAAGGTGCATAAACACTTTGGGATGAACGCCATATTTCCAACAAGAACTGGCCGCATTGCGGAACGGACAACCCGCTTTGGCTGGCTTCCAGGCTCGTGTGCGCAAAGTTTTGCAACAAAAAAGGTCGAAACGTTCGAGGAATCGCTCGTGTTTATTGCTATTGCCACTAGTGCGGTATCAACGACGCACGATTTGCTCCAATTGAATTCATACGATTGTCCAGGATGCGGGATGCGAGCCAAATGTTTGGCTTAGCAGTTTGCAAATCATCCGCATGGGATTCCTCTTAGACATTGTTCGATATGTAGATAAAGAACATTTTTAGCATAATTGCGGACTAAATTCATGAATGGTGCGTCCAAGTGCTTCCTTGAGCTCCGGAATGGTCTGTGGATCATTGGCGTACACTTTGCCTTGCTGAAAACACCAAAGGAAGAAGTCCAATGGCGTCAAACCGCGCGATCTTGATGGCCAATTCACATCGCCGTGGCGCAAGATAACGCGACCATGAAACTTCGCCCGCAATAACTATGCAGTAACAATTCAGCAAATGGCAATTTCTATGCGTTGCTCGGTCGTGTGATTATCCATGACGGAACCTCAATACTTTCTGATGCCAGTTGTCAAAGATTAGTTCTCTATGTTCGCCACAAAAAAATGGCGCACAATGAACAATGTCACGTCATTTTGAGACACCCTTAACCCTTTGCGGCATAGTGCAACACTGGTGTTACACCTAATTCAATTGAGATTTTAACGATCCGAAAGTGTTTTTGTATTAAATATGGCGTTTGTAAATGCGTTTCAAGGTTCCTAGGACTTCAATAACTACTAAAACATACCTATTAAATTTTTATTTGTCACGTAGCGGGTGTCATCAATGACGAAAGTGCAAAAAAACGAACTTTTTACATGATAAATATAATTACGACTAATCTAGCAGGTAAACCATAACCAAAAAGTAGGTAAAAACTTGGTTTTTAAGGGGTTACCCCCACTTGCGATTTTGAAAAAATCGATTTTTTTATTGCATTTTTTTGAAGTGCAATTTGAAGTGCAGTTTTTTTGATGCCCGGAATAGATGACTCTATGTAAGTTTACAAAAAAAAAAATATTTTCTTCGTGTAAACTGAAATTGAAACTTTAAACGCGTTTTTCTCAAAATGGCATTTCTGAAGTCGGTGACCAATATTACTCGAACACTAATGAACCGATCTTCTTGAAATTTTGCAGGCTTATTTAATACATAAAAATGTAGTCTTTAATCGTTCGATTTTTTTTTTCGAAAAAAATGGCCGTCTTATAGCCAAAAAACGGCCGTTTTTTTTTTCGTTAAAATCGAACCATTAACTTTGACTGTCCGCCATTTTGTGAAAAATTAATATTTTTTAAAATCCTTCGATTAAATACTAGTTTATACTTATATTTGACTAAATCCATCCGCATTTGTTTTTTCAGATGATCCACTTCGCCGCAATGTTGGTCACCGCAGACCGTGTATATAAAAACATTATTTCATTGACGGCCATTTGCCACTAAACAATGTAATATTTTTCAATAAAAAAATTACTGAAAGTTCTTCAAGATGTGTTCTTTAAGATGGTATATTGATCGATTAAAAATGTTTTGTAGTTTTCTTTAAAAAAATTCATGAAAAAGGCCTTTTTTGCGCTACAAGTGGGGGTAACGCCTTAATCCACTGAATACGAACCCGAAGTCTAAACAGTCAAATTGAAAATGGCGGATCCAATATGGCGGCTGTAAATGGCAAAAATTATAGGGTTTTTTCCAAATTTGATGATCTATTTTTTTGGGGAGCTTATTTCATGTAACAGCGACCCCGAAAACCCCTGAGTACCAACTTTCGCTATCGTCAAACGACGTTTTGCATTTATGGTCCGCCATATTGGATCCGCCATTTTGAATTCCCGAATTTTTAGTGCAGATTCGTAATCAGCGACCCCGAGTACCAAATTTTGCTATCATCAAACGACGTTTTGCATTTACGGTCCGCCATATTGGATCTGCCATCTTGAATTCCCGAATTTTTAGTGCATATTTGTAATTAGCGACCCCGAAAACCCACGAGTACAAAATTTCAAGCCAATTGCACGTAAAGAAAAATGTATGCTTCAAAGGGTCAAGTACAGCCGTCAGTGAATGCCAGCTTTTACGTAGTAAATAGTTTCGGGACTTTGAAATGCAAAAAGAAACTGACCACGTTATTATCTGGTGGTAAAAATACCCGTCAGGTAAGATTTTTTCTAGTTGAACTAATTTATTCATAATCTAGGTTCATTGTACTTCACAAGTACTGCAGAACGGATGTTCTAACTCCAGAGCTTTGGTCACAACACATAAACAAAATCTGCATTCGCTAATGGGTAAATTGACATATCAGACGTCGGTGTAAGATGACACGCTATGTCATATTACCCTGCTGCGTATAAAACCGGACATAAAATCAGATTTTTTGGCTCATCGTTATAGGATGCCTGGCGATTATCAACGAACCTCGACATGTAAGAGCTGGTCACAAGCACACGTGACCAACGCCATTCAAGCAGCAAAAGAGAGTTCAATGGGTTGGCTTTTAGCGTCCAAACATTTTAACGTGCCACAGGCAACAATTCGTCGCCACTATAATAATATTCCAGTAAATCTTGGTCGCTATAAATCAACCTCTAACCCAGAAATTAATGTATCTAAGCATAATTCGGTCAACGTGTGTAAGATGACATACAAAGTATGTCGGCTTACACACGTCGACCTACATGTGGTTTATTATTTTTCTCTATTTTATTTAAAGAGGAAGGTCACAGTATAATTTTCAAAAAATCGATTTTTTCGCTAAAACGGTGCTTTATCATCATAAGAATAAATTACTATTCGATTTATATCAAGAACATTTTTTTTCACCGACTTTGAGCGTATAACGTAAGTCCACCTCTGGCACGGCCAGAGGCATGTGTAAAACTTTAAATGCGTTTTTCTCGAAACAGCTTTTTTCAATTGGCGTTACAAATAACTTCAACAATTTTCACTCGATTTACTTCAAATTTAAAAGTTATGTTCCTAATTACATTTCGCAGAGAAGTACGTACGGAATTTCTGATTAATCGAAAACTTTTCATTTTCTGAGCTGTTTTATACGAAATTTTTCACTGAATATTCAAGTTCAATTCAAATTCAAGTTCAAATACCTACAACTTTTGGATGAAACAATGTTTTTTAAAATTCCGTACGTACTTCTCTAGGTATTCTAATGTAGATTGACGAGAAATTTTGTTTTTTGTTCTGGGTAAAAAATTGTGGATGCTAAATGTCACGCCGTGGAGCCCCTAAAATAAAGATAACAAAAGAAAATATTAGTAGTCGGCCATTTGGTGCATCGAAAAAAAAATATATATTTTCTAACAGTTTGATATTCATACTAAATTGATGTGTAATTAATTTCACGAGTGTATCACTTTTTCAACGAAAAAAAATTGTTAAATTCGCACATGATCTTATACGCGTTACTGTGGCGTAACCCCTTAAGTAACTAATGTAACTAATGTTCCGAAACTGATTCTATGATAACTGATGTCCTGAAATTGTTTCTATTTAATTTTAATAATAAACCTTAAGGGACATACGCTTGACTTTACATTCATACGACGTCATTTATTTAAGTATTTATCGTAAAAGAACGAGTATGCCCTCTTAAGCACAACTCCCCTAACTTTATTTTATAGTGCTAGGCAAGTGCGATAGTCCAGCGACAAAAGTTAAGGGAGACTTTGTCCTTGAAATTTTCAAAAAATCAATTTGAGCTCAACATGAGCAGCTAGAAGAAGAGGAGGGATGCCTCTATGGACCAGGCATTGCCGATTAGCGGTAATTATAAACACATTTGTGTAAACACATTACAAAACTTTAAACGCGTTTTTCTCGAAAACACGTTTTTAAAAATGGCTGACATTCTCCTGACCGCTGTAATTAACATATCGACCTGAAATTTGGAGAGCATACTCAGAAAATATGTCTTCACGGAATGACGGATCGTTTTTTCGATAGATACATTTTTGCATTTGTTATTTATCTTTTTATGCGAAAAAAACGCGAAAATTCGATTTTTTTTTAAATTGCCGCCATTTTCCGAAATTTGTACTAAACGAAAAACCCATCCGTCATTCCATGACCAAAGGGTCACAGATTGATAATACGCTTTGAATTTGTGTTTCAGATCAACAAAGAGGGGGCAGTGATGTCAGCCGTTTACCTCCCTCGATTTGAGGACCTGTTTTCGCGGAGCTGCAACGGCCACCATTTTGGTTTTTTTTCAAAAAAAAAAATGTTTAACGTTCTATATATCATGAATAAAAGCAAGAAAAAAACCGCATGAAAAAAGCTTTATTCGTTTCCTTTAAAAAAAATAAAATGTAAACACCAGAAATATGGCACTCCAAGGACAAAGTCTCCTTTAATTGATGAAAAGTCTCCCACTTGATGATCGATGTTCATTATCGAAATCGGAGGCTCAAGTGTCTCAAAGCGAAATAACACTCAATTCCACCCGTTAACAAATCAACGCAAAGTTTTCCGAGTTTTTCTCAAAAATCGCTGCACCGAATTACCAAAATGATGATGAAATTTTTACAATCGACGCCTGGCTACCAAAGAATGAACTTACATCTCCCACATATTTGGTTTAGAAAAAACATGCAATTTGTCATGCGAAGCTGTTATAAAAAGACGTCAGAATATGATCTCCCGCTCGAGTTAATTACAAATCGAAGAGATACTCGACCTAGCCATGATAGAAACTCACCCTATGATACTCGAACCACTGCAATCTGCGAATAAACGGCTGAGAAAAATTGCGCAAACTATCGTGTAGATAATTGTTGGTAATTGGGGCAGAATGTGTGCGCAAGGCATCACCTCAAGAGAGAAACGGCGTGTGCCATTTTGCCTGGAGGATGTGCACAGTGCATGTTGAATCAATCAATCAACCCCCTCTACAGAGTCCATTCTTCACCATACACATCCGGTAGAAACTCCTTATCCTCCCGCCCATCGTTATCAACTCCTACTGTACATGCAGATGGGAAAGTTGACAGCCAGTTATTCTTGATTGACCAATTCCACATGAGCATCTTCCTCATAATTGTCTTCCACCCAATCAAGGCATAAGAGAATCTCGACGAATCACTGCTTTTCGTGTGATATATTATTCGTCAGTAGGCAATATGGTAGCGCTCGCATATCCAGTAGTGCCAGATGGAGCGGTGAGTTTCGAGAATCGATTAGGTAACGTAATATCCGACGCTAACGTAACTTACACGAGTTACGCGTTGATTCGTAACAGCGTGAATGTGTGACATCCGTACCAAGTGTTACCTAAATCTCCACCGACTTCTTAGGGCCTGCTACCGCTTCTTTCTAGGATTGGGCAGGTATCGCGACTTGCATAACCCGTCCGGGCAAACATTGCCAGTCCTGTGGCGTCGTCACTCAGCTCTCTCCTATGTAAATCGGAACGAGCCACAACCATAATGAAGTTCCAATTCGAACGCTCTTGCCAAAGTCCTCACTGGGAGAAAGTTATAACGTTCGGATGGCGGGATCATCCGTGCCGCAAATGTGCGTGTGGTCGCGAGCGCGCACACAGGTGTTCACCGTACACTTGCATGATTGCAAGTTGATAATAATACAAACGTGAATTTCACTGTCGAATAAGGTTGTTTGGGTTTGTGCAGCTAGGTGGCTTTGTTTCGGTTGATCCACCATTTGTAAGGACTCTTTCGAGATCCAGCAAGATTTGTATACTTTGGTGAGTGGACTTCCGACCTGCCGGAAATATCTACCACCTCCGGCAGATCGGAAATGTCTATGTAAACGGATCTTCTTAGTCGCTGCTTTTGGGGTTAGGATCGATTGTTGACTGTCGCTGTCATAGTCAATCTTATTCACCCATTTTCGTCCAAATATACCGCGAATGGGGAGCGCTGTAACCCCCGGATTTGTGATGATACGTGACATAACCTCACTATCCCTGAACGAAACCATATTAACCGTAGAAACGATATAATTGATCTGGATAAAATTGTACTTCGCCAAAGTGGAATTTTAAGTTGCTAAATACTCTTTGAAAGATATCGACGATTTTGGAGAAAAGGAAAAAACGCTCAGATGCCTCGCTTGCGCTCATGTCAAATTGCACCACGTGTCATTGCACCTTCACACGAAGTGAGCTGCTAACCAGACCGCGATATTTCGATAATTTCAAACGAGCCGTTTCGTAAGTATTGTATTTTCTCCGTCACTGCCACGAGAGTTTGCCTACTCGTGATCGTTTATAGTCGAATAAACGTGTGGCAATATACGCGATCAGAATAGCGAGGATAGTTTGTTAATTTTAGCGTGTTCGCGAGAAAGTCGACGAGATCAAAAATCGCCGCGATCAGCTGATCGCAGTGAAACGCGCGTGAGCCCCGCGTCTTTTCCCCCGAGGGCAGATGGCAATTAGGAAATCAGGTTCAGCGAGTGTTTCAGTTTGAGTTCTGTAGCTCGTGTGAGCCGTTAATCCGAGGACATCAGATTAACGCGTGAACGATATAGCAAGACGATCAATTTCGCACTATGGATCTTTTTCCAAGATCGAAATATTCAGATTAGACTTTTCTACATCTCGAAAGCGTATAAAAATAATGACAAACTATGCAATAATAAAACATTCGCAATTGTCCTGGGAAAGTGAATAATTTGTTAAAAATCCCTCTTGTAGTTTATAATAACGTTCAAATGCTTCTCTGGTCAAATAGGGGAATAAAAATTCGCTTGATTTATAAAAATAAAAATTCTTTTTATCGACAAAAATAAAAATTAGTTTTATTTATGAAAATGAAAATTCGTTTTATTTATACAAATAAAAATTCATTTTAGTTATAAAAATGAAAATTCGTTTTATATCAAAATGAAAAGTAAAAAAAAACGATATTGGACTTTTTTCAGATGCGCAGGTTTGCAAATAAAAAAACGGTATGTTCTTCAGATGCCCTCCGGATCTGATTAATAATGAGCTTCGGCTCTACTATGTCATGAACACCTAAAGATGTTTATGTTTTCGATGCTCTAAATCACACTAATGAGAAATGCCGTTCAGATTTGCTACGGTATTCATTGTTTAATTTAACAATAACGGTCATTTAAAAACAAAAAGTATAAAAATACATATAAAAATGATCAAACGCTTACAAAAACAAAGATCATTGCTTCCTACAACAGCGAAAGCAACAGTAATAATAATAAATAAATAATAAATGAATAATAAATAAATAATAAATAAATAATATTAAATAAATAATAATAAATTAAAATAAAATAACGACGGTACACAAGCCCAAAAAAAATTAACGTTTTGCTGAGAAATACAATTTCGTTACCTTTCGTGGTGATGTTTCCGGGGGAAGTGGTGCCCAAAGTGGCCTCCGCAGCCCTTCGCGAACCAACGGTAAGAAAAATCTTGGCTCTCGAATTCAGAATTCTCGGAAGTGACGAAGGTTCGCTCCCTCGTATTTATCGACGCGTGAAAAGAATCCTCGTGATTTTCGTTGTCGAAAGAAAAATAAATTCGATCCTGGGGTTTCTCTTGTGGCGCGAACACCGGGGGGGGGGGGGGATGGGGTGGGAGGGAGCGGATCAAGAATTTCGGAAGGGCAAATACGATTGTGTTTCAACGACAACCACGATAACGAAGTATACGCATATCAGGGAGTGCTGGAGCACTTGGATACTCCGAGGCTCGCCGGTATATCGAGAACGCTTTTCCAGCAAAGTGCATAACGATGAGACACGTATCCTTTGAGCACACTTCGTTGAGCCTTTGTGCACACACCTGGAGTCCCACGCATAGATGTTTAAATATATTGATTTGAACGGAGAAAAAAAAATTGTTCACTCTTGGATTATAAATAAAACGGGGCGTCGTGCCGTATTAATAAATCGTAACATCACCATTTTAATTCACACAATGGAATTTTATTTTTCGCATTAATTTCACGGTTTCGACGATGCAATATTTTGTCAGTCACAAAACTAAAATGCTCTTTTCGAAATTCACCCACTGCAATTTCTTTCCTCGAATTTTTGCGTTCGTTCAATTTTTCATCCCGAATTTTTGCTTTCGTTTAAATTATCTTGCTGTGTTTGCGTCTATATCGCGATTTTTTACACTTTTTAAATTTTCTACGCGGTTTTTTGCGGTTGTTTTATTTACGTCCCGATGTTTTGCCTTCATTTAATTTTCTTCCCGATTTTTTGCAAGTTCACTGCTCGTCCGGGTATCGTTTCGTCGTCTCTTGGTTTCATCTCGTCGTCTGGAAGATTTACCGGAAATCTGAGAGAGAGAGAGAAAGCGAAAGTGTTTCAGAAAAAGAGAGGAAAGGGGGAAAAATACGCGCGTGGAAAAAAATTGCCGATAGTGCTAATTTTCTTATTCGCGATCGAAATGAAAATCTGACTGCTTCTCCTTTTACCGAGTCGAAAACGTTCACGCACCTCTCGGTCTCGGACTAGAAGTGCCAACGGACGCTAGAGATTCGGTTTTATTACCCTTTCCCTGCAAAGTAACGCCGCAGCATACCGCGTCACATGCCGCGTTCTCGTTCGATTCTTTATTAACTGCGACGAATACTCATTTTATCTTATTCGATTTAATCTTTTTGTTCCAAAATACCGATTTATTTTTTAGCCGATCGCGATTTTTATGGAAAAAAAAACAACTATCAACGTTCGAACGAAAATGTTTTGTCCTAATATATATTTATATTTTTTGTATCATTTAATATAAGAATATATTTATTTCAAATGTAAAATATATTTCAATTAAATATAAAGTATGTTTGAATTAATTATACAAATATGGTGATATATTTTAGCAGAACATAATATAATAAATAATATATGCTTTAATACAATATCAGAGATATTCATTTTTATCGCAGTGTAAGAAGTATCGACGAATATTTTTTTAATTTCGTACCGACCGACGAGTCGATGCTTCAACACGGTCAAGATTTCGCATTATTCCCTCTATTAAATAAGAAATCACAAAAAACCTACAATCCATCGAAAAGCTTACAATTATGCAGGTAATGTCAAATAAATTATTCAATACATTTATATATATATATAAATGTATTGATATATATAAATACAAAATATATCTTCTGATCTCAAAATTTATAAACTCTTTACGAGACACGCCGGAAAAAAAGATTTATCTCGGCCTATTTCACTGAAAAATATAATTTAGTTGAAATAATTTTCGACGTAAAAAATTGCACTCATTCGCGCCCGAGTAGCCAAAAGATGATTATTTACATATTACAATTTACAATTTACATATTACATTTACAATTTACCAATTAAACATTTTTTTCGACCGCAATTTATCGTTCGATACTCGAGCATTAAATAAACAAAGGCTGCGATCTATTTTTGCGTGGCTCGACTCACTGAAATTGACGTATATTCGCGTCGGATCGGCAATAAAAAAAGGAATAATCGAATACAGCGCCTATTGTTTCGTGCCGGGGTTGAAATCGAGCCTCTCATTTGGAATGTAAATTAAACGAACAATGCCACAGACACAGGATCCCCCGATAAAGTATAATAATAGGATCACGTACTCGCATTGCAAATTCGCACGCTCGTTATCGATTCAAATTTTTTTGAAGAACCGCGCGCCTTCGAAATAACGAAGATAACGAAGGCACAAAAATCGAGGCCGAGGATGTTAATTCATCGCGAATAAAATATAATTCCCGTTGAGGCGTCTCGATGTCAAAAGCGAGAGCGAGCGACACCAACCGCGAGCGAGACTTTTATCGCGCGCGCGGCCCAACGAGAGTGCACACCGCGTTGAGGATCGATCGTATGCACACAGGCATATATCGCCTTTCGATTGTTGCCGGAACTCGCGCGGCAAAACGCCGCAGCTCTATAGCGCGCATCCGCGTTTCGCGATTCCGCGTACATCCGTGGCAATAAAATGTACAACGAAGATCGTAAATTGGAAACCCGCTGCAGGTTGCTTCTATCTCATTTTATTTCGGTGGCAAAGTTGCCGCTGTACGAACAACGAGAAAGCTCAGCGAACGAAAGAAAATTACAAGGTCGAGTTTGTCTCAGCGATGGGATTTTTTGTTCCCAACCCAAATTTTCGATTTGCCTAATTTTCGGGTTTTCTTTCACGCCGAGCATCAACTCAGCGTGAAGGAACATCGACCATTCGAAATCAATATTCGGAAAAACGAAAATTTTGAAATCAATTTTCGGCAAATCGAAAACTTCGAAATCTATTTTCGAAAAAAAGAAAATTTCGGAATCAATTTTCGAGAAATCGAAATCAATTAGCGAATAAACGAACATTTTGAACTCCATTTTCGGATAATCGTAAACTTCGAAATCTATTTTAGAAAAAAAGAAAATTTCGAAATCAATCTTCACATAAACGAAAATTTTGAAATAAATTTTCGGAAATTCGAAAATTTCCAAATCTATTTTCGAAAAAAAGAAAATTTCGAAATCAATTTTTGAAATATCCAAAGATTTGAAACAATTTTCGGACATTTTGAAACAATTTTCGAAAATTTTGATATCAATTTTCGAAAAATCGAAAATATCGAAATAAATTTTCCAAAAATCGAAAATTTCGACAACGATTTTCCAAAAATCGAAAAATTTTGTAATCAGTTTTTACACAATCGAAAATTTTGAAATAATTTTTGCAAAATCGAAAATTTTGAAAAAAACTCCGAAATTCTTATGGCGATTGTAGCCAAATTTGATGATAAAATGGTACTCTAATGGATGAAAAACATCAGCCGAACGTGACAATTTTTATTTCCAAAACAGTCAAAATTTGAAAAAAAAATCAGCTCTCGCATCGATTGCTTCAAAATTTAGGGTCAGCTATCTCACGTTTGCAAAAATTAAAGCGCGTTATGCGAATTTTTCGAAAATCCGCATTTTCAAAAGACCAAGAGGGTCGTGCGACGCTCCTCAGGAAATTCAGCACGAACAGCGCTCATTACTGTTCGCACGTGTGAAAGGTACCATCCCGATAGTTCACATATTGCCTAAGTTAGAGTACGACTAAAAAAAAATCCAAGCACACAAGCGCATCCTGACATCCTCCTTAGGGGGTAAGGCCACTCTAGAAGCCGAAGATATAGGCTTTTTGGGGATTTTTTTTTCAGAGAAACTACAAAATAAATCAAGATTACAAAAAAGGGTGTTCATCATACATATCAGTGACTGTATACAATAATTTTTTTGAAGCGATTAATTTCAAAATGGCGGCTGTGCAGCGTTGATCTCAAAACTGCATTTTTGAAGTTGGCCGGATTTTGGCAAATTTTTCAGTTGCCAAAAATTTGCCTAAAAAATCGTCAGATAATTGTTAATAACAAATGAACTATGCAATATAAAAAAAAATCCTACGTACTTCCATAGACAATGTATTTTTCAAGATATATTCAACATTTCAAATGAATCGGTTGAAAATTGTCTGAGTTATGTTTCCGGCCAACTTAAAAAATGCACTTTAGAGATGAACGCTGCACAGGCGCCATTTTGAAATTAATCGCTTCAAAAAAATTATTGTATATAGTCACCGATATGTACGATAAACACCCTTTTTGTAATCTCGATTTATTTTGTAGTTTTTCTGAGAAAAAAAATCCCCAAAAAGTCTGTTTTTTCGGCCTCTAGAGTGGCCTAAGGCCTTAAGGGTGTTTTGTCGACGTTTGGGTGAAATTTCGAGCGTTCTTTCATTCGAATCTCGAAGACACAAGAACTGCAGCGGACCGAAGCCTCCTCAACGACGGAGACGAAAACAACCGGAGTTAAAGCGAGCCAAGCGAGTTACGTAGGACGCGAATCGATTAACGAAGCAATTGCACGAATCGCAAGTGTGAAAGATAGCACTCGTCCTTGAAAAAACGATTTTTTTTTCTTATTTATCCTCGCGGCGAATGTTTTCTTTTTACCGGAACAATTTTCGAGTTCGCGAGCTCTCGTGCACTTTGTCTGGCGATGAAAATCCCCGCAAGACCAGAGTTCTCTATTGACGGCAGCTGAACGTCGCGCTATTGGAGTTCCTTAGAGGGCCAAAGGAAAAGCAACGTTCTCTATTGAATATTGATTCGGCCGAATTCCACTGATGCGTTACAAGATTTACGTTTGGAAAATGAGCACAAGGAGAGCACGCAGGATGACAATATTCAGGAACGAAAGTGACGCGCGTCAGGGTAGTAGCAGCAACCAAGCAGGGTAGCAGGACACTAAAAGCCGCCCAACGTTTGCAACTGCGCATAACCTGCGGCGTCGCGGCGATGCTTGTTTCCTTGCTCCCTCTTCCCTCTCTATTCGTTCACTTCGGTTCACTCGGGATGCGGCATGTCTCGCTAACTCGGACGAAAAAAATCTACCATCGTCAGCCCTCGATAACTATCCCTCGAACCTCTCGAACAGCGGGAGACGACGCGCCGCCGCGCGAGAGCACGAGAAAGCTAGGCATGCCGCCATCTTGTGGCCCAATCGTGTATTTGACAAAATGGCCGTTCCAAAGTGCATTGGAGACCCGGCAAGACCGGACTTCAGGGGATATTGATAATTGAAATGATGTAGGTGAAAAACTGCAGTTATCGAACGTTTCAATGAGAATTGTGGAGTCAATGACAGTCTGTGGGTATAGAACTTGCTCTGTACCAACGTGGCAATGTGAATTCGGAACAGCTGGTTTGTTAGTTCTGCTGAGTCGTTAAGTTTAAAATCCGTGAAATTCGTGTGAGAATCAATCATTTGCCAATTCATAGTCGATCGTGAAGTTATAGTGATGAACTTGATACGTTTGGGTTAGAACTAGCACTATCGGAGCTTTTTCTATTACCGGTATTATTTCGACATCAACAAGTTGTAATATCGGAATACCGGTATTTCGGTATTTTCCGATATTCGTGAGAAGCCGTCATTAAAAACGTTAGAAGCTTGAAAATGAAGATGGAAGTTGTAGAAATAATAGTTATAGCTAAGTGAAACCGCAGTATTTATTCAAAATCACCATGGGGTTGAAGTTTGCATCGTTGGAATGCAACGAAAATTAACATTTCTCAATTCCTTTAATTTCTTTTCACGGATTTATTCTACAAAAATCCTTTAACCATTCTTTTTAAATATTTATTCAACGATCTACAATATAAAAATATCTATAATAATAAAAAATGGAAAATAATCTGTAATAAAGAACTTTCGTTGCGTTCCAACGATGCAAACTTCACTATTTTAAATCACCGTCTGTAACCCTTCGCGGTCACACGTTCTGGCTATAACACGCTGGTCAAAGGGGGTCGTAATGACCCCAGCAGTCATTCAAACGATTGCCGCGTCGACCATTTCGTTTCGAATGACTCATAAAAATTCAGGATATTAGTTTGAACATTCTAGAATGTAGCATTATATTATATTTTAATCGAATTTAAAAATGACCGAAAACAACATCAGCAAGGTTTCAATGCGTTAACGGAGACTTTGTCCTTGGAGTGCCATATTTCAGGTGTTTACATTTTATTTTTTTTTAAAGGAAACGAGTAAAGATTTTTGAGTGCGGTTTTTTTCTTGCTTTTATTCATGATATACAGAACGTTAGAAAATTTTTTTTTTGAAAAAAAAAACCAAAATGGCGGCCGTTGCAGCTCCGCGAAAACAGGTCCTCAAATCGCGGGAGGTAAACGGCTGACATCACTGCCCCCTCTTTGTTGATCTGAAACACAAATTCAAAGCATATTATCAATCTGTGACCCTTTGGTCATGGAATGACGGATGGGTTTTTCGTTTAGTACAAATTTCGAAAAATGGCGGCAATTTAAAAAAAATTGAATTTTCGCGTTTTTCGCATAAAAAGATAAATAATAAATGCAAAAATGGATCTTTCGAAAAAACGATCCGTCATTCCGTGAAGACATATTTTCTGAGTATGCTCTCCAAATTTCAGGTCGATATGTTAATTACAGCGGTCAGGAGAATGTCAGCCATTTTTAAAAACGTGTTTTCGAGAAAAACGCGTTTAAAGTTTTGTAATGTGTTTACACAAATGTGTTTATAATTACCGCTAATCGGCAATGCCTGGTCCATAGAGGCATCCCTCCTCTTCTTCTAGCTGCTCATGTTGAGCTCAAATTGATTTTTTGAAAATTTCAAGGACAAAGTCTCCCTTAAAAAGCCCTTTTTTACTAAAAAAAATTCATAACACTTGCAATTTTTAATTTTTTCTTCATGGAAAAAACTAGCTTATAGCAGGAAATAGTTTAAGGAAAAAATATCTCCACGTCCAACTATAGTCTGTACTTACAAAGGGTTACCCCAAAGCACCTTTAGAAGGCAGGCCAATCGCTTTGGCCGCCAACAACTTTTAGTAATTTTGGCTTACAGTTACGCTTGGGGTCATTGTGACCCCGGGTGCCCGCGGAGGGTTAACTGAGATCTTCATTTATTATACATTTCGAAACATACTCTGCGATGTTCTGAAGTATATCCAAACTAACGGAATATAAATAAACAAACGCAAAAGAGGAACTTGTATGCAAATAAAAAAGTAGTAAACATGCAAAATAAAAATTAGGAAGTCTTATGCAAGTCAGCACAGTAGTAGCTTCCGGAATGCAAACAAATGGCACAGCTTGTGGCAGGCAGGCATGGTCACTTTAATTAACGAGATTCAGATTGTTGACACAATGACTGCAAAAAACAGAAGGCATTTGATGTTTCGTCTTTCAGAGACGACCTTACCTTATTGCAGGTGTAAGCCGCGAAAGAAAAGACCCTTTCTGATTCCACACTCATGGATAAATGAGTTCGCACTTCGGAAATATTTAAGGGGCTATACCAGTGTAAAACTTTCAAAAAATCGATTTTTTTGCCTTTTTCGACAGTTTATACTTTCAAGAATATCCTATAAAAATTTCAAGGCCGTATCTCTAATCATTTTATCATGAAAAAATCGATAGTTAAATCTTTCAATGCGTTTTTCTTGAAATGAGATTCTTCAAATTTGCTGACATTGTAACTCGAAGAGCAATTATCCGATTGACTTGAAATTTAAACTGAGTACTCTTGAATATATTTACTCCACAATGACGTAGGATATCTTTGATTGGATGAAAATTGACGATTTGGCATTGAAAAAAAACGACCGTTTTATAGGCAAGAAAACCGACTTTTTTTCATAACTACGCCATTTTGTCAGATTTTGATATTTTTCGAAAATCCTATGTCATTGTACAGGAAATACCTTCCAGTTTAATGACATTTTTTCCTTTTTTCGGTTTCAGCTACCCAATCGGCCGGAATCATGTCAGCGGTGGAGGAACTTTTTTTGGTGCCTCCGAAGGCAACGCATAAGTTGCTTGGATCTCAATATTTTTCTATGAAAAAATTACGTAATATAGGTCAAATATAGCCAAATATATTATTAAGGGGGGATTGTCTTTTTTTTCGCAAAATTTACCGCTTTTTAGGAATTTTTTGTGAAAAAAGTATACAACGGAAAACTTGTGAAACTTGGCATATAGTTTTATTGATCTGTTTACTACATACAAAAAATTTTTTAAACAATTTCATCAAAAAATCCGCCTCCCATCCCCCTCGACGCGCGATGGTCCTTTTTTGATGGTGTGCACGATTTCTCAAAAACTATTCAACCGATTGCCTTCAAATTTGGACAGAATGCTCAGCTGACATCCTTTTATCGTTTGATGAAGCAAAAAAGCAATACGTTTAATAGTTTTTTATTTATAACAAAAAATCGATCAATTTTTTTCGAAAAATCGATACTTCAAGTTCAAAACGTCACCAAATCGTCAATTTTTTTTTCCCTACATCGAACGATAGCTATATGTGTCTAAAGTAAAATGCTTTTTGGGTTTTTGTTGCAGGATGAACGTGAAGGCTGTAATCGTACACACCATCAAAAAAGGACCATCGCAAGTCGAGGGGGGTGGGAGGCGGATTTTTTTATGAAATTGTTTAAAAAAATTTTTGTATGTAGTAAACAGATCAATAAAACTATATGCCAAGTTTCACAAGTTTTCCGTTGTATACTTTCTTCACAAAAAAATTCCCAAAAAGCGGTAAATTTTGCGAAAAAAAAAGACAATCCCCCCTTAATTTTCCGAAACATTTAATTGAGTACTATTCTTCCAAAAAATTTCCGAAAATCACCCAAATTTTCAGCGTTCACACTGGTATAGCCTCTTAATGTAGGTAATAATATTTTAAAGCTGTTAAACGTAGTAAATAAAATAAATTAAAGTAACATAAATGAAAATAATAACAATTATTATGATTTTTGAATGTTTAAACTCGGATATCGACAAATCGGTATTATTCGAGTCCAATATCGGTTTTTCAATATCGGATTTGTGGTCCGATATACCAGTTTTTCGATATCATCGAAAATCGGTATCCATGCTCTAGTTTGGGCACATCTTAAAGCGTTATTTGGCAAATTTTTGCTCCCAGTCAATCGACCCGAGTCGAAATTTATCCTGTCCAAACATTCAATAGATCGTAAAGCATATAATCAAGAAATCTCATGTCAGAATTAGACTGAATCATATTTCTATTCGTTCGTAGTTGAATAAAGACGATGTTGAAGCTTGCATCGGTAGAATGCAATGGAAGTTCTTTTTTATTTTTTGATTTCTTTATTTTCTTCGTCATCCAAAAACTTATCCTGCAAATTTGAGCTGTAGATTTCTGATAAGAATCCTAAAAACATGTGAGTGTTTTTCGTAGGCCAAACTTGCCAAAAAAAGTTCGAGTTACTGAACCTTTGTTGCGTTCCAACGGTACAAACTTCACTATCATTGGAAAAGAGGTTTATTTCAATATTTTACTGCTGTTGGAACACCTACTGTGCACTCGCTGTCTTGATGAAATCGATCTTTTTTAGCTTGAATTTTCAGATTATCGTTTCAGCAACAATAGCCAATTGTCTTTAAGTCAAAATTCTACGAGTAGCAGACTAAATTAACCCTTCGCACTCGAGGGGTGACTCTCGGTCACCACTTTATATCCGAGCGAAAAAGGTCTCGAGTGCAAAGGATAAATTATACTTTTGATATTAACAAAAAATCTGTTATCGAAACGTTAAAAGCGTTTGTATCAAAAGAGCCTTCTTCTAATTTTCTCTCACAGTGGAATTTACGTGATTCTTGATTGTTATCCTATGTGCTTGGAATTTTTTCACAACATCCTTCTGTATTTTTTCCAGAGAACAACAAAGATTCGTCCGAATTTCTTTTTAACTGGTGCACTTAAAGTGTGTATTAAAAAAATTCTTATAAAAAAAAATTCTCGATTCTAATCCGATTTGCTTGAAATATTTCACAACATTCTTTGGTTCCAGAGAAGTACCAAAGATTCTTGCGAAATATTGAAAACTTGTTTTGCTCTTAAGAATATTATTTTTTTAAACCCACTTTTGCAAATGGTGCGTAGTTTCCGCAAAAATCAACGTTTACAAAAATCTCCGTACTTTTATAAAAAAAATTCTTGATTCTAATCCGATTTGCTTGAAAATTTCCACAGCACTTCCAGTCCCAGAGAAGTACCAAAGATTCTTGCGAAATATTAAAAATTTGTTTTGCTCTTAATTCTGTTATAAAAAAAAAACCATTTTCGCAAATGGAGGTGTGCGTAATTTCCGCGAGAATCAACATTTTAAAAAAATTCCGTACTTTTACAAAAAAAAAATCTTGATTCTAATCCGATTTGCTTAGAATTTGTTCGTAACTTTCTTTGCCTGTTTTCCCAGAGAAGTACCAAAGATCCCTGCGAAATATCGAAAAACCGTTTTGCTCTTCAGCCTGTTATGAAAAAATTATTTTCGAAAATGCAGCTGTGCGTGATTTTCGCAAAAAACACCATTTCAAAAAAATCCCCGGTACTTCCCTAGTGTCTTATATGAACACAAAGAAACGTTTCGGTATATAGCCGCAGGTGTCGCCACACGGTACCCAAAAAAACCTCAAAACTCTCATCACACTCTTTTCCGTCTGCATTTTTCCAAACTATTTGTAAGCTATCAATGAAGTGGGTTAATTTTTTCTCAACAGCAACCCAAAATTCCCCATACTTTTTTCCCGAATATTTCGACGTCACCGCTCGTCGTAAAATTATCGAAAGATCGTTAGCGCATAGACGAAACAAAATCAAGAGACGTAAGGTTGCTACACCTGTCGCACTTGTACCGCAGGGGTGGTAAACCACTATGACGTCACGCATCGCGATATAGAGAATTTCGAGGCGCGCGTGTATGCCCCGACATACTTTTTAGGGGGGTGGCGCAGAGAGGGTGAAGGGGGGTGCACTAGGTGACTATTTTTCGCCAGCAATGCCGGAAGTTCACGGCACTATAATTTTTTGAGTCACACGGCAACGTAATCGCATGGGCCCGCGTGTATAAAATTGAAACGCGGGATACCCGTGGCGGTCGAAGTTTTAGCAACCCCTTCGTGTCGAAGTGAAGGGGTAGCGAGACCCCTTTCGTGACCGGAGACATTATCATTGCCGTCGGTTGCCAGAGGATACCTCCCCCGTGTTCTATACGTCTGTGCGGAGACGTATGCAGCCATAATGGTGTAGCTCGTGTGTGGTTGCACGTGGCGCTTTTCAGCAACGCGAATAAGAACAGCCACTGACGAAATCGATGTTATCGCTTTGACCCCCTTTTCGTCGCGGCTAAACCGGCTCATTCGCTTTTCCTTCCTCTTTTCGCGTTCGTACTCTCTCGCTCAGTTACTTCTCTGCGGTACTGATAACCTTATAGTTGCGTTTTATCCGTGATTCAGGTGCGGGGCGACTCAGGCGCCTCTGGTGGCCAATATTGCAAGTACAGGGAGCAAAAAAATCGGATCTGTGTATCTGTTGGTTCGCAAGTGGCCAACGAAATCTCAGGAGGTTATGTCTAGTTGCAAAAGTCGAAAAATCACTTTTTTCAACACGAATATACAGGGTGTCCTGTCAGGAATGGGTAATCCTGCAACTGTCGATAGTCAGATCATGTCCTGCTATATGCTGGAATTTCGGTTTAGTAAAAGTCCCACGGTTTTCGAGATTTTGGGCTTTATGTTATTTTTTTTAAATATCTGCTTTTGGCTTGTCGCAGGCCATTTCTACAAATGATATGAATCGACCATAACTAAGAAACTTTTTTAAGTAATTGGCACGATATGCGTAGTACATTTTTTTACACCGCAGGTATGAAAATACTGCGTATGATCTTTTTTTATAAAGTTTCCTTAACATTCAAGGTTAAAACGAAGACTTTTCTAGATGGAACAAATAACAAAGAGTATTTTTTTTACAGAGGGTCAAAATAAGTTATCATTTGAAGAAATGGCCTGCGAAAAACCTCAAGCAGATGATTTTTATCTCGAAAACCGTGGGACTTGTACTAAACTGAATTTGCAGCATATAGTAGGACATGATCTGACCTATCGAGAGTTGCAGTGCAACGGGTCGAAAAGTAGCTGATTTTCGCGATTTCTTTCGAAGGTTAAAATATGCTAAGCAGTCTGATTTTTTTATGCCAAATAAACGCACTCGTGAAGACCAGAAAATAAATTTTGTAACGTTTATTTTTATTTATTTTTACATTTTCTTAACGGTTGAAATTGTCCTCGAAAAAGGGGTCCTCACGGTGTACACGGTTGTGGCCGTACATATTATCCGAAGCAAAATTTGTAAAAAGATTATTAACGGGTTACCCCCACTTGTAGCGCAAAAAAAGGCCTTTTTCATGAATTTTTTTAAAGAAAACTACAAAACTTTTTTAATCGATCAATATACCATCTTAAAGAACATATCTTGAAGAACTTTCAGTAATTTTTTTATTGAAAAATATTACATTGTTTAGTGGCAAATGGCCGTCAATGAAATAATGTTTTTATATACACGGTTTGCGGTGACCAACATTGCGGCAAAGTGGATCATCTGAAAAAAAATGCGGATGGATTTAGTCAAATATGAGTATAAACTAGTCTTCAATCGAAGGATTTTAAAAAATATTCATTTTTCACAAAATGGCGGACAGTCAAAGTTAATGGTTCGATTTTAACGAAAAAAAAACGGCCGTTTTTTGGCTATAAAACGGCCATTTTTTTTCGAAAAAAAATCGAACGATTAAAGACTACATTTTTATGTATTAAATAAGCCTGCAAAATTTCAAGAAGATCGTTTCATTAGTGTTCGAGTAATCTTGGTCACCGACTTCAGAAATGCCATTTTGAGAAAAACGCGTTTAAAGTTTCAATTTCAGTTTACACGAAGAACATATTTTTTTTGTAAACTTACATAGTCATCTATTCCGGGCCCATACAGAAGTATGGGCCCGGATACTTATACTTCAAAAAAATGCAATAAAAAAAATCGATTTTTTCAAAATCGCAAGTGGGGGTAACCCCTTGAAGGGTGAGATACAGTCAGAGGCGTTTTTCACGCCTCTGCCTCACACGAGCATTTTCAATCATTTTTTTTAATAGTAATTGACTTTGTTTTACAAAAGTGGTTACACAGACTTTTATGTTATATTTCAACTTGACTTGTACAAATTTTCAAAGAAAAGTATTGATTATCTATAAAAATATCGCCATCTTTGTCAGACCCCCTTCAGCATGTAGTGCTTTGCGATGACCATCGTAAAATTTTACTGGATCATCTGAAATAAAAATACCAAAAAAGATCATTAGTTTAATAATAAATCTAGTCCTTAATCGAAGCTTTTTTTATTAACAAAATGGCGGCTTCCGACAGATAACTTTCAATTTTCGACCAAAGAATCGCTCGTTTATTGTTTTAAAAAAATAGAAATTTTCAACAAAAATGCAAATCGTTCGATTAAGGACTAGTTTTTAATGCTAAAAGCACACCAAATTTCATCAAAATCCATCGAGTGATTTTTGAATTATTGTGGTCACCGACTTGAAAAACATAGTTTCGAGAAAAACGCGTTCAAAGTTTTTCGATGTGGATACGGTATTATGTTCGTAAAATTTTGAGCTCGATGGATAAAGCTAAACTTTCCTTACGTATTTTGATCCGCTGAATCCGAATATCACAAATTTTGCCGAAAAGTCGAGCATTCAATTGTTCATAGCCAATGGTTAAAACAATTTTTCAAAAAATCAAAGTTTTTCGGGATGAATTATTTTTTTAAACATTTTGGGCAATTTTAAAACGAAAGTATTCTTTATAAAACTTTTCTAAAGTTCATAGTTTTTGAGTAATAAATTTTTGAAAATTTCTGAAAGAGTTTTCCAATTCTACACTTGATTTATGTATAGAAATACTAATTAAAAAATTACTTACATCGAATAATCAATTCCTGGCCAATACAATAGGGCTTCCGCCGCTGTGGAAGCTTCCAAAATATCAATTTGTTGTTGTCTTCGAAGCATTCTGCCTTCGCGGGTATTATCGTTTGCTTCTTGTCAGCCGCTACCTGCCATGGAGACCCGACGCCCCTTCACTAATTGTGGGATATCCCGGAAACTATTCATCGGATTGACTTGAAATTTTCAGAGAATATTTTCGAACCATCATACCTCAAGAAAAAGTAAAAAAATCGATTTTTTGAAAATTCTGACTTCATCTCACCCCTTAATTCGCTGAAATAAATAATTCTCACAATAACCTGATATTACATTCTTCCAATAAACAATTCGTTGTCACACGGACGTAGCTATAGCTTTTACAAGGGAGGGGTCCAACACTATACTTTACAAAGGTAAACTAGCTTTGGTTCGCGACTTCGTTCACGTCATAAAAAGACAAAGCTGTTAACCCTAACAAAATCAATGGATTAGACATTGAAAATCCCATAAATACGTTAGAATCCATATCACGAGCAAGTAAAGCTTCAGGCAAACGCTAGTTTATCTAAGTACGTTTAAATAAAACATGTAATGTAAGTATTGAGGTATTTTTTTATGACGAAAGTAACAAAGCTTCAACTGTAGGTAATTATAAACCTTTAAATTATATATAACACAATATTACGAAATTATTCTTTGCTTATATTTTAATGAAGGATTATTAAGTTTGCGACGCTTTGGTATTTAGCTGTAACTTAAGTTAACGTAATTTGAGTTCCATTAATCATAATAATGACTTTGATTTAATACTTTAATTTAAAGTATTAAATTTAACCTTTTACGTCTTACTGCCAACTTATTTATAATTTCTTCGGCATCTAGTTGCACTGCGAGATCACGATGAACATTCATTAGCGCAAGACCAGTCAGTCTTTCATCTCCCATTTTGTTTCGCATGTAAGTTTTCAACCTCTTTAGAGTGGAGAAACATCTTTCAGGTGTAGCAGTGGACACTGGGAGTGTGGCTAAAATGATTAAAAGCTTTTTTATTAAAGGGAAAAACTCTTTATCGCACTGATCAATAGCTTGTATTGCAGTGGCAGGTTTTTCCGCTACAGATTTCCAGTGATTGTGCCATATCTCATATTCACTCAGAAAAAACGTGTCTTCATTTTCACCCAGAAACGTTTGTGCTATCTTTTTAAGACTTTCTTTTGTCCTGGAGTCATTACTGATCTTCTCCGGTAGAAGCATTTGAATCGTTTCGATCGTTTCTTCGTGTGGTTTAAAGCGAGCATCGAGTTCCGTAATCACATGTTCAATGAAAGGGTAAAATACATTTCGACGGTAATATATTTGGGCAGTTTCTCCTGGTACATTATAATATTATATTATATTTTTACATTTATTTGCGTAATTAAAATACATTTTCAAATAGTTTACTCAGTATTGAGCATTTATTATCATGTCAACATTTTTACACAACGACTTTTCTTGGTCAATAACATTCCTGACTGTTGTATATCGTGTTCCCCAAATACAGGCTACTACACACAATTTTTGGTGAATTAATATTATTTTGATTTTCGGATAAGTATGGATTTTTTTTGCGATATATGAATATGTATATTGATACATTGGAGTATTTATAAATCATAAAGATACATTGTATGTACGTAATCGATTTGATTCGACATCCAAAGAGTTTTATTATCGTCAAACTCGTCTTCGGATATTAATATCGTGTTCGTTTCGTGATGGACAGCGTGTCCGCGTATACGAGTTACCGCCAAAAGCGACGGCGGACGACCAACGCTCCTGCGAGGCGGTCCCGCCACCTGCATACTTTTTAGCACCCGCCGCTGTTTTTCGTCCTTCGTCGCCCGCTGCTATGGGAGTGTCACTAAGGCGTTTGCCAGGTTATAACTACGCAAAAATCTCATCTAAATTCGCCCAGTAACGTTTCCGTGATAGCAAAAAACAGACATATCTACATACAAATACGAAACAAACGATTTATTACGATTCTACAAAATATTCCGAAAATTAGTCTTTGCAACTGGCACAATCCGTAAACTCCAGATCAGATGGGAGGTAATGAGGAAATAAGCATTTTTTTTAAATTACTGTTCAATGTCAAATAACCTTTTTCACAATGGCAAATAACGGACTCACCCTTCTTCGCTTCATCGTCAGACTTTGTGGATGGGCCCGCTCCCACTACTTCTTCACGATGGGATTCCGCATCACGGGGAGATGTGCTATTATCTTTTGATGAAGGTTCATGAGGTTCCGATCTCTCTTTTTTAGAAAAAAATCCCAAAAGAGATTGCTGACTTGTCTGTTTCATGGAGTTTTTAAAAACGCGACACTTTTGATCTATTCAATAATTACGCACATACATGCACGAACTCGCTAAACTCGATTGACAAACGACGGCCAAAACATTCGCTGTGTTGACTGCGCAAAGCGAAGCGACCAATCAGACTGGCGTGGCTCTGACAGCTATCCTGCGTTGCTATGGTAATCACGCGCGGCACGTGACTACTATTTTGTGGCGCGAAGTTTCGAAATGGTAGGTATTCAGCGAATATTCGCGTTTTTGCGTAGACTAAGGGGGGGGTCTGGACCCCCTAAACCCCCCCCTTATATACGTCCGTGCGTTGTCAGTCCCGAATGGTGAATTTGGTCAGCCAGCTCATTTTTTTCCCATTGTGGTCATTTGCTTGTCAAAAGTATCGGGCCTACTTGTTGTTTTCGGATAACGCGACTTCCCTGCCTGGGCTAATGCTCGGATGCCCTACCGCTCAGCCGCGCGTTATTTATAATGCATAAGGACATATTTTAAGAGCGTCGATCGTAGCAGCTGCACACACGAGACAAAATTGATCGAGGTTACAATACGTTCGTGGACAGCTCGATCGTTGAAGCTCACGGCTGACCAAGTCATTTATCGTTTATTTTACGATTCACAGCACTAGCGGTATGTACAGCAACAATTTGTAAAATTTCGCCTGGTTATGTGAGCTACAGGTGACAAATTGGAGAACAAAAAAACGATCAGTCGGTATCCGGCACGATGTTGAGCAACCATTCCTTGAGATCTGTGACTTCCCTGGCCACTAACTCGTGACCGACGTTCTCGAGGTTCGTCAGAGTACCCTTGACGCCCAAGCTTTTGAGGGTGTTGTGAGTCGTCACGCCCCACTTCAGAGGCACGAGATCGTCGCTCGTCCCGTGAAATTGTAGCAAGGGCGGTGTGCTCTGGCCGCTCTTGAGTTTCAACGCCTGAAGAACATTCGTTCGTAAAATCACTGAATTACGGTGCTATGACACGCGCCGTACCTTTCTCTCGGGACGCTATCGATTGTTATCAACCATGCACAATAGTCTTCGCTATTTTTCTCATCCATTTTTTGACGCTTGGCAATGGTTCGAGATACGAAATGTCCGTTTCTATCGTGGCTAGGTCGAGTATCTCTTTGTTCGGATATTAAAGGGGTACCTCAATACCTTTAGGCGAGGAAAAAATTTGCTCATTTTATTATTTACATGTACAGTAGAACCTCGATTATCCGAACCTCGATCATCCGAACTCTCAATTATCCGAACGATGACTTAGTTTATCCGAACGCTCAATTATCCGAACGTTGGCGTGAAAGATACATTGTTGCTCGCTGCCACCGCCGTGAGCAACAATGAGCAACCCAACGCAACTTCTCCTTTTCAAACGGCTGCGAGACTTAGCCGCTCAAAAACGCGTTACAGCCGTTCGGAAATTAAAAATGAACGAATTAAAAAAAAAATATTTAAAAAGGCATTCGACTTTTTTCAGGTGTTTAAAAAAATATATATATGGGGAATTCCGTACCAATTCGACCTGGGTCTGACCCTCGACCCCTCAAATCTGGTTCCCGATTTTTCCTATCATTACTCTCACTATATCAAGCAATTACAATTTTTTTCAGATTTTTCAAAATAAATTTGAGCGCGTCATGAATTTTTGACTTTTCTTTTTGAACACCTCGATGGCCGTAATAGAAAAAGCTGAAAAAATTCCCAAAAATACAGTGTCAGATATAAAAAATGTTGGTGTAAAATGCATAATGTCTGGACTTTTGATTCAACCCCTAATTAGGGTTTTTGTCAACCATGATTTTAAAAAAATCGAAAATTACAAAATACACTTTGGAAAAATCGGAGATTTTTTTTTAAATTCTGGTATTATGCATACAAAATTTCGAGAAACAGTCTACAGTAAATTGACCTCTGCTTCTTAGTTTTTTCATTTTTTTTGCTCAAAAAGCTAAAAAACGGGTTGAAGCAAAAGCAGAACATTATGAATTTTACACCAACATTCTTTATATCTGACACTGTATTTTTGGGAATTTTTTCAGATTTTTCAATTACGGCCATAGAGGTGTTCGAAAAAAAATTCAAAAATTCATGACGCGCTCAAATTTATTTTGACAAATCTGAAAAAAATTGTAATTGCTTGATAGAGTGAGAGTAATGATAGGAATAATCGGGAACCAGATTTGAGGGGTCGAGGGTCAGACCCAGGTCGAATTGGTATGAAATGCCCCATATATATATATATATATATCAGCATTAATATGTATGTCAAATTTTAATGTATATGTATGTACTGTTTTTATGTAAAAAGGTGTTGTTTATGATCTCGTCCCAAAAAACCCACGTTTCGATTATCCGAACTAGTCTCAGTCCCAATTGGTTCGGATAATCAAGGTTCTACTGTACCTGTTTTTTATTATCCGAAAAGTCTCATTACATTTTCAATGCTATGAAATAGTTGCACTTTGTGCAATATCTGTACATTTTTTTCATTAAGGGGTTAGGCCACTGTAACGGGTATAAAATCATGTGCGATTTTAACAATTTTTTTTCGTATGAAACAGTGATTTACTCATAAAATTAATTAGACATCTATTTAGTATGAATATCAAGCTGTTAGAAAATATATTTTTTTTTCGATGTACAAAATGGCCGACTACTCGAAACTTCTCGAAACCGCTTTTTTCCAATTGGGGTGACAAATAACTTAAACAATTTTCACTCGATTTACTTCAAATTGAAAAGTTATGTTCCTAATTGCATTTCGCAGAGAAGTACTTACGGAATTTCTGATTAATCGAAAACTTTTCATTTTATGAGCAGTTTATGAGCAGTTATAACGAAATTTTTCACTGAAAATTCATTTCTTAAGTTCAAATACCTACAACTTTTAAATAAACAATATTTTTTAATTCCGTACGTACTTCTCTAGGTATTCTAATATAGATTGACGAGAATTTTTGTTTTTTGTTCTAGGTCAAACATTGTGGATGTTAAATGTCACGCCGCGGAGCGCCTAAAAAAAGATAACAAACGAAAATATTAGTAGTCGGCCATTTTGCACATCGAAAAAAAAGTATATTTATTTTCTACAGCTTGATATTCATACTAAATAGATGTGTAGTTAATTTTATGAGTGAATTACTTTTTCATACGGAAAAAAAATTGTTAAATTCGCACATGAGTTTATACCAGTTACTGTGGCCTAACCCCTTAATGAAAGAAGATCTTACCCGTTTAGATGACCGTGCCATGCCTCCGCCATTTTTAAAGACCAATAATTTTCAAAAATACCATATAACAGCCAAAAGTAGTAATAAAACATACCCTAAGTCTCAAAAATACTGAATAAATCTTTCCTTCTAAAAAAAATCATGAAAATCAGCCATTTTTTCCTCGCCTGAAGGTATCTTACCCCTCGAGCAACCGGAAGATGGCAAATCGCGTTGCGAATTGATCTATTGCTTTTATCTTCAAAACCACGAATATCCGAGACACGTAATTATTACGATTATCATTATTATTATTACTATTCAGTGCTCAATATTATTGTCATTATTGTTATTCTTTTTTACTATTATTTTAATTCTTATTACTCACAAGGCGTATTTTCGTTTCGTTATTGTCAAAACGAATAAAGCGAAACTTGTCGAGTTTCTAAAACCTTTTTTTATCCCCAACGGAGAATAATCGAAAATTCATCCGATTCGCGTACCTCGTAAACCAGCGAGTTGTTGTTGAGAAAGGATGACAATACGAAACAGCCGGCCAGCGATGTATTGTGTCGGTAAGCCACGTGAAGGGACAACGCGCCGCCCATCGAAAAACCGCCGATCACTATTCGCTTCAGCGGAATTCCACTCGCCACTTCTTTCTCTATCAGATCCGACACGGACTCGCACGTGGAGTCGATGGAGGACTTTTTTTCCGGTGCGCTAATCACTACTGCGCTCCGATCGAACCACACGTTGCTCGGCTGAAAATTAACATTTTCTTATCAACCCTCGCATTTTCTATCGCACATTTATAAATGTGTTACATTTTCACGAGTGATTGCGACTTTTTTTTCTTAGTGTGACCTCGAGCGTAACTGCCGAGCTAACGTGAAGGTCATCGTGGACATTTTTCGATAAGAAACCACATTTTATCGTATATCGTCATAGACGATTTTCTTCTTAACACATGGCCGATTTTTTTTTATCGTTTTTTAATAACAATTTTTAAAAGTTGAATTTTTAACATTTTTCTTGTTAACATTTTTTTCTTCTTAACAATTCAACAATTCTTGACAATTCAACTTGACAATTCTTCTTAACAATTCACCAAATTTTTCTTCTTAACATTTTTGTTCAGTAGTCATTACTAATGGAGAAAAACGTTAAGAAGAATTGTTAGGAAAAAAAGAAAAGAAAATGTTAAGCGAAAATTCAATTAAAAAAAATGTGATTCAAAAACGATAACAAAAAAACTCGGCCAAGTAATAACTAATATTATCTATTTTGAGAAAAAGAACTTTCAGAACTTTCTTCAATTATTAATATTTTTTAAATGAAATTTGCTACTCAACTTTGTTAAAGTACCGACAAATGAATGTCCAAACGATTTTTTCGATCATACTTATTCCTTTGAAATTGATTTTTTTTAATAATCCTGGTATTTTTATAAATTAAAAAAAAAACTTTTTTTAAACCAAGCACTTTCTGTAATAGCAGCTTGTTACAATCTATACATATAATTGAATGTACTTATTTCAATATATGGCTATATATTTTCGCTACCATGCCGCCCAAGGGTGTGTAGGGTTGTAAAGGAGCAGTCGGGTAGACGACTTTTATATGTGGGAAGGCGAACTTTGACGAGGTCAGACTGGATATCCATGCCTGGCTTTCGCTGCCTGTACTGCCTGAAACACAAAAAGAATTTTCCAAGAGCAGCATTGTTAGTTGCGTTATACTTGAGTTTTTATTTACGTTCGTTTCGGCTTTCATTAGTTTTCAGCAGCGTCATTAATTAAATTATTTTTTTTGGGTTTGTTTGGGTCATTATAAGTTATTAGTACCATTATTGATAAGATTTTTGTTTGGGCTATCAGTAGTTATACAAGTCAACAAGAAAAATGTCTTGGTGCCGGCAAAATTCGTGTGATTTGTTGCCAAGTGACTACTGGTGAGACCTGTGTCAATTTATATTTCACGTTACCACACAAGATTTTCAAATGAATTTTAATTTCACAGTGAGTGTCGTTAGCAGGTTATTTGAAAAATGTTTTCTTTATTTTTTTATTATTCGCTACTATAAAATAATTCAGTGATACGTTGATGGCAACAAAGCAAGGACAAGCTTGTTCAAACTACCCTAATACATTTCATTATATTAGGTGTAATAAAAAGAAATACATTAATTTTGTATGAAATTGAAGGCAAAAATAATGGATTTCTTTTTACTACACCTAATATATGAGGAGAGAATGTTAATCAAGAATTTAGGAAAATAATTACAGATTGTGTGTAAAGTGCTTTTTTCTTCTTATTTCGAGATAGAAATAAGGGATCAAGATCAATTCACAGAAAATTTTGACTCCTCCAGGAAAGAGCAAGGAAAACGCTTCCACCCAGATCTAAAAATCATGGAAAATAGGTATCAGGGAAAATGGGACACACACACATGACGGCTTAATTAATTGATGAAGAAACTATTATTTGAATAATTATTTGATGAGGAAACTATTATTTTTTTCAATCAAATTAGAAATGTCGATTTTTCCAAATACTTATGAATTAAAAAAAAATACTACTTTTTCAGATTTGTTTATCAACATAGTCCATGGGGGGGGGGGGGTGGTGGACGCTGAAGTTTTAACTAGGCGAACACGAATCTCAAGGGCATGTCCAAGGTCAACATAACCTCGCATATTATCATTTATCATAACATAACCTCACAAATTATCGAATAGTTTTCTCCTAGATGGTCAAGTTAAAAAAAATGAAAAACGAGGCAACAGATTCCGTAAAATTCAGCCACGCAAAGCTTGGGAATCTTCTTTTCCCAGAATATTATTAATCTTTGAGAAATCTCTTCGAAAAATTCCACTTTCTTTCGCACTCATACGTCACGTGGTACAGTTGCTACTTAGCCTTCAGCATTCACAACGTCAACATAACCTCACACATTTTCGAACGGATATTTCTCACGGACGGCCAAGTTTTCGAGGAAAAACGAAGCACCAGGCTCCATAGAATTAACCGACGCAGAGCTCGACGATTTTCTTTGGCCCTGAATATTAATCTCCGAGAAATCTCCGTTCGAAAATCTCAGCCATCTCGCACTCATGTGTCACGTGGTAGGCCACTACTTCGCCTTGGATCTTTACCGGAGCCGTGAAAGAAAAACAACGTCGCGGTGTGCTTATTCGTCGGATTGGTAATGATAGTTCGCGACGTCGAAATCACCGACGCCATGATCGACGAGTTCCGTATGGCGAAATATGAGGAAAATAAAAATCGGCACGATCGCGTTGACGGCAATCGTGTGTTATAAATTGGCCGATGTTGTATATTGACGCGAGAAACGGACAACCGGTGTCCGTGACGACTAACGTGCGCAGCTTATACCGCTTATACGAAATTCGCGATCACGAAAAGTCTTAGCGCCTCTGATGGTCTAAGACGAAAGCTCTACTAGTGTAATGACCTTGGTTAAAATACGTTGATAACAATGGACAAAATTTGAAAAACGAAAAATTACTCGATATTCTGCTGTGTCCCGTAGACGGATAATAAAAGTGAATTGTCGTTCCATAAACCACCTAAAGTTAAAGTCTTTGAAAAAAGTGGATGTTGGAACTGAAAATGACTCGCCATCAAGGCGAGTTTGTAGTCACTCCATAAGATGTTTCCTTTCCAAGTTTGTATCTTCATAACTAATAAATAGATCAATATTAAAAGTTATTTCTGTTACATACAATTTATACATATAATTACAGACGTCTCTTGTAAGAAGTATGCTCTGGAAAATAAAATCACTCGTCGAAACCCGCCAGTGACGCTCATAACCTTAAAAAAATCTAAATCCAGAGCTGACAGAGCTAAAAAAAGAGCGGGAAATAAGTTATTCACTGCAGCTGCATCTTTACGATCTATCATGGAGGTAAATCCAATAGCCAACTCGCAAGAAATCAAGAACGAAGTAATTGTTCACCTTTAAGACGGAATGACACCTCATCGCGGTCGGTATGGTAGAGCAATTGTAGATACCCAAAAATCTCTGAAACGGCTCTTCAGATCCCGTCGAAACTTTGCCAAACGACGTCAAATAGATAGACGAACAGCTGTCTGCCCCTCAAATTTTCTGAATTTGAGAAAAAAACCGTAGATTGGCTTATGATAACCCGATCTACGTTTTTTTTCTCAAATTCAGAAAATTTGAGGGGCAGACAGCTGTTCGTCTATCTATTTGACGTCGTTTGGCAAAGTTTCGACGGGATCTGAAGAGCCGTTTCAGAGATTTTTGGGTATCTACAATTGCTCTACCATACCGACCGCGATGAGGTGTCATTCCGTCTTAAGGCTATATTTCGAGCGGTCATATTGAAACATCGCTGCGCCACCTCTAGGACGTGAAAATCGCCAATGTTTTGCAATTCGACGTGAGAGCACGAGCTTACCGAGCCGTGTGTCATCGTATGTCGATACGAATCGTAAATATTTTGCTCAATCGTGAATTACGAGCGCAACGACGTCGAATCGATGAAAAAAAGGATTTTCAATTTCCGTTTTATAGCTACAACATATCTCAATCAGAAAATCGTGGCTCATGGTAAAAAAAAAGGCGGCGTGAAAGCCATTAGGAACTCTGTCATGCGGCTGCGTTACCCTCGGCGAACTCGGTCGGTAAAACAGTTCTCACGGATCGTGTCGAGTCGGAATGGAGCACAATAGCAAAATTCGTTGGAAACATGCGAACTCGAGACGCAAAGGAACGAAGCTCTGCCGGTAAAGGAAATCGGCGAATTTTATCCGCGACGTAAGTGCGTCTTGCCCACGGTCTTACGCACAGGTCTGGAAACTCCCGTCGTGTGGGTAGTTCGCTTATGCAAGAAGACTAGAGGTAAGGAGTACGAACGCAGTGTTGAAGAAACATTATATGCTCCTTTCTGTTTCTCTTACATCTTTGCTTTACTTAAGGGGTTAGATTACTGTAGAAATTGCAAAAAATCGTTATTCACTTGAGACAACTCAAATTGATGAAGGTCCAACATATGATGCAGGAATTGCAGATTGAAGGTTAACTCATGATCACAACAATTAAACTGCTAGTAAAAGTTTAAATCCGTTTATCGCGTAATTATGTTTATCAAAACGGTGTATTGTGAGAAAAAAATTGGTTTTTTTCGTTTTAGATAAACTGAAGCAAACCCAAAATCAGGTACACCGTTGAGCCCCTCACGTTTACAGGTCCTTCACGAGATTATTTATAATTTCTTTAATTATTAATATTTTTAATATTATTATATTAAATAAATATGATAATATTAATATTGTTTGATAAAAGATTACGAATCTTGGCTGGCGAATGAAGAGCATTACTGCTAACCTCAATGTCCGCGAAGTTGCCGTATTTCGGCAACACTTAATTTTAATCAACGGTAATAATAAATAATCTCGTGATATGAATAAAAATAGGCATAATTATAAATGACTCAAAATTTTATTCTGAGTTGTAAAAAACATTCACTGACGCAGTCTTTCCATAATAATAATCGATAATGTTTTACCTTTTCAAGTTGATAGTAACACAAACGTTTTCCTCATTCGCGTAATAAAAATATAAAAATGCATAATTTTGCCCTTTAATTGTATATTTTATGAAAAATTAGCATATACAGAATAGATCTATACCTCCAATGCATTCTTTTAGAGATTCATATTTCATGGCATTGAAAATGTAATCAGACTTTTCGGGTAATAAAGAACAGATCCATGCAAATAATATGAGTTGGTTTTTATTATTTTTCAACAAATATTCTTACGTTGAGGTATATAATTGGATTTTTTTGAGTTTGTTTGTACAATAATTGTAATATATTTGTAATGTAAGTTGTAATATTATTTTTCAATTAATAACAAGATTAAAATTCGGTGGGGAGAGGGAACTTTGCAACCAATCACAGGCATTCAGCATGTCGCATACCTAAAGTTTGATAATGGGCGAATAATTATTTCTTAGTTTAAAAAATCCCTCAATATTGCTTATTTTATTCCTGTTTAAATGTACATCCCGCCTTAACGTATAGAAACATTCTACTACGTGCGTCACGGACCCCCTGCTTCGTCGAGCGTCCACGATTCCAGCGCCTCTAGCGGGCGAGCGCCGAAGCTCGCCCGGCCACGCTCCCCACCCGTGAGTCGCCCATCCGCAGCGTTCACTTTCCCTGGCCGCTCGCTCTGTAGCCTCACCGCGTTTCTGCACCGTGGCGCCGCCGTTATCGACAGCTGGAACTACGAGAAACCCGGCATCGATCGCGCGAGCACAGCTCGGCGTTCTCGACCCGCGACTATTTTGTTTACTTCGAAAGAAAACTAAAAACACCGAAACTTCTTCCCGTCTCAATTGGTAATACCCAACGACCCCGGAAGACTCCACGATCCTCACGACGAACTTTTCGCGTGCTACACACCACATGCACGTGTGTGTGTGTGTGCGCAGCAGCGCGCGCGCGCACGAACAGTGCGTGGCCTCGTGAGAAATTTGAAAATTCCCGGAGCGTATAGACGATCGAGTACGCGCGTTGGTGGGGGGTAGAAGAGCGATCGTTTGTCATTGCTCGCTCGAGCTGTCACGCGTGTTTGTTCCTCGTCCCTACGCGCGTACTTGTTAACTTGCGGCCAAGAAGAGGAACCGAAGAACGAAAGAAAGAAAAAAACAAAAGAACCGGTCAAATTACACAAGGAGTCTTGCTCTTCGCTCGAACGAATCGTGCGCTCACGGGGAGTGCCGTAACAAATATAACCTGTATTTTCATTCGCGCTGTGCTCACTAGTGAAGTTATGTTTGATAAACGCTCGTGAATCGTGCGCCCGAGTTGAGATACGGTCGACGATGCAGAGAAGTGGTAAGTCAACGTTATCGCGAAAACACGCGTTTACTCGTTAAAATAAGTTTCGTAAAAAATAAAATGAGACTTCGATTTTCAACGATCACCCGAAATCGCAATTATTCGGTATTCACGACGAAAAAGAAGCTACGTATGTAGTCGAAAGTGTCACTTTGCCGGGTACGAAAGATTTTTAACGACGTCGACGACCATTTTGGGAGCGCCAAATTTCCGCGTCAATAGTTGATGTATATAGACGTATGCGGTGCGCCACTGGATGGTCCACGGTCAATACACAGTATCCTCACCTAACCGCTATTATCCTGCCTTTTTCATTCGACTTCGCTTTTGCGAAACGTCGCTTCCAAGAAAAATAAATACACCTCGCTGCCGCCCAAATATCAATCGTATTCGGCCCAACGGAATGTCGAGCCCGATCGACTTTTAATTCATGACATATACGCATACGCTGCGACGAAGGCGGGCAAAAAGATCGGCCGTTTCGTGCAAGGAGTTTCGATACCTCGGCTCCGAGAGTGGGGATAAAAATACAGTTCTCGCCAGGCTGCCAACTTCTTGCGAATACAATTTCATGAAAATACAAATTACTATTAGGCAATATACAACTTATAATATTATTGAAACTTATTTCCGAGCTGGGAATTTATATTAATAGTTATCATTTTCGCAATTAAATGCAAATATGCTGCAATTTTATTCGAGAAAAAATAACCGATGGACTTGGCAATAGAGGGCGTTTCTGCCATTGGCACGAGTAACTATCGCTAAAGCGGCGTCGGCTCCAGGTTATTTACGGGCTGAAAAACATTCATGGTTCATCGTTTTAAAGAATTTTTTACTCGACACAGTCGAGTAAATGTTGACAATGCCGAGCGGAGGGATAAATACATTTTATTATGAAGTTCAAATTATGTAATACTATGTGGGTTTTATACACCCGGCGATTTTGAAATACCCGCCAGTTAACGCTCGACTGTGAGTGGCACACTCGACGGCGCCAGTCAACGCGGTGTTGCCACGCTTAACCTACAAGTTTCGTTATGGCATAACACCACTCTAGCGGCAGAAAATAAGACTTAACTTTGACAGTTTATTTTGGGAGTATGAAAAAAGGAATAGGATTTCTTTTGAGAGGGTTTATTTACCACATATTAAAATATTTAAAAAAATGTATTATAATTTTCATACAAAATGGCGGCGACAGAGCCCATATTGAAAAACGCGTTTTTTACAAATAGCTTCACGGGATGACGGTTTTCTCGTAAAGTATAAGACCTGGAACAAAAACCACAAAAAATCATAATCTATATATTATTAGCTATGGGGCTACGTAGGGTTTTTTTTATCCAATGTTGAAGAAATGGCGCACTTTGAAAGAAATAACTCGATTTTTTGCCCAAAAAATAAGCAGAAAATTGTTCATAAAAAAAGTTCACATTTAATAAAAGAAATGGCTACGTACTCCCATAGAGAATGTAATTGTGAAGCTACTATCAAAATTTCGAATCGACCCATGCAAAGGTGTTCGAGTAATCCGTCCTCCCAGTTTGAAAAAAGTGGTTTCGAGAAAAACGCGCTTAAAGTTGTACGAAGTGCTTGAAAGAAGTCCGAGGTGCTGCGGCAAAATCGATAATTGAACCTTTTAAAAAAATCGCTCCAGGACTAATTGCATATAGTTTTTATGACCCGAACGTATTTTTTAAACAAAAAAAAACGTTTTTTCAAAAATTCTAGAGTGGTGTCATTAACCCAGTGAATTTCAACCGGTGTGCCGCGGCACACTGGTGTGCCGTGAGTGTATTTCTTGTGTGCCGCCAAAAAATAGGCGGATGTATGTATCACGTGATAATACCCGGGCACCGATCGTGACGAGTGTCGTTTCGCGGGGCGGTCGCCGCGGGGCGAAGTCCAATACGAAGTCTCGCCGTAAGAATTTTACAGAGATTCAAGTGTGCCGCCTTATAAAAAAGGTTGACAAACACTGCATTAACCCTTTCAATCATGCATTTTTCATCTGCACCGATTTTGATGAAAATTGGTACTCGGAGGTTTTCGGGATCGCTGATTACGAATCCGGCATTAGATTTTCAAAATTCAAAATGGCGGATCCAATATGGCGGACGTGAAATTCCGAATACTTATTAATTCTTCTAAAACTTTGTACTCGGGGGTTTTCGGGGTCGCTGATTACGAATCTGGCATTAGATTTTCAAAATTCAAAATGGCAGATCCAATATGGCGGACGTGAAATTCCAAATACTTATTAATTCTTCTAAAACTTTATACTCAGGGGTTTTCGGGGTCGCTGATTACGACTCTGGCATTAGATTTTCACAATTCAAAATGGCGGATCCACTATGGCGGACGTGATATATATCTATGTACATATATATGTATGCATGTGTGTGTGTGTCTAATAATAAGGAACCACGGATTTTAATTTTGCAGTCATAAATTATTTTGGTTGCAGAATGATCTCAAATTAACTGAAATATTTATTTCTAATGCATATTTGACGGAATATTCCTGATAAAGTAGGATTTTATATGATTGAAATTTTTATTGTTACATTGCCCAGTTGGATCGACCATATCGGACCCACTATTTTGAATTTCCAAAATCTGACCTTATATTCGTGATCAGCGACTCAAAAAGCCCCTAGATCCGTATTTTTAGAGGCATTGGTTCAATATTACAGCTCTGAGGTGATTTTTTAAAGGGTGGGACCGTAGCGGTCCCACTGTGACTGAAAGGGTTAAGGGGGTATACCAGTGTGAACGCTGAAAATTTGCCGTTTTTTTAACCGAAAGATTTCTTCACCATTTTTGAGACTTAGGGTCTGTTTTATTACCACTTCCGGCTGCTACATGGTATTTTTTAAATTAGTCTACAAAAAATGCGTTGCAGCGGATGTTGTCAGACGGCGTGACACGTAGCGTCGGCGGGATCAATCTGAAAAAAAAACCAACGAACATTTTTCTTTCATCAACAGTCATATGCAGAATATGAACCAAGAAAAAGTTCGATATGTTGAAAATCGATGAAATGGTACGCTTTGAAACAAAAAGATTGAGTTTCCCGAAAAAAATGGCTACATTTTGCAATAAAAATCACTTTTGTTTTTATTTTCGAAAACATTTAGGTTCATGTTTTAGACAATAAGGTTAGAAAGATTCATACCAAATTTCATGCGAATCGGTCGATTAGTTTTTCAGCTATATGTCACGCCAGTTTTGAAAATGCAGGTTTAGAAGACCGTGCCATAATCCGCCATTTTTTAAGATTAATTTTTTTTAAACACCATGTAACAACCCAAAGTAGTAATAAAACATATCCTAATTCTCAAAAATAGTGAAGAAATCTTGCCTTTAAAAAAAATCAGACAATTTTTTTCCTCGCCTAAAGGTATCTCCCCGCTGAAGTTTATTCCGGAGCTGAAAAATCTTGTGGCGATCCAACGGCATGTCCGGCAAGACGTCATCCTTTTTTTCTGAATGAGCCGTCGGCCAAATGGCATTGAGCCAGATAGTGCGTACTCTCACGTTGATTTCTGCGAGAAAAACGTGACCGTGACAGAGTTGATACGTGAGTCATGAGTTCGATTCTCGTTGCATCGGAATACTGACCCTTTTATCGCGGAAAAGTACGACGCCGCTGTCTCGATGCTGCCATTTAACGGTAACATTTGTTATTGCATTTTGATTTTGTATTGTGCTGACGAGTAAGCTCGCCTTTCGAGTGTGAGCGCACGAGACCCAATTACGAACAGATAGCAGGGGCCAAAGTTTGCATCGTTTGCATGCAACGAAAATTCTTTTCAGTTTCTTATTTCAATTGTTATCAACAATCATATGTTGTATATTTATTGTAGATCGATAAATAGGGATCCGAAAAAAATGTTTGCATGATTTTTGTAGGTTAAACTTTCCAAAGGAAATTTGGAAAATTAAAAACGTCCACATGCGTTGCATCCCAACGATGCAAACTTCGACGTCATCAGATAGCACAGCTCAACAGCCGATTTGGTGCCGCAAAGATGTACACTACCGTCTGAAAGTTTCATGGAGGATTCATTTCACAAGAAGTTTCATTGTTCTTTTAAGGCGTTACCCCCACTTGTAGCGCAAAAAAGGCCTTTTTCATGAATTTTTTTAAAGAACACTACAAAACTTTTTTAATCGATCAATATACCATCTTAAAGAACACATCTTGAAGAACTTTCAGTAATTTTTTTATTGAAAAATATTACATTGTTTAGTGGCAAATGGCCGTCAATGAAATAATGTTTTTATATACACGGTTTGCGGTGACCAACATTGCGGCGAAGTGGATCATCTGAAAAAAAATGCGGATGGATTTAGTCAAATATAAGTATAAACTAGTCTTTAATCGAAGGATTTTAAAAAATATTCATTTTTCACAAAATGGCGGACAGTCAAAGTTAATGGTTCGATTTTAACGAAAAAAACGGCCGTTTTTTGGCTATAAAACGGCAATTTTTTTCGAAAAAAAAAAATCGAACGATTAAAGACTACATTTTTATGCATTAAATAAGCCTGCAAAATTTCAGGAAGATCGGTTGATTAGTGTTCGAGTAATCTTGGTCACCGAATTCAGAAATGCCATTTTGAGAAAAACGCGTTTAAAGTTTCAATTTCAGTTTACACGAAGAAAATATTTTTTTTTGTAAACTTACATAGAGTCATCTATTCCGAGCCCATACAGAAGTATGGGCCCGGATACTTATACTTCAAAAAAATGCAATAAAAAAAAATCGATTTTTTCAAAATCGCAAGTGGGGGTAACCCCTTAAAAATGACGATATCTTAATTTACCAAGCGGCGTTTCAAAAGGGACATATTTAGCTTAATTTAGCTTTTTTCAAAAAAAATTTACGATTCTTTTGCAACCCGGTACACACTTTGAAAGATGGTCGTTTTTTGGCTTTTTATGGGGGGTTGAAATTTCAGCGCACGACTCGTGAAAAAAAATGTTAACCGTTTTCCACATGAACAACTTGAAGCGGGGAGTACAAGTTTCAATTTCGTTTTTTAAAAAGTTTCGTACGATTTTTTTTCGCATAAATATTCAACTTTTTGAAAAAAACGACCATGTTTATAACATGTAGCTTAACTCTGAAAGTACTGGGTTTTCGTAAAACCACGAAGAGGGTAAAAATTTACATACAATTGTTTTGGATTTGCCAAAAAAAAAATTCAGAATAGAAAAAATCAAAAATTCGAAATAAACAAATTCAAAATGTTTTCTCAAGTGAACGAAATATTTCTTTATCTTAAAAAATCGGGTCTCTTACCTCATCTACACGGCTTTTAAATCGAAAAAGCCGCCTTTCGCTGCGATCATAACTTTCACAAGACGTGGCATCCGCTCGATCGATTTGTCGATTTGACCCCGCTCCAGACTGGCCCAAGCTTCTTGCAACTTTTTCCGCAAATCCCCGGAAGATGTGAGACAAGTTGTTCTTATTTTTTTAATTTTTTTCATATTTTTCAATTTTTTTTTATTCTGAAATTTTTTGGTAAATCCAAAATGATTGTATGTAACTTTTCACCCTCTTAGTAGTTTTACGAAAACCCAGTAGTTTCAGAGTTAGGCTACACTTTATGAATATAGTCGTTTTTTTGCAAAAAGTTGAATATTTATGCAAAAAAAACCGTACGAAACTTAAAAAAACGAAATTGAAGCTTGTACACACCGCTTTAAATTTTTCATGGGAAAAATGGTTAAAATTTCACGAGTCGCGCGCTAACATTTTAACCCCAAAAAAGCCAAAAAACGACTATCAAAGTGTGTACCGGGTTAAAAAAAATCGTAATTTTTTTTTGAAAAAAGCTAAACGAATCTGAATATGTCCCTTTTGAAACGCCGCTTGGTAAATTACGATATCGTCATCTTTAGAAGAGCGATGAAACTTCTTGTGTGGCTCGGAACCGAGGCGAATGTTTGCAAACTTTTGGACGGTAGTGTATATTTTTTGTCAATTGTATTTCCATGCCGATCTTATTTCAACACTTACTTAATATTGATATTCTACCTAAGAACAAGGAAATAAACAATTTTTTTTATACAATCTAATTTTATTGAACAATTTAAGTTTTATTGAATATTTTTCGTTGAGTAAGGTTCTTTCTCGTGATTTTCTTGAGACTCCTCGAGGCAGTCACGCATCAAATTGCCAATGTAATCAGTCATCGTGTGTGTGTGTCCCATTTTCCCTGATACCACGATTTTTCCACGATTTTTATGTCTCGGGGGAAGCATGTTCTCATGTTCATGTATGTTCTCCTTGTTCTTCACTGAAGGAGCCGAGATTTTCGGTGAATTTATCGTGATCCTTTATTTCTATCCCAAAATAAAAAATAAAAAAGCCCCTTATTCAAGCAAAAAGAGGTCCAAGAAAAATTGCCAAATTCCGAATTTTTCTTGAGAGCTTGAAAAAGAATTACCAAAAATTACAGAAAAACAATAAAAACAGGTCGTGACAAAAAAAAATTCGCGACGTTTGGCGGTGGACGCTCTCAAGCTTAAACGGTCCATCTGAAATTTAAAAACCAAACGAGTTATTCAAGTTAACAATAAATAGGAGTCGTTGACGATCGTGCATTTTTTAAAATAATCTTTTCTAACAACGTGGTGATGAATTGAAAGTCGAGCATAGAAAATCTATGAAAATATCGTCATTTTTACGTAACTATAAAAAAATGATGATCGATTTTGAAAGAGTAAAATCGTCAACGACCTTCAAGTGTTTCTTTTCGTATCACCTGTACATTTGGAAACAACTCATCAAGTGGTTCTCGAGATATGTCCACCGACTTTGAAAACAGTGTTTCGAGAAAAACGCGCGGGAGGTACCTGAGTAAACGGCGAGAAAAACAGCTAAACTTCGGGAATTTTTATCTCAAAAACTAATGTTTCGATTGGATCCGGGTTTTTTTATTGGAAAATATGTACATTGAGGTATGTTTAGGAATTTTTAAAAATAAATTCGTTGACTAGAACTTCGTTTGCACTTCTCTGCGAAATGCAATTAGGAACATAACTTTTGAATTTGAAGTAAATCGAGTGAAAATTGTTGAAGTTATTTGTCACGCCAATTGGAAAAAAGCTGTTTCGAGAAGTTTCGAGTAGTTGGCCATTTGGTACATCGAAAAAAAAATATATATATTTTCTAACAGCTTGATATTCATACTAAATAGATATGTAATTAATTTTACGAGTCAATCACTTTTCCATACGAAAAAAAAATTGTTGAATTCGCACATGATTTTATACCCGTTACTGTGGCCTAAGGCCTTAAATCTGTGCAGTAACTTAAAATACATATTGTTATAGGTCTCACCAGTAGCCACTTGACAAAAAATCATACGAATTTAGCCGGCAAAAAGAATGTTTTTCTTTGTTGACTCGCGTAGTCATCCCGATCAAGAATAATTTTACGTGTGCACGAGATTGATGTATTCCGAACGAAAAAATATCAGCAGCTCTCCAATAATCGACCACTTTCTCGTGTTACCTCGACGCCCGTTTTGCCACGCACTTGACCGCGTTTTTTTTTTTCATTTCGATTCGAAACAGCGCCTCCGAGTCATAAACTCGGTCACCCTACCACTGGTCCACGAGTACTTAAAAGGCACCCGTGGTCCCCCAAATCCCACTTATTGTCACGATACCATTGAAGGCTGGATTACCCAACTAATCCTCGAAGAACAGAGTCGAGTGTGGGTCCAGGCTGGAGCCGGGGACAATGAAGCAACGATGTTGCTTTTTAATCATCGTCAACATCAGTCGAATGGCAAACACGTGTAGGGACCAAACAGTGGTACGTAACGGGGATAACGCAAGGGTGCACGTTCGCTTCAATTGTATCGCACTTGGAATAGCTGTGGGCGTTTCACTCGCGTTTTATTTCCCCTCCTTTGTGCGTTCAGGCGTGGGGGGGGGGGGGGGGGGGGCACTCAGCACTATGAACACGCACTTTGTTTGCACGTCATTCACAATGAAAGCCCCGTGACGACGCAAGGACACTCGAGGGAACAACTAAAAAAAGCGAGAAAGTTATACTTTACCAAAGTTTGTGCGAATCAGTGTCTCAACTTTCGCGAGGATTACACGGTTTCGTATGTTAAATCCGGGTCCAGACCGACCGAGCACGCCTCGCGAGGCTGCCTCGCGAGGCAGCCTCGCGAGGAGATATTGGATATGAATACCCAAAATTGATCTAAGGGTAATTGGATGACGCTGAATCAAATGGCGATAATAATTTTGCAATCAACCCCCGAGAAAATGTTTAAACATGTTTAAAACCCGCTTAATTCGGAACCTAATAGTTTTATTGAAAAATATGTCAAACAAAAGTTGTCTAGGACATAAAAGTACGTAAAAAAGTATTGGACGTTCTTCTTCGTATCTTCAAAAATAAGGGAGAAAAAGACGACTGAAAATTTGGTTTCAAGACGAAATCGCTTTGCAGCCGAAGCACCACTGGGAGTGTAAGGAACGCAAGATACTCGTTGGAGCGCATTGCGCGCAAGCGCGTATAGCCATAGCCATATAGTGCGTCTCTTTCTGACAGTGATCCTCAACCAGTAATTTTGTCAATGTTCAGTCGTCATTTTTTAATACTTGTACAATAAATAAAAATAAAAATCTCTAGAAAGTAAGATTAACTCTTAGTAAAGCAATGTGTAACAAAAAGAAACTCGAGATCTTTACGAATTTGATATTTTTTGAAACTTCGAGGCTTTCGTCCCCCAATTGAATGGTTTTTCGTTTTTTTCTCCCTTCTTTTTGAAGATACGAAGATGAATGTTAAATACTTTTTTACGTATTTTTATGTCTTAAACAACTTTCGTTTGCCATATTTTTCGATAAAATTATTAGGTTCTCGATTAAACGGCTTTGAAACATTTTTTAATATTTTTTAAAAAATTGTCGGGGGTTAATTATCAAGTTATTATTGCCATTCGATTTAGCGACATCCAATCACACTTAGATCAATTTTGCGTATTCATATCTAAAAATTGCTTATTTTCATGCTTATTGTCTGGACTACATTGCGAGTGAGCCAAATACGAATGTTTCGAAAATTTTACGATTTCATCGAGGGCCGGACGTTCGAACCCCTGATACTGAACAAGGTCGTTTGTCTCAATTTCCAGGCCCAATTTATACTCTTCTAATTAGTGAGATTAAACTTGAATATAGTGATTTGAAAAGGTCTCGAAATTGGCTACAAGTATCCAGCGTCAAAAAGTTGGGTCGCCTGGCAATAATTGGTCGTGACCTTCCCGTGACCTTGAAATTTTCCAGCACGAAAAAAAGACTGGCATGGCAGAATTGCGCCCCCGGCAAAGTGGAACAACTTTTGTTGGAAACATTTTTTCCTAGGACGCGACGTTTTTGATATATTCGAGCATATCCGGAAAATACATCCCGGGACACCCTGTATATCGCGGCACGTCACGATCAGCTGCTCACGAGCTGCGCACGCGCCCTCATCTGGCTCGACGATTTCCCGCGTAATTCAAACGCGATGCAACAAAATTCGAGCTTTTCAACGTTCGTTCGACAAAATATTTTTAAAAGTATTTTCCATGTTTTCATTTATTTTTCTTCATATTTTCATATAAATACTTCGATGTTTTACGATACTTTATTATCGTTATTAGTATTATTAAAATTATGATCGTAATAACAATCTAATATTCTGAATTGACGTCTGTAAATTAAAATACGAAAAGAAAAATGTACAAATAAGAAACGAATAATAAATAGATAAAACAACGACAATATAGTGTCATATTTTCACAAAAATATGAAATAAGAAATATAAAAATAAAAACACAAACTAAGAGTATAAAAGAAAAAAACCAAAATTAAACCTACAAAAAAATAATTAAAATAAGACATGCTCATGTGTATACTCGATGTAAAGGGAGCTGTGAAAAGCCGAGGAGGCTGAACTTGGAATAAACACTACTATCTACGACTATGAAAAAAAAATACATATATATAAAAACAAAAATACACGAATGAAAAATATAAAAAGCAAAATACAAAAATAAAAAAAAACCCAAAGATAAAAATGTAAAAGCAAAAATACAAAATTGAAAATATGAAAACAAAAACAGAAAAATAAAAAATATAAAAACAATAACCCAAAAATAAAAAATGTAAAAACAAAAATACAAAAATTGACAATATGAAAACCAAAACAGAAAGATAAAAAATAAATCACAAAAATTAAAATTACGAATACACAAATTAAAAATATAAAAACGAAAATAAAAAAACTAAAACACAAAAATAACATCGCTCCAATCCAATAGTTCCATTTTTACATAAAATCTCCATAAATATCGACGCTAAAAGGCCTTTTGATTCGGTTTCTCCGCTATGCAAATAGCTAAAGAGTCGAGGTGGTTGCGAAATTGCAACGTGACAAGATCAAGGGACCGCCATAGCCCCCCTCACCTCCTCCCGTCCCGACGCGATCCGATGGATCATCGAGTTTCATCGTTATTCATGCGTTCATGCAAATTGCATGTAGAGCACATAGCGCGTATGCTCGAGTCGCGCACATGCACATAACAGCGAGAAATTCCCGCCAGCGAGTCTCGCGGCTTTTCGTCCGAGCCCCCGCTATAATCCCGGTACTCTGTACAAAGCGGTTTTGGCGAGAGCATCGCGCGCGAGCTCTGCTCACACACGCGAGTTAATTGAATTTCTTTTTATTTATTTAGACATTTTTATTTTTCTCATCCGCGTTCGTCGAAAGTTTCGCCAGTGCTCCATCGAGAGAATGGATTCGCGTTTTACGTTCGTGATCTACGATAAAGGCGAATAAACAAAAAGTGACGTCGGCGATGAAATATTGTAACAATAAAACGTCCATTTCAAAGATCGGATGAATTTCCACTCGGAACGGTTGTTTTTTTTAATTTATTTAATTTGTTGTTTTTTTCGTTGATTTTTTTACTTTGTTGACGTTGGTAAAAAATTCAAATTCATCGATTGGCAATTATGTGAATCGTTCGTCTTCACGTGAAAGAAATGGTGCAAAAAGTTTTCGCACTAAGGGCACGACGACAAAGACGCCAAATTCGCTCGCGATTGAAATGGATTTTTTTTCTTCGTTCGCGTGCAAAAAAGAAATTAACAACAAATTGGCGATATTACGATATCTGTGGCGCCTAATTCTGACCACGCAGCCTTCACATTTGACCCAAAATAAGACCCTTTTCAAGAGTGGTAAAAATCGAAATTCGACCCTTAAGGGGGTAAATCAGGGGTTTTAAAGTTTGTATGAGAAAACATATTTTTCGACAGATTTGCTTGAAACTTGGCATGAACACTCTAGAATACAAATAATTAAACACGTATTTCTGCATTTCCTAAAATTTGAGCCTTAAGAGGGTTAAACGGGGCTGTTGAAGTTTGTACGAGAGAACATATATTTTTGTCAGATTTACTTGAAACTTGGCATAAATACACTAAAATAAAAATAATCAAACTTGTATTGCAGCAATTTCCGAAATTTAACCTTTAAGGGGGTTAAACGGGAGTGTTAACGTTTGTATGAAAAAACATATTTTTTGACCAGATTTACTTGAAACTTACCAACTTTATTTTATATATAACACTATATGTTTTCCTCGCTGTTCGGTGCGTGCAGACGGTCAAGTAGTACTTTTAACCCCTTAACTGGATTTGTTTAATTATTATTTATTTTTTATTGACTTTTATTGACAATTATTATTTGTTGACAAACAAAGACATGTTTCACTATTTCTATTGAAGTATATTTATACGAAGTTCCAAGCAAATCGGACCAAAAAATGTGTTGTCTCATATAAACTTTAAAACCTCCGTTTCACCCCCTTAATGGTCGAATTTCGATTTTTACCACTCTCGAAAAAAGTCTTCTTTTGGGTAAAATATGAAGACTGCGTGGTCAGAGCTAGGGGCCACAGATATCCTAATACTGCCAACGAATTAAACTTGCAAAGTCGATTCGTTCAGGCGAAAAATATACGACGAACGAAAGATATCATGACGTTGAAGCTCGAATCGTTGGGATGCAACGATTTTTTTCCAATTTCTTCATTTTTATTATAATTCGAAACCTTTTTTTTGCAACTTGAGATCGTAAATCTGTAATACAAATAGAGCTAAAAATAATCGAATTATTTTCATAGTCTGAATCGGCCAAACAGAAATTTCGGCCGAAATTTTGGCCGATAAAAATAGCTAAAAATGATCGAATTATTTGCATGGCCTGAGTCGACCAAACAGAAATTTTGAAAATTGAATTTTTTTCTTCCAATTTCTTCATTTTTATTATAATTCGAAACCTTTTTTCGCAATTTTTTTTTGACGTCGTAAATCTGCAATAAAGATAGCTAAAAATGATCGAATTATTTTCATAGCCTAAATCGGCCAAACAAATTTTATCAATGAAAAAGTATTAATTTTCGTTGCGTTCCAACGACACAAACTTCAAGATCATTCGATATCGATGAAGTTTTTTTTCCGACGCAATATTTGTGACCATCGCCTGAAGATTTTTTCGGCCACGATCAAAAGGAAAAAATTCAATAGTCATACATAATTCAATTTTTTGTTCATACATTGTTTTTTGTACTACTCGAATTGACGTTCGATTCATTGCTTTTTCACCTGCCCGCTTCAAAAAATATTCCCTCCTATTTCTTTCATCTTCGTTTTTGATAACGTTTTTATGGTCTTGAAGGTTCGATCGTTGGAGTGCAACGTAAATTCTTTTTTATATATTTATTTCCTCATTATTATCATTTACACAAAATCTTTTTTTGCAGATATAAATTCAACATCCCTAATCAAGTGAGTTGAAAAGTGATCGAGAGTTATGACGAAACGAAGATTTGCCAAAAGAAATTCGATCAATTGAAAAATTATAATTTTCATTGCATTCCAACGATGCAAACTGTAAGCTCGTGGTTTTTTAAACTGTGTTTCTCTTCTTCGTCATTTCGTACTTCTCATCTTTATTTCTTCACCGTTTTCTTTCTTTTTTTAAATTTTAAATCTATTCTCTTCTCGTCTGTATTTTTTTTATTTTGTTTTCAGTTTTTTTTTTCCTATTTTTCTCGTCATTTTATTATATTTTTTTTATCACTTGTGAGGTTTCTCTTGGACTGTGTGCATCGCGCCTCTTTGCGTATAATTTAAAGTTGTCACGCCAACTGGCGAAACAATGGGGAAATATATATATATGTGTATGTATATATATATATATATATATATATATATATATATATATATATATATATATATATATATATATATATATATATATATATATATATATATATATATATGGAGGGAGACGGAGAAAGAAAATGTTGTCCGAGCAGCCAGTAACTGATCCAATTTAAATGTTACCTGGCTCTCTATGACGTATTTATCTTCCTGAAACCCTAGAGCGGATTTCAGTTTGTGCATCCAGCGCGAAGCTGACGCTCTCGACTCTCCGAAGCTCCCAACTCATTGTTAGTAGTGTAGGCAGTTAATAATTTCCCCTCGGCTGCCGAGCACTTGATATTCCGCCGCAAATATTCCAGTCTCGCTTCGGAAAGTACCGCGATTTTCAAGTTCACATCTCGCACCGAACAAGTGCCATTGAATTGAGTGCGGTCAAAGCGAACATCGAGATTACTCCATCGGCTATTTTACCGATACGGTGCATTGACCTGTATTTGTTTTTTTCCTCAGTCGCACGCGTTCGAGTCGTAGTGAATTTTTGCACATACTAATTATCGAAGAATCACGTTCACAATAAAGCACACGGAAGTCTGGGTGTGCGCGAGCGGATTTTTGGTTCGCGCTCGAGCTTCGGGGAATTTTGAGCTGTCGGGATGAAATTTTTCAAGGGGAATTTTTCAAAGGCGTTTGGGAAGAAATATTTCGTATCGATTATTCTGTGCAAGTAAAGTAAGCAAAGACGAGTTTTTTATGCCGAAGGGGGGGGGGGGTTGATATGAATTTTGAGTTATGAAGGGTTGATATGAATTTTTTGAAACCTGATTTTTTTTTATTTTCGTCTCGCGAGGGTTCGGAATAATATTTATATATTTAATTTCCATAATTTTTTTCTATTTAACTAATTTTAACATATTTAATATTCAGATTTAATATACTTAATATTCAACCCAAGGAAAGGAATTAAAATTCCCTATGTAAAACACGCGTACCGAGTGCTGCGCATGCGCAGTGAGCAATGAAAAGCAAATTTGTGAAGATGTCACTAAGATCGAGCGAAAAAAACGGTTGCTTTTTTACATCGACATTTGCTTCAATTTTATATAAAAGGAATTCTGAGATCATCTGATTATTCAAGATTATAAAAGTAAATAAAAAACTATTCGCTCATCAATTGATCGAAAAGAAACGTTATCGGAAAAAATCAAGTTATGATAAAAAAGACCGCCAATCAAACTGACAAAAAAAAATAACTGAATTTAATCGACGAATTATTGTTTGTTCTGCCACGGAATGCCACGGAAGTTCTCTTTTATTTTATGGCGTTGAACTTTGCATCGTTGGAATGCAACGACATTTTTTTGTTTTTTTCATTACCCAAAGGCTTTTTTCGCAAATTGATTTCCTAAATTCGTAACAAAAATACGTAGCAACGTTTGCGTGATTTTCGTAGCCTAAAACGCCCAAAAAAATTGACTGATTAAGATGAATGAATTTTTATTGAATTCCAACGATGCAAAATTCACCGTCGTTTTATTTTTTGAAATATCATCATTATTATTATAATCCAAATTTTGTTTTCATTGATTGTCAAAGTCAGCGAAAGAAAATGTGAGCAATTGATGAAAAGTTATATTTCGTTGCCTTCCAACATCATGATAAATCGAATTCAATCAACGAATTATGTTTTAGTTCGAACAAATCGAATTGCATTTACTTATTACCGTTCGTTTGGGTTTCTTTCAAACGAATCGAAGCCAATCAACGATTTATTTTCATTTGTTTATTCACGTTTGGGTTTTCTCGAAATAGAACGAATTTGATCAAGGAATTATTGTTTCTCAATCGTTGAACTGTCGCGTTTATTTTCGTCTCGATCTCGAACAATGCACAATTGAACGGTAAGTGTAAAAAACGATCGATTACGGGGGTGAGCGAGGCGTGAAAGTTTCGTGTTTTATATTTAAGGTCGAGTAGGAATTCGTGGTCTCGCGAATTTCGTGTTTTTTTTTCTTTTTCATTTCTTTTTTTGAGGGGAGAAAATCTATTTCCAGTCGGGGTTTGTGCAGCGAGCTTGCATCGTCCTGTGCGCGCATTGCGTCCTCCTCTGCTTCTTCCTCTAGTACCATTTCTTCGCTACGGTGCATTCCGCTTCGAAATAGTAGAAAAAAAAGAAGCAAAGTCGAAGTAAAAAAAAACGAAACAAGTGGTAGAAACGATTAAAACGTTTTTGGAGAGCGATTCGGCGGCGAGGAGGGGCAGGGGGTAACAAGGGTGGTGGGAAAGTGTCGAAGAACCGGCGAATTGATGATCAGAATGGAAACGTCCTCTGTGGTGTTCGTGCCTCAAAGCCCACGTAAGATTTATTGTTTGTTTTATCGTTTATTTTTTCGGCGTCCCTACTGGCGTGACTGTAAATCGTCATTTTTCATCAGCTCTTGTCAAATTTATTTCAAATTTATTTATCTTCGTTTTGGATGATTTTAAAAATTATTTTGCATTATTTTTATCCATTTTGTTTTTTTAAATTCATTGTGTATTTATTTTTATTTATTTGAAATGATTTCTTATACTTTCTAAATTCTTTGCAATTGTTTGATTAAATGAAAAACTTTTGTGAATCCTTGTGATAAAAAAATATTTCGGAACTTTCGATTGCCAGGGTAACTATATTTTTTTGAATATTGAATCAAAATGTAATTGTGTATGGAGGAGTTCCGAATGGAGTTAAGGCGTTACACCCACTTGTAGCGCAAAAAAGGCCTTTTTCATGAATTTTTTAAAAGAAAACTACAAAACTTTTTTAATCGATCAATATACCATCTTAAAGAACACATCTTGAAGAACTTTCAGTAATTTTTTTATTGAAAAATATTACATTGTTTAGTGGCAAATGGCCGTCAATGAAATAATGTTTTTATATACACGGTTTGCGGTGACCAACATTGCGGCGAAATGGATCGTCTGAAAAAAAAAATGCGGATGGATTTAGTCAAATATAAGTATAAACTAGTCTTTAATCGAAGGATTTTAAAAAATATTAATTTTTCACAAAATGGCGGACAGTCAAAGTTAATGGTTCGATTTTAACGAAAAAAACGGCCGTTTTTTGGTTATAAAACTGCCATTTTTTTTTCGAAAAAAAAATCGAACGATTAAAGACTACATTTTTATGTATTAAATAAGCCTGCAAAATTTCAAGAAGATCGGTTCATTAGTGTTCGAGTAATCTTGGTCACCGACTTCAGAAATGCCATTTTGAGAAAAACGCGTTTAAAGTTTCAATTTCAGTTTACACGAGGAAAATATTTTTTTTGTAAACTTACATAGAGTCATCTATTCCGGGCCCATACAGAAGTATGGGCCCGGATACTTATACTTCAAAAAAATGCAATAAAACAAAATCGATTTTTTCAAAATCGCAAGTGGGGTTAACCCCTTAAGGTGGTTGGGAAGAAACAATTTAAAAATCGCCTAACGTTTGAACTCCTATTTTTTTTGAGAAAGAGACAGTATGTCGTCAACCACGTTGAAATATAAATTTCAATCCATTCCACCGTACTACTTCCGAGATATGAACGTTGAAAGTTGGTCTAAAATACACGCACTCAAACGTAACCTCCGAAAACTTTACCGAAAATGATAACTATACGTAAAATTTAGTCGTTTCGCCCAACAAACAAAGCTTCTTATTCGAATCTTCGATTAATACGGAATTCACCTGCAAAAGTTGTAGCTGATTCACCGTGTAATTTTTTCACAATAATTTATTCAATTTTGCTATGCGGCTCTCTCTGAACGGTGATCGGAGCGTCAGCTGTGATTGCTAGAGGAAATTCCTAGACGGCAATTCACGCAGAATGCGATATGAATGTCGCCGAATGCCTACGCTGCAGATCATGCTAAATACAATAAGAATGCAATAAAAGTAATAATAAAACGAAGGATAAAAAATTAATAAAAATATGTTGATTGTAGATCTTAATTTTTTTAAATTCATTATCACGTATACAAATATACATATGAAGAACGGCTGTAAACATTTTTATTTGGAAAACTTAAAAATTTCTTTCTGTTTTCGTTCTGTATATTTACCTGAAGATGAAACTTTAAAACCTGCCCAATCAATCTCTTATTATTTACCTGCGTGAACAAAAGCAGATCAACTTTCTGTAAAAAAAGAAACGACCACTTACACGTAATTGTGCCATGTTTTGACATTTGTCGAGTCGTTGAGAGGTGATGTTTGAATTCTTCTAAAGTGAGGTTATGTAGCGTTGCCAACTGCTTAAAACATGAACTCACTAGTAAAGTCGATAACGATCAACCGAGTGTTCAATAACCAATGTCGATTATAAGTATTTATGAAAATCATCATACATTTTCATTCTAATGGGTACCAAAATAAAAATACTTTTTTATGAGATTAAATTCTGTGTATTTTAAGGCGTTACCCCCACTTGTAGCGCAAAAAAAGGCCTTTTTCATGAATTTTTTTAAAGAAAACTACAAAACTTTTTTAATCGATCAATATACCATCTTAAAGAACACATCTTGAAGAACTTTCAGTAATTTTTTTATTGAAAAATATTCCATTGTTTAGTGGCAAATGACCGTCAATGAAATAATGTTTTTATATACACGGTTTGCGGTGACCAACATTGCGGCGAAGTGGATCATCTGAAAAAAAAATCCGGATGGATTTAGTCAAATATAAGTATAAACTAATCTTTAATCGAAGGATTTTAAAAAATATTCATTTTTCACAAAATGGCGGACAGTCAAAGTTAATGGTTCGATTTTAACGAAAAAAAACGGCCGTTTTTGGCTATAAAACGGGCATTTTTTTTCGAAAAAAAAATCGAACGACTAAAGAATACATTTTTATGTATTAAATAAGCCTGCAAAATTTCAAGAAGATCGGTTCATTAGTGTTCGAGTAATCTTGGTCACCGACTTCAGAAATGCCATTTTGAGAAAAACGCGTTTAAAGTTTCAATTTCAATTTACACGAAGAAAATATTTTTTTTTGTAAACTTACATAGAGTCATCTATTCCGGGCCCATACAGAAGTATGGGCCCGGATACTTATACTTCAAAAAAATGCAATAAAAAAATATCGATTTTTTCAAAATCGCAAGTGGGGGTAACCCCTTAAACATTCGAAAGAAGAAAATAAAAATCGTTAAAATTGTCAGTTTGACTTCCGGTTTTTCTTCCGAACTACCTTGATACAATTTGCACGTCAGCAACGAGATTGACTCGTTTCGAACTTGCATCGTCGTCGACGCAAAAGTGGCTGATAATATAAATCGAGCATAAAAAAAAGAGCTACGGCCTCAATTGAATCGTTTGTTCGTCCAGTTGCTAAATATTCGCGAGTTTATTCCTCGGTCGGAGAATTTCTCGCGGTCGCGAGCGATGACGGTCTTCTCGCCCCTGTTCTCTCCTAGAATTTCTTGCCACTGATGTCATCGGACTCCGCACTGTCCCTCGCGGCTCTCCTCTCCGCGATGCCGTTTTGATAAATCGCCTCGGCGATTTCGATCGCGAAATATCGCGAGAGCAATTCGATCCGAAACAACCCCCTTAATTTTCATCGCCCACATTATGCTACCCTAGTGCGGAGTATTCTTGAGGGATCATTTTTTCGTCGGATTCGAGTTTCACGGGAAACGACGAAACGAATCAAATCACGATTTTTAAAATTCTGAATTCCCAGGCGGAAGAATTAGTTCATATTGTTCAAAATAGAAAATTATGTATTTTGTACATTGAACGATTATATATTGATAATTAGAAGAAAAAATGGCAGAAACGATACATATGACATACTGGGTGATCATCCCTTGACATTAACAATTGATTATTAACAATTACCTAAGTGATAGTTTTCGGAATTATTGTCAGCCATTTTTGCTCCGATTGCAATCGTTCAAGTTTCAAAATACGCGTTTCTACCTTGGCCAGGTCGAGTATCTTTTCGATTCTCGATTGAGGTGGATATAACTTTAGGCGAGAAAAAAATTGCTGACTTTCATGATTTTTTTTAAAGGAAATATTTCGTCGCCGTTTTTGAGACTCAGGGTATGTTTCGTAACTGCTTTTGGCTGTTTTTTGGTAGACTGGTATTTTGGCAAAAAACGTGGGATTTTTTTGTTATTAATCTTCAAAAATGGCGGAGGTATGGCACGGTCTTCTAAACGGGTTGCGGCGGATGTGTCAGACGGCGTGACCCGGAGCGTCAACGGAATTAATCTGAAAAAAAACCAACAAAGATTTTTCTCTCATTAACGCGGTCCTCTAGTTTCTCGGCTGTTTTTTTACGGCTTTTTCAATAATTTTTTACGGGCAAAGCATCGAAATAATCAATCTCATTGTTTTTGCATAATCTTTATTAACATTTAAATAAGCTTTGCAAATTTTTTGAAGTCAAAATATATAATAGAACAAACGTTATAGTGGCCGACAGGAAGACATCAAGTAAAAGAGGTGCTTGACGGTGACCAAGATTGCGGCTGTTCTGCTTATCTGAAATCAAAAAACCAAACGGCATTTTAATCTTCATATTTAAGACTAGCGATTGAACTAGAGTGAATTCTAAATTACAAAAATTGACTTTTTTATACACTTTTGAAAATTACATTCTATTTTTTACTCATTTTTTCTTAAGTTTTTCGCTGGTACAAAAAAAACTATCGAAGCAATCATGATAATCCTAGTTCAATCGCTGGCTTATAACATATTAAAGATGCTGTATAAATTTGAACAAGATCGGTGCAGTAGTTTCTGAAATATCGTGGTCACCGTTTCGAAAAATGGTGATTCGAGAAAAACGCGTTTGAAAGTATACCTGCTCCGTATACCTGCTCCGTTCCAGGGCCGTAACTTGTGAACCACTTCGAATATCGAAAAATCCTTTGGCACACATTTTCTACACATGTTGTAGATGTGATTTATGAAGAAAAAAAATCGATTTTTTCGACCCGAGAAACTAGTGAACCGCCTTAACACTTTACGCTGAATATGAACCAAGGAAACGTGTGAAATGTTGAAAATCGATTAAATGGTACGCTTCGAAACAAAAAGATCGAATTTTCCGAAAAAACATGGCTACATTTTACAATAAAAAAATACTTAAACATTTTTTTTTGAAAACATTTAGAATTATGGTTGAGACAATAAGGTTAGAAAAATGTATACCAAATTTCAGCAGAATCGGTCGATTAGTTTCTGAGCTATATGTCACGCCTAAAATGCAGCTTAGAAGATAGTGCCATACCTCCGCCATTTTTAAAGATTAAAAAACAAATACCATGTAGCAACCAAAAGTAGTAATAAAACATACTCAAAGTCTAAAAAAGAGTGAAGAAATCTTCCCTTAAAAAAAACATCCTGAAAATCCGGAAAGTTTATTACCTAAGCTTTTTCAATCACAATGTCGCGTGCCAAATCGATGCGTAAATTTTCTTTAAAGAAACACGAATATCCAGGAGATATAGGTCTTTTCTTTAGTAGTTAGTCGTCGACTGTGAAAATTTAAAGTCATTCGGTCCAGCCATTTTCGAGAAAAAAAATCGAAAAACTGTTGAAAGATTTCGGGTGTAGTTCCGAAAAGGACATACCTCCGATTCATTTGGAATTTCGTGTACCCGTGTAATTTGACCCGTTGATTACGAGTATAATAGTTAAAATACACGCAAATTTGATTTTCAAGGTCAAAACTCAAAAAACGTGATTTTTCAAAAGTTTATCTACTTTATTTAAATAAATGTTGATCTTAGAGAAAAATGTTTCTCACAAAAGTTCTCACAAAAAATATAAAGATTGATCTTTTATGTTCTATACAGTTTTTGTCTAAAACCATTCTGTTTCGACAAAAATAGGATAATGTTCCAATTAAAGAATTAATTTATGAGAACAAAGATTATAATTCTTGGGTTAGTAGTGTGAGGTAAATTTGAAAAATCCGTTCCTAAGGAAAAACGATTAGTTGTTTTAAACATTTTACAAAGCGTCAAATTTATGAGTGAGAAGAGTAAAAAAAAATGGCGAAAATTGGAAATTTCGAAGCTCTTGAGTGACCACTAAATATTCATTGACCGGCTAAAGCTTTCGCGAGGTTAATTAAAAAATTATAAAGCGTAAAATTCATGGGTGATGAGTAAACGAAAAAAAATCAATTTTTTAATGAATATTAGGATTTTTGAGAGGCTTAAGCGATGTCTAAATATTTTTTGACCGCTCGCAGATTTCGATGTACATGAAGTTTGCATCGTTGCTATCCAACGGTTTCATTTTTTTTTTTTTTCGATTTTGTAATTTCCTATTTTTTCTTGGTCAGTTCGGCTCTAGTTGCTAAAAAAATATGGTAAAATGAATAAAAAATATTTACGGCCACCGGGACCAACCAAACAAAATCGAAAAAAAAAATGAAACCGTTGGATAGCAACGATGCAAACTTCATGTACATCAGATTTCGCGACATTTTTTTTTCTTTACGGGGCTATACCAGTGTGAACGCTGAAAATTTGGGTGATTTTCGGGAATTTTTTGGACGAAACTTACTCAATTAAATGTTTTGGAAAATTAAGAATATATTTGGCTACATTTGACCTATATTACATAATTTGTTCATAGAAAAATATTGAGATCCATGCAACTTATGCGCTGCCTTCGAAGGCGCCAAAAAAAAGTTCCTCCACTGCTGACACGATTCCGGCCGATTGAGTAGCTCAAACCGAAAAAGGAAAAAATGTCGTTAAACTGGAAGGAATTTCCTGTACACTGACGTAGGATTTTCGAAAAATATCAAAATTTAACAAAAAGGCGTAGTTATGAAAAAAAGTCTGTTTTCTTGCCTATAAAATGGTCGTTTTTTCGATGCCAAATCGTCAATTTTCATCCAATCAAAAATATCCTACGTCATTATAGAGTAAATATATTCAAGAGTACTCGGTTCAAATTCCAAGTCAATCGGATAATTGCTCTTTGAATTACAATGTCAGCAAATTTGAAAAATCTCATTTCGAGAAAAACGCGTTTACAGATTTAACTATCGATTTTTGCAAGATAAAATGACATTGATATAAATGATAATGCTATTCTTGAAAGTATAAACTGTCGAAAAAGGCAAAAAAAAATCGATTTTTTGTAAGTGTCAAACTGGTATAGCCCCTTAAAAAAGATAATTGAATGGTGAGGAAAAGGGAAAAAATAGAGGTCAAATTTGTGCCACCCTAATACACACATATATGTATATGAATTATCGAAAAAAAAAAAATGTTTCTAACGATATTACTTCTTTCCTCCCGTATCCTCTTTCTCGGCCTCTCCCCCTCGTCCTTATCGCCTGGATCCACGCCCTTTTGTTATTTTGTTTCCGGTCCTCGCACGGATGCTGCACGACCACACGATTATTCACACGCATAAATGGCAATGCGTTACGGGTGTACAATGTGTATAAAATATACATACGTCCTTATGTACGTATGAATATACATGTATACATGTACGTACGTTCGTCGATCGCGACAACGCGGCACTGATACCACACTTGGTCGTCGTTGCCAACACGGTCACAACCTTGCGTAGCGGTAAGTCATCACCGATAAGAAAAAAATTAAATGAATGCCTTCTGTAGTACGATCGTACAGCAGTGTCTTTCGAACGCTCGTCGCGACGTAAGTGCCAAGCGTGTTTTCGTCTCGGACCATTTTTTTCTTGCCTCAAAAGTGCGCGCATTTTGTTGTTTGGGTTTATTTTTAGGGGGGACAGCAGAAAGAGTGTTAAAAAAATCGTCGTGATAGGGTTTTCGGAGTTTTCGATGTCTTGTCCCTTGGCCCTGCAGAATACTCTCTTCCTCTATAATTAAATTATATTTGAATTTTTTGAGTTTGTTATCTTGAATTTGTGTATTTTGAGATCGCCATTCCGATTTTTTAATTATTTTTTAATGTCGAATTTAAGGTTTTTTAATTGATAATTTTTTTATTCGTCATTTTATACATTTTTAAATTTCGAATTCTTAAATTTTGAATTTTCAATTCGGTACTAGCTAATTATTCAATTAGAAATGTGCAATTTTAGAATTTTCAAATTGTAAATTTGTCGTTTGCGAATTTTATATTTCAGAAATAAACGATTTATAAGAGGTAAAGAAATCGGGCCTCGAACTAAAAACAATCTGATTTGAATTTTTCACGTTTTTTATAGTCTGTTTGGAATCAAAAGTAATTGTAGTCTCCCGAAAAAAACAGTTCCTGTTTTTTAAAATGATTTTTATTCCGATTTTGAGGAAAAGTTTTGCTTATAAATATTGTCAAAATATCGTGTCAACCCTGAATTAAAAAGTCATTGTAAGAAAGTAATGGAATTCGGTACTCGCGTCACTTTATTTCGCTCGTGGAGTTCTCCTCATGGGCGAGGCATTATTCAATGGCGGCTTTTCCACGGAGGAAGCATTGTGAGCGATATAAATTGATAAGGAAGCAAACTGCGAGTTTCTGATAAATGTTTTTCTGAATCACTCCTACTATTCTATTCGTGTGAAAAAAAAACCTCCGATATCTCGAAATTTTTAAAAGATTCGGCGTTGAGTACATTTTCGAAAATTTCAAAAATCCAAACCCTTTTTGCAGCCACAATTCGTCTATCATTTTACCCTAAAGTTTTCTCATTTTGCGAAGCGCGAAAAAAAAACTTCAACTCGTTCGTTGTTGGAAAAAAATACGTTTATTTGTTGTTTAACTGTGAGGAGAATATTGCGATAGGGTGATCGCCTTGCTCATGTATTTCGCAAGTACTGACCCGATTTCAGAAGGCGACCGGTGCAAAACCGCAGACTGTAATGCAATTCGACGATCGAATGTGCTAATGGACTGTTCCCCCTTTGGGCCATTCGACGTTTTATACCTCCTTGTTTTTCTTTTTATTTTCTTTTTCACTCCGCGAGAATGAGCCACTCAGAGATCAGTCAAATCAGCAGCGAAAATAAAATGTTATTTCCGAAGCCTCGGGACAAAGTGAGACAGTGTCGCAGATGCGCTTCGCCCCATAAATTATAGCCGTCCAAAACGAGGGAGGAAAAAGCTCGTGCAAATTAGATTTGCAGAACAGCTTTCGCACAATGTTGGGCCGACGTATAAAATCGCTGAAAGTTTGCTTCATCGCTCACCATTTTCATGCACATGTTACAGAAAAAACTATTTCAGTCTTTCAAAACGGTGTCCAAGCCGCGTAGAATTTTCACTTACTCTCGCATCTCTGAAACGCAATAAAATACTATCAAACTGCCATTAAATTCATAAAATCCATCACTAAATCCATCACTAAATATTTTATTAAATTTCCAATGTAATATTAAATCAAATTCATTTACCTAAACCAAATTTAATATTGTATTAATAAAATTACATCATATTCGTAGCAATTAAATCACGAAAATTTAAAAGTTAAATTATTTTCCAGTCCGAATTTGTCAATGATGAACTGTTGAAAAATCGATTCAAGGTGCGTAGACCTTCGATATTCTATTCGAATTTTCCCAGGGCACGGAAGATCGATTTTCACTTTTTTGAAGATCGCCTTACGTGCCTGACCACTTTACCGCGGTGTGTCACACTTGCACCTGAAAATCAGAATCATCGGTTGACACGTCAATATGAACAAAAGGGGGAGTTTTGTTCTTGAACTGATAAATCATTATAATAATAATTATCATTGTTATTCATTGATTAATAATACTTATTAGTAATCAATGAATAATAATTAGATCAATCATTAATAATAATACTTATTAGCTTATTAGTACGAATTGATTAATTTATAATTCTTATAATTATTCTTATTATTTGTTATTGTTGTTAATATTGTATACATATCGACATACAAACATATATATATATGCATATATATATATATATATATATATATATATATATATATATATAGGGTGGCCTGTTATGAATAGATAATCCTGCAACTGTCGATAGGTCAGATCATGTCCTACTATATACTGGAATTTCAGTTTAGTAAAAGTCTCACGGTTTTCGAGATAAAAATCATCTGCTTTTGGTTTTTCACATGCCATTTCTATAAATGATAGCTTTTTTACCCGATTTTTCAAAAATTACTCTTGGTTATTTGTTTTATCTAGAAAAGTCTTTTTTTTTACATCAAATTTGAAGGAAACTTTATGAAAAAAAAACTTATGCAGAATTTTCATACAAACCAATTCGAACATCTGACTTCGATAGCCTGCGATGTAAAAGAATGTACCACATATATCGTGCCAATTACTTTTAAAAGTTGCTTAGTTATGGTCGATTCATATCATTTGTAAAAATGGCATGCGAAGAATCGAAAGCAGGTGCTTTTTTTTTAAAAATAACATAAAGCCCACAATCTCGAAAATCGTGGAATTTTTACTTAAGGCGGGATATACATTTACAACGATCAAAAAATCGCTTTCTTTTTTTTTGTCGTCAAACGATAGAACTATATATGTAGAATATTTTCCTAAAGTTTCAAAGCGAAATTCGAAAAACTTCAAACGTTACAGCCCGTCAACGCTGCGCCTCACCGCTCGGATTCGGAGCGAGCGTGAACTTCAAACGCGTTTTTCTCAAAACTGCATTATCGAAATTGGCGTGCAGGATTACTCAAAAACTATTAAGCCGATTGAGTTGAAACTTGGTAGCAATATTGTAAATATTGGTACCTTCTACTTGACGAGAATTGTTTTTGAAAAATTGGAAGAAAAACTACTTTTTTAAGGCGTTACCCCCACTTGTAGCGCAAAAAAAGGCCTTTTTCATGAATTTTTTTAAAGAAAACTACAAAACTTTTTTAATCGATCAATATACCATCTTAAAGAACACATCTTGAAGAACTTTCAGTAATTTTTTTATTGAAAAATATTACATTGTTTAGTGGCAAATGGCCGTCAATGAAATAATGTTTTTATATACACGGTTTGCGGTGACCAACATTGCGGCGAAGTGGATCATCTGAAAAAAAAAATGCGGATGGATTTAGTCAAATATAAGTATAAACTAGTCTTTAATCGAAGGATTTTAAAAAATATTGATTTTTCCCAAAATGGCGGACAGTCAAAGTTAATGGTTCGATTTTAACGAAAAAAACGGCCGTTTTTTGGCTATAAAACGGCCATTTTTTTCGAAAAAAAAAAATCGAACGATTAAAGACTACATTTTTATGTATTAAATAAGCCTTCGAGTAATCTTGGTCCCCGACTTCAGAAATGCCATTTTCAGAAAAACGCGTTTAAAGTTTCAATTTCAGTTTACACGAAGAAAATATTTTTTTTTGTAAACTTACATAGAGTCATCTATTCCGGGCATCAAAAAAAAAACTGCACTTCAAATTGCACTTCAAAAAAATGCAATAAAAAAAATCGATTTTTTCAAAATCGCAAGTGGGGGTAACCCCTTAATCCATATTTTACAGAAATGTTGCGTGAAATGTTGATTTTTTTTGCAAATGCGTGCCATAGAAACTATACATGTTCTAACTGAAAAAAATGTTTGAACTTTTTTGCAAATCAAAGTCTACGGGAAGCCAGACTGCACGCCGATTCGCAACTCCCGCGGCGATCTTGCTGTAACACTCTGCCACAGCTCCGTCATTTTGATGATGAATTAATTAAAAAAAAATTGTTCTGTATACTTGAATATACTATTGAAATATACCCGAAGTTTGATAATTGTAGAATAATTATTTCTTAGTTTAAAAAATCCCTCAATATTGCTTATTTTTTCCTGTCTAAATGTACATCCCGCCTTAACGGAAATTCCAGCATATAGTAAGACATGATCTGACCTATCGACAGTTGCAGGATTATACATTCACAACAGAACACCCTGTATGTATCTATCTAGATACATCTACACACACATATTTTTACATATATATTAAATCCATAAATTCGAATTAAAAATGTGCCTACGAATTTTTCAAAATACCCTTAAGACGGAATGACACCTCATCGCGGTCGGTATGGTAGAACAATTATAGATTCCCATTATTTTATGATTAGATTATGATAAGCCAATCTACATTTTTTTTCTCAAATTCAGAAAATTTGAGGGGCTGGAAGCTGTTCGTCTATCTATTTGACGTCGTTTGGCAAAGTTTCGACGGGATCTGAAGAGCCGTTTCAGAGATTTTTGGGAATCTATAATTGTTCTACCATACCGACCGCGATGAGGTGTCATTCCGTCTTAAAATGTGCAAACAGAAAAAAAAATGATCGAATATCGCACGTTGCACATAGTAAAGTGCAAATCTACTTATTCGTTCTTGGCTACGAACTCGTTACCGAGGGCACAATAGCAGTCTCGTCAGATCATCATACGTACACGCCTCGATTGATCTCTAACCCCGTTTTATTCCGACGCGGGTACGTGCAATAAGCGCCTAATCGTGATGCGAATATTACACTCAACGGAATAATATTCGTCGGGCAACGAACCTCCCGATGGTCGAACGCGGGCGCATTTTCACGCACTTCCACAACCGCGGCTCTCCTCTTACACACGTTATTATCCGCGCTCTTATTCACATCCGCGACGTCCTCATCTCGTGTCGTCACGTCCCGAACAATGATTGACAATAACGCCAATAATAATACCCATTGTCGTTGCTCCAATTAAATTACGACTCGTCCGCGCGATCCAACGACAGAAGTGACGAAAAAGAAAGAGAAAAAAATAAACGAGGGATAGAAAGAAAACGAACCCACCAATCGAGTAGAGGAGCTCGTCGAAATGACAACGCCAAATGCGATCCGACGTCGTCTCGATCCATCGGTACTCGCCAAGTTCCACGAGAGAAACCAGAAAAAAAAATCGTCCGAACAGGTAGAGAGTGAAAATTTGATATTGATGTAATTTGTCAAATGTGTCGAGAAAAATACGATTTTTTAATACTTTTTGTTTATCAACAGCGGTTTTTCTTCTATTTTTTTACGAAAATAGAAAACGGTTTTTTTGTTCGTCGGTTTTTGAAAGGGTAGATCGTGATTTGTTCATTGTGCGAGGTGAAAAAGGAGATTATTTAAAACGGTACTTTTTTTAGGGTGATTCAAAAAACGGTAATTTTTGTTTCTATAAATAGGGAAGAGATGATATTTTTGGCGGTCTTTTTTTTACGAAGATAATCTTGGGGTTTAGTTCCAAGACACACGTGGGTGATTCACGGTCTCGTATCTCGAGACACGATGCGATAGAGGCTTCGATAAAGAACGTTGACTCGGCGTTGACCTGCACGTGTTACCGTCAAGTGGCGACAGAAGAGAACCTTCCGGCCCTTGTCGCTCACTGATTTTTATCAGTGGAGAAAAAAGTTCACTGGATACTGTTTTTCCAAATTATTGTCAATCAATAAACATTCCCCGGACATTAAGTATTCAATAATAGATATATTATATATATCTAGTAGTATGGATATATACTAGATATATTATAATAATAGATATTCAATAAAGATAACGCTTACAATTATTGAAGTTCTCATTGGCAAAATTAACTATTCGAGACCTAAGTTAGTTCTTATTTTTTTTGCGAAACTATTCGAGATAGTTATTCGTATGTACATCGACAAAGTTGTGTGCCAAATTTCATAAAAGAATATTAATAATTAAAGAAGTTATAAACAATTTCGTGAAGGTGCTTCTAATGCGAGAGGCTGAACGGTGTACTTGATTTTGGCCATCTGGTTGATCTGAAATGAAAAAGTAGAGTTTTTTCTTAATATAGAAAGACTTGGCCGACCTTTCTTCTGTTTTCGTGATTTGGTCATAAAATAGAAATGATTTTTCTTTCGAGGAAAATTGACATCATTAATAGTCCTTGATTAATTGACATCATTAATAATTGACCTTAATAGTCACACTGGGTCCACGGGACCCAAACAAATTATTTTTATGCCGTACAACTTTTTTTTCCCAATAAAACATACATTTTTTAATACGCGTAAGCGTTTCATGCTTTCCTTCTAAATCGCACCCGCGTTGGATGAAATAAATATACTTTTTAAAAAGTCCACAGAAACCGCTATGTCGATTTCAAAGTACCAGATTCCAGATTATAAAACCAATTTTTTTTTGTCAATAATTACAAGAGTTACAGCAATTAAAAAAAAACAGTAATTTTTCACGTTTTTTTTTGGCATAATTTTTTTTGCATATTTAAAATTGAATTTTTGATTTCTAACCAATATTCTTGTATTAAACAAGGTTCAAATTATACCTCACTATTTTTATTCATATCGCTCAATGCATCATTTCATTATTTATAACAATTTAAAAACGCCTGGGTCCCAGGGACCCAGTATGACTATAACGTGATTCTAGCTAAGTGTGACTACTAAGGGTTAATAACGAATGGAAAAAATGTCAAGAAGACAAACGTTGGAGAAGCCTAAACTACTATAACACTAAATACACTGGGAAAAGATGATTTCGAAGTTTGCATCGTTTGAATGAAACAAAAATGATTATTTTTCCATCGTCAACTCGTTATCATCCCATTTGTTGCAGTTTTATACTATGAGAATGATCAAAACATTTGATAGGATTTTTTCTGATTTCTGAAACCCAAGATTGCAACAAAATATTTTGGGTGGTAAGAAGAAAAACAATAATCATTGCGTGACAACTACGCAAACTTCAAGATTTTTTAGGCAAATTTTTGGAAAGTGAAAATTTTCGTCAGATAATTGTTAATAACAAATTAACTAAGCAATATAAAAAAATCCTTCGTACTTCCGTAGACAATGTATTTTTCAAGATATATTCAACATTTCAAGTGAATCGGTTGAAAATTGTCTGAGTTATGTTTCCGGCCAAATTAAAAAATGCAGTTTGCGACAAACGCTGCACAGCCGCCATTTTGAAATTAATCGCTTCAAAAAAAATTTTGTATGCAGTCACTGATATGTATGATAAACACCCTTTTTTGTAATCTCGATTTATTTTGTAGTTTTTCTTTAAAAAATATCCGCAAAAAGCCTACTTTTTCGGCCTATAGAGTGGCCTAACCCCTTAACGAAGCTTGCATCGTTGTATCATAACGTAAACAGAACATGACGTTTAGTGAGATTCTCTTTAGTTTTGCCCGTGCTTCTACGACTACTGTTGAATTTTCTTTAAATAATCCGTTTGTCGTGAATAAATTGTGAAGAATTTGTGCATCTGAATGCAGACACGAAGGCGTTCATTTATTTCCTAAAAACGAAAAACTTCGCAAGCAATGGGAAATTTCTATACGGCGCAAGCACTTTACAGCCACAAAATATTCAAGGCTATATTCTGATCCCTTTAGATCTGCAGACAATAGAAATGAAGGATTTTTTACAGCTCCGTGTATAAACATAATATTTTTGACGCTATTTACTTCTTAAAGTATATTGTAAAGTAGTTAATCGCCATAACCTAAAAATTTCTATTTGAAATATTTGCTTTTTTTAAGCCTCTGGTATTATTTTATTACATAATCTCATTTTCCTTCAATTTTATTACAAAAGCTCATTTTCATTCTTTACGGAGATGAAACAGCCGGAAAACATTGAAAAAAGGGATTATACCTTCCCTGTATGTTGAAAGCAAAAAAGAAAATTTGAAGAATGAACAGTGAAGGAAAAGAGTAGAAGCCGATTTTTCAATTCCGACATAGTCAAATATCCGTAATTATTGTCCATTATGTCCATTCAGATCATTTTAGTACAAGACACCGTGAAAATGTACCGCGCGCATTGACAGCTTCTTTTATTTACGTTATGTTTACGTGGCGCCATCTGCGCTGACCTTTGCGTAAGGTTCCCTATTCGTTTTGATTTCTTTATTCCCTTAATGTTATTCAGACATTTTTTTTCCAGATTTTGGCTATGAATCTCTAATAATGATTCGAAAAGAAGTTTTAGTGAAGTTCATAGCCTGAATATGTCACCAAAATAGGGCATATAAAACATAAAAAACAAACATTGATTATCGTTGCATTCCGGTAATGCAGACTTGGGCATAACTTTGAAGTCGTTGCGTCTGTCGAGATCGTGCTCCGTCGATCTTATACCGACGGGACGCCGCCGCCTACCACTAGGTGTCGCCACTACGGTGGGCACGTATGGGACATGTACTCCCCGTGACAAAGCTGACCCACACACTTCGTATCGGCAACAATGACCATCGCTGTAGTTTTCGGCATTTTTCTCAGCCGTTTGTTAACCCCCCAGGTAGGAAATCAAAAGGCTGACGATGGAAACAAACTTGTGCGAGCCCTGTTTCACCGAGCCTGAGTGAGATAGACCTGGACCAGGTTTCATTGTATCGTTTGGAGCAGCCTGGAACCAAGACTGGCTGCTTAGCCTAAACTCAGGGTTATTTCAAGCTTTATTCAGCCGGTGAATTTTAAGGCTAAAAAATCAAGGTTGGATGCAGGCTTGTTTCAGGTTGTGATAAAATAAAATAAATTTGAAATAATATTTTTTCTGTACTTTTATGAAAAAAAAATTTAGCAATAAATTTGTCGGGTGCGAGGGCACGAAAAACGAAAGCGAAGGAGGCAGCTCAGAACATTTAAACATATTCTCTTATCGATATTTATGAGGTACACAAAAAAGTTTTTTTCTCGTCACACACAGATTTCGTATATACTCACTCTCTGGAGTTTGCGTACACTCTGTGTATTACGTGTCCCATAAACAACAAATAAAATAAAGTATTATTTAAAAATATTTTTTATGTTTATTTTATAACAAATAATGAATAATAAATATATATAATAAATAAAATGAATTCTTTACAAATATATTAAATTTACCCCAATGTAGAATATAGAAAACTAAAAACAGGGCTCATATAGCCTCCAGAAGAGTTTGGGATAAGCCTGGTCATAAATGCTCGTGAAGGCTTCATTAAGGCTCGTTTTGAACCTTGTTGTTTCGTCGTTTCAGGCTTAGTATAGGCTGTTCTACCAGCGTTTGGTCAAGCCTGTGTGCAAGAGCCTGGAACCGCGTTATCATTCAGAGGTTCAGCTAGGCCTGAAATCAGGCTGGTACTCAGCCTGAATTAAAAAATGTGAGCCTTGTTTCAGAGCTTGGCGAGCCCTTTTTTCATCGTCAATTCCTACCTGGGCCATTGCGATGGCTAAAGTGTCAAATCACTTGTTTTCACCGTGTCCAGGTCGATTATGTCTTCAATTTGCGATTGACTAAACCGGAAGATCACTTTTCCACCTTTTCCCCGTACAGTTCCACGTCGCAAGTCCATCTGCACTTTCCGTTCTTTTTTCTATGAATCTTTCCAAAAACCGAGACATCCGGGAGTCGTAGGTCCTTCCTCTGGTAACCAGCCGTCGCCTGTGCCAATTTCAAGTCATTCGGTCCACCCGTTACCGAGAAAAATGGCAAAAACTCCTAGTGCGTATCGCAATGCTCCGTGGTTTTGCCTGGCGAGTTCGCCGCACACCAGCGATTCGCCAGTTATGGCGTTCATTTGACTATTGTAGAGTTCCTACGAGCGAGCGATGTATCTGCGTGCGGCAGTGGATACTTTGTATGCTGCGAAGACAGTAGGAAGTACCTGAGGCGTGATGGGGTACACACGGTGGTACGGCAGTGTACCATCATAGTGCCTGTGTGACCTTAATTGGAGAGAGTCGGAGTCGATAATAAGAGAGGAGAGGGGGCGGGGAGAGCAGCTTAGGAGCTCCTATGAATGAGTGAGATGCCCAATAAAGCTCCTCTGCCTATCTCGCCAGTTGCCCCCCCCCCCCCTGCCGCCTTACACTGTACACACGACCAGCCGCCCACTGTACAGTACGCAGGTTTTACTGTTACAAGAGTTTACGTACGCTACCTGCATCCGGAAATGAGATTTTACCAGCGGGCATTGAATCCTCGCTCCACTTGAACCTCTTCCTTCGTTCGCTACCCAACGAATTACGATTCCATCATGCTCGCGGGACTGCGAGGAGCCTGGTCAGGCGGCAATTATCGTCGCAATTGGACTCTCCAACGGCAACGAAACCGTACATCATTTCGTGCAAAACGCTTCCGTCATCAAGACGTTGCACCCACCCGTGGGATGTTTCGTCTGTTTTTCTGGTCACTGCAATGTCCCTGGATTGGGTGCGTTTCCCTAATAGCATTGCCATTCGCCATCCTTCCATCAAAGGAACACAACGATAGGTGCTTGGGTATTCCTCGCACGGGCTCGGTCGCCTTAGAATCAACTGACGCTTCTCCATGACGAAGACTACGTACATCCCGTTACGCTCGAACAATATCAAGGACGACCGTGGAGCGTTTGGAGAAGAACTGTAACTTCAGAAGTTGGACTTTATTACGTGACCTCACGCAGAAGCCTTCCGGTCCACATTCAGATCTAATGAATTCGCGCATCAAAGACAACATCTTTGGGGTAAAAAAAGCGCCAAGTGCCGATACGAAAGCAGCGGATACTTGCGAAAACCCGTGGGAACAGCAGCTGATGCCCCTAACCTCAATATTACCCTGAGAGAAATGTAGGGTGTTCTCAACCATATTTTAAATATATTTAATATTTCCGTGATGGAACAATGATACTTTATAGCCATAGTTGCTGCCAAAAGTATAGTACTGCTTATTGATATAGCAGTTGCATGAAGTATGCATACGTGTTAACCCCAACCACCAATCTTACAGACATACGTTTATTGTTCAATCCCATAGTAGGTTTTCATAAAATGAATATTCCCTGGTACTGTCGAAAATTGATTTCCCCAAGATCCTAATAGTGAACAGGACTGAAATATATTATGAGGTTGAACAAGTACTCGCTGTTTTCCAACATATGGCGTTACCAGAACTACGTGCGTATAGCTTAAGATGGTAACGCATCCATAAAGAAGTACTATAAGCTAGCTTGAAATTCAGTGTATGTCAACAACTTTTTGTCATAGTGTTAAACATGTTAAATTGCGTGCCAAAGAAGAGTATCTGCGGGGAATTCTACTGCACAACTTTATTCAAAACAATCTGCAGCTGAAGCGGAAACAACATGCAGAGATTGGTTTACAAGGGGACAGTACGGCAGTCGGATTTTTGTAATTTTTCGTACTCATGGTACGTGAAGTTCAGAGCTCGAATATTAATATCCCAAAGCAGTTCGACGCCATATTCAGAAATTTTCGAGAAAATTGACTTTGAAGTTTTCGAGCGCACTCTTATCCCACAAAGATGCAACGATATTCGAACCGGGCTCGTGGCGTACCCGGTAGCGCTCGAGTCTAGTAATCGCGGGGTCGCTGGTTCGAGTCTCACTTCGATTTTTTTTTTTTTTTTTTTTTTTTCATTTTTTTTTAATTCGCATACCTCCGTCATTTAAATATCCCGATAAATTTTTGTTGTATATAATCACATATTATTATATATAATTAATATAATATATCTATATATGTTTATATATGGACAAAATCCATATATAGTTATTTATGTACAAAATTCATTATAGTTATACATAATTATATATTTTCTCATATATGATCATATATTATTTATATATAACAATAGGTGATTATTTATAAAAAAATAAATAAATAATCCCGGGATAAAAATCATAAAATCTTTGCTAATTCACATATATGTAATTATAATTGTCAATGATAAATGCAAGTCTTATTTTTGATTATCTCTTGCTTGAAATTGCGAATAGGCGACGTAAAAATATCCAGTAATAATATTTACATAAACTCCCTTTTAGATTAATAGGAATATAAATAGAAGAATAAATGTCGAAAAATGTGAGTTATATTCACATATTTCAACATTTATTCTTCTATTTATATTCCTATTAAACTACAAGGGAGTTTATGTAAATATTATTACTGGATATTTTTACGTCGCCTATTCGCAATTTCAAGCAAGAGATAATCAAAAATAAGACTTGCATTTATCATTGACAAGTATAATTACATATATGTGAATTAGCTTAGATTTTATGATTTTTATCCCGGGATTATTTATTTATTTTTTTATAAATAATCACCTATTGTTATATATAAATAATACATGATCATATATGAGAAAATATATAATTATGTATAACTATAATGAATTTTGTCCATATATAAACATATATAGATATATTATATTAATTATATATAATAATATGTGATTATATACAACAAAAATTTATCTGGATATTTAAATGACGGAGGTATGCGAATTAAAAAAAAAATGAAAAAAAAAAATTCGAAGTGAGACTCGAACCGGCGACCCCGCGATTACTAGACTCGAGCGCTACCGGGTACGCCACGAGCCCGGTTCGAATATCGTTGCATCTTTGTGGGATAAGAGTGCGCTCGAAAACTTCAAAGTCAATTGTCTCGAAAATTTTTGAATATGCCGTCGAACTGCTTTGGGATATTAATATTCGAGCTCTGAATTTCACGTACGATGAGTACGAAAAATTACAAAAATCCGACTGCCGTACTGTCCCTTGTAAGCGTGCAAATTAGATTCATCTGCCTCGTACACGACATGCCAGGATGCCGCTCCGAGGGAGCGAAAATTGAACGGTGTGTGCCTGCTCAAAGAGCCGATCCCCCCCCGACGAGAAAAAGCCAAGCACACCACACTGACAGAAAAATTCTACTGATATGAACTACTCGCGTCTACTTGATTTTTGTTTATTTTAATTAACTAGCTTTTTCGTGGAATCAAATTTTTCCTATTGCATTCCATTATTGAAATGATTTACTTAAAATATATTTATTTATTCAAATAAAAATACATTCAGTATCGTCCAACAACTAAATATTTTATTTAATCCTAATCAATCTCTGATTTGGTTTCATCTCCTCAAAAAACAATTTAGTTGAATCCACTATATGGATTTATTTGATTTTTTTTTAATTTAAATTAAACAGAATTTTCGTAGAGTTAACCATTTTTCTATTTGATTGAATGGTCTGTCTTTATTGCAACACACATATCAAAGAGGTGTGGGGATAGAGAGGATGGAGGGAGCGGAATTATATATATATATATATATATATATATATATATATATATATAGGTTATGTTAGAAAAATATATAGCATGTTATTCGATAAAACTCTCTAATTATCACAATGATATTAACTAATTGATATAGTTGATGTGGTACAGCAAATAATTATAGGAATTCATTTGGTCTCTTAGCCATATCTGCGACTGAGATGATACAAGCACGCGGTACACTCAGAAAAAAGATTTATTATGTTCTAATAAATTGGCACATTAGAACACAATTTATTAGAAATTAATAAATGTTTACTCGTATAGAGACAGTTTTTATGTGATTGTAACTACAGCATCGATTCGACGTCACTAAATATTTTTTTTTACATGCCGATTTTTCACATCAATTAAAAGCCATATTTAAAATAGAAAATTTGAATAAATATTTCCTCAAATCAAATAAATACTACTTTCCAATCACGAAAACCTCTTATTTCGCGACTATGATACTAATGCGCGCATGCGCACTTTGCCCTTCAACGCGACGGACCCGACAGCAGGCCGTCAGATGTAGCTCACGCATACGCTTACCATGTAGCTTCTTCCTTTGCCAATGCTTTTGGCACAAGCGTCAGTGTTGCGTTTCGAAAGTGAGAAACTCGAAAGTGAGGAATGATTTAAGTGCAAGTAAGAATATAAAGTGAGAAAAAAACGTTCAAGTGAGAAAATAATGACGGACGAAATGACACAATTCGTCGGGAAAGAACCGGCTGGGGGATTATGAAAAATCCTATTAGATGTTAAGAAAAACTCTATTTGTCGAATATAAAACACCTATTTCTTCTACCTTATATATCCGATTAGATGTTAAGGGGTTACTCCCACCTGCGATTTTGAAAAAATCGATTTTTTTATTGCATTTTTTTGAAGTATAAGTATCTGAGAATATGTCCTGAAAATTTCAAGTCGATCCGAACAAAATTGACTGAGATATGAGCGTTGAAAGAGAAGAATCCGTTGTGAAATTGAAACTTTAAACGCGTTTTTCTCAAAATGGCATTTCTGAAGTCGGTGACCAAGATTACTCGAACACTAATGAACCGATCTTCTTGAAATTTTGCAGGCTTATTTAATACAAAAAAATGTAGTCTTTAATCGTTCGATTTTTTTTTCGAAAAAAAATGGCCGTTTTATAGCCAAAAAACGGCCGTTTTTTTTTCGTTAAAATCGAACCATTAACTTTGACTGTCCGCCATTTTGTGAAAAATGAATATTTTTTAAAATTCTTCGATTAAAGACTAGTTTATACTTATATTTGACTAAATCCATCCGCATTTTTTTTTTCAGATGATCCACTTCGCCGCAATGTTGGTCACCGCAAAACGTGTATATAAAAACATTATTTCATTGACGGCCATTTGCCACTAAACAATGTAATATTTTTCAATAAAAAAATTACTGAAAGTTCTTCAAGATGTGTTCTTTGAGATGGTATATTGAACGATTAAAAAAGTTTTGTAGTTTTCTTTAAAAAAATTCATGAAAAAGGCCTTTTTTTGCGCTACAAGTTGGTTTTATAACGCCTTAAGAAAAATTCTTAGTAAATCTTAAACATGAACTTAAGTAAAAAAATGTCTTAGCTGTTAGTAAAATCGTAGTAGGCCGACATACGAATAAGAAAACTTATTCGCTGGGAGACAAACTTCCTTGTCCTTAAAAATCGTTTTTGTGAGTGTGTACGGAAATCAATCCAGGGCCTATGATGGGTGTACCCGACCGTCCGTAGTCCAATATCGGGAGCCCGGTGATCGGCTACACTCAGAAAAAAGCTTTATTATGTTTCAAGAAATAGGCACATTAGAACATAATTTCTTAGAAATTAATAAACGTTTACTCGTATGGAGATAGTTTTTATGTGATTGTAACTACAGAATTTATTCGGCGTCACTAAATATGTTTCTTTACGTGCCGATTTTTCACATCAATTAAAAGCCATATTTAAAATAGAAAATTTGAATAAAAATTTCCTCAAATCAAATAAATACTACTTTCCAATCACGAAAACCTCTTATTTCGCGACTATGATACTAATGCGCGCATGCGCACTTTGCCCTTCAACGCGACGGGCCCGACAGCAGGCCGCTCGTCAGATGTAGCTCACGCATACGCTTACCATGTAGCTTCTTCCTATGCCAATGCTTTTGGCACAAGTGTCAGTGTTGCGTTTCGGAAGTGAGAAACTCGACAGTGAGGAATGATTTGAGTGTAAGTAAGAATATTAAGTGAGAAAAAAAACGATCAAGTGAAAAAATAATGACGGACGAAATAACACAATTCCTCGAAGAAAACCAGCTGGGGGATTATGAAGAATCCTATTAGATGTTAAGAAAAACTCTATTTGTCGGATATAAAAGACCTATTTCTTCTAATTTATATATCCTATTAGATGTTAAGAAAAATTCTTAGTAAATCTTAAACATAAAGTTAAATAAAAAATGTTCTTAGCTGTTAATACAATCGTAGTAGGCCGACATACGAATAAGAAAACTTATTCGCCGGGAGACAAAATTCTTTGTCCTTAATAAATCTTTTTTCTGAGTGTAGGGGGTCGCGTAAAATCCACACCGTTGGTCGGCGCGGGATGGCCGGGGTAAAACCCCAGGTTGCGTTAAGGGGGGAGATACCATTAGGCGAGGAAAAAATGGCTGATATTCATGTTTTTTTTTTTAATGACAGATTTCCTTGTCATTTTTAAGACTGAGGGTACGTTTTGTTACTGCTTTTGGCTATTACATGGCATTTTTCTATTAATCTTTTAAAATGGCGGAGGTATGGCATGATAATGAAGTTTGCATCGTTGGAACGCAACAAAAATTAAGTAGCCCGAACTTTCTTTTGTCATATTTGGGCAACGAAAAACACTCGAATGTTTTTTTAGGATCCTCATAAGAAATCTGAAGCACAAATGTGTTGGATAACATTTTCGATGATGAAGAAAATCAGAAAATAAAGTTTTTTTTTCAAAATTTCGTTGCAATTTAATTATGCAAACTTCAACAACATCAACACCGTCTTCTAAACGGGTTGCGGCGGATGTTGTCAAAAAAGGCAGCGAAGGCTTTTCTTTCATTAACATTAACTCATACGCAGAATATGAACCAACAGAAAGTGAGAGATGTTGAACATCAATTAAATGGTACGCTATGAAACAGAAATATTGAATTTCCAAAAAAAAAAATAATTTTTTAAAACTTAAAATCATTTCGGTTCATGTTTTAGGAAATGTCAGACAGGTTAGAAATATTTATACCAAATTTCATCAAAATCGGTCGATTAGTTTTTTAGCTGTACGTCACGCCAGTTTTGAAAATACCATTTAGAAGACCGTGTCATACCTCCGCCATTTTTAAAAATCAAGGGAGCCTTCTACTTTGTTTGGGCCAAAAAATGTTCGATTTTTCACCAATTTTTTACGCGAAAAATATTAAACATAGAATGTTCGAATTTGGTATGTTCATTGAGCGATCTTTTTCGAGCATGATAATATTTTTTTAAGTTTCACAAAACATGGTACTGGGCGTGGGAGGAGCCGCGTATGTCGGTGCGCCAGCTACGATATTCTTCGCTTACGGAAGTCCTAAATCCTGAACAGCTGATCTGAAGCAAAAAAAAATCAAACATATTTTTACTTTGCACAATATTGCGTATAAGTCGAACTAGAATCAAGAGGAATTGAAAAATAAAATACAGTGAGCGATTGAAGGGAAAGTTTAGTTGTTTACCCAAAAAGTTTGCGGTTTTTTTTGTTCATAAAATAAAAGTTGAATATTTTTGGATAATTCTAATTCAACTAATAATAACTCATTTGTTGTACCCGTGCCTGCCAAATTTAGAGAACTTGGAGTACTCTTCTTCAAAACTCTTTACAATAAAAGAAAAAAATTGTTTGGGCCCAACAACGTAGAAACCTCCCTTAATAAAAAAAAAATACCATGTACCAGCCAAAAGTAGTCAAAAAAACATAACGTAAGTCTCAAGAATGATGAAGAAATCTTTCCTTAAGGGGTTAAGACGACTCTAGCGGCCGGAAAGAAGGCCTCACTTTGACGATTTTTCTTCAGAGTATAATACACGGAATAGGAATTCTTTGTAAAGGGATTATTCAGCATTTATTTAAGTACAGAATTCCTTTTTTATTAATATTTTTGTACAAAATGGCGGCGAGAGAGCCAATTTTCGAAATGATGTTTTTAAAAAACACCTCCAGGTACGGACAAATTTCTCGTGAAATATAAAATCTGGCACGAAAAACCAAACAAAAATTCAAATCCATATACTATTGGCTATAAAAATACATAGGGACTTTTCATTTAATCAAATTTTGTAAAAATGGTGCACTTTTGACCAAAAAGTCGATTTTTTGCTAAAAAAATAAGCAGTAAATTCTTTATAAAATAAAAAGTTTACCTTAAGGGGTCTTCTCACTTTAGACGCTAAAAAGGCTATTTTCATGAATTTTTTGGATAAGTTTATATTATAGATATCGATATATTTAAAAGTTGTTACACTTAATAAATACACTTTCGAAATACATTGAATTTTTTTTTGTGTATGTGTGTAACCCAAACCAATTTTAAACGCGTTTTTCTCGTAACAACGTTTTTCGATGGCTTGTTGATAACATCTTCGAAAATACTGAACCGATCCTTATGAAATTTCAACCACACATTCTTTACAATTATAGCTATAGCGCATATCAAGGATTTTTTTCAATTTCGATATTTACTTTTTTTTGCCAAAAACGGTGAAAAAGGACGTTTTTTTTATCTTTTCGAAAAATGTCCGCCATTTTGTTATTTTTGCACATATCAGAAATCGAATGATATGCGCTATAGCCATTAACATGCTGAATCTAAAACCGTTTGATTTTTTTGTTTCGGATGATCCATCTCCGAGATTTCATCAACAGCGCAGACCTATAATTTTTTAAGGGCATTTTTTTAACGGGCTATACCAGCGTGAACGCTGAATATTTGGGTGATTTTCGGGAATTTTTCGCAAGAAAAGTACTCAATTAAATGTTTCGAAAAATTAAGAATATATTTGGCTGTTTGACCTATATTACATCATTTTTTCATAGAAAAATATTGAGATCCAAGTGACTTATGTGCTGCCTTCGGAGGCGCCAAAAAAAAAAGTTCCTCCACTGACATGATTCCGGCCGATTGAGTAGCTGAAACCGAAAAAGACAAAAATGTCGTTAAACTGGAAGGTATTTCCTGTACAATGACGTAGGATTTTCGAAAGATATAAAAATCTAACAAAATGGCGTAGTTATTTAAAAATTCTGTTTTCTTGCCTATAAAATGGTCGCTTTTTTCAATGCCAAATCGTTAATTTGCATCCAATCAAAAATATCCTACGTCATTGTAGAGTAAATATATTCAAGAGTACTCAGTTCAAGTTTCAAGTCAATCGGATAATTGCTCTTTGAGTTACAATGTCAGTAAATTTGAAAATTCTCATTTCGAGAAAAACGCGTTTAAAGATTTAACTATCGATTTTTGCAAGATAAAATTATTAGAGATACGTCTATAAATAGTGACGTAAATAAGTTAATATTTAAAAAAAATGTATTTCAGAAGTGTATTTATTAAGTGTAACAACTTTTATTTATAATATATAATATTTATCTATAATATAATTTATATATCTTATCTATAATACAATTTATCTATCTTATCTTATCTTATCTATAATGTAATTTATCTATAATATAAACCCATTTTTAAAATTCATGAAAATTGCCTTTTTAGCGTCTAAAGTAAGAAGACCCCTTAAATCGAGAAACACCTACGTACTTCTATAAATGAGGTAATTCTGAAGCTACTGTCAAAATTTCAAACTGATCCATGCAACCGTGTTGAAGTAATGTGTACGCTGAGATTGAAAAAAGTCGTTCCGAGAAAAACGCGTTGTTATTATTAGCACTGTTTAAACAGGGGAAAAAAACGATTTTTTCAAAATCTTAGGGTGTTACCCCTTAAAAAACCATGAAAATCAGCAAATTTTTCCTCGTATAAAGGTATCTCCCCCCTTAATACGATAGACGATGATCGTAGGCCCGAACGAAACGAGTCTCGTTGTTACGGACTTGCGCGGCGCACCACGAGCGCGTTCCCGTGCTGTGTGTGTTCCTCGCCTACCAGGCGCTCCCCTTTATACGTGTGTAGCGACACGTATAGGCCCGTATGCGCGTGTATGCGGACGAGCGTCATCCCCACCACGGAGGACAGCTGCGTCAGGCGTGGTCGCCGTAGCGCGCCTCTCTCTCTCTCTCGCACGCGCGCTCCCTCGCTCGCTTCCACAGTGGCCCGTCGTTAGTCGTGTCGCTTCTCTCGTGCACTGGTCATACTCCTCGGGGTGTTCTCCTCCCGATAAACTCGCGTATACCGAAAACTCCACGCACAACGCCGGGTCCGCCGTGCGTCGTTGTTGCGCGCGCGCGCACTTCGTTACGGAAACTCAATCGGACTTACGGTAAAATAAGCAACAAACGAAAACCGGAAGTGAGAAATAAAAGGACGAGTGTGCTCGAACGTCATCTTTCGCTTGTTTTTCTTTTCCCTCGTTTCCTTCGGCGCGCGAAGATCGTTTCTTCTCAGCGTTGTGCGGTGTCGAGGCTCGCCGGGAGGCGGCGAAAATTTTTACGGTTTTCCGTAAAAGCGCCGCGAGCCAAGAGCGAGCAAGAGTGAATCTCGCGAATCCTCCGATTGAAGTGCACAGCGACGAGATTCTATCTCCGCTTTTTTTTTTTGTTTCTTTTCTCGTAGCGCAGCGTGCGCGTAAGTTTCGGGTGGCTGTGGCGTTTGCTGTGAGACGGAGAAAGAGAGAGAGAGTGAGAGAGAGAGAGAGAGAGAGAGAGAGAGAGAGAGAGAGGGAGAGTAGCAAGTGCGTCGTTGGAAAGAGACAGAACGATGAGCAGAAAAGTGAGAGTGGCAGTCACGTTTGGCCGATTCGGCGATGTGAATCATCAGCAGCGGCGGTCTTGAACCCGGACTCCTTTCAACCACGACATATACACATATTTATGTATATATATACACGCACGCACACGAGCGTGTAACAGTGCACCGATTGTCGGGCTTGAACCGAGAGTGAGATACAAAGAGATTAATGCCCAAAGGCTCACGAGAGATCCGTCACAATTGTATTTGCACATGTGTGCGTATATGCGTTACCGATCGTTCGTCATACCCGTGTTACGTGCCAAGCTTGCTCCAGCAACGCCTTTAACGTAAAATCGCGCGTTTGCGTGCCTTGTTGTGGCATCGGGAAACAAATTTATGGTGGACCGCGAATTCGCGCGATACGGAGCCCGAATATACCGGAATAAAAGTGTTTCTGGCCATTGACCTTATGGTAACTTTTATAGGGTCCTGAAATCTATGCGAAATGTAACTCGATGTCCGTGCTATATTTTTGAGTTTCTTTTGTTTTTGGGCTCTTTCTGCCTCATTGGCCGCCGTGGGAAAACGTGTTAATCACATATATATATACACCCTTGGCCAAAAGTTTGGCGCACTCTGCAATTTTTCTTTCCGGACAAAAAATCGAATATCTCGGCCACAAAAAATCGGAAACCAATTTACCAAACGGGGTTTTGAAGAGAACAAAGTCAGCTTCGGTTTGCTTTTTTAATTTTACTTTTTCGATTCTTTTTGTGCCCGGTACGTCATTTTGAAAATGGCGGTTTTTCACGATTTTCGCACCTTGCAAAGTCGTTCGCTGGACTTCGGAAAAATAGAAATCTCGCTATTTAGTGAAATGATTTTCGAAAAGGCAAGATTTAGTTTCGTTAAAAAAAAATACGATTTTTTTTCGCAGAGAAATTTAGTTTGAAAAAAAAACGGCAGGTTTCCGGAAACGGCAGGAAAAAAGCCGGCACCGTGCAGCGTATCGTGAAAACGATGGGGTTGAGAATATTTGTCAGAATTTTTTCAGGTTTTTTGGCAACATTTTTTTTCATCGCTAGTTTTGGTCGATCGTCGACGATTAATCCGATTAATTTATTGCCATTACATTGAAGCGGAGATGATGAAGGCTGTGGGTGAATCAACTCACTATTAATAATATTGTTTAAATTGGCTAATAAATACATTTAAAAAACAAAAAGAGTTCAATGGTATACCCTGAACTAGAAAAAGAAGGAAAACCACAGGGTGCTTAATTCTTTTGGTCAAGGCGTAATTGAATTTGTACATCGTACTGATCTGACTGAAAACGTTACTTTGGAACAAAGATATTTTCATGAAAACATCTTCGTTTCAATGTAATGGCAATAAATTAATTAGATTATTCGTTGACGATCAACCAAAACTGGCGATGAAAAGAAATGTTGCCAAAGAAATCTGAAAAAATTTAACAACAACAAAATAAGAAAACAAAACTTTTTAGTCCTAGGACAAATATTCTCAACCTCATAGTTTTCACGATATGCTGCACGATGCCGGCTTTACGGAAACCTGCCGTTTTTTTTCAAGAGAAACAACATTTCTCTGCGAAAAAAAAATTGCAATTTTTTTTTTTCAAAAACAAAACTAAAGCCAACACTTCCCTTTTCGAAGATCATTTCACTAAATAGCGAGATTTCTATTTTTCCGAAGTCCAGCGAACGACTTTGCAAAGTGCGAAAATCGTGAAAAACCGCCATTTCCAGAGTGACGTACCGGGCACAAAAAAAATCGAAAGAATTAAATTGAAAAAGCAAATTGAAGCTGACTTTACTCTCTTCAAAATCCCGTTTGGTAAATTGGTTTACGATTTTTTTTGGCCGAGATATTTAATTTTTTGTCTGGAAAGAAAAATTGCAGGGTGTCCCAAACTTTTGGCCATATATATATATATATATATATATATATATATATATATATATATATATATATATATATATATATATATTCATTTATCGCTTTGAATCTTGCATCGTTGGAGGGCAACGATTTTATTTTCATTTTCCAAATCGTTTTTTTTTTGCAAATCGCGTTCGTAAATCTCTAATGAAGATACGTAAAAAAAGTAGGAGTGATTTTCATAATCAGAATCGGTAGAAAAAATGCTGAAATTTGCATCTTTGTAACGCAACGAAAATTCTTTTTTACCGTTTATTTTCCAAATTTTTTATTATTATGGATCTTTTTTTTTTCAAATAGATTTATATTTTAGATCGCTGAATAAATATTTAAAAAGTATGGATGAAGGATTCTTGTACGTAAAATGTGTGAAAAGAAATTAAAGAAATTGAGAACTATTTATTTTCGTTGCGTTCCAACGATGCAAACTTCAAATCATCGAGATAAGATATTTCAGTTATAAATAAAATAATAATTTCCGTTGCGTTCCAACGTCATATTGGTAGACTCATGAAGTTTGCATCGTTGGAATTCAACGAAAGATAACTTTTCTTTAATTGCTCACATTTTCTCTCGCTCGCTGAAGTGCGAAAATCACAGAATGATTTTTCCTATCTTCAGTAGAGATCTACATGACGTTGAAGTTTGCACCGTTGGAATGCAGCGTTTTTTTTCTTTTTTTTTCGTTTTTCATTTCTTTGTTTTTGTTATCATGAAAGCCTTTATTTTTGCAAATTGAGGTTACGAATCTTCAATGAGAATACGTGAAAACGTTCACGTTCACAGCCTGACTCGGCAAAAATTGAACAATTGAAAGGAATTAGTTGTTGCTTCCCAACGTAGCAAACTTTAACGTCATTTGCAAAAATCGTAATAGTTTGGTCATTTTTTGTATTTTTACAAAATCTTTTATGCAAATTAAAGTCAAGACTAGACCATAAAGCTGTGTCATGAAAATGGTATTTTGGAAATTTCAAGCTTATGCAGGACGCTTGAGTAACTAATAATTGTATATACTTATTAATTACGCGTTATTTATTATTAGTGATTATCATCAATTAATGATTATCATTATACGATGCCGACGTTTGCATCGTTGGACTGCAACGAATTTAATTTCTCTTCGCAGATTTCGCCTACAAAAGTTCTTCAACCATTTTTTTAAATATTTATTTAGCTATCCACATTATAAATCTTTATAGATTTGATTGACAATTTATTTAATAAATTTTATATTTATTTTATAAAAAAGATCGCCTATGATAATAAAAATATGGAAAATAAAATGCCAAACGGAGCTTTCGTTGCGTTTCAACGATACAAACTCAACACCATTATAATTATTTATGAAAATAATGTCATAATTTGGTATAGTAACGATAATCTTCAATTATTACATCATTAATAATAATGATATAATGATAATCACTTATAATATTAAATTACACAAATATAATCGTCAATAAACGATTTGCGTAATAAATATTCATATATCTATATTCTAATTTACGCGTATTCGGATTTTGCTTGAACAGATCCGACAGACGGGATCGATTTCCTGCGTAGCACATGAAAAGATAAAATAAAACCGAAAAATAATAATAACAATGAACAGCTTTTCGCATCGATCAGCGCGTCTGGTTGCGTACGTATTCTATTATTGATATCGATTTGTTGACACACGCGATAATTTCCTCTTTTAAGGGATCATCACAGTGTAACGGGCCGGAAAATAGCTTCTCTTCGCGATTTTTTTTTCGATGTTTAAAATACGCTAATCAGTCTGATTTTATTCACAAAATAATCGATGTTTTGAAAATTTTCACAAAAAAATCGATGTTCTGAAAATGTTCACAAAAAAATCGATGTTCTGAACATGTTCACAAAAAAAATCGATGTTCAGAAAATGTTCACAAAAAAAATCGATGTTCCGAAAATGTTCACAAAAAAAATCGATGTTCTGAAAATGTTCACAAACATATCGATGTTCTGAACATTTTCACAAAAAAGGTCGATGTTCTGAAAAATTTTCATTGTGATGATCCCTTAAACGTCGCAATCGGTACGCGAAGTCACAATATTCCACCAGCGACGAACGTTTGTTCAGGTTGGAAAGAGGTTGCAACATTGGATGTATATGCTCGTAGATGTTGAAGTTTGCTAGCAACGAATGAAACGAAAATGAACTTTTCTTCTATTTCTCTCGGCTTTCTTGTCGCCGATGTAGGGTACGAAAATCACTCAAACGATTTTTCTTATCGTCACAAAAGATCCGTGATCTCAATCTATAAAAAAATAAGAGATTGTAACAAAAATGAAGAAATGAGAAAAAAAATGAAAAGAACTTTCGTTGCATTCCAACGGTGCAAACGTCAACGCCATCGCAGATGCGAATCTAACCTATAAAACGGGTTTCACAACCGCCCTCTCGCCCGTCACGTGTATCAAATTTCCGCACATTTGTTCCTTTCTTTTTTCTCGTCGCTTCGCTTGTGAAAGAGAAAACGGTAAACGAATTTTTTTGGACCTCGCGGAAATTCGATCCTGTCGGGATTACAGCTGAGACCAGAGGCTAAAGGTTCGAGCAAAAAAGAAGCGATTTTATCCGAGCCACCATGGTGGCCTTAAGGGGTTAGGCTACTGTGACAACCCGAATAATCAGAATTATTTTTAGAAAATCATTTTGAAAGAATAAGTAAGATGAGTGAAAAATCGTTTGCACGCTTTTTTATATGTAGATTAACAAAGTTGTGTGCCAAATTTCATTAAATAAAAACATTGATATTTAAAGAAGTTATAAACAAACTCGTGAAGGACCTTCGAACGTAAGGGACTCGATGGTGTAGCTCATTTTGGTCACCCGGTCGATCCGAAACAAAAACGAATATTTTTTTCTTATAATAAATAATATCGGCTAAGACTTGACCGAGCTTTTTTTTTGTTATCGTGTTTCAATCATCAAAAATTCATTATTCTCGATTTTTCGAGGAATAATGACATATTTAATGTTAATAACTAATTAAAAATATGTTAATAAGAAAAACGTCGGTCAAGCCTAAACTACCATTACACTGAATAAGTGTACCGAATTTCAAGTCAATCCGTTCATTAGATGTCGAGAAATCGTGTACACCGTTTTGAAAAACATAGTTTCAAGAAAAACGCGTTTAAAGTTTTACCAGCACTTCTATCGTTGCAATCATAAGTTTACCTAAAGGTATTCCTTTCGGGGAGGGCCGTATATTGCGGGCGCAGAAGGAGGGCCCTTCTGAATCATTAGTTGAATTACAGTGACGCTTTATAAAAATAAGCATGGTATTGAAGTTTGCATCGTTGGAATGTAACGAAAAATAATATTTTTTCTCGTATTTCCGTATTTTTTTTGCACATTTAGGCTACGAAAGTCACCGAAACATTTTTGAGGATCCTTATTGAAAATGTATAACCAAAAGCTGCAAAAAAAAGATTTCAGATAATAATAAAAATAATGTGATGAAAAAACCAAGAAGAATTTTCATTGTCACAATTTTTTTTGAATTTTCAATCTAATTTAAGGTGATAAAATATTCGTGTCATTTTGAAATTTTGACATTATCTTATTACAACTTTCAAATGTTGAAAAAAATTATTTTCTAAACAAAACAAAATGGCGGCGTTATAAGGTATTCCTTTAGGCGTCTTTTGAAAAACTGCTCATGTTATAGCTGAAAAAGTTATTGATCGATCTGGCTGAAATCGTGGAAGGTTTCTCACTATAACATCAATGGAAGGATATACCTAAAGTTTTAAGGTTATCGCGTAAACAAATGCCTTTTATGGAGTAAAAATTGCCGGGAAAATAGTCAAAAATAAGAAAATTTGATTACAAAGCCTACTTAATTTTTAATTTTATACTTTTTAATATTTTTATAGGTATATCTTTCCAATAATGTTTTAGTGAGAGACCTCCCAACATTCCAGCCAGATTGATCAATAACTTTTTCAGTTATAACATGAGTAGCTTTTCTAAAGACGCCTAAAGGAATGCCTTATAACCGCGCCATTTTGTTTAGTTAAACATTTTTTTTAATTGAACACTTGGACTTTGTAATATGATAATGTCAAAATTTAAAAATGATGCAATTATTTTGTCAACTTTAAAAAAATTCATGAAAAATTACTCATTTTCGGGCGTCTAAAGGGATTTTCCCCCTTAAGTCACAATTAATTATTATACCCAACGATAAACTGGAATAAAAAAAATCCGCAAAAATTTAATAGACGTAGACTTTTTAACACTTTCCTCCGATGAGTCGCGGCTACGAAAATTCTTCTGCTAGTCACGTTTTTCTAAGTTTCATTAATATTTTCTTCGACCATTCGGTGATTGCCTGTTTTTTTTGTCGTTACGGAATGTTAAGGGGTCTTCTCACTTTAGACGCTAAAAAGGGCTATTTTCATGAATTTTTTGGATAGATTTTTATTATAGATATTGATATAAAAGTTGTTACACTTAATAAATACACTTTCGAAAGACATTTTTTAAAAATGTATGTATTTATGTAACCCAAACAAACTTAAAGAGTTTTTCTCGAAACAAGATTTTTCGACGGCTTATTGATAAAATCTTCGAAACTACTGAACCGATCCTTGTGAAATTTTAACCACATATTCTTTGCAACTATAGCTATAGCGCATATTAAGGATTTTTTAAAACTATTTTATTTTGAAACTATTTAAAAAAACTATTTTAAAAAACGATTTTTTAAAACTAAAATAGTAAATATGTAAAATATTTACTATTTTTTTGCCAAAAAATGGTGAAAAATGACGTTTTTTTTTGTTTTTTCGAAAAATGTCCGCCGTTTTGTCATTTTTGCATATATCAAAAATCGTATGATATGCGCCATTAATATACTGAATCTAAAACCGTTTGATTTCTTTGTTTCGGATGATCCATCTCCGAGATTTCATGAACAGCGTAGACCTACAATTTTTTGAGGACATTTTTTTAACTACCATTTTCGTCTATAAATAGTGACTTGAATAAATAAATAAATTTCTCAATGTATTTCGAAAGTGTATTTATTGAGTGTAACAACTTTAATATCAATATCGATAAGATAAACCCATCAAAAAAATTCATGAAAATATCCTTTTTTTAGCCTCTAAAGTGAGAAGACCCCTTAAGACTTTTTCGCACGCGCGAGAAGTTTATACGAGGCATCTAGAGTTATTTAGTATATGAATTATTAGAAGTGTGGCCAGCGTGTCATCTCCATAAAGTTTACACGAGACATCTAGAGTTATTTAGTATATGAATTATTAGATAGAAGTGTGGCCAGCATACCTCTCCATAAAGCGCGTGTATAGATGAGACGATATTTACAGTCGTAATTTTTCGTTAAAAGTTGGGTAACTTGGCTTGAAATGTTACCAGTATGGGATTTAATTTTGCTTCATTATAGACGAAAATGAGTCAATTGTTAAATATTCGGATTCGTGAAAGGAATACCTTGAATCTGCGATATCTGCACCATACGTTGGACCTTCCTCTTTAATTTGCGTTGCCTCAAAGGACGAACGTCCGTTCGTCATTTTCACAGTAGCCTGACTCCTCAATCCTCAACGTGTAACGAAGTCAAACGTCCGGACGAGCAATATTTTTGGGCGAACTTGCAAAAAAAGAAAAAGAAAATCGTTGATACGAGTGCGTGTGCACGAGATGATGAAAGTATAGCACGGATATCGAGTAGGCTACCAAACGAGTGTACGGTGCGTGGAAACGTGATACGATTTCGAGTGGGGGGCGTTTCCAGGACGATGGCAACGGCAGTTGTATTGGTGGGAACGTATTCTCCGTCGACCGTTTACTAGCTACGTTCCCGGAGACCCTTTCGAAAAAAAAAGCAAGTTTCGATCTTCGCTCGGCAGACTCGTCGCTCTCTTATCTTTCTTGTCGAAACTGACGCACTTTATTTTCGTTTCGGTACTCGTCGATGCCTTTGGAGCTGGTTCCAACGACACGAGAATCGAGACGTTCAATTACGTTGAGGAGGGTCGAAAGTGTCACCGATTTATATTAGGATAGTGACGTGTTTCTTGACGACCTGCCGTAGAGGACGAAGCCTCTGGCAGCTCAGGCTCAATGCCCAACGTCTGCAAACGGCAGGAGGAGCTCAGAAACCGAATTTGTTGTTTCGCTAATTTCAAAGATAGGGAGTTGGACGTCAAATAACTTTATGACGTTGAAGTTTGCATCGTTGGAATGCAACGAAAATGGACTTTTTGGGGCCGGGTTGAAATTTCGAACTTTGAATGCGCCGACGGTTTAAAATTCCTAATTTTAATGTTCCGAAATTACAAGGTTCGTCAAGATCCGAAAATACTTTTTTTTTTCTCGTTTTCCCGTATTTTTTCTGGCACATTTAGGTTAGGAAGGTTACAGAAACATTTTTGAAAATCCTTATCAAAATGTATGACCATAAGTTGCAAAAAAAGATTTTTGATAATAATGAAAATCAAGAAGAATTTTCGTTGCATCCGAACAATGCAAACTTCAACACCATAAATTATGGATTCTCACGCGAATTTCGGAGATTTCCATGTGTTTGCGGGCCGACTAACGCAACGACTTGGCACGGCTCGTAAATCAACTGCCCCGAATTTCCAGCGTTGCCATGTTGGTGCGGAGCGAGTTCTATGCCCGCAGACTAATCATGGCGTTGAAGTTTGCAATTTCGCAATGCAGAATTTTTCCTGATATGGAAAACCCATTATTTTATAAATTTTTATTCTGGATTGCTAAAAAATATCATAAACAATGATTGGATGATTTTTCTAGGCAAAGTCTGCCAAAAGAAATGAAAGGAGTTTAGAAATATCAATTTACGTTGCCTTTCAACGATGCAAACTTCAACCTCATGACTAATCGCTGCCATTGGCCACCGAATCCTCATTTATTCGTTGAACAACCTCACTTTTTACCTGCATCATTTTAATCCTCGAAATCTCCGGAACGCGTTGCGCTTTTTTTCCTACGTTCGATCCAATTGCGAAATACAAATAAAACCAAAGCGGAGCACGCTCATGACGCCTTCTCCGTAAGAAACTACGCTGAATCTGACGAATCATGATATTGGAGTTTGCATTGTTGGAGTGCAACGAATTTTTTTTTTTGTTTCCCATTGACCAACTAACATCTTGATTTCTATAGATTTTCTATCGATCATTATGCATGTTTGAGTGAAATTTCAGAACAGTCGACTATTTAGATTGGGAGATAATGGGTTTTTAAATTGTAACTTTTAACACTGCAGGGTCTGCATTGAAATTAAGACAGAATAATTATCCGTCAAAAATATTTATCGTGTTGCCATATGTCTTCCTATTATAGGGGACAAATATTTTTTACGGAAAATTATTCTGTCTAAATTTCAATGCAGACCCTGCAGTGTTCAAAGTTGCAATTTTAAAACCCATTATTTCCCAATCTGAATAGTCGACTGTTCTGAAATTTCACTCAAACATGCATAATGATATGAACAATGTCTGGTTAAAATTTGAACAAAATCTATAGAAACCAAGATTGCGCGCTCGTACTACCTTAACGGGTTACCCCCACTTGTAGCGCAAAAAAGGCCTTTTTCATGAATTTTTTAAAAGAAAACTACAAAAGTTTTTTAATCGATCAATATACCATCTTAAAGAACACATCTTGAAGAACTTTCAGTAATTTTTTTATTGAAAAATATTACATTGTTTAGTGGCAAATGGCCGTCAATAAAATAATGTTTTTATATACACGGTTTGCGGTGACCAACATTGCGGCGAAGTGGATCATCTGAAAAAAAAATGCGGATGGATTTAGTCAAATATAAGTATAAACTAGTCTTTAATCGAAGGATTTTAAAAAATATTCATTTTTCACAAAATGGCGGACAGTCAAAGTTAATGGACGAAAAAAACGGCCGTTTTTTGGCTATAAAACGGCCATTTTTTTTCGAAAAAAAAAATCGAACGATTAAATACTACATTTTTATGTATTAAATAAGCCTGCAAAATTTCAAGAAGATCGGTTCATTAGTGTACGAGTAATCTTGGTCACCGACTTCAGAAATGCCATTTTGAGAAAAACGCGTTTAAAGTTTCAATTTCAGTTTACACGAAGAAAATATTTTTTTTTTTGTAAACTTACATAGTCATCTATTCCGGGCCCATACAGAAGTATGGGCCCGGATACTTATACTTAAAAAAAATGCAATAAAAAAAATCGATTTTTTCAAAATCGCAAGTGAGGGTAACCCCTTAAGTCTAAAAAAATAACGAAAATCAGCCATTTTTTTCCTCGCCTAAAGGTATCTCCGCCCTTAATATTCGAAAGGTACCCACGATGCCACAAACGCCACTTATCGAACGATACCATTGAAGGCTGGCTTACACAAGTGAACCTCGAAAAACCAAGTCCAGTGTGAAAGTCTCAGCATACCTCGCTTTATGCCAAGAATTTTGTGATTCCAAACATCCTCAATGCTTCAAGTCGAAGGCTCGAGACCCTCCGGTCTCTCCGAACGTGGGGTAGCCCTGATTATTGTTCCCCGGCACTCGAATGAACGAGCCGTCCGAACGCTGCGAGCCCCATCGTCATTCGCTGAACTTTACGTTGGTGTTTCTCGACCGGCTCGTCTGGCGCCACTACACACCGTTAAACCAGCTTCACGCGGGTACGGTTTCAGCTTTTTAGTGGGTGTGTCGCCACCCGTAGAACAGTAGTGCCAACAACGCGGGCTGTTCGAAAATTCCTCCTAGTGCCTACCATTGTTCGCGGTATACGACCCACGGCCCCTCTCGTCTCTCTCGTGCCCATGCACCCGCGAAACGACAAAAAAAAAAGGCACGTCTTCGAAGCCAATGAATCTCACTTGGATGTCAGTTGAACGGACTGTGAATTCCAATCAATTTCTATCAATATCTCGACTTTGGTGACTTTGGGTCACCGGTAGAGGAATCCATTGAGAGTTTTTTGCATTTTTCACGAAAACGGCTGGACCGAATGACTTGAATTTTTTACAGTCGAAGCCTAACCACTAAACGGAGGACCTACCACTCCCGGATATCCGTGTTTTTTAAGGGGGAAAGAAGAAAAAAATGAAAGTCAATTTGCCACGCCGGCTGGTAGTTAAAAATGTCAGAAAATGATCTTTCGGTTAAGGGGTTACGTGAGTTTCGAAGCCAAAAAAAGCACATTCTCTCTATTTAAAAAACATATAATATATAAATTATTGTATTCAAAATGTTAAGCACATAAAAGAGCAATATTTCAACAATATTTAGAAAAAAATTCATCCAATAATTTGGGCAATTCAGCCGGTGGGACCTGGTTTCTGGAGATCCCTCAAAAAAAGTGTCCTCGTGGTGGTAACGATAACTCTTGATAGCTTTATCTGAAATTAAAAAAACAATTTTTTTCTGTTAGTAGATTTAGCATCCACAACTTTTTTCCTAGAACAAAAATCAAAAATTCGTGTCAATCTACATTAGAATACCTAGAGAAGTACGTACGGAATTTGAAGAATATTGTTTTATTCAAAAGTTGTAGGTATTTGAACTTAAGAAATGAATTTTCAGTGAAAAATTTCGTTATAACTGCTCATAAACTGCTCATAAAATGAAAAGTTTTCGACTGATCAGAAATTCCGTACGTACTTCTCTGCGAAATGCAATTAGGAACATAACTTTTAAATTTTAAGTAAATCGAGTGAAAATTGTTGAAGTTATTTGTCACGCCAATTGGAAAAAAGCTGTTCCGAGAAGTTTCGAGTAGTCGGCCATTTTGTACATCGAAAAAAATATATATATTTTTTCTACCAGCTTGATATTCATACTAAATATATGTGTAATTAATTTTATGAGTGAATCACTTTTTCATACGAAAAATATTGTTAAATTCGCACATGATTTTATACCCGTTACTGTGGCCTAAGGCCTTGATAGGAATACGTTGGGATATATTTTCCGCGAGAGATCGCGTACAGTTAATTTCTGTTTTTCAATCACGACCGTGTTTTCCGTGTCCAATTAGGATGCGAGGGTGTCTGACAACTTGAGACACGCGTTTATTCGCCCGTGTGTATAGGGTTATTGCCACTCGTGGCTTGCACTCGGTGCATTTGCGTCACGAAGTTCAAGAGTGTATAAGCGGAACTTGGCATAGAACGCCGACTAACAGTTCACCCGAGGATTGCCTACGTGTGTGCATGTGCGTCGTGTCGTTGCCTTCGAAAACTCGCCTTCGAAAAAGTTATTTATCCCTCGTGGGGTCGTTCAACCCTCCCCGATTATTACTCGGATCATTTCTCAACTCGCCACGCCTCGATGTTTTCACTTTTAACGCCGGTTCCGTAATTCCCGAATCATGGGACGTTAGCGCCAAATTATTCGCGGAGAATCCATCTGCAATGGAAGTTCAAATTTAGACGGCTGCTCATTCCGTAGATCAGACTGAACCAAAGCTACCGCGCTTCGATTCGGTCTCTCATTTGTATTTCGCAATTGGATGTCTTTACGAACAAAAAGCGTAACGTGGAGATTTGGGGGATTACAATGATACAGGAAAAAAAAATGCCGTAGCCGAATGTCGTAATATTCACCAGGTCGTAAATTATGGAATCAAGTAAATCAAAGTAATTATGCACACGTGAAATCATAGTTTCTCACATCACTATCGATTAATAATCGAAATAGGAATATTTCGAAATGCCTATCTCAACCCTCAGTTTTCAAGCTGCTGTCCACGTACTTATCATTGCTGGCAATTGAATCTGTGCACAACAATCGACATTACCCTTAAGGGGTAAGGCCACTGTGGCGGGGAAAAAATAAGTATATTTTGGGATTTTTTTTAGCGGGACATTGGAATAAATCAAAATTCTGAAAAAGCCCCTTTATTGTACATATCATAAACTGTATAAACTATTTTTTTCAAAGTTATATAAAACAAAATGGCGGCTGCACAGCTTTTCTTCGACGAAGCCTTTTTTTCATAGGCGCGCGGCCGGACCAACGGCACCTGCAATTTTTAATTTACAGTGAATGGATTTTTTTTCTCTCGATTATACATGTGAATAGCTACAGAAGTACGTAGGATTTTTTTATCTATCGATTTTTGCAAAAACAGCGCATTTTTTTAAACAAAAGTTCCAAATTCTCAAAAAAACGTCCGAAAATTGTTTATAAAAAAAGACTATGTAATATATCGAAAAAATCCTACGTACTTCTATGCAGAATGTAATTGTGAATATACAGTTAAAATTTCAAGTCAATCGGTCAAGACTTGTTCGAGTTATGAGTCCAGCCGACTTGAAAAATGTAGTTTCGAGAAAAACGCGTTTAAAGTTTTCGGTATGGATTGCATCGGACTGAGAGGGGCTGCGCCAAAATTCAAAATAGAAGTATTTAGACATTTTTCACACCTTAATCCTTTGATTATGTCATTTTTAAGATATTAAGGCATCTCTTAAGAAAAGAAAAAAATCGATTTTTTGATATTTCTACAGTGGCCTTACCCCTTAAAGCAGTATTGTTGTCTGTTAAACCGTATGGCGTTGAAGTTTGCATCGTTGCAATGCAAAGAAAGGTCTTTTTTTGTATCTTCGTTTTTATTTCACAATCTATAATTTCATCGATTAAGATCGTGGATCTTTTAAGGAGGTTGCTCAGCTAACGCGAAATAGTAAGAACTCGCTGAAATTTATTGAGGATATTTGCAAACAGGCGTTACGATTCCGTGTAAAATTTCAAGTACTACCTCTGCGCGATTGTTGAGCAATTAATTATCGAAGTTAGGCTCTTATACACGGGCGACATGGCAATGGCTTCATGAGCACTCTAATACGACTCTCGCAACATAATAAAAATAGTAAGAATTGAATGGAAATAGGCGGAAAAAAATCTTGAGATTTTTATGAATAATCTCAACGAAGAGTACAGCGTTTTGTCTGTCTCGTTATCGATATATTCGTGAAATAAAACAGGAAATTTCAGCTGATTCGCGTAAAACGATAAAGCGCCCTACGGCACGTGGCAACACTGCTGTCAAGACGGCCATTTTGAATAGGCGCCAAAATTTGAAACGCACAAACTATTGCTTCCTTGCTATAAATTTCTTACCGCGGTCTCATAAAGAGTATTTAAATATTTTGAATCATTCTTTACAGAAGCTGCAGTGCATGTGTTTCGACATAACCTTCAAATCAATTACGGGTCGTCCCTCAACTGCGCATTCTTTTTCCGGCTCAACTACTTTTTTCCGCCGCTTTCCAGGCTGTACTTGCTCCAACCGTCGATTGTACTGTTTGTCGGTTTGCATTTTTCCCTTCCATCTTTTCATTTTCGCCGAGCAAAAAAAACGGAATTCGCGAAGGTTTTTTGACAGCTACGCGCTCACGATGTGGCGTTCGTATCTGAGCTCAGTGATACCAATTACTGAGAACTAAATTGTGCGTTTGCCACATTTCAACTTGGTTAATAACTTATTCGCGATGTAAATAAAGAAAAAAAGATTAATAACATTTCTAAACAGTCAGTTATACGCATTCCACATATTTATTAGCTGAAATTTATTTTACGTAACGAAAAATTTGATTTTTCGGGGTTGGCAGCCGTTACAGGTGCCCGTGTTTAAGCGTTCTCCTCTTGCCGCCTGCCGCGCAAAGACCCTTAGCAGCCTCCTCAAGGGAAGTTTCTGCCTCGTTGGGCCAAAAAATGTTCGTTTTTTCACCAATTTTTGATGCGAAAAGTATTAAATATAGAATGTTGATATTTGGTATGTTGACTAAGCGGTCTTTATTGAACATCAAAATATTTCTTAAATTTCGACAAAACATGGTGGTGGGAGTGGGAGGAGTCACGTATGTCGGTGCGCGGGCGATGACATTCTTCGCTTGCGGAAGTCCTGAGTCCCGGACAGATGATCTGAAGCAGACAAATCAAACATATTTTTACTTTGTACAATATTGTGTACAAGTTGAACTAGAATTATACAAAAATATCCAAAAGTTTTTATTTAATGAACAAAAAACTGCGAAAATTTTTGGGGAAAAAAACAAACTTCCTTCCGACCGCTCACTATTTTTGTATTTTTCAATTTTTCTTCTCAATTCTAGGTCAACTCCTCCCAATCCTAGCACGATGTTTTGTCAAACTTTAAAAAATATTTTGACGTTCAATAAAGACCGCTTAGTCAACATACCACATATCAACATTCTATATTTAGTACTTTTCTTACAAAAAATTGGTGAAAAATCGAACATTTTTTACTCAACAAGGCAGAAACTTCCCTTAAGGCGTTACCCCCACTTGTAGCGCAAAAAAGGCCTTTTTCATGAATTTTTTTAAAGAAAACTACAAAACTTTTTTCGTCGATCAATATACCATCTTAAAGAACACATCTTGAAGAACTTTCAGTAATTTTTTTATTGAAAAATATTACATTGTTTAGTGGCAAATGGCCGTCAATGAAATAATGTTTTTATATACACGGTTTGCGGTGACCAACATTGCGGCGAAGTCGATCATCTGGAAAAAAAATGCGGATGGATTTAGTCAAATATAAGTATAAACTAGTCTTTAATCGAAGGATTTTAAAAAATATTCATTTTTCACAAAATGGCGGACAGTCAAAGTTAATGGTTCGATTTTAACGAAAAAAACGGCCGTTTTTTGGCTATAAAACGGCCATTTTTTTTTCGAAAAAAAAAAAAAAATCGAACGATTAAAGACTAGATTTTTATGTATTAAATAAGCCTGCAAAATTTCAAGAAGATCGGTTCATTAGTGTTCGAGTAATCTTGGTCACCGACTTCAGAAATGACATTTTGAGAAAAACGCGTTTAAAGTTTCAATTTCAGTTTACACGAAGAAAAGATTTTTTTTTGTAAACTTACATAGAGTCATCTATTCCGGGCCCATACAGAAGTATGGGCCCGGATACTTATACTTCAAAAAAATGCAATAAAAAAAAATCGATGTTTTCAAAATCGCAAGTGGGGGTAACCCCTTAATCACTGAATGACCAAACGAAAATATGATTGCGTGAGTAACTTCTATACTTCGCACTCCGGAACCGCAGTAGCAAACCACGTATAAAAAGTGCCTTCGAGACCACAATTTCGATCTCACTTCCAAAAAGGCTAGTTCGACCATTTGCTCTTCTATTCTCTACAGTCCAATGTCCCATGAACGTAGCCTGGGCGAGCACCCGATAATTCGTATCACGGTATCCAGTCACTCGAATCGAATCGGTTCCATTGAGCCCCGAGCGGTTTATGTCATTTGTGATTTGCAACCGTACAGCCAAGGAAGCCCGGTCGTTGAGGATTTCCGGGCATCGCAGCGTCGTTGAGAACCGGAAGTTGTGAGCTCTCAAACGCCGGAAGAGTAGGAGAGAAAGAGAGAGAGAGAGAGAGAGAGGTGTTAACGAGACAATTCAAAGAGACCTACGCTCGCATGATAACCAGTGAAAGTAAAGTGTTAACGAGACGAGAAAATTTCACACGCTGTGTCAGCTTTACCGACCGAGTCGTGAGTCTTCCGCATCGCCGGCCCAAGATAAGAATAGCGAGAGGGCAAAGCGCAAAGAACGATAGTTACACGTGGAAAGGCAACAATGTCATCAACGGAAAATCACAACGGCACAACGCCTCTGACCAACGGCATCAAATCGTCCGGCATGATAAGCTCTATGTCGGTAACGTCGTCAATGACGAATTCCATACCGGCCTCGGCTACGACATCGGCCTCGAGCAACGCCGGCATGCGAAACAGCTCAACAACCGTAGCGACCAACCCGTCTTTTCTCTACGGCACGAGCAACTCAACGAGCGTCACACGCGACAAGCCGAGACAAGCGCCACCACCGACGTTGCCAAAATACACGTCGAGCTTCAACGCCGGCTCGAACGGCACCGCTGAAAGGCTCAGCCGAGATCGCGAGACCGGCAATAGCTACAGGCTTGCCAGCCTCGACAGGCTCGCACTTCGCCAGAGGATACTCGACGGCGAAAAAGCCAACGGACCGGACGCCAATTCGGTAAGGAACCAGGGCTGAGCACGGGGAGCCGCACAATCTAACTCCCCGTTTCGATCTTATCGCGAAATTGTAGAAAATTCCCACCGATCGGCGCTTCGATGCGCTAATTTCGCATCTTTTGTTACGAAAAACTGTCGAAAACGGCCCAATTTGACACTTGAGGCGGGATTTACATTTACACTGAGAAAAATAAATCATTGATCCAATATCATTGGTGTTGTTGAATGAAATTTCGTTGATTCAATTGTAAAATTGTTGGTGTAAATAATCGGATTTATTAGTCCACATAAAACGCTATTGACTTTAATAACATGATAATATTAAAAGTTTTTTTTTTTCATTCAAAAGATATATTGTTCGCCGAGAACGATATATTATTGAAACTATCTAAAAAAATATCGCGAACAAATGAAATAGTTTTGAATGGATTTTCTGCAACGAAAAAAAAAGCGTTTCAATTCATAACGTGAATATTGTTGATTCGAGTACACAAGAAAAATTGAACTTCGCTCGTTTGATTCAGATAAGATTACTATTGACTAAATATGTTATTTATTTTTTCACCATATCCGATATTGATTTCCAAGTACATTATTCGTTAAAATATTACTATTTTATTTTGATTGAAAAATATTAAGCACATGTCTGAATTGGTTAAAAAATTATGCGAAAATAAAATTTGTTTTTTGCGCATTTGGTTGAAAAAAATTCAACCAAAATAGCCTTTTTTAGCGTCTAAAGTGAGAAGGCCCCTCAAGATTGTAGCGCATCTATAAAGAAGTACTATAGGCAAGCTTGAAATTCAGTGTATTTCATTTCGCCGAAGACTAAACAACTTTTTTTTTCATAGTGTTCAACATGTTAAATTTCGTGCCAAAAAAGAATAATTGCGGGGAATTCTACTGCACTACTTTATTGAAAAAAAAATCTGCTGAAGCACACAGAATGCTTATCAAGGCTTACGGCGACCACGCTCTGTCGGAAACAACATGCAGAGATTGGTTTAGACGCTTCGAAAATAATGATTTCCATGTGTTGAATTGGAGGCCTTACTTCGTGAAGACTCATGCCAGACGCTAGCTGAACTTGCAGAATCATTAGGACTTGATCACACAACAGTTTCGAAACGTTTAAAAGCATTAGGAATGATTTTTTTAAACAAAGCATCAATTTTCACGAAAAAACAGCGAGAACTTATTCAACATCCCAATATGTGGCGAAAAGTAAAAGGACTCGCAGCTGAGAATTATAAAACTAATAGTTTGTGCTATCTAAACGCAATTGACGAATAGTCGATCAGGTATCTTCGTCGCGGTATTGTTAGACAGCAGGTCAAAAGTGCAGCATTGAATTGAATACCATCGAGATGGATTCTCGGTATATGGGGTTTGGGGAAAATCGATACAGCCGCAACCAAAATACGGATTTTGGAATTCTCGCACGATCGGCATGTGTGCCTGTGCAGAATAGAATACCCGGGTTACCGTTCCGCAATTCCGTAAAGTGGAATGTCTCCTTCGTTCGCTTTCGTGTGCCGTCGAAAGCACGATGGACTGGGTCGTAAGAGGCCAGAAAATAGTCATTCGGTTAAGCCAATGGCAAATCGACCATATACTCGACCTAGCAACCGTAGAAACACGCATTTTGACAGTTAAAGATTATACGTATGCGCTGCAGCAATCATGGAATGTTGGATTCGAGACCACTGGAAACCAACAGAATGACCTACCTTGCGAAACTATAGTGTTGAAGTTTGCATCGTTGGAATACAACGAAAATTCTTCATATTTTTGTTCCCTCATTTTCACCGTTCTACAAAATCTTTTTGTTGCCGATTTCGATCATCCTTATTCAATAAGCAATGTAAAAAAATGTCGAGGGATTTTCGTCGCTAAGATATGCCGAAAGAAATTTGAGCAATGAAAAAGAATCTTTTTCGGTACATTCCAAAGATGCAAACGTCAATCGTATGCAAAACTATTTTTTTTTCTCGTGAAACCAGTTCAATATTTCAAATAAAAACAAACGTCGGTGCCAAGCTACTCAACGGAGAAGTAAAATTGCAAATACCCGACTGGGAATGTTATTCCGGCAGCTGGATCACTGATCAGGCAGGTTTGAAGATACGGTCCGTAATGCCGTAGAAGCGCCCGCCTGATCTGAGCTGGATTTAGTGGATCGGTGAATCCGGAGAACGGGTGTAATAAAGACAAACTGAACAGTCCTGAATCGGGTAATCTTGCGAGGACCTTGTTAGGACGCCGAAGTCCGTGCCTGATCGGCGCCGTATGTCTGCCAGATCAGTAGTACCCAGATACCGATGTAAGAAGGCAGCATTAATCAGGCCCACATCAGACGACCCGCAACGCGCCCCTCACATGGCTCTGTTAAGGTTACCTGTCCAAGGCCTGATCGATTTTCCTTTTCCCATCCGTGCTCCGAGGTTGGCTAATGCAGTAGACATCCGGTGCTGATCCGCCATGCACTTCAGTCATGCCAAGTGTATGCCTGATTTGCGCCGCATGTCTACCGGATAACCTTATTCGGGGCCATCAAAGTAAACAACTGAGTTCCTGCGTGCATCATTTCGGCAACATTCTAATAAAAGTAATATGGTGTTCATGCGGACGTCGTCATCATCAAATCAAGATACAAAGAACGAACAAAAATAAATTTGACGTTTGCATAGCGGGAATGCAACGCTTTTTTTCTTCCCTTTCCATTCGTTTATTTTTATCATCATCAAAAGGTAATCAATCAAATCAATAAAATAAAATTTTATTGGCACAACTTAAAAAATGTTTGTCTACAAAATCATCATCAGAAACCTTTTTTGCAAATTACGGTCGTAACACTCTAATGAGAATATGTAAAAACATGTGAGTTATTTTCACAGCCTAAATAGGCAGAAAAAATCCGGCAAAAAAAGATTTATTGTTGCATGGCAGCGATGCAATCTTCAATCCCATGAATAAAATTATTGACATTCTTTAGAATAGAATTAGAATGATAAAAATATGCAAAAAAAGAAGGTTTACACACTGCAAACAAAATTCGTTCATCCATCCAAAATTCAGTTGGTTTAACAAAATTGTATCTATAAATACGTTCAACTTGATTTTTGATTGGCATAACAGAACAGTATAGTTGGGCAGTAACCAAAGATACATTTAAACTATCTGCTTATTTAGCATCTCTAAGCAACTGTAAAAACAACAAAATTTCGAGACAACAAAATGCATTTTGCACATTCAACGATTCCTTTTTCTCAGTGCACAAGTGTTGGAATGGCTAAATAGGTAGCGCGCTCAGCTCTAGAATTTGAAGACGTGGGTTCAATTCTGAAGGGAGGTAAAAAACTTCAACGAGGCAGGCTACGTTTTATTCTGATTATCGTATAGGCAGCATCATAAATAAGGGATATGGAAACAAAAAATACTACCAGAATTTATTTATTCGTAGTTTTTGGATCTTTTTTCACTTCAGGCACAGATACGGCAACCGGATCAGAGCCTGAAAAGGTATACGGATGAGTTACGTTACCGGCATGCGCGTCATGGCCGGATTCAAAAAAGCGTTTCGCGCCCGGTAAAGCTCTGATCCGGCAGCCTGTACCGTGCCGTGGTACGGAATACGGTATGCCGGATGCAGCTCTAGTCCGCCCCGTAGCAACATTTCTAGTCGGGTAACTTCCTTGCTTTCTTGTTACAAATAGCTTTTTCTGTGCAACAGCGATAAATAACGAGGCAGCAATGTGGAACATCCAATTTTCAACCACAAATTGCTTTTCTTTCACACGATCCATCGTGTTATCAGCTGTTCGAAAAGCCGACGATAAAATTCGATCGCTTGCCGATTATTCCGCGACGTAAGCTGCATGTTATCTTGCCTCCGGTTGCCAATAAAGAAGGCTTTGTTTTCACGGACATTTACTTTTGAGATAATCATGCCAGCAGGCTGATAGAGAGGCTCGCGGGCCAAATGAAGCCCAAGGGAACAGAGACAGCGCTTGTGTCTGTGCCGTTTTTTTCTTCTCTCAAGTCTCGTCGACTCCCTTAACTCGCTGAACGAGCAAGCAGGCTCTGAGGTGGTGAAATTCAAAGACGCCTCAAGCTGTGCGCAGCAGTTGCCAGTGACCTGCAGCTTCCTAAATTCCTGATTCACTTACAATTACTATTTCCAATCATTCTAAAACTGACCCTCTTCGCAGACATTTCACTGCTGTGACAAAATTACAGCTTAGTTGCGAACTGAGGCAGTTTTTCTTCATATGAAACTGGCTCCAAATTGAGATTAGTTCTGCCTCAAGTAATGCCACGCGTGCTGAACACCGTCGAATATTCCGCAGAGTCCGAGAAACGCGCAGTAAAAAAGGAAGAAATGTGCGAGACTAATACAAATCTAACATCTGTGTCTGGCGAACTACTTCGAAACTTTTGGCCAAATGTGGTGAAGCGTAGTGTCTCCGCGGTTGCAATAAAGCTCAGTGGAAACGGGATTGCTAGATGTTCCGTGTGTAGTATGACGGGAATCGAAAAATAACTTTTTGGGGAAGCGTAGCATTTTTGTGGAAATGTTTGTATAAAAAAGTATCGAGTAAATGGCCGATCGACAAGACTAGAGTCAAGGGACCTTTCCAGTGTGCCTCGCTGCAAAATGGTTGATTAAAAAAAAATGCAATAATCAGTCCGATTTTTTTTGTAATTTATTCAAATGACTTATGTTGTACATAAAATTATTTTGGAACATTTTAGTTTTATTTTTAATATATTTTTGTGGCCACTGCACAATGGGGCCTAAAAAAATAGTGCCTGGCGGTGGAGAGTCCTATTTCTACAAAAATACTCCTACAAAACATTTTACACTGAAATGGTCTCTTAATGGCAGATTGACAACGCCGGAATGAAGGTACTACATGCGAGGCAGTCCCATGCAAAAGCAAATATACGTTCAAGTTTGCAAATAAGCAATAGTTTCGAAAAAAAACAATAAATTTACCTACTCTTAGGTAAATTTGGGGTTTGGCCTACTCTTAGGTAAACTTAGGACACACTGGGTCATTTTGACCCGGGCCAATTTGAAATAAAATGCTCACTTTCCCAAAAATTTTATACTCTTCGAATTTGTATTATGCAGACATATTAAGGGGTTATATGCAGTCGGGAGGCCCAAAAAGATCGATTTTTCAAGAATTCTTCTTGAGAAGACCTTTAAATTCATCAACGTAAAAATTTGTTCACATGTTATGGTTACTTTTAACTGTATTTTAACATTTTTTTTGTAAAAATAATTAATTTGAAAGCTGCTATAGCTAATCTCCAGGTGCACCTCTAAAAAAAGGCGTCTTGCGGTGACCACGATATCTCTGGACTAGATCATCTCAAATGAAAAAACCAAAAATATTTCGCTAATATAATGGATTATTTTGTAATTGATCGAAAGAATAAGCAAAATAATAATATTTGACAAAATGGCGGCCTTAAATTGTTTATAAAATGGAAAATATTTATCGGCGAGAAAAAACCTTCGATTAATTACTAAAAAATATACTTGAAAAGATTGTGTTGAAATTTGAGACTGATCGGGTCAGCCGTTTCCGAGAAATCTTGCTCACCGACTTTAAAAACACAGTTTTGAGAAAAATGCGTTTAAAGTTTCAAAATCACTTTACATATAGTAAACAAATAATTACAATTGTGCGTGTAATTTCGAGAATATTCGCCGGATTGACAAGAAATTTTCCGTGTGTGTACTTAAATATATGTACGTTACGAGAAAAAAATTGAAAAAAAAAGATTTTTCAAATATGTTAACTTATATAACCCCTTAAGAAATGTTTAAAATGTATGCCGGACTTTTTCAATGAAAACCGATCAGGGTTTGTTAAGGGCAGATAAAAGTTGAAAAATCACCTAGTAAGTTAATTGACAATGAGTTTTAAAGCGGTCTTCTTGTTTATGGTAGGAAACTTTTAGCAGGGCTTGCCCGGGGCATATGCCAACACCTAGAAAGTTTGTGCATACGCATGCTCGCATACTAACATCTGGACGTAGGTACATGTGGCAACGTCGGTAGCGAGCACAATCAATCCCTTACCTTAACCATACTTATTACCATTGTTGACAGTGCAGTTCTCGCAACTTTTGCAGTATACAAATCAAAGATTTCATAAAATCCAAAATCGGCTGCTCTATGAAGAACTATTTATAAGGACTAAAGTTTTAGAGAACAGTCCATGAAACGCGCATCGTTTACAGCATTGCCAAATCGTCCACATCAACTCATTCGGCCGATCACATTTCATCACGTATTTCATACTTCGGACACTCATAAATTGAAAAGTTTATGGTTAAAAGTAATCACCCCCCCCCCCCCCCATAATAACTGTAAAGCATCCATATATCATTCCACCGTTTTTATGAGGTTCTGTCTCGTCATTTTTCCATCATGAACAGAAATATGATGTTCTCCGGTACTTGGCGTAAGCAGCGCGTGTTAGAAGCGTCAATTTGAAGAGCGAATATCTCCATAACAGGATGGTCAATGTATTTCAAATTTCAACAACGTATGCAGGATACCCTGAACAACATTAGCATTCAATTACAAAACTTTCTGTCTCACGCCGTTTTTTGTATATGCTACCTACCTTGATGAACCGAAATTCTGTAGATGTGAGCTCTCACATAGCTAGAAACAAAAGAAATTTCGAACTGATAATTCTACCAATTTATGTGGTGTTGAAGTTTGCATCGTTTGATGGCAACGAAAGTTTCGTTTTACATTTGATTTTCCATATTTTGATTATTATAGGCGTTTTTAAAAATATATTTGTAATGTCGATCGCTAACTAAATATCTTTAAAATGGTTCAAGGGACTTGTATAGGCGAAATCTGCCAAAAGAAATTAAATTTCGTTGCAGTCCAACGATGCAAACCTCAGCATCGTCCAATTTATAATGTCAATAATAACAAAGAACCAATTAGGTAGTTGAATCCATAATAAATGAGTTTTCACTACAACCACCCGGGGACACAACTAGGAAGGGATTTTCATTGGACCCAGCATCCATTGACGTGACTAGACTCCAACCAAATTCATTCATGAATGAACAGATACCTCAGATATCTTAATAACCGAAAATGTCCTGTTTTCCTGAAACTTAAGCAGCCAGCGACGACAGCTTCGCGTTTGAAGACACTTTGGAACATGCCAGGTCCACGTTGCATATATATTCTCAGTTACGTTTCGTATCCTTCAATTCGATTGAGATCCCAGCTGCACTGGGATCCGGTTGGGGGCCACTGAGAAATAACCACATGGCCGACTTCACCCTTGTGCGACACATACGAGCGCAACACCCCCACTCACAAACTCTGGTAGTAAAACTGACAGAGCACAGAGAGATAGGTCCGAGGTGTGGGTAATTCGTCCATCTCGCTCTCACCAGAGCACACGCTTTTCTCGTGCTTTTACAAGGGGGAGTGAGCGTTTAAGGGCTCACCGCCCTCGTGTTGCGCTCTCCTCCCACGCTGCAGCCAAAAGGGACCTCGAAAAATCTATCGGACTTGCATGAGTCACAGAATGTGAGACAACGATAATTCTCCCCTAGTTGGGGCAGAGTTTCATCTTCGCATCGATATTTGCCGAAGGTCGCTCATATACGTTTTTATTTCTTCTGCAGTTCATGTAAATATCGGTGCCACGCATTCATTATGGAGCACGGCAGGTAGTGGCTATACGCGGTATTCAATAGTTGCGATTCTGGCATAGTTTACCAGCACCTTCGGTTGATCGGAATCGATATTACATTCGTCATGTACTAAAGTTACTTGATCTATTCGTCAAAGGCTACTTGGACACCCCAAATTTGTTCAATATTCACAGTACATTGATGATTCGAGGACTGCTCAAAACTGCAATGCATTCGAAGCCGTGTTTGAGCTTGACCAAATGGCTATTGAACAAGGCTATTGAACACACTGTGACCTGCAGTGTAAATCGGGACCTAGCTTAATGGGACTCAACGAACCTAGAATAGTTGATAACGTTTCTAAGTTGTGCTATCTGAAAGACCTGGTTCTCGTGTCAAACTCGATCTTCGATATCTTGTCACATTTCCTTTAGCTCTCCAATGATGATAGGGCAAATGTCTCCAGTCCTGAAAGAGAAGTGTAGTAGATTGGGGTCTTGTAGGAGAATGGAGAGCACGGAGGATCATTTTTTATGGCATCAATCTGCTGTAGGATCATTTTTGATTTCATCAATTTGCTGGTGGATCATTTTGCATTTCATCAATGTGCTGGATGCTCATTTTTTACAAGATTTGTAAAGATTTTGATTTTTTACATCACTGTCTGCTCAAGGATCATCTTTTATATGGTCAATGATCATAGAAGTTCATCTTTCGTGAACATTGCTTTGTTTCTCAATCGGCTGTTCTAACAGACTTGGCAGTTTGTGGTACTATTGATGCAATAGCAAAGGATAGGAGGATAGGTTCGATAGAATGCATTCAGTTTTGATCGAACAGCTCGACAACAGGATCGCAGCTTCTGACCACCTATGCATGCCTATTATTTGCCAGAGAGCAGACGGTTAGCATCATAATCTACAAACCGACGTGACCTACGATTGCCCGCATACTCTGCTATTGGTTGGATTGCCTGCCTTTGGCTTCTTAATCTATCATCTGCATATCCCATCATTAGCTGCATGTCCTATCATTGGTTACACGTCCCCCCATTGGATACATGTCCTATCATTGGCTTCATATCCCGTCATTGGTTACGCACACTATCATTGAGTTCAAACGCACCAACTGGCTTAACCGTCCATCATTGGTTGCATTAACCAATCTTCCCTGGTCAACGACAACTCAAGCTCGAATAACTCTAGAATTCGTTCTAAAACATGCAGCCTCAACTGGATTGGCCCGGCGGCCACAAATTTTTCCAAACCGATCGATGAGGCCTACCGCATTCCCAAGCTTCGTGTCCCACTCACAAAGTCTTCCAACCTCGCCAACAAAACGAGACATGACCGAGAATATTTCTTAGTCATCCGGCTGGCCTGATCCAAGGGCCCGCGAGTCTTTGTGCTCGCGTGGAAAACTCCTCGAAAGCTCTAAAAATATACGCGCATAAGGTTACTCATTATGAATACCCGAGAGTTGGGGGCCCCGTTACAGCCAAGAGCATATCCAGAAGCAAACGCAAAATAAACGTCCTCACACGGACTTAGCATTCAGATGGATAAAATGCACAAGCGGAGAACCTGTAGCAATCTCGCGAGCTTAGAGGGCTCTGGACCAAGAGAGGGAGAGAGAGAGAGAGAGAGAGAGAGAGAGAGAGAGAGAGAGAGAGAGAGAGAGAGAGAGAGAGAGAGAGAGAGAGTTGGGGAGATGAAGGGAATAACCAACGAAAGCAGAAGCATAAAGGGTGCGAGCTCAAGTCCGCCTCGACAAAGCACCAACCCCTTTTACGGAAACGGGGGCGAACCAGCGTCCCACTGTTATAACGATTCCACTTTTTTCCTCTCTTTCTCTTTCATTTCGCGTCTTTCTTTTTCCACTTTTTCTACACGCCACACCAACGGCGCCAGGACTCTTGGTTTAACCGCACTTCATTTCATCGCCCCCGCGTGCTCGTATACGTGTAGCCACGTATTCACGTATTTTGACACCCTTGACTCGGAATCTCCGCAAAATTCTCCACCCTCATCTCGTGTGGATTCAGCACTGTGTCCACATACACACGGTCTTCTTTGAAAAGCCATATTTTTTCTCCACGCATTCGTTCGCGCTTTGATATACTCACGAGGACGGGGAATTTGTAGGGTCCGTTGACCCTTTTGCGCTCGGGCCACACGATTCGCTTCATCGACCCAATCGAGAAACTTGGTCAGAGAGCTTTTTTACTCCGGTGCGCGGCGTTATGTTTTTTCTTTAGGGCTCCCCGGCCACATGCCGTTTATGTCTGTCCGACCGTCCGTAAAAAACCCCAGTATCCCACACCTCTGCATTCCAGCAACCCCATGGCTCAAGTGGCGAGATTCCTACGGCCAGCTGAAAATAAGCGAATTTTCAAGATTTTTTCGTGTCGAAACTATTTATTCTAGGTAATTAACATTTTATGTACATGTTACATCCTTTAATTTTGTTTTTTCTTTTTTAATATTTTGGACTACAAAAATTACCGGAACATTTTCGAGGTTCCGCAGTCAAAATCTACAACCAAAACCGGCAAAAAGAAAGATTTTAGATAATAGTAAAAATCGAGAAATGAAGAATATCAAGGATAATTTTCGTTGCATTCCAACGATGCAAACTTCAGCACCATTGAAATTGGCGGTTGTACGATGAGGTTGAAGTTGGCATCGTTGCCATGCAACGAAAATTATTATATCTGAACTTTTTTGATTTCTTTTGGCAGTTTATGCCGCCAAAAAACCTTTAACCATTGCTTAAGCTATTTGTTTACCGATACACAATATAAATCTATAAGAAAAGATTTTCAATATTAGCAAGTACGTGGAAAATAAAATATAGAAAAATACATTCGTTGCGCTCCAACGATGCAAACTTCAACAGCCTGTACGCCACTTGCTTCAGAGACGGTTGCCGCATGAGTCGGTCCATGGCGTACAACCTAGCGTCTCGTACATTGTTCTGATACACCAGGGCCAAGGAGTTTTAGATTTTTAAGACCGTCACGCTCTATGTGAACCTAAAAAATCCAAAGAAAGTGAAAATCCAAAAAATTGTACGTGTTTGAAAATATGTTCTATTTTCTGTGCAAATTTTTACTATAGTATTTGTTGCCGAAAAAGTCGGGTTCTGAAATATTTTTCAAGAAACTTTAGGTTCACATGGACGCTTATTATGTTGTCTAAATGTGTGCAAAATTTCGAAATAATCGATCAAATAGTTTTTGAGTTATCTTGCACGAGGTTCACGAAAAAGTGGTTTTTAGGAAAATGCGTTTAAAGTTAATCTGCAATAAGGAATGAGACAACTTTTCAGAAAGTGTTTAAAATTAACGATAATAGATATATGTAGCCATGAAAAACGTTATTTTATATAAATAAAGCTTTTTGAGTGCCTCAAACTATACTTAAATGTTATTTTTTTTTAAATATGCCGCGCAATCGTTACACACGTCATCTCAGAACGCGTGAGGTTATAGATATGTAAACAAACGACAAGCTAACCTTGAAATCAAGTGCAAGGTGTCATTTTTTACGTTTTTGTGAAGTTTTGGGTTCCTGATCAAATTCTGGTTACGTAAATACGTGGTTCTGGTAAAAAATACGTGCATGGAAACGTTTGTTTACACACGAATGACGTCATACGCTGTGATTGGTGTTTCGTTTGAGGTGAAGAACAAATTTAAAATATTTTAATGAACAGATTTTATTTATTGATTTAAAAATATAAATTATTATTATTTAACAAAAATATTGATCGAATGATCGTTTAAATTATCTATACATTCATGCTAACTACATTAAATTTTTTTTCGGATTACTGTCCGATTGCCTATTCCGGGGCCATGAAGTAGTCCGTCAGCTTCATCGTGAAATTCGTTTTTGGCCATATAAACTCTTCTTTTCGTTATAAAGCGATGTCCCCCCTTAAAAATCTGAAATAATTCGTGAATGTCGTATTCGATGGATACTTTCAAATAAATTATTGCAATTGCTGCGAAATAATTTGTCACGCAGACAAATTAAAAAAAAAGGCTCGTAATTCGTCGAAACTCGGCCATATTTTCGAACAAGCTAAAAAAATGTAGGCGTCACGTGTTGATGATGACTGTCGACACTAGTGAAATACCTTACCCCTAACAGTAGTTTTGTTATATTTTTAACCGCTTTATTTCTTAATTTTTGCATTTTTAACAACGAAGAAAAAGTGTATGTTACCTTTACGAAAAAATTAAGTACACGTACCCGTACTGATACAGCGTTGTCGAGGTCGCGAGAACTCGCGGGTACATTTTTTTCATCCTACTGTATGTGCAACGCGTGCCACAACGTAACTCGGGTACCGAGACGACTATCGATTCCTAACTTTATACGATGGCCGTAGGGATTACGTATTTCCTAGTTCGCGAACGCGTATTTAGGGTCATTGTGGTAGGCAGCCACGGGTCGTACCTCTTTTCGAAGCGGAGACACGCAGAAGAAAATATAAAATAAAATCAATCAGACCGCCACGGAAATACTACTTTCAATACCACGCCCAAAAGGGGACATTTTGAGCGATTTTAATTTTATTATTATTATTACTGTTATTATTATTATTATTATTTCAGTCCGGAAAAACCGAGTGCATTACTCACCTCGAGCTAATTTCTCTTTTATTAATTCTTCGGCGTGTCGAGGTCGTCTCAAGATCGTGATATTGATCTTTTTTTGTTCGACAAACAAGTCGAAGAGGGGTCGAAAACAACTCATTTTTGAGATTTTTTTAGCATGATGACAATTTTTTTTTTTTTTTCAAAAATTAATTAGTTGAAAAAGTATCATCTGAAGGACATTCTGTAATTTTTTTGTGTGAAAATATTTAATTGTCATCGATTAAAGCCGATGTCCGGGAAGCACCTCTCGAAGCACTTGCGGTGAGCAATGCACTTTTGAACCACGCTATCCAATATCAAAAATCAGTATAAAAAAATTAAAAATCAAAATCATTTTTGAGATTTTTAAAAAATGTTGACATGTTTACAAAAATTAGGTATTTGAATAAGAACACTCTGTAATTTTTTTGTGAAAAAGTATTCAATTATATTCGATTAAAATCCGATGCCCGGCAAGCACCTTTCGAAAACGTCTTTTGCGGTGAGCAATGCCCTTCTGAACCAGGCTATCCAGGGATATAAAAAAATCAAACAGATTACATTAGTATATTTGTTTATCCTATGACTAATCAAAGGAATTTTCGAAATATCAAATTTGACCAAAACTTCGCATGTTCAAAGTAAGTCTTCATTTTTGCGAAAAAAAATGGGCATTTTTCGTTCGTCAAATCGCAAGTATACGTCGGAAAAAAATCTTTTAATCAAATACTATATTTTTATATCTAGAAAAAAACCTAAAAATTTCGGAAAGGTCGATGCAGTAGTTTTTGAGATATTTTACTCACCGATTTTAAAAAACGTACTTTTGAGAAAAAAGGGTTTGAAATTTGAAGTTTTCAGCTTTGAATCAGCTTGAAATTTTCAGTGAACATTTATAACACGATATAGTGTCAAAATATATTGGTTTTGAGAAACGTGTTTTTTCGACTTTTATAACTAGGCATAACCTCTTAAAAAATACGCGGTCCATTTTGAAAAGTGGAGCCCGTCTTGAAATCAGTTGGTCACCGCCACGCAAAAAAGATGGTGAAGACCCATGATCTTGAAATTAGCATCGTTTCAATGCAACGAAAATTAACTTTTTTTTTATCGTTAACTCGTTCTCATCCCATTTTTGCGCAGTTTTAGGCTACGAGAATGAGTAAAACAGTTGACGGGATTTTTTTTGATTTCTGCAACCCAAATTTGCAACAAAATATTTTGGTTCATAAGAAAAAATAAAAAGAACAATCGATGGAACGCAACGTTAATTTTCTTTTCACTTCATTCCTACTGCTAGCGAAAATATTGTTTGCACATGTTGGCTCCAAATCTCTAATAAAAATCGTAAAAAAATTCTGTCATCGTAGTATAAATTGATGGAAAAAAAGTAGGCAAGCCAAAAAACAATCATTTTCATCGCATTCGAACTATGCAAACTTCAGTACCATTCCAAAGGAAATTGGGCCAACCTGAATGTAGATTTCCACAATCTCTGTAGTCTTCGTCCTGACTTTTTTTGCCTCAAATTAATATTTTTAGATGTTGTTGAAGCTGGCAACGTTGGAACGAAACGAAAATTCTTTTTTATATTTTACTTACCACTTTTTTTTATTATTACACATCTTTTTTTAACAGATTTTTATCGTAGATGGCTGAGTAAATATCTTAAAAAATGGTTAAATGATTTTTGTAGGTAAAATCAGCCAAAAGAAATTAAGGTGGAAGCCAGAATTAGATGGTCCAAAAAAAGCGTTTTTTCGGGAATTTTCTTAGAAGGGAAAAAAACAAGTGAGCTTAGTAAACATTGAGGTACCTTTTCATATATATTTGAAATGTATAAAAAAAAAGTTTCAACATGAAACAATAAATGACTGCAGATTTATCAGCCTATTCCATGTGCACCTTGCCACTGCAGTCCCCAATCGGCGGGAAAGATGCAGCTCGTAATTCTTGACTGAAACAAAAGAAACCAATAAAAAATTTAATTGTCATACATTTTTCTTCTTGGTGAATTAAGAAAAAGCTGAAAAAATCGTGAAATTATAACTTTTCTCAGGTTTGAAAAAAAGTGTTGAAAAAACATTTTAACGTGCATATAAAAATGATTTAAAAATACTTTTTTCCACGACTTTTGTAATTCACTTAGAAGAGATTTTCGTACTGAAGAAAAGAAAACTTTGGTTTGATTCAATAGGTCGTTTAGTTTATTTGCTATCACGCCCGCTAATTTGGAAAAATTGTGACAATGATAACCGGAGAAAACGCGCTTCAAAGTTTTCAATAGGAGGAAATATCAATATCAAATATCAATCGCTTCTCTGCTTTTGGCCGTGTATCTTCGAAAATATTTACAATTGGTCTCTAACTTTGTAAATACATTCTTGGATAGTTTATTTATCGCTTAAAGCAATAAAAAACCATTTATCGAACTTTCTAATTCAGGCTCCGGCCTTGAAGAAATAGAGAAATATAAATTTCCGTTGCATTTCAACGATGCAAATTTCATCCTCATATTTGAAGCTCTTTAGTGTCTAATCTTTGATGACGCAGCCGGTATGCACGTGGACACCTATATTTCAAAAGCAAGTGGTGAATAATTCGAGTTTCATGAATATTAATGTTCGACCGTGTGTCATAACGCGGAGGATGGTAATCAATTATATCGGTGCAGAGAAGATATACGAGGCCGAACTGAGCGACTCTATACAGGACATGCAATCCTTCCCTCATTACACACGCAAACGTATAAAATTTATAATAATCCACCGTCCGGGCACGATAAAGCAACACTCGACCTCCTTGAGCCATCACGTCAATTACCCCCCATCCCCCAAAACCTTGCATTGGAAATCCCCCGTGTATTGTTCGTAATTCGCTTTTGATCGATTCCTTACATCCAATTTCGATTGTAAAATTATTCGAATAGGAATACTCTCTTTGCATACACAAGCACCGAGGATTAAAATTCTGGGTCATTTGGAAAATCAATAACGTTGAAGTTTGCATCGTTGGAATGCAACGAAATGCAATTCTTTTCAATAAATCAATTTTTTTTCTGGTCGATTCAGGATACGAAAATCTTTCAAACGTTTCTAAATATCCTTATTAGAAATTTACGAACTTAATGTGCGAAAACAAAAGCTCTGGATAATCATAAAAATATATAAATAAAAAACGGAAAGAAAATAACGATGCATTCCAACGATGAAAACTTCAACGTCGTGGAAATCAATGCGATAAGTAGTCTCGAGGTCGTGTGTAGAGACCTGTTTTACCGACTGGGATCCATTGAATTTTTTTTTCGCTCAGACGAGAGAATGGCGAGCGAGGTCACGAGTAGAAAAAGGGCCATCACAAATTGATGGACGATGTTCATTATCGAGGGCTTCTACTGTATAACCTCAAAATGAATAATCGTTGGCCAGACGTGGAGATGTTTTATCGCAACCTCGCGGGAACGATAGTGGCCAACGATTGAAGGGGGGGGGGGGGGGCTTGCACGAGTCCGTCGAAAAGCTTCGTTTGGCAAACGGGGCTCCGTGAAGCTTCGCAATTCTCGAGAGCCTCGATCGAATCGATTCTTCGCCAGCGTTTCTGCTCTCGCTCTCGAGGGGCGCTCTCGTCTCTTTCTCTCGTACATTCTTTCCGGTCTTCTTCACCCGTCGCCTTTTTCAAGCTATGCGCCCTTTTGGAATCGCGAGACGACACCCCTCGGGCAAATCCACGTCAAATCGGAAACTCTAATGAAGGCTGAAAAAAAGTTTTTTTTTTACCAATTTTCAAACAACTCGCGGGTTTTTGCAAAATTTTGGAAGAAAATAACCACGTAGGTACATTGAATCACACTAGCGAAATATCGACATTCGTTCTTTTAAATATGAAAAAAAAACAGTATAATACGAGACAAAAAACGATGATAATAATCAAAGTAACAGATATAATAATAAAAACGTTAACGATAGTGATAGATTGTAATAGATTAGTGATAGATCACAATAGTGATAGATTATTGATACATCACAATAGTGATAGATTAGTGATGGATCACAATAGTGATAGGTTAGTGATAGATCATAATAAAAAACGGCAATAATAATATTCAATTGACAATAATAATATTTAAAGAATAATAAGCTTAAAAAATGAAAGTTGAAGCATGAAAAAGGGCCGCGGGGCCTACTTGAAATAATGAAGATGTGGGATAGTAGGTGGCCTAAAAAATGCCTAAGGGAAGAAGTAAGGGAAATTCTTAACGGTAACTCATCATGGGTTGAAGTTTGCATCGTTCGAATGCAACGAAAATTCTTCTGAATAAATTTTATTTATCAATCAACATCCAAAATCATTTATTGCAAATTTGTTGTAGATCGCTAAGAATCCGAAAAAAAAAAATTTGCGTGATTTTCGTAACTGAAATCTGCAAGACGAAATTTGGAAAGTTGAAAAAAAAAATCGTTTTCGCTGCATTCCAACGTTGCAAACTTCAACGTCATGACTCATGAAAATGGGAAAAAGAAATAGAAGGAGCAATGGAAAAGTAGGTGAGGGGGCAATCTGGTGAGCCGTATGAGACGGAAACGTAAGGGAGCTGGAATAAAAATAGAAAAGGGCATAACATTTTACATTAAACAAGAAATTCAACACTATTGGAGAAAAATCGATGGGTCAATATACTGCGAGGAATATTAACGCACGAAAACAGGTATACAAATGGAAAAATATTACATATTAATTAAAAAATGTAACAAGATGATTAGGGAGGAATCAAAATAAACGATCATATCGTAGTTAGCGTCGTTGGAACGCAACGAAAATATTTGTTCCTTTATTGCCCATTTTTTAATGGCCCATTTCGCCTACAAAAATCACTAACACTTTTTAAAGATCCTTACTAGGGATCCATAAACTAAACCTGCAAAAAAAGTTTAAAAGGAGTTAAAGCAAAGAAATGAAAAAAACAAAGAAGAATTTTCGTTGCATTCCAATGATGCAAACTTCAGCGGCATATTAAACGTGGGCGAGGACAATATGTGGTAATGGCGAGAAAAATGGGAAAAAGGGTATGTAGACGCTATATGTAGGTATACTATACAAGCAGGCAATTAAACATTTGAGACATATTTGCGAGTGTACGTTAGTTAAGGGAAAACTGCACCAAGAAATAGTAGATGAACCGGAGCAATGGTTGGAAAGCAGCAGGACGTTAGAAATTGTCCGGAAAAAGGAGAAAATGCTACCGGCAAAGCAACTGTGTGATTACATCAGATAATTTGAGAAACTTGCAACTAGAATAGATGTAAGAAAACTGATGTAAAATAATTGGTCTAAATGAGAAGAGAGAGACATTTGTGTAAACACCCTCAAAAAGGGTATGTAAGGAATACAATTCCTACATAGCGTTTTCCTTTTCCTTTTTAGGAATGGAATTACTAAAAACTACTACTATTATGACTACTATTTTTAAAAAATCCCAATAATAAAAACGATAATAATATTAGTCATAAATAATAATAAAAAGTAATTATGATAATAAATTGATAATCCTCGATGATAATATTGAAAAATAATGATTATGATAAAAACGATGATAATATTAATAATCAATTGGTAATAATAATAATAAATAATGATAAAAATGAATAGGAATATTTTTAAAATAATTATTTCAATCAAAACGATAATGATAACAGCAATAGATGACTAATGCGAGAATAGAAAGAAGAAAAATTATACATGATCTTCAAGATCACATATAATAACATATAGCCTGAATAAAAATTATATACAATCCGAACGTCAGCATACCGTGAAAATAAAATCTGCACAATCTCGACACAAATTACATCAAATATAATTATAAATAATCGTCGAACAAAAATGATATATATAATTTAAAAAATGGGGTTGAATTTTGCATCGTTGGAATGCAACGAAAATTCTTTTAAATTTCTTGTTTTCATTGTTATCCAAAACCATACTCAGTAAATTTTGTTGTAGAACGCTTAATAAGAATCCTAGAAAATGTTTGCATGATTTTCGTAGGCCAAATCAAAGGAAATTGAGGAAATTGACAAAAAAAACCATTTTTTATGCATTCCAACGACTCAAATTTCGATGTCATATTTGAAAAAAATGATATAATTTGATAAGATCTCTATACAGGGTGTTCCATTTTGAGCGATAACAAAACGAACGAAACGGCGTTATTGAAGCCGCCGTTGGGCTTCGTTCGTCCTAAATGTGAACATTTTTCGAGCTTATCATCTTTTTTCCACGAGTGTTGCGCCATAAAACCGCCACGAGAGATCTGCCCGAGTCTCGTTTCTCGGGCCGCGCGGTACGAGAGATGAATCTCACGAAGGAGCGCGTCCTGGAGTCACACAAACGACGACACACGACGCTGTGGAGTGAGACCGGTTTTTCGTTCTCGAATATAATGCTCGTTTCTCCTTTCGCAGCGCGATTCACGGACACGCTGCTTGAGCGGAAAAATAGATCTCGGCGAATCCGTGCACAATGTCGATTGATAGAAATAATACTTTTTTTTCTCCTTCTTCTTCCCTTGGAATATGATCTAGAAAAGAAGGACGATGTGAGTGGCATGTTGCGTGACAATGCTAGAAACGCTGACAACAATGATTTTTCGATTATTGTAATATTATGGCAGTGAAATTGACGAATCGACCAAATCTTGCAATTATTATTTTCGTCGTTTCGAATTCATTTGAAGAAAAAAAAATTTTAACGTTATTTTGCATTGACAGGTGCGAAGTTCCGTGAGGGAATAATAATAACAGTAATAATAATAAAAAAAACATTAAGAATAATAATCATAGTTCTTTTTGAGTTATAAATTAATTTTTAATAGTTTCAGTAAATTAAAGCAATAAAAAAATTAAAATAACTCGCGATATTATACATAGTATAATAATTATAGTATGAATAATATCAACAATAATAATAATAATTGAAAAAGTTGTCGCAGTATACTACTACAATAAAAGGGATATGATAACAAGTATGGTTAGTGTTAAACAAATTATCATCGTAATAATAATGGTGATGACTATAATAATAATAATAATGGATAAATAATAATATTAATATAAATAAATAAAATAATAACAGCCCACTATCTAACAATCATTATTAACAGTAGTAAATTATTACTCCATTATTACTTATTAATCACAATGAAAAAAATGAATGTATTAATAACCGCAGTAATAATAATAATAATAACAACAATACTAGTGTTAATTATACTAATTTGGTGTCACAAAACTGTATATTTTTTCTGAATCTTATCTCTATACTGATTCTATTTTAACACTTAATATTGATATTCTACGTAAGAATCGGGAAATATACCATTCTTTGAATAGACACTAATTTCATGGAAAAATTTAAGTTTCTTATTAAATTTAAGTTAAAAATTTAAATTTAAGTATTTTTACATTAAAGAAGGAGGCATCTATAGGCGAGGAAAAAATGGCTGTTTTTCATTATGTTTTTTTAAAGGTAAAATTTCTTCACCATTATTGAAACTTAGGGTATTTTTTATTACCACTTTTGGTCTCATCATATGGTATTTTTTATTTATTAATCTTTAAAAATGGCGAAGGTATGGCACGGTCATCAAAACGGGTTGCAGCGGATGTTGTCAGACGACGTGACACGTAGCGTCGGCGGGGTTAATTTGGAAAAAAACCAACGAAGATTTTTCTTTCATTAAAACTCATACGCGAAATATGAACCAAGAAAAAGTGAGAAATGTTGAAAATCGATGAAATGGTACGCTTTGAAGCAAAAAGACTGAATTTTCCCAGAAAAGAAAATGGCTACATTTTGCGACAAGAAAAAAAATTTTTTTTTAATCTTCAAAAACATTTAGGATAATGTTTTAGACGATAAGGTTAAAAAGATTGATGTCAAATTTTATCAGTATCGGTCGATTAGTTATTTAGCTATACGTCACGCTAGTTTTGAAAATGCAGTTTAGAAGACCGTGCCATACCTCCGCCATTTTTAAAAATACCATGTAACGGCCAAAAGTAGCAATAAAACACCCTTAGTCTAAAAAATGGTGAAGATATCTTGCCTTTTAAAAAAAATCATGAAAATCAGCAATTTTTTACTTGCTTAAAGGTATTTTCCCCCTTAAGGAAACTTCTTTTCCGCGATTTTCCCGAGAAAGTCACGAAAGTGAGACTTATCGGACAATCGCGCATAAAACTCCAAACGTAATCAGGCATCATGTGCGTGTCCCATCTTCCCTGATACCTATCCCCGTGATTTTTATATCTCGGTGGAAGCGTTCTTCCTGCTCTTCACTGAAAGAGCCAAGATTTTCTGCGAATTAATCTTGATCCTTTATTTCTATCCCGAAACAAGAAATTAAGCATTTTTCACGCAATCTGCAATCGTTTAAAAAATTTTTTTGAATAACTTATTCCACATGTACAAAAAAATTTATTAGGGTAGTTTGAAAAGTGCCTGTTCGCTTTGCTATCGTCGACATATCACTGAATTAATTTATAATAGCAAATAATAATAAAAAAAAACAAAGAAAAAAATCTTAAATGAACTGCTAACGACACTCACTATGAAATTTAAATTAATTTAAAAACCCAATGTGGTAACTTAAAATATTGGTTGATGTAGGCCGTATGAGTAGTTACTTGACAAAACATTTTACAAATTTTGCCGGTACTGATAATGTTTCTTTTTTTGCTGGCCTGTGTAACAATTAACCCTTACTTGTCACACTTCTGTAGAACCACGTACTTGCCACCCTGGAGTTGATTCACACCCCAACGACAAAAATTGTTACAAAAAATAAACTATTGAATACTTTCACTTGGAAATTTTGTCAGATCATCTAAGGAGTTCACTTCAAAAGATAATGGAGGTGGTTCAACCAAAAATAAAAAATTAACCCTTACTTTTCACACTTGTGTAGAATACACATCAATACATTTTCGCATTAAAAAAAAGTTTGTTTGGCTTTCGGACCCCACAGTGGCACGTAAGGATTAATATACAACCTGCCGACATTTTCGCATACAGAATACGCAAATTGAAGACGACAATTCAAAAAACACTATAATTTATCATAAAGCCACGGAGGAAAAGAGTATCATCGCCGAAAATATTTGCCAGATTAAAAAAGGAGCCTCCTGAGTAGTCTCAATGATGAGGAAATTCGAAACCCGAAGGGAAAAAAAAAGTAATTTACGAAAATTCCATTCGTTACAGATACAAACGAAGAGGGAGCTCTTTTTTAAGGGGGACAGTGGGGGTTTGACGAACGCGAACCCGTCGGTACCGTCGGTACCGCCGCCCCAGCCGCCCACGAGTGCAATGACGACGACGTCGGCGCCCCCGTCGACGGGGCCACCAGGGGTTCCACCGGTCAAGCCCCGTTTACCACCGACCACCGTAAGCCTGAACCAGACGGACGCATCCGAGGACAGTAACAGGCGGGAGTCGGCGCGCAACGAGACCGCCAATAGCGCCAACACCACCACCTCCAACACCAACAACAATCACAATAACAACAAAGAAACGAGCCTCCACATACATCCGCGTCCCGCACCGCCCACCAAGCCAAAGGAGCTCGACGGTTATGTCGGCTTCGCGAATCTGCCGAATCAGGTTTATCGGAAAGCCGTGAAGAAGGGCTTCGATTTCACTCTCATGGTGGTCGGTGAGTTGATCGAAGACTCGTTGATTTTCGTTTATCTATACATACATACATACATACATACATACATACATACATACATACATACATACATACATACATACATACATACATACATACATACATACATACATACATACATACATACATACATACATACATACATACATACATACATACATACATACATACATATATATATATATATATATATATATATATATATATATATATATATATATATATATACACACACACACACACACATATATATACAGGGTGTCCCTCTTGTCTCTGTCACCTGCAATAATTCGGTAATTCTCGACGTCACAAAAAAATGTTCCAGACAAAAGTTGTACGGTGTGAAGGGGGCCATCAAACGAGACCATTTTTTTTTATTTCGGCGGAGTCGCTGACTTACAATGAAGGTCACCTCCACTTTTTTTTCAATGGAATGGTACATTTTTTCAACCATCTTGTGGAGCATCTCAAACCGTATGAAAAAAACATCAGGGGGTCAAAGTCGTTCAAGGTCATTCAAGGTCATTCATTAAATCGAAATACAAATCTAAATATCTCGGATCGCTACCAAATATTTGGTAGTGATCCGAGATATTCGGATTTCGAAAGGGGTCATCGAGTGGTGACTACAATGTTCATTTTTATAACATTTTTATAAAAAATAGTGGTCTTGTTTAAAAAAAAAATGAAAATTTTTTTAAAATTGGGACCACTATTTTTTCAGAATTTTATCAAGGACCAGAAAATAAATTCACACAACAAATTTTAAGATGAGCAATCACGATGCAGTATGAAAAATCGATTTAAAAAAAGGAATTTCAATGCTTTTAGCCTAGCATCGATTCAAGGGGTTACATCCACCTAGAGGCCTGAAAAAATGGCCAAATTCCGATTTTTTTTTTTTTCTAGGAAACGGTTGGTGATCCGCACTTTCTTTTAACACAAAGGTACATATAGTGGAGAGCCTTTCAAAAATACAGAAAAACAACAAAAACATGGCCACCGGCAGATGATGAAATTTTTTCGCGTCGTTTCGCGGTGGACACTCTCCAGCTTGAACGGTTCATCTGAAATCTAAATTTTAAAAGCTTGAGGCGTCACACGTCATAAGTACTAATACTACTTCAAAATTTATGAAAAAAATACTCATGCTATCAAAATTTGTATTTCATATCGTTAAAATACGTACGTTTATGTACCTTTTGAGTACTTGCACCTATGAACGACGTTGAAGTTTGCATCGTTGAAATGCAATGAAAATAATTTTTTTTGTCGATTTCCCTATTTTTTTTTTGCAGATTTGAGCTACGAAAATTATCAAACATTTTTTAGGATTTTTGTTTGGCGGTCTAAAACAAATTTGCAAAGTATGATTATGGATAACAATGAAAATAAGAAATTGAAAAGAATTTTCGTTGCATTCCAACGATGCAAACTTCATCCCCATCACCTATGATGAGTGACCGAGAACGAGACTTTTTTGTAGCTATGTTGTTTTAATTTTCAATTTTACATTATTTTGTACTTTTTAGTACAGTACCTTTTAAATAAAAGCCTATTTTTGAAAAGTTTTTTTTACGTTAACTTTTTCTACGTAAAATAATATCGGATAAAAAACAACGTTAAGCCTTGAATTGCCGCAAAGGGCGCCACCTGAGAATCGTTCAAAATCGAAGTGTTGTAGCCTTCCCGAAACCCTGCAACTCTTGCCTGAAACGTTTTTTTTTTTCGTGTTTCATATTTTCATTAGGACTGAGCATTTTATACGATTTTTTATGGAGGTCCGTTATAATTGGTTTCGCCCTTCAAGCGCGACTGTGAAAAATTTCAAGTTATTTGGTCCAGCCGTTTTTTGTTCTCGAGATATTCCGAAAAGTTTTCGCGGATTTCTTCGCCGACGAAATCGCGTGTAGTTTCGCCTTGAGCGTGCGCGAGCTCGGGAGGGAACACACAATTCTCGAGAGACGATTCGTGAATTTGCATCCCTCGGAGGAGCCGAACTCGGAGCGTTCCAAAAACGTCATCTGCCGAACACGTGCAACTTTGTAACTTTTACCAGCTGTTCCTCGACAATATTCTGCTCCGTCCCGTAACAGGGGCTCTCATCCTTCCAGGGCGAAACTTCTCGTGATCGGACGATGCACTGCACACGAATTGATAATTAGACAACTAAGGGGTTAGGCTACTGTGACGATGCGAAAATAAAAATTATTTGAAAAAACTAATTTTGAAGGAATAAGTGAAATTATTGAAAAAAAGTTTGGACGTTTGTTTGTACATTAACAAAGTTGTGTACCTATTTTCGTAAAAAATTATTAATAATTCAATAAGTTATGAAAAATCTCGTAAAGGAGCCTGTGAATGTCAAGGGATCAACGGTGTACTTGATTTTGGCCACCCGGTTGATCCGAGACAAAAAAAACGTGTTTTTTTTTTAAATAGATCATATTGGCTAAGACTTGACCGAGCTTTTTTTTGCTATCGTGTTTCAATCGTAAAAAAATGTTTTTGAATTTTCTTATTCATTTTTTAAGGAAAAATGACGTCATTATTATTAATAACTAACAACAAAAAAATATTAACGAGGAAAACGTCGGTCAGGACTAAAGTACTTTTGCACTGAACAAGTGTACCAAATTCCAAGTCAATTCGTTTATTAGATGTCGAGAAATCGTGTTCACCTTTTTGAAAAACATACTTTCGAGAAAAATGCGTTTCAGGGGGAAGATACTCTCAGGTGAGGACAAAATGGCCGACTTTCATGATTTAAAAAAAAAGGAAAGATTTCTTCGCCATTTTTTAGACTTATGGTATGTTTCATTATTACTTTTGGCTGTTACATATGTTATTACTTTTGGTTGTTTTTTTTGTGAGTCTTTAAAAATATGGAGGGTGTGGCACGGTCTTTAAAACGGGTTGCGGCGGATTAATTTGAAGGAAAAAAAAAACCAACGAAGATTTTTCTTTCATTAATACTCATACGCAGAATAAGAACCAAGGAGAAGTGAGAAGTGTCAAAAATCGATCGAAAATTCTCTTTCTAATAGCGAAAACATTTTTTTGCCAATTTATGTTGTAGATTTTTAATAAGGATCCTAAAAAACGTTTGATTGATTTATGTAGCCCGAATGGGCCAAAAAAGGCTTTGGCAATCCACAAAATTAATTTTCGTTGCGTTCCAACGATGCGAACTTCGGTACCATCCGAAAAATGGGGTTACTTTAAACAGGTTTAGCAAGTTCGTTGCACGTAACTTTTTTTGAACATCCTAAATTCCAACTTTTTTTGCTCCAATAGAATAATGTGTCCCATGCCACTATCGAATGTATGAAAAAGTCAGGCCCCCCACCACAATTTTATATATTTTTCTTTCAAAAAGTATCAAAGTAACCTTGAGTGCGGGGTTTCTTTGACAAGGCAGTGAAATGCAACGTATGTCAAAGATTAAGGGTCACTTTGGCGTCATTTTGATTAACAAATTTAATATTTTATGCATCATACATGGAATTGAATGAAAAACAACGATTTTTTACAATTAAATTGTCATCTTCATAAACGAAACAGCTTACATAAAAATATCACGTACCTAGGGTATTATTATAGGCACTTAATCAGTCTTATAATTATAATTGAGATTAAAATCAACTTGAGCAACATTACAATTAACTTTAGCAACATTATGAAAAACTTGAACAACACATTTAAACACATTTCAATACGCACACATTTAAACCGTATTTTGGCGCTATGTTAAAGTAACCCCAAAAATTATCAAAGTGACCGTTAATGTTAATTTAACACTGTTTTATGGTACGCTTTGGAACGAAAAGATTGAATTGTCCAAAAAAAATGGCTACATTCTGCAATCAAAAATACGTTTTTTTTCTTCAATGTTCAAAAACACTTAGTGTTATGTTTTAGACTGAATATTCCGAAAAATGGCCACATGCTGAAATAAAAAATACGTTTTTTTCTTCAATTTTCACAAACACTTAGTGTTAAGTTTTAGACAATAAGGTTAGAACGATTTATATCGGAATTTTCATCAGAATCGGTAGATTAGTTTTTTAGACACGGTCTTCTAAACTGCATTGTCACTGGCGTGAAGATCGTGCCATATCTCTGCCATTGTTAAAGATTAATTTCAAAAACCACGTAACAGCCAAAAGTGCTAATAAAACATACCCTAAGTCTCAAAAATGGAGAAGAAATATTTTCTTTAAAAAGAAAATCGTGAAAATCAGCAATTTTTTTCTTCGCGTAGAGGTATCTCCGCCCTTAAAGTTTGACTAGCATTTTTACTATCGTTGTAATCATAAGTTTAGGATAGTAGCCTAACCCCTTAACACATCCGCGTGACCTTGGGGCCTAAAAAACAAATCTTACCAAGTTTAAGTTGTTTTTTATATTTAAAAATAATAATAAAAAACTTGCCGTCTTTGCTGCACGGGATAAACGAGGGATTCAAGCGAAGATATTTTCTTTTTTCACGATCCAACGGGTGAGATAATAAATAAAAGTGAATAATTGCTTGAACGATTGAACAGGTGAATCGGGCCTCGGAAAATCCACGTTAATAAACTCGATGTTCCTCGCGGACATATACAGCTCGGAGCATCCCGGCCCTAGTCTACGCGTGAAAAAAACCGTCGCCGTGGAAACGAGCAAAGTATTACTCAAAGAAAACGGAGTTAATCTTACGCTGACCGTAGTCGATACGCCGGGATTCGGCGACGCTGTCGACAACAGCAACTGGTAAGTTTATTTCATCTCAGCGTTATTGTTGTTCGTTCGAAAGTATATTTAAAAAAACACAATTTAAACAAATACATACTTAGTCGCTTTCAATATACTTAATAAAAATATTTTTTATCCCATTCAATTGTACATCGTCGAAAATATATTTCAGTGAAAAATTGATTCCGAGTGAATTTTCAAAAAAAAAAAACATAAATATTTTGCCGAATTCGAGAGATGGTAAATATTCGGAAGTGTCACTCCTGTCAGAATCGAGCTGATTTTTTTTGTGTGTTTTCTTACAGTTAAAAAACACATTTAATATTATTATGACAGCGCATCAACAAAAACTATGGGAAATAAATATTTTTTTAAAGATTTTTTAAAGATCACGTCGTCCGAATTTTGGGATCAATATTTTGTGTATATGCTCCCGAATCTGGATCGACCCAAATAAACAAACCCAAACAAACCCAAAAACATTATGCACCATCAAAATATAACTTATTATAAGGTTTTATCATCATAAAGAATTGATAAAAAAATGTACAGCCTCTTTTTAGCGGAAGTGATACTTCCGAATATTTACCCGAGAAATTTTTATTTGAAAATCTACTTGAAAAAAAATATCCTTTACGAGTAAATTTGCAGAGTAAAATAAAAACGATACAAAAAAGCTCAATACTAATTTAAATAATATTAAAAAAATTTACAAATCGATTCAATGTTAATTGCTCGTCATTACAATCCCCCCATTTTTGTTTCAATTCTTTTATTTCTATTCCCCTCCAATATCGATCTCCCAAAAACAATATAATTTTAGGAGCAAAATGGTCGATCCCTTCTAAATGTTTTACTACGAACATGGCGATAAGACGAGCAGCGGGGACAGTGAATAATTTTTTCTTTCGTTTTTGCGGTACTCACAGTTGGGTACCGGTAATTGAGTACATAGAGTCGAAGTACGAGGAGTTTCTGAATGCGGAATCGCGGGTGATGAGACGACAAATACCGGATAGCCGAGTGCACTGCTGCTTGTACTTCGTGGCCCCGTCGGGACACGGCCTGAAGCCACTTGACGTTGAGTTCATGCAGCGTCTTCACGACAAAGTTAATATCATACCGGTGATCGCGAAAGCGGACACCATGACACCTGACGAGTGCTCGCACTTCAAGAAGCAAGTGAGTCTCTCTCTCTCTCTCTCTCTCTCTCTCTTAGAACTAAATAAAACTCGAACTTCTCGGACCAGAAATAAAAGAAGCGCAATCCAACTCGTAAATCGTTCGTGTTCACGGCGACGAACGATTATCAACAAAACATCGAATTTTTGAACATCGAAAATAAATGTTGACAAAAAAAAAAGAAATTTGAAACAAAATCGTAAATTTGAGGCGGGATATACATCAAGACTGGAAAAAGTTAAGCAATTTTGAGGGTTTTTTAAAAGTAAGAAATAATTATTCTACATTCATCAAACTGTGGAAATACTTTAATAGTATATTTAGGTATACAAAATATTTTTTTAAATTTATATACTATCCAAATGGCGAAGCTGTGGCAGAGTGTTACAGCAAAGTTGCCACGGGAGTTGCGAATGGACGTGCAGTTGGGCTTTCTGTAGACTTAGATTTCCAAAAAAGAAATTCGAATTTCAGCTAGAACATGTATAGTTTCTTTTTAACGGCAATTAAAACAAAGAAAATGCAAGTTTGAGAAAATGGCACGCATTCACAAAAAAAAAATCAATATTTTACGCACAATTTCTGTAAAATTTTGATTAAAAAGTAGTTCTTTTTTTTTCTCATTTTTCAAAAACAATGCTCGTGAAGTAGAATGTAGCAATATCTTGCTAGCTAATATTTCTATCTAAAGGTAGAAATTTTAGCGTTTTCGGAGATTCAATCCTTAAGGGGAAAAGGGGGTAGCAAAGTTTGTATGGTAAACAAAATATCGGGGATATTGCGATATTTGTGGCCCCTAATTCTGACCGCGGAGCCCTCGTATTTGACGCAAAATTAGACTTTTTTCAAGAGTGGTAAAAATCGAAATTCGACCCTCAAGGGGGTGAAACAAGGCTTTTAAATTTTGTATGAGACAACTTTTTTTGGTCAGATTTGCTTGAAACTTGGCGTAAATACTATAATATAGAAATAATTGAACACGTATTACAGCAATTTCCAGAATTTAACTACGTTATTCTTAAAGCCCTTTCTGCCGTTGTGTAAAAAAATAAAAATATTCCGGCCCATACTTTCGAGCTTATTATTATTTTTTTTAAATATACCCATTTTTCGATCGGCCAAGGTGGCCAGGGGCCTTAACTGTGTTTGTTTGGGTTGGTATGAATACACCAAACAAACCCAAACAAATACATGTGTAATTATTTGTATTGGAGTGTATTTATAGTAAGTTTCCAGCAAATCTGATGAAAAAATATTTTGTCTCATATAAACTTTGAAACCCCCGTCTCACCGCCTTAAGGGTCGAATTTCAATTTTTACCACTCTTGGAAAAAGTCATATTTTGGGTCAAGTATGAAACAGCGTAGTTACAACTAGGGGCCACAGATATCGTAATACTGCCGAAATGTCTGTTCAAATTTACTGGAAACTTAGTGTTAATGCTCTCCAACACAATTCTACACGTTCCTTAAGGGATAAACACCACTCTAGCGGCAGAAAATAAGGCCTAACTTTGACAATTTATTTTGGGAGTATGAAAAAAGGAATAGGATTTCTTTTGAGAGGGTTTATTCAACACATGTTAAAGTATTTAAAAATATATATATTACAATTTTCATACAAAATGGTAGCGACAGAGCCCATCTTGAAAAACGTGTTTTTTACAAATAGCTTCACGGGAGGTTTTCTCGTAGAGTAGGAGACCTGGAACGAAAACCAAAAAAAGTTATAATCAATATATTATTAGCTATGGGACTACGTAGGGATTTTTTAAATCAAATTTTGAAAAAAAATTGCGCACATTGAAAGAAATAAATCGATTTTTTGCCCAAAAAATGAGCAGTCAATTGTTTATTAAAAAAAAACGTTTAATCTCAATTTGTTTTGTAGTGTTTCTAAAAAAAATCCCCACGAAGCCTATTGTTTCGGCCTCTAGAGTGGCCTAACTCCTTAACACAAGTCTACGCGGGCGGAAAGCTAGTTGTCGATATTTCTACAAAGTTTCAACTCAAACGGCTTAATAGTTTTTCCGCAATCCTGCGCGCCAATTTAAAAAAAGCTGTTTTGAGAAAAACGCGTCTGAAGTGTACATAGAATTTGAATTAAATTGCACTAGGTACTTGTGGTAACTAATTACTTGATTAATCTGTTACAGAGTAATTAAATTATCAATTAGAGTAGTAATCGTAATTACGTAGCTGTTAATTCAATTGTTAATTCAATTAAACTTCTTGCTCATCACAGGCTGTAACGTTTGAAGTTTTTCGAATTTTGCTTCGAAACGTTGGGAAAAAATACTACACATATAGTTGTATCTTTTGAGAAAATCGTTTTTTTTAATCGTTGTAAATGTATATTGAAAATTAATATCTTTAAAAAATGTCCGGGAAAATTCTCGTTTCCGTTTGCGTAAAAGTTTCAAAGAGCAGGAACAAAAAAAAACAATTTTTTCATAAATATCATAAAGGGCCACAACTGTATCCTCATGAGTAATTTCCCTATACCAGATACTGAACGAGATAGCCCAGCACAAGATAAAAATTTACGAATTTCCGGAAGTCGAGGAGGAGGAAGAGAGCAAACTGCACAAGGTACTCAGGGAGAGAGTGCCTTTTGCGGTTGTCGGAGCCAACACCGTTGTCGAACACGAGGGCAAAAAACTACGTGGTAGGAAGTACCCCTGGGGCATCGCTGAAGGTACGACATTTTTATTTTTTGTTTTATCTACATATCAAGGTACATTTTATTTCCCCATATTGATGAAATTTTCTAATCACTCCACAGCGATCTCGTCCGGATATGAAAAAAAGAATACCTATTTTTCTTCGTCTTTTTTTAAAAGGCTTTCCGTAGCTACTTCTGTAACAATGTAGCTCGTTAAAGGAATCGATCGATTGGAAAATTTCCAATATCATTTTTTTACGTCAGTGTTTGTTTTCGAGAATCTTTTCAAATTTGTGTATTGAAAAATATTTATAAATGGGCTAGATACAATTATCTGTGCGGACCGATGTCTGAAAAAAATTGTTCGCAGTGACGCATCAAACGTATTTAGTTTTTTCACGAAATTATCCAGTGCTCCGACAAAGGATTCAATAAAATCTTGATTTTCGAGAAAAAAAATAGCCGCAGTGCAGAGTGAAAGTATCGATTTCCGGTGATAAAAACCTTCTATTTTCGTTAATAAAGAAAAACGATGCATCGAAAGAAAAATTTCTTCGTTCAAGCATTGATTTTTTAAAAGTAAAAGAAGTTTGTAAAATTTGAAGTTGATCGGTGCGGTGATTTTTGAGATATCGTGGTCACCGATTTTGAAAAAGTCATTTTGAGAAAAGACGCTTCTAAAGTTCGACGGATCGCCGAACCTACCTATAAACGCCCATAAGGGTGGGGATCGGAAATTCTAACGATCAATATTCAGAAGGACCGAAATTTCGAATTCAGTAATGACAAACGTTCCAAAATATATAGATCAATTTAATGATAGTCTGTAAAATTGTTGATCGAAATTGTGAATGCAAAAATCTCGAAGTTGAATTATAGCGAAAACAAATATCAGATTTAACAAAATAATGAGAGATATAATATCGATTCGTCTGTATATATGGGGCATTCCATGCCAAATCGGACACCATTTAGCTTTTGCATCTCCGATTTGCTCCATAATTTTTTGTCTTTTAGTATCTATTGAGAAAGGCCTCCATGACAATTTTAAGCTTTTTTTGTCCAGCCACTTCCAAGATATGCATTTTAAAAAAACGGTACTTTTTTTTTGAATGCCCATAACTTTGCGAAAAACGATCCGATTGGGATGTTTTTTTTTATAATTTTCGTTTTTAGACGTACTTTTAGAGAAATAATGGTACAAAATCATCGAAACCGTATTTCCATAAGATTTTCGAGTTTTAAATATTAAATGTTGATTTTTGAAAAACACGTAGCGATCGATTTTCTTCAAATTTTTCCTAAAAATACTGTCACCCATTATGCAACTTTTAAGCCCGGCACGGTAATGGGATAACGTTAGGATCCATGTTTTTTCGAATTTGAAGACTTTTATTTTTTAGTAATCCGTACTAAAAGTACATAATAATCATTTTTTCAGACCTATGGGCAATGGTTATTGTCATCTATGAAGTTGAATAGATATGTCTTAATAATTGAATGGACAATGACCCTTTCGTTTTAGTTAAATATATAATAACATAAGTTTGTTGTATTAATTCTTATTCAATTTTATATTGAGTCAATATCTCATGTGTATGGAGAGTAGAGGTACCTGAAGTTCATTATTATCTAAAGAACAAAAGTTATTTTAAAAGAATTTAGTTAATATAAGTGTTTAAAAGTTGGCGCTTTTTTAAATGATTTTTAACTTTTCACTACGGTCGGTAATAAAAACTTCGTTAACATAGCCTAGTGGCTGAGTATCTTTCTTGTCTACGGCGCCATTTCAGAACAAGAATTCAGTGTTGTTTTCAATCACGTGTTGACAGTGTGTCCTGTGAATAACCTCTACTAATTTCCTTTAAAGAAAAATTTGTGTTATATCACGGTATATTTTCTGAAGCACAACTTATTGTGAACTTTTGTGCCATGTCAAATTTTGAGATATATAATTTGTGCTGAAATCCTTTGCAAATAGAAAATCATAGAGTTAAGAAAAGTCTTCGACGAGCTTCTGTTACTCAACAAAATTTATATAATTTGAGGAAGGATGATTTTCTCTGCACATCGTGTAGCATTGGACTTTTGCTTGTAATCAATCTGTAAACTAATTAATGATCATTACGTGTCAGATAATCCTCGAGAGTAGCTTTGATGTAAAGTATTTTGATTTCAGATATTTTTCAACATATATAAGTGAAACGAGAACTTTGTATGACGCAAACTGCAGACCATCTGAATATATGTTCCCGAATAATAATTTAAGGGGCTATTTTCGGCGTTCACACTATATCAGTGTGAACGCCGAAAATTTAGGTCATTTTCGGGAATTTTTTGGAAGCAAATTACTCAATTAAATGTTTCGGAAAATTAAGAATATATTTGGCTATATTTGACCTATATTGCGTAATTTTTTCATAGAAAAATATTGAGATCCAAGCGACTTATGCGCTGCCTTCGGAGGCGCCAAAAAAAAAGTTCCTCCACTGCTGACATGATTCCGATTGAGTAGCTGAAACCGAAAAAGGAAAAAATGTCGTTAAACTGGAAGGTATTTCCTGTACAATGACGTAGGATTTTCGAAAAATACCAAAATCTAACAAAACGGCGTAGTTATGAAAAAAGTGTGTTTTCTTGCCTATAAAATGGTCGTTTTTTTCAATGCCAAATCGTCAATTTTCATCCAATCAAAAATATCCTTCATCATTGTAGATTAAATATATTCAAGAGTACTCAGTTCAAATTTCAAGTAAATCGGATTATTGCTCTTTGAGTTACAGGGTCAGCAAATTTGAAAAATCACATTTCAAGAAAAAGGCGTTTACAGATTTAACTATCGATTTTTGCAAGATAAGATGATATTAATATAAATTATATAAATGATAATGATATTCTTGAAAGTATAAACTGTCGAAAAAGGCAACAAAAGAAGTCGATTTTTTTAAAGTGTCACACTGGTATAACCCCTTAACCTTCGTTATTTTAAGAGGTCATAATTCTGTTGTTCTATATTTGGTCATTCGACATTTTGACCCCCGCTCGCCCGTAACTTCTTCGATTTTTAACGGATCGACTTCAAATTTTCAGAGAATATTTTCGAAATGTTATATTTTGAGAATCCGTTGAAGAGCAAAAATCGATATTGTCGAAAATTTAAACTAGGCGTAAGCCCTCAATTGATCGTTCATGGATGCTTTTCCGACGTGAAGTACATTCGATCGGAATTATTATCATTATCGTTATGCCTCGATTTAGCATACCGCTAATTATTATTCTTATCAATCTACCGTATTATCATTCATCGTTATTACTAGGCTTTATTAATTAAACCATCCACCACGTTGTTATTATTGCCATAATAATTATTATTAGCATCGTCGCCATTATTGTTATTATCATGTTGCTTAAGTTTACTATTATCACTTTTAGTGGATCATTTTAGTAGATCAGATGATGAGGGAAAATAATCGATTTTTTCCGCCGTATCTTTATCTAAATTTCCTCGTCTCAATCTCGTTCGACAAGGCTTCGTAATTGTCGCTTTCTCGTAATATTTCTATATTTTCTTCTTTCTTTATCTTCACAGTCGAAAATCTCGAGCACTGCGATTTCATAGCCCTGAGAAATATGGTGATACGAACGCATCTTCAGGATCTCAAGGACGTTACAAATAACGTGCACTACGAGAATTTCCGTTGTCGCACATTGGCGGGTCTCGGTGTGGACGGAAAGCCAACAAGGATTTCCAACAAGTAAGTGACACGACGTGATTTGCGCGGAACGAATTTACGAGGGCCTTGTGTACATTAGCGGATTGCGGAGGCTGCGAGAGACATCGCGATGTTGTTTCGCGGTCCACGTATCAACGTGATTATGCTTTCTTCCACCCACGCGGATTAACGACTCGAATTCTTTGATTTTTTTGACAACTTTTTCTAGTACACTGAAGATTTATTTTGGAATATTTCTACGGTGATGTTTCGAGAATATTTTTTTGAAAAATCGCTAGTAAGGCTGTACAGGACGAAGAGGGCTGAAAAATAAAATGTTTCGGAAAAATTATCGTCGACTCTCGCAGTCTCAATGAGGAAAGATTGCCCGGACGAAAATTCATCAACAAGCATACTTGGATTTATTTAACAGCGATAAGTGCTATTCCAATCAATGAAATTTATCGATCAATTTATTTGCACAAGTTTTTTAACAAGTTTTTTACAAAAGGCTATTTTTTCTTTTACATCTATTTTAACTTATTTTGCACTCTGCATATTATTTCCCTCGTCACTTTTATCGACATTTATCGATTTTTCTTAGCGCAATCCTCGCCTCCACCTTTTTCTCCTCCCCCTTCCTCCTTGCACATCTTTCCCTAAAATACCTGCATATCTCTTTTTTGTATATTCCCAACCAACGTATTTATAATTTCTCCCTTTATCGCCAAATTATCCATTCCGTGCCCCCGCTTCTCTGCTTGCTTTCTTGCTTTCTCCGTTACTAAATCCCTGCCTTTTTCACATACTAACAGGTGCTCCAGCGGCTCATTCTCTTTAAAAATCCTGCACCTCCAATCCTCCCCCCCCCCCCCCTTTCTCGTCCTTCCTATGTTTCCGCATCTTAATCTCACCCACATTTCCTTATCCCTTCCCCTTGCTCCCTCTTCCGACCAGTATTTCCATGGCCTTTTTTCATTTTCCACAATATATGTGTATTTTTCATTATACGTTGATTTTCTTATTTTTTCCTCTTCCTTCCTTCAAATTTCCTTTTTTAAGTTTTCTAATTCTTCTTTTATCCTTTCGTCTATTCTTTCCACTTCTCTTCTTTCCCTTATCATTGTTATTGTCTCTTCTATTCCCATATTCCATACAACTTTTTCTAAATGTTTTCCCCAATTTGACGGGATTCCGTTTGTAATTGCTCTTGTTTCCTCAAATAGGCAGATTTTTGGCGATCTTGACTCCGCCATCCTAAGCACCTCTCTTATATACCTTAAGGCCTTAGGCCACGGTAACGGGTATAAAATCATGTGCGAATTTAACAATTTTTTTTTTTCGTATGAAAAAGTAATTCACTCATAAAATTAATTACACAATATTCTCTTTTGTTATCTTTTTTTTAGGCGCTCCGTGGCGTGACATTTAGCATGCACAATTTCTTACCTAGAACAAAAACAAAAATTCTCGTCAATCTACATTAGAATACCTAGAGAAGTACGTACGAAATTTAAAAAATATTGTTTTATTCAAAAGTTGTAGGTATTTGAACTCAAGAAATGAATTTTCAGTGAAAAATTTCGTTACAACTGCTCATAAACTGCTCATAAAATGAAAAGTTTTCGATTAATTAGAAATTCCGTACGTACTTTTCCGCGAAATGCAATTAGGAACATAACTTTTAAATTTGAAGTAAGTCGAGTGAAAATTGTCGAAGTTCTTTGTCACGTCGATTGGAAAAAAGCTGTTTCGAGAAGTTTCGAGTAGTCGGCCATTTTGTACATGGAAAAAAATATATATATATATATTTTCTAACAGCTTGATATTCATACTAAGTAGATGTGTAATTAATTTTATGAGTAAATCACTTTTTAATACGAAAAAAATTGGTTAAATTCGCACATGATTTTATACCCGTTACTATGGCCTGAGGCCTTAAGGCCGTCTTCTGGTCTAGAGGGCCAAAACTTGGGGGTTCTTTGAGATGCGATAAAAAAAAAATAAAAAATATTTTCAGTATCTATTTTTTCACCACATATTTATTCATCCTTTAACATTATATAAAAAAATTGAAAAAAAATCCACAATTCCATTAGTTACAGGCTGGTAAAGTGGGGGTGGAAAAAAACGGCCTCTCTTGGTTGACACGATTCCAACCCAACTGGTCATCTGAAAAAAATAAAAACAGATTCTTAATCAGTAAGGATGTCATTATAGCCCCTACCTCCGGCAAAAAATCGCAAAATGGCGGCTGTTTAAAAAAAAGGTCATTTTTTGCCGTTTTTTCTCACGATTTTCGATTTTTTAAAAATAGTTATTAACAAAATTTCACGATAAATCTGGCAGGGGCGATAGAGGGGTGTATAGAGAAGGTTCATAAAAATGTTCAAGTAAGTTTAAAAACAAAAGTGGTTTCGAGAAAAACGCGTTCAAAGATTCGAGTAAAGTTTCAGGCAGTCCAACAAGGAACATCCCTCAGGTGACACCCTTCGATTTTGTTGAAATCTGGATATGTTATAAAGCACCGAAAAGTAAGCGATACGTATTTTTTTTATCGGCGGAAAAACGGTTTTAAGAGGTGAAACCACCCCTTAATATAGGCGTGGTTCACCCCTTAATTTTTTTTTGCAGTGTCACTATAGTGGATTTTTCAGTGCTTCGGATTAGAAGAATTTTCGTTTTTGTTTCATTAAAATCGGTGGACTTCTTGTGTGTGAAACTGCTATATTACCCCTAGAGATGCCTTTTTTCGAGGGGTGGTTTCACCCCTTAAAACCGTTTTTCCGCAGATAAAAAAAATACGTATCGCTTAATTTTCGCCGCTTTACAACATATCCAAATTTCAACAAAATCGAAGGGTGTCACCTGAAGGATATTCCTTGTGAGTCATATAATGGTACATATACTTACATTTCGTTAATCGGCGATTTCTGGTCCATACAATCCCCCTTCTTTTTCATCAAAATCATAGTTCTCAGGTGGTCGAGAAACGTGAATACCAGGAAGGGTAGGAGCCTCAGGTATTCGAGCAGACTGAACCGTCTGTTGTTTGATTCGTTCCGGCAGCGCCGGTTTAGTTTTCGCCTCACTAACCACTGCTATAACTCCATAAATATTTGGAATTTTGAAATTTCTTTTCGAAGGTATATTCTTGAAAGACTAAACATTGAAAATATGCACAAAAAAATCGATTTTTTCAAAATTCTAGACTAGAAGACGTCCTTAACGCTCTTTCCCTTATCATATATTCCATGGTAGGCACCCTCTTCTCCAAACTTAGTTTGGAGTTGTTTTGTCCACTCCTAACGCCCCATCTTACCTACTCTGCATTATTTCAAAAACGCTTATTTCCCCTACTCCCCATATCTCCACACCATACATTGCTGATGCTTTCACTGCAGAGTTGTGAATAATGCATTATTTTGATAGTGCATTACTGTATACATTACAAATTACAAAATTAATGTGTAATGGATATATGTTCCATTACAAATTACAAAAGTAATGTGTAATGGATATATGTTCCATTATAAATTACAAAAGTAATGTGTAATGGACATATGTTCCATTACAAATGACAAAAGTAATGTGTAATGAATGTGTGTTCCATTACAAATGACAAAAGTAATGTGTAATAGATGTGTGTTCCATTACAAATAAGAAAAGTAATGTGCAATAAATGCATGTTCCGTTACAAATTACAAAAAGTAATGTGTAATGGTTGCATGATCCATTACAAATTTCAAAAGGTAATGTGTAATGGACGCATGTTCCATTACAAATTGAAAAAGTAATGTATGATTAATGAGTGCTTCATTACAAAATACAATTACAATAAGGTAATTCGTAGCGGAGAATATTTCATCACAAATAGAAAAATTGCCGTGCTCACATTAGAAATTTGCACATTGCTATCTCATTATTTTATTTCGCTAATTGCAATTTGTTTTAAGTAAATTCGTTTTTCTTCTGCATAAAACTCGACAACACAAAAAAAAGGTTTATACAAGCCAGATTTGTATCATCAAAAAAAATTACTTCTCAATACAAAGTCATGATCTCCCATACTTTTATGTGCACTCTTTCAGAATCCGGGGTCAAAATTGAGTTTTGTGCATTAGAAAAATAAATATGGCCGTTAAAAAAACCTCGTGTTACAATTATAACGACAGAAGCGAGAAAAAGATCGAGAGAGAAAGAGAAAAAAGTGGCTAAGATGATGTTTCATGTATCTCACGAATCCGCAGAATAGGCGGCAGCAATTATACTTAACACAATTATAAGCATTCTAATAAAATATACGTAACCTAGCTAATAATAAAAGATGTAAATAATAATATAAGTAATATAACAAAAATGAATACAAGTTACTGAAACAAAACATGTCGCTTTATATAGTTTCTGCATGATATACCTATTTTATTATTTCAGATAACTATATAGATCGTTTGAAATTTATAACTCCTTGAATGGATTGTTCAGTAGACCAAACAATTTCAATCTATTTGAATTTGAAATGGAGTTTTATAAGTTTGCAACGCGTAATCTGTTACACGTTGCTTTTATAATCGATATCCATTATCAATTGATAATAATAATAGTAATTGCTCTTTGCATTCATTCATGGTATATTACTTTTTCAATGCTCAATGAGGCACGCATTCATTACACATAATTTTTGCCTTTTTAAAGAGGAAGCTTTGTGATAAAAAGATTTGTTTTCCAGTTTTCAATGTTAATGCTCGAAAAATTCTTATATATCTCAAAACTTCGAAAAATCATGCGAGACAATATATCATATCAGATCAATTTCAATATGCAGTTTTTTTCATTATTTGTAACCAGCTTTTGCTTGCAACTTCATCCATGTCTTTAAAAGTATCGACTTTTTCATGTAGATAGCTTTGTCTGTGTAAAACAGCAAGGTGAAAGTAATGTGCGAACTTCTAATTTGAACGTTTTTCGTCTGCATTATTGAGTTTCAAGCAAAAAAAAATGAATTAGTCTTGAAAGAACTTTTAGTGAGCGAAATTAAATAATAAGACAGCAACTTTTAGCAAATGTGCAAATTTCTAATGCAAGCACGGCAATCTTGTTATGTGTAATGGAATATTCTCCACTACAGATTACTTTTTATCAATTGTAATTTGTAATCGAACATGCATCCATTACAAATTACTTTTAAAAATTTGTAATGGAACCTGCATCCATTACTCATTACTTTTTGAAATTTGTAATGGATCATGCAACCATTGCACATTACTTTTTGAAATTTGTAATGGATCATGCAACCATTACACACTACTTTTTCAACTTTGTAATGGATCATGCAACCATTACACATTACTTTTTGAAATTTGTAATGGCACATGCATTCATTGCACGTTACTTTTCTCATTTGTAATGAAACACACATCCATTACACATTACTTTTGTAACTTGTAATGGAGAACTTATCCAATACACATTATTTAAAGTAATGAGTAATGCATTATTTTAAAATTACTATTTTCACAACTCTGTTTCACTGTCGAATCTAACAAATAGAGCCTCCATCATATATCTCCCCGCCCTCTTCCATATTCCCCAAAAGTGCTATTCCATTTTTCTCCGCAATGCAATTTCCCCAAAATGCCTCGAGCCTCATTCTCGCCGAAATAAAAACCGGATATTCGAAAAATTCACACAGGAACACATTGTTCGAAAAAAAAAATTAAATACTTCGACGACGAAGCAGTTTTTCGTCCGGCTCGTCTCTCCTCCCACAGCGAAAGCATAGAATAACACTTTAGCTAAGGGCTGCCGTCATTGAAAGAGCGTAGAGTGCCTCTTTTGTTCCGTTTTTCCTTTCAAGGCGAAGAAAAAAAAAACAATTGCAAAAGAAGAAAAAAAAACGGTATGATGCAAAAGAGAAACGCTTGTGCAGAGGAAAACGAGCTTGTGCATGCAAACTGACGAAGGCAAGAGAAAATTCGAAGCTAAACGAAAAAAAAAGCATAAGCAAACCGAGAAAAGGCTAGCTAACGTAGGCTAAGATACTCGATTTTATCTTACCACGAAGATCAGGCTTGGATCTCCATAACTACGCGCAATAGCGAATATTGTTCGTTAGAATTGTTTTTTAAAATTATTTTTCGTATTTTTGTTGTCCCCCCTTTTCTTTCTCATTGGTAATCGAATGTTAATGGTAATTTCTCATTGGCTTAGTCTGTGCCCTCCAGGAGTGATGAACAGTTTCATGACAGTATGGTAAGTCCGTTAAAAAAAAAACGAACAGTGTTAACTACTTACTGTTTTGTGTGCACAAGTCTTATGAATTTTTCTATCTGCATTTCGTTTGGTTTTTTCTTTCCTCTCTATTTTTTTTTTCGTCTTCGTTCTCTCGTTTCTCTCCTCTGTTTTTCTTTTACTTTGCGATCTGAGTGTGCAGGGATATCTCGTTGCGAAATTCGTCGATAAACGACCAGACGAGCCATTTACGTTGACAAGTTCGTCGAGGATCATCGTTGTTCGCAGAGCGTAGACCAATTGTAGCCGATCATTATTATAGTGTGATTTAAATAATGGTTACAGGGAGAATAGGCTAGGGAATTTTTACGAATGCAAAAGAAAATAACAGCGGGTAATGGCAATTTTTGAAAAATCAATTTTCATTCATAGGAAAAAAAATTCAGGAAATTGCGGCATTTTTTTTTTCGCAGTGCGTTAGGCAACGAGTGGCTGTGGGTAACACTTCGCGGCGGTCTCAGCAGAGCTGGAAATAGAGAAGAAACAAGTTTGGGGAATGAAACTTAAGGGATGCAATCGTAAAAGCCCGAAAGGGCGTACGAAGGAACAATGGAAATAATAATAATAATAATAATAATAATAATAATAATTCAACTTCAATTAAAAGAAAATACTCCAGGACGGTTTTTTAAGGGGAGGAGAAACCTTGAGACGAGTAAAAAATGTCTGATTTTCATGATTTTTCTTTAAAAGGAGAGATTTCTTCGCCATTTTTGAGACTAGGGGATGTTTTATTACTGCTTTCGGCTGTTACATCGTATTTTTTACATTAATCTTCAAAAATGGCGGACGTATTGCACGGTCTTCTGATGGGGTTGCGGCGGATGTTGTCAGACGGCGTGATACAGAGCGTCGGCGGAATTGGTCTGAAAAAAAACCAACACAGATTTCATTAAGGCGGGATATACATTTAGACAGAAAAAAAATAAGCGATATTGATGGATTTTTTAAACTAAGAAATAATTATTCTACAATGATCAAACTTTAGGTATACTTTAATAGTATTTTTAAGTATACAAAACCATTTTTTTTAATTAATTCATCATCAAAATGGAGGAGCTGTGGCAGAGTGTTACAGCAAGGTCGCCGCGGGAGTTGCAAATCGGCGTGCAGTCTAGCTTCCCGTAGACTTTGATTTGCAAAAAAGTTCAAACATTTTTTCAGTTAGAACATGTATAGTTTCTATGTGACGGTAATTAAAATGAAGAAAATGCAAATTTAAGAAAATCGCACGCATTTACAAAAAAATCAACATTTCATGCAACATTTCTGTAAAATGTGGATTAAAGAAGTCGTTTTTATTCCAATTTTTCAAAAAAAATTGCCGCCAAGTAGAAGGTACCAATATTATCAATATTTCTACCAAGTTTCAACTCAATTGGCTTAAGGCCGTCGTCTAGTGTGAAGGCCGTTTTTTAATGCTTTTTTGGAGATTTTTTTGTTTGACAAACCATTAAAGTAAAATAATTTATAAATTGTATGTCATTTTTATTAACATGTAAACAAACTTCGTGAATTTTTTAAAGTCATTATATAGAATATAGTCGGAGATACACCGCCCAACAGGAACACATATATGAAAAGAGGTGCTCCACTGCTGCCATGATTCCGGCCGTTCTGCTTATCTGAAGTAAAAAAAACCAAACGCAATTTTAATCGTGAAACTTGAGGCTCTACATGAAACTAAAATAAAGTTAGAATTCCAAAAAAATATTTTTTTTTACGCTTTAGAAAAAAAAATTCAATTTTTCGTATTTTTTTGGGGTCTATATAGCTAATAAAAAGAAAACTAACGAAGCGATGTTTATTATTTTAGTTCAACTCGTAGTTATATATGTACTAAAGATGCTGTATAAATTTGAGCAGAATCAATAAAATAGTTTTTGAGGTATCATGGCAGCAGTTTGAAAAAATCGTGTTTTGAGAATAACGCGTTTGAAAGTTGTTGTATATAATTCATAATAATGAAATGGTCTCACCATCAATCTGCTATGCCTGGACCATAGAGTACACCTTCCTCTTCTTCAAAGAATTCATGCAAGGCCGTTTTATCTTCTTTTGATCTGACACGCTAGACTTAAAGAAAAAAAAATAATCGATTTTTTTTATCGTTGTAAATGTATATCCCGCCTTAACACTCATACGCAGAATATCGACCAAGAAAATGCGAGAAATGTTGAAAATCGATGAAATGGTTCGCTTTGAAACAAAAAGATTGAATATTCCAAATGAATCGCTACATTTTGCAATTAACAAATATTTCTATTTAATTTTCAAGAACATTTAGGGTCATGTTTTAGTTAAGAAGGTTAGAAAGATTTATACCAAATTTCATCGGAATCGGTCGATTAGTTCTTTAGCTACACGTCACGCCAGTTTTGAAAATGCAGTTTAGAAGACTGTGCCATACATCCGCCATTTTTAAAGATTAATAAATTTTAAAAATACCATGTAACAGCCAAAGGTAGTAATAAAACATACCCTAAGTCTTGAAAATGGTGAAGAAATCTTTCTTTTGAAAAAAAAATAATGAAAATCAGCAAATTTTTTCTTCGCCTAAAGGTATTCTTCTTTGGTGCTCGTCATCTAATCGCCGTTGAGCTGTAAACTGTTTTTTTTTTAACATTGCACAATATGCTCCGTGTCGGCGCTAAAACTGTGCCTGTTGCTTTGTCGTTTATCAACTACGCCCACCTGGCAGGTGTCGTCACAAAAAAAAGCAACAGGAGAAAAGGGCCATTCTCGCAATTTTCCTCGCGGGATGGAGGGTAGGCAGTGCAATTAGAGAGAGCGAAGGGGGAGGGGGCACAGATCCGTGATTTTTCGATTATTTTAGTAACACCAGACGTTTTCTAGTACTCGTTAAGTCGCGATTCTCCATTCTCGCTCTGCAAACATGGCGAATCTCTTCTTGCAGGAATCCCCTCGCCCAGTTGGAGGAAGAGAAGCGCGAGCACGACAACAAAATGAAGAAAATGGAGACTGAAATGGAGCAAGTTTTCGAAATGAAAGTTCGGGAGAAGAAACAAAAACTCAAGGATTCGGAAGCTGACGTGAGTTCAAAGAAGAAGCTGCGACGAAAATTCGAGAGTTGCATCTGGTGATTTTTGTCTGAGCTCCGCGTGACGTTGAGACCGTAACGCAAAACCAAATGGACGTTGTCGGTTGACGGGGTCGTCTAGTGTCATGGCCGATTTTATGCTTTTTTGGAGATTTTTTTGACAAACCATTAAAATAAAATAATTTATAAATTGTATATAATTTTTATTAACATTTAAACAAACTTTGGACCAATGTTGGACCTTCCTCTTCACAGAGTCATTTATCAGAGTCATTTTCACAGTAGCCTAACCCCTTAATGTCACATTTTTTTTCGCACGAGTTATTGCAAATTGTAAAACTTACGATGGAAAGAATTATGGAGTCTACGACTCTCCCGACTTTCAATAACAATATTATTTACTCGCTATTAACAGGGTCGTCTAGTGTGAAGGCCGTTTTAAATGCTTTTTTGGGGATTTTTTTTTGACAAACCATTAAAATAAAATAATTTATAAATTGTATATAATTTTTATTAACATTTAAACAAACTTTGTGAATTTTTTGAAGTCATTATATAGAATATAGTCGGAGATACACCGCCCAACAGGAACACATATAAAATGGGGTGCTCCACTGCTGCCATGATTCCGGCCGTTCTGCTTATCTGAAATCGAAAAACCAAACGCAATTTTAATCGTGAGACTTGAGGCTCTACATGGAACTAAAATAAAGTCAGAATTCCAAAAAAATAATTTTTTTTACGCTCTAGAAAAAAAATTCAATTTTTCGTATTTTTTTGGGATCTATATAGCTGATAAAAAGAAAACTAACGAAGCAATCTTAATTATTTTAGTTCAGCTTGTAGTTATATATGTACTAAAGATGCTGTATAAATTCGAGCAGAATCAATCAAATAGTTTTTGAGATATCATGGCAGCAGTTTGCAAAAATCGTGTTTTGAGAAAAACGCGTTTGAAAGTTGTATATAATTCATAATAAAAAAAATGGTCTCACCATCAATCTGCTATGCCTGGACCATAGGGTACACCTTCCTCTTCTTCAAAGAAGTCATGCAAGGCCGTCTTCTCTTCTTTTGATCTGACACACTAGACGACCCCTTTAAGGTTCGCTGGAAAAGTGTTCAACTTTTTATGGTAACATTTTTCTCCAAAGCGCAATGCATCCGAAATATACCGGGTGTCCCATGTGCACTTTTCAAGTTTTTCCGTGCATCTTTTTTCATCTCGAAGTCAACATCGAACGATGTCTGAATTTGTGTTCCCGAAAATTTGCAGTTACAACGAAGGCACGAACAAATGCGCCGATCGTTGGAGCAACACGTCCGCGAGCTGGAGGAAAAGAGACGAGTTTTCGAGGCGGAAAGGTCCGCCTGGGAGCAACAAACCGGCCACAGTATTGAAGATTTGCGCAGGAGAAGTTTGGAAGCCAACTCGAAAGAGTAAGTACCTCAATTGAATTGCTCTACGTCACCACACAATCGCCGTGTCTCTTTCCCTCGGGTACACCTTCGTCTCGGGTTTACCATTAAAATCCTTCAGTTGGTTTTCTCGGTGGGGGCTTTCCTCTATCAATTTACTGCCTTTTTCGTTGTACTTTATTTTACCTCCGGTGGTTACGCGATGGACTTTTGTAGATCGGTGTCCCGGTTTTCTCGCAAACCTTAAAAGCATCCCCTATTCCATTGAGGGGCTACATCTACCTAGAGGCCCGAAACAATTGCCAAATTCCGGTTTTTCTTCCGGGAAACGGTCGGTGAAAAAGAAACGCTTCTTTTTTAACACAGACGTACATATATTGAGAGCCGTCGAAAAAAATCACCAAAATATACAGAAAAACATGGCCGCCGGCAGATAACGAAATTTTTTTCGCGACGTTGGGCCGTGGACACTCTCGAGCTTAAACGGGCGATCTGAAATCTACAAACTGAACGGGTTATTCAAGTCAACAATAAATACGAGTCGTTGACGATCGTCGATTTTTGAAATGTTTTTTTTTATAAAGTGGCGGCGAATTGAAACTTCAGAAAACAAAATTAGTGGAAAAAGTCGTCATTTTTACGTAACTATTGAAAAATGAAGATCGATTTTGAAAAAGTGAGATCGTCAACTACCTTTAAATGTTTCTCGTCGTATCTCCTGTAAATTTGGAAACAATCCATCTATTGGTTCTCGAGATATGACGTCCACCGACTTTAACCCTTCGGCTGCACACTTTCGCCACGAATCTCTGACTGCATATGGGTCGATCGGACCTTAGACGTTTTTCAGATCGTTGTATTTCGGTAAATATGCGCTTTTTTGTAAAATCGTTTTTTGTAATCGATAATCCTTATTTTATGGCCCAAAATTTATTCTTTAAGAAAAACGAAAATTAAGTGGTCAAATAATCGTTCAAAGTGGGAGATGCATTGCAAAATACGTACTTGCATGAAAAAGATCGTAATTTTTTTTTTTAATATAAAAAAAAATCATTTGAGGTTTTCAAAGAGGAAGATTTGTAGATACGAAAAAAAGACAGTGTCGACCTTTCCAAAAAGTATATTTATTCGGAGCTTTGAATTTGAGCATTTTCGGGATAGTGAAAAATTGAAAAAATCGACTCCTTCGACAGATCAATTGTTGAAACTGTACATTTTCCGCACTTCTTTTTTTCACCTCAATGACTTATTATTGGGAGTACAAATAAGTCTCCACTGTTTGACAAAAGATGGCCCGGCGAGGAGGTTATAGTTGAAATTGTCAGATGTAAAATGTCAGCGTAAGGTTGGATATTTTGCAAGACCATAACCTTGAAATATTAGCGATATTGTATCAGCAGCACATCATTTTTTCGTGCGAAAATGTCGATTTTTGAACCGAATAAGCGTCATTTGCGGGAACTTTTGACTTCTTTTCGCCGGCCTACCGCTACGTTCTTTGTTTTCGACGTCAAACTCGCCGTTTTTAAACTTTTTAAACCACTCACAACAACTTCTCTCACTTGAGGCGGGATATACATTTAGTCAGGAAAAAAATAAGCAATATTGAGGGGTTTTTTTAACTAAGAAATAATTATTCTACAATTATAAAACTTTAGGTATACTTTGATAGTATATTTAAGGCGTTACCCCCACTTGTAGCGCAAAAAAAGGCCTTTTTCATGATTTTTTTTAAAGAAAACTACAAAACTTTTTTAATCGATCAATATACCATCTTAAAGAACACATCTTGAAGAACTTTGAGTAATTTTTTTATTGAAAAATATTACATTGTTTAGTGGCAAATGGCCGTCAATGAAATAATGTTTTTATATACACGGTTTGCGGTGACCAACATTGCGGCGAAGTGGATCATCTGAAAAAAAAATGCGGATGGATTTAGTCAAATATAAGTATAAACTAGTCTTTAATCGAAGGATTTTAAAAAATATTCATTTTTCACAAAATGGCGGACAGTCAAAGTTAATGGTTCGATTTTAACGAAAAAAAAACGGCCGTTTTTTGGCTATAAAACTCGAATGATTAAAGACTAAATTTTTATGTATTAAATAAACCTGAAAAATTTCAAGAAGATCGGTTCATTAGTGTTCGAGTAATCTTGGTCACCGACTTCAGAAATGCCATTTTGAGAAAAACGCGTTTAAAGTTTCAATTTCAGTTTACACGAAGAAAATATTTTTTTTGTAAACTTACATAGAGTCATCTATTCCGGGCCCATACAGAAGTATGGGCTCGGATACTTATACTTAAAAAAAAAGCAATAAAAAAAAATCGATTTTTTCAAAATCGCAAGTGGGGGTAACCCCTTAAGTATACAAAACAATTTTTTTAATTAATTCATCATCAAAATGACGGAGCTATGGCAGAGTGTTACAGCCAGGTCGATGCGGGAGTTGCGAATCGGCGTGCAGTTCAACCTCCTCTAGACGTTTATTTGCAAAAAAGTTCAAACATTTTTTCAGTTAGAACATGTATAGTTTCTATGTGACGGTAATTAAAATGAAGAAAATGCAAATTTAAGAAAATGGCACGCATTTACCAAAAAAATCAACATTTCATGCAACATTTCTGTAAAATGCGGATGAAAAAAGTCGTTTTTTCTTTTTTTTTTTTTTTCACAACAATTTTCGTCAAGTAGAAGGTACCAATATTACAATATTTCTACCAAGTTTCAACTCAATCGGCTCAATAGTTTTCGAGTAATCCTGCACGCCAATCTCGATAATGCAGTTTTGAGAAAAACGCGTTTGAAGTTCACGCCCGCTCCGAATCCGAGCGGTGAGGCACAGCGTTGACGGGCTGTAACGTTTGAAGTTTTTCGAATTTCGCTTTGAAACTTTGGGAAAATATTCTACATATATAGTTCTATCGTTTAAAGAGAAAAAAAAAGAAATCGATTTTTGGATCGTTGTAAACGTATATCCCACCTGAACAGCCTCGCCATACGCTTCTACAAGCAATCGATGCACCTCAGCTGCAGATTTCTTCAAATTGAAGAAGTAATAAATCAAAAGTTCTCGCAAATGACGCTTGTTCCGCTCACAACTCGACATGTGCAGTTGAAGGGATAAAAACAGGATCATTTTGTAGTTTTTGGTGATTTTTTAAAGGCTCTTAATATATGAACCTTTGTGTTGAAAGAAGCGTTTCTTTTTCACCAACCATTTCCCAGAATAACAAAAATCGGAATTCGGCCATTTCTTTCGGGCCTCTAGGCAGATGTAGCCCCTTAACACTAATTTCCCGCATGCCATTTTTGGCTCACCATGGACACGAGATCGGAATGTTCAATAATGCTGCAGGATATCGCCAATAATTGGCTACGGGGCCGGCGAAAAAAAAAATCAATCCGTTGCTCGCTCAACCGACCGAGGGGTCGAGTAATTATAACGACATTCAATCCCAGATTCATCGAGAATTATCGTATTACACTAGACATCCCTGATCGTTTCGAATGCGTAGAGAATTATCGATTTCCCTCTTCTTATTGTGCAATTTAAGATTAACCCAAATTCGATCTTTAATTTCCATCATTTTACCTTTAATGCATGCAGCAGTTTTTTCAGATTGTATAAAAGGCAAGTGGTACGATAGAACGGATAAATGTGTATGTATAGTTGGGTAGGTCGAGAAAAAAGAACTCTCTTATATTCCGAAACAATACGAATAGATAGAAGAAAAAAATTCATGCCGAATTTTTTGTTCTTTTGGTCAAGGCGAAAAATTCGTTATTTACGGCCGAAACTTGAGTAATTCAACGATTGATTAATGTTTTTCAGGTCCGGTTGACAATTCTCAAAGCCGATCCTTACAGCTTGGACAATATATTTGTTCAATCGCGACCCTATTACTTTCGCACGAATTACAGTCGTGTGGAAAAAAGCACGCATTTCTATCGGCTATGAAAAACGCCTTTTTTAAATCGCTGCAATTCGGATAAAAATACTGATACTAGAAAAAAAAAGCTTTTCAAGTCTCTAAAAGCGAGCTTTAAGGAGTTAGGCTACCGTGACGATCCATAATTCAGGGTTATTTTTAAAAAAATCATTTTGAAAGAATAAGTAAGCTAACTGAAAAATCGTTCGGACATTTATTTGTATGTACATTAACAAATGTGTGTACCAAATTTCATTAAAAAAAAAAACTGTTTGAAGAAATTATGAACAATTTCGCGAAGGACCGTCAAACGTGAGGGGCTCAACGCTGCACGTGATTTTAGCCAAAAAAAGCGAGTTTTATTCACTGTAGCCTAACCCCTTAAGAATCTCCAACCGGATCTGAGATATATTCAATTATTGATGAGTTGTTCAAGTTTGTATGCAACGAGCGAATATCCCGTGTAAATCAAGTGGCAGAAAAATGATCAAGTGCTTCCACTTGGACCTGAGCCGGAGAACTCAAATTTGGTAGATTTTTTTTTGATACCTCAGAACATTGCTTGAAGGGATAAGCGATTGATTTTTTCCCGACATACCCGAACGTGTATACATGCACACATATTTATATAATGGACGATCCTTCCTAATGTTTCTAGAAGTAAAATTGCCTCATAAAGACACTCGAAACTCGATTTTTTCGTGCGACATTTTTTGCTTTTCAATTTTTCAAGCTTCGCTCATTCGCAAACGTCGTAAACTGCAACGAAACGGCTCGAAATGTTTCAATCTTGCCGAACGCGAGCCGTAACAGTGCGGAGCTTGTCTTTCTTGTTCTTCATCTTTTTTCGCTCGTCAACTTTTAGTAAAGTGTGTGCTTTGTTGTTTTTTTTTTCTTTGCGTCGTTTGTTTTTCAATCGCTTTTCACCGAATTTCATTGCACGCTTTGGTTGAGGCGCAACGACACACGTGACGAGCTACCCCGCACACCAGCGAGACAGCTGCTGACTTTCGCGCACATTTTTCCCGGCTAAACGACGAATTTCGGCTAAACGAAAAGTCTCACGACCTGCTTAGCGAAGAGAGGAAGGTCGAGTGTCTCGTCGTTTGTCGTAAATCCGATTCGTCTTTGAGCAAACATAATACGAAGCGCATTTTTATTTTTCTTAAGGAGCTATACCAGTGTGAACGCTGAAAATTTGGGTGATTTTCGGGATTTTTTTGGAAGAAAAGTACTCAATTAAATGTTTAGGAAAATTAAGAATATATTTGGCTATATTTGACCTATATTACATAATTTTTTCATAGAAAAATATTGAGATCCAAGAGACTTATGCGCTGCCTTCGGAGGCGCCAAAAAAAAAAGTTCCTCCACTGCTGACATGATTCCGGCCGATTGAGTAGCTGAAACCGAAAAAGGAAAAAATGTCGTTAAACTGGAAGGTATTTCCTGTACAATGACGTAGGATTTTCGAAAAATATCAAAATCTAACAAAATGGCGTAGTTACGAAAAAAAAGCTGTTTTCTTGCCTATAGAATGGTCGTTTTTTTCAATGCCAAATCGTCAATTTTCATCCAATCAAAAATATCCTACGTCATTGTAGAGTAAATATATTCAAGAGTACTCAGTTCAAATTTCATTCGGATAATTCCTCTTTGAGTTACAATGTCAGCAGATTTGAACAATCTCATTTCGAGAAAAACGCGTTTAAAGATTTAATTATCGATTTTTGCAAGGTAAAATGATATTTATATAAATGATATTCTTAAAAGTATAAATTGTCGAAAAAGGCAAAAAAAGTCAATTTTTTAAAGTGTCACACTGGTATAGCCCCTTAAAGACGGACGCGTGTCGTTGCGCGCTTCGACGCGACGGGTTACGTTTTGAGGTTATGGGTAACAAGTACTAATCATAATCTTAACATAATACGGATCACGGTCTTACGCACGGGTCTTGAAAAAAACCGAAGATTTCATTCGTGGAGAGATCGCAAAGAGCTTATTGATTCTGATCGGAGCGAACTATTCACGTGGTTTCAAGGCCCGTATGAAAAATCGTGCTCCGACGTACGATCACGTCGGCCATCTTGGCTCGTTCGCGCACTCGCCGCTAGGCTCGCATGGGCGACGTCTCACGCGTTTACGCAACGCACACTCCGAATGCAACCGGTCACCGTTGGCGTAGCCGGGAGACGGCAGGGTGCCCCCCCCCCCCCCTGCAGAGAAAAATCGACCCAAAATTATTAATTTCGAATAATCGATAAATTTTTGTGATTTCACCCAAGCAAGCATAGAGAAATAATTTAATAACACTTGAACTATTTTCGTAATGACGTAACTGCCTTGAGGTTATGACAGTTACGACATTACGAAAATAGTAACTGTTAAAAAGTAAACTCGAATTTCGCATTGAAACTTTAGGAAAATATTCTACATAAATAGTTCTATCGTTTAAAGAAAAAAAAAAAGAAATCGATTTGTTGATCGTTGTAAATGTGTATTCCGCCTTTAGTTATTGCAAGAGTTTGATATTAATGTGAACATGAACTCGTGATTGAGGCTTCATATTTTACGTGTGTTACGTGATCATTGACTATCATGTAAATTTTATTTGAAAAAAAGATGTTTGTCAACCACTTTTTTACCCTCCCCCCCCCCCCCCCCCAATTCTGGCTACGCCAATGCCTGTAGCGCGTTGTACCATTGCACCCTCAAGTGTTTGCGAGTAAGCAGCACGTAGTTTGTACATACTCTTATTCACATTGATACATTTGGATTGTTTTCCATACGAAAAAAGAAAAAAAACATAAATAAAAACAAACGAAATAGTTAGCTTGCTATTTGGTACGTGATGCTTGTTGCTTATATGTCGCTGTGTATACAAAACCGCCGGTGTCCATTATTTAGGACGGGCTCTGTGTCGTCCGAGGGTTCAGCCGGTGGAGGGGGTACATTGAGGGGTTCCCGAGGATTAGGAAGTCTTCTACGCCGTCACACCAGTTTCAAATCACCTCAAGACAACCCCACACAGATACAGCTTGTTATTCAACATCCCGAGCATCCCTAATACGTTTCTATATGTATGAATATATACATACAGTTGCCAGATTTCTTATTTTTTTCTCATATTTTTTTTCGACTTTATTTTTAATCGAAGAAAAACATGGTGCCGCGAGTAGACAAGACTCGACGGTTTAAGAACGTTGCTGTGACCGTGGCCATTTCTCGTAATATCATAGATCACGGATATCCGTGTTTTTAAACATTACGTTAACACTCGGCATGCACAAAATTTACACCCCCGTATGTGCATGTACATAGCGGGTGGCCTGATTCCATTCACCCATGCGAATATCTCGAGAAACATGGAAAATAAGGGACAAAGGTTTGACAAAAGTACTCGAGTTCGGGGGGAGGGCTAAAAGGTACATTTCGGGGGGCTAAAGAAGGGGGGTTAAAAAAGGGGAGCTAAAAAAGGGGGGCTGAAAAGGGGGGCTAAAAAAGGGGGGCTAAAAAGGGGGGCTAAAAAAGGGGGGCTAAAAAGGGGGGGCCAAAGGGGGGGGGGGCAAAAAAGGGGGGCCAAAAAAGGAGAGCTACAAAAGGTAAGCTAGAAACGGGGGGTTAAAAAATGGGGGGGCTACTAAAGGGGGGCTAAAAAGGGGGGCTAAAACACTCGAGGTAAATTAAGGGTCAAATTGTTTTTTTTTAAATGGAAACCTGTTTTTTGCTTCGGCCGATTTTTTCTACGAAGACAAACAAGTCTTTTTTTTGTGTTTTTTGTACCCGACATTTAGTTTTTTAAATACCGTAAAGCAGAACACAAGTTTGTATTTTTTTAAAACAAAGTTGATCTTCGAATGATTCTGAACGGGGCTACTTGAGAACCATTAGAGATTGCGATTTTCCGTCCTTTTCGAAACCCTGCGACTTTCGTCGAAAACTTGTTTTTCCTTGTCTTCCATATTTATCGAGATATTCGCTTGGAACAATTAGAATCGTCAACTCTGTGTAATATTTCTTTTCGTAAACTCCGACCACTGACGCAGCAACAAAAATCTGTCCTCTACGAATCCTACATTTAGACCATAAATGGAATGACACAAGACTGTGGTAGAACAATTGTTTAGAAGACTTTTCTCGATTCATCCAAAGTAAGAGTGTAGCAACAAAAAGAAGAAAATGGCCGCGTTTTTCGATGGGCCATATTTTTGGCAATTTTTTATATTCAAAAGGTCACACGAAGAAGAAGAAACATATTAGCGATGCGTATTAGATATAAAACGGCAATGTTCTTGTGTTTTTTTTCTTTTTCATCGTCCTCGTGCTTCTCGAACGAGCTAGAGTCAAATGCGCGAAAGAGAGAAGGAAGAGGAATAAGAAAAGCATCAATTTATCCTGTATATGAGAATAAAGTGGATGTATAAAATATTCGCGCGAACTTTCATAGAATAACATAGCACTCATTGTAAACTCTGGGCAAGCTGTCGAGACCGGGATTCGAGTCACGAGTTGCATCTCGCGACAATAATTGGTGGAATTTTTTCGAGCACACTATCGCGTCTGCAGCCGAAAAAAAATTACATATTTCGGATTCTAATAAGAAAAAAACGAAGTCACTTTTAATTCGAATGATTTTTGACGGGGGGAAAAGGATTTAAAAAAACATCGCCTCGATGAAGAACGAATCTCGCAGGACTGAACAGCTTGACAGAGGATCATCTCTTAATAATACTAATAATTCACGAATCAATTGTAGAATATTGTCAGTTTCTCGTTATCGGACACGTTCGTTCTTTGTGTGTTCTGTTTATTTTTCATTTTTTTTAATTATTACAATTTATTTTTTGTCCATTTCGGTTTTCATTTTTGGCAAAATAAACTTAATGCTTTCTCACGATAATGAAATTTACTAACCATCTCTCACGATCTTAGGACACTTTTTTGTATAGGCCATTGGACGCGAAGCAGCTATCTCGCAAATGCTGTCGTTGCATATCGAAATACATTGAAAAAAAAAAAATAGATCTTGCTTGCTCGTTTCATACAAATCGTTCTCCTCGTTCATCGCTGGTTGTATCGTTTATCAAATGTTTTTATTTGCGGTCTCTGAGTGTCAATTTTTTAAATAACGATAATTAATTTATCGTTTACGCCCACCGAACGTCAAAAGCGATAAGAACGATTCGCTTTTGTTTTTGCAATCATCAATAACGAGAAGTTTCCGCGGGCAAAATTCCAATTGCGCGATCATATTATCATTATTTTCGACGCGGCTATATTTCACAATTGCTTCCTGCAAAACTGTCATCCTGTTTTCGCGCGTTTCCATACGATTCGAGTATCTCTCGATTTTGGTTTTTTACGCGAGCAACATTCGTCGGACTGCGAGAACGGTCGAGTTTGATCGTCGCCGAGTTCTGTCCTTTTTTCTGTCAACATGAAAAATAATCGTCAACGATGTTTGGAAAGCAAAATGGCATGTTGGTGTTTGATATTTTGACGTCAGATATATTTTTCATTCTTACATATGAATTTTCGTTTTAATTCATTTTCTTCTTATTTGTTTATTGGATTTTTTTTTTTCGTTTAACCTTCGGCATGTCTATGATCGTCGATTTCTGTTGGCATGCTCGGATTGCACAATAATGCTACGACGAGAAGAGTGAGAATTAAAAGAAAACGCGCGCAACCAACGATTCGTCGCACTTCCCGAGAGCATCAACAATTCCCGTCTTTTGCGTAACATTTGAATCACATTTGTTTTTTTTCCCCGTCGAACAATAATCACTGTGTATACCGAACCTGAACTCGGAACGAGAAAAATGAAGAAAAAAAATAGAAACATAGAAAACGAGGAAAGAAAAGCAGCTTTCGCAACTATGCTTATAGCGAATACGAATGCACAATATGTGGCTTGGGTTTCGATAACGCGTAGAAAACGAAGGAAAACAAAGAAATATATAGAGAGAATAAAAAGAGCTTAATAAAAGTATCAACCGATACGTATTCTTGTGGTCCGAATAAATTCAATAAATTCCCCTCCAAGAAAAACAATAACAACGTACACCGACGAGGAACCTCGCTCTGGTGGCTGCTTTCGATTTTGTTGAAACTTTTGTTGAAAAACTTTGGATACGTTTTTTTTTTGCGAAAAAACGGTTTCAAGGGGTGCAACCACCCCTTTGAGTGAAGCGCGTCAAGGGTTGATTTTGCAGTTTCACCCACAAGCAGTTTCAAAAGAAAAGTTTGCGTTTTGCATGAGAAGCAAAACGATCAGAAATTCACTTTGGGTTTAGGGAAAAAAAACGAACAATTGAGGGATGAACCACCCCTTTATTTATATTTCTCTCAACCCACACTCAATTCGGGTGCATTCGAATGAATGAAACAGGTAACGTTTTGAAGAGGGGATAAAATTTAAGTTTTCGTATTTCTTCATTTTTGTCAGATAGCAAGCTTAAGGGGGTCACTCCTTACTTGAAGTTCCTTATCGTAGTTGTTTTTTTCTGTATTTAAGATGTTTTTGCTGATTCAAAATATTTCTACAAACTCCAAAATGATATTTGGAATGCGGGAAAATAAGCGAAGATTGGTGGTTCGACTCTGAAATTCTGCTGAATCAAAACTAGATCGAAAAATGATCGGGGCTCGATGAATCAGGTGACAGTTCTCGGATCAAAGGATTACGGAGAGGGATGACGGGGATTTAAAAAATTGGAATTTTTTATATTTTCTTTTTAAGTCCCCAGCGATGGATTTTTACCCCCTGAATACAAATTCACGGTGCATTTTTCCCCGAAATCCTTAATTTCTATTCAAAATCGTCGAATGTGTATGGAAACACGTTTTCCGCGTTCGGATGGCGTAATTTTGAGCTTTCGATAAAAACTCCGTAACATTTGTACTTGGCGGACAAGTTCCTATCAGATGGATCCTTGAAAGTCGCGGAAAAAAAATATTCGACTCATTTGGTAATTTTTTCAAAATCGTCAGAATCCCAAATTTCAAATAGTCGTAGCGTCGGTCCTGTTCGAGTTATATAAACTTAATGGGGCGGCTTTGAAAAGTATTTTCGTAAGCTTAGAGATTGCCAGTTGATTCATTCCCATTTGACAAAAATTGACCATTTGAAAAAATTGACAAAAAATGTATGGTTCGTTTTTCAAATTCTGCTAAAAATTGAAAAATCACCGGAACTCTATTAAGGGCGGGGTCAGGTTAATTCGGTAAAAAAAGGCATGGTTATAAGAATTTTTTTAGCGATACAGATAGTGTTACTTTATTCGGTCAATTTTCATATAATAACGCAACATTTGAACAATACTTTCCTAAATTTTCATTGCAAAATATTGAAAATTGAGCGAGTGACAGTGAATCTCCGGAGGCGCTTTGAAAAAAAAAGTTGTTTTGCGGTGTACATCATAACTCGCGACAGAATCATCTGAAACAAAAAAATCAAAATGCATATGTTAAAGGAGATGTTTCTCGAGGTAACGACGGGAGGATTTTTTTCTCGATTTTTCCATTTTTCGTAGCATTTGGGAGCCAAAAAATCGATTTTCGTTAAAAAAAATCGGCTAATTTGTTGTTGTAAAATTAATAATTATTAAAAAAACAAAACAGCTCCCGACATTACCTGGTGAATTATGTGAAGAAGTACTGTGCAAAATTTCACAACGATTGGTCCAGTAGATTTTGAGTTATGGCGTACACGAACTTCAAACATGACAAGTTTCATAAAAACGCTTTAAAGTTTTGCACACTGAAAAATTCAAAATAAAAATCGATAATTTTCTTATACTCACACAGAGTCGTCGATGCCAGGTGCGTAGAGCAAAAAGCTTCCATCAACATGATCTAGAGCATCTTTTTGCATTTGTCTATTCAAAACTATTCCTTCTTTACTGTCGTGCGCCGCTTGCTCCTCTGCTCTATAAAAGCTATAAAAAAAGCTATTAAAACCCGGCCTGGAGCAACGGACGGTCAAATACTCATAACTTCGTCAATTTTGCTCCGATCGACTTCAAATTTTGACACAATATTCTTGACATATTATGCATTCATTTGAAAAAATAATAAAAAATGCCCAAAAAATGTTTTAACCCCCCCCCCCTTAATGAAACGCCATTTCAAAGAGAAAACGACGAAAGGGAGCTCCAAATCCAAACCGAAAATAAATTATCAACGATTCAGTGAAGCCACTTATTTTTGGCCGGTATGGGAAACGTTGGGATTGTAAATATTGTTTCACAAGTCCATATCAATGTACTTTTACTCCCTAGATACGAATTGACCATTAATTTCCCTCGGAACACTCAATTTTCATTGAAAATCGTTGAAAATGTATGGATCGTCGTTTACCCCCTTAAGCTTGCTATCCGGCAAAAATGCAAAAATACATAAAGTTAAATTTTATCCCCCCTTCAAAGTGTCACCTTTCTCATCCATTAAAAACGCCTCTCTTAAATGTAGGGTGAGAGAAATAAGTACAAAGCGGCGACGCATCCCTCAATTTTTGTTTTATTTTTTCAACGTCCCCCTAATGGATTTTCTGATCGTTTTGCATTACAAGAATTTTCGTTCCTGTTTAACTAAAATTATTGGACTGCTTGCGGGTGAAGCCGCAAAATCAGGCCTGACGTGCTTCACGTTTTTTTCCGCCGATTAAAAAAAAAAGTATAAAATAGATTTCAATGCTCTACCATGTATCTGAGTTTCAACAAAATCTAAGGCGGCTACCAAAGTGATGTTCCTCTTGATAGAGATACGATTCCGGCGAATCAACAAAGTGCGATTTGGTCGACGCATTTTTCGTTCGTGGATGAAAAAAAAATCGTCTCGAATAAAATGTTATTCGAGTCAAATATACGGTTTTAGACTCAGTTGCAATAAAAACATTCCGTTTAAGTGGATATATTGAATACCAAACGAAAGTCTAGTAAACCGAGATTCAAACGACATTTTACACGTTTTAAATAGCAGAGAGAGACGGAGAGAGAGGAGAGAGAGAGAGAGAGAGAGAGAGAGAGAGAGGGAGGGAGAGAGAGAGAGAAGAAAAAACCTCCACGATCGATCCACGAGCAATTTTGACCGACTAGTTTTATACCGTTTTTCCTTTCAGGGCTGTTGATGGCAAGGACAAAAAGAACAAGAAGAAAGGACTCTTCTAATCACCTCTCCACAACATGCCAAATACACACACGAAAAAAAAAGAAACAAAAAAAAATCAGAAACAATCACGAGTTTCATTCCTCAGGCTTCGTCTCGTGCTGCCGAGGCCGTGGATATCCAGCTGACCTTTTAATTACGAACTTTCTCTGTTTTTTTTTCGCTCTCAATTATAACTACGATTATTATTTTTAAATAGCATCTCTCGCGACGACGACGCGCACTTGATACGCGTCTCATCTATATTATTCCCAATTGCACAGTGAAACATTTGCAATTTTCATTGTAAAAAACACATTTTTATAACACCTACAGTTTTTGTACATGATAACGTTAATTTTAAGGGTACAAAATAATGAAAAATGATCTTTGCGATGCTCCCGAGGGACGAGAGTGCCTCCTCAAAAGAAAAAAGAAAACAAAAGCGAAAAAAAGATGAGGGAGAAGAAAGAAAAGTGAATATTGCAAGATAATTTAAAGTATCGTTACACCGAGCATCACACAGCCGTTATTCAGCGTTGTAGCGAAGTTACGAAAGCCTAGAGTACATTTGTCTCGGATGAAACGCTTACACGCATCCAGGAAGATTGCTCTCTTCCGCTTATCCTTCCACACTTAAATACGAGAAACAGATTGAGGAGGAGGAGGAAGAAGAAGAAGAGGAAGAAAAGCTCCGATTCGCCGGATCGACGGCCCGAAGTTGACTACTATTTTTTATTTATGTTAATTGTATAAATATATTTAGATACATAGTCGAGTGTACGCGCGAACGTAATTTTATAACGGCTCATTCGATATTGCTGTAACGCGGGATCGTCATTAGTACACATATTACGGAAACACAAACCTACGTCTAAGAGAAGCAATCAGAAGAAGAAAAAAAACACGTGCAAAATCCGGCCTCCGATTTTTCGTGGACGACCCCGATGAGACTCGTCGCGCATCTCGTGAGAAATCCTTGCGGAACGCGACATCTGTTGGATTTCATTGTAAACGCGAGACTCGTTCATCAATGTTGTATTTATACGGGAAGAAAATTTTTTTCTTCGCGTGCTTTGCCGTGCCATTTTTATAATCGGTTTCTTTTTTTCTTCTTTTTTTTTTTCTCGTCGGTTTAATCGGCATCGAAGAATAGCCAGGCACGTTGCGAGGCTCACCATGGAACGGTGTATCCGCGATGTGGAGAGTGCTGCGACACAGCGACCCTGGAATCGACGAAAACTTTGGGTATTTATCGCGGAGAAATGAGTGGTGCGATTTACGTTTCTTGGCGGTATTTTATTTGCGTGTCGAAAACAAAGTATGCGAATAATCTGTAAATTCCTTAAGGCCTTAGGCCACTCTAAAAGGCCAAAAAGCCTCTTTTTCGGCCTCTAGAGTGGCCTAACCCCTTACCGAAAAGAACTTTCGTAGGATGACATATAGCGGTCGTTGTAAACTCTGGGAAAGCGATGACTTTTCTATTGAGTTTTTTTTTGCTTTGAAATTGATGGGCCAAAAATTGCGTAAATCGCGCCAGTAATTTTCTCACCGGTGAATTCCTAAATTGGCATTGATTTTTTGGCTCGGTGTGCTGCCCCTTTAGGAACATCGTGGATACAGCGCCGATCGCGATTGAGTAGACAAAAATCATCGAGCATGATTGAGGAAGCGACGCGTGGTCAAATCAGCAAGTAATAAGGGAATAATTAGTAACAAAGGGCCGTAAGGAAACACTGTGTCAGTATAAAATGGTACTCGGAGGAGGGGTATTGCGATTTTGAAGGATATTGAGAACCTAACCTAACTTTAACGACGTTCGAGACAAAAACTTCGCGTGCCGCTTGTCCGGGTCACGCGGGCAAAAACCTACGCGATTTTTGTTCACTGCATTTGCTGATTTAAAACAGTTCATGGAAGGCTGGGGATTGAATTAAAAATTGGTAACTTTGATTCGAAATTCTCGAAAGTGATGTCAGAAGAAACTTTGGCTTCTAAAATTCGACAGCAGATGTCGTAGGACTCGAGTTCTCAACAGGCCTTTAGGTTATGTTGATTGCTTTATTATTCATTATTCCTACGCGTCGAGTCATCGTTCTTCATACACAAAGTTCGATCGTCGAAGTGATGACACGGCAACGCCATTAAGCGTACTTCGTAAAAATGCAATTTCCATAAAAATTGCGCGGCAGTTTCGACATTGGAAATTGGTGAAGGAAGTTTTTTTGCCCGTTGGCTATTATTTGCTGATTTGACCACAGTTCGCTTAACGTAATTCAATTTAAGTAAAATAAAGGCCTGGCCCCATTATTTTTCGCGAGCTCATTCGGACCCGACAATTTCGTGCGAGAGACGAAATAATTTTTGTACGCCGCAAACACGTCTTTTGCCGTTTGTTCAGGAGACGTTGCCGAAGCGGAAGTTGTTGACTGGTTTGAGGTCATTCCCAAACTATCTGGCTAACTCAAAATTTTCAGGTTAACCTCAAATTGTGGAGTCAATTCAAACTTCCGGTTAACCTTAAAAGTCCAGGTCAGCCAAAAATTCGCGTTGGCCTCAAAACTCTTAGATTAACCTGAAAATTCCACTTAACCCCAAATTTTTTGATTAACCTCAAAATCTTTGGTTAAGCCGAATTGTTCGTTTACGACAACGTCTTGGGATGCACATGGTTTTAGGTTAGCCTCAATTTTTTAGGTTAACCAGAAATTGCGTTCGACTTAACCTCAAATTTTTTTTGAGGCTGAGCTACACTGTGTTTGAGAGCCTTTACGACATCATTGTATTTAATATGGAACTCTATATATACGTATATACATACGAGACGTTCGGACGTTTCGAATTTTGCGTCATAATTTAACTTCTTGAATTAAATACACTAAGTAAACGGTAAATTGAGTTCTCGTCAATCGCCATTTTGTCTACTCATCAGTACGGCCAACGCAAATTGCACCTACTCAATTTCGTCTTCCCAAATGCTGCACTTTTGTTTCTACACTTCTGAGAGATATTCGTTTTGGCAGGTGTTCGCGACATAACCTCAAAAGACAAACGATTGAAAATCGTTAAACGAAAGTTGTATCGATAGGTGCCAAGAAAAAACGCTAGGGTAGCGTGCATACGCAAATTTGCCAGCCTCGAAAAGTAACTAGGGATGGACTTTTCCACTGTGGGTCCCAAAAAGTAACTAGGGAGGGACTTTTCCACCGTGGTTCGCAAAAAGTAAATGGGTACTTGATTCTTGCTTCTTAAAAAGTAACTAGGGAGTCACTTTTCCACCACGGTTCTCAAAAAGTAACTGGCGAGTCGTTCCTCGCTGCCTGAAAAGTAACTAGGGACTTCCCCGCCAGATTCTGAAAATACCGCTTGGCTATCGCTTTCCCCTAGTTCTCTAAAAGCAACCAGGAATTTACATTTTGAAACCGATGAATTTCGGCTTATGATACGCTACCAAAAAAAAGTATCGATATCCATACACATCGAGAAAAAAAAAACTGTCGATACAACTTGACCATACCATTCAAGGACGAAGTATATTTTCCGATAATGAAGGGAAAAACACATGTAATGCGGCTACAAAAAAAGTGCGTCCCAATTGGCGACTAAAATCTGACTTAGTGTGAGCGACGAGTCGCCGACGCGAATCAATTTGGCTTTTCGATTTTTAGCCTTTTTTTCGCTTCAAAAGGGAAAAAAGAAAGCAACAAATATATATGTAAATACATGTGTGTACGTGTGTGTCTCTATTTGCAAAAGAACGAAGCCAGCATCGAGCAATTTCTTCAACTGAAAATGCAGTAAATTATGAGGTGATGTTTAAGGTGCAAAAAAAAAGAAAGAACATAGAATAAAATTAAGGACGCCGTGGCGTGCGCACAGTACAAAAGGCTTGGAGTACTCGAAATATTCTCACCTTTTCGCTAGCCCAGCATTTCTTCACAGCTGTAATAATAGTAATAACAATAACAAAAACAAAGTATCGTTCGCATTGAAGAAGTAAAAATATCAAATTTCTATTTATCGAAATTCGAGGTTGAGAAGCACTGCCAATAAAAAAAAATTGCATCGATGTTACGTCTCGTTTGTTATTTCATTGCTGAAGAATTTGTCGTGTGCTGTATTCAATGTCGTCGAGAGATGAAACGCGCGCTTTTGATTGTCCGATTATAAATAAACGAGTAACCGCGAGAGCTTGACATATCCAAGCGAGACAAAATAATGGCCGATTACGTATAACAAGGACGAGAGACGATGAACGATCCTGTTCCGCAATCTGTAATCAGGCGGGAATACTGGGCCTAAATATCCGGTTGATCGCATTTTTTCGCATCGATTCCCAAAGTTCGAGAAAAAGAAATACTCTTCGACATTCAACAGAAAAACAATGTTGAGGTGTCTGTTTTTTTTATTATCCTAACTATCAGTATTAAACATTACATTAATCGAAATCTTTCTTGATGTCTTTATCATTAATTATAAAACGACTTAATTAAGGGGTTAGGCTACTGCAACGACCCGAAAATCAGATTTATTTGCAAAAATTAATTTCGAAGGAATACGTAAGATGATTGGAAAATCGTTTGGCCATTTACTTGTACGTACATTGACATAGTTGTGTAGCAAATTTCATTAAAAAATATTAATAACTAAAGAAGTTATGAACAATTTCATAAAGGATCTTTGAACGTGCGGAACTCTACTGTGTACTTGGTTTTGGCTACCCGGTTGATCTGAAACGAAAACAAGCATTTTTTTCTCAAAATAGATAATATTGGCTCAGACTTGACCGAGCCTTTTTTCGTTATTGTTTTTGAATCGACGAAAAAAAAAATTTGAATTTTTTGTTGTCTATTTTTCGAGGAAAAATGACGTCATACTTAGTAGCTAATGAAAAAAAAATGTTAAGAAGAAAAACGTCGGTCAAGACTAAAGTACTGTTACACTGAATAAGTGTACCAAATCTCAAGTCAATCCGTTCATTGGATGTCGAGAAATCGTGTACACCGTTTGAAAAAGATTTTGAGAAAAACGCGTTTAAAGTTTTACCAGCAGTTCTATCATTGTAATATGAAATTTACCTTAAATCTGCTATTCCTGCACCGAATGTTGGACCTTCCACTTCACAGAGTCATTTTTCAGAGTCATTTTCACTGTAGCCTAACCCCTTAATGTCACATTTTTTTTCGGCGCGAGTTATTGCGAATTGTAAAATTTACGATGGGAAGAATTATGGAGTCTACGACTCTCCCGGCTTTCAATAACAATATTATTTATTCGCTATTTACGGGGTCGTCTAGTGTGAAGGCCGTTTTTTAATGCTTTTTTGTGAATTTTTTTTGACAAACCATTAAAATAAAATAATTTATAAATTATATATCATTTTTATTAACATTTAAACAAACTTTGTGAATTTTTTGAAGTCATTATATAGAATATAGTTGGAGATACACCGCCCAACAGGAACACATATATAAAAAGAGGTGCCCCACTGCTGCCATGATTCCGGCCGTTCTGCTTATCGGAAATAAAAAAAACCAAACGCAATTTTAATCGTGAGACTTGGGGCTCTGCATGGAACTAAAGTAAGTTAGAATTCCAAAAAAATAATTTTTTTTTACGCTTTAGAAAAAAAATTAATTTTTCGTATTTTTTTGGGGTTCTATATAGCTGATAAAAAGAAAACTAACGAAGCAATCTTGATTATTTTTGTTCAACTTGTAGTTATATATGTACTGAAGATGCTGTATAAATTTGAGCAGAATCAATCAAATAGTTTTTGAGATATGATGGCAGCGGTTTGAAAAAATCGTGTTTTGAGAAAAACGCGTTTGAAAGTTGTATATAATTCATAATAAAAAAAAGTCTCACCATCAATCTGCTATGCCTGGACCATACAGTACACCTTCCTCTTCTTTGAGAAAGTCATGCAAGGCCGTTTTCTCTTCTTTCGATCTGACACACTAGACTATCCCCTTAAAGGTATACAACTTTTGGTTTCCATTCAATCGAATCCTCCGAAAACAAATATACCAGACGTTTCGAATTGTTGAAAGACTAGCTTTTTTCGACTGATAATTCGATGCTGGAAAAAATGTCTCATCAGCTGCCGGATGTTTGGGTATTTATCTTCCGGTTACCCCCTTAGTTTGACCGTCCGGTCGAAAGACGCCCTAGCCATATATTTATTTATGAATTTCAATTGTCATAGAGGCATATAGGATTAATCGTCTAGAGACGATTCGTGGGTATGTGTACTTGTAACGTGTGTAGGTCAGGCCGGCTCAAAGAAGAACAAGATAACAACACATAGAGGAAGAAATTCAAATGGGAATGGCGTGGTACAGAGTTGAGACGGTGGTGGTACGTTGGAGTGCCGGAAGACGAAGCTGCCTTTTCCTGCCGCACGGATCGCCGAAAAATTCTCCATTTTCCCCACCTGTTATTCTTAGTGCAAAAATAAATTGACAATTTGACGGGAGATCGGGGGAAAAAAAGAAGTGACGTTAAGAATACAAACCTCCTGCTCCGTGTAACGCCTGAAAATAGAGAAGAGATAAAACGCCACTACGTAGGTACTTAAGTTTGTAAACTACGATTAATCGATATTGTTGTGCCAATAAGAAGCGAACGAGTAAAAATGATTTTTTTTTTTCATTTAATAAAAAATACAACCACATGGAGCATCACGATTTTTCGAACCACTTTCAAATTCCTATTTACGATTCGGATCGAGCCGAAAATTCGTGCAAATAGGGTATTTCACGGTATGTAAGAAAAATACTAAGAATTTATAAATAAGGTAGTTTTCGCAATAAGCAATCGAATAATGTTGGTTTTGATTGATAAAAACACACAATCAATTATGTAATTCATGTTTTTAAAAATACTTTTTCTAACTGTTCAACGAACATGCGAAAGGGTCGCCGCCATGATGGATTCCGACGTGACGTCATTGACATAGTAAACAAAGAAAGCGGTAGACGTATTACTCTCTAACCTGTGGAAGAAATCGTCAACAACTATATATTCTCGTTTGTCATAGTTAATTGTAAATTTTCAAATAGTTATCTGTACTTCAAAAAAGAAAAAATGAGTTTTTTTCGGATTGTGACTTTGGATCTCTTGCAAGTTTTAACCAAGTCTTCCTCATATTTATATCAATTGGAATTTTAATCCACAACTTTCCCGATGTTTTTACACTGGTATTCTTACATTTAGGAACAGCACACCTATGATGGGGATTGTAACTCACTTTTAACCAAAAAAAATTCCGTATTCACAATTGGCGCAGCGTCGATGTTTACTATGCAAGTGACGTCACGAACCGAAGCAGCATGGCGGCTAGAGTTTTCGCGCGGAAATTTGAAATGTAAAATTCAAATGCATTTTTATGGCACTTATCGATTTCATAAAATAGAAATAAAAATTCTAGTTGTTAATTACCACCAAAGTATCAAATTGAAATACCTTTCAAAACGGGTGTAATACCCTATTGGACCAAACTTCTCGTCAAACTCGAAACTCGTAAGTCCCTCTCAAAATCCGCATTTCTGAACATTCGATGATTACATTAAATGGTTTCATTACTTCGTATAATTATTTTCTACAATTGTTGGCGCAAGGCCAATTGGCAACGCTGTAAATCATGGTATATAATGCTCAGGTTGGCAAAAGTGTCGCAAAGTTACAGACATACGCGACATAACCTCAAAAGCAGCCCGAGGAGCTGTCAACAATGAATATCGGTCCGAGTAAAAAAATACTTCCGCTGGAGAGGAAAAGCGTGTACTGAAGCTGTCTATGATCTGAAGAAAGTAAAAAACTACAATGATTTTCCGATATTCTGAAAAATTATTTTATGTTTGAAAAAATACCGCTGTATTTTGTCTTTTTTTTAGACATTTCTAGAAACTATCATTTGTCAACATTGATCTCAAATCGATGTTAAGTAAGTAGTACTAATTAAGAGAATAAGAACAAATCATATTCCTCGTTAATTATCCTGACCAAGTACACTCAGAAAAACGTTTGGTACCGTAAAAAAAAAGTGGTTTGAATCAACCAAATCCTGCAGTTGCGGGTGGCGAACGATATGAACGATTCAATTGACTGCGAGATTTGGTTGAATTACAAATGTATATTTATTTCCGGCAACCAAACTTCTTCTTGATCCAAAAACGCACAGAGTACTTTCAATTCTAATTCCGGTGTCCTGAAACCAAACTCTATTTGAACATACTGAACCGTTGGGTCGGTAATCTCTCCCTTAAAAGCATTTTCAAAATATATAGTTCAACGAAAAACATATACAGTAGAATGAAACTGTGTGCATTGAATGAATTGCAGAGCATATTTCAGTCAATATATAATATTTTTGATAAAAGTTCATGTATAGTCCGTACCACTGAAGATATATTTTAAAAGAAAACCCCCAACGCTGTTATAGTCGATCCAACTATATGTTGGTTTGCCCTGAATGACGGAGTCGGTTCTGACAACTGATATTATAACATAGTTGAAGCTGCATACAGTAAGATCAATCAAAATTGGTTTTACACCAATCGAATAAATGACAGAGCATCAGCTTAATATGAACCAAATAAACATCGAGTCACTCTAATAAAATTTCGATGTGAGCATATGCAACGTACACATTGAATTGGTAGAAAATCAATTGTATATAAATCATCGAAGAAAGTATTCCCCCTACGATGAATTATAAATACAAATGGAAGTCGAAGACAATAAGGTAAATAGATCCGCTAAATTATGAGACGAGATGATTAGTAATTTTTCAATAGTGCCTGTTTATTAAAGTACATATTAAAAATACTGCGATGATACAGAAACAACTTTTATTGATTATTCTACATCGATGTACGACTGTACGGTGTCAATTGTAAGATAATTTACAAAGCGCTCTGAGAAAATTACATAGTTAAACTTAAAAGCAATCTGCGTACCGAAAAAAAAACAAAAGAGAAATCAATTAAAATAATGTGTACAGATGAATATTTTTTTCTGATGTATTGAGAATTTATCTGCAGGCCACATAACAGAAACCATCAGATTTTGTGTGTTCTCGAAGTGGAATTGGCGCAAACAAGTCTTTTTGCCGTACGCAACGCCAGGTCTCAGACTACAGCGTGGTTACGACGAACTATTAGCGGCTCAAACCGAGTGTCCACGTGGTTGGATTTACCGAATTTAATCGATATCTGAAATTACGGGAGAACAATGGCTCGTGCCCGCAAAAAATATCAATCACGATTCCTTAGCAATTTTTCAATACTCATGCACTTGGTGAACACGCAACGTTAAATGAACTCACCGGCTTCCACTAAATTTACTATCAACATCCGAGAGACGCCGTACAATGTTTTTCTCGAAGGATAGCATGCAGCGTGACAACAATGGCGGACAAAAAGAAATGACGATCGTACACTTTCCTCGAAATGTAGAAACAAGCGATTGAAGTCCCCAATCTATCAAGATGTCTTCGCACATTTTTATGTTTTCGATGTAAATCGTCTCACAAAACTTATCACAATGACTATTGTAGTTTTCTACACGCTCACAGGGGAGATGCACGTCAACAGCCAGAAAAGAAGACGTGAACAGCCGGGAGTCGAAAGGGCGATCGTAGCGCTGTTCGCGCATGCATGTGAAACTACACTGATTCGCGATTTCCACTACCCAGTTAACCAAGCGTACCATTAGTACAGCATACCACAAATGTGGAGTACGCCGTGCCCGACAGTACCGGTAATGTACGGGTACGGGATAGCAGCGTAGTCGTACCTCCACGGAGTGTAGTTTGAGGTCCCCGGGCATAATTTCCGAATGTAGATAAGGAAGGTGCCACCTTCGACGTTGCCGTGTTTGCACAGCCTAACCCAGCTAACTAAGTATCGGAAATGTACCCCTCATGTGGAGACCGCCGTACCGGTACTGTTGCCACCTCGTACGTGCGGACGGTACTGGTACATTACCGGTACGCCGTACGGTTCGCTGTACCGCCAAACTAGTACGGTACCGGTACAGTATCGCCACCGTGGAGCCACCGTGCACTGCAGTACGGTGTAAATCCACGGTAGCGATACCGTGGAGGTACGACTACGCTGGTATCTCGTACCCGTACATTACCGGTACTGTGGGGTACGGCGTACTCCACATTTGCGGTACGCTGTACTAATGATACGCTTGGTTAACTGTTTTTGTAACAGTACTGCAAATCCTCATTTTCACGGTGCCAATGTTTAGGTCGATAATTAGTCGAACCGTACCCATTTTTCAGCTCCGCGGTAGCATTTTGTTGGCAGATATGAACAACGTAGGGTAAGGTGCCTAATTATTGGCATTTTAAGGGCCCATTTATTGACACTTTAAGTGTCCAATTATTGGCGCTTTAACGGCCAAATTATTGGCACTTAAAGGGTCCAATTATTGGCATTTAAAGGGCCCAATTATTAGCACTTTAAGGGCCCAATTATTGGCACTTTAAGGGCTCGATTATTGGCACTTTAAGGGTCCAATTATTAGCCATTTAAGGGCCCCATTATTGGCACTTTGAGAGCCCTATTATTGGCACTGTAAGGGCCCAATTGTTGGCACTTTAAGGACCACTGTGTAGGTAGGAGAGAAGTGTCAATAATTGGTGGGGTGCCAAAATAAGGTTACTTTACCCTACTGAAAAATGGTGGGAACGTTTCCATAAGCGTAATGTGATTAGCCGACGAAATACGGTGAATTTCCGATTATTTTCTTCTAAAACCGGTACTGTGGATCGTACCCAAACTCCACAAGATGATCAACAAAGGGGTTATGTGCTTCCAAAAAAAATTCAGCTCAGTGTTAGCATTTTGTTCTGGCCCCATAACAACTTTAATGAGCTTCCTCGTCTCGGATAATTTCAACGATCGGTTCAATACGTTACATGTTTCGATCCGTTAAGAAATTGTGAAAATTCTATTAATGCGAATTTCGAGTACATTACCGACCGTCGATAACACGCATCAATGCCCTCTCTGATGCAAATACACAAATTACGAAACGCGAAGGGGAGCCGTTGGACTCGAAGTCCCCATATGTGTGGCACGTCTATTCCTCTGAACTATGGCAAATATGTAGGTGCCTGGCATGGAGCCTAGATACCAGGAGGTTCAGCGAGGCCTTTCAACTCGTCCCCAAATGGGGAACAAGAAATGATGGCGCTGGGGTGCTCCGGCACCTATATGTATATAGATATACGCTAAACATGGGTACGATCTAAGACAGATCACAGATGATGTACCTAACCCTCATTAGTGTCAAGGGATAACACCACTCTAGGGTTTTGGAAAGACGTTTTCTTTCCTAAAAATATTTTGGTGTCATAAAAACAATATGCAATTGGTCATGTAGCAATTTTTTTTTATTTAAAGGTTCAATTACCGATTTGGCCGCAGCGCCTTGGAACGCGCGCTGAGTTGCTCGTACAACTTTAAACGCGTTTTTGTCGAAATCACTTTATTCGATCTCGGAAGACGGATTACTCGACCACCTTTGCCTGCATCGATTTGAAATTTTGATAGCAGCTTGACAATTATATTCTTTATGGGAGTACGTAGCCGTTTTTTGATTAAATGTAAACTTCTTTTTATAAACAATTTACTGCTTTTTTTGGCAAAAAAATCGATTTATTTCCTTCAAAGTGCGCTATTTTTGCAAAATTTGAAAGCAAATTTCTAGGTAGTCTCATAACTAATAATATATAAATTATCATTTTTTTGGTTTTTGTTTCAGGTCTTATATTTTACGAGAAAACCGTTCTCCCGTGAAGCTATATGTAAAAAAAAACACGTTTTTCTAGATGGGCTGTATTGCCGCCATTCTGAGTTTGAGTTCTTTTTTCGCTTTTGCGGTTTTTTCCCGAACCGTCATGAGGAAATTATGAATCGGCGGATATTTCGACGTTTGATGTCACGATCGGTCTGTCGTGAGGTTAGAAACTCATCCGATCACTTTCACCTCGTTGACCAATATATTACTATATATGTAGGTGCCGCTGCACCCCAGCGCCATCACTTCGGGACATTTTCGGGGACGCTTTTTTCAGCGCCTTTGCATTGTCGCTGAACCTCCTGGTATCTAGGCTCCATGGTGCCTGGTACGGTTTCTCTTTCGGGAAATCTTTCCGTCATCTTACAGATGTCAACCAAGATTTGGGCACACAAAAAAAACTAAATATTTTGATTTCGTTCTCAATTACTCGCTTCCTTGCTCGTCGGTGTACATTTATTAAATTGCCATAACCAAAGTGTATACGAATTGTATCCGTAGCTATGTGTATGGTCCTACGTGATACATTCCAATCCAAACGTAAATTGGTTGAATAGCTGTATCGATGTAACCGGTTTTTAATAGCTGGCCGAATTTCTCAACTGGCCTGCCATGCTCGTAAAGGAAAATTTGTTCAATTGATTTCGTCACGAAACGAGAGAAAAAAGATGCGTTTTTGCAGCGATTGAGCATTGACGAGTTTCCAACCTCCTATTGTCTTTCATGCGTGATTGCTTTATTGCTGAGTATTTCCAGCCGTCATCGTTCCCCTCGTTTTTACACTTTTATGGATGAATATTCAAATCAACCGACAGCTTTCGATTTAAATATTGCTCGCAGGCATTTACTTGATTTTCTCCATTTCGTGTGCACCCACATAGGGTGAACCGATCAGTGAATTGACGAAAGCTGATTTACTTTTGAAATAAGTAAAGAATATGTTAAAACCGATTTCTCAGTTTAATATCGAATTTTGACGGCACACGGAATTTTTCTAGCTCCTGGTACTTGCACACAGCGCGACTTAGTTACGATAAGGCTGTGCACAGTAGATGCTCTTAAGCCGAAAACGATAGTTTTTATAAGTTTTAAGGGTAAGTATTAGTTTCATTACTTAAGATAGAATCAATCTTGGATTTTAAGCAAAAACTTTAAATAAATTCGTAACGATAGGTAAATGGACATGTCCAGTCACTGGTGCTCTATTCTAACCTCTTTCCATGGAATGGAATGGCTCTGTTCTCATAATGCTCAAAGGAGAATAAAAAATGTAGCCATTGTGCTAAAAATGGCTAAATTCATTACTGTTAAGAGATGACAATGTTCATTTCATTAAAGGTGGTCATGAAATAATTTCATTCGTTTTGTTAATTGTTACAAAATTTAATTTTTCATTGCTCTGTCGAAACAAACTTTGGTAGTTTTTTGAGAATTTCACGATGAGACAAGCTTTGTGTACTTTCTACGAAATCGTAATAACAAATATAATACTCATGTGTATATGAATATTGTAATTTTTGTGCAACCCAGTGATCTCCAAATCTAGCATTTAATAAAAATAAGTAATAAATCGTTAACCTTTACAGCGTTCATCTACACTACGGATCCATTTACTGGTGGTCGAGTGTCCAATTTACTCGTAATTTCGTCCATTCACTGACGATTTAGTCATTGCGCTACGTATTTATCAACTCCTCCAATATTATTTGTTGCAATTACTTCGATTTTTTTTTCCTTTCTATTATCAGAATAACATCTTTCGTTAGCTACAGCATTTGAAAAATGAGTTTTCACAACATTTTCATTTTACAGTTCATCTGAATCCTAGTGTCTTTATTCGTCCATCCACTGCTTGGTTTACCCTAACTGTATTCCCATTCATCGTTATCGATATTTCGATCTTGGTCGTTCCACATTTCCAACAAGTGTGAAAACGGCGAGTTCTCGAAATTGCCGCTAGGTGGCGAGCGTCATAATCTTTCGCATTCGTGCAAGAAGGTCAACTGAGCCTTTATATAGGGAGGCAAATCCGCAACATTTTTCACGCAGTGAGCTAGTTTTTCTTTTTGACTTTAAGCTGCAGTGCGCATTACGATCGACGGATTTCACGTGTGCAGAAGACAGAAATGGCAATATTCTATTGACGTTTTTACTTTGGTATTCTGAAAATATTCACGCGTCAATGATTTGAGACTTCACCTCGGTCACTTTGCGCGAGCTGTTTTTGACAGTTTTGTCCAGATAATACGTTTAATTGAACAACATCCCGACTAAGCAGTATTGAAATTTATTCCCCAACACAAACAAATTTCTACGTCGAGGACACATTTGAATATTGTAATCTCGATGACACGCAGTTGCAAAGGTGTAAGGATTAACGCAGGCTTCTGGAAGTCAAATGACACGACGAATGCCCACGAATTCAAATTATTCGGGATGTACGAAGTACTATGCAAATTGGCCGCGAATTCTTTAGGCTTTAATAATAAATAGAGGTGCACCGTGTTCCGTCAATGCGCACCGAGTTGACGATCGGGCCGGATAACCCAAGCACCCATAGATAACCCAGATTATAATAGAGCTTGGTGAGTGACGTACATGTTTTAGTTGCGCGCGAGACGGCAGTCAAAAGGAGAGAGTAGTGGGCCATATACTTGAAGTTCCATTATACACTGACAACAAAGCGACGCGGTTGGCAAGAATGACCTCCTTTATCAAATTCAGACATCAATTCTAACCTCGTACATGATCACGTGCTCTTGGTTCGTTCTTTTGTAGGTCGAGAGAACGTCTTTGGTGCTGCGAAATAATAATTGAGATTTAATCATCAGATACTCTTAAGGGGTAAGGCCACAGTAGAATTCTCAAAAAATTAATTTTCTTTCGATTAAACGATGCTTTATCTTCATAAGAATAAGTTGCTACTCGACTTTTACCAAGAATTTTTTTTTCACCGACTTTGAGCGTATAACGTAATCCTCTGGCACCAAAACTTTAAACGCGTTTTTCTCGAAACAGCTTTTTTCTAATTGGCGTGAAAAATAACTTCAACAATTTTCATATATATATACAGCGTGTCCTGTAATAAACGGATAATCAGTTTTAGTAAAAGTCCCACGGATTTCGGGATTTTGGACTTAGTGTTATTTAAAAAAAAAAATCATCTGCTTTTGGTTTTTCGCATGCCATTTCTGCAATGATTTTTTTTTACCGGTGGGTGAATTATGTCCGTCTCTCTTTATGTACATTAGTCTTGTATCTCCGTTTCTTTTAGTATACTATCCGTTTAAATACCATGCGCTGGCGCGCAGCGCAAGTAGCCGTTTCAAGGACGAATTCGTGGAAGCACGGGAGGGACCCCCAATTCGAAAATGTTTGGAGATTATTCTACAAACTACAAATAAAAAAAAGTTTCATTGCATACAGTTTTTTTTTAATTAATTTTTAAGTTGCCTGATCCTTTCTTTTAACGAAAATCATAAAAATAATAATACCTTGAAAATGGTCGACTTTTGCGTAAAGCTTTACTGGGTTATTTGTGATAGAAAACATGCCCTATCCGTGTAGGTTATGTTTTTAGACTTTCATTGCATAAACAATCGTTGAAAATTCCATTTTTGCTCCATTGTGAAAAATATATATAAATCGTAGAAAGAATGCAATCCTCGAGGATTTACAATGCAATAGCAGGAAAGTAACCTATACGAAAAATCCTGAACACATTTTTTTAAAACTAACAACCACACGGAAAAGTTATTCACCTTGCAGTAAACTTATATTTAAACATGTTCAAACAAATACATGTGGATGTGGGTGCGTGTATAGAAAACTTTCTTTGCGTGACACTAATCGAGCCTTGTTATTTTCTCGAATAAGTACGATTTTTTAGAATTTTCCGGAATATTTTCCGAATCTACCTAATTTTTGTTTTACCTTCAGAATCGATCCGTAGCACACGTTTAGAAAAATGTATACTTGAAAATTACTATTTTTCAGGCATTGTCGCAAATTTTCCAACAAAAAAATCGTGAAAATGGGATTCTGACAAAATTGTGAATTGAAATGCCGAAAATTCGAGAATTTCATTTCGAACGGCAGGAGTTCAACATTTCCGCCGACTTTGCGATCGAACGTTTTTTTCAGTAATTGAAGTGATAGCGTTCTTTCATTTTATATTGTTGTTATTATTGTCATTATTGTTATTAATATTTCTATTGTAAGTTAACATTTCTATTATAAGTAAAAAGTCGATGCGCTCTTCCCTTTTAAAATACCGCCGACATTTTTCAAATTTTCGCATCGTATCGCGCGAACTTCGGAAATTATTCCGATCGAACGAAAATTTTGGTTCGGATTGTGCCAATACGAAAAATCCGCGGAAAATGTCATCATTACGACACGATCCAAGCCAAGTATAGTACGATATTCGTGGTGCCAAGTTTTGACCATCGATTCCTGATATTTCAACCGAAATAATGAGAATTTCAAGAATGAAAAATTTGCCGTTTCCGCTCCCTTAAGGAAATATCAGCGCTTTCAGCGGTAATTGGAAATACGCCAAAATCCAATGATTTTATTTGGCTCATGAGTACAATACTTTTATTTCATCAATAATAATGGAAACCGAAGGGCGAGCCCCAAAAAGTATTTGTTCAGTACTGCCTCAAGGGCAAAAAGTGATTCTCTTACTCGGCAGTCTATTACTACTTTTAATAACAGGTAAACAAAAAAAATCAGTCTTAAGGCGGGGTATACATTTAAACAGGAAAAAATAAGCAATATTAAGGGATTTTTAAAACTAGGAAATAATTATTCTACAATTATCAAACTTTAGGTATACTTCAATAGTATATTTAAGTGCACAAAACAATTTTTTTTAATTAATTCATCATCAAAATGACGATGTTGTGGCAGAGTGTTAGAGCAAGGTCGCCGCGGGAGTTGCGAATCGGCGTGCAGTCTAGCTTCCCGTAGACTTTCAATTCAGTTTTGCTAAAAACGTTCAGTAAAGACAGAACAATAATCCGTAAAAAATATTCATCCCCTATAATAAGAAGACATATGGCAACGCGGCAAAACGGTGTTGTTCAATATTTCGAGAAAAAAATTATCGTGTTCCTAAAGTTAAAAACTTTGATCATATAATTATTTGCATTATAAATATTAATATTTTACGTTGTTTATGTTATCTTCATTAACAAATAAAAGTGCTGGTTAATTCATAACTAATTGAAAACTTTGTTCGCTTAAAAATTACTTCCAAATAGAAATTTGTGTTGCAGTATTATTTTAAATATGCCGCGCAAACTACGTCATTGGATACGTGGGACGATGCGGTGTTGCCATATGTCTTATTATTATAGGAGACAAATATTTTTTACGGACAATTATTCTGTCTAAATTTCAATGCAGACCCTGCAGTGTTAAAAGTTGCAATTTAAAAACCCATTATCTCCCAATCTAAATAGTTGACTATTCTGAAATTTCACTGAAACATGCAAAATGATATGAACAATGCCTGGTTAAAATTTGAACAAAATCTATAGAAATCAATAGCGCGCGCTCGTACAACCTTGAAGTATGTATTTGCAAGTTACCTTGCCTGATATTCATTATCAGTGATAAAATAGAGGTATCTTCGGAGTGAGCAAAGACCAAATTTTTTACCTTTCGACTACACACTGGGTCGTTTTGACCCGATTTTTTGTTTCAACTGTCTGCGTCGCAAAACGAGGTAACCTATTCGGCCGCAGTGCGGCGCTCGAATGTTCCCCCACTCCTACTCTATAGATGGACACTCGGCCCCCATCCTACATCCTGTCCGTGTACTGAGGACAGCTGTCGAAAAAGGACCGGGGGGTTCAGTCGACCTCGTTTATGCAGTAATGCGGTGAAAGTGAAAAAAAATGTTGTTGTGAAATTTGGTGATCTATTACTACACGGAAGTGGGTTACGATAGAAAATGCTCATCGATATTTTTTATTTTGCGCTACTAGCATAAATTATGTATTTAGAATGCCGATCATAAAACTAAAAGCAAGTGTCCGTTATGCAGGAGGACGATGCGTCGATGGCGGTGAATGTCAATAATAATAAGTCATTGAAGTAAAAAAAATGCGGAATATATACGTTTTAAACAATTAATCTGCCAAAGGAGTCGATTTTTTCCATTTTTTATTATCCCGAAAATGCTTAAGGAACCCTCGACCTACACCTAGATGGTCGAGGTCGAGGATTTAGAAGCTATTAACATTTCGTCGACCGTAGAAGACCTACACTATGGGCCTGGTATCGATGATTCCATGTAAGTTGACAAATTTAATGATTTATTCATTCCCAAATTTTCAAACGCGTTTTTCTCAAAACCACGTTTTTCAAATCGGTACTTTCTCGAAAACCAATGAACCGATTGCCTTGAGGTTTTTTGTGGTTATTCTACACACCATTATCTAGTACTTGTCATAGGATTTTTTTCCGTTACTTAGTTTTTGTTTTATAGGCAAAATAATAACTAATTTTTGGCCCAAAAATCACTATTTATGTTCAAACGTCCGCCATTTTGTCATAAATCGATATTTTCAAAATCGGCTATGACAAGTACTAGATTATAGTATCTAATTTAATAATCTTTTTGGTTTTTTTTTGCAGATGATTCTTGAAGAAACGCCAGTGGGTACCGTATACGCAGATTTTTTTACGACGCTCCAAGGATCATACAATATGCTTGTATATTTTTGATATTTTTAAATAAAGAAAATTAAATATTTTTGAATGTATATACTTTTAGATAATTAAAACCCCAATCCGAAATTTCAAATAGTTTTCCTTGAAAAAATTCACAAAAATGACCTTTTTTCCGGCTCCTAGGTGTATATCTCCCCTTGAAATCAAACCTCCGAATAAATATACTTTTTGGAAAAACGGTCGACACTGTCTTTTTGTTCGTATCTACAAACCTTCCTCTTTAAAAAGCTTAAAGGATTTTTTTTTATATTTTGAAAAACAAAATTATGATATCTTTCATGCAAGTACGTATTTTTCAACGCATCTCTCGATTTGAACGAATGTTTGGGCACTTAATGTTGGTTTTTCTTGAAAAATAAATGTTGGGCCATAAAATAAGGATTATTGACTACAAAAAATGCCTATATACCGAAATACAACGATATGAAAAAGGTCTGGGATCCGTTCGACCCTCTATGCAGTCAGAGGTTCGTGGCGGAGTGTGCAGTCGAAGGGTTAAATTAAAAAAGCGTCATTTTAAAGAACTAACGAAAAACTCGAATTTTAACGGAAAATAATGGAAATATCAATTTTTCCACTCTTCAAATTGTGTTTATTTTCACTCGATAACCCAATGTACACCATCAAATTGTGGCGTCACAGAAATCGCACTCTTGCCCAAGCCGGAACAAAACGCGATAAGAGATCGGATTACGTTTGAAATCTCAGAAGGCTCATAACGCGGTAAATCAGGATTGGCTCGATATGAATCGTTTTCTATTCTCTCCCACTCTGTGGCGGCGTACACGCGGAACACTTTCATTTGCGTGTCCGAAGATCGCGATGGCACACACGGGTCTCAAGTTGCGTTGGGCTCGCCGGCCACCGCACAAGTGCCTCAATATCTTCGCGAAGGAACGTTAGTTTGTGTTTCGTTTTCGTTGCGACAAGATCGTTGTCGCGACGCGTTCCAACGGGTCTAAAAGAAGCCCAGAAAAAAAATTCATCGCGATAAGTTTCTTCTCCATTGACGGCTGCGATCGGACACGCACTCTTCCAAAACTTCGAAGACAACCCAGTGACCGTAATTTACACTCGGACGAGAGAAAGAGTTTCACTTCTAACCTAAATTCTCGAGTCTACGCAGGGAAACCGTTTCACGTCTCGCCTCGCCAAACACTCGAAGTCCCGTTTCGAAAACTTGTGTACTCGTACAAACCCAAATATCAATTCTTCCTCGAAAGCTTCGCGCGAACAGCCGGGAGAATAATTTTAAAAAATCGCGAGAATTCTCGACTTATTCGCGTCTCGCAGAAAGTGACAGCGGTGTCTCACGCGTGCTATTTTAAATTCGCGACGATCGAAGCACCGGCTGTGCGCGTCCGCACGTGCAGCAAGAACAATTCATAAGTTCGCTCAGGAGAAAGCTCCGCGCGAGCGGACGAATCTCACGTCAGATTGCCATTGCGTTACGTAAACATTCGGCACATCGTTGCGTACGAAACACGGCAACGTAACCTCGAAAAACGTCAAGCGTCGAAAACATAACCTAAAAAAAACGACACTCCGAGCGGCGTAGCTTCACGACAGAACAATCTCAACGCAAGAAGAAGCTCCGAAACTCGTCACGAAAATCCGGCCCGGTGGGCCGTCAAACACGGGAAGGTAACCTCGAAAAGCGTCAAACGCGCGCGAGACCGTAACCTCGAAAAACCCGAGACGTCGGATACGCAAGCGCTTGCCGGAAAAATCAACGGGTGCGAAGAAAACAGCTCTGAAACTCCGCTCTTTTACAAACGCAACAAAACCGAATCTCCGTTGTCCCTCGTATTGACGAAAATACAAAAAAATGTGGCCGAGCAAGGTCGGCATAAAGGCTCTCGAGCTGTACTTTCCGGCTCAGTACGTCGAGCAGAGCGAGCTCGAGAAATTCGACGGCGTAGGAGCGGGCAAGTACACCGTAGGTTTAGGTCAATCGAGAATGGGTTTTTGCAACGACCGCGAGGACGTTAATTCGCTCTGTTTGACTGTGGTGCGTCGTCTGCTAGAGCGTTACTCGATAGAGCCTCGAGAGATCGGTCGTCTGGAGGTAGGCACCGAGACGATAATCGACAAGAGCAAATCGGTCAAGTCCGTGCTGATGCAGATATTCGAGGAGTCGGGTTCCACCGACATCGAAGGAGTCGACTCGACGAACGCCTGTTACGGGGGTACGGCGGCGCTCTTCAATGCGATATCCTGGGTGGAGAGTAGCGCCTGGGACGGCAGACTGGCGCTGGTGGTGGCGGCGGACAACGCGGTCTACGCGCCCGGCAGCGCGAGACCGACGGGCGGCGCGGGAGCTATCGCGATGATAGTCGCGCCGGACGCTCCCATCGTCTTCGACAGAGGACTAAGAGCGTCGTGCATGCGTCACGCCTACGATTTCTACAAGCCGGACTTGCGTTCGGAATATCCCGTCGTCGACGGCAAACTCTCCATACAATGTTACCTGAGCGCGTTGGACGAGTGTTACGCGCGTTACCGCGACAAAGCCAAGCTCAAGAACGTCCGCGTTAGCGTTGAGACGTTCGACGCCGTCCTCTTTCACTCGCCTTTCTGCAAGCTCGTACAAAAGTCCTTCGCTCGGCTGGCTTTCTCGGACTTTCTCGCAGCGCCGGCGGACGACGAGAGATACGCGAGCGTGCGCAAGTTTCGCGATTGCAAGCCCGCAGAGACGTACTTCGACAGAGACTTGGAAAAGGCGTTTATGTCGCTGAGCGAAAAAGATTTCCTCTCCAAGTCTCAGCCGAGCCTTCTGGTGGCCAATCAAGTGGGCAACATGTACACGCCGTCGGTGTACTCGGGCCTGGTCTCCCTACTCGTCCAAAAACCCATCGCCGAACTCGCCGGCGCCAGAGTCGCCGTCTTCTCGTACGGCTCGGGCCTCGCTTCGAGCATGTACTCCGTCACCTTAGACTCGGACGCGAGCGAGAACTCACCGCTGGCGAAATTGATCGAAAAGCTCGCTTACGTCAAGCCCACTCTGGAGGCCCGCACACGCCTCAGCCCCCAAGAGTACACGGAGATCTTGGCCAGGAGGGAAGAGAATTGTCACACCGTGCCGTTCACACCGCGCAGCCCCGTCGAACACATGCTCCCTGGCACTTACTATCTCGTGGGCATCGACGAGAAACACAGGAGGACGTACAAAAGATTACCCCTCGATTAGTTTCTTCTCTTTGGAAGTTTCCTCGCGTAGACAAATTATCCGTGTTTCGTGTTACTTGCGCTCTCACGTTCGATCGTCCCGGAAACGGCTATAGCGTTTAAATCAATTGGCTCTGGGAGATGTTCTCTCATTTCTGTCTATCGCCACGGTTCGAGTCCAACGGATCGTGATCTGTACAGACACTTGCTATTCTGAATTTTCTCCCGCTCTGGAAGAAACGACTGACTTCGATTTCTTCCGAATCACGCAGAGTCTCTATTCTTAGTAATTCAATTGATCGATTTTCGTAATCGATTATATCACTTTTGTACATTTATCAATTTTCTCGCGGAAAGCTGCACAGATGGACTCCGTTGAAAGGCTGCTGGTATGGAGGATGTGTCGCGCGTATAGTCATGAACATGAAGTTCTTTTCCATCGGAATTTCTGTACTTCGCGATTTGTCGGGAAAAAGGTAGAAAATTCCTGGCTAGCGAGGTTGTTACAAGCACAGATTTTTAATAATGCCGAAAAGTTCGACAAATATGACTTTGAAGTTTCCATCGTTAGAATGCAACGATTTTTTTGATTATTCGAAACCTCTTTTCGAAACTTGAGGTCGTAAATCCGTAATGAAAATACGCAAAACAGTTCGAATTATTTTCATTTAATGGAGCAGAATTAATTTTCGTTGCGTTCCAACGATGCAAACTTCAACATCGTCGACAAATAATCAAAATTAGATAATCATGTGTAATTAATTATTAAAAAAAATGCTTGTGCATTTTTCAGAATTCTCTGACTTTGAAAAAATGTTTTTTCGTTTAGTCTGTGAAGTCGATATTCAATGACGTATTTTTTTATTTTTTTTAGCAAGGCCTTTGAGAAGTGATGAAGAATCGGAAGAGAGGAGGATCGGAACAAAATTCACACGTGTTTTGCCAAAAAACAACTGCTTCGTATTTAGAACGTTATTTCTAACAATTTTTTAATAACTTTTCGGCACTATTATGCGAAATCAAGGTTTACAACACATCGAAGACCTGAGCATTTTTTTATGTCGTAAAGTACTGAAAATTCCATCGAATTGAACTTTTGACCGGGATTGTACGTACAATACATGCTCAAAATAAATTATCATCGATAGTTCGACCGAGAGAAACGCGCCGCGGACCTCATCGATTGCGGACAAGGAGGAATGTTTTATAAAAGCCAAGCCTGTAATATATACCGTAAAGTTCTCTAGGGAATATGACGCGTTATTTATTCTCTACTCACGTACGCAGCCTAATACAACAATAAATCGGCGTACGATATTACAATATTCACAATTTATTTTATAGTCACATTGGATAAAACGGAAGTTTCGGGGAAAACCTTAGCAAACTCAAGTATCCGGTTTGATTATCTGGGATATGAGGTATCACTTTCGAAAGGGCGTATCGTACGCAAAAACAAGACGACCAAATATTACGAACATTTACTGTACTACGATTCTGCGATCAACAAAAGTCTGTGCCTTAAACTTGTTGCATAAAGAAATGGTTGCTCATTCGACTGCCGTACTACACGTTCATCGTAATGTTTTGTTTTCCCAGGCCAAGATATTAAAAAATATTCGAGGCGACCCCCCTCCAAGCCGAAATGGAAGCTGTACCACATGGTGAAAGCCAGCTCAAATTTTCGAACACACATTTCTCAAAGATAAAAAGTATTTAGGGCAAAAGGTATTCGTCAAGCTCTGCATGAGTGAATTCCTCAGAGCCTTATTTCTTTTTTGTCCTTAAAAGGACTCAATCTACGAGAAAACTCGGTTTGAAAAATTGTGAGGTTATGTTGATTTCACGGATAACGCCTTCATTCTTGTGCGTCTTCAATAATTAGCCTACTGCCCCGTGAAAAAAAAACAAATAAAAGGCTGTAAATGTTGTGGAACGTCAATACTTCGCAGCGTTGAAAGAAGACACAAAGCCTGGTGGCCGTGTGGCGCGATAAAGTAAACAAAATGGCCGATTGAGGCTATCGGCTCTGGTATCTCAGGGGAGTCAGGTTAGGAATACTGTGTCGGCCGAAAAAAGTGCTGTCGACGGTAAATTTGCACGAAAAAAAAACAATACCTCGATAACTGTTTTACTTATCATTTGCTGGACAAAATATTCGTCCGTGTGCAATTTATTTAAATAAATTCGGCCGTAATGAACGTCGAACGAACGGAGCTTTGGACAACGGATGAGAATCGGACATAGAATGTCATGAGTGCGAACGTTCCGAGCTTCCCAGGAGCGCGCGTGACGGCGAATGTATAAAACTGTTATAAATTATTCCTCCATTTTTGTTTCTCCAAAATGTTTATCGTGAAATTCGACTTTCGTTGAATAAATATCGCTACTTCGATCATACCGTGCATTATTCCCTGGAATAATTATTCTACATGACAGATATGTATGTTTTATTAACAATTGTAGCCAATATATATATATATATATATATATTTATTTTCTCGTTGGTCTTAAAAAAGGCCGAACTTGAATAAAACCGGTGGTGCTAAAAACGGCGGTCAATATTTACTTCCTACACGTGTGTTCGTTATACTCATTACTCATTGAAGAAAAAGTGTTCGGCATAATGGCCTTCAAAACGTATGTCGAGGCCGAGGTCATTCCTGGCGCTGCTTATGGCCTCACAAAATACGGCTCTCCGCTTAAGGGGTAATACCACTGTAAACGTTTAAAATTAAGCGATTTCTCGCGATATTTTTTAGGTGGCAGGACAAATAATGGGATAATAATATTCAAGGATGTTATTAGTCATATTTACAGGTAAACAAAAAATATATATTAAGGGGTCAGGGCACTCTAGAGGTCGAAAAAAAGGCTTTTTGGGGATTTTTTCCAGAAAAACTACAAAATAAATCGAGATTACAAAAAAGGGTGTTTATCATACATATCAGTGATTGTATACAATAATTTTTTTGAAGCGATTAATTTCAAAATGGCGGCTGTGCAACGTTTATCTCAAAACTGCATTTTTTAAGTTGGCCGGAAACATAACTCAGACAATTTTCAACCGATTCACTTGAAATGTTGAATATATCTTGAAAAATACATTGTCTATGGAAGTACGTAGGATTTTTTTTATATTGCATAGTTCATTTGTTATTAACAATTATCTGACGATTTTTTAGGCAATTTTTTGGAAAGTGACAAATTTGCCTAAAAAATCGCAAATTTGATTGGCGAAAAAAATTACAATTTTTCTATTAATTTACATGAGTATAGCTAGAGAAATACGTAGGGGATTTTTTAAATATTAACTTTTGTGTAATTGGCAAGCATTTGACGTACAAGCTGAATTGTCGACAGCAAAACGGACAATCATTTGTTAATAAATAACGTTATAATTAACTCATGAAAAATCCCGTACGTATTTATTTTCGGAATGTTATTTTAAAGATATGCTCAAAATTTGGAGTGAATAGAATGAAAGTTGGAGTTATGCTGTGTGCCGTTTTGAAAAAATTGTGTTTCGAGAAAAACGGTCGACGTCTCGCACACGGGCCAGCCACTGCCACCGCAGACCCACATGGGCCTTTTTTTACAGGTACGAAATTTTTTCCCCCTTATTCTAGATGTTTCAAAACATTTCTTAAGCCAATAAAAAAATCAATTTTTTGAAAACTCTAAGTGGTGTTACCCCTTAAGGAAAACCTTAAGGAAATGCCTTAAGTATTGTTGTCTAGAGCGCTGCTTTGGAGGTGATTTTTATGATCGAATAACTGTTAAACTGCTCCGGTTTTCTTTCTGTAATTTTTGACACATTTTTATTGATCCTTCGAGAATATGTGCAAATTAAAAAAAAATTATTATCGTGTACGATTGTTTACAACGGTGCGCGGAAAACGCCCCCATTGGCGACCGGTGTTGTGGACGTTGTATGAATGTGAAAAAAAACCAAACATATTTTTAATCTGTATGAGTGATGAGCAAAAAAAATTACAGAATGGCGGCATGCTAAACTTTTATTATCAATTTTTCCTATTTTTCTGACCATTCAACAAGTTATATATATAAAAAAATTATTTCGACGCAATTCTGCTACCAACGTTGAAAAACAGTCTACCGAAGGTGTATGTCAAATCTGAGGTCAATTGGCCAATTGTATATCGAGATATCGTGGTCGCCGATTCGAAAATAATTTCGAGAAAAAAAAGTTTCGCGAAAAACAGGTTTAAAGTTCGCTGCGTCTCGACCGCGGTTCCCGAACGTGCTCCTTATCATTTCTATAACTCGGCTAATTTTACGAGTATCATTAAACGGTTTTCACAGACGCATTTAGGTCTGTAAGATAATAAAATAATTAAAAAACGATTTAAAAAAATGTCTAGACCACAATATTGCCTTAAATCTATCGACGCAACGCCGGAATAGCCAAAATTATATTGCGGTTATTTATTGAGGGAGGATTGTGGAAAGGCACAAATCTCAGTATCGAACACTTGATCAAACGAATCGTTATTATTACACAATAGAAAACAACAAAATGTTACAGCGCTGAAATTGGTACGTATAATAACTACTCTTCCAGTATAGAAACCATTGTAATTACTAATTAGAAAGGTGAGTATCCTTGCCTGTGCGCGTAAGAAACAAAAACTACTATCACATTGATCTTTGTGCGATTGGCCAAATTCGAACGACATATTGGTCTTTTATGTCAATATTTATGAGGTTGAAGTTTGCATCGTTGGAATGCACAAAAAATTAATATTTCTGAGTTCCTTTGATTCCTATTGACAGATTTTGCCTTAACAAATCCTTTGACCATTTTATAGGATATTCATTTAACGATCGACGATATAAATCTGAAAAAAGATCTGCTATAATAATAAAAATATGGGAAATGAAATGCAAACAAGAACTTTCGTTGCGTTCCATCACGATGCAAGCTTCAACATTATCAATATTTACGTATCATCGACGACTATTTTTGCTGCAATATTTTGGCTATTTATCGAGTATTTTTCGTACTAAGGATAAAAAAGATTTTATCGTACACATATCACGTGTCCGAAGGCTAAATTCACATTCGCCAACAATGTGCATTCGCCGGAAAAAAATTCCTGCCAGCACTTTGTCGTGAAAAAGTTGTTTTCGGGACACAGTTTTCGGTTTATATGCACTACCGGCGAAAAGTTTCCGGACAAAAATTTAAAAGAGTGCCGGAACGTTTTTCTATGCCATTTCGCCGGTAGTTGACCTAGGCCAATTTAATGAACGGCATTTTAAAGAAGAGGAATTTACCTACATTTTGGCTTTTTCAAAAAATTGTACGATTTTTTTTACAATCAGTACCCGGTTTTGAAAACGATCATTTTTGGTCGTTTTTTTGTTCCTTTTTCAGCTTCAATTTCGTTTTTAAAAAAAATGTCTACGATTTTTTTTTCCTAACAATATTTCGTTTTTTGTGAAAAGATAGATAATTTGAAAATTGCTCTGGAGTACGAAAACGATGAGATTTACAACAAAACCTCAAGATAGCAAAAAAGTTGCATTGCTCTTGTGAGCTCACGAGAATTTTTTCAGATTTTTTAACGTAATTTTTTTTTTCATCTATTTTCGGTCAAAGCTCGATTGATCTGAATACCATAACAATAATATAATTAAATGTTTGACTTACATATTAAACTTTGGTCTCGTCGAAGAAACTCTCGCCGACAGCACGTCGGCGAGCCTTCTCTTTAAAATTCCGTTTATATAAGGCCACAGTAACGGGTATAAAATCATGTGCGAATTTAACAATTTTTTTTCGTATGAAAAAGTGATTCACTCATAAAATTAATTACACATCTATTTAGTATGAATATCAAGCTATTAGAAAATATATATTTTTTTTCGATATACAAAATGGCCGACTACTCGAAACAGCTTTTTTCCAATTGGCGTGACAAATAACTTCAACAATTTTCACTCGATTCACTTCAAATTTAAGTTATGTTCCTAATTGCATTTCGCAGAGAAGTCCGTACGGAATTTCTGATTAATCGAAATTTTTTTATTTTATGAGCAGTTATAACGAAATTTTTCACTGAAAATTCAATACTTAACTTCAAATACCTACAATTTTTGAATGAAACAATATTTTTTAAATTCCGTACGTACTTCTCTAGATATTCTAATGTAGATTGACGAGAATTTTTGTTTTTTGTTCTAGGTAAAAAATTGTGGATGCTCAATGCCACGCAGCGGCGCGCCTCAAAAAGATAACAAAAGAAAATATCAGTAGTCGGCCATTTTGTACATCGGAAAAAAATTCTAACGGCTTGATATTCATACTAAATAGACGTGTAATTCATTTTATAAGTGAATCACTTTTTCATACGAAAACAAATTGTTAAATTCGCACATGACTTTATACCCGTTACTGTAGCCACAAAAAGATCGTAGAATTTTGTTTAAAAAACGAAATTGAAGCTTAGGCTTCCCCCTTTATGATTTTGGTCGAAGAAATGCGTAAACAAATGTTTTACTGCAAACGCGGTGCACTCAAAAAGGAACAAAAAAAACGACAAAAAATGATCGTTTTCAAAACCGGGTGCTAATTGTAAAAAAAAATCGTAAACATAAAAGAAAGCCTAAATGAAGGTAAATCCCTCCTATTTGAAATGTCGTTTATTAAATTGGCCTAGGTCAACTACTCTTTTAAACTTTTGTGCGAATATTTTTCTTTCTATATAAATATGACGAAAAGTGCCTCTAAAAGGTATTGCTGAATGTGCCATAAGACGTCGAAATCTGTGGTTCGATGCAGCACGACGTGCCAACCCGAAATCATCGCCCACTTATTTTTTTCTGTGAAGACCACTTTGATGTAAGTGTAAACGTGTTATACCATAAACTGTAGTGAAATATTTTTATTTTCTTACTGCCGACCGTAGATTTTTAGGTTAGGAGAGGCTTGATAAATTGTGTCAGTTATTGTCACTACGTATCATAAGCATATTAATATGCTTATGATACGTATTATGATATGATCAGTTATTGTCGCTACGTATCATAAGCATATTAATATGCTTATGATACGATGATGATTAATATGCTTATGATACGTAGCGACAATAACTTACACAATTTATCAAGCCTCTCCTAACCTAAAAATCTACGGTCGGCAAATTGCTCAAATTTGCTTTCACAAATCCACTTTGACACATCGTTGCACCAAAATTAAACTAGTTTTCGACTTTTTCAGAATGCTCGAAATGTTTTCAGATGTAAAATGACCCCAAATTTCTCATTTGTGTACACTCGCATGTAAGACGTATACATAGCGTATTCGGTCGTGTTCGAATGGTGACGACACAAGCGCCAGCGTCGATAACGTGGCATTTCGCGCCAACATCTACAATTTGAATTACCGTGAGATAAAAACAATTAACAATTATCTTTAGAATTATTTCAAAGAAAAAGCCTTTCGACATTCTGTTTTATTAACGCAAAAAATCAATTCTAAATTTTGATGAATCGATTTTTTTTAACAACTCAAATCTGTGTGCTTCAGCTGTAGATTTTTTAAAAATAAAGTAGTGCAGTAAAATTCCTCGCAAATACAGTTTTTTCGGCATGAAATTTGTCATGTTTAACACTATGAAAAAAAAAGTTGTTCACACTTTCGCGAAATTACACACACTGAATTTCAAGCTTGCTTATAGTACTTCTTTATACTTCCAACGCCATCTGTTGGAAAACCGCGAGAACTTATTCAACGTCCTAATATTTAAAGAGAGTGCTTGCTGAGATTCTAAAATTGATTGTGGAGCTTCGTCCTCAAGACGTGACATAAATTTGAGTCACGTTTACGGCGTTAAAAAAATTGTCAATTATAGTGCTAGTGTAAATAACGAAATCTCGGCGAAACACTGGTACTAAAAAAAAGTTGCGTGCGGCCAACGCTGAGAAATAGTACGAATTGCGTGTTCAACTACGTATCGTTTCGTAAGCGCAATTCGGTTAATTTTTTTCTGTCAATTTAACGAAACGAAAGGGACGTTGGGAAAGCATGTTGGCCGACCACTAGAGCAGTCTGAGTATTACGTGGCTCGTTGGATGAAAACAAAGACCTGAAGAGGGGCTTAAGACATTCTGTAAGAACAGCCCGAACAGGTCGTTAACTCTTTACCACCGCCGAGCTTCACAACGTCGTCAGTGTTCACCTTGAGCTGGCGATTCTCGTGTCGTTTCTAAAAAAAAAACGAATTATTGCGGTAAAAAATATTAAATAATGACGAAGAAAAAAATTAATGGGACATTTGACGTTCACCTTGAGTTCGGAGGCCATGCAATAAAAAATAGTATCTATATTTGTGTTTTCTTTGGCTGACGTTTCGACCACGTGCAATATTTCCGGAAGACATTGACGAACGGCTTGAGCCTCTCCTCTTTCCACTTCCCGCAAATCTTCCAGGTCACATTTGTTTCCTGATAAAAACGATTCGATAAAAACGGTGATCGATTGAGCCGGAGAGAAAAAAAAAAGAATTATTCATCTAACGTAAACTGAATTTTTACTATGAAACTTGCCTACTAAAATCAGTACTACGTGTGACGACGTGTATCGTCGCACCTCCTCGATCCATCTCTGTAGACTCAAAAAACTAGAGCGTTTCGTTATATCGTAGACTACAGTGAAGAAAAAAAAAAGATGCAACGGGAAAAGAAACGTCAGTACCGTGTATCGTTCGTTTATGCTCTTTATCATATACGCAAGAAACTAACCACAAGTGTGTCATATTTACCCACGATTATGCCATTCGCGGATCGATAGTAACTCTGAGTTATAGTGCGAAACTTTTCATGACCCGCTGTATCCCAGATCTGTAGCTGTAAAAACAAATCTAGCATTAGTCAGATAGGGGAATCCCCGAAAATCTGTTGAGGCGAACATCGCGTTCCTAAAGACCTGCGTCTACAGTGCCGAGAATTCCTTCGGAGATTTCGGGTCACTTCGTAGGTTTTTGCATACTTAGCTGCTCGAGACAGGGAGATGGAGGTAGTAAAGTTAATTAACGTTAAAATTAACATTAAAAAATTGATTTCACCTAAGTAATTAAATTAATTTTTTTTAATTAACGGAAATAATTTCATCGATATAAATGAACCAATTAATTAATAGAAATTAACGTCAAAATTAACGGTAAAAAATGTATAAAAATCAATTAACGTAGTAGAATTAATCTTGATCGGAAAATAGTGAAAAATAATATCGTCGAAATGTTAGTCTGTTATTAACTAATTTTTATCACCGGATTTTTTAAAATCGTAAACCGCCTAAATAACGGTAATTATCAAAAGTACTTCGTGCCCTGGCGACTTTTGTGTTTTGTCTTGTTCGTTCGATTGAATAACGTAGGCGAAGCTGATCACAGTGGAATCATAATCTTCTAGCTAGCGAGTTTCAACCAACAAGGGACAGTGGTTGGTGCAGGATATCGTAAATGAAAAGTCACCTTTAGGTTAGTGGGATATCTTCCGGATATCCCTTAAGGAGGTTGGAGCGTGACCCACCATCAAAGGTTTAAAAAAATATGTATATATATATTTTTATTGTGTAGACTATACTGAGACTTTATAAATTTTTGGAAATTTTTTAACGACAAAAAAATTAGAGATAGAGGGTGCCTCAAAATGTCCTGACATTTTAAATTGCGCGCCATTTTTCTGTGGCGAACATAAAGTACTAAACTTTGACAACTGGCATCAGGAAGTATTGAGGTTTAGTCATGGAGAATTACGCGATCGAGCAACGTATAGAAATTGTTATTTGCTTCATTGTTACTGCATAGTTATTGCGGACGAAGTTTCATGGTTCAACGTTCATGGCCACCAAGATCGTGCGATTTGACGCCATTGGTCTTCTTTCTTTGGGGTTTTCTGAAAGGAAAATTGTATGCCAATGATCCACAGACCATTCCGGAGCTCAAGGAAGCAATTGGAAGCACCATTAATGAAATTCGTCCGCAATTATGCCGAAATGTTATTGAACATTTCGTGAAAAGAGTGAAAGTTTGCAAACAGGGTTTGCAGGCGGCCATTTATCGGATATTGTGTTCCACACATCGCCTCCATGTTTTAAGGGGAGGTACCTGAGTAAACGGCGAGAAAAACAGGTAAACTGCGGGAATTTTTTTTCTCAAAAACTAATGTTTCGATTGTATCCGGGTTTTTTTAAATGGAAAATATGTACATTGAGGTATGTTTAGGAATTTTGTAAAATAAATTCGTTGGCTGGAAGCGATTCAAACGTGATTATCTCGAAACATAGTTTTCAAAGTCGGTGCCAGATGTATCTCGAAAACGGCTTGTCCGATTTTGTCCAAATTTGGATACAATATTCGTCGATAGTTTTTCTCGTTCGCCACGTAAGAGTTTTTCATTTGATTGAACCATTGCTTTTTTATGCAATGTGTATGTAATCCAAAATCGTCGGAAATTGCGAACGAAAAACGAATGTTAAATTGAAATGGTCGCAATTCCGTCAAAAATAAAAATTTCAAAAAAATCCTACGTGGCGAACGAGGAAAACTATCGAAGAATATTGTATCCAAATTTGGACAAAAACGGACAAGCCGTTTTCGAGATACATCTGGCACCGACTTTGAAAACTATGTTTCGAAATAATCCCATTTAAATCGCTTCCAGTCAACGAATTAATTTTTAAAAAATTCCTAAACATACCTCAATGTACATATTGCCCAATGAAAAAAAACCCGGATCCAATCGAAACATTAGTTTTTGACATAAAAATTCCCGAAGTTTACCTGTTTTTCTCGCCGTTTACTCAAGTACCTCCCCTTAAACTAACCTTACTATTAAAATAAAAACATCAACCTTTTATTGAAGTAAAAATATTCGTACTTTTCAAATAAATAGAACGTTTTATTAATAAATGAAAATGTCAGGTAATTTTGAGACACCGAATAGAAAATAGTTTAGCGTACGTAATTGTATGTTCGGTTAGATGGGGAAGACATGTCACTATGGGCGATGTCAATTTTTGGATATTCAGCACCAATATAAACTATTTCTAACAACAGATTAACGTAAACTAAACCTTGGTAAAGATTGGAAAGAAAAAAGCCATTTTGCCCATCGAAAACCGTATATATTAAGTTGAACCATTAAGGTTTGACAAAAGATTAAGAATCTTGGCTGGTGAATGAAGAGCATTGCTGACAACCTCAATGTTTGCGACGTTGCCGTATTTCGGCGACACTTAATATTAATTAATGGTGACAATAAATAATCTCGTAACAAATCTAAATAGGCATAATTATGAATGACTCAAAATTTTATTCTGGATTGTATAAAACATTCGTTGACGCAGTTTGTTCATAATAATCATCGATAATGTTTTTCAAGCTGATAGTAACACAAAAGTTCTTCTTTTTCGCGTAAATATATATATATATATATATATATATATATATATATATATAAATGCATAATTTTGCCTGGCGATTTTATATTTTATGAAAAATTAGCTCGAATGCATTTTTTGATTTGTATTGAAAATAAAATTCATAAACCGTCATTTGAGTCAACTGGACCGCTCGAGCCTCCTTAACAGCGACACACCGTGACGACTGCAAAAGTGAGAAGCTTGGACACTAAACGTGCCAATGAAATTCGAGGCCAGACGAGGCTGGTAGTGGCAGTCGTCGTACAAATGCGATCACACATATAGAACAGCACTTGAGTCATCGAGTCGACATTCGCTAATTTCTATCTTATGAGAAATCATTCACTTCATTAACAATTAATCGTCATGTCGAATGTCAAAGTCCTGCAAAAAAGTTCTCAGGAATGGAGCTTGCAATCGGGAATTTTTACGAAACAAGCACTTTTTTTTCTTTTTCAACAGCAATCAACAGCGAAATCGAAGAATAATTCACCTTAAAAGTACACAAAAGTATTTTTTGCCCTGCGAATCGGGGCTACCGAGAATAAAAACTACTGACCTTGACCCTCTTTCCGTCTACCAAGACGGTTTTCATTGAAAAATCGACCCCGATCGTCGTTCCGTGACGTTCGATAAACGTACCCGATCTGAATCTCTGTACGACGCATGTCTTTCCCGTACTGCAATCACCGATCAATACGATTTTAAACAAATAATCGAAGTTATCCTCAGCGTGGCCAATCACATCGTTCGCACCGCTATGAGACATTGTTATTTGTGAATTCCATAAATGAAAGAAAAAAGAAGGAAATTTTATATCCTTGGCCGAGTGTGTATAATGTTTGACGTACGGGATTGCAACACTACCTATTATAGGTAACACACCGTGAGAATCTGTAGCGAATGGGAGAAACGTTTGTCCGATGGGGAAGGGCTGCATCGCATATGTATTTTCAACGCTGACTCTGCTCCGAGCCGGAAATCGCCATGATGCTTCGCCGCGATCATTTTAGATCTAATGCGCGTCTACGTTCACTTTTTGTTCACCTACTCGTTCGTCCATTGGTCGACGAGTCTGGCGTGCGACGAATCACCGTGGCGAATCTTCGGAATGAACGCGATAAGACATGAAGTAAAGCGACGCGATGTGGAATACGCTCGGTCGGTAAAAAATCACCATTTCGAAGTTTTTCTCACAAATGGCTGCTAATTCGAAAATACGACAAGAAGTGGTCGCTTCTTGTATGAAATTGTTCTTTTTTCCGAAACACTAGTCGTTTGGGAGAAAATTTGCAGGGTATCACATCGCCTTAAGGGGAGAGATCCCTTTGGGCTGCCGAAAACTAACGAATTTTCGAGATTATATTGTGTTGAAACTGTTTATTCTACATAATTAAAGTTTTGTGTACATGTTATCTTTATATTTGTCTGAATTTGTTTTTTTCTTTATTAAAAATATAGGATGTACACTTGCTTCAGAGACGGTTGCCAACGGAGTCCCACGGCGTGCAATCTAGCGTCTGGTGCATTAATCTTAAACACCAGAGCTAAGAAGTTTTCGATTTCTCAAACCCGCACGCTCTATCTAAACCTAAAAAATCAAAATACAAGTGAAAATTCGAAAAGTGGTACGTGTTTGACATTTTTAAATATTTTTATCATGAAATTTGTACTATAGTATTTGTTAATGAAAACGTAGTTTTCTGAACATCATTTTCAAGGAACTTCGGGTTTAAATAGACAGTACTTATGTTATCTAAAGGTGTGCAGAATTTCACAATGATCGATCACATAGTTTTTGAGTTATCCGGTACGAAGTTCGGGAAAGTTCCATCCATCATTTTTTAATATTAAAAAAAGTTTATGTGGGAAATTAAAAGATGTAATAATATGTACACAACATTTGAGGAGCTGGCGAACAAAACCGGTCATGTCAATGAATTACTTTTTTACAGCAGAGGTCCAAAACCAAAATAACCACATAGAGATGAGTTAGAATTCTTGAGTTTTAATATATCAACGCTCTGTCAAAATGTAAGCGTGGACCTGGAGTTTAATAAAAAGACTAACTACCATTTGTTTATTTTTATTTTCGACAAGTCCGGTTTTGAATGAGAGTGGTGGACAACTCCGCTTTTTAATGAAAATCTTACGGACATATCCGGTAATAAAATAAAACAGATTCTTTGAATTGAATATGAATTTGTTTTTTATTATCAATTTAATAATCCTACACAAACTCTTTCGATTGCAAATAAAAATGCAATGCATTTTTCATCCAGCCAGCCATTGACAAGTCTGTCTCTGCTTGAAAAGGCAGTTTTTAACCAATTTTAAGATGTTTATAGCCGGATTTAATTCAACATATTTCGGGAGCTAATAAAGGTGTGCTTGAAGAACACGACAAAAAGTACATTGACGTAGTATCGACAAGTCCGGTTTTGTTCGCCAGCTTCTTATTCCAATTATATAGAATAAATAGTTTCGAGGGAATGACTAGTGGAATATGATGGGGAATGTAATGGAATCTACAATAATAAATAGTTCCGACACAAAAAATCTCGAACCTTCGCTTGTTTTCGGCTGCCTAAAGGGATCTCCCAACTTAAGGGATCAAGCTACGGTGAGAGTCAAAAAAAATTATCCGTGGCTGCAGGGAACTCAAATTGAAGAGGAAGGCCTAACACATGGTGCAGGATGACTAGATTAAAGGTAAACACGATTATGACGATGGAACTGCTGGTAAAACTTGACACGTATTTTTCTCGAAATTGTTTTCCAAAACGGTATACACGATTTCTCGACATCGAATGAACAGACTTCAAATGTGCCACACTCATTCAGTGTAATAGTATTTTTTATTGACTGACGTTTTTCTTCTTAACATTTTTTTCATTAGTTATTAAGAATAATGTCATTTTTTCTCGAAAAATAAAAAAATTCAATTTCGTCTTCTTGATGATTGAAACACGAAAACAAAAACAGCTCGGTCAAGTCTTACCCAATATTATCTATTTTCAGAAAAAGTTCTTTCTTTTTGTTTCAAATCAACCGGGTGGCCAAAAGCAAGTACACCGCAAGCCCCCACGTTCAAAGGTCCTTCACGAGATTGTAACTTCAGGAATGATTTTTTTCTGACATGTGATACACAACTTTGTTAATGTACATACAAATAAATTTCTAAACGATTTTTCAATGATCTTACTTTTTCCTTCAGAACCAATTTTTAACTAACCCTGATTTTCAGGTCGTCATAGTAGCTTAACCCCTGAAGATGGTGTGTATAAGAGATCGGTTCGAGAGAGATAGCAAGTGACGTTGACAGCGTAGTGACGACATAGTAGTCTTACAGATTCCAAGTGTACTCTTAAACCCTAATGGACGTATTATTTCATTCAAGTTCATCTCAAGTTGTCGTATAGCACGCTGAGAAATTTCAACGCAGCCTCCCGTTCACGTCTATTCGCAATTTTCACAGCCTAGAGTTGGCGCCGCGATATTTCAATATGGCCGGTCAAAGCATAACGTCAAACGTAAACAATTACTTCGTTCTTGATTTCCTGCGAGTTGGCTATTGGATTTACTCCATGGTAGATTATAAAGATGCTACTGCAGTGAATAATTTATTTTCCGCTCTGTCAGCTCGGGATTTAGACTTTTACGGTTATGAGAGTCACTCGCAGGTTTCGAGTGATGCTATTTTTCAGAGCATACTTTTTACAAGGAACGTATGAAGTTATATTTATGCATTGTACATAATAGAAATAACCTTTAACCCTCAATCCGGGAAGGTTTTTTCGGCACCCTAATTCCGTGAACCGGGGTCGTTTTCGGCTGGGCGCGGTTACACTTACAATTTTGTCAAAAAAATCTGAAAAAATCATGGTTTATCTTCATACTTTCCTTTTAAAGCGAAAGCAGAGAAATTTTTTTTTAATTTTTAATAATTTTTTTTTCAACAAATGTGAAGCAATGCACACGAAAAACGTTTTTTTTAATGCAGCGGGCGTAAAAATTATGGGAAAAAAGTTTAATAAACGGTTATTCAAATGAAAAATGTTGTTCTTTAAGGAAAAAAATACTACAGTATCGTAGGAATAAGCCAGATACTCTATTTTGCACCGGGAACATAGGCATATTTTTGGGAGGTTAAAACGAGGGAAAATACTCAATGTTCAAGATATTTTTTTTCTTCTTATTTTATTTATGTTATTAGACCATGAGTAACATTTAGTTATGTTATTAGACCATATTTTTGTTTTATGTTATTAGACCATAAGTAATAAATCTCCTCGGCCCTTCTGACCGCCATAATTTTTTTTTAAACTGAAACATTTACGTTACATTGTTTGTTTACAGTTCAAAACATCAAAATATGAACAAAAAACAACAAAATTTCGAAAACCGCCAATTTTACTTACGTTATTCGTGGACAGGGGTCGTTTTCGTCCTGCTCCGAATTTTCTCGCACGCCAGTTCGAGAGTAACTGACTGCCAGACCTGACCTTGTGTGCTCACGAACCTACCTGCCTATACTTTTTTTTTCGTTCCCGTCCAGGGGCACTGACATCGCCGACGTTCGAGAAATTTCGAAAACAAATTTTCGCCCGGATGAAAACGACCCCGGTTTACGGATTGAGGGTTTATTGCTGGATTTATTATTTATAAAGATATAAACTTGGAAAGAAAAAATCTTTTGGAGTGAACACGAATTTGCCTTGATGGCCTAAAAGTCATTTTGAGAGCCAACAACCACTATTTTTAAAAGAATTTATCCGTAGGTGATGTATGGAACAACAATTCACTTTTATTATCAAAGTTTACTATGCTAGTAGAGCGTCTGCCTTAGGCCGCCAATACTTTTGGGGGTCATGAATAGTGCAGAATTTGCAGTTTTTAGATACGAGCCGCCGCCAACTGTCGTTAGGTGTCACAGCGATCAAGGGGATGTAGGTTCTCTACTTCCGTAGTTGTTGATTGTGTCCAGGTTCTTCAAGGTTGGTAAGGTAGAAGGCAGGAAAAGGAAATTGCGTTTCGTCTCAAGAACAGTAGCAGATTCGTAAGTAGGGCTGTGCCACTTTACCCTGCCCTAGACACGCTGGGTGTTAGGATTTAAGGGAGACGTACTTATATTGTAACGCATGCCTCTGTGACTGCTTGCGAGAGACGCTGGAACGATGATAGTCGCATACCGGCGAGATGGTGAACTTGCGGGATCGCCACAAAAATCCCAACACCCCATAGCCGCCGATTATCATGTGTTGCGGGAAGACCTCGAAGCTAGCGTCGCATCTCGGAAAACCAATCTACTAGATTTTTGGGATTGTCGATAGTTTTGGGCATCTTTGGTTCAATTTCTCTAGTTTTTTTCTTAAATTTTTTTGAATTACCCTCAGGCAATTTCTGCTCCTATACCACATTCACCCTCCAAATCTTACCACATTGGGTTGTGCCGCTAGATCGGAATTATACGTTTTCCAAGTGGATAGGAAAAAGTATAAAAAAATGAAAGGACAGGAAAAACTGGGAGAATGCAAATTCCACTTTTTTTCTTCTTTTTTTTCATTATTCAACGATGCACTTCTCTCGTTGAGCTAACAATTTGGTAAGATAATACAATTCTCGATGTCCTTGGCTTTTTGTATATATATAAAATAACGACAATTTTGTTCTTGTCCTCTTGTTCCGTTTTTTTATTTGATAGAAAATGACGTTTGTGAGTCGTTTCTCGCGATTCGCATGGCCACGAGGATATTGATTATGATTCATGCTAAATTAGTAATATGGTCTTCTCGGATTGTTCTGTAAAAGCAAAAACAAAACGCCGTGACAAACCAAACAGTTGCAAATCGTTCTTCCAGGACATGATTTCTTTTTCCCGTATGCGCGACTGCTTCGCTTCTGTCGACGTCGTACTCACCAAGGGATTCGGTCTAAATCTATAGGCGAGCATCATGCGTTTTCTGTACGCGTCGAACTCGTCGTCGTCCCGCGAAATGCCGTCGGGCCGTTCGGAACCGAGTCCCGCACTGTCAAGTCTGTTTGTCGCTCTGAAAGAAAACGGTTTAGTACACATCGCGGAGCCCAAAATGCGGGAATCCGACCACCGATCCATTCGTAAAAAATGCTGTGAATAAGACTTCCACAGTCGATCGGTTACCAACACGCTGCCAAGTTATAGACATTTAATTTCGGGGTACCGTTGCTTTTTTTTCTTCATAACGTCGTACACGCTCAAGGTGACTGCGCAAAAATGCAGGCTCCTGAACACGCTGGAATGGTGTAAAGAGTACGGAGGAAGAAATATAAAAATGAACGTACTTGTTGACCGGTTCGACGCGACCACTTCCCTCGCTGCCCAGGCCCTGTCCCTCGCTCCAGCCGAGCTTTTGCAACATTTGGAAGCCTGAAAAAAACCAAACGGGTCGTACAACTCGTAAAAGGGCGCCGAAGCGGCGTCTCGAAGACGATTGGTTTCACCTATGTTGTCTGCTTTCAGCTTGAACTCCTTGTAATCACTGAGATCGGGTTCTTTGCCCTGCTTTAGGGCGCTGTACTGTTCCATGAACGTTTTGAGCTCGTCAGGTGGCAAGAAATCACCGATATGGTGCTTTCCTTTGGCCTGAGCGGTCAGCTCTTCCGCCCACATCTGCGTCGCCTCCATCTCCGCCGATCTTATCTTGTGCTCCCACGTGCCTCCCTCGACTTCCTCGTCACTGTCGTACTCGTACTTGTGCTTTCCCTGCTGCTCCAAACGTTTAACTTCCTCGCGCTTCTTCAGCAAGTTTTGATACAGAAGGTTTATCTGCCGAGAGACACGAGGGGCGTTTACATCGAAGTAGCCTCCCCCGAGACCTGATAAGGCACGGTCTTACAGGTCTTGAAGCAACCCTCAATATCAGTGGTGGCTAGACTCTACTTATTGAGGGGTCTTGCGGCTCGGTATTGCCGCTACGTGGCGCTAAGGCGAACACGAGAAAAAGCAGAGCTAAGATAAACAGGAGGGAACGTATCAGCAGTTGGGGCTGGCTAAAACCGCGACGGAAGTGCCTCATGCCAGCGATCTTGACGCAGCACTTGCTACGACATTTACGGGCACCGCCTATAGCATGTTACGGTCTGCAGATACGTTGAGCTTGTGGAATAATAAAATCAGTTAGAATTCAGAAGGCACTTCCCGTGTGTCCGTCATGTGGCAATAACAAAAAAATTATTTAAATTGAGCGCCAGCAAACGACGATCTTGAGGCAGAACTTTTTATCACGGGAGTACAGTTTCATTCGCTTAGTGTTATATGCTCCCTCCTGTTTCTCTTCGAGCTTTGGAGCGCACTACACCCACTACTATAGTTCCAAGACCTGTATGCAAGACCGTGCCTGCGGAGTACACGCCTGAAAAGATCTCAAATTCGTAAATTCTTGGATCTTCCAAGGAATACTGACTTTGTAATGATCCTCAGCCTTTTTCCACTGCTCCTCGCTTAGGTCGAGGGTGCCGAAGGTCTGCCTGGCGTATTGCATAAGCGCGGGATCGTTTCTCGATATTTTACTCAACATCGGGTTTTTCCCTCTGGTATTTTGGCTCTTTGGGGGCGTTATAATGGAGGCAGGCTGGCCTATTTGACTCGGTATGGCTATACCAGGCTGATGATAAAGGGGACCGGAATCGGGCCTGTTTGCGGATTGAATGCTCATCGCAGGAACATCCACCTTATCGTCAGGCTCGCCCCAACGGCTTCGCCGCTTTCGCTTACGCTCTTCCCTGCTATCCTCTTTGTAATGATCTGACGACGAAAAAAAGAGCCTCCGTCGGATAATCGTAATAGTAATTTTAATAGTGAATTAATACTAAAGTACTCCCGTAAAGTTAGCAAATTAATCGGTCGTTTATGGAAAAATGACATTTTTCAAACACACATTATCGACTTTTGACACGTAAAATTTCTCGAAATGTCGAAAATGTGGCTGATGAAACCTGGTCGAGTTAAAAGAGTTTTTCTTGCTTTTTTCACCCAAAACTAATCATTTTACAGCAACGGCAACAATTTTAATTGAAAGTACCGACTGGATGCTATTGTCGAGAATTGTTTAAAAATTTTTTATGAAAGGGTTACGAGAATAGAGATGGGTGCACGCTGCGGTGACGGACGAACATTGCGAAATTAACAGGGCACTAATGGCTACGGAAGCCTAATGAAATCGCGTCCGCCAATCAGGAACTGATCTACTTCGAGGATGGAGGCTCAACAGGGGGAAAAAAATACTAACCGCTCTGCGAAGAATGTCTCTGGGACTTATCGACATCGTCATTATCACTGAGAGCCTCTTCGGGACAGTAAGGCTCGGCTCCGCTACCGATCTTGTTCTCTTTGCCAGCTTTATCAGCCCGAAATTTCGCCACCAATCCCCTGTACTGCAGATACGCTGCACTTTGCTTTTGGTGCAGAAACCTTGATTAAAATAATACTTAAAACGCTGCCAAGTAAGATATACGCCTAGATAAAGTATGTTTCGGATGCGGTGGAGATAAGCACGGTAAGAGACACAAAAAAGAGAAATATACATATATGTCGGACACTCCACGAAATTGGAGCGGAAACATTTTTCACTCAGGGCCGTTTTTTGGGACCTGTGTAATTTTTACAAATGTTCGAACGTTTTGTCTTTATACGCATATGTCTACTTTGCAAATAAAAAATATGTGGATAATTTGCAGCACCTCACTGCGATTTTAACCGGAATTCATTGCAGAGTTTTAAATTTGGGGTGAAATTAAAAAAATTGGCGAGACTGCGATTTCCTTCTGGAATAAAAAAAACCTGAGCCACGAGGCCATGAATCAGTTCTAAGAGAAAGTCGAAAATTGTTTGAAGACATAATTAGGTGGAAAAATAACGTTGCATTCTTTCCTGAGGTGACAATTGGCGAATTGCACGGTTGCCCATAATACGCCCAACAAAAAATGTCTCCGTTTCGTGTGGAGTGGCCTACATATAGATATTTCTTACGCTCGGAATTTAGTCGTTAGCTCCGAGTTGATTCGTGTATCAATGAGGTGAGGCGACGAAGACGGATCGTCAAAAACATCATTGTTTCGTGAGAGAATGTAGAAAATGGTAAAAACTTTAAACTACCGATATGTATAAAAAAACTGAATGATAACATGCGGGCATCTAGCCTACATACGGGCATTACGACACCAAGCCTTTTTTTCGAGTTTAGCAGAGGGAGTTTGTTTGCTTTTTAAATTTAGATTGACGATGTCATTTTTTTTAGATTATTGAAACCGCATGTCATAGACCGCGAGGACGTCATTTCGGACGTTAACACTCGTATTCGTAGTCCTTTCTTGAGGAACGAGGATACCTCGTTCCTCATAACACGTTTCATAAACCTTCTTTGACTGAATGAGGGGCCTGGGCCTAGAATACCAAGACTGGAGAATTCGTGACCGCTAAACGATTTTGCGTTGAACATGAACTTACCCAATCCGTCTGAATGAAGAAGAAAATATGGTCCAGCTGATCTGGCTTCTGCGAATGTAGCTGGACCGATTTTTTTATTTCTTTACTCAAATCGATTGCGCAAGATCCATTTTCTGCATATACCCTTATTTTCGTTTCTTCGTCTCCGTGAATCTTCTCCGATCTCATTTAGTGAGGTCGCGTGCCAAACGGGATCGTTGCGAAATTCATTGCGCGGAATTATTTGCAGACGTCATAACACGTTGCTCTAGCAAGCGGGGTATTAAGGCGGTCATCCCATGTGACAGGTTCAAAAAATCGAAATATTTTTTGCACAAATTACAAAAAAATGTGTGCGTCTTATATGGACCCGGCATAGCAGACGAATGGCGCGTCAACATTTTCTTTTTGTTAAATGGTACTTGAACTTTTAAAAGCGTTTTTATCAAAACTGTATTTTTCAAATTGGCTTCCATGATATCTTGAAAACTATTGAACGGATTTCGCTTAAAATTTTTATGGTATGGTCAGCACATCTATACTTCTCACCCGAACTAGAATATTTCTGATATCGGCCATAGTTTTTTTTAAGCTGGGAAAGTCGAAAAAAATGACGAAACTTGGATCGTAACTTTTAAAACCGTGGCAAAAATTCAATTTTCGATATTTTTGCTTCACTCTAGTTCCGGCGATAGCCTCAGGTCTACAAATTAAAATGCCGTTTGATTTTTTCATTTCAGGCGAGCAAAACCTCCGGAATTATGGCAACTGTCACTAGCTTTTTTTACACATGAGTGTCTTCCGCACAGTATAAAGTCGATTCAACTCGTTATTTTTGTTTGATAAAATTTTAAGGGACTGTAAAAATGTTAATAAATGTTCGGTACTAATTCAAAGATAGTGTGTTTTAATGGTTCATAAAAAAAATTCTCAAAAAATGCGAAAAAATAGCTGTCACATGGGATGACTCCGTTAAGGTATTCCTTTCTCAAACCCAAATATTCAACGATTAACTGATTTTCGTCTATTATCAAGCAAAAATACATCCGAGTATACCGGTGAAACTTCAAGCCAAGTTACCGAACTTTTAACGAAAAATGACGACTCTAAAAATCGTCTCATTTATATGGAACTTTATGGAGATGACACGCTGGCCACATTTAAATTTAATAATTTATACACGAAATAACTCTACATGATTGTTATAAACTGCTCAACGCGTGTAAAAAAGTTCTAAAGATTTCGTAACGACAATAAAAACAGGTCACCGAATGTTTGAAGAAAATATTAATGATAAAATTCAGAAAAATTCGACTATCAGAGCATAGTACTTTATCGCGGGGTATAATGATTGATTGTGGCTTATTTTTATTGAACGCCATTGTAATTTATCAGTAATTCAGAAGCTGCCTCCTTATGCCTAAATTGTCTAAACCTACTAAATTTGAGCGAATTTTTTTATTCCAGATCATCGTTGGGTATAATAATTGATTGTGACCTATTTTTATTAAGGGGTCTTCTCACTTAAAAGGGCTATTTTCATTAATTTGTTTGATAGGGTTATGTTATAGATATTGATAGAAAAGTTGTTACACTTAATAAATACACTTTCGAAATACATTTTTTTTACATTTTATTTATTTGAGTCACTATTTATAGACGAAAATGGTAGTTAGAAAAATGTCCTAAAAATTGTAGGTCTGCGCTGTTGATGAAATCTCGGAGATGGATAATCCGAAACGAAACGAGAAAAAAAAACTGTTTTAGATTCAGTAGGTTAATGGCTATAGCGCATGTCATACGATTTTTTATATATACTAAAATAACAAAATGGCGGACATTTTCCGAAAAAACAAATTTTTTTAACCGTTTTTGGCAAAAAAAATAGAAAATATTTTTAAAAAATCCTTGATATGCGCTATAACTATAGTCGTGAAGAATGTGGTTAAAATTTCATAACGTCGAAAAATGCTGTTTCGAGAAAAACGCGTTTAAAGTTTGTTTGGATTACATAAATACATTTAAATTTTTTAAAAATATATTTCGAAAGTGTATTTATTAAGTGTAACAACTTTTATATCAATATCCATAATATAAACCTATCAAAAAAATGCATGAAAATAGCCTTTTTAGAGTCTAAAGTAAGAAAACCCCTTAAGCGCAACTCTAATTCACCAATGATCCAGAAGCCCAGCTTCTGGACAATCATTTACACAAAATGCCGCCCTCCGCGAAAGGAGTGCCTCGAAAATCCCCAAAGTGGGCCTTTGATCGGGCAAGGGGTGCTGAAATCAATCTGCGAAACAAGGCATGGAAAAACAAGATACCCTTCAACGAGGCGCCCTTCACCTGCATCAGAAAGGACTACGAATACGGGTATGCGTCTGCAATAATGCGCGCCGCAAGTGATGCTAGCACTGACACTGCCTCGATTGCACTTCAAAAATGGAGATACAATGTGCACGCCTGTTTCTAAAGATAGGCAAGCGAGCCTGTACGTGAAACGCGTTAGTGTCGGCGAGCGTCAACCTGTCACGAGTACAAGTGTGAAAATGATTACGATCTGGAAGAAATTGTGCTGTTTTGCAAATAAAGATGCACTGCATCTATAAATGAAGATGTATTGCGTATACATTCCCAGGCACGAATAAAACTCCCAGTGACTTTTAAGCAGAACGAAAATGCGAAAAAAATCTAAGGAAAAAAGAACGTTGGTTTCTAATAGCAGTTTGTTATGAAGTTTTTTCAAAAATCCAAAACAAACCGGTTCAGTTTTTTTTCATTGATATACTCAATCATTTCCTTTTAATTGACTGAATATATATAAACTTTTACAATATTTGCTGTGCCGTTCAAGTCTATCGCAACATTTCGAAAAAAATAGTTCAATTATTCAGAAAAAGGGTTTGTTTGTGAGGACTTTGGAAAATGGATATATACAATTGTAAAATTTGTGAAAATCGATAAATTTATTATATACGAGGACAAATAAGTTTCTCTGATGATCTGTGAAACAATTTTACTAAAACAATAATAAATAATAACTTCAATAAATTATTTGCCATTATTTTTCGATATTCATTTTCCCATTATCCTTGATATAGTGGATTTCCCTTCGGATTCACGACGGATTGAAATTCTGATCGGATCAAGTGGTTCACTGGAAATGTATACATAAGGCATCTCGAAGATATACGTGAGTGGTCGTGTTGCGTGTAATTGCGGCATTCCATGTCAGCTTAATTGGCAATTGTCATCGAAAGCCTCTCGCTTTTATTTCTTTCCGCACGAAAATATACAGACAAAAAAATCCATTTAAAAAATATTTTTTACACCGAAAAATCGTATTTCTCGCATTAAAAAGATTTTAGCTGCTACCATGTTCTGAATAATTTAAGGGGTTAGGCCACTCTAGAACTTTCGAAAAAGCGATTTTTTTAATGGTCCCCTAGGACCTCAAAAATGATGTCCCAAAAGATTATGGCCGGGAAAAATCTCTAGTACTCGGTTTTCGAATTTTAGTACAAGGCCGCCTGGTCCGCAGCGCGCGGACTCAAAACTTCAAACGCGTTTATCTCAAAACTGCATTTTCTAAGTTGGCCAGGAACATAACTCAGACAATTTTCGACCGATTCACTTGAAATGTTGAATATATCTTGAAAAATACATTGTCTATGGAAGTACGTGGATTTTTTTTATTGCATAGTTCATTTATTATTAACAATTATCTGACGATTTTTTAGGCAAATTTTTCACTTTTCACTTTAGAAAAGCGCTACTTGGCCAAAAATAAATATATCGAAAAAATCCTACGTATTTCAATAGCAGTTATTGTATATAATCGAAAAAAATTCATTAGCTCATTATAATTAAAAAATTACAGGAGCTGTTTGTCCGGCCGTGGGCCCTGGAAAAACGGAGACGTCATCGCAAAAACGCTGCACAGCCGCCATTTTGAAATTAATTGCTTCAAAAAAATTATTGTATGCAGTCACTGATATGTATGATAAACACCCTTTTTTGTAATGTCGATTTATTTTGTAGTTTTTCTGAAAAAAAAAAAATCCCCAACAAGCCTATTTTTTCGGCCTCTAGAGTGGCCTGAGGCCTTAAGGTAGTACCTCCACAGAAGAGTTGAATTAAGAAATGGTTGAAATTTGACATATATGTTATTTAATACATTATCCAAACATCTGTCCAATTTAAATAAGTTTGACCAACCCAAACCTGAGATATTTACACTTAAAGTTGGCTTGGTTTACACGTAACAAATGCGTTATGATGGGCAAACAGAGCATCATTAATTCTACCGTCAAAACTAAAATTAAAAAATTGATAAAAAAACGAGGATAAGCTAGAGTAAGATATCACGAATAATGTGAAAAAAAATGAGAATGATTCACCATCTAGTTTCTAAGATATAACCATGAGAAGCCCTCACAATTTTGATGCAAAGCCTGGAAAAAAAAACAATTGGGGCAAAGCCTGGACAGTCCCGGCAAAAAGTTTACTGGCAATGGTAGATCAAAAACACAATATAAAATATATTTTACGGCAATAAATCATATCCATCGTATTATCTACCAGTACCGAGTCAATATTGCGTAGTTTTAAATTTTATTTATGGCTAATTAAACCAATTATCAATCTTTTAAACATGAACATGGTATGTAAACTTTTGGATGAGATTTTCGCAGAGGAACTATCTTAATTAGTTGAAAAAGAATTTGTGATCGTCGAAGAAATGATTTTGAAAAGCAGAAAGAAAGAAAACGAACAAGGAGCTGACATGGAGTACTTTATATGTATAGGATAATCGATTTTACGAGTGTTTGGTGCATTTACATCGATTATGTTAATGAGTTACGTTTGATGAGGACGGGACGAGGCAAGGCGCCGAGGGGACTAACAACGAGAGGATCAAAATTCGAGGGGAACCAGCAGTAAGGACAGTAGTTACCATAGCTTGGGATCTTGGGCATTCTTCTCCTGCACTTCCTGCTCAATCGCGTCCCCACAATCCGCGACGATACGTGCCAGTTGCTCCGCCTCTACGGGACAAACTTAAAACTCATTGTCAGTGGCGGAAATCCGTAGTAATAAATCGAATAAGCACAGTTTATCAATGACTATGGTACGACAGCAGCATTTCATTGGCAGCTTGCCGAAGCAGCGATCTTTTCTTATTGGTCAAAATTCTCTAAACGAATGATGTAAAATATATGATTCCCATGAAAATTCGGTTCGCTGGTGGGAGGTTCAATCAAACGAACAGCGAAGCGAGCAACATTTGCGTACGAACTGAGAAAGGCGAGTAGTAGACAAAAGTGCCGCTAAAAGTAACATATCTGTGATTCAAAGCTCCGAGTTTTTTGAATCACGATGTTGGAGTTCGCATCGGTGGCGTACAACGAAAATTCTTTTTAAATTTTTATTTCTCCCTTTTCTTCCCTATCCAGCATTTTAAAAAAACGTTTGAGTTTTTTTCGTAGTCTAAATGAAGCAAAAAAAGGTCGGGCTACTAAACTTTTGTTGCGTTCCAACGATGCAAACTTCAGTACCATTTAAAACTTAAATATTACATCTCTGGATCGCTCATTTCCACTCTTTTTACCATTGATTCAATTTTTTATCGCACGACATAATGAAATGTACCAACGGCGTTAATAAAAATAAGTTCAAGAGATTTTAAGGGAGGAGATACCTGAGCGCGGGAAAAATTTGACGATTCTCACGATTTTTTTTATAAGGCCATAGGCCACTCTAGAGGCTGAAAAAATAGGTTTACGGGGATTTTTTTTCTTTCAGAAAAACTACAAAATGAATCGAGATTACAAAAAGGGTGTTATCTGACGATTTTTTAGACAAATTTTCGGAAAGTGAAAAATTTCGTCAGATAATTGTTAATAACGAATGAACTATGCAATATAAAAAAAAATCCTACGTACTTCCATAGACAATGTATTTTTCAAGATATATTTAACATTTCAAGTGAATTGGTTGAAAATTGTCTGAGTTATGTTTCCGGCTAATTGAAAAAATGCAGTTTTAAGATAAACGCTGCACAGTCGCCATTTTGAAATTAATCACTTCAAAAAAATTATTGTATACAGTCACTGATATGTATGATAAACACCCTTTTTGTAATCTCGATTTATTTTGTAGTTTTTCTGAAAAAAATCCGCTAAAAGTCTATTTTTTCGGCCTCTAGAGTGGCCTAACCCCTTAAATTGACGATCTCCCAACCATTTTTGAGACTTAGGGCATTTTTTGTTATTACGTTTGGCTGTTACATGGTATTTTTTCTTTAATTAATCTTTAAAAATGGCGGCGTAGGGCACGGTCTTCTAATCTGCATTTTCAAAACTGGCGTGACGTATAGGTAAAAAACTAATCGACCGATTCTGAAGAAAATTGGTAGAACATGACCCTAATTTTTTCTAACATGGCCCTAATTTTTTTCGGAAATTAAAAGAATAGTAATTTATGCTACAAGTGCGGGAAACAACGAATTCCATCGCGCGTGAACCACACGACTACGAGTGAGAAATGCACGATGAGTCGAGGCGAATTCGGCAACTTACGGGCGATGGAATTCGTTTTTTTTCGCACATGTCCCATACATTATTTTTTGCAATGACGGTCTCGAAAGTGTGACTTGAGATTCAACAAAACCAATAATAATTATATTCAAATACGACTGTGATAAGTTGACGTTTCATGTCACATAAATTTCGCTACGTTCAAGTTTGTTCAATCGGTCCAAAATCGTAGAACAAAAAACAATCAACCGTGAAAAAAATTGTTTTTTCGTAAATCAATGCGGTAAAGTGAGCTATAGATTTTTTTCCGCACCAGTGCGGAAAAGTAAGCATCGTCGAGAAATAAGCCACTTTCCGCACGCTAAACACCAATCGAAAATCGTACTTTCGGGGCAGGCATTGCAAAAAAAGTATTCCTTATCGCAAAATGTAGCCATTGTTTTGTCGGACAATTCAATCTTTTTATTTCAGAGCGTACCATTTCATCGGTTTTCGACATTTCTCACTTTTTCTCGGTTCATATTCTGCGTACGAGTGTTAATGAAAGAAAAACCTTTGTTAGCTTTTTTTCGTATTAATCTCGCCGGCGTTTAGAAGACCGTGCCATGCCTCCGCTATTTTGTAAGATTAATAAAAAATAAAAAATACCACGTAGCAGCGAAACGTAGCAATAAAACATACTCTAAGTCTAAAAGGCGGTGAAGAAATCTTTCCTTTAAGGGGTTAGGCCACAGTAACGGGTATAAAATCATGTGCGAATTTAACATTTTTTTTCGTACAAACAAGTGATTCACTCATAAAATTAATTACACAGCTATTTAGTATGAATATAAAGCTGTTAGAAAAAATATATTTTTTTTTCGATGCATAAAATGGCCGACTGCTATTTTATTTTGTTATCTTTTTTTAGGCGCTCCGCGGCGTGACATTTAGCATCCACAATTTTTGACCTAGAACAAAAAATAACAATTCTCGTCAATCTACATTAGAATACCTAGAGAAGTACGCACGGAATTCAAAAAATATTGTTTTATTCAAAAGTTGTAGGTATTTGAATTGAGTTATAGGTATTTGAATGAATTTTCCGTGAAAAATTTCGTATAAAACTGCTCATAAAATGAAAAGTTTTCGATTAACCAGAAATTCCGTACGTACTTCTCTGCGAAATGTAATAAGGAACATAACTTTTTAATTCGAAGTAAATCGATTGAAAATTGTTGAAGTTATTTGTCACGCCAATTGGAAAAAAGCTGTTTCGAGAAAAACGCGTTTTGAAAAAATCGATTTTTTTTATTGCATTTTTTTGAAGTGCAATTTGAAGTGCAGTTTTTTTTGATGCCCGGAATAGATGACTCTATGTAAGTTTACAAAAAAAATATTTTCTTCGTGTAAACTGAAATTGAAACTTTAAACGCGTTTTTCTCAAAATGGCATTCCTGAAGTCGGTGACCAAGATTACTCGAACACTAATGAACCGATCTTCTTGAAATTTTGCAGGCTTATTTAATACATAAAAATGTAGTCTTTAATCGTTCGATTTATTTTTCGAAAAAATGGCCGTTTTATAGCCAAAAAAACGGCCGTTTTTTTTCGTTAAAATCGAACCATTAACTTTGACTGTTCGCCATTTTGTGAAAAATGAATATTTTTTAAAATCCTTCGATTAAAGACTAGTTTATACTTATATTTGACTAAATCCATCCGCATTTTTTTTCAGATGATCCACTTCGCCGCAATGTTGGTCACCGCAAACCGTGTATATAAAAACATTATTTCATTGACGGCCATTTGCCACTAAACAATGTAATATTTTTCAATAAAAAAATTACTGAAAGTTCTTCAAGATGTGTTCTTTAAGATGTTATATTGATCGATTAAAAAAGTTTTGTAGTTTTCTTTTAAAAAAATGCATGAAAAAGGCCTTTTTTGCGCTACAAGTGGGGGTAACGCCTTAAAGCTTTAGGTATTCTATGGCCGTGCCAGAGGTGAGCTTGCGTTATACGCTCAAAGTCGACGAAAAAAAATTGTCTTGCTATAGATCGAATAGTAACTTATTCTTATGACGATAAAGCACCGTTTTAGCGATAAAAATCGATTTTTTCAAAATTCTACTGTGGCCTTACCCCTCAAAAGAAAAAAAAACATGAAAATCAGTAATATTATCCGTGCCTAAAGGTATCTCCCCATTGTTCTCCAGTCAATTTTGATTTTACTTTGCTGCCGCCTGTCCTCCCAAGCAGCAACTAAATTTCCACCGACAATTTCGCCACCGAGGCATGCCGCCAATGCAGCCTTGCTCCAAAGATAAAAAAAAACCGTTGAAAAAAAAGAGCGACAGATTATAGGCAAGACGCGAGATCGACTACGACCATGGATCGGCACAGGATCCGCGTTATACCTGGTGGCTGATCGGGCGCGGAGATCGCGTTCGTAGGAGGTGGTCTGACGGGCGGTGGTACTTGAACGTTGGGTGGTCCGACGGTGATGGCGATTTGGCTCTGAATGGGATAAGCGGTGGGGATGAGGCGATTGGTGGGTGGCGGTGGATTCTGTATGAGGGCGGGTATCGGTGGTACGTTGGGCGGTGGAATATTGAGATTGGGTGGTGGTACGGAATTGATGGTCGACGGAACGTTGTGAACAGGTGGCGGCGGAGCTGTCATGATGATAGGCGGTGGTGGTATGACGGTAGGGGCCGGTGGTGGCGGTAGGTTCGCCACGTTGGTGACCGTAACGACGATCGGTTGGGCGATGGGTGGAGGTGGAGGCAGCATGTTCGGTGGCATTTGGGACATGGGCGGGAGTAGATTGGGCGGTCGGACGTTGGGCAGTGAGATGTTGGGTGGAGGTTGAAGATTTCCTAAAGGTGGAATGTTGCACTGCGGCGGAGGCGGAGGTGCGACCACGCGTTGCGGCGGTTGGACCTGGATGTTCTGCATGGGAACGTTCTGTTGGATTTGCATTCCCGGCGGCGGTATGGTAGTGTTGGGTGGCATGCTCTGCAACACCGGTGGCGGAGCCCTTATCATATGGGGCGGCGGTATGGGCATTCTAACGTTGGACTGGTGATTTTCCACGCTCGGATAACTCGGAGCGGGCGGCTTCAGTTGCGGCATCCTGTGCATATTCGGCGGCGGCAAACTCGCGTTCATGTTTCTCATGTTAGGCGGCGGTAGATTCGTCATTTGCAACAGCGGTTGCGACATGAGAGGCGGTATGTTCGACGTTTGGCTGATTATCTGAGAAGGCGGCGGGTGCTGTTGCGACTGGGCGAACTGCGACCTGGGGCCGTTGGGAGGCGGCTGATGATGATAGTTGTGCCTGACGGACTCCGGACTGGGCGACGATCTTCGTCTCGTCGGCGAGGGGCTCGACGACGAGCTGTGGCGACGATCCGAACTGCGACCCCAGCGCGTGTCGCTCCTCCTGCGATCTCGCCTGTTATCCCAGTCCCTGCCTTTCTCGCTGGTCCATCTTCTGTCGCGCTGGTTACTCTCGTAACCGCTACGATCGTCCTTCCTATCCTCGCATCTCGCGCGCGGCGAGTCTTGTTTGATTTCTTCTTCGTTATTCGCGCTCGATGGTCCGACGCCGCCGCCGCCGCTGCTGCTCCCCTTGTTGTTCGCTATTTTCTTGAACTGGTCCAGAAAGCTGCCGTCGTTGATGAACAAATTCACCGTCTGCGACGCGCTCGCCTTCTCCTCCTCTTTCCTATAAATAAAACCAATGCTCGCTTTCGACCTTTGCGCATACTCGTGTCTACCGATCAATGTCAGGGCATTCGTCCAAAGAAAGTGGAGGGGACAGGCTCTTTTTTACTTTTGACACGCGGTTCATGACGAATGTGAACTAGCGGGAATTTGAGAGGAACTGCAAGAGCTTTGTCTTCTTGCGGTGTGCTTTACGATTTCCAGGACGTTCGCATCGTTGGAATGCAACGAAATGAAGCATTTCTTTAATTGCTTAGATTTTCTCTCGCTAAATTAAGGTACGAAAATCACTGAAATGATATTCCCTTTGTTAAAATGAATACATTAAAAAGAACTTTTGATGCATTCTAACGATGCAAACTTCAACACCGTGCTTTATGTCTCAGGCGAATATGGAAGTTGTCAATGAGCGTGACAAATTCCGTCAATGGCTTTGTATATTGTGGAGCATTCTCAATATCATGTCCTGTATATGAATGGATAATCCTGCAACTGTCGAGAGGTCAGATCATGTGCTGGAATTTCAGTTTAGTAAAAGTCCCATGGTTTTAGAGTTTTATATATACATTAGGTGTAGTAAAAAGAAATCCATTATTTTTGCCTTCAATTTCATGAAAAAATAATGGATTTCTTTTTACTACACTATGTGTGTGTGTGTATATATATATGTGTGTGTGTGTGTGTGTGTGTGTGTGTGTGTATCAGGAGCTGGGGCAGTATCTAAGAGCCAAGTAATAAAAAATAAACTTTTGCCATGTAATCTATATACAGCATGATTATGCTGAAGTTTGCATCGTTGGAATGTAACGAACATTTTTTTCTTTCCATAGCAAATTACTTTTTGCCTCATTAGAAACCTACAACTGAACTATCGAAAAATATTTTCGATAACATTAAAAATAGCAAAGAAAGGAAAGAAAAAAAATTCCATCGCATTCAAACGATACGAACTTCAACAGCATGATGGCCTTTTACTCGTGATGGTCTATATTTACACCTGATGGTCGTTATTGAACTCCGAATCGACGCGACTCGAAAAAAAGCAAAAATTAAATGAAACTTTACCAATGTAATCTGATTTTTTCCCATCATTTTTGTATTCGCATACACGAGTATACTAAAACTAGTATTTTCGAATATTTCTCATCTCCGATTCTTGACATTTCTCTTCGTGGTGAAACGAATAAATAAAAATTACACAAATTCGCACGAAATATTGATAAATAATCGCAAGTCAAGTTTACCGAGCGATCTCCCTCAGTTTTGTGGACATTAATGTTTTTTTTTCTTTTCAATTATCGCATCAATATCATTTCGCTCCCGACGAGAGAATGTAGAACGTCGAGGGTGTTTCGCGATGAAAAGTATCGCCAACGACGAAGAATTCTCGTTGCATAAGACAGTGAAAAAATAATGAAGCAACACTCGTAGCGAGTCCGTAGCGCGATTCTAACCTCAAACGTTTTCGTCATCGTCGCGAATCGCACCATTCGTCATTTGCTCCGATAGTGAAATCGGATTAGGAATAACGAAGAGACAGCGCGATGGTTTCACGTGACGAAAGTTACGAGATAAAGATTCGCGATAATGAGAGATTTTGGGCATGATTTCGGTCGAGGGGTTCTTCAGGGTCACGAAATTTGCGAAGTAAACGAAAGACACGTAGATGACGTTGGGTGTTCCGGCAAGGTTTTTCCGTGGCGGAACAGAGTCCGGAGCGGGAAGAAAAAAAAAGGGAGAAAGAGAAACTCACCTGGTGGAGGGAGGAGTCGCTTTGACAATCGCCGTTGCGGGAGAAGAGGACGGCGTAGCCGCCACCGCCGCCACCGTCGTCGCCGTCGTCGTCGTTGTCGACGCTGACGATGCGGACGGCGACTGCGAGGCGACCGTTTTTTTCACACTCTCCACTGCCTGTTTCGCCTTCAATTCCTGCATCTTCGCCTGTATCTCGAGCTTCTTCTGCTGTATTATCTGCTCCTGTTTCGACATCTGGGCGAATCTCTCGTTGCGCGATGTTTTCGAAACAAACGGATCGGAACCTTTAACACCTCGAAACGCCATGTTTACTGAAAATCCTCAGTCAACTGACGACGCACACGGTGCACTTCTCCTTTATTCAATTTAATAGCCATTTAGGCGCAGGAGGGGAGGTGACGGAGGATTGGCAAGACTGAACGCGGCCAGTAGGTCGGCGCAATGTTCACATCGGCGACACACGATACCAACGCACTCTGGCGGCCCGCGTAATCAACTCTCGGAGACCGCTCTTACCGATCGAATCCAACGAGTCGCCCGCGGGAGGGGTGCAATAATGAGTTCCTCCTTCACTGCAGTTTCATGTATAAATAACACTTCGTTACACTCTGGATAAGAAGTATAGATTAGTTAATGTATTAAAAACACCCGTGTAGGAACGACCCGACGGAGCGCGCACCGCAAGTAGTGAGTCGTGAGAAGAATGAAGACTAGGCATTGCCTCTAGTGAGGGTGTCAGGCGGCCACCCAGAAATCCTTGTGCCGAGCTCGATAAAGGCTGGTACGGACCACGGTCTTACATACAGGTCTAGCAACGAAGCTAAATTTTCGTGGTGGGGGTAGGCACGCTTATCGACTTCACTTTTCGATTCACTAGGCGCCGCTACGCGTCGCTACTAGCAAGGGGGAGTACTTCCCCCCTTACCTCTTACCAGCGAATGGGCCCAAAGTGTTTACGTATGTTTTTGTGGCGCGATTGTCGAAATAACCTTTATTTGCGACCACATACCAGAAGGATCTACGCGATTTACCGTGATACATTTTTTATCGTGTTTTTACGCATAAGTGTGATTTTTTTGGTAGTGTTTGCGAAAAAAATGCGAAATGGCTAAGGGTTGCGCGGTTCGCAATTGTAAAACGGGGTACAAAAATTGTAAGCAGAAATGCTCCGTGTTTCGCGTGCCCAGAAACGTCGAACGATACAAAAAATGGCTCGATGCTATTCCGGGACTGAGAGTCTCAGTACGTGTGCGAAAAACATTTCGAAGAACGATGTATTGTGAGACATTGGAGGAAAAAGGATGTAAATGGTCGTAATATGTGCTGGTATGAATTAATGTATTCAAAAAGTTTTCAGTTTTTTTTAAATGAAAGTAGTCATCTTTTTTTTAATCGACACATTTTTTTTATTGGTTTCGTATATTATGCAGTTTACACGATAGTACGGTAAATTAAGTTAGGGCAAACGGCGCATGCGTTGCGTTCAGGAGGGAAAAGGACAGAAGAGCTATGTCTCTCTTCGTCGCACCACTACTTCCCCTTGCTGTCACGCACCAAGCGGCAGAAATCGGAATAAAAAACAGAACCGCTAAGGGTGCCTACCCCCACGACCGCCGTTGTCAGATCTGTATGTAAGACCGTGGTACAGACGAAAAACTAGTACGCTCGTGCTCCGCTGTAGCGCCGCCAACGCTAAGATACAAGCCACTGAAACGTATGTAGAACTTGGAACTCTTACTGCCGCGGTGAGGCGCGCGCAGAATGAGATAGCTCCGCGGGGTAAATCTGTCTCGCTCACACCGCGTACAGTCAGTAAAAAATATTAGGTCCAGCTCGACACATTAATGTGTATAATACACGGCCTTACATCAGGCCTGGAAACTCGATGAAATTTCGGTGGTGGGGGTGATTCGACTCTCGAAGTCCAGCCCCCTGTTACGATCAGTCATACATGGCTGCCACGTACAATCGCTGCCACGTGTGGCGGTAGTAATCACCTGCTCGATAACTATATATATGACACATAACCTGTGAACCAGCCGAACCTACCAAATAATGGAGAAAATGTTTATTATAATAGGATTAATTCAATTGTTTAAAATGATGTGACTCGAAATGTATGTTTTTTGGCAGTTGGAGACCGGGATGTAAGTGTATGCGTGCGTGTAGGTTTCTAAACAAGCATGGAAATTTCGAGCAATAAATCGATACATATAAATACGAGGAAAAATATATATTTATTTCCCTTGAATAATTTTTAAATTCAAACTATCAACATTTAATATACATTTTAATAAAATGACTTTTTTTTCTTTATAATACATAAATGAACCTTGAATATTTTTCACGTGGTACAATATTTCGAATTTCTTTTCTGCCGTTTTATTTCTTGTCAAGACTATTCTGACTGTAGCTGTTCTGTCTTGGTCCACGGAAATAGCGATAGGACACTTCCTTGTTTTAAGTGAGGGATTTTGTATTTCCCCTGAATTTTTTGTCAAAATTCGAATGTAATAGGAAAAAAATAAAAATTCGGGTTACGACAAAAAAATGATCGAACTCACTATTCTAAGCACTTTTCCATCGGGAATTAGAAAGTGGCGTTCCCAAAGTATTTCGGCTTTCTGGAAATGCTTCGCGCAAACTCCTCTTCCACTTTTCACACAGCTGCTCTTTCACCGCACAGCTATTTTCCACAAATTCTCACTTTGCGGGTTCTTGGGAATTGTGAAAAAATTCACCTTTTCTGGGTTTGATTTGTACCCAGAGGTACAACCAGGGATGATGCATGTCGGTGTGATTTATCTGAAACCAATTGCCGCTCTTCGTCGTTCGATAATCATAACCTACATACAATACAGAAGGTATGTCATGGTAAACAAAAAATACACTTCACAGATTGCGGATTGATTTTTTTACATTTAAAATGTTCTGAAAATTGTATTGCACTCACAAGTCACAACACAACCGCAAAACGCGTAAAACTCCAAATACTCCGAAAATGTTATTATTATATCGAGCATGGAACGTGCATGCGTAAAAGAAAACGAGTAGATGATTACTAGCGCTACGAAGTGGACTGTAGCGCAATCAAAAATCCCGGACAACACGCGAGTAATTTATTGCCATAGGAATAGTACCCAGTGTCAGGGGGCTGTTGAAGTCGAATTTGTGGTATCGCTAGTATCGAGGAGTCTTGTTTTGATCACGGGTTATGGCCTCTCCACATTGTGCGCGATGAGCTATCAGCGACGCGCTCGTGAAAATGTTTTACCCACATTCACACTGCGAGCGACGAGCGACTCTAGCGACGAGCGATGCGATAAAAACTCACGGTGTTACATACAGGTCTGGAAACTCCGGCGTTCTTGCAAGGCGGAAAGTGTCAGCGTTAGTGAGGCAAAAACGTAGTTTCTCATTTATCCACTGGAAGCGCTGGCAAATAGAACTCGCTTTGCATATATACAGCCATGGAAAAATAACCTGCTGACAGCCAGTACATGTGTTCACAACGTTTCGGAAATCTAAACTACCTGAAACGCTCCGGTAGAACAGTATAGTGCGGACCCGGCCTTATGATTCGCTATATTTTATTATATTCGATTGAGGATGCGCCAGATCGCCTATCAACAAAACCAAAAATGGCCAAAACTATTTTTTGTAAAAAAAACAAACTCGCCGAACTGACGAATCAATAAGAACGGTGCCTTTTAAAGATACACAATGCGTCCATTTCTTTTTTTTATTCTTCTTCCATTATATTTATTTTCAGGTTCTTATTAATATTGTTAAAAAAACCAATGTAAAAATAAAAGTTGTAGAAATAAATAAGGAATTCAATCTACTAAGAATAAACATTAATTATAAGGGAAAAAATTTGCAACGTACAAATTTTTGCACACCCCATCTACTATAGAGGTCTACTATGGAAGTTCAAGCATACGAGAAATACAACCTCCTGAAATAATACTTCTCATTCTGCCCGGGGGTTCAGTAGTAAAAAATACTCAATCATTTTCCATTTACATCGCTCTTAAAACTATTGGGTCTGTTCGTTTTGGCTACACCTTTCTACACTTCTTGCGCCTTCTGAAGAGTTTCTATCACTGTATCTATTGCAATTGTAGAAAGTATAGCTAAACCGAACAGACTCTATGTTAATTTCGAAAAATCTGCGCCTTTGCACAGCTGTTCGGACCACGGTCTTACATACAGGTCTGACAACGGCGGTCGTGGGGGTAGGCACCCTCAGCGGCTCTGTTTTTTTATTCCGATTTCTGCCGCTTGGTGCGCGACGGCAAGGTAAAGTAGTGGTGCAACGAAGAAAGCATGCGCCGTTTGCCCTAACTTAATGTACCGTACTATCGTGTAAACTGCATAATATACGAAACGAATAAAACCGCAACCCTTTACCATATCGCATTTTTTTCGCAAACACTACCAAAAAAATCACACTTATGCGTAAAAACACAATGAAAAAATGTATCACGGTAAATGGTGTAGAACCTCTTGGTGTATGGTTGCAAATAAAGGTTATTTCGACAATCGCGCCACAAACAGACGTAAACACCTTGGGTCCATTCGCCGGTAAGAGGTAAGGGGGAAAGTACTTCCCCTTGCTAATGGCGACGCGTAGTGGCGCTAAGTGAATCGAAAAGTGGAGCCGATAAGCGTGCCTACCCCCACCAAGAAACTTTAGCTTCGTTGGAAGATCTGTATGTAAGACCGTGGTTCGGACCTGTGTTTGATTGGCTAACTTTTGCTTAGCAGTGCTTCGGGTGACAAAAGCGAGAACTGACCGTTTGTCTCATTATCTGAGTCATTCCAAACCCTAGAAGTTTCCAGACCGTGAAAAAACTGAAAGTAAGGTTACTTGAAAAACAAATCATGCTAAAGTGCGAGAAGTAGTGAACAATTATTAAAATAAACCTAATGTGTGTTAATAAATAAAAGAAAAAATATATAGCGGTGGTAAATTGCTGCGAGGTTTCAGTTTACTCCATGAGCTTCTAAGTAAAAGGACTTTGAAAAAAAATGATCAAAAACGTTGCAGCGGAACAATTCTTGGAATAACATAAGCACTCGAGTAATTTAGCGCCTTGTCCTCACGATATTTGTGGTCAAGCTCACAATCAACGACTGTGTTGGATAGAGACGACCCCATAACACTGGGTACTATTCCTATGGCAATGAGTTATTCGTGTATTGTTCGGGATGTTTAATTGCGCTACAGTCCACCTCGTGGCGCTAGTAGTCGACTGCTCGGCTTCTTTTACGCATGCACGTTCTATATTCGATATAATAATAACATTTTCGGAGTATTTAGAGAGTTTTACGCGTTTTATGGTTGTTGTTGTGACTTGTGGCTTGTTCAAATTTTTGTCACAACTCGAATGCAACAATATTGTACTTGAATGGACGGCGACAAGCCAAAAAACAACCAGTTGAAAAAAAATTCGAAGTTTTGTACCACGTGAGAAATATTCAATGGACATTTATGTATTGCAAAGAAAAAACCAGTGATTTTATTAACATGTATATTAAATGTGCTTATATTTCGAATTTGAAAATTATTGAAGGGAAATAAATATATTTTTCCTCATATTTATATGTATGGATTTATTTCTTGAAATTTTCATGTTTGTTCAGAAACCGACACCCACGCATACATTTACTTTCCGGTCTCGAACTGCGAAAAAATAGAAATAAATTTCTAGTTAAATCATTTTAAACAGGTAAAATAATCAAATCATAATAATGATTATAATATACATTTTCTCAATTGTTTACTGTCGTTATTTCAAGCTTATATCTCTTTCTATTTGTCATAATCATATGACATCCTAATCAAACTTTCGTTTTCCATTTAGGATTATTCATTGAGGATATTCAAATGCAAATGATTTCTGTTAATATATCAGTAAAATGATCGAGTGATACTTATTTTGATGCGGTATTTATTCTCGCAAACCACATGAAATAATGAATGAGTAATATAATCATTATTTTTTTTATCGATGAGTATAACAAATTCTTAAAATATTTATAAACAAAACTCAACTTTACAAGTATGACGCTGTCGTTAAGGAAGGCTGTGTGGATTATCACAGTCTAATGATGGAGCGCGAAATATTTGAAATATTTGAACGCACAGCGCGGAAACGTCGTAGGATCGAAACTCCCGACGTAACACGAACATTCGTTTTTGTTTCGAATCTCATGATTTTTCTCATAATTCTCGAAATGTTCACTTTTCGAAAATGGGCGTTTTTTGCGAAAGTAGAGTTAACGAATGCTTAAAAATGAAATCCGCAGTTCTTCGTTGAGGAATAAAGCCACTCCGTTCTTAAAAAAAGCTGATTTGAAGAACTTTTTAAACGAGTACGATAAAATAGTAAGAAATTGAATTGGAAAACATTATTATACAAAAGGTTGATCGGTTAGGCTACCGTGAAAATTGAAAAAAAAAATCACTCGTCGCGTGAGGCAGCTCAAATTGGAGAGGAAGGTCCAACATATGGTGCATGAATCGGAAATTGGAGGCGAACACATTATTTCATCGATAGAATGAAATTAGTAAAAGATTAAACGCGTTTCTTACGATTAGAACTATTTTTTAAAGAACGGTGTACACGATATCTCGACATCTAATGAACAGGTTGACTTGAAATTTGGTACACTTATTCAGTGTAATAGTAGTTTAGTCTTGACGGATGTTTTTCTTCTTAACATTTTTTTTCATAATTTGTTGACAATAATGTAATTTTTCTTCAGGGGAAAAAAAAATTAAATTAGTTTTTTTGACGATTGAAAGACGATAATAAAAAAGCTCCGCCAAGTATCGGCCAACATTATTTATTTCAAGAAAATCACTTTTTTTCTTGACGTTCACGAGATTGTTTATAATTTCTTTGATCATCAATATTTTTTATTGAATTTTGTAAACAATTTTGTCAATATACTTACAAAAAATATCCGAACGATTTTTCAATGATCTTACTTACTTCTTTCAAAATAATTTTTTTAACAACACTGATTTTTGGGTCGTCACAGTAGCCAAACCCCTCAGTGTACAAAAAATATGTTCGTGCGATTTTCCAATTAGAAATGCCGGCGTCAGAGTTCAAGACCGCAGACTACCTCTCGTGCGAAGCGGTCGGAAAGATTTCTCCTGTAATTTTCAACCTAGAACAAAAAACCAAAAAATCTTTTAAAAATATACAAAAAGCTAGGGAAGTGCGTACAGAAATTAGAAAATACCGTTTTCTGAAAAGGCAGTGCAGGTTTTAATGTAAACATTCATTTTTGAGCAAAAAGTCCCATGAGTTATTGTTTATAAAAAAAGTGATACTCAATCGCAAATTCCGTAATAGAATGCATTGTGCTTCTCAGATGGATTCTCCATGGAGAATGCAATCTGAGAAGATACGTTTCAAATGTCAAGTGAATCAATGCATTTTTGGCTGTGAGGTTTTTGGACAGTCAAAAAAAAAGTTTCGAGCAAAACGCGTTTGAAGTTTGAACTAACATTTAGGGATAAACATTTTCGTTTCGCCTCCAATCTGCAATGCCAGCACCATACCATTCAAATGAACATTGTCTTTTTCCTTATTTTTGCTGAAAATTTGAAAATCCTTGCGTGGCGTTACCCGACAAGAATTATTTCTCACATTATTAATAACTTTCGAGTATTTTCAGCGACGAACTTTGCAGAATTGTCGCATGACATTCTTGTACATGTCACTGCGGTATAACTTCTTGATAAAAATATAATAAGTCTGAGAGGTGAGAAATTTTTAATAATTATATGTGAAAATGTTTTAGCATCGTTTATAGTATATTTAATCATGTGCAAGTATTTTCAATCGGAAATTCCGCGAAATTACAGCATTATATTCTTATAAACGTCACACCATTATATTCTTATAAACGTCACACCATTATAGCTCCTTAATGCCAGCAGAATGTATCCGTGATAACCAATTTTGATAATTGAACGCGTAAATTCGTGCGAATAATTTATTACACGTTTAATCATTCTTCAGCGTTTGTCATCCTTAGATCGGAAATATATGGCTGCTTGATACATTTGATAAAAGTCATCTCAGTACATATCTGCAATTTATCTGGAGAAAATGTCCAGTTCTAAGGGGAGATTTTTTCCAGGATAATTTTGGAAATTCTTCTCAACTATTTCTTCAAAGACCTTTTTTTACCATAGCTAGGTCGAGTATGTCTTCATTTCCCAACTTGTTTCGATCACAGCGTTCCGTGGTAAATTGATTTGCAATATCCTTTTTTTCCAATACTCAAATATCCGGGAGCTACAGGTCCTTCGTCGAGTGATTGGACGGCGACTGTTAAAATTTCAAATCATTCGTACAAGCTGTTTTTGAGAAAAAAAAAACGAAAAAAACTTGTCAGGCCTCTTTATCTTGATTGTGATTCTGATTATCTTCGCTCGAACGCACGTAGTAGGAAAGCTTCGGCAACTGTGGTGGGGCGATTAGGCATGATTGCATTCATTTTTCACGTATACAATTCTTTATCATGGTTATGTAGGAGTTCATCGTAATGAGATTCAATATATACGTTTATATATGCATATATATATATACAGGGTGTCCTGTTATGAATGGATAATCCTGCAACTGTCGATAGGTCAGATCGTGTCCTACTATATGCTGGAATTTCAGTTTAGTAGAAGTCCCACGGTTTTCGAGATGTTGCGCTTCGTGTTGTTTTTTGAAAAAAATCACCTGCTTTTGGTTTTTCGCATCCTATTTCTATACATGATATGAATCGACAATAACTAAGCAACTTGTTAATGTAATTGGCACAATATGCGTAGTACATTTTTTTACATCGCAGGCTATCAAAGTCAGACGTTCGAATTGGTTTGTATGAAAATTCTGCACAACATCTTTTTTCATAAAGTGTCCTTAACATTTAATGTTAAAAAGAAGACTTTTCTAGATAAAACAAATAACCAGGAGTATATTTAAAAAAACCGAGTAAAATAAGTTATCATTTGTACAAATAGCATGCGAAAAATCAAAAGCAGATGATTTTTATCTCGAAAACCGTGTGACTTTTACTAAACTCAAATATAGAAACCCAGCATATAGAACATGATCTGACTTATCGACAGTTGCAGGATTATCCACTCATAACAGGACACCCTGTGTATATGTATATAAGAAATTCAAATTTAGGACACTTTGGCGTACTCTGAAATAGAAAGGTGAAAATTATATCACTTGTGCGCAGCCGTCGCGTCGTCACACAGTTGAACAATTAAATCCGTTATTCCGAGGCTCGTCACTTGGATGTATTGGATATCCATCCGTCCGTCCATCCATCCAAGCAAGGCATTGTGCACTGAGCCGTACAAAATTATAATTAATGCCTATTTCAAAGTGAAAAAACTCAATTTAAAAAAATGGTACGGCGAGATAACATATTGCACTTCTATTGACCTACGATAGCACATAATAGGAGATACTAAGTATTGCTATTGTTACACTCTACAAAGAATTTCCGTAGAGACTTCCTGTCAATCAGCCGTTATTGAATGATCAGTGAATTTTCACGAAATACGGAAAACTAACGAAAAATGCTGAATGTGCAAAAAACACCTGAGTAACTGAACAGATCCATTGACGCCGGCGTTAGTTTCGCGATTTATTTAATTTTTACGTTGCAATTTCAAAATATGCTGGGAACTGATTGAGGCTGACGTTTAAGGCTTGATACACGCGATTTCGCCGATTTTCGAAGGTACTTTTAACGCTGTTAAAAAAACCCATGTATTGACAACGTTTTTTTCACAGATCATTTATGCACATGGTTAAGTATATGTGAACAAAAATCAAAAATATTAACAAATGGCGGAGATATAACATAATAAAGCAATGTATTTTTTTTTGCGCGCGCGTTGATGGTGAAAGTTCTCCGCATCGATGTGGGTGTCTGGAAAAAAATAAACATATTTATAATTGAATATAAAATGTATCTTCAGTGTGAAACAACAATATTATTTTTTAAAAATTATTACAATAAAAATACGAAACTTAAAATTTTTTTACTCAATTTTCTGTCGTTATTTTATTTTTAATATTTGGTGGTGTCACTGAAATTTTGGTCTCTGTGCTTCACACGATAGGTGAGGATACTAAGAATATGTTGTACAAATTTCAAAGCGATCTGAATCTTCGTTCAAGAGTTAGAACTTTCACAAGGTTCAAAAAAGTGAATCGTGGAAAAACGGCTTTGAAGTTGGCGGTTGGGCGCGCCGCACGGTATCTATTGCAAATGCAATCTCACCTTATTTTTGGAATTTTTGGAATTTTTCAATTCTGTAAAGCTTAAAATATTCCTAACCGTTTAGGCTAATGGAATAAAAAATAATAAAAAAATGAAAAATTTTCGTGTATATAAGACCTTAAGTAATTTTCGAGAAATTCATAAGCTGGAACGAAATTACTAATCCTAATAATATTTCTGATATTATTATTATATATTCTTTATTTGTTAAACGACAATCCGTATTAAATTTAGGAAAAATTGGCAAATTTTATGAGATTTTGAATTTGGCAAATTGATATTCCTTAAGGGGTTAGGCCACTCTAGAGGCCGAAAAAATCGGCTTTTTGGGGATTTTTTTTTCAGAAAAACTACAGAATAAATCGAGATTACAAAAAAGGGTGTTTATCATACATATCAGTGACTGTATACAATAATTTTTTTGAAGCGATTCTTTTCAAAACGGCGGCTGTGCAGCGTTTATCTCAAAAATGCATTTTTTAAGTTGGCCGGAAACAACTTAGACAATTTTCAACCGATTCACTTGAAATGTTGAATATATCTTGAAAAATACATTGTCTATGGAAGTACGTAGGATTTTCTTTTTATATTGGATAGTTCAATTGTTATTAACAATTATCTGACGAATTTTTAGGAAAATTTTTCACTTTCCACTCTAGAAGTGCGCTATTTGGCCAAAAATCAATATATCGAAAAAATCGTACGTACTTCTACAGCAGTTATTATATATAATCGAAAAAAATTAATTGGCTCGTTATAACTAAAAAATTACAGGAGCTGTTTGTCCGGCCGTGGACCCTGGAAAAACGAAGACGTCATGGCAAAAACGCTGCACAGCCGCCATTTTGAAATTGATCGCTTCAAAAAAATTATTGTATACAGTCACTGATATACAGTAGCGTGCAAAAGTTTCGGACCATCCTATTTTTCGTGGATATTGCATAGAAATACAATGGTACGGGAAATACAAACGAGTGATGACACTTACAATTGGCGTCGAGATGCGTGATATTAAAAAAAAATGGTATAAACAGTAATATCACTCTTCAACAATTAATTATCCAACAGTTTTTATTTAATGACTCTACAAAAGTATTGGGCCATATACTATTGCGTATGAAAACAAAAAACAAAACATTCGAAAAATAACAAAACATGGTTTAGTTTTCTCTCTAGAGTCAATACTTCGTTGCCATGCCCTTAGCAGCGATTACACAGCACATCGTCGGGGTATAGACGCAATTAATTGCGAGATGCGATTTTGTGGCATCTTTTCCCACTCATATTGCAAATGATCCCATAATTCCGTCTTGTTGGGGTGATTCTTCGTTCCAACGCGAACCTTGAGCTCTTGTCACAAATATTTAATCGGATTTGAATCCGGTGACTGCGAGGGCCAGTCGAGAAGGCGCACTTTGCGGCTTTCAAGGAAATTCATCACAAGACGCGAAGCATGTTTGGGATCATTGTCGTGTTGAAATATCCACCCATTCGGCATATTTTATTTGCAAATGGGAGCATATGGTCTTGCAATATATTTCGATACATTATAGCGTCCATATTGCCTTGGATTTCTACTAGCGGGCCAATACCGTTATCAGATAATACTCTCCAAACTTTAACATTTCCTCCACCGTGTTTTACAGTTGGAATTTGATATCGTACATCGTATCTGGTACCTGCCGGACGTCTTACGTACTTGCGACCATCACTTCCGAACAATTGAAATTTGGATTCGTCTGAAAAGAGAACTTTCCGCCAATTCGATACTTTCCAATGTTGATATTTTTTGGCAAAATTCAATCTAGCCTTCTTATTCTTTGTGCTAATGAGTGGTTTCTTTACACCGACGCGCCCAATCAATCCCACAGCGTTCAGACGTCGGGATACCGTACTCCGACTGATATCAGCAAGATTTTCACTGCGTAATTCTCGCGAAATTATTGCTGCAGTTTTTCGCGGATCTATGACGTACTTTCTTTTAATGATTTTGTCCACGCGTTTTGAAGTTTTTCGTGGTCTACCGCTTCGACTTTTATCACACAACGAATTTGTTGATTTATATTTCGCAATAATACGGTTTACTGTGCTTTTCCCAATAGATAGAGTATTTGCAATATCACGAGAACTCTTTCCTTTTTCAAATAGTTTTAAGGGGTTACCCCACTTGCGATTTTGAAAAAATCGATTTTTTTTATTGCATTTTTTTGAAGTGCAATTTGAAGTGCAGTTTTTTTTATGCCCGGAATAGATGACTCTATGTAAGTTTACAAAAAAAAAATATTTTCTTCGTGTAAACTGAAATTGAAACTTTGAACGCGTTTTTCTCAAAATGGCATTTCTGAAGTCGGTGACCAAGATTACTCGAACACTAATGAACCGATCTTCTTGAAATTTTGCAGGCTTATTTAATACATAAAAATGTAGTCTTTAATCGTTCGATTTTTTTTTTCGAAAAAAAATGGCCGTCTTATAGCCAAAAAACGGCCGTTATTTTCGTTAAGACCGAACCATTAACTTTGACTGTCCGCCATTTTGTGAAAAATGAATATTTTTTAAAATCCTTCGATTATAGACCAGTTTATACTTATATTTGACTAAGTCCATCCGCATTTTTTTTTCAGATGATCCACTTCGCCGCAATGTTGGTCACCGCAAACCGTGTATATAAAAACATTATTTCATTGACGGCCATTTGCCACTAAACAATGTAATATTTTTCAATAAAAAAATTACTGAAAGTTCTTCAAGATGTGTTCTTTAAGATGGTATATTGATCGATTAAAAAAGTTTTGTAGTTTTCATTTTAAAAAATCATGAAAAAGGCCTTTTTTTGCGCTACAAGTGGGGGTAACGCCTTAACGAGCAGCAGAATTCAACTTTAGCGCGTTCGTTGTGGCGCATTTCAATTTCTTTTCGCATAGCTTTGGTATTTTATATGTAGAATTTATTCGCGATTCATCGATGTAATAGTATAAAAAATTTGCCGTTTTTTATTGAAAGAGCTGTGCCTACAAGAAGTGAAAGTAGCAGCGGCGCTGATCCACCTGAGTCCACAGCGAGACAGTACATACATTTCTGGATACATACAACGCACTTCCTTTTTCCTTCTTCTGATGGTGGTCTCCGAGTGTCGTATACTTCGATGCTCGCATATTCTCTTTATTCAGATTATAAAGAAAAAAGTTGAAATTTGTCGAAAATCTATACTGTCGGGTATATATAGGGGTTGGCAGGCGCTTCTCACTGCAGTAGCGAATCAAAATTTGATCGAATCTTATCGAGTCGTATCAGCGAAAAGTCCACGAGACTAGCCCTGCAAGACGGTATGCACTCAATCGTAATTGTCCATGGGAAAATGGATTTTTGTTCTCGATCGCAATTTAAGGGGTAACCCCACTGTAGAAATTTCAAAGAATCTTTTTTTTTCTTTCTTAAAAGATGCCTTTATATCTTAAAAATGACATACTCAAAGGATTAAGGTGAGGAAAATGTCGAAATACTTTTATTTTGAATTTTGGCGCAGCCCCTCTCAGTCCGATGCAATCCGTACCGAAAACGTTAAACGCCTTTTTCTCGAAACTACATTTTTCAAGTCGGTCGGACTCATAACTCGAACAAATCTTGACCGATTGATTTGAAATTTTAACTGTATATTCACAATTACATTCTGCATAGAAGTACGTAGGATTTTCTCGATATATCGCATAGTTTTTTTTGATAAACAATTATTGGACGATGTTTTTTTGAGAATTTTGAACTTTTATTTAAAAAACCCGCTGTTTTTGCAAAAATCGATATATCAAAAAAATCCTACGTACTTCTGTAGCTATTCACATGTATAATCGAAAAAGAATTCAATCGCTGTTGAAAAAATTTCGCTTATGAAAAAAAAGCTTTGTCGAAGAAAAGCTGTGCAGCCGCCATTTTCTTTTATATTACTTTGAAAAAAATAGTTTATACAGTTTATGATATGTACAATGAAGGACCTTTTTCAGAATTTTGATTTATTCCATTGTCCCACTAAAAAAAATTCCAAAACATACTTATTTTTTTCTCCGCTACAGTGGCTTTACCCCTTAAATGAATCTAGATCCAACTGGAATTGAATCCAAATGGATCTGAATCCATATAATCTGAATTCAACTGAACCTGAATCAAAAGGCAACTAACATTTGACAACCTTTGATCATTCGTGAATTAAGAACAGATTAATTTTTGGAAAGTGATTAAGTTTTCTTAAAAAAATTGATATGCACAAAATGTATGGCCAATTATTTCAACTATTCCACATGGGTTGCCATACCAAAACCATTATTGCCAAAATCTCGGTTCCAATTTTTTTTTTCAGGTGAATACATTCCGAATAATCAACATGTCTAATTGTAAAATATCGCCTTTCGTTTTCGCCGTGGCACTCGTCACCATTATCTGCGTCCAATCTATAGACGTGAGTGAATTTCGACGATGTCCATTTTTAATTTCGAGCTTGATAATTGGTAAAGCCAAAAAAATGTTGTACACAAATATGCAATCGTTGCAGGGAGTGAATGTGCCGACCCTTCATCAGCAGTGTGTAAATCTGGGATTCGGAGGTGTATGCCGAGTAAGTATCCTCTCATCGGTTGATCGATTGCAATAATTCCCAATATTCACGTCAAAGTAACGTGCAAATTATTCTGCTTAACTGCTTAATGGTAACTTTATCACAATTAACGGGTCTGCATAAGCTTGGGATCTAAAGGTCGATCCTCATTTTTTTTCTTCTTTATGCGAATAATGAAATGACGAGGTGGGAATTTCACACACGATTCATACATAGTATTGCCCAAATTCAGTTTTGTAAATTGAAAAATATTCATCAACAATTTTTATTATTATATTAGTTTTATTATTATACAACAAGTTTTATTATTACACTAGAAGTAATTTTGTTTATTTTCCATTTAAATCATCCTCAAATGTAAATAATAATATCTTATTATTATTTAGATTTGAGGGTGATTGAAATGGAAAATAAACAAAATTACTTCTAGTATAATAATAAAACTTTCGTATGACTGGGTACTTGGTTGAAATTTAGAAAATTAGAAAAATGGCAAGCCAGACAAAAAAGTAGACAAAAAAATGAGATTTTCAACAAAAAAAACCAACTTTATCATGTCAACATGGGTATACAAATCAGTAAGGAAGAGTAGCTATCACACTTCCAGGAACTGTTAGGAGGGGGAGAGAGGGATGCAGTGAGAGAAAATGGCAGAGAGGAAACAGGAGCGAAGGGGGAGAACAGGAGATGGCTGCAAAAAATAAACAGAGAAATTGAATGTGAGGAAATGACTAAAGTGCTGAAAAAAATGAAAAACGGAAAAGCAGCAGGAGAGGTCAGGCTGAAAGCAGAGTTTGTTAAAAATCTTCCCGAGGAAGGGTTGAGGGAAATGAGGGATATACTCAATGAGCTATGGATGAAAGGAGAGACCCAAAGAGGATGGGAAATAGGGCGGATAGTCCCCATTTACAAAGCGGGGAAGGTGGAATGTGCGGCGGATTATAGGGGAACATCACTGCTGAAATAGCGTATAAATTACTCGCCAACATACTTACGTGAAAACTCAGGTATTGGTTGGAGGAGAGGAGGGTGCTAAAAGAAAGCTAAGACGGATTCAGGTCGAGGTGAGGAAAAAGGGTCAAGCGTCTTTGTATTAAACGCGTTGATAAATAATAATCTGAAGAGAAAAAAAGGGAAATTGTTTACAGCGTTTGTTGACTTCAAAGCCACGTTTGAACCGATAGATCGAGATATTCTGATGAGAAAAATTAAAAAGGTGGGTATACAAGCGCGGCTGATGGAAGCAATTGAGAATATACAGCGTGTCCCTCTTATCTCTGCCACCCGAAATAACTCGGTAATTATCGACGCCACAAAAAAATGTTCCAGACGAAAGTTGTACGGTGTGAAGGGGGCCATCAAATGAGACCAATTTTTTTATCTCGGTGGCGGCGCTGTCGCACAGTGAATGTCACCTCCACCTTTTTAAATGGAATGTACATTTTTTTCAACCATCTTGTAGAGCCCCTCAAGCCGCATAAAAAACATTAGGGGGTCAAAGTCGTGCAAGGTCGTTCAAGGTCACCTATTAAAATGGAATAGAAATCTAAATATCTCGGATCACTACCAAATATTTCGTAGTGATCCGAGATATTTAGATTTGTATCATCGATACCGACCTTGAATGACCTTGAACGACTTTGACTCCCGAATGGTTTTTTTGCGGCTTGAGGTGCTCCACAAGTTGGGTGAAAAAAAATGTACCATTCCATTTTGAAAAGTAGAGGTGAGTTTCACCGTGCGTCAGTACCCCCACCGAAATAAAAAAAAATGGTCGTATTTGATGGCCCCCTTCACACCATACAACTTTTGTCTGGAACATTTTTTTTTGTTCTGGAACATTTTTTCGTTTGAGGACAAAAATCATTGTTCCAAAATCATTGGTGTTGTTGAATGAAATTTCGTTGATTTAATTGTAAAATTGTTGGTGTAAATAATCGGATTTATTGGTCTAAACAAAACGCTATTGACTTCAATAACATGATAAAGTGGAAATTTGTTTTCATTCAATAGATATATTGTTAGCCGAGAACAATATATTATTGAAACTATATAAAAATTATGGCGAACAAATTATATAGTTTCGAATGCAATTTCTGCAACGAACGAAAAAAGCGTTTCGATTCATAAAATGAATATTGGTGATTCGAGTACACAAGGAAAATTGAATCTCGCTCGTTTGATTCAAATAAAATTCCTATTGAGTAAATATGTTATTTTATTGTTTTCACCATATCCGATATTGATTTTCAAGCACATTATTCGTTAAAATATTAATATTTTATTCTGACTGAAAAATATTAAGAAAATGTCTGAATTGGTTAAAAAATTATGCGAAAGTAAAACTTGTTTCTTGCACATTTGGTTGAAAAAATTCAACCAAATCATGGCCGAGCGCCACCGATAATATAGGTGTGAGGAAACCCGTAGTTCTCGGAGTAACCGCTAGAGGTCGCACGCGGGCTCGTTTCTCGTAAGCGTAGTGCGAACTGAAAATCTGCTTAAACGCTGGAGAAACTCTAAAGAGTATCGCATCTTGGCCTGTGGCGAAGATCAAAGTGTAGTATCTGTTCTAATCAGTTGAATATCTGATATTCTCTCCACTATTATCGTGAATGATCATTCTAATGCTCACTTGTTAATTAAGATTTAAAACAAATTGAAAAACTTACGTCCCATGGCATATTCGTTTCGATGTAGTAGAGAAGTAATTAATTCTATTGATTATATCTTTGTACGAAATAATTTTTTTTTGTAGCAACCGCTTTATTATTTCATCCAATACATCTACGGATTGTATATAGAATGATTTCAATAGAATACAATTTTATTTGAAGGATAATGTAGATATTCAGAGAACAGAAGAGCTTTTTCAAATAAAATAATATGTTATTTAAATCAATCACATTTTCCAATATTTTATAGCATTGAAACAATCTCATATATCGGTGGCACTCCGCAGCACCACATTTATTTGGATCAACCAATATATTTTTTTTTGCAACTGGTTTTTTTCCTCAGTGTAGCATTTTGCAATGTGATTTACTTTATTCTTCGTATATTACCGGGATACATTAGGGCGTGACGGAATTTTTTTTCCACTTGCACTCCATCGAACAAATTGTAACTAATTTAAAAAATTCAAACTCGAATAATTTAACTAAACGACTCTTCACCGAGTCCATCAAATCCGAATCAATGCTCCAAATTAGCGTCGACTCCTGTAACAAGTTCTGTGCCTTTTTGACACGGTTCGGATTAAGGATCTTCTCAAATGATTCCCTAACCCATTCTGATTTAAATGAAAAAAATATATACATATTCACAGTCGAGCCTCACTAAGCTGACTACTAGCAAGAGCCCTAACAGATGTTCTTTCCGGTTGACGTGCGGCGTACGAGTGGGTACTGTATACTTCAAGCAATTCGGCGGTTTTCCTCAAAACGGCTCACCATGCGGTCCTGACATGGTACGTTTCACCCTTGCAGAATATCATATTTTCGCAGTATCAAGCAAGCGGAAGCTGAAAGGCCATGTTCAAGGTCAATATAACCTCACAAATTTTCGAACGGAATTTTCTGATAGACTGTCAAGTTTGTTTTTGGTAAAAATAATACATCAGGCTCTGTAGAATTCACCGACGCAGAGCGTGACGATTTTCTTTGGCCCTGAATATTATTTATCTCTGATAATCCAGTAAAAGAGACGAAAACCCAGCACTTTTTAGCGTAGAATATGAATTTTTTACTGAAGGTAGATGGTTGCATACTGAAAGTAACTCCAATAAAATGTTGCCCCTCAACTCGCCCCAACCCTAAAAAATAGGGGTTGAAAACCTAAAAATCGCCGTATCTCGATACTTAATAGCCCAATCAAAAAAGGTTTCAAACAAAAGTTGTTTGGAATAATAAAATCCGTGTGAAGTGATATGACGTCCAATCCCCTATCTTTGAACGTAGCGGCACAAAAACGACTCGAAAATTCGGGGTTCACGCGTGTGCGGACGGAGTAGACATATCGTCGCGTTCTTGTCTGGTAACTTTATACGTACTTTATTATTCCAAACAACTTTTGTTAGAAACATTTTTTTATCAGCCTATTAATTATCGAGATACGGCGATTTCTAAGTTTTCAACCCCTATCTCTTAGGGTTGGGGCGAGTTGAGGTGCAAACTTTTATTGGGGTTACTTTCAGTATGCAACCATCTACCTTCAGTCAAACATTCATATTCTACGCTAAAAAGCGCTGGGTTTTCGTCTCTTTTACTTGACTATGAGAAATCTTTGTTCGAATGTTTCGGTCATCTCTCTCGCACTCATATGTCACGTGGTACACTTTGTACTTCGCCTTAAAGACCTGTGATGGAATGACATCGGACATAATATCCATACGTTTGAAAAATATTGCAATCAGAATATTTTAACATTTATAGCTGAAACGACTCTTTTCAATTCAGCAGTATTATTCGCCTGTATATGAATGTATGCATGAAAATTATATTGATATTTCAATGCATTGCGTCGAATTTGCAGGTTTGCCAGTATGGACAATGCAATGCTGCGCCACCGGGAATAACATACGTGGGTCCGAATATCGATAAAACGTGCGGAAAAATGGTACCAAGTGAGTACCAGATAACAGTAAAAACTACTCCAAGACCAGAAATGTAAATTTTCGGTTGTTCGTAAGTGATCGAAGTATTCTCGATAGATACGTCAGCTTGTATTGTTAAGTATTTAGTTGTCACTGTCGCTCGTAAGAATCTGAAGCGTTTTTTAAATCCGTACAGAGATCTTTTTCACGATTCACCGTTACTATGTGAGATTGTATAAATAAAGGGTTTTCGTTTTCTCGGAAACTGCTAAACCGAATTACTTGAAATGTTCACAATCGACGCCTGGCTATTGGAGAAAGGATCTATATCTCCCGGATATTCGTTCCTTTGAGGAAACAATTACGAAACAATTTACCCCGGGAAACTGTAATCGAAAAATGTAAGAGAATAATATTTCGCTTGAGCGAATCGAAAATCCAAGAGTTACTCGACCTGGTCACAGTAGAGACACGCATTTTGGCACCTGAACCATTCCATTTCGTGAAAAAATAGCCGGGAAAAATGAAGAAAACTGTTGTGTACACGGAGAGAATTAAATGTTAAAAATTATCGTGCAGTAACGGTAACCAGATGACAATCCTGAAACTTCGCTTATTATTGCTGAGTAAAACACAGATTTTCACGAAAATAAAATAAATTTTCTTCTTCAGATGGAAAATTTTACCAGATTTTCTAGAAAATTTTGATGTGTAACAAAATACGCAAAACTTAAATTTAAAAATATATAATATCAGTGAAATTTTACTGTGCATTTTATTATTCCATGCCTTTCAAAAATTTCTATAAAAAGGTATCGTCTTTATAACAGTTATTTTAAGATTTATTATAAAATTTAATGAGTGTTATAGGAAAATGTATTAAGCTCTCGGCAAGAATTATCGTGCGCGCTCGGTTAAAATTATCGTACGGTACGCTACGGTAATTTTGAGGCACTGCATGATAAAAATTCCCCTTCATACCATTCACTTGAGAATGGTATGGTGGTGGGGCTAAGTAGGGGTGCGCGGTCTCGTTTCAGTGGTCTATCTATTCCTTATACGGCGCGATGGGAGTTCCCAAAAAAATTTCGTCTAAACTGCGTACATAAACTGCTTATGACATTTTTAATAGTGAATACGATTTTACGATTTTAAATGATGACGAAATAATATGTGCGCAAATTAGTCACAATACTCGAGCCTATGGTGGCACGAAATGTATTGTAAAAAAATGGTAGTATTAAATGAAAAATAAATTCTAATAATCAAATTTCTCTCCTTATCCGTTTGTTGAGTATACCAATTTATATGGAAGAAAAAAAAATTCCCAACAAAAAACAAACTGCGTTAATTTGTACCAATTTTTCAATAATAAATAATATTCATTATGATTATTATTATTTCGGTTATTATTATGATTATTACCGCACCAGTCTTTGAAGAAAGAATACATTTTACTAAGGAAGCGGTGCGATGGTCTAGTGGTTAGCGTGCTCGCCACTAAACCAGCGGACTCGAGAGGTCCCGGGTCCGAAACCCAGTCACGTACATTTCGTCGTGAAGTGTTTGTCTTCGGCATTTCGCGGCGAAATAAGACCCAGAGGGCAAAGTCGGCTGCGCCGCAAGAGGGGGGAACAGGGAGGAAGGTGGAGAAAAAGGTAAACAAACAGTAGAGAGGCAAGAAACGGTCACAATGAGGAGAAGATATATACATGTTACCAGCCTTATAGGAAATTTTTCTTCTGAGGTTGACGCATGTAAATTTTACTGTGCAGTACCGTAAAAATACCGTACGGTGCGGTTGGTAATTTTTAACCGACAGTAGGTAAAATTGTAGCTACGTATTTGAAATGTTCCGTAACGTGAGTTAAAAAAACTTGTCGCATGCGAATTATTATGTTTTTCTCACTTGTCACCACATTGAAATATATCACGGTAATTTTTACCGTGAAATTCACGACAGAAATTACTTTTTAATTCTCTCCGTGTGCCAGTATTAGAGTTTCCAGACCTGTATGTAAGACCGTGCCTCGGGCTAACGATCATTCTAAATAGGGACTCGATTACCCATTGAGCATGACATTTTTAAGGTTATGGCTCACACGTTCGGTCGGTGAGAATCCTACGGCCAACATTTCTTCTCCGAGACGGATTACATTTCGGGCAAACGCAGGAAAATACATGGTTCGTCGTATGGTTTCTTTTCTTTTTTTCCGAAATATCAGTCGTCTGGAAGGACACTGGGAATCTGCAAATCGGGTGGTGTGACACTCCGTCCTAAGCAGCTTCGAGATTAAAATAGAAATGCTTGTATACGATTGAAATTTATATCACCGAGAGATTACCGTAGGATGCATTAACTGTCCAAAAATGAATACGTTTTACGATATAGTTTCGGAGATTTTTAATGTTCACGATGAACCTTTATCTATTTGGTAATACACATGGCACCTAGCAAACACTATAGTTATAGGGCTGTAGAGGCTAAAATAATACTCCGATTTAAATTTCAAAAACTGAGCACACTGTGATTATAGTATTGCAGGTGTGTCAAAAAATTAATCGGTTTCTTTACTTTGTTAATTAATAATTCTCGAAGAAAGATGAGAATTTTGAGCTCGGACCACGGTCTTACATAGAGGTCTGGAAACGAAGCCGGCATTTTTAACGGTTGCTCGACTTTGTCGAATCAAAAACTCTTCATATAACATCGAACGTTGAAGTTTTTACCGTGTAAATAACTTGGAGCCGACGACGCTTGAGCAATGGTCAATCGTGCCAATGGGAAAAACAGCCGCTATTGCCAAGTGTATCGGTTAATTTTTCTTTAATAAAATTGCCACATATTTATGTTTAATTGCAAAAATGGTAACGATTAATATCAATTCCTGGCTGAGAAATATTTTTTTAAAAATATTATGAGTTGAATATTGTCCAATGATAATTACTTTTTACATGAAATTTGATTCGCTAAAAGTTGGCAGCCTGCCGAAATCTCGTTGTATTTTCGTCCCCCTTTTGCAGCCAAGAAACGGTATCGAAGCTCCTTAAACACACATTGCGAAAACGTCACTGCATCAATGCTCCTGACGTCACGAGAACATTTATTTCTGTTTTGAAACTTATGAGTTTTCTTACAATTCTCTAAATTTTCTCTTGTTGGACCTAAATTTTTTGTATGAAAGAAGAGTTAATGAGTGCTTAGCAATTAAATCTGCAGTTCTTTCTTAAGAATTATTCATTGTGTTATTAATAACATTCACGTATTTTAAGTGACGAAGTCTGCAAAATTGTGGCATGACCTTTTTGTAAATGTCACTGCAGAGTGACTTCTTAATAAAAATATAATGAGTCTAAGAGGTGACGAATTTTCGGTAATTATATGTGAAACACTTTTAGCATTAGCATTTGCATTGTTTACAGTATTTTTTTAATCATTTACAAGTATTTTTAATCATGAATTCCGAAAAATTACAGCCTTGCATTCTCACAAACATCACACCAGTGTACCCTTTTGATGACAATACAATGGATCTCGGATAATCAATGTTTAACAAGTACCCTGCAAATCCGCACGAAAGATTTATCAAAGGCTCAATTCTTTTTCAGCATTGTTAATTGTTAAATCTGCAAAATTGCTGCATGATATATTTTGATAAACGTCACCGCAGTGCATGTCTGCAATTTATCTGGAAAAAAATGTCCAGTTCCAAGGGCGCGTTTATTTAAGGATCATTTTTTTTAATTTCTCAACCATTTCTTCACGGAGTGCAATTGCTTAGGCCTCAAAATGGTCGTTTCTAACATAGCTAGGACGAGCATCTCTTCATTTTCCAATTTTTTTCGATCACGACTTGCCGTGCAAAGTTAATTTGCAACTTTTTTTTTCGAAAACGTACTCATCCCGGACATATAGGTTCTTCCGCGAGTGATTATACGGCGACAGTGAAAATGTCAATTTATTCATTTTAGCCGTTTTATGCCGAAAGTTCAAAAAACTCTCCAGGGTTCTCTTTATTTTTATTACGATTTCGATTATCTTCGCTCGGAGGCACGTGGTGGAGGAAGCTCGGAAACTGCGGTGGTGCGATGACGCACGATGGCACCTATTATTGACAAAACAAGTCTTAATCATATTGATGTAGCCGTTAATCGTAATGAGATTCAATACACACACGCACGCAGATATTTGCACACATGTATAAGAAATTCAAATTTAGGGCGTCATAGCGTAACCTGGAATAGAAAAGTGAAAATTACAACGCTTATGCCGAGTCGTCGCGTTAAAACATCAGTTGAACAATTAAAGCCGTTGTCGTGAGGCTTGCCACTCGAATGTTTTGAATATCCATCCATCCAAGCAAGGCATTACACACTGTCGGATCCGTACAATCTTACAATTAAAAACTTTTAATTATAACAATATCGTTAACTCATAATTTAACAAATATAGTTGCAGTCATCGTTCCAGATCGCTGCACCAGCCAATCAGATGTTTTAATTGATCAGCTGGTCAATTAAAAAAAAAAATTTTTAATTGACCAGCTGATCAATTAAAACATCTGATTGGCTGGTGCAGCGATCGGGAACGACGACTGCAACTATATAAGGAATACCTGAGACACAAGATCTTCAGTATCGGAGCTCTCAGCCCTGATGATGCAGACTGTAACGTTTGCGAAACGTCGGCACAACGCTGATCCTCAACACGGTCTCCATCCGGAAGCCACAAACTCTTCTCATTACATAAAGAGCCGTGAAAGCCTTAAAACTAAAATTTAACAAATTGTACGACGAGATCATTTGTACTTCTATGGGCCTACGATAATACATAATAATAGATATTAAGTAGTGCTACTGTTATACTTTACAAAGGATTTCCGTAAAGATTTCCCGTTTATCGGAGGCTTGAGGCGTTACCACCACGTCTAGCGCAAACACGGCCTTTTTCATGAATTTTTTTAAAGAAAACTACAAAACTTTTTTAATCGATCAATATACCATCTTAAAGAACACATCTTGAAGAACTTTCAGTAATTTTTTTATTGAAAAATATTACATTGTTTAGTGGCAAATGGCCGTCAATGAAATAATGTTTTTATATCCACGGTTTGCGGTGACCAACATTGCGGCGAAGTAGATCATCTGAAAAAAAAATGCGGATGGATTTAGTCAAATATAAGTATAAACTAGTCTTTAATCGAAGGATTTTAAAAAATACTCATTTTTCACAAAACGGCGGACAGTCAAAGTTAATGGTTCGATTTTAAAGGAAAAAAAACGGCCGTTTTTTGGCTATAAAACGGCCATTTTTGTTCGAAAAAAAATCGAACGATTAAAGACTACATTTTTATGTATTAAATAAGCCTGCAAAATTTCAAGAAGATCGGTTCATTAGTGTTCGAGTAATCTTGGTCACCGACTTCAGAAATGCCATTTTGAGAAAAATGCGTTTACAGTTTCAATTTCAGTTTACACGAAGAAAATATTTTTTTTTGTAAACTTACATAGAGTTATCTATTCCGGGCCCATACAGAAGTATGGGCCCGGATACTTATACTTCAAAAAAATGCAATTAAAAAAAATCGATTTTTTCAAAATCGCAAGTGGGGATAACCCCTTAATTGAAGGATCAGTGAATTCCACGAATTACGGAAAAAAATCTAAAAATTCCGAAAGTCCAAAAAAATCCGCAGTAAATGTAAAAAGATTCATTCGGGCGGGCATTAGTTTCTTGATTCCATGAATCTTTAGGATGAAATTTTCAAGTATACTTGTAACTTTTTGAGTCTGGAATAATTTTCGAAAAATTTGTAAACTCGGACGACATCACCAATGGCATTGATATTTGTAATATTATTGTTATTATTATATACTAGCTTTTACCCGCGACTTTGTTCGTGTAGATTTCGGATATCAACTTTGTTTTATTTTAAACGCAGAAGGTTAAGTTGGTCTGTTTAATCTATGACTTTTTTGATTTCACGAACTTAAATTAACTCTTTTTTTTATGGATTCATTTGTCGAAAATATATATATAAAGTTATAGTTATTACCTGTGACTTTTTCTGCGTGGATTTTATGACGTCGTGGGAGTGTAATTTAAGCAATTTTTCAAGTCATTCCCACGAAAAAAAAATTGTTTTTCTATACAAAATGTTCCATCCTCTTGCAACACCTTAACGGGGGAATAACGGGAAATACCAAGTCCTTAGTATCAACTCCTTGAGCGATTCAGGTTGACTTCTCTCCCAAGCAAAGCTTTATTGGAAAGAAAAAAAATCGCTGGATCAAATGCGGTCTAAAAAGAATAATTTGCACAATTCAAAATCTCATAAAACTTAGAAATCTTTGCTAAATTCAATACATATTGTAATTTCACAAAGAAATAATATATCTATTTATCTATATATCATCCATATATCTTATATCGATATATCTATCTATCTATATACCTTCTATCTATATATCTATCTATCTATCATCTATCTTCTATCTTCTATCTTATATATATAAAAAAAAAGTCCTGACTGATTCACTGACTCATCAACGCCCAGCTCAAACGCGTGGACCAAGAAAGTTGAAATTTTGCACAGGGGTTCCCTTTAGGATGTAGATAAGGAATAAGGGAGGAAATTCCGAAATTCACCCCCCTAAAGGGATAAAATGGGGGTTCAAAGTTTGTATGAAGAAATAATATTAAATAGACATTTCGACTCGAAACTTCGTAAAAGTAGTCCTAAAAACAAATAAGCAAATACGTATTTCGAGATTTTCAAATCTAAACATCCATATGGTTCGAAATATAGAAACTTAAAATTTGGCACGATAGTAGGTCATTGTAATAAAGTTATCATCATCCATCAGAGTTGCAGGCGCCGCTGTTCCGTGACCGACTGACTGATAACGCACAGTCTGAACTACTAAAGATAGAAAAATGAAATTTGATCCATATGTTCCTTAGAGGGTGTAGAGGTGCACTAAGAAAGAACTTTTTGAAATTCGATCTTCAGGGGTGAAAGGGGGTGTAAAAGTTTGTATGAAAAAAATATTATTTTCATCGGATCTACTTGAAACGTTGCATAAACACTCAACAAAAAATCAATGAAACACGTATTCCTGCATTTCCCAAAAACTCAACCTTTAAGGGGTTGCAAGGGGGTAAAAAAGTTTGTGTTGAAAAACATTTTTTTGTTGCTGGATCGACTTAAAAAATACTCTACAATACAATCAATGGAACACGTATTTCAATTTTCCGAAAATTTATCCCTTAAAGGATTGCAAGGGGGTGGAAAAGTTTGTGTAGAAAACCATATTTTTTTGGTCGTTTTTACTCGAAACATGGCGTAAACCCTTTATAACTGAAATAATGAAACATGCACTTCAGTATTTCCGAACATTCAACCCTTAATAGGTGATAGAAGAATGAGTTACGAACGTCGGGTTTTTTCAAGTTTTTCAACAATTATCTGACGATTTTTTAGGCAAGTTTTTGGAAAGTGAAAGATTTGCCTAAAAAATCGTCAGATAATTGTTAATAACAAATGAACTATGCAATATAAAAAAAATACGTACTTCCATAGACAATGTATTTTTTAAGATATATTCAACATTTCAAGTGAATCGGTGGAAACTTGTCTGAATTATGTTTCCGACCAACTTAAAAAATGCAATTTTGAGATAAACGCTGCACAGCCGACATTTTAAGATTAATCGCTTCAAAAAAATTATTGTATACAGTCACTGATATGTATGATAAGCACCCTTTTTTGTAGTCTCGATTTATTTTGTAGTTTTTCTGAAAAAAAATTCCCAAAAACCTACTTTTTCGGCCTCTAGAGGGGGCTAAGGCCTTAACCCTATCTACCGTCGATCGAACATATTTTAAAGCTTCCAAAACATTGTATACATTACATACGATAATTAAGTCTAAATATAATATTTTACGATCACTTGTGTATCTAGCGAGCTGCAAAATTCAACTGTGTGTGAATTCAAGCATGTCCTTTGTGGTGTTTGTAATTTTTTTTCGCATATCTTTTGATCAGTTATTTTTGGCATTTTTTCGCAATTGCCTGACGAAATAATATGAAACATTCTTTGTTTTTTTTGTTTTTTTTTTTTTTTATTGGAAGAGCTGTGTCTACGAAAAGCCAAAGTAGCAATGGCGCTGATCCACCTAAGTCCACCGCTAGACGTATATGATTTTCTATATACGATCAACGCAACTTTTTTCCCCGAGCGTTCTATGCTTTTGATACAGGCATATTGACTTCATTTACATGACAAAGGCAAAAAGTCTAGATATGCGAAAAACCCAAACCGTCGGGTATTTAAAGTGGTTGACGGGCGCTTCTCCCAACAGTAGCGAATTAAAATCCCATCCAATCTCATCGAGTTGTATCAGCGAATAGTTCACGGGACCAGCCTGGCAAGACGGTATGTATTTAATTGTAATGATCCATCGAGAAATTTATTTTTGTTCCCGATCGCAATTTAAATTGATTTTGATCCTCATGGATCTGAATCCGAATGGATTTTAATCTAAATGGAGCTGAATTCAAATGATTTTGAATCCGAATGGATCTGAACCCAAATGGATCTGAATCGTTATGGATCTCTATTCAACTAAACCTGAATCAAAAGGCATTCAACCTCTGACAAGTTGTTATGTGCCATATTTTCGACGCTAATTTTACTCGTAAAATATTGATGATTGTCGGCGTTGGCGAATTCAAAACAGAGTAACTTGCAATTTTTTTGGAATTATTTAGTTGTATAAAAAAAATGAATATGTGCAAAATATATGGTCAATTATGTCAACTATTCTACATGGGCTGCTATACCAAAAACCGCATTGCCAAAATCTCGATTTTAATTTTTCTTCCAGGTAAATACGTTCGGAATAATCAGCATGTCTAAAATATCGCCCTTCGTTTTCGCCGTGGCACTCTTTGCCATTATCTGCGTGCAATCCATAGACGTAAGTGAAATTCGACGATGGCCATTTTTTATGACAAGCCGGATCATTGGCAACGCCAAAAAATATTGTATACAAATATGAAATCGTTGCAGGGATTGACTGTGCCGACCCTTCATAAGCAGTGTGTAGATATGGGATTCGACGGTGTATGCCGAGTGAGTATCTCGTCATCAGTTATTGGATCCGAATAATCCCTAATATTCACGTCAAAGTGAATTGTAAATTATTTCAGTTATGTAAGGGTAACTTCTTCATAATTATCGGGTCTGTATGAGCTTGAGATCTGAAAAACAGGTCGATTTCCAAAAAAAAAAATTCCGATAAAAGTTTTGGGATGACAAAGTCGTGATGGTACACAAAATTAATACATTTTCTTGCCAAATATATATTTTTTTCATTATTGAAAATATCGAAAACCAACGTAGTTATTGTTATTTGAACAAAGTGCTGCCGTTGCTGCATAGCTATTTAGTGTACGCAGTTCCAGCAACTAGGGTCATCAGAAATGAAAAACAAAAAGAAAAAAATTGTACTTTTAGTATAATGATGAAACTTTCGTATGAACGGATACTTTCTTAAAATCTTGAAATTTGCTAAAATGGCCAACCCTAGAAAAAAATCGATTTTCGAAAAGAGGAACAACTTTAATCATGCGTTATTAACAAATGGATATAAACATAAGAAAATTGTCAAGTCATACGATAGAAAATGTTATAAACTATGCTCTGCTCATATTTGAAGCGAATCGGACGAATAGATTTTGAGATACGACTTACACAAAATCGTTATAACTCAGTCAATTTATTCAATTTGTACGAAATATTTGTTGCAAATTGAAGTCAAGACCCTAGTCCTTTTTTTAAATCAAACAAATTAGCGCCAACTCCCTTTACGAGTTTTGTGCTTCTTTACCGTGGTTCGAATTTAGAATCTCCTTACATGATATCCCAACAAATTGTGATTTAAATTTAAACAAAAATTACAGTCTGGCCTTTCTAAGCTGACTACTAGCAATCACGCAGGCAGATGTGGCTTCAAGTTGGTGTGTGCCGTAAAAAAGGGCAATACGTATTACAAGCAAAACGGCGGTCATCCTCAGGACGGTACGCCATGCGGATATGGCAAGGTACGTTTCACACTTTCACAATATATTTTCGCAGTATCAAGCAAGCTACACTTGAACCCTGGGACTTCGTGATTAAGAAAATAAGGCCTAACTTTGACCATTTATTTTGGGAGTATGGAAAAAGGAATAGGATTTCTTTTGAGAGGGTTTATTTAACACACATTAAAGTATAAAAAAAAATTCTTTATAATTTTCTTGCAAAATGGCGGTGACAGAGCCAATCTTGAAAAACGTGTTTTTTACAAATAGTTTCACGGGAGGACGGTTTTCTCGTGAAAAATAAGACCTGGAACGAAAACAAAAAAAAATAATCTATGTCTTATTAGCTATGGGACTACGTAGGGATTTTTTAAATCAAATTTAGAAAAAATGGCGTACTTTGAAAGAAATAAATAGATTTTTTGCCCAAAAAATAAGCAGTGAATTGTTAATAAAAAAACAAGTTGACATTTAATAAAAAAAACGGTTACGTACTCCCATAGAAAATGTAATTGTGAAGCTACTATCAAAATTCAAATCGATCCATGCAAAGGTGTTCGAGTAATCCGTCCTCCCAGTTTAAAAAAGTGGTTTCGAAAAAAATGCGTTTAAAGTTGTACGAGGCGCCTGAAGAAGTCCGAGGCGCTGCGGTAAAATCGATAATTGAACCTTTAAAAAAAAATTCGCCACAGGACCAATTGCATATTATTTTTATGACCCCCAAGTATTTTTTGAGCAAAAAAAAGTATTTTCACAAATCCTAGCGTGGTGCCCTTAAGGACATGTCCCAGTGCAACATAACCTCACGATTTTTCGAGCTGAGTTTTATCATAGACGGTCAAGCATTTTGAGAAGAAACAATGCATCAGCCTCTGTAGGATTTACTGACGCAGAGCTTGACGATTATCTTTAGACCTCGATATTATTCATCGTTCAGAAATCTCTGTTCGAAAATCTCGGCTACCTCTGTCGCGCTAATACGTCACGTGGTACAGCTTGTACTTCGCCTTGAGAACGTGTGGTGGAATTGTGTCGGACATAATATCCATAAGTTTAAAAAAGAACAATCAAAATATTTTAACATTTATATGCACGAAAATAATACTGATATCTCAATGCATTATATCGAATTTACAGATTTGCCGCGGAAAACGATGCGTCGATACGATGTTGGAAATAACGCTCGAGGGTGGGGTTATGATACAAAATTGCGACACGCTCGTACCACTTCTGTTCCAGATAACACCAAAATCTACTCCTAAACCAAACATATGACTTTTAGGTTGTTCGAAAGTGAGCCAAGTATTCTCGATGAATACATCCGGTTGTATTGTATTGTTTTTTAAATTCGTACAAAGAGATATTTTTCACAATTCACCGTTACTATATGAGATTGTATTAATTAAGGGTTTTCGTTTTCTCGGAAACTGCTAAACCGAATTACTTGAAATTTTCACCATCGACGCCTGACTACTGGAGAAAGGATCTATATCTCCCGGACATTCGTTCCTTTGAGAAAAAAATTACGAAACAATTTACCCCGGGAAACTGTAAACAGCATTGTATTCTTACCAACGTCACACCACTGTACCCTCCTATTGACAATAATATGAATCACAGATAATCAATTTTTAATAATTAAACCTGCAAATGCGTACGAATGATTTAGCATGCGTTCAATTATTTTTCACCGTTAATCGTCAAATCTGCAAAATCATTGCATGATATATTTTGATAAAGGTCACCTTAGTACATGCCTGCAATTTATCAGGAAAAAAATGTCCAGTTCTAAGGAGGCATATTTTCAAAGATAGTTTTCCAAAATGTTCTCACCTATTTCTTCACGGAGTTCAATTGTTCAAGCCTAGGTTGAGTATCTCTTCATTTTCCATTTTTTTTCGATCGTAGCCTGCCGTGCTAAATTAATTTGCAACTTTTTTTTCGAAGACGTAATCATCCGCGATATAAAGGCCTTTCCTCGAGTGATTATCCAGCGACAGTGGACATTTCAAATAATTCGTCCCCGTTGTTTTATGAGAAAAGTAAAAAAAAACTCTCCAGGGTTCTCTCTCTTTTGATTACGATTGCGATTATCTTCGCTCGAAAGCACGCGGTGGGGGAAGCTTGGAAACTGCGGTGGTGCGATGACGCACGATAGCACCTATTTTTGACAATACAATTCTTAATCGTATTGATGTAGCAGTTAATCATAATTAGATTCAATATAGAAAACCAAATTTAGAACGTCTGGGCGTAGCGTGGAATAGAAAAGTGAAAATTACAATGCTTATGCCGAGCCATCGTGTCGAAACATTAGTTGAACAATTAAAGTCGTTATCGTAAGGCTTGCCACTTGGATGTATTGGACGTCCATCCATCTAAACAAGGCATTGTACACTGTCGCAGCCGTACAAATTTATAATTAAAAACCTTTTATAATAACAATATTATTAACGTATAATTTAATAAATTGTGCGACGAAATCATTTATTGTATTTCGATTGGCTCACGATTACACAATAGTAGATATTTAGTATTGCTACTGTATTAAGGGGTCTTCTCACTTTAGACGCAAAGAAGGCTATTTTAATTATTTTTTAAAATAGGTTTATATTATAGATATTGATATGAAAGTTTTTACACTTAATAAATACACTTTTGAAATACATAAAAAATTTTATTTATTTATCTAAGTTACTATTTTAGACGAAAATGGTAGTTAAAAAAATGTCCTAAAAAATTGGAGGTCTGCGCTGTTGATGAAATCTCGGAGATGGATCATCCGAAACAAAAAAATCAAACGGCTTTAGATTCAATATGTTAATGGCTATAGCGCATATCATACAATTTTTGATATATGCAAAAATAACAAAATGGTGGACATTTTTCGAAAAAAACACAAAAAAACGTGCTTTTTCACCGTTTTTGGCAAAAAAGTAAATATCAAAATTTTGAAAAATCCTTATACGCTATAGCTATAGGTGTAAAGAATATGTGGTTAAAATTTCATAAGGATCGGTTCAGTAGTTTCGAAGATTTATCAACAAGCCGCCTGAGTAAAAATGAATATATATAAATATATATAATTGTATATTAATTGATCATATACAATTGTACACAAAAATTGGCCCGATAGAATTTGATATATTTGTATATAAACGTATACAATTATATATACTAATATACAGTTATGTACGATAGTATACGTTTATATACGATTATATAAAATTCTATCGGGCCAATTTCTGTATACAATTGTATACGATCAATTAATATACAATTATAAATATCTATATATATTCCTTTTTACTCGGGCGTCGAAAAACGTTGTTCCGAGAAAAACGTCTTTGAAGTTTGTTTGGGTTACACAAATACATACAATTTCTTAAAAATGTATTTCGAAAGTGTATTCATTAAGGCGTTACCCCCACTTGTAGCGCAAAAAAAGGCCTTTTTCATGAATTTTTTTAAAGAAAACTACAAAACTTTTTTAATCGATCAATATACCATCTTAAAGAACACATCTTGAAGAACTTTCAGTATTTTTTTTATTGAAAAATATTACATTGTTTAGTGGCGAATGGCCGTCAATGAAATAACGTTTTTATATACACGGTTTGCGGTGACCAACATTGCGGCGAAGTGGATCATCTGAAAAAAAAATGCGGATGGATTTAGTCAAATATAAGTATAAACTAGTCTTTAATCGAAGGATTTTAAAAAATATTTATTTTTCATAAAATGGCGGACAGTCAAAGTTAATGGTTCGATTTTAACGAAAAAAAACGGCCGTTTTTTTGCTAAAAACGGCCATTTTTTTCGAAAAAAAAAATCGAACGATTAAAGACTACATTTTTATGTATTAAATAAGCTTGCAAAATTTCAAGAAGATCGGTTCATTAGTGTTCGAGTAATCTTGGTCACCGACTTCAGAAATGCCATTTTGAGAAAAACGCGTTTAAAGTTTCAATTTCAGTTTACACGAAGAAAATATTTTTTTTTTTGTAAACTTACATAGAGTCATCTATTCCGGGCATAAAAAAAACTGCACTTCAAATTGCACTTTAAAAAAATGCAATAAAAAAAATCGATTTTTTCAAAATCGCAACCCCTTAAATGTAACAACTTTTATATCAATATCTATAATACAAACCTATCAAAAAAATCATGAAAATAGCCTTTTTTAGCGTTCAAAGTGAGAAAACCCCTTAAAGGGATAGCATCTTTTTGAGTAACCTTTTGAATTCAGAATATAGCGACTGACAATCGCCTTCGTGGAAATCAGCGAAAAGCATGCAAATTAGGATTTGCAAATTGTTCTTTCATTATTTTATTTCGCTTAGTTCAAGCCTATCTACCCTCGATCGACCATATTTTCGAAGCTTGTAAAAAGTGGTATACATTACAGAAAATAATTAAGTCTAAATATAATATTATACGACCACTTGTGTACCCAACGAGATGCTGAATTCAACTTTAGCATGTCCTTTGAAAAGCGTTTCATTTTTTTTCGCCTAGCTTCTAATCAGTTATTTTTATTATTTTTTCACGACTGTTTGACGCAATGATATAAAACATTTGCTGTTTTTCATTGGAGGAGCATATCTACGAAAAGCCAAAGTAGCAGTGGCGCTGATCCACCTGAGTCCACAGATGAACCTTTATCATTTTCCGATACGAGCAACGCAATTTCTTTTTCCGAGATGAGTCTTTATTTACATGACAAAGGCAAAGTTTAGATACGTCAATCACCTAAACCGTCGGGTATTTAAAGTGGTTGACGTTCGCTTCTCTCAGCAGTAGCGAATTAAAATCCTATCCAATCTCTTTGAGTTGTACCAGCGAAAAGTTCACCCGATCAGCCCTACAAGACGGTACGTATTGCAAAGGTAATTGCATAATTACAATCGATTGTAATTATGCATCCAAATTTTTTTTTAATCTCGATCGCACTTTATTTTATTTTTTATCTTCATGGATCTGAATCCAAATGAATTATAATCCAAATGGATCTGAATTCAAATGAAATTGAATATAAATGGATTGAAACCCAAATGGACCTGAGCCCAAATGGATTTGAATCGAAATGGATCTGAATCCATATAGATTGAATCTAAATGGATCTGAATGCATATGGATCTGTATTCAATTGGCTCTGCATCAAAAGGCATTCAACCTGCTCTGACAAGTTTTTATCCGCGACATTTTTAACGCTAATTTTACTCGTAAAATATTGATGATCGTCAGCGTTAGCGAAATATTGTTGGTGATTCGAAAACAGATTAATTCGCTAATTTTTTAAAGACATTCAGTTTTTATTAAAAATTGATATGTGCAAAATATATGGCCTATTATCTCAACTATTCTAGATGGGTTGCCATACCAAAACCAGTATTGCCGAAATCTCGATTCTAATTTTTCTTCCAGGCAAAAACGTTCGGAATAATTAACATGTCTAAAATATCGCCCTTCGTATTCGCCTTGGCACTCTTCGGCATTATCTGCGTACAATCCACAGACGTAAGTCAAATTCGACGATGTTCATTTTTTATTTCGACCTTGATGAATGGCAACGCCAAAAAATATTTCATACAAATATGCAATCGTTGCAGGGATTCACTGTGCCGACCCCTCATAAGCAATGTGTAGATATGGGATTCACAGGTGCATGCCGAGTGAGTACCTTGTCATCAGTCATTCGATTGGAATAATCCCTAATATTCGCATCATAGTGACTTGCAAATTATTTTAGTCATGTAAGGGTAACTTCTTCATAATTAACGGGTCTGCATAAGTTTGGGACAAAAAACGGGTCGATTTCCAACATTTTTGTTCTATGAGAGTATCAGGATGACAAAGTCGGAATTTTACACAAAATTAATACATATTCTTGCCAAATTTTGTTTTTTTTCAATATTGAAAATATTGATAGGCAACGAAGTTATTATTATTTGAACAAAGTGCTGTCGCTGCTGCATAGCTATTCGGTGTAGGTAGTTCTGGCATCTAGGGTAATTTGAAATGAAATAAAAACAATGTACTTTTAGCATAATAGAGAAACTTTCGTATGAACGGATTCTTTCTTAAAATCTTGAAATTTGCATAAATGGCCAACCGTAGAACAAAAATCGATTTTCGAAAAGTGAACAAATTTAATCATGTGTTATTGACAAATGGCTATAAATATAAGAAAATCGTACAGTCATACGATATAAAATGATATAAACTATGCTCTGTTCGTATTTGAAGTGAATCGAACGAATAGATTTTCAGATGCCTACGACTTACGCAAAAATCGTCATGACTCAGTAGGTATATTAATTTTTTTACCAAATCTTTGTTGCAAATTAAAGTTAAGACCCTAATTCCTTTGTATCAAACTATGCAATGAAAAAATCGTATTTTTGAAATTTCAAACTTATGTCGGCCATCTTGTGGCCATAAATGGAATTTTTCAATGTAATTTACTTAAGGGGGGTTTGTCTTTTTTTTCGCAAAATTTACCGCTTTTTGGGAATTTTCTTGTGAAGAAAGTATACAACGGAAAACTTGTGAAACTTGGCATATAGTTTTATTGATCTGTTTACTACATACAAAAATTTTTTTAAACAATTTCATCAAAAAATCCGCCTCCTACCCCCCTCGACGCGCGATGGTCCTTTTTTGATGGTGTGCACGATTACAGCCTTCACGTTCATCCTGCAACAAAAACCCAAAAAGCATTTTACTTTAGACACATATAGCTATCGTTCGATGTAGGGAAAAAAAAATTGACGATTTGGTGACGTTTTGAACTTGAAGTATCGATTTTTCGAAAAAAATTGATCGATTTTTTGTTATACATAAAAAACTATTAAACGTATTGCTTTTTTGCTTCATCAAACGATAAAAGGATGTCAGCTGAGCATTCTGTCCAAATTTGAAGGCAATCGGTTGAATAGTTTTTGAGAAATCGTGCACACCATCAAAAAAGGACCATCGCGCGTCGAGGGGGATGGGAGGGGGATTTTTTGATGAAATTGTTTTAAAAAAATTTTGTATGTAGTAAACAGATCAATAAAACTATATGCCAAGTTTCACAAGTTTTCCGTTGTATACTTTCTTCACAAAAAAATTCCCAAAAAGCGGTAAATTTTGCGAAAAAAAGACAATCCCCCCTTAATGCATCGTACATCATCGGTGTACATTAGGGTGTAACGGAAAAAAACATTCAACTTGTCCTCCATCGAACAAATAATACCTAACCTAGAAAACCTTCGAACTCGGATAACTTAACAATTAAATGATCCCTGACCGAGTTTATCAAACCTGAAATGATGCTCCAATTTAGCGCCAACTCCTTGTTACTTCTTGTTACGAGAGAAAAACAGGTCGATTCCCAAAAACTTTTTCCGATCAAAGTATGGGATGACAAAATCGTGATTGTACACTAAATTAATACATATTCTTGCCAAATTTTTTTTTTTTTTCATTATTGAAAATATCGATAAGCAACGAAGTTATTGTTATTTGAACAAAGTGCTGCCGCTGCTGCATAGCTATTCGGTGTAGGCAGTTCTAGCAACTAGGGCTTATCTGAAATGAAAAAAAAATTACTTTCAGTATAATGATGAAACTTTCGTATGAACGGATACTTTCTAAAAATCTTGACATTTGCTATAATGGCCAACTCTAGAAAAAAATCGATTTTCGAAAAAAAAAATAACAACTTCAATAATGTGTTATTGACAAATGGATATAAACATAAAAAAATTGTCAAGTTATACGATAGAAAATGTTATAAACTATGCTCTGCTCGTATTTGAGGTGAATCGGACGAATAGATTTTGAGATACGGCTTACACAAAATCATTATAACTCAGTCAATTTATTCAAGTTGTACGCAATATTTGTTGCAAATTGAAGTCAAGACCCTAGTCCTTTTTTGATCAAACTATAGAATGAAAAAATCGTATTTTTGAAATGTCGATCTAATGCAGAGCTATTTATAATATACTGAGGCTATTTTCTTTATTGTAATTTACTTCATTATTCGTATATCATCGGTATACATTAGGGGGTGACGAAACAAAAAAAAACATTTTCAACTCGCCCTCCATCTAACACATAATAACTGAGGTAAAAATGTTTAATGTCGAATAACTCAACAATTAAACGACTCCTGACCGAGTCTATGGAACCCGAAGTAATGCTTCAAATTAGCGCTAACTCCCGTTACGAGTTTGGTGCTTCTTTACGGTGGTTCGAATTTAGAATCTCCTTACATGATTTCGCAACAAATTGTCATTTAAATGAAAAAAAATATATATATATTTTCCAGTCTTTCCTCATTAGCGAGCACCCGGCCGGAAAGAAGTGCCAGTTGGTGTGCAGCGTACTAGTGGGCAAGAAGTATTTCAAGCAATTTGCCGGTATTCCTCAAAACGGTACACCATGCGGAACCAACAAGGTACGTTTCACCTTTGCACGACAATATATTTTCACCGTATCACGCGAGCGGAAGCTGGGACTCCGCCAGTTCAACATAACTTGACACTTTTTCGAACAGAGTTTTCTCACGAATCGTTGAGCTTTTTGGGAAAAACAATGCATCAGCCGCAGCAGAATTTACTGACGCAGAGCTTAACGATTACCTTTTGCCCTGAATATTATTAGTCACTGAGAAATCTTTGTTCGAAAATTTCAGCTATGGGGCCGTCCATAAATCACGTCATTTTTTAATAGGGGGGGGGGGGGGTCTAGTCTTTGGATGACGGTAATGATAATTGGATTATGACAATAAGAAGAATAGGATGATTTCAGGGGGGGGGGGGTCAAAACCGGCAAAAATCGATGACGTAATATATGAATGGCCCCTATCTGTCTCGCTCTCATATGTCACGTGGTACAGCTTGTACTTCGCCTTAAGGACGTGTGAGAAGTCTTTGTCGGACGCAATATACATATGTTTAATGAAAAACTCGACAATATTTTAACGTTCATAGCTGAAACGACTTTTTTCTATCCAGCGATTTTATTCGCCTGTCTATGAATATATGTAGCGAAATTATGTTGCATCGAATTTGCAGATTTGCCACGCTGGACGATGCATCGCTACAAAGTCGGAAATGACATACGTCGGTCAGAATATCTTTCAAAATTGCGGGAGCATGGTATCATTTGCGAACCGGATAACACCAAGATCTACTCCAAGACCAGACATATAAATTTTCGGTTGTTCGAAAGTGACCCAAGTATTCTCGATGGATACATCCGATTGTATTGTTATCGCCTTGTATACACTTGGAGCGGGCGAAGGGACGTGATGTTCTTGATTTTTTTTCGATGGGACAATAAATGTTTATTGAAAAACTCTGAGCAACATTTATTAGTACATATTTTCATGTACTTGTAAGAAATATGCAAAAATATTTTTTTTCCTCAAGGAAAGGCACTCGTTATTTTATTTTTAAGAATATCCCCGAATTGTGAATACGAAAAACGGATTTTTGGTATTTCTTATATTATGGGATTCCTAAACACCGTGAAGCAACAGCTATTTTTATTAAAATTTAAAAAAATTATTATTCGATTGAAGAGTGTGGAGCACTCCAAGGCTCCAATACATATGATATATATGTCATATTTATTGAAGTATACATATGCCATATATGTCATATGTATTTCAAAAACCTGGTAAACATACAGCGAGTGCTCCACACTCTTCAATCGAATGTTAATAAAAAAATAAAAATAAATAAAAATAGCTGTTACTTCACGGTGTTTAAGAATCCCATAATATAAACAAATACCAAAAATCCGTTTTTCGTATTCACAATTCGGGGATATTCTTCAAAATAACATAACGAGTGCCTTTCCTTGAGAAAAAAAATATTTTTGCATATTTTGCCCTGAAACGAACGTTCGACTTGTTCAATAAAATCTAAATTAATTTTTTTCTGGAAGGCTATAAAAGGACGCACATATTCGTTTTTTACGAATGTAAATACGTCAAATCCTGCCAAAGATACGGCCATTTAAATGGAAAAATATTAAAAAATGGTAATCAACGAGAAAAAACGTCAGAAATTTTTAAAAAATGTCAACACTCGGTGAATATTTTTCAATAAAGTAACACGATTTTTCAAAATTATTTGTGATTTTTTTTACTGGCTGAAGTGACGTGGAATGCCTCATGTATAGTTCTAACGTTTAAAGAAAAAAAAAAAGAAATCGATTTTTCGATTGTTGTAAATGTATATCCCGCCTTAAGGGTTTTCGTTTTCTGGGAAATGGATAAACCGAATTCCTGGAAATTTTCACAATCGACGTCTGATTACGGGAGAGAGGACCTATACCTCCCCGATAATCGTTCCTTTGAGAAAAAAATGCCGGAACAATTTACCGTGGGAGAGTGTAATCGAAAATGATTAGAGGATAATCTTTCGCTCTAGCGAATTGAAAATCGAAGAGATCTTCGACCTGGCCGCAGTAGAGACACGTATTTGACAGCTGAGCCATTCCATTCCGTGAAAAAATAGGTGCGAAAAATCCAGAAAACTGCACGTCGCTTGCTTGCACAGGACACTTCGCGACGATCAGTGGCGTAGCGTGGGGGGGGGGGGGGCAGAGGGGGCCATGGCCCCGGGCGGCGCAGATGTGGGGCGGCGGCGGCGGCGGGCGGCACTCAGTTGTGAAAATAGGGAGGGGGGGCGGCAAATTTAGGGTTAGCCCCGGGCGGCAAAAATCCACGCTACGCCACTGGCGACGATGACATCTAGCGGTAGACATAAGCGTTGTGTCGGTATTGCGGTGCGTATTGTTGTAAATTCAGTTGTGATTGTTGCAAACTGACAACTGTCAGAGTGTCCATTTTGTTTACAAATAAAAGTGTAAACACATGTAAACAAATAAAAAAAAGTTCAGGTACAAAGTGGAACGAAAAGTGATCTCTCCCAGCCTTCATATCCACCAAAGCCACGTGACCGAATTAAACCCGAACAGGCGCATTTGTGAGAGATCGTTTTTCCAAGAGATTGGGCATAGAAGAGTTTGTTTGAAAATTCCGAAAATCCCCCGTTGTGGACGCCAAAGAAGCTTCGACCGAACTATTAGTTGAAATTTTAAATTAGGTTTACAACATAACCCATTTGGTTATGATGTAAATCATAACCACACCTAGATGGTCGAGGTCAAGGATTTAGAAGCTATGAACATTCCGTCGACCGTAGAAGACCTACACTATGCGCCTGGTATCGATGATTCCATGTAAGTTAACAAATTTCATGATTTATTCATTCCCAAATTTTCAAACGCGTTTTTCTCAAAACCACGTTTTTGAAATTGGTACCCAAAATTTCTCGAAAACCAATGAACCGATTGGCTTGACGTTTTTTGTGGTTATTCTATACACCATCATCTAGTACTTGTCATAGGATTTTTTTTCCGTTACTTACTTTTTGTTTTATAGGCAAAATAATAACTAACTTTTGGCCCAAAAATCACTATTTATGTTCAAACATCCGCCATTTTGTCATAAATCGATATTTTCAAAATCGGCTATGACAAGTACTAGATTATAGTATCTACTATAATAATCTTTTTGGTTTTTTTTTTCAGATGATTTTTGAAGAAACGCCAGTGGGTACTGTATACGCAGATTTTTTTACGACGCTCCAAGGATCATACAATATCCGTGTATATTTTTGATATTTTTAAATGAAGAAAATTAAACATACTTTTGAATGTATATACTTTTAGATAATTAAAACCCCAATCCGAAATTTCAAATAGTTTTCCTTGAAAAATTCACAAAAATGACCTCTTTTCCGGCTCCTAGGTGTATATCTCCCCTTAATACATTATTTCTTCTGCTCTTGAGCCGGCGGACCATGCAAATGACCGTGAATTCAAACTTTTTCGTCTGTCCTTCGCTTTATTTCACGGTCACTAACGATCGCGAGGTTTCTTCTTCTCACACGCGCACACACAGATTTTTTTTATTTCTTGATTTTCTTCGATTTTGAACTCTAAAAAACGCTTTGTTCAATTAAACGGAATACTCGTATTCTCGAGTGCTCTGAAAAAAAAACGTCTGTTGAGGAGTTCCTTTCAATGAAATAAATGGTTTCGTACACTAGGTACGCATCTACCGTACGATCCACAAAGGATACGCTCGGATGACGTCCGCAACGCCGAGAAAATTGTCTCGTGACCCAAACACCCGAGGAAGAAAAATTGTAAACTCCATTTTGTATTCCGGAGGCCAAAAAAGGCCAAGTTGAAAATTTTCCAAAAAAATGTCCTCTCCCCTCCGAAAGGGATACTCGTCCGATTGCGCCACATACTGCTTATCTAGAGACTCTACCTGGTGGCTTCATATTTGTCAAAAGCAAAAAGAAATCCCTGGCACAAATAGAAGAGATCATTAGATTTCAATGACAATCTTGTCAGACTCGAAATCTATCTAATTCACCGGAGCGAAATTTGATTTGCGTGAACAGTGAAATTCGTTTCAATTTGATCAAGTTGTAACAGTCGAAAGCAGCTCATTTTTGGGATTTTTTAATTAGAAAATCGTGATGATAAATTTCTACAAAATTGGGTATTTGAAAATGTATCATCTGAAGAATACTGTAATTTTTTTGAGTAAAAATATTTAATTATCATCGATTTCCAGACGATATCCGGGATGCACCTCTCGAAAACGTATTTTGCAATGAGCAATGACCTTCTGAACCGGGTTATTTAATATTAAAAAATCAAGCAGATTTCATTAAGGCGTTACCCCCACTTGTAGCGCAAAAAAAGCCTTTTTCATGAATTTTTTTAAAGGAAACTACAAAACTTTTTTAATCGATCAATATACCATCTTAAAGAACACATCTTGAAGAACTTTGAGTAATTTTTTTATTGAAAAATATTACATTGTTTAGTGGCAAATGGCCGTCAATGAAATAATGTTTTTATATACACGGTTTGCGGTGACCAACATTGCGGCGAAGTGGATCATCTGAAAAAAAAAATGCGGATGGATTTAGTCAAATATAAGTATAAACTAGTCTTTAATTGAAGGATTTTAAAAAGTATTCATTTTTCACAAAATGGCGGACAGTCAAAGTTAATGGTTCGATTTTAACGAAAAAAAACTGCCGTTTTTTGGCTATAAAACGGCCATTTTTGTCGAAAAAAAATCGAACGATTAAAGACTACATTTTTATGTATTAAATAAGCCTGCAAAATTTCAAGAAGATCGGTTCATTAGTGTTCGAGTAATCTTGGTCACCGACTTCAGAAATGCCATTTTGAGAAAAACGCGTTTAAAGTTTCAATTTCAGTTTACACGAAGAAAATATTTTTTTTTGTAAACTTACATAGAGTCATCTATTCCGGGCCCATACAGAAGTTATTCTCAGATACTTATACTTCAAAAAAATGCAATAAAAAAAATCGATTTTTTCAAAATCGCAAGTGGAGGCAACCCCTTAATATTAAGTTGGCACATAAGTAATGAGCAATTCGTCTGGACTTATACGCATATAGCTTATTACTCACGAGTTTGTTTGGGTGCCAACCTAATATATTAGTTTATCCTATGATTAATCGAAGGAATTTCCGAAATATCGAATTCAACAAATGGCGCGTGTTCAGAGTGAGCGCGTGAGAGTCTCGATTCTTGCGAAAAAATTGGCTTTTCCGTTTACCAAATCGAAAGTCATTGGAAAAAAATCCTTCGATCAAATACTCTATTTTTACATTTAGAAAAAGCGCTAAAAATGTCAGAACGATCGATGCGGTAGTTTTTGGGAAACTTACCTCACCGACTATGAAAACGTACTTTCGAAAAAAGCGTATAAAGTTTCGAACGACGCTCCGAGCGTTTCGACGGGCGTCAACATAACAGCCTGAAAATCTGTCACTTTTGAAACGATCATTTTGTTATATTTTTATTATAATACCTTAAGATGATAAACCGTCAAAATATATTGGTTTTTAAAAAAGTGCTAGTATTATACTATATAGATTTAAAAAAGTGCTAGTATTATAGTATATTATAGTATATAGAAGATATATAATAGTCAGATATTATTTTCATATAACGTCAGTATTATAGCATGTAGTCGGTATATAAAACAAGGGTATGGAAAAACTAAAAAACTACTTAAGAAAAAGGGGCAGGCGGAGAAAAGAACGTTATATAGTCGGTATAGTAAATCGTCAGTATTATAGTATAATATATAGTCAGTTATTATTTACCTATTACATTTTTCATAGATTCGGTAAAAGTAATATTTGATTCCGGCAAAGATGTCATCTCGTTGCGAGTTAAATCTAGAAACTTTTTGTCCGAGATTCGAATACCAATTTTTTTCCTCTTCGATCACACATACTTTTTCTCCCGCTGTGTAACCTTGTTCCGAGGTACCAATCTCTTCCTCGTCGGTTTCTCGTCACTTATTTCCTTCGTAGAGCGGTTTTTTTTCAGCATTGATCGCAAGGAAATCATGGTCAACATTGGCATATACAGGGTGTCCTGTCATGAATGAATAATCTTGCAACAGCTGATAAGTCAAATCATGTCCTACTATATGCTGGAATTTCAGTTTGGTAAAAGTCCCACGGTTTTCGAGATAAAAATCATCTGCTTTTGGTTTTTCGCATGTCATTTCTACAAATGATAACTTTTTGACCTGGTTTTTTGAAAAAAAATTCTCGGTTATTTGTTTTATCTAGAAAAGTCTTTTTTTTAACCTTAAATGTTAAGGAAACTTTATGAAAAAAAATCTTATGCAGAATTTTCACACAACCAATTCGAACATTTGACTTAGACAGCTTGCGGTGTAGAAAAAAATGTACCACACATATCGTACCAATTACTTAAAAAAGTTGCTTAGTTATTGTCGATTCGTTTGTAGAAATGGAATGCGAAAAACCAAAAGCGGATGATTTATTTTTAAACAACAGCCCGAAATCGCGAAAACCGTGGGACTTTTACTAAACTGAAATTCCAGCAGGTCTAACAGAGACCGGTAACTTTGAACCCGTTATGTCTAACCAGTGTTGGCTACCAGCGGAACAGGCTGTTCCGACAACGATCCCCAAAATTTCGATCCAAACGTTGATTTTGGGATCGTTGATTTTAGGGACGGCCCTTAAGCTACTTCCATATGAATGTACCTACATCTTAATACGATTTCGAAAGTATTGGGGTTTACCTAATCGTAAGTATGGGGACGATTGACAGCTGTGAGGACGGTCCTCGAAGTCGAATCTCTTCAGTCACCGTTCCCCATATTTATTGTTTTCTTTCTTCGATCCCACCAAAGCGTTAGCCAGGCGTGGTCAACCCCGTGAGGGAACAATAAGACATATATATGGGGGTGCTGTAACTATCGAAGCACTAGTGTTTCTCGTCGTATTCGACGAGTGCGTTCGTATCACCTATATATTCATATAGCCCACTCGTATTATTAAATGCCTGGTCACTTAAGTTGAATGCACATGTGCTGGCTTATCGAACTTTGCGTTGTCATCGTCGTGTCGATAAAAGAACGAGTTCTTATCGGCGACACGTAAAAGCGCATAAACTGTGACAGGAACAACAAAACCGAATAACCCTTCGGATTATCGAACATCATTCTTCGAGCATAAGTTGGCGAAGTTGAGAGGATCTGCAGCGCGTGTGGACCAGAAGCGATATGCACAACGGCAACTTACACGCGGTGAGCCCAACTACTATAGGCGAGATATCTTGTGGCTCCTTAGGCATCATCGAGTGAATTTTTTTATTTTTTTATTTTCATCTTACTATAATAATCGATGTTGTTACATTTTACAATATTACAATTCGATGCTATCCAATAGTAATACAATATTACGATGGAACAATACAATATGTAAATATTCACAAATTGGGTGTGCTTGTTTTACTGAGGTTTGTAAAACGGAATAGCTCGTTGGGGAATTGCAATTGATTGAGGGGTCTGCATAATCTTGGGGCCCAAAAAACAGGTCCATTTTCAATATTTTTTCGGATGACAGGATTGGGATGACGAGGTCGGGATTTTACACACAATCAAAACATAGTCTGGGCGAGTTTTATTTTTTTTTGTTGACAAATATTGATAAGCAATGAAGTTATTGTTATTTAAACAAAGTGCCGTCGTTCCTGCTTGGCCAATCGGTGGAGGTGGTTCTCGCAACTAGGGTGATCTCAAATGAAAAATTGAAAATGTTTGTTCGGTATGATAAAACTTCGTATGACCGAATATTTTTGGAAATTTTGAAAAATACTAATATGGCAATCTGTAGAAAGAGAAAGCTTCGATTTTTGACAATAAAAAAGCCACTTTAATCGTTTGTTATTAATAAATCGATAAAGATATCGAAAATCATCCGGCCATGCGATAGAAAATGTTGTCAAATATGCTCTGTTCGAATGTGAAATGAATGGGACAAATAGATCTTGAGGTACGACTTATACCGTTTCATAAAAGATAGTTTCGAGAAAAATGCTCAAAAGGAAAAGCGCAGTAAGGGGCTTCACGAAAATCGTTATAACTCGGCAAATTGTTGGAATTATGACCACATCTCCGTTGCAAATTGAACTCAAGACTCTAGGCTATAAAAACATTCAATAAAAAATCGAACCTTCTTAAGTAATAAATAAAAAAACAGAACATTGTACGAATAGTTGATTGCTGAATTCATAATTGATTCATAAATGAATACACGATCAATACACGTATAAATGTTTAATAATTTGTCAATTCATTGATCAATTAAATGATTGAACCAATAATTGATCAATCAAATATTCGTTTATCGACAGTGCATTCATTCATCACCGTCATATCCCAATGTCCATTCAGATTCATACTCGATTGACAAACAACAAATTATCAACATGATCGATGTTGTATAATCTTTCGTCGTCATAACGACCACATTTATCGCACCTCAACTTTATCACATTACCTCAGTATTTGTGAAAATTAGTTTATCAGTGCGATAACGATTTTGGAAATGGCCATTCGCCGCTATCGATTCGCGATCGCTGAAGAAGAATTTAAAGTATTTTTTTTCGCACTGTGCACGCTGACCTTATTCGTGCACGTACCTCTTAACAATAATAACTATACTGAAACGGCAAGGCTCTCTGTAATTGAAAAGGATCATTAAAAATAATACAATTATACATATGTGTGTGTGTGTGTGTGTGTGTGTGTGTATATATTAAAGAAATAATAACACAATAATTAAAATAATAGCATCGTCATTTAATTAAATTAAATCACTTCGCAAAAAATTGATCGCTGCTACAATTTTTAAAAAATTTGCGAGTCACGAAAAATGTTCCATTCGCGAATTATTCATCTCGTATTCGTTCCTGGCGAAAAAAAACACGCGTGAGCGTTTCTTTTTAAAAAACAAGGAAATCCCGATCGTCTCGGATAGTTAGGTGGGGCATTGAGAAATGGGCAACGAAAGTAACTTTCTTTACACTTTCTCGGTTACGTCGTGTGAGCACCGTTCACACACGAAGAGTCGAAGCATCAGTTGCCTCGCGTCTTTTATACGTCAAGGATAAAAAAGAATCGCGCTGGAACATCCGCAAATCGAGAGGAAACTCGCACAGCTGATATCGCCAATTATTGCTACTAGTGACATTTTTCGCACCCAACTTTCAATCTTCGAGTCATATGACTGATATGAAATGGCGTCAGAAAATTGTATAAAAAACAACTGTGATTGAAAAAAATATTAATGATACTGCAAACAAAATTGTTGGATAAATATAAAAAGTAAAAACTGACGTCGATAAAATTATTCTAATTAATCGAATAATCAATGAGCCAATTTGTGAATGAATGCCGAGTCGAATGGACGGTTGTGAATAAACGGCACAATTTTGATTGTTCAATTATACCGCGGATCTTCTCAAACCAAAGCGATGGGAATCTTTGTGCAACCGGTTCAGAGTGATCCGAAATATACAACCGGATCGCAGGTGAGGCAACGCGCCGTTACGGATATTAAGGGACTGCATATACCTAGAGGCCCGAAAAAAGGCCGAATTTCGATTTTTTTCTGGGAAACGGTTGGTGAAAAAGAAACGAAATTTTTTTTAACCCAAAGGTATGTATATTTAGAGCTTTTGAGAAAAAATCACAAAAAAATACAGAAAAACAACAAATACATGGCCGCCGGCAGATGATGAAATTTTTTCGCGACGTTTGGTGGTGGATACTCTCCAGCTTAAACGGTCCATCTGGAATCTAATAACCGAACGCGTTATTGAAGTTAACAATAAATACGAGTCGTTGACGAACGTCGATTTTTAAAATCTTTTTTTTAACGAAGTGGTCACAAATTAACACTTGAGCACACAAAATGTAGTTAAAAAGTTGTCATTTTTACGTAACTATTAAAAAATTAAGATCGTTTTTAAAAAAGTGAGATTGTTAGCGACCTTTAAATGTTTCTCATCGTATCTCCTGTGAATTTGGAAAAAATCCATCAAGTGGTTCTTGAGATATCATGTCCACCGACTTTGAAAACAGTGTTGCGAGAAAAAGGCGTTTAAAGTTTGAAGTATGGTGCTGCTTCGCCCTGCCGATTGTTAGAAGCTGTAGCTCATTTAATTTTAGGAATATTTCAATGACATTTTCCGGGAATATAGCTAAAAGCTATCTCGATCGAATCATTTTTTTTTTGGTAAATGCAATTTTTTGACCCACCCAGGTAGATGTAGTCCGTTAACGGGTTATGCACAGTTGTCACAGTCGAAAACAGCTAATTTCTGGGATTAAAAAAAAAATTGTGACAATAAGTTTCTGAAAAATTAGGTATTTGAAAAAGTATCATCTGAAGAACACATGTTATTTTTTTGTGTAAAAATATTCAAATGTAAACTATTTACAAACCGATGTCCGGGAAGCACTTTTCGAAAACGTCCTTTGCGGTGAGCAATGTTCTTCTGAACCAGATTTTCTAATATCAAAAAATCAAACAGATTTCGTTAGTATTAATATACTATTTTTAGTATATTATAGTATATTAAGGCGTTACCCCCACTTGTAGCGCAAAAAAGGCCTTTTGCATGAATTTTTTTTAAAGAAAACTACAAAACTTTTTTAATCGATCAATATACCATCTTAAAGAACACATCTTGAAGAACTTTCAGTGATTTTTTTATTGAAAAATATTACATTGTTTAGTGGCAAATGGCCGTCAATGAAATAATGTTTTTATATACACGGTTTGCGGTGACCAATATTGCGGCGAAGTGGATCATCTGAAAAAAAATGCGGATGGATTTAGTCAAATATAAGTATAAACTAGTCTTTAATCGAAGGATTTTAAAAAATATTGATTTTTCACAAAATGGCGGACAGTCAAAGTTAATGGTTCGATTTTAACGAAAAAAACGGCCGTTTTTTGGCTATAAAACGGCCATTTTTCTCGAAAAAAAAATCGAACGATTAAAGACTACATTTTTATGTATTAAATAAGCCTGCAAAATTTCAAGAAGATCGGTTCACTAGTGTTCGAGTAATCTTGGTCACCGAATTCAGAAATGCCATTTTGAGAAAAACGCGTTTAAAGTTTCAATTTCAGTTTACACGAAGAAAATATTTTTTTTTTGTAAACTTGCATAGAGTCATCTATTCCGGGCATAAAAAAAAACTGCACTTCAAATTGCACTTCAAAAAAATGCAATAAAAAAATCGATTTTTTCAAAATCGCAACTGGGGGTAACCCCTTAATATACTATAATATACTAGTATTTTAAATCCAATATTTTTTATATTTAATATAAAAAAATGCCTATTTTCGGCAAAATCAAGATTTGCTGTTTGAACACGCGCGATATCTTTATATTTAATATTTCGGAAATTCCTTCTATTAACCATAGGTGAAAAATAAGTTTATCCTATGATTAATAAAAGGAATTTCCGAAATATTAAATTAAAAAATATGGCGCGTGTTCAAACTGAGAATCTTGATTTTCTCGAAAATAGGCATTTTTCGTTCATCAAATCGAAAGTATTTTTATTTTTTTATTGTAGCCTCCATTTTTGCAGGGTTTGTACATTTGTACTTCCCCTTATTACATTCCCCACCAAATTCCACTTCACATCCTCAATCGATCCCCACCTTGCGTCAAATCGAAAGTTTACATCGGAAAAAATATCCTTCGATCAAATACTATATTTTTACATCTAGAAAAAGCCTTAAAAATTTCAGAAAGATCGATGCAGTAGTCTTTGAGATATTCTTCTCACCGATTCTGAAAACGTAATTTCGAGAAAAAAGAATTCAAAGTTTCGAACGACGCTCCAAGTGTCCCGACGGGTGTTAACATGACAGTCTATAAATCTGTCAATTTTCATCCGATCACTGAAATTTTCAGGGAATATTTACAATATGATATACTGTAAAAATATATTGTTTTCGAAAAAAGTGATTTTTCGACTTTTACACCTAGGCATATCCCCTTAAAAATAAAGTACTGGAGTACACGGTAATTAATACAAAGAGCCTCGTTAGGCTAAAGAGTAGAGCCTTGTAATTTACTGAAAAACTATATGAAAATGTAATTGCCTCGGGATATTTTTATGGCTCTGGTTTCCACTTCCGTCCCAGTACTGAACTCAATTTTCACGTTCATAGAAATTGTAAGAGTGAGACGAAGAATACGAGCCATTAGTCTCGAAATTATCGTGTTAGTCATGTATGACTACATGGTCAGGTAGGGCATCGTTTCTTACGACATTGCGAGGAATGGCACCGTTGCTTACGACTGCGTAGTCCATTAGACTAGTCCATAGACCTCGTCCTCGAAAAAAATGACTTCGTGCGATAAAGCGTAAGTTGGATGTTGACCTCGCCAGTCGACATGAAACACGTGCCCATTGGCTTTCCGGAAGAATTAAGGGGGACAACGAACATTGGAAAGCAACTTATTGTCTTGAACTGAATTTTTTGTTTCGACAAAAATTAATCGTCGCTCCGATAAAATTTTGTCAATTTCGAGTCTGACGAAATTTACATTGAAACCTAATCGTCTTTCTATTCCTGTCGAGGATTTTTTCTTTGCTGCAATATGTCCCGTGATTTTACGAGTGTTTCTTTCTTGAAAAACACTTTTTTCTTTTTGCAAATCTTCAACTTGGCGTTTTTGGGTGCCGGAATACAAAATGAAGTTTACAATTTTTCTTTCACAAGCATTCGTCAATGTCATGAGGCATTTTTTTATAGGATTAAGAGCTTATAATAGTACCCTAGGTACTTGATATTTTTATGTAAAATGTTTCCTTAAAGGAGGACACCGCTGTAACTGCCCATTTTCGACCGTTTTCTTTGGATTTTTTTTAAAGAAACGAATAAAATACCCGGTCGAAAGAACTTTCAGGTTTTATTAGGTATATATTGAAGTATGTAAAAAAATTGTCAAAAGAATAAATTTTCAAATAGTTATAAAAAAATAGAGGTGAGTTTGAAAAAATGTTCGCTTTTTCGACCATAATTTTCATATCGAAAATGACATATTTCTTACAATTTTCAATTAATCGAAAAAAGCGCTCGTACTTGACAGTTAGAGCAATCTAAGAAGCTACAGTTAAAATTTCAAGTCGATTGAACGAAAATTGTTCAAGTAGTGCTGTGTGCCGATTTCAAAAGCATGGTTTAGAGAAAAAGTTTTTTCTTTAGTTTTCCTGTAAATTTTTCAACATAAACATTTACACGAAGTAAGTTCAATGTATGTTTAATAACATACCTTTTTTCCAAATCGCAAATAAATAATCCAGTACACAAAAAAAATCGGTAAAAACGACCTTTTTCGGCCTGTCACAGTGGTGTCCTCCGTTAATAAACATGACAATTTTATTGTAAAAAGTTGTTTTTCATTTAATTCCATGTATAATGCATAAAATATATATATTTTTTAATGAAAATGGTGTCAAAGTAACCCTTAATCTTTGACATAAGTTACATTTCAATGCGTTGTCAAAGAAACCCCAAACTCGAGGTTACTATGACACTTAAAAAAAATGTAACATTGTGGGCGTTTGGTGGGGCTTGACTGACTTATACATTTGATAGCCAAAGGACACATTACTCTATTGAAGCAAAAAAAATTGGAAATTAGAATGTTAAAAAGAAGTTACTTACCCAAAATTTCCAAAAGCAGTTCAAAGTAACCCCGTTTTACGATACGTAGTGCACTAACCGATTTTTTGTGTCAAATAAACTCTTCAGTATACGGATTCTTTTAGCCCACTCGCGAATACAAGCATGCTATTCGAAATTAGGGGTGTTTTTCGTTTTACGTCGACAACGTTATCGTTCTCATCGCCAATATATAGTACACGAATAAAATAAACATTGTTGCAATTAGAAATTTGTCCATATCTCGTACCGTTAAAACGTTGTCGACGAAAAACGAAAAGCACCCGAATTTTCGAGGGTGCGTTCAACCCTTAAAAATGGGGTTCTGCAGATATAAAAAAATACGTATCGCCTATTTTTCCCCATTATACAAGCAGGCCAAATTGCATCGAAATCCTAGAGATCGACCTCGCAACCTTTCCTCGTAAGTCTCAAGAATGGTGAAGAAATCTTTCCTTAAAAAAAAAAATCATGAAATTCAGCACATTTTTTTTCGCCTGAAGGTCGCCCCTCAAGACCGTATTCTACGTCTGGTCAAATTTTTTTTTACTTCAAATTTTCATATTCCTATGATATCATACAGGGTGAGGCACATGAAGTGTTACAGAGCAATAGCACTCAAACTATTGATCATATCCAAAAATATTGCCTCCACCGATATTTTTTTTTATCGGTGGACGCGCTGGAGCTACTTCAAAGTCAACTCCACTATTTAAAATAAAATGGTACATTTTCTTTTAACCATCTTGTGAAGTACCTCAAGCCGCATAAAAAACATTAGGGGGTTAAAGTCGTTCAAGGTCAGTGTCGATGATGCAAATCTAAATATCTCGGATCACTACCAAATATTTGGTAGTGATCCGAGAAATTTAGATGTGTATTTCATTTTAATAGGTGACCTTGAATGACCTTGAACGACATTAACCCCTTAATGTTTTTTATGCAGCTTGAGGTGCTCCACAAGATCTTCGAGCATCTTCTGTAGGTAGACCCAAACCAAGGTTAGTGGATCCGTTGAAAGTGATTATTTCGATATTTTTCGATTTTTCGACTATTTTCATACTTTGCGTGACTAGAATGACCTTGTGTCGTAGGTCGCTGAATTCGTCTTAAAATCGGTCATAATGTCATCGGAAAAAAACATGGTTCCATTTAAAAAAGTGGAGTTGACCTTGACGTAGTTTCAGCGCCTCCGCCGACAAAAAAATCGGTGGTCCAGTATGACGGCCTTCTCGACACTGAAACTTTCGTCTGAAACATTTTTGGATATGATCAATAGTTTGAGTGCTATTGCTCTGTAACACTTTATGTGCCTCACCCCGTATATCATAAGATGTCATCTCTTTATATCATAAGAATTATATTCTATGGTAATAGTTAGACGTTACTGTAAAAAATTCCAGTAATTGGGTCCAGTCGTTCTTGCGAAAAATTCCGAAAAGTAATCACGGCCGTCATTCCCGGCCTCAACGTTAAGAAGTAGAATGCCCAAGTTGTCGAAAAGCCTCAAGAAAGGTGCACTTACATGCTGGTGTCCGGTCTTTGCGACAGGTGAGCGTGGCGACGAACGTCACAGCTCAGGCGAAGCACGTGTCGCGAGACAAGCGTGGCAGCGCGCTTGGACATCATCGAGGCTTCCGTGGCTGTACCGTGTGGATGACCGGGCTTTCAGGCGCCGGAAAGACCTCCGTAGCTTTTCAAGCTGAAAATTATCTCGTTTCCTGTGGGATACCGGCGTACGGTCTCGACGGCGACAACGTGCGTACAGGACTGAACAAAAATTTGGGCTTCAGCAAAGCTGATCGCGAGGAAAACGTGAGAAGAGTCGCCGAGGTTGCGAAACTCTTCGCGGACAGCGGTCACGTGACGTTTTGCAGTTTCGTGTCACCCTTCGAGGAGGACCGTCTGATTGCGCGAAGAATTCACGAGGACGCGGAGCTGCCGTTTTTCGAGGTCTTCGTTAATGCATCTCTGAGTACGTGTGAGGGCCGTGACGTCAAAGGCCTCTACAGAAAAGCGCGTCAAGGAACCATCAAGAGCTTTACCGGTATCGATCAGATCTACGAGTCACCTAAGCGACCGGATCTCGTCTTGGACACGGAGAACTTCACGCTCGAGGGATCGACCACGTGTCTCGTACGGTTCCTTCATTCTCGGGGTGTACTGCCAGACCTGACGCAACACCAGCCTAACCTCGCGAGAGAGCTGTTACTGCAGGGCGATGAATTAAACGCAGCCAGAAACGAGGCTGCGACTCTTCCGACGCTGGACATCGAAGAATTGGACGTTCAGTGGCTGCAGATACTTGCGGAGGGCTGGGCCACGCCACTCAGGGGCTTCATGAGGGAAGAGCAGTACTTACAGGTACACTGAGAGAACAGTCGATGGTGTTTACAACAAACGCTGGTAAATAAGGGATAGTCAAATTTCTTATAGTTCATTGACATCGCAATCATAATATGGTTAACACGACTGTAAGCAAAAAATATATCTCAACATGCGATTTGGGTGGCGTGTTTGACTATCTTTTATCCCCGAAATGATTATTCAGTATTGTAAAAGGCTTGACAATATAGATGTGGTGATTTCAGTGCTATAAGAAAATCGGCCTACAAATACTGATGTTGTATATTGTACGTTAAGTTTCGTTCAGTCAAACTTCTAATATTCTTTTCAAGTTCGTACAATTCGTATGGTTAAGGCGTTAGGCCACAGTAACGGGTATAAAATCATGTTCGAATTTAACAATTTTTTTTTGTATGAAGAAGTGATTGACTCATAAAATTAATTACACATCTATTTAGTACGAATATCAGGCTGTTAGAAAAAGTGTAATTTTTTTTTCGATGTACAAAATGGCCTACTCGAAACTTCTCGAAACAGCCTTTTTTCAATTGGCGTGACAAATAACTTCAACAATTTTCACTCGATTTACTTCAAATTTAAAAGTTAGTTTCCTAATTGCATTTCGCAGAGAAGTACGTACGGAATTTCTGATTAATCGAAAACTTTTCATTTTATGAGCAGTTTTATACGAAAATTTTCACTGAAAATTCGTTCAAATACCTACAACTCAATTCAAATACCTACAACTTTTGAATAAAACAATATTTTTTTAATTCCGTACGTACTTCACTAGGTATTCTAATGTAGATTGACGAGAATTTTTATTTTTTGTTCTAGGTCAAAAAGAAAATATTAGTAGTTGGTCATTTTGTACATCGAAAAAAAAATTCTAACAGCTTGATATTCATACTAAATAGATGTGTAATTAATTTTATGAGTGAACCACTTTTTCATACGAAACAAATTTTTAAATTCGCACATGGATTTATACCCGTTACTGTGGCCTAACGCCTTAACTTTAACGTTGAGTGCAAAAGTGTTCGGCCGAAGATAATTTTATGATGGAGTAACGTTTGAAGGATGCAAAATGGAAACACAAACATGTCATCGTAAAATTCTTTTATTATGCAATCGAAACGTGTTATTGAAAATGATATATTACTATTCATAATTATTTATAACCAACATAACAAATTTCGCTTTTTCACAACTATCCGGCCAAGTACGAATTACGCACTATATACAAAGAAATAATATAGTAACTCAAGAAAAGAAATTGAAAACGGTAATAAGTGTGAGATTTTCATCAATACTTGGTAGCCATGCCCTTCGAAGCTATCCCGGCAGCTCATCGGTGGGGCATCGATTCCATAAATTTGATGATTCTATCTTGAGAGATATTTTTCCACTCTTTTTGAACTTTTCCCCACAAAGCAGCTTTATTGGCACAATGTTCAGTTCCTACTCAAGGTTTTAACTCTTGCCATAAATGTTCTATGGGATTCGAGTCCGGAGATGGACTCGGCCACTCTAAACCTCGAATATTTTTCATGTTTAAGGCGTTACCCTCACTTGTAGCGCAAAAAAGGCCTTTTTCATGAATTTTTTTAAGGAAAACTACAAAACTTTTTTAATCGATCAATATACCATCTTAAAGAACACATCTTGAAGAACTTTCAGTAATTTTTTTATTGAAAAATATTACATTGTTTAGTGGCAAATGGCCGTCAATGAAATAATGTTTTTATATACACGGTTTGCGGTGACCAACATTGCGGCGAAGTGGATCATCTGAAAAAAAAAATGCGGATGGATTTAGTCAAATATAAGTATAAACTAGTCTTTAATCGAAGGATTTTAAAAAATATTCATTTTTCACAAAATGGCGGACAGTCAAAGTTAATGGTTCGATTTTAACGAAAAAAAACGGCCGTTTTTTGGCTATAAAACGGCCATTTTTTTTCGAAAAAAAAAAATCGAACGATTAAAGACTACATTTTTATGTATTAAATAAGCCTGCAAAATTTCAAGAAGATTGGTTCATTAGTGTTCGAGTAATCTTGGTCACCGACTTCAGAAATGCCATTTTGAGAAAAACGCGTTTAAAGTTTCAATTTCAGTTTTTACGAAGAAAATATTTTTTTTTGTAAACTTACATAGAGTCATCTATTCCGGGCTACTTATACTTATACTTCAAAAATACTTATACTTAAAAAAAATGCAATAAAAAAAAATGATTTTTTCAAAATCGCAAGTGGGGGTAACCCCTTAAAACCTGCTGAAGGAGCTGTGATCGATGTTTTGGATCATTATCTTGCTGAACAATCCCTCCTCGTGGCATATTCTGATGAGCCTAAGGCTGCATTTCTTTTAATACAATATCTCTACACATAGCAGAGTTCATAGTGCCTTCAATTTTAAAGATTGGACCGACGCCTTTTCAAGAGAATGCACCCCATAGCATAACGCTACCTCCACCGTGTTTCACAGTTGGTGTTTGACATCGCGAATCACTTCTAGTTCCTTTTGGTCGTCGAACGTACTTCTCCCATCATTTCCAAACAAATTAATTTTAGTTTCATCTGAGAACAGCACTTTTTTCCCATCTAAAAAAGTCCAGCTCTGGTATTTTTTCGCGAATTCTAATCTGGCCTTATTTTTTTTCTACTGATGAGCGGTTTTTTAACTCCAACACGTCCAAAAAGTCCCATTTCGGTCGGTCTACGTGTAACAGTACTTTGGCTAATGTCAGCTACATTTTCTTCGCGTAATTCACGTGCTATGATCGCAGCATTCTTTTTTACGTCTGCGACAGCCTTTCTTTTGATCACTTTATCGACTAGATTAGTTGTTTTCCTAGGTCTTCCAGGACTCTATTAATCTTCTAGAGTACCTGTAGTCTTGAATTTATTTATTATATCGTTAACAGTCGATTTTCCAATCGCCAAAGTTTTAGCTATTTCGCGTGGAACTTTTCCTTCGTCGTGCAAATCGATAATCACTTTACGCATATGTAAAGACGTGCGTTTCGACATCTTGACTGAGTGTTACTGATCGTACACTGCAAAAGGAACAGAGCTCTCAATGTTTACGTGATTTCGCGACTGATAACGGAAACAAAGCGAAGCGAACTATATCTTCTTGGAATTTGGCCAGACATTTATGAAGCAGTAAAACGTGTTATTTTTCTTACAAATAATTGTTAATCGTTACGGACAATTTGAATTACATATTTTGATTGCATAATAAAAGAGCTTTACAATGATATATTTGTGTTTCCATTTTGCATCCTTTAAACGTTACTTAATCATAAATTATCTTTGGCTCGACACTTTTGCATGCACCTGCATGCATAATTCATGCAGCTGCTAAAATGTCAATGAGCAGTACTATACGTTTGGCAGTAACTATGGCTATAAAATATTTTTGTCCCCTCAAGGCAATATGAAATAGAGTTAAAATTTGGTTGAGAACACCGTACATTTCTCTCAGTGTAGGAAAAAGTAATTGACGCCTAAAAAATTGACCAGCTGATATGTCTGAGCAATGAATACCCAACAGCTTCATTCACAAATCCGCCTCAAGGGTTTCCATGTGCCATAAGGTCATTCCTCCAGCCTCTTAAAATCAAAGTTAAAATCTTTGCCGCCATCCTCGTATTTCAGTGTCAGCATTTCAACTGTCTCTTCGAGACTCGTACGTCCGTGAATCAATCCATTCCCATCGTACTGGCCGTCAGGACCAGCGACAAGGAACGTCTCCAAGGACACGAGTCCTTCGTGCTTCGTTACGACAATAGAAATTTGGCGATTATGCGAAATCCCGAGTTCTACCATCATCGAAAGGAGGAGAGATGCTCGCGGCAGTTCGGGACGAACGATCGCGGTCATCCGTACGTCGATATGATTCACGAGTCGGGCGATTGGCTGGTTGGTGGTGAACTCGATGTACTCGAGAGAATACGATGGAACGACGGGCTCGACGCTTACCGACTAACGCCCAACGAGATACGAGCGAGATTGCGAGACGTCGAGGCTGATGCCGTTTACGCCTTCCAACTGAGAAATCCCATTCACAATGGTCACGCTCTTCTCATGCAGGTGCGTCCACGATTCTTCCATTCTCTTCAACACGACCTACCATTTGAAAGGTCCTCGCGGATTAAATTGTTTGCACAGGACACGAGGAGGCGGTTGCTCGAAGAACGCGGCTTCAAGAAGCCTGTTCTGTTGCTCCATCCGTTGGGCGGCTGGACGAAGGACGATGATGTGCCCCTAGCCGTGCGAATCGAACAGCATCGAGCTGTACTCGAGGAAGGTGTTCTGCATCCCGACACTCTGCTTGCTATTTTCCCATCTCCTATGATGTATGCTGGACCTACAGAGGTTCGTCGCGTCTTTTGTTTCTCTTTGTTTCTTCCTTTTTGAGGACATTTGCCAATTATTGGCTTTGGCCCTGTTCGGCTGAAGAGCCGAAGTAAGCCGAGTAACGGTTCTGCTTTCTCTTGGAAGTAACATTTTCGCACATTGAAGCTCTGCTGGGTTCAAAGTTGGATCTTGAAGTTCTGCTAGGTTCAAGGTCGGATCTTGAAGTTCTGCTAGGTTCAAGGTCGGATTGTGAAGTTTTGCTAGGTTCAAGATCGGATCTTGAAGTTCTGCTAGGTTCAATGTTTGATCTTGAAGTTCTGCTAGGTGCAAGGCCGGATCTCGAAGTTTTGCTAGGTTAAAGGTAGAATATTGAAGGTTTCTATGTCCGAGGGCAGACGTTAAAGCTCTGCTAGGTCTGAGGTCGGACTTAGGTCGGACCTAGGTCCAAAGTTGGACTTTTGGACAAAGTCCAAAGTTGGACAAAGTTGGTTCAAGGTCTGATTGTGAAGTTCTGCTAGATTCAAGGTTGGATCTTGAAGTTCTGCTAGGTTCAAGATCGGATCTTGAAGTTCTGCTAGGTTCAATGTTTGATCTTGAAGTTCTGCCAGGTGCAAGACCGGATCTCGAAGTTTTGCTAGGTTCAAGGTAGAATATTGAAGGTTTCTATGTCCGAGGGCAGACGTTAAAGCTCTGCAAGTTCTCAGGTCGGACTTAGGTCGGACCTAGGTCCAAAGTTGGACTTTGAAGCATTGCTAGATTCAAGGTCGGGCCTCGAAGCTTTCCTAGGTTTGATATCGGACCTTAATGCTCTGCTAGGTTTGAGGTTGGACCTTGGTCGACCTCAGGTCCCAAGGTGGACCTAAGGTCCAACTTTAAACCTAAGCAGTCACCTAAGTTAGCTAAAATCTTTATTTTTCTTAAACTTGAACTTTCAAACCTATTTTTTCAAACTATCTTCAAGCTCTGCTAGGTTTAAGGTCAGGCCTCAAAGCCCTCCTAAGCTTGATATCGGACCTTAAAGCTCTGCTAGGTTTAAGGTCGGGCCTTAAAGCTTTGCTAGGTTCAATATCGGACCTTAATCCCTTCGTTGGCAGAGAGAATTCGACAAAAAGTGCCCAAAATGGCAGGACAATTTTTTTATCCTTAAAACTTGTATTCTGGGGTTTTTGAGGGTGGTGATTACGAATCTGAACTCAAAATTCAGGAATTCACAATGACGAACGAACATGGCCAATGAAAATACAAATAATACAGATTGATTTAGATGAAACTCGGCACTCATAGGTTGTGTAGATCACTGATTATGGGTCTGAACATTTTGAATTTTCAAATTTAAAGCTCAGATTAAAGTTTTTGATTAAAGTTTTTGATTTTTGTCCGCCATATTGGCGCCGCCATTTTGAATTTCCAAATTTGGACTCCAAATTCGGATTCATGCGAGCCCAAAAACGCCCAAGTGAGGCTCCGATTCAAATCAGAGCAAGTTAAATAGGGAAATAAAGGTTGACGCACTATTGCGTCAATGCCAACGAAGGGGTTAAAGCTCTGCTGAGTCCAATGTCTGCAAAGGGCAAGAGTCAAGATTTGATTCTGGCACTATGAGTAACAATTTTCTCGTCGCAGTTTGACCTTAACGCGGTCCTCTAGTTTCTCGGCTGTTTTTTTACGGCTTTTTCAATAATTTTTTACGGGCAAAGCATCGAAATAACCAATCTCATTGTTTTTGCATAATCTTTATTAACATTTAAATAAGCTTTACAAATTTTTTGAAGTCAAAATATATAATAGAATAAAAGTTATAGTGGCCGACAGGAAGACATCAAGCAAAAGAGGTGCTTGACGGTGACCAAGATTGCGGCTGTTCTGCTTATCTGAAATCAAAAAACCAAACGGCATTTTAATCTTCATATTTAAGACTAGCGATTGAACTAGAGTGAATTCTAAATTACAAAAATTGACTTTTTTATACACTTTTGAAAATTACATTCTATTTTTTACTCATTTTTTCTTAAGTTTTTCGCTCGTACAAAAAAAACTATCGAAGCAATCATGATAATCCTAGTTCAATCGCTGGCTTATAACATATTAAAGATGCTGTATAAATTTGAACAAGATCGGTGCAGTAGTTTCTGAAATATCGTGGTCACCGTTTCGAAAAATGGTGTTTCGAGAAAAACGCGTTTGAAAGTATACCTGCTCCGTATACCTGCTCCGTTCCAGGGCCGTAACTTGTGAACCACTTCGAATATCGAAAAATCCTTTGGCACACATTTTCTACACATGTTGTAGATGTGATTTATGAAAAAAAAATCGATTTTTTCGACCCGAGAAACTAGAGGACCGCCTTAAAGATCCCGAAAATTCTGTGCACCGCGGTAAATTTCCATCAGCCTGTTGTTCTTTAAAGTCCCGTATCGATAATGAGGGTAATTGCGTTTTTCAGGTACAATGGCACGCCAAAGCGCGATTGATGGCCGGGGCCAATTTTTATATCGTTGGCCGTGATCCAGCCGGGATACCACACCCGCAAAAATCATCAACCCCCGATGGCAATTTGTACGACGCGAGCCACGGTTCTCGAGTGCTTGCCGTTGCACCAGGTCTGCAGGACCTGGAGATAATTCCCTTCAGGGTCGCTGCGTACGACAAGAAGATACAACGAATGGCATTCTTTGACCCATCGCGAAAGGAGGACTTTGAGTTCATATCCGGTACGAGAATGCGTGGTAAGAGTGTTTTTATCAGCTGGTGCTGTTCGTTCATCCCTTGATGCGAAATTACACAAGCTGGGAAATTTCTACTTCATTTCCGAATAGTTTTTCGTATTTTTCTCGACTATTTTCTCATAGGATGCAATGGTTCGAACGTCTAAATACGTGTTTCTATCGTGGCTAGGTCGAGTATTTCTTTGATTTGCGAGTAGCTCAACCGAAACATCATTTTTCAACCTCTTTCGATTACATTTTCTCGTGATAAAACGAACTGTACTTTATTGTTTCTCGCAAAAACTAAAATCCTGGAGTCTTAGGTCCTTCCGCCGGCTATCAAACGTCGACTGTTAAAATTCCGGGTCATTCGGTCCAGCCGTTTTTGAGAAAAATTGCAAAAACTTACTTTTTTCGTCACCATCGCGCGTCATTTCGCCTACGTGCCTTCTCATTCGCAGCATTTCGCAGTTGTCTCTAAATTCTGGAAATTCTACAATTAGATACCGCAAAAAGTATCCCACCAATGTTTGCTTTCGCTGCTTGCAAATAAAAAGGCACCTTTACCAATGTCATTATCCGTGTTAGCGTTGCTTACACGATACCTTTTTTTCCAGGCCTTGCCAGATCTGGTGCAACTCCACCCGAGGGTTTCATGGCGCCCAAAGCATGGAAGATATTGTCGGAATATTATCAATCTATAGCCACCGAGGCTTGATGACCGCGAAGCAGTACTTCATGGCCCCGGTTCCCCCTTTTATCGTGTCCGATTCCAGCCGACACTTTTTCCATGTGCATAATAATAGTTCGCCTCTAGAGGGGTCGTTGAAATACAAGTGTATGGAGAAAATCTTTATGTTAGGATGTTGAATAAGTGCTCACTGTTTTTTTCGTGAAAATGAATGCTTTATTTGAAAAAAAAACCATTTCCAATGCTTTTAAACGTTTCGAAATTCTTGTCTGATTAAGGCCTTAGGCCACAGTAACGGGTATAAAATCATGTGCGAATTTACCAATTTTTTCGTACGAAAAAGTGATTCACTCATAAAATTAATTACACATCTATTTAGTATGAATATCAAGCTGTTATAAAATATGTATTTATTTTTTTCGATGTACAAAATGTCTGACTACTAATATTTTCTTTTGTTGTCTTTTTTTAGGCGCTCGGCGGCGTGACATTTAGCATCCACAATTTTTTATCTAGAACAAAAAACAAAAATTCTCGTCAATCTACATTAGAATACCCAGAGAAGTACATACGGAATTTGAAAAATATTGTTTTATTCAAAAGTTGTAGGTATGTGAACTTAAGAAATGAATTTTCAGTGAAAAATTTCGTTGTAACTGCTCATAAAATGAAAAGTTTTCGATTAATCAGAAATTCCGTTTGTACTTCTCTGCGAAATGCAATTAGGAACATAACTTTCAAGTTTGAAGTAAATCGAGTGAAAATTGTTGAATTTATTTGTCACGCCCATTGGAAAAGAGCTGTTCCGAGCAGTTTCGGATAGTCGACCATTTTGTACATCGAAAAAAGTACATTTTCTAACAGCTTGATATTCATACTAAATAGATGTGTAATTAATTTTATAAGTGCATCACTTTTCCATACGAAAAACAATTGTTAAATTCACTCATGATTTTATACCCGTTACTGTGGCCTAAGGCCTTAACTTCCATTGGTTCTGCAAGTTCAGCTAGCGTCTGAAATGAGTCTTCATGAAGTAATGCATCCAATTCAACACATCAAAATAATTATTTTTGAAGCGTCTGAACCAATCTCTGCATGTTGTTTCCGACAGAGGATGGTCGCCGTAAGACTCAACAAGAATTCTATGTGCTTATGCTGCAGATTTTTTTAAATAAAGTTATGCAGTAAAATTCCCCGCAAATACTCCTTTTTTAGCAGAAAATTTGACATGTTTAATGCTATGAAAAAAAAGTTGTTTACACTTCGGCGAAATGACATACACTGAATTTCAAGCTTGCTTATAGTACTTCTTTATAGATGCGTTACCATCACTTCACGCACGCAGTTCTGGCAACGCCATCTGTTGGAAAACAGCAAGAACCTTTTCATTGTCCTCATACTTGCAGAAAACAAAAATCGTGACTTTTTTCATAACTAGAGGAGTTTCCAATGGAGAATTTATATCAGAAACTACAATCAAAGTCTGAAGGGAACCGGATAAAATGTCTTCACGTTATGCTGCAAGCCAATTTGCAAAGTGATGTTTCAGGATTATCGCCTCCAAAGTTTTGCGACACATTGATTTGCGTTTTCCAGTGAAAAATTTGATACCTTGAATAGCAACTCTTCGATATCCAGCCAATATTTTTCGAGACCTTCAAGTATGATCTAAATCCAAAAAAGATACTTTCTTTCCGGCCCTCTGGGTTAGCCTGCCCTTTACCAATCGTTATTGCGGGGCCGGGTTGAAATTCCGAACTTTGAAGGCTCCGACGGTTTGAAATTCCGAATTTTTATGTTCCGAAATTCAAGATGGGGCCGGGTTGAGATTCCGAACTTTGAATGCGCCGACGGTTTAAAATTCCTAATTTTAATGTTCCGAAATTACAAGCTTCGTCAACATTATGCCAGCGAAAGTCTACACAGTTGATTGTAAATTATGAAGAACGTGTAACATTGTCCAGACAAATTTCAAAATTGACGTAAAATCACTTCTCAATAAAAAAATTCTTCAAATAATTCATCGATTTATTGAAAATTTTGAAATTTTTAAAACTTCCATAGCCAAATTATTTTGACGGTGGTCAGATTTTTGGAGTTTTGATCTTTCGTGTAAAATTCTTTCGGGGTAGTATTTTTTTTTATTGGTTTTTTCCTTAAGTTACACGCTTTTCGCGTTTGTTACCTATTCTTTCCCCTCATTGTGCCCATCTTTCCTCTACTGTTTACTCCTTTTCTCCCTCTTTCTCCCTGTTCCCCCCTCTTGCGGCCGCAGCCGACTTCCCTCTCTGTATTATATTCATCATGACATTTCTGTCATGGGTATAGGGAAACTGCGGAAAACCTACACCAATACAGCCGGTCATCGAGTTCGCTCCCCAGTCGTGGAACTAGTCTTATTTCGCCGCGAAATGCGGAAGAAAAAAATTTCACGACGAAATGTACGCGACTGGGATTCGAACCCGGGACCTCCCGGTCCGCTTGTTTAGTGTCGAGCGCGCTAACCACTAGACCATCGCACCGGTTCTTTCGGGATAGTATATTTTGGGAGTTTTGAGCGTTCTGATCATTCAAAGCTCGGAATTTCAACGCGGCTCCGTTATTGCGGTTCCTTCGCTACGCAACTAAGACATTTCAAACATCATTAGGAAGAGGATAAAGAAATCAAAGGCACACACATATCCGAGAGACAATAGAGTCTAATAGTATTATCAGAGATTGTACATACACTTCGACACGGTTTTCAATTCGATCAAAATACGAAGCAACAACATTTTTCGTCTTCCCGACACCCCCAACGTTTCTTCGTTCCATCCCAATCGCTCGTAGGGCAATGTAAAACTTGTTCTCACTGTTTCTTCCCTACGTTCGGTCGCAGTCTTTGTTGGTGCGTCAATGCTCTCGCTTCCGCGCTTCCACATTGTCACGAGGGCGATGACGACATTGACACGACACTGTTCGGGGGTTGCTTCCTTTTTTTCTCACTCCCACGATAAACATATCACCGATAGGTTTTAGGGACAGCGGACAGTAGTGGGGAAGTTGGTACTCAGATGAGATCTCTAATCCGTGGAAGGATAATAATTCGTTTTGTCTCGTCGCGAATGCGATGATCGTTGGCCACTGATTTGCATCCCCGTTGAAAATAGGCTCAGGGGAGATCTGGAAAAACGATCGGCTTGAAACGTAAAACAGTTCGACATTTGACGTGACACTTGATCTCGCCAATTCGCGATTTTCACGTCCTAGAGGTGGCGCAGCGATATTTCAACATGGCCGGTCAAAGTATAACCTCAAACGCGAACAATTACTTCGTTCCTCATTTCCTCCGAGTTGGCTATTGGATTTACCTCTATGGTAGATTTTTAACATGCTACTGCAGCGATTGATTTATTTACCGCTCTTTTTTAGCTCTGTCAGCTCTGGATTTAGATTTTTTGAGGTTATGAAATTCACTCGCAGGTTTCGAGAAGTGATTCTATTTTTTCGAGCATGCTTTTTACAAGGGACGTATGAAATTATATTTGTACATTGTATAGAACAGAAATAACTTTTAATATTGCTCGATTTCATAATTTGGATGTTGATTTTTTAAGGTTATGAGAGTCACTCGCAGGTTTCGAGCAGGAGTGATTCTATTTTTCAGAGCACACATTTCACAAGGGACGTCTGAAATTATATTTAGACATTGTATGTAACAGAAACAACTTTAATATTGCGCGATTTATTATTTATAAAGATACAAACGTGGAGAGAAAAAATCTTGCGGCGTGACTACAAACTCGCCTTGATGACTTAAGAGAGTCATTTTCAGAGCCACTTTCTTCAACGACTTTATCTTTAGGTGGCTTATGGAACGACGATTCACTTTGATTATCCGTCTTGCATTCTAGCAGACGGCAGAATGTTGAGTAATGTTTTAAATTTTGTCCATTGTTACCAATGTGTGTTGACCAAGTTTACTATACTAGTAGAGCTTCTGTCTTAGTTCGCGAGAGGCGCCACGACTTTTGGAGATCGCGAATTGGTCGAAGTTCAAGCGAATTGCGGTGATTATAGTGAGAAGTTGGATCGGTAGAGAATCCACAATGTTCATCGGCTTACCTTCCTCCTCCTCCTCGGAGTCCGAAATTCTCGTTGCTTGGAGGGAACTCTGCTTTGACAGAGTTCTGCCGAGGCCCCGAGGCCTCGGCGGTGGTGATTGCTTATTCCAGAGTGCCTCGAGCTGGTCGAAGTGTTGGGATTGAGCTAGAGCAGCCTGCTCGGGACCAAGCCCCGACTGGGAGTTTGCCAGGCCGGCCTTGCTGATCTCCTCCATCGACGCGCTGACGCTGAATCGACGCTTAAGACGATCCTCGACCGATGCAGCTGTTGTGCCTGTGTCGTGGAATCATAGGAGCAGACGGGTTGAGAGAATTCATTATTCTCGTCGCTTATCGCGGGCAGGAGACAGCCTTGGAGATCCAATGATGGATTCTTTGGTCTTCAAACGCTTCATTGGAAACCCAATGAAGGATTTCTTGGTTTTCAAAGTCTCCATTGGAGATCCAATGAAGGTTTCCTTGGTCTTTAAAGGCTTCATTGGAGTTCCAATGAACGATTCTTTGATCTTCAAAGTCTTCTTGAAGGATTTCTTGGTTTTCAAAGTCTCCATTGGAGATCCAAAGAAGGATTCCTTGGTTTTCAAAGTCTCCATTGGAGATCCCATGAAGGATTCTGTGGTCTTCAAAGTCTCCATTGGAATTCCAATGAAGGATTGTTCGGTCTTCAAGGTCTTGATTAGAGATCCAATGAAGGGTTTCTTAACCCTAGGACCCTACACTATTTGTACGAAACAAATAACCTACACTGGGGTTACGCACATCCCAGCACTTTAAATCAACGCTGCTAATGAACTGTTCGTTGTAGAGAATTTTTTTTTTTGAAATCGAACGCTCGTGAACTGATGAACGGAATAGGCTTTGCGACGAAAACCTAATATAATTTTATCACCGTGAAAAATGCGATTGAACAAAACAAGAAAAATGATGTTAGCATTTCTCACTAATAATGTGGGGTTTGCGGTACCCATGTGTAGGGTCCTAGGGTTAAATCTCCAATGCTGTCTTGCTCCAAGGATCAATCTGAATCTTGGAGGAAAGAACACTCTGGAGACCTTCGGTGACCAGCTTGTAGCAACGTTTTAATTTCACACATTAGAACTCAACACATTGCTCCCATTGGATTCCAAAGTAATCCTGTGGGGCAGGAACTGGATGGTGACAGCCCACAGAAGGAGAAGAGGAAATGACAACAATTTTTCCCGACGGATTTCCATTGCCAAGTTCATCATCAGAATAAAATAGAAATTCACTGTTCATTGCGTTTTTGAATGATCGTTTCGGCTGTTTTTGTTAAAGTTTGACTTCATTAGGGCAAAACCCTTGATGTATTTGGCGTCTGCCATAATTTTCGAGCCCCTCGACTGTTGACAGCATTGTCATACAGTTTTGGTCAGTACGGATAGAAGAACCCAATGTCAAAATGAGTAGAGTTTCAGTATGGTACAATTAATTAAGGCCGAATATACATTTGGACGGGAAAAAATTAAGCAAATTTGATGGATTTTTCAAACTGAGAAATAATTATTCTACATATATCAAACTGTGGGTATACTTTAATAGTATATTTAAGTATACAAAACATTTTTTTAATTAATCTATTATCAAAATCGGCGTGCAGTCTATCTTCCCGCAGACTTTAATTTGCAAAAAAATTAAAAAATGTTCACAACTAGAACATGTATAGTTTCGACTTGACATTAATTAAAATGAGGAAAATGCAAATTGAAACGAGTGGCACCTATTTCCAAAAAAAAACCCAATAGTCCACGCTAAATGTCTGTAAAATTTTGATTGAGAAAGTAGCTGTTTTACTTCTATTTTTTCAAAAACAATTCTCTTTAAGTATGGGGTAGCAATATTATCAATATTTCTACCGAGTTTCAGCTCAATCGGTTTAATAGTTTTTGAGTAATCCTGCACGCTAATTTCGAAAATGCAGATTTAAGATAAACGCCTTTCAAGTTTACACATAATTTGAATTAAATTGCACTAGGTTCTTGTGGCAACTAATTACTCAAGTAATTTGTTACAAAGTAATTAATGACCAATTACAGCAGTCATTGTAATTGTGACTTGTTAATTTAATTACTTTGTCTCCATCTCTGCCTGCCCCTCAGCGCTTTCGCTTCCGAGCGGTTGGAAATTTTTCGAATTTCGCTTTGGAACTTTGGGGAAATATTTTACAATATATAGTTCTATCGATTAAGGCGGAATATACATTTACAACGATAAAAAAATCGATTTCTTTTTTTTATTTAAACAATAGAATATTTTCCCAAAGTTTCAAAGCGAAATTCGAAAAACTTCAAACGTTACAGCCCGTCAACGCTGTGCCTCACCGCCCGGATTCGGAGCGGGCGTGAACTTCAAATGCGTTTTCCTCAAAACTGCATTATCGAAATTGGCGCGCAGGTTTCCTCAAAAACTATTAAGCCGATTGAGTTGAAACTTGGAAGAAATATTGATAATATTGGTACCTTCCACTTGACGAAAGTTGTTTTTGAAAAATTGGAAAAAAAACTACTTATTGAATCCACATTTTACAGAAATGTTGCGTGAAATGTTGATTTTTTTTTGGAAACGCGTGCCATTTTCTCAAATTTGCATTTTCTTCATTTTAATTACCATCACATAGAAATTATACATGTTCTAACTGAAAAAATGTTTGTACTTTTTTGCAAATCAAAGTCTACGGGAAGCTGACTGCACGCCGATTCGCAACTCCCGCGACGACCTTGCTGTAACACTCTGCCACAGCTCCGCCATTTTGATGATGAATTGATTTAAAAAAATTGTTTCGAATACTTAAGGGGTTACCCCCACTTGCGATTTTGAAAAAATCGATTTTTTTTTATTGCATTTTTTTGAAGTATAAGTATCCGGGCCCATACTTCTGTATGGGCCCGGAATAGATGACTCTATGTAAGTTTACAAAAAAAAAATATTTTCTTCGTGTAAACTGAAATTGAATCTTTAAACGCGTTTTTCTCAAAATGGCATTTCTGAAGTCGGTGACCAAGATTACTCGAACACTAATGATCCGATCTTCTTGAAATTTTGCAGGCTTATTTAATACATAAAAATGTAGTCTTTAATCGTTCGATTTTTTTTTCGAAAAAAATGGCCGTTTTATATCCAAAAAACGGCCGTTTTTTTTCGTTAAAATCGAACCATTAACTTTGACTGTCCGCCATTTTGTGAAAAATGAATATTTTTTAAAATCCTTCGATTAAAGACTAGTTTATACTTATATTTGACTAAATCCATCCGCATTTTTTTTCAGATGATCCACTTCGCCGCAATGTTAGTCACCGCAAACCGTGTATATAAAAACATTGTTTCATTGACGGCCATTTGCCACTAAACAATGTAATATTTTTCAATAAAAAAATTACTGAAAGTTCTTCAAGATGTGTTCTTTAAGATGGTAAATTGATCGATTAAAAAAGTTTTGTAGTTTTCTTTAAAAAAATTCATGAAAAAGGCCTTTTTGCGCTAAAAATGGGGTTAACGCCTTAAATATACTATTAAAGTATACCCAAAGTTTGATAATTGTAGAATAATTATTTCTTAGTTTAAAAAATCCCTCAATATCGCTTATTTTTTTACTGTCTAAATGTATATCCCGCCTTAAAGAAGAAAAAAAACAAGAAATTGATTTCTTGATCGTTGTAAATGTGTACCCCGCCTTCAGCTGCAATTTGTATCGAATGATTAGGAAATTTTCCAAGAAGCTTAAGGGGTTAGGCCACTATAGAAGCCGAAAAAATATGCCTTTTGGCAATTTTTTTCAGAAAAACTCCAAAATAAATCGAGATTACAAAAAGGGTGTTTATCATACATATGATAAACTGATAGGACTGTATACAATAATTTTTTTGAAGCGATTAATTTCAAAATGGCGGCCGTGCAGCTTTTATCTCAAAACTGCATTTTTTAAGTTGGCCGGAAACATAACTCAGACAATTTTCAACCGATTCACTTAAAATGTTGAATTTATCTTGAAAAATACATTGTCTATGGAAGTACGTAGGATTTTATTTTTATATTGCATAGTTCATTTGTTATTAACAATTATCTGACGATTTTTTAGGCGAATTTCTCACTTTCCAAAAAAATCGTTAAGTAATTGTTAATAACAAATAAAATATGCAATACAAAAAAATCCTACTTCCATAGACAATGTATTTTTCAAGATATATTCAACATTTCAAGTGAATCGATTGAAAATTGTCTGAGTTGTGTATCCGGCCAACTTAAAAAATGCAGTTTTGAGATAAACGCTGCACAGCCGCCATTTTGAAATTAATCGCTTCAAAAAAATTATTGTACACAGTCACTGATATGTATGATAAACACCCTTTTTTGTAACCCGATTTATTTTGTAGTTTTTCTGAAAAAAAAATCCCCAAAAAGCGAATTTTTTCGGCCTCTAGAGTGGCCTAAGGCCAATTCAAGAGTTACAAGATCACCGCTAGTGATGACCAGTGGTCGATCGGGCCCATTCGGCTAATTGGATGCATTGAATTCCTCCGAGACTTACCGGACGTAAGATGGCCGTACTTCCGTTGCCAAGTGTAGGTATCGAGCGAGACCTCCTTCTTGAGGAATCTCTTGGTCGGTCTCTTCGGCCCGGGCGGTCGCAGATCGATCGGCTCAACGTACGAGGGTAGCTTGACGTATTGGGCCGGTGTATTGTGTAGACAGAGTATCGGCACGCAATTGTATTCGAGAAGATGAAGGACAAGCCTCGAGCAATCGGTCGACATCTCGATACCGAGAACCGGAACGTGAACCATGATGGAATTGAGGGCGAGGCCTTTCTTCGTGTCCCAGACGACGAGACTCTTGTCCTCGCTACCGGAAACTGCCAGTGTACCATCGCCGGACAAACGGACGCAGGTAACGTAGCCGAGATGACCGACGAGTGTGTGAATGTCCGAGCCGGTATTTATGTCCCAAACGATGAGATTGGCGTCACGAGAACCCGACACGACGATACTCTTGTCGAGTACGGCCACTGCTACGCATGTCACGTGATCCGTGTGTCCGACCAAAACTTGGGACAATTTGCCGCCCGCCAGCTGCCAAACCTTCAGACTCATGTCCCTCGAGCCGGTGATAAGGGACTGGGAGTCCGGCGTCACGACGAGGCAAGTCACGTCTTGGCTGTGACTCACCTGGTGCTTCTCTTCCGGTCCAGCACCGAGGCCCACTATGCGCACGTGGTTGTCCCCGTTGCCGCACACGGTGTATCTGGACACACGCGTCGAAGGCACGTAAGCTGCTGGCTTTTTACAAGCTTCTATTAAGGGGTTACCCCCACTTGCCATTTTGAAAAAATGGATTTTTTTATTGTATTTTTTTTAAGTATAAGTATCTGAGAATATGTCCTGAAAATTTCAAGTCGATCCGAACAAAATTGACTGAGATATGAGTGTTGAAAGACAAGAATCCGTTATGTAAACGACCGGCTAGTCTGCCGTCTGGCGTGTTTTTCTCAAAATGGCATTTCTGAAGTCCAAGATTACTCGAACACTAATGAACCGATCTTCTTGAAATTTTGCAGGCTTATTTAATACATAAAAATGTAGTCTTTAATCGTTCGATTTTTTTTTCGAAAAAAATGGCCGTTTTATAGCCAAAAAACGGCCGTTTTTTTTTCGTTAAAATCGAACCATTAACTTTCACTGTCCGCCATTTTGTGAAAAATGAATATTTTTTAATATCCTTCGATTAAAGACTAGTTTATACTTATATTTGACTAAATCCATCCGCATTTTTTTTCTTCAGATGATCCACTTCGCCGCAATGTTGGTCACCGCAAACCGTGTATATAAAAACATTATTTCATTGACGGCCATTTGCCACTAAACAATGTAATATTTTTCAATAGAAAAATTACTGAAAGTTCTTCAACATGTGTTCTTTAAGATGGTATATTGATCGATTAAAAAAGTTTTGTAGTTTTCTTTATAAAAAATCATGAAAAAGGCCTTTTTTGCGCTACAAGTGGGGGTAACGCCTTGAAAGAGTTAGGCCACAGTAATGGGTATAAAATCATGTGCGAAGTTAACAAATTTTTTTCGTACGAGAAAGTGATTCACTCGTAAAATTAATTATACATCTATTTGGTATGAATATCAACCTGTTAGAAAATGTGTATTTTTTTTCGATGTACAAAATAGCCGACTACTCGAAACTTCTCGAAACAGCTTTTTTCCAATTGGCGTGACAAACAACTTCAACAATTTTCACTCGATTTACTTCAAATTTAAAAGTTATGTTCCTAATTGCATTTCGCAGAGAGGTACGTACGGAATTTCTGATTCATCGAAAACTTTTCATTTTATGAGCAGTTTATGAGCAGTTATAACGAAATTTTTCACTGAAAATTCATTTCTTAAGTTCAAATACCTACAACGTTTGAATAAAACAATGTTTTAAATTTCGAACGTACTTCTCTAGGTATTCTAATGTAGATTGACGAGAATTTTTCTTTTTTGTTCTAGGTAAAAAATTGTGGATGCCAAAAAAGAGCATATTAGTAGTCGGCCATTTTTTATATCGAAAAAAAATTTCTAACAGCTATTCATACTAAATAGATGTGTAATTAATTTTATGAGTAAATCACTTTTTCATACGAGAATAAAATGTTAAATTCGCACATGATTTTATACCCGTTACTGTGGCCTAAGGCCTTAAATACGGTTAATGAAACTCAATTGATCAAACTTATTGAACATTTAAAAAGTTGAGAGCCCCAAGCTTTTATTTATAGTCACGTGTAGGTGACTTGGTAAAAAAAATATTTTCTACTTTTTAGTACATTAAATAGTTAAAAAAAATTGTTAAAAAATTCTCGTTAAAAATTGTTACATATAAACTGCAATTTCATCTGGCCCTAAAGTATCGGGCCCTGTTTGGTTGTCGGTAATTTCGGGGTATTTATTGAGGAGCCTTTTATCGGGGCATCTTACCTCATGTCCGAAGTTACCGCGAAGCATCTTCCTGGTCCGCAAACAGATTGGATGAGAGTTCCACTGACGGCGGCCCAGACCCTTATCGCCCCGGCCCGGTCGGAGCTGATGACTCGTCTTCCATCCAGCATAGCCGTTACCGCGGTCACGGGAGCCTGATGGCTGAAAGTCGCTACGACGAGGCCCAACGTCAGGCCCCACACCCTCACTGTTTTGTCTTCCGAACCTTAAAAAAAGTTGCCGCGAAATACGACGTTCGAAATCAAAAGCTCCTTAATCGCTCCATATATTTCAGATCCAAAGGTTTTCCAAAGCGAATTGTTTTTTCGGAAGGATAGACAGTTTTATCGGGCGTAAAATTGACGGTGCTCATACTGAGGCTCGGCAATTTAAGGAAAGCTCAAAAACCAATGGGAATTATGGATTACAGCCTCTGTTACCGACCGCGCGCGTTTGACTTTACCTCGGAGCAAAATGACACCCGATTCAGACGGTTTTTCGAATTTTTCTCAAAAACGGCTCGACCGATTGACTCGGAATTTTTACAGTCAACGTCTGATGACTAGAGGAAGGACCTATAACTCACGGATTTTCGTTTTTTCAAAGAAAAAAAAAACATTATCCATAAATTTACCACGAGAAACTGCAATGGAAAGAGGCTAGAAAACCATTTGTTGGGTAAGCTGATCGCGAATTGATGAGATACTCGACCTTGCCACGATACACTGAGAAAATAAAAATATAGAGATTGATCCAAATAAATGGCTGAACGCGCAGTCCCACCGATATATAAGATTGTTACAATACTATAAAATATTGGAAAATGTGATTGATTTAAATAACATATTATTTTATTTGAAAATCTCTTCTGTTCTCTGAATATCTACATTATTCTTCAAATAAAATTATACTCTATTGAAATCATTCTATATCCAATCCGTAGATGTATGGATGAAATAATTAAGCGGTTGCTACATTTTCTATTTCGTACAAAAAAATAATCAATAGAATGAATTATTTCTTTGATACGTCGAAACGAATATGCCATGAGACGTAACATTTTCGTACTCCGTACAATATCAAAAGTGCAATATCATGCAACTAGTATGAGGTAGAGCCAAGTTTATATCATGATTGAAATATCAACAATATGAATCAGAAATAACAATATTTTTTTGCCACAAAGTACAGGTGTCGTCTCTGGTAAAAAAAAATATAATATTCGATGAAATAAATGTTCATTGCAATCAAAAGAATACATTTGAGAATTCGAGAAGTCATGTTTTTAAATGATTCTATGTGCATTTGCAAACATTTCTTGATTGTTGGTTCAAGTGAATGTACACTCAAGAGAATTGCTGAAAATATTTAAAAAATCGCATGCAGTTCTTTGGAATAGGACAGAATTGTCACAATAAAGTGTTTGATCGAATTCGTTTTATTTAAAAAAATGAAAGTTTTTCAATTGTTTTAAATCTCAAATAAAAGCGCATTAGAATGATCGTCCTCGATAATAGTGGAGAGAATATCAGATATCGAATGGAATATCCATGGAGAGAATATCAGGTATTCAACTGATAAGAACAGATCCTACACTTTGATCTTAACCACAGGCCAAGAAGCGATACTCTTTAGAGTTTCTCCGGCGTTTAAGTAGATTTTCAGTTCGCGCTACGCTTACGAGAAACGAGCGCGCGTGCGGCTTCTAGCGGTTACTCCAAGAACTACGAGTTTCCTCACACCTATAATTTCGGTGGCGCTCGGCCATGGTTTGGTTGAATTTTTTCAACCAAATGCGCAAGAAACAAATTTTATTTTCGCATAATTTTTTAACCAATTCAGACATTTGCTTAATTTTAAATAATAATAATAATAATAATAATAATATTTTAACGAATAATGTACTTGAAAATTACAATCGAATATGGTGAAAAAATATAATACCATATTTACTCAATAGATTTTATCTGATCAAATATAATTAATCTGATAATTAAATTTTATCTGAATCAAACGAGCGAAATTCAATTTTTCTTGTGTACTCGAATCATCAATATTCATGTTATGAATTGAAACGCTTTTTTGTTCGTTGCAGAAAATGCATTCAAAACTATATAATTTGTTCGCGATAATTTTTTAGATAGTTTGAATAATATATTGTTCTCGGCCAACAATATATCTTTTCAATGAAAAAACTTTTAATTTCATCATGTTATTAAAGTGAATAGCGTTTTGTTTGGACTAATAAATCCGATTATTCACACCAACAATTTTACAATTGATCAACGAAATTTCATCCAATAACACCAATGACATTGGATCAATGATTTTTTTTCTCAGTGTAGTAAGACGCATTTTGAATCTCGAACGATCCCATTCCGTGAAGAAATAGCGGAGAAAAGTTCAAAAAACTATGGTGTGTTTAATTGTTGATGATTGCGATCCAATGTGTGACTGCTGCTCACGAACTGTCTCGACGCGTGTCATTTCGCTCCAGGGTATATATCAACAGCTAATAATAAATAAGGCGACCAACGGACGCTCTCTCGATAAGAAGTGCTGACCTGACGCCGCGAAAAGTCCGGACGCTGAGAACGCGACGCATGTGACACTCGCTATGTGACCTTCGAGTGTAAGCATCAGCTCGTGCGTGTTGAGCTGCCAAAGATTGACGAGCGAGTCCACGCCCCCGGTTACCGCCATAGCGCCATCCCTCGATATGTCGAGGCAAGTTATCGCTGACGTATGGGGCTGAAGGGAATCGTGTTTTCCTGGAGGTTTGGCCGGCCTCATGGGACCCTCCTCGGCCCGAAAACTCCAATAAGTCAGACGATTGCCTCCCGCCGTTATCAGAAAGTCATCCTTGTCCGTCACCTTCGAAGGACAAACACATAATCCTTTGGTACGAGGCGAGTGAAAATCTGGATTGTTTTCTTGTCGTTGTCAATTTTTTTCTACCCAAAAAGGTGAAAGTCTGTTGCAATTGTTGAAATAATCAGTTCATCATCGTTCGGTAGTCCGGGCGCAAGCAAGTGCGGGGCTAGGCCGTCGCCTATTCACCGATTGGTGAATAGATTACTTGATTTCACCTTAACTTTACTTGACCTCACTTTTACCTTACTTGACCTCGTCTTGACCTCACTCGACCTTACGTCACCTCATCTTGACCTCACTTGTTACGTCACCTCACTCTTGACCTTACTTGACCTCACCTGGCCTTACTTGACCTCCCTTGACCCCGCCTTGACCTCACTTGACTCACCTTGACTGCGGTGACGTCAGACGCGGGATTGGCCGGCAATGTTTTCATGAGCCTGCCGCTGTGCATGTCGAGAACGGTGACCCGCCCTTCAAGGCCGCCGGCTATGGCCCTCCTACAGTCCCTTGCGAGGCAGATGCTCTTGACTGGGCCCTGATGTCCCCGAAGCGTGTGAATTTCCGTCCCCGTCGCCAGCGACCTCAGATACAATTGATTGTCCTCACAAGCGGCCAGAAGGAATACGGAATCGGCCGAGACGTCGAGCATCGCCACGGGCGACGGTAAGGTTATGCTGTTCAACAGGGTGAAACTCTCGAGCGACCAGAGGCAAACGGTACCGTCGGAAGAGCCCGAGACGAGAACTTCGCCAGCCGAGTCGACTTTAACCGCCGTAACCGGACCACGATGATGATCCACCTTCATCAGAACTTCACCGGTCAGCAAACTCGTAGCTATTATTCTCGAGTCTTCGCCACCGCTGACGATAACCGAGTTATTGAGCGCCGGTGTCAAGGTCAAGACTGGCGCTATGTGTTCGCGTATTCGACGCTTCAGCGTAAGCTCTTTCATGTCCCAGACGATTATCGACGTGTCCTCCGAACCCGTCAGCAGATACTGCGATTGTTGGGTCACCGCCACGCAGGATATGGGACTCGAGTGTCCTGCCGTGAGAATTATTTGTCGTAACGCATTAGGAACTGCCTGCTAGTTATTTTGACACCTTCGCAATAAGTGAGCAAGATCGCCAAGTAACGAATCTTAGGGACTGAATGATGAGAATGATAGGCTGCTATGCCAAGGTATCAAAGGTGTTTGAAGCAAAGGCATACCTTTGAAGGTGTGCACTAGTTGGCCGGACATCACGTGCCACAGTTGGGCATCACCTTGAGGGGGCACGACGACGACGTGCTGGCCTGAGGGCGCCGCCTCCACCAGCCTCACACCTTGAGGACAACCGAGTGTTCTTATTTGGAGGGGCAACGGTGGTTGCAGCCATCCGTTGAGCGGAACGAGAAGTGGGGCCACGTAACCGTCACACCAGGCCATTGCGGCTGTGATCATTCGACTTACCTGAAATTTGATTTCTGTTCTAAAGCAGTCGTCTTGGTTTCACGAGTGTTATTGAGCATTTACTCAAAAGTCGAACGCACTGCGAATTCTGTCTATGTTTTGTTGTGTGGGGATTTTTTTACACATTAGAGGGCGTACACAAATTACGTAACGCAAAATTTCCCAATTTTTTACACCCCTCCCCCTCCCTTCACGTAACGGGACCGTAACGCTTGGCAAGGACCCCCTCCCCCCTATTCCGTTACGTAACGGGTGCTTTGTCGTCAATAATTGCGATTTTTTTCACAGACATGACTAATAATGAAAGGATCGGGTTTATACTCGTTTTATGAAGTATATATTCATCTAGTTTTATACCAATTTTTATGACAAAATCTTGAAAATTAACCGAGATATGAGCCTTGTAAAATTCATTCGAGGTTTAAATTTAAAAAACATGCAGAAATTTTGCTATTTCGGGCAGTTTTAAAATCGTGACGTAACGCAAACCTTGACCCCCTCACGTACGTAGACCATAACGCCTGGCCAACCCCCGCCCCCAATTGCGTTACGTAATTTGGGTACGGCCCTATTATTGTGGCACGCGAACTGTAAAATTGAAAGGTATGTGAATCCGAAGATCATACTTACGAGATCACCACTATCCTCAACAACAGGTCTCAGCCAGCTGATCAACTGGGCGCCAAGCTGGAGAGGTTCCCTCGTAAGTACGTCGCTGGAGTTCCGAATGGCGTAATAAACTAGCTCGAGATCCCTCTCGAGAAGATACCGTCGGGCGTGCTCAAGTACGCATCTTAAGTAACTGACCGATACCATTTGGACCGCGGCAAGAAGGAAATCAAAAGCGCAAACGGCGAGTCTCTTGAGTTTCTCGACGTCGCCGGCCTGGAGCAAGTGAAGCCAGGCTTCCTCGACGTGACGAAGAGTGTACGTGACGTCCTGTACTTTCAGAGTACTTTGAAAGGGTGTCTCCTTAACCGGTTGCGCTTCCGTATCCTCGGGTGATCGTTCCTCGCTCTCTTCCGTATCTTCGGCGAAGAACAAACCCGCGAGTTCCGCGTGACACGATTTGCACGAGGTCTGATCGGAGAGGTAACGCTTTCGGGCTACCTCGCGACTGGTCCATCGCCATGAAAACATCAATCTTCCGCTTATCACGCGCACCTGGGAACAAATGTTGACCTTGTCCATTGGATGCATGGTTCTGATGGAATTCGACCGCTGAGCGTCGGCAACTAACGTTTGATTCACAGTCGAATCCAGTTGGCTGATTTGTGAAATTTTCTACCTCAAAATCTAGTCCCTATGGACGCTAAAACCCAACGAACATTCATCCCATGGCTGGTAACTAGATTGCGGAGTTACGGTCTGGTTATTAGCCCTCCAGTTGCAACCACAAACGGCGGTGATTGGAGAGTTTCAGGTTGATCGCCATCATCCAGCTACTAGATTTTGAGGCTGCTGGGTTCTTAGCCTTATAATCAAGCTACCTGATGGGGGATCTAAATTCCCAGGTGGTACCCCATGTTTGATTCACAGTCACATCCAGTTGGCAGATTTGCGGAAGTTTCTACCCCAAAATTCAATCCCTATGAACCATAGAACCCAACGAACATTCAACCCATAGCTGGTAACTCGATTGTGGAGTTCCAGCCTGGTTATCAGTTTTCTGTTGTTACCACAAATACGAGCGATTGGGGAGCTCCAGGTTGGTCTCTATCATCATCCAGCTACTTTACTACTACTCTATGATCATCCAGTGACTTTTAGGCTGTTAGCTTTGGAAGCAGTCTACCTGATGGGAGATCCCAATTACTGGGTGTGGCTTGTAAAGTTCTGTAATAGAATGCGAACAATGGAACATTGATGAACCCGTATGATGAGGACAAACAATGGTATGTTGGTGGATCCATGTACTACTAGACTTTACGGCTGCTGGGTTCTTAGCTTTAGAATCAAGCTACCCGATGGGGGATCTAAATTCCTAGGTGGTACCCCATCTAATGTATGATTTACAGCCAAATCCAGTTGGCAGATTTGCGGATGTTTCAACCCCAAAATCCAATCCCTATGAACCATAGAACCCAACGAACATTCAAGCCATAGCTGGTAACTGGATTGTGGAGTTCCAGCCTGGTTATCAATTTTCTGTTGTTACCACAAATACGAGCGATTGGGGACCTCCAGGTTGGTCTCTATCATCATCCAGCTACTTTACAACTACTCTATGATCATCCAATGACTTTTAGTCTGTTAGCTTTGGAAGAAGTCTACCTGATGGGCGATCCCAATTACTGGGTATGGCTTGTAAAGTTCTGTAATAGAATGCGAACAATGGAACAGTGATGAACCCGTGTGATCAGGACAAACAATGGTACGTTGGTGGATCCATGCAGTTCGCACAGATTACAGTTAGGATCTTCATTATGGATATGAGGGCTTTGACGTATGCACGAATCGGGCAGGATAACTACTGTCCTCGAGAGCTGTTTCACGCACTCATGTGAAGCGACCCTTTCGCGTAGATTCGTATTCACGTATGGAATTGGTAGCGCGCAGTGCCCTTCTCCATCGGGATAGATTGTTGACGTTGAAAAGGGCACGGCTGCTGCAACTCGTGCCAACAAATTGAAAAAAAAGAGTTGGAACGTTGGGAAAAAGAGGTAGAGATGAATTGCCGAACACGCCCAGAAGAACTCAAATAGCTTCGAGTGTTATCGACGTCCATTCAGTTTCGAATGAAGACTTTTCTATACCGAGTGGAATTTTTCAGCTTGTGTCAATGTAGATTTTTTTGGGGTCAAAAACTGTGAACTCGCATACATTTTTTTAGAAACTTCGCGCTTTTTTAAATTTCATTGGTTTGGACAACTCTCAAGGAGAGTGCGAGACGTTTGGACCAAAATATCAAAAGTTGCAAAAATTCGGACTACTGTCTCGATGTTTTTGTGAAAAAAATGTGTAGTCGAGAAAATGATGGAAAAATTCGTCTGTACTGGGGATATTCAACGAGTTTATTCCGTAAAAAAGCAACCAAAATTATGAATCAACAGTTAATATTATTTCTACTGAATATCAATGCTGGACTGGAATATTTTTGGACGTTCGAGGCACGATAAGCTGAATTTGTCGAGCACGAACGCAAACAAGTACTGAAATAGAACTGAATGCGGTTGACATCTATCCGGTTATTTCTCGCACAAATGTGCCCGTATCGACGAGAACGTTGCAGCTGATCGATACAGTTGTACAAAGATAGAGATAGATAGATTCGTACACATCTGAAAGTCTGTCCATCCATTCATCGCTTTATCGGATTTCGTCGAGTCTGACAACTCATTTTTCTGATATATCGCGCCAGCACAGAATACAATAGCCAGCAAAATGCTAGACAGTGTTACGAGATAACAAAAAGTTCGAACCTCGTGTCGTCGTAATACCATCGAAATAATATGTAACACAAGATAAAAAAATTCTTTGCGATGGTACCTGTTCAGAGGTAATTTTATACCTGATTTTCATAGAAAACAAGCTGATAAATAAAGTATATTTTTGTTGGAAGATAAAATATTATCGGGTAAAAGGTAAGCTTCTTCGTAACGTTCCTTATTTTTAATTAATTATTCACATGACGTTTATCACTTTTTCTGTACAAAATCGAAGTTCCAAAGAACTTCGTGGAGAATCATTTTTTTTTTATTTCATGAATTTTCATTACGTTCGAAAGTTGAGAGAATGAATTTTTCATTTAGTAACCATTCATTTATGAATACCGACATTAATCAATATGTGGCATGTAATATTTTTCAAGTAGTATCGAAAATGTGATAGAACTTTGTCAAATTATAAACCGTTTATCGTGTTAGTTTCCGAAACAAATTATTTCACACTAACGGCAATAATTTTGGCTGAAAGTACTCAATGCGTGCAATTTTCATGAATTATTTCCGATTTTTCAACAAAAGGGTTAAAAAATAGCGGGTTGAGTTATGGATTTGAAATCTGGGGTTGGAACAAGCGGGAACAGGTGGAAAAATTTCAGGCAAGGTATGTTAAGGGGTTATATACAGTTAAAATTTTCGAAAAATCGATTTAAAAAAAATCGTAATGTACATATATTTAAGTACACACACAAAAAATTTCTTGTCAATCCGGTGAATATTCTCGAAGTTACACGCACATTTGTAATGACGTGTCAGAGCGTTCGAAAGTGCTTTTGAAACTTTAAACGCGTTTTTCTCAAAACTGTGTTTTTTAAGTCGGTGAGCAAGAATTCTCGGAATCGGCTCAATTCGATCTCATTCGACTCATCGACTCATTTCGATTAGTCTCAAATTTTAACACAGTCTTTTCAAGTATATTTTTTAATAATGAATCGAAGGTTTTTTCTTACCGATAAATATTTTCCATTTTATAAACAATTTAAGGCCTACATTTTTATCAAAAATTGATTTTTTTAGAACCCGTCATTTTGTCAGAAATTATCATTTGCTTATTCATTTTAGAAGATCCAGTCCAGAGATATCGTGCTCACCGCAAGACGTCATTTTAGAGGTGCTCCCGCAGATCAGACATAGCCGCTTTCAAAATAATTGTTTTTACAAATAAAAAATGCCAAAATACAGTTAAAGTTACCATAATATGTGTACAAATTTTTACGGTAACAGATTTAAAGGTCTTCTCAAGAAAAATTCTGGAAAAATCGATCTTTTTGGGCCTCCTGACTGTATATAACCCCTTAAATGGTCTTGGGTGTTAGCAAAAATACCCCAAACTACATATGGAGAATGGAAGCGGGTTGCAGGGGGATGGAAATAGAAACGTGGAAAAGAGCCGCACGATATCTTCTGGAAATAGTTAAGATGGAGGATGGTAAGTGGCCTAAAGCATGTCTCAAGAAGGAGGTGAGAGCAATAGTAAACGGAAACCCGTCAAAATGGGGCAATGAGTTGAAAAAAGCGATGGAGTACATAGGGGAGGGCGGAACCTGGCATGCCATAAGGAGTGAAAATATTAGAGAGGTACAGGAAAAAATGAAAAGAGGCACAAAAGTAAAACCGGACCAAGAAATCCAGTATGATTGAAGCAACATCGAGCCGTCGACATACTGTAAAGAGTATAAAAATAGGAAAATCGGAATACAAATGGAAAAATATTGGGAAGATACGACAATTAGCGAAGAGATGAAAGAAACGTGGGCAAGAATGAGATGCGGGAATGTGATGAGCAACAAGAAAAAGGGTTACAAAGGGTTACAAGGGCCAAATGCAGAATGTGAAAGGAAGCAATCGAAAGGTGGATCCACATTTGCGAGTGCCCTGAAGTGAAGGCCAATATCAATCAGGCAATAGTGGCCGAATTGGAACAATGGTTTGTGGAACAACAAGGGGGAGGAAATCGATCAGAAAATAGAGGTGCAACTAAAATTGAAACCGTTGAAACGACTATGTAACTACGTGAGGCATTCGAGAGGCTAGCAAAATAAGAGAATATAAAGTAGGTTTAAGCATTCACAAATGTCAATAGATGTAAGCATCCAAATTATATCAAATATACAGTTGCATGCAAAAGTGTCCGGCAAAAGATAATTTTATGATGGAGTAACGTTTGAAGGATGCAAAATGGAAACACAAACATGTCATCGTAAAGTTCTTTTATTACGCAATCGAAACGTGTTATTGGAAAATTATATATAACTGTTCATAATTATTTATAACCAAAATAACAATTTTCGCTTTTTCATAACTATCCGGCCGAGTACGAATTACGCACTATATACAAAGAAAAAATATAGTAACTCAAGAAAAAAAAATGGAAAACGGTAATAAATGTAAGATTTTCATCAATACTTGGTAAAGATGCCCTTTGAAGCTATCACGGCAGCACATCGGTGAGGCATTGATTCAATAAGTTTGATGATTCTATGTTGAGAGATATTTTTCCACTCTTCTTCAACTTTTCCCCGCAAAGCAGCGTTATTGGCACAATGTTCAGTTCCTACTCTCAGTTTTAACCGTTGCCATAAATGTTCTACGGGATTGAGTCCGGAGATTGACTCGGTCACTCTAAAACTCGAATATGTTTCTTGCTAAAAACCTGGTAAAGGAGCTGTGATCGATTTTGAATCGAGTTTTGGATCATTATCTTGCTGCAAAATCCATCCTCGTGGCATATTCTGACGAGCATAAGGCAGCATTTCGTTTAATATAATATCTCTATACATAGCAGAGTTCATAGTGCCTTCAATTTTAAAGATTGGACCGACGCCGTCCAAGAGAATGCACCCCATAGCATAATGCTATTTCCACCGTGTTTCACAGTTGGTGTTTGATCTCGCGAATCATTTCCAGTTCCTTTTGGTCGTCGAACGTACCGTCTCCCATCATTTCCAAACAAATTAACTTTAGTTTCGTCTGAGAACAGTACTTTTTTACAATCTTCGACAGTCCAGCTGTGATATTTTTTATTTTTGTCAGTCTGTCACTTCTGTCAGTCTACGTGAAACGGTACTTTGGCTAATGTCAGCCAAATTTTCTTCGCGTAATTCACGTGCGATGATTGCAGCATTCTTTTTTACGTCTGCGACAGCCTTTCTTTTGATTACTTTATCGACATGATTAGTTGTTTTCCTAGTCCTCCCAGGACACTATTAATCTTCAAGAGTACCTGTAGTCCTGAATTTACTTATTATATCGTTAACAGTCGCTTTTCCAATCGCTAAAATTTTAGCTATTTCACGTGAAACTTTTCCTTCGTTGTGCAACTTGATAACCACTTTGCGTATATCTAAAGACGTGGGGTTCGACATCTTAACTGAGTGTTCCTGATCGTACAATGCAAAAGGAACAGAGCTCTCGATGTTTACATGATTTCGCGACTGATAACGTAAACAAAGCGAAGCGAATTATATCTTCTTGGAATTAGGCCGGACATTTATGAAGCAGCAAAACGTGTTATTTTTCTTACAAATAATTGTTAATCGTTATGAACAATTTTTGAATTACATTTTTTGATTGCACAGTAAAAGAACTTTACAATGATATATTTGTGTTTCCATTTTGCATCCTTTAAACGTTACTTAATCATAATATTATGTTTGGACGGACACTTTTGCATGCAGCTGTATGTAAACTCATTGTAAGTGGGGATAGGAAAGGGCAAGTATGTAAACACCCGTGAAGGGTATACACGGAATGAATACTACTACTACTGCTAGAGGGTTGAGAAGAACTCCGCTGTGACAGACGGATGTCCATGACAAAGTTGTAAGGCTTTCTAATCACTATGAAACAATAGAGACGTAATGCCATTTTTTAAAAATAATAGTAGCCTTGAAGAAACATGAATTTTCAACGATCATCGGAATGCCCCATATTTCGTACTTGCCTTGAGCCACGGCGTGAGAAATCTTCGGACGAGACACCAGGTGGCAAAGTTGAATTGACCGTCCGCCAAGCAGAGGGGTTCGTCGCCTCCCGTTGGCATGATCAATTCGAGAATTTCACTCTCGGACATACCGTACTCGGTAGCGGCGAGAAAGGCTCCAACGTTGTTCGCCGCTTTCGCGCCCACCAATCTCTCCAGGGCGTCAAGTGCGTTACCGACGTTCGGCACGTTGCTGCGAGATTCCGCTAGTTCGATGAGGATATCCGGATGTCTGAGGCGATCTTTCTGAAGCGGTGTCAGTCTGAGAGCGTCGGGAGAGACGGATGTGGTCAATACCAGATGAACACCCGCTGGCAATTGAAGCGGAAGCCATGAGAGGGCCGCGACGATGTCGCTTTCAAGGGGATGAAGCCGATGAAGATCATCGATCATTATGATCAGTTGAGCACTGCCCAAAGCTCCCTCTTCTATGCCTCGCATTATTTGCGTGAACCAATTGTTCAGATAGAGCGGATCGAAGGAGGCGTCACGTGGCAAATTTCCATCATTGTTTCCCGTCAAGAAGCCAATGTGTTCGCATAGCACCCTCAAAAGCTCGAGGCTGTAAGCCGAGCGCGGTGTCGAGGTGCAATGACGTACTATTCGATAGACCGGTCTTTCCAGCCAATCCTCCGAAGCTCGATAAACTTTGGCCAGTATACCAGACTTGCCGGATGAGCGTGGTCCTCTGATGAGGATGGGGCCGTGCTTCTGTTCCATACCGATCATCATCAACTTTCGTACTCGCTCCACGGCCTCGTCGTTCTCCTCGGCTGGCTCGAGTTCACGCAACAGCGACAGATGCGCCATACTCTCGGCGTACACCTCCTGAACCATTTTTTTACGACTCTTGATTTCCGGATCAGCCTCCACCGATGCGTTCACCAGCGATTGCACAGCGTCGAGAACGCCGTTGCGCAGTGTCCTCATGTAGGAGTCGTGATTGCTCAATTCCGGATCAATGCCGTCGGGCGTGTAGTCCACCCTCAGACGTATCACGTTGCTCGACGGAAGAGACGCCTCCACTTTCGACTTGAGAATCTCACTCGCCGGGGAGGAGAGCGGGGCTCTATTCCAGTCACGGATTACACCTATTATACCGCCTCCACCTGGATCCAGGTCTGGAACAGTTGGAACAACCGGTTGGGAAATGGACTGGACTGAGGAGGTCCATGACCTTGCGGAAGCTTGCATCGAAGTCTGTTGACGCTCCCCATTGTAAAGTCAATAAGGACCCTGTGCTCATGAACAAAGGACAAACGTTGATAGCTCAGTACGGGGAAGATGTGACATTGATTTACAGAAAATGGGCATGGTCCGCTTCAGCTCTACCAGAAAACGCTACTTTCCATTGAGATGGAGAAGCCGATGAGGCTGCTTGCTTACCCAAAGCATCTTTATCAAACGCAGTATAAGCCACATTGAATTCGTGTTTCTCAAGGACGCACTATAAAGGATGAAAATCTCAACGCGATACCTGATCCCAAAACGGTTGAGCCGATAGAGTTCCTACCAATTTGGATCCCCAACAATGATCACCCCAACTGTCGGTCTGGAAGGTTTGCAGGAAGGAACCCCTATAAACCCAGATAATTATCACCCCAGCCGTTCATAGGGAGGCAGCTAAACCAAAACACTTTCAGGGAAAACCAAAAACCGGCCACAAGCGTTACAATGAGTTCACAGCCCAAAAACCAAGTTTGGAACGAGCGTCTAAAGCGGCTCAGCTGCACCCTTCGTTACTGCAACCAAGGTTGATGACCACAATGTCTTCGCGACAGCAGATTATAGTGGTTTTGGCACTGGTACACCTCGAGAAGTCTCCTTTGTCGCGATACCTGATGTCAAAACGGTTGCGCCGATAAAGTCCCCACCAAATTGGATCCCCAACAATGATCACCCCAACCGTATAACTGGAAGGTTTGTAGGAAGGAACCCCTATGAACCCAAATAATGATCACCCCAGCCGTTCGTAGGAAGGCAGCTGAACCAAAATATTCTCAGCGATAACGAAAAACCGGCCACAGATGTTACAATGATTGCCAAATAAGTTCACAGCCCAAAAGCAAGTCTGGAACGAGCGTCTAAAGTGGCTCAGCTGCACCCTTCGTTACTGCAACCAAGATTAACGACCTCAATATCTTCGCGACAGCAGGTTCTAGTGGTTTTGGCACTGCTACACCTCGAGAAGTTTCCTTTGCTGCGATACCTGATGTCAAAACGGTTACGCCGATAAAGTCCTTACCAAATTGGATCCCCAACAATGATTACCCCAACCGTATAACTGGAAGGTTTGTAGGAAGGAACCCCTATAAACCCAAATAATGATCACTCCAGCCGTTCGTAGAAAGGCAGCTGGACCAAAATAGTCTAACGGACAACAAAAGCCGGCCACAAACGTTACAATGATTGCCAAATGAGTTCACAGCCCAAAAGCAAGTCTGGAACGAGCGTCTAAAGCGGCTCAGCTGCACTCTTCGTTACTGCAACCAAGGTTAACGACCCCAATGCCTTCGCGACAGCAGATTATAGTGGTTTTGGTGCCGCCAGACCTCGAGAAGTCTCCATCTATTAGTCTTATCTCGAGCAGTTCCTTTATCGATTAGTGCCCGCTTGAAGGCGCAGCAGGTGTGTGCATGAACGAGGCAAGCAGCACTCCCAGAAGCTTCCGCGTTTTGTGTTAGCGCAAATGTGAGAACGTAACAAGTGTCAGTGGAGGGTCTGTGCGCGACGCTATCGTGTGTAAATATGACATGTCTCGAACTATTCGACCGTCTGTGTGTGCATGCCTGCAATGTGTGCCGTGTTACCATACAAAAGATGTGAAGAATCATGAGGTGGTACGTACTTAAGCCATAATCCAACTGGCGTTCAGCGGTGCTCTTTAAAACGCTCTCGACGTTGGAATCGTTCGGTTGTTGGAGCAGAGCTGCCTCCGCAGCTGTCTTCAAGATGTTTCGCAGCTTCGAGCCGTGCTTCGACTGCCAGTCCTCCTGAGCAGTTTCCTCACTGGCATGATCAACTTCGTTAATATGGCGATATGTCCGACTGTGTGCGTCGAAGACAGAAGGGACAAGGATTTCTAAGGACACTGTAGGAAGGATTTATTTTGAGGGAAACTAGGTTTTCTTGGGCTGCGCTCGAGGAAAGGTTTTTCTGACTGCGCCTAGGGGTGTTTTTTGGCATTCTTCGCTAGCGTGGAAAGTACCCAATTTACAGGGTCTTCACGTACTTGGGAATTTCTCATTGGCATTTGCTCGCAGCTATCGGTATCCCTTTGAGATGAAATGACTCACGATTTTGCCGTCAAAGAAATCCATTTTTGTAATCTTTTTCAAAAACGACTGGACCGAGTGATTGAAAATTTGTACACTCGACGATTGAGCACTAGAGAAGAGCACTATATGTCCGGGAAATGCGAGATTTTTAAAAACACTTCTAGATCAATCATACCGTGGAAACTGTAATTGGAAAGGTCACAAAACGATTCTCCCGTTGTGATAATCGCAGATCCAAGAGATACTCGACCTAGCCGCCGTAGGAACACACATTTTCACACTTGAACCCCCGCAATCCGTGAAAAAATGGCTGAGAAAAATTGCGAAAACTATCGCATAGATTGACGATTGTAAGTAATATGCGAGTGACATACGCGGCAGAAATTTTTCCTGGCGCGTGTCATTCCCCCTTAAGTGGAAAGAACTCAAATGATGGACTGATGTATTGGCTGTATTACCTAGTGGCTTTGAGCTTGTAACTTTTCCCGTCGTGGACGTAGTACTCATCCAGCATCGAGTTTTGCGCTACCAGAGCCTGGTAAGTGTCATCGTCAAGTGCCGTGGGTACCCAACCTGCTGTATAATCTGCTCCCACCAAAAGCTGCAAAGAGAACAAACCTTTGCTGGTGTTTTTTCGGCGAAAAAAAGGCCAGCGACATTTTAAATAGCCGGAGGAAGCTCTGATACATTAAGGGGTCTTCTCACTTCAGACGCTAAAAAAAGGCTATTTTCATGATTTTTTTATAGGCTTATATTATAGATATTGATATGAAAGTTGTTACACTTAAGGCCTTAGGCCACAGTAACGGGTATAAAATCATGTTCGAATTTAACCATTTTTTTTCGTATGAAAAAGTGATTCACTCATAAAATTAATTACACATTTATTTAATAGGAATATCAAGCTGTTAGAATTTTTTTATGTGTAGAATGGCCGAATACTAATATTTTCTTTTGTTATCTTTTTTTAGGCGCTCCGCAGCGAGACATTTAGCATCCACAATTTTTTACCTAGAACAAAAAACAAAAATTCTCCTCAATCTACATTAGAATACCTAGAGAGGTACGTACGGAGTTTTTAAAATATTATTTTATTCAAAAGTTGTAGAGTGAAAATTTTCGTTATAACTGCTCATAAACTGCTCATAAAATGAAAAGTTTTCGATTAATCAGAAATTCCGTACGCACTTCTCTGCAAAATGCAATTAGGAACATAACTTTCAAATTTGAAGTAAATCGAGTGAAAATTGTTGAAGTTATTTGTCACGCCAATTGGAAAAAAGCTGTTCCGAGGCGTTTCGAGTAGTCGGCCATTTTGTACATCGAAAAAAAAATATATATATATTTATTTTCTAACAGCTAGATATTCATACTAAATAGATGTGTAAGTAATTTTATGAGTGGATCACGTTTTCATACGAAAAAAAATTGTTACATTTGCATATGATTTTATACCTATTACAGTGGCCTAAGGCCTTAATAAATAAACTTTCGAAATACAGTTTTAAAAAAATATTTATTTATTTAAGTCACTATTTACAGACGGAAATGGAAGATAAAAAATGCCCCAAAAAATTTTTGGTCTGCGCTGATGATGAAATCTCGGAGATGAATCATCCAAAACAAAAAAAATTAAACGGTTTTAGATTCAGTATGTTAATGGCTATAGCGCATATCATACGATTTTTTATATATATGCAAAAATAACAAAATGGCAAACATTGTTGGAAAAAACAAAAAACGTGTTTTTTCCACCGTTTTTGGCAAAAAAAAATAGTAAATATCAAAATTTAAGAATATCCTCGTTGTGCGCTATAGCTATAGTTGTAAAGAATATGTGGTTAAAATTTCATAAGGAGCGGTTCAGTAGTTTCGATGATTTTATCAACAAGCCGTCGAAAAACGTTATTTCGAGAAAGAACGCGTTTAAAGTTTGTTTGGATATACATGAATGGATTAAAATTTTTCAAAATGTATTTCGAAAGTGTATTTATTAAGTGTAACAAATTTTATAACAATATCTGTAATATAAACGTGTCAAAAAATTTATGAAAATAGCCTTTTTAAGCGTCTAAAGCGAGAAGACCCCTTAATGTACGAAAGAAACGTGGAGCCCACTACATTTGCTTTCATCTCTTACTTGGTCTCAATCGAGTCAACGATTCAACTTCGATCTACCCTACATTACGATCAATGAAAATGAGTGCATCATCTTACGAGCAGAAAACATCCCCTCGAGCGCTGATGCGATGCATTTATCTCTTCGAGAAATTGCTCGGCCAGTCGTGGATCCGCGTCAGGATTTTTGGCCGTTCCGTATTGCATGTCGACCAGCAAAACCTGTTACCGTTCGGAAGTTACTCGATCGTCATTTTTTTTATACCCATACACGCCACAACGTTCGAAAGTGCTCTTTGAAAAAACGACCGTGCGGAATATTGTTAAAGCAGCCTCAATCATATCGATTAAATAGAAATAAAATTGTAATTTCTGCTTTAAGAGGTCACGTGGGTTTGAAAATGTCAAAAAATTCATTTTTTTAATTTTACTTTTTAATAGTTCAATAGTCTAGAATGTTCTCCCAAAGTTTTAAGTCACGCCGCAACGTTCGAAAGTGCTCTTTGAAAAAAACGACCGTGCGGAATATTGTCAAAGCAGCCTCAATCATATCGATCAAATAGAAATAAAATTGTAATTTCTGCTTTAAGGGGTTACGTGGGTTTGAAAATGTCAAAAAATTCATTTTTTTAATTTTATTTTTTAATAGTACAATATTCGAATGTTCTCCCAAAGTTTTAAGTTAATCGGAGTAAAAGTCTAGGAGAGAGTGCCTTTGGGAATTCCCCCCGTTGGGACTGACCGGCCGGGAGTGACGCAGGTAATCGCATTTTTCTCAAAATACGACTTTTAAAGTCGGTGGACACGATTTCTCAAAAATTAATGCACTGATCTTATTGAAATGTTGTACACTTCTTCAAAATAGCATTGACTAGTGATTGAACGAAGGTTTTTTTTCGATTACAACTAATTTTACAAGACTATACGTAGTGTAAATTGTACCAAAAATTGAACTATTTTGCATACCATTCTGCCAAAAATTCAAATTTCAATTTTTTTGAAATCGTTCGTTCTATCACGAGCTATACTTATCTACTAACAGAAAAAATAGTTTTTTAATTTCAGATAAAGCTATCATGAGTTATCCTGACCACCACGAGGACTCTTTTTTTAGGGGTCTCCGGAAACCAGGTCTGGATTTCCCAAATTTTTGGATGAAAATATTTAAAAATAATGTCGGAATGTTGCTCTTTTATGTGCTTAACACTTTGAATAAAATAATTTTTATATTATATTTTTTTTAAATGGAGAAAGTATGTTTTTTTTGGCTTCGAAACCCATGCAACCCCTTAACTTGCAGAGCCTTTGAGGGTCCCCAGTGGAGACGGGTTGCTCTCAAATCATCCCCATGAGTGACCCAACTCAATTTCCGCACGGTTAAGCCCATTTGAGAAAATGAAGCACGCGAGTAGCAAAGGTCCAAATGAATGTCTTCCATTTTTGAAAGTTTGCCAGATTATTTGCGAGCGGCAGAAAAATATTTCGTAAATTATGACTGGATGTCTTAATGACCGGAGGCTCATTTCCGCACTCACCTCGATGCCCATATCATCGTAGACCGACTGAAGAGAAGGCCCGACCGTCTCCAACAGTAATTTGCGTTCTTCCGTAAATTCTGCCGGCAAAAAAAACCATTGACTTATTCAACGTTCCAAGTATCTCGCTCCTTTTACTGCATTTATCGTTCTTCCATTAGTACTCAAGGCGGTCATCCCATGTGACAGGTCCAAAAAATCGGAAATGCACAATTTTTTGCACAAATTGCAAAAAAAATTTTGCGTGTTATGTGGACCCGGCATAGCAGACTAATGGTGAGTCAAAATTTTCTTCGTGTAAACCGTACTCTAACTATTAAACGCGTTTTTTTCCCCTCAAAACTGTATTTTTTAAATTGGCTTCCATGATATCTCAAAAACTATTGGAAGAATTTTGCAGATATGGTATCGTCAGCACATCTATAGTTCTCACGCGAAGTCGAATATTTCTGACATTTGCCATAACTTTTTTCAAGCTGGAAAAGTCGAAAAAAGTCAAGAAACTTGGAACTTAACTTTTAAAACTGTGCCAAAAAATCAATTTTCGATATTTTTACTTCACTCTAGTTCCGGCGATAGCCTCAGGGCTGCAAATTAAAATGCCCTTTGCTTTTTTTCATTTCAGATGAACAAAACTTCCGGAATCATGGCAGCCGTCAACCAACTTTTTTTTACACATGAGTGTCTTTCGAATGGTGTGAAATCGATTCAATTCGTTATTTTTGTTTGATAAAAATCTGAAGGACTGTAAAAATTTTAATCAATGTGTGGTCAAAATTCAAAGATAGTGTTTTAATGGTTCAACCCCCCACCCCCCCCCCCCCCCCAAAGCGAAAAAGAATAGCTGTCACATGGGATGACCCCGTTAAGGCAGTATTGTTGTCTAGAAATTTGAAACAAGCGTTTTGTTTAAAATTTAGTTTATTATTCTACAAATCATTCTGAATACGTCTGTGATAGCCGTTAAATGGTACTTATAAAATTCGCCTAGTTATAAAAATTATAAGGAGTACGCTGGTAGAGCGTGGTCGAAACGCAGCAAACTTTAAGGCGGGATATACATTTACAACGCTAAAAAAATCGATTTCTTTTTTTTCTTTAAACGATAGAACTATATATGTAGAGTATTTTCCTAAAGTTTCAAAGTGAAGTTCGAAAAACTTCAAACGTTACAGCCCGTCAACGCTGTGCCTCACCGCTCGAATTCGGAGCGCGCGTGAACTTCAAACGCGTTTTTCTCAAAAGTGCATTTTCGAAATTGGCGTGCAGGATTACTTAAAAACTATAAAGCCGATTGAGTTAAAACTTGGTAGAAATATTGATAATATTGATACCTTCTACTTGACGATAATTGTTTTAAAAAAATTAGAAAAAAAAACTACTTTTTCAATCCACATTTTACAGAAATGTTGCGTGAAATGTTTTTTTTTATAATGCGTGCCATTTTCTTAAATTTGCATTTTCTTCATTTTAATTACCGTCACATAGAAACTATACATGTTCTAAGTGAAAAAATGTTTGAACTTTTTTGCAAATCAAAGTCTACGGGAAGCTAGACTGCACGCCGATTCGCAACTCCCGCGGCGACCTTGCTGTAACACTCTGCCACAGCACCGTCATTTTGATGATGAATTAATTTAAAAAAATTGTTTTGTATACTTAAATATACTATTAAAGTATACCGAAAGTTCGATATTTGTAGAATAATTATTTGTTTGTTTAAAAAATCCCTTAATATTGCTTATTTTTTTCCTGTCCAAATGCATATCCCGCCTTAAACGCGTTTTTCTCGAAACTATGTTTCTCAAATCGGCAACCACGATACTTCGATAACCAATTGGCCGATTGAGCCCAGATTTGGCATACGCCTGCAGTAAACTTTTTCAACGTTGGTAGCAGAATTGAGTCGAAATAAACAAAAAAAGCATAACTTTTAGAATGGTCAGAAAAATAGGAAAAATTGATCATCAAAGTTTAGCATGTCGTCATTTTGTATTTTTTTTTGCCGAATTTGGTATCAAACATCACACACCCATACAGATGAAGAATATGTTTGGTTTGTTTGAAATTCAAACAACGTCTACAAAACTGGTTGCCAATTGGGGGCGTTTTCCGCGATCCGTTGAAAACAAACATATAACAGTACATGATAATCATGTTTTCCTAATTTGTACATATTTTTAAATGTTCAATATACATGTGTGAAAAATTCAGGAAGAAAACTCGTTATTAGCTATTCCATCCTAAAAATCACCTCTAAAACAGCGATCCAGACAACAATACTGTCTTCAATTGATCATTCCTGGCGAGAAATTTGATAAACGGGGTAACGAAATAACATCGATCTTAACAGTGCTAATAATCTTCACGGGACAGAGCACGGTTGGCAAAGGCGCGAAAAAAATGTCACGTGAAATATCGTTTCTTGTAATCTATGTGCTAATTTCCTCGCGCAACTTCGCTTGAATCAATATTTTTTTAATCGCGTTGCCAACTATTCACCAGGTCTCGAGTACCGCTCTCGAATGTACGTACAAATATACATAGTAAGCTTATTCGATGCGGCAAGCTCAGCTATTTGAATTCATCATCTTATTTGCATCTACCTCTAATATTTATGTGTTTGGGCGACTGTAATTAGTTCTTCTTCTTCAGAAGAGAATGAATAAAAAATACGCTGTGAGAGGACGAGTGAACGAAATAAAAAGATAGCAGGAAGAAGTACAAAGGGACAAAGGAAGCAGAGTTGGCAAAGAACAAGCCAGAGGAAAAAATCAGAAAGAAAAACGAGAAGAAAAACAACAACAAACTTACCATCTCGTTCGCCAGCGATGAATATCTTGATGAGACGCGGAGCTGGTAAATGGGCCGGGGGTAGACCACCCTTAATCACCCCTGCTATCAACTCCACCTCGAGATTCATGTTTACCAATGGTTACTCCTCAGCTTTATAAATCCCGAGAATCCAAAACGAAGGAGCGTTACATCAAGACGAGAAGGGTGTATAAACTTCCTTTGTTCCTTCAAGAATGTCTTTAAGCTCTTGATCAAGGAATTTTCGTCAAAACTTTGCGCTGAATTTATTCTCGCTTTGAAACTTTGCTTCGGACTTTTATTAGCATGGCATCCTCGTGCGATTCGCTTGTTTGCAATTACCAATTTTTTTTCTTCAACTATCTGCTATTTTGGCATATCTTCTCTCCGGGTTTTCCTGTGCCATTCATTGGTGACGTCTTCCCTGTGGTTTCTTCTTTCGTAGACAAAGTGCGACCTAGAAATCGCTTCAGCAGGGCCGCCAATTTTTATCCAGGAATGTCAAAGCGGAAGACTGCAAGTGCAAGTGCCACTGGAAGAAACGGCGATCGCGCGATGCGCTTGGAATTTGCGATCTGTTTGTTACCTTCAGTCGGTAAAGTAGGATCCTGCAATACCGATACCGTTTGGCTTCGACTTCGGCGACTAGACGAGTGACTTTTTACGTTTTTTACTCTTCTCGGGCTGAGATTTCGATGAGAATTTCGTGTCGTTGTTACCATCAGTCGGTAAGGTAGAATCCTGCAATGCTAATACACAGGAAGCAATGCAGATGCGGACTGAGTTAAATATTTCGAAGCATCTTCACTCCGTCTCGTTTCTTCGTAGCTTCTTCAAATTGTTTTGGCTCGTTTCTTCATGAAGACACGAATCGAAAGATTTATTCGATGAAAAAATCCTTCCGTCAGATTTTCTACTCTTTCTTTTCCGTGCTTGGCCTCGTTCTATTCAGGTTTCTCCCGCGCCTGGCATACTCGATGCATATTTTCTTTCAAAGCCCTCGACTCTCGGCGCTCGCATTCACGACATGTTTATCGAGGCAATATTCTCCTTTTTTTTTGCACTTCGACGAGCGATCTGTTTTTTTTTTTCATTCAATAGCTATAAAACGACAGCTGCGACCAACGAGGACGTTGCACGGTGTGAATAATCATTTCTCGATTACGTTTAGCTACTCGTCAAACAAAATAAGATCGAATGGAATTTTGCAAATTTTTCGAAATCCATTTTCCGGCGCGTGGAATGTTCTTCTCGTTTTCTTGATCGATTAATATTTATACATTCGTTTTTCCTTTGTCAAATTAATATTGAAATTGATCGCGCTTTTCAGATCAACAATGATTGAAATACAGGTACTTTCAAGGTAATAAATATCTATATGGATATCTGTTTTGATAAATAAATATTTCTTCACCGTCCTATCAATAAACTAACATCGGAATATTTCAGCTCCAAAATTTGAGCTGTTTATAGTCACTTCTCTATCATATGTATACATATATACTTTTATAAGTTTGTATGGCTATATATATATTTCTATATTCTTATATATCTATAACATACATAAATATTTTGATAAGTTCTCCAATAAAATCTTTCGTTATTTACATTTATATGACTTATGTATTATTTAGGTATCCTCGTTTTGAGATTGTCTTCGCCATTAAACTTTTTTAACGACGCCCCCAGTCGTGTCCCCCCGCGGACGGTATCTCGCTCCGTTCGGGATGAATTATCGATGGTATTATGTCGGGGAATTCGGAGCGACGAAAAGAAAAAGTGAATATCGTCCGTGCGAGACTAATCGATTTTATTGACGCTCGTCTGGTAATTTTTTTTTCACTGCTCGGCACCCCGATAATGCTCTTTCTTCTTCTCTCCCTTCACCGTGCATCTGACGATCCGATGAATAATTCGGTCTTTCTGTACGGGAGGCTCGAGAATTTGGTTAAAGAAGTCCAAGCCCGTCGAAAGTCACTAATAATTCTTTGGGTCGGCGTTGGAATTTTTTGGTTTCTTTGGAATATTATTCATTGATGCTTTTGCGGCCTACTTGCGAGCGATCGAAGACATTGACGGCTCCGATTGCAGTGAGGATGGTGATGGCGGCGAAAATCGATCGTCACATTTTTTTAGTTTTTTTTGCACAAATTTGATGATTTTTAATCGACGATATCTCTCTCTCTCTCTCTCTCTCTCTCTCTCTCTCTCTCTCTCTCTCTCTCTCTCTCTCTCTCTCTCTCTTTTTCTGGTCTCTTTCTATGCGTACATTTACTTCGTTTACGGTATTTCTAGCATTGCATTATTTATAGTTTACATACATTGAGGGAGCCTCGATATAGTTCGTTCAATGGTATCATTGCGCCTGATCCGTCGTGAGTCCCTTGCTGGGAAGTTGCTACGTCGAGGACATGTCTTCTTGCTCGCTATCGCGTTTCTCGTTTCGCCTGCAATCAGACCGAAAAGTACACACATTAAGGTAATCCTATCGCCTTATACTAGTCATACCACTAGATCATACTTGAGACTTGTACAATTTATATTTTTCACGTATGCAAAAAAAATTTCTAACATCTAAAATTTTCCATGTGTAAACTGCTTAATGAATGTTCACATTTAATTAGAAAAATGAAAAAAATAGTTATTCGAACGATTCGCGCAGTATTTCTAGGTTTGATATTTGACAACATTGGTTCTATCTCCGTCTCTTTTTACTCAACCAGGCGAGTTCAACCTCCATGCTTTTCAACGTCGATCTGTCAAAACAATGTCAGGTGCGGGAAATATAAAGCATTGTATTCGGGCCACGACTGGTAAAAAGCGTGGAAATGTCGGTTAAGGCGTTACCCCCACTTGTAGCACAAAAAAGGCCTTTTTCATGATTTTTTTTAAAGAAAACTACAAAACTTTTTTAATCGATCAATATACCATCTTAAAGAACACATCTTGAAGAACTTTCAGTAATTTTTTTATTGAAAAATATTACATTGTTTAGTGGCAAATGGCCGTCAATGAAATAATGTTTTTATATACACGGTTTGCGGTGACCAACATTGCGGCGAAGTGGATCATCTGAAAAAAAAATACGGATGGATTTAGTTAAATATAAGTATAAACTAGTCTTTAATCGAAGGATTTTAAAAAATATTCATTTTTCACAAAATGGCGGACAGTCAAAGTTAATGGTTCGATTTTAACGAAAAAACGGCCGTTTTTTGGCTATAAAACGGCCATTTTTTTCGAAAAAAAAATCGAACGATTAAAGACTACATTTTTATGTATTAAATAAGCCTGCAAAATTTCAAGAAGATCGGTTCATTAGTGTTCGAGTAATCTTGGTCACCGACTTCAGAAATGCCATTTTGAGAAAAACGCGTTTAAAGTTTCAATTTCAGTTTACACGAAGAAAATATTTTTTTTGTAAACTTACATAGAGTCATCTATTCTGGGCATAAAAAAAAAACTGCACTTCAAATTGCACTTCAAAAAAATGCAATAAAAAAAATCGATTTTTTCAAAATCGCAAGTGGGGGTAACCCCTTAAAAATGAAATATGTATGGAAATCCGAATGAGTGAGATGAGGTTAGAATTACAGTCAGCTGTTGCCTTGCTTTCACGTCTCTTTATCGTAGCAAGTGGTACCCAGGTAGGAAATTAAAAGGCTGACAATGGAAACAAGCTTGTGCGAGCCTTGTTTCACCGAGCCTGAGTGAGACAGACCTGGCCCAGGTTTCATTGCATCGTTTGGAGCAGCCTGGAACCAAGACTGGCCGCTTAGCCTAAACTCAGGGTTATTTCAAGCTTCATTCAGCCGGTGAATTTTGAGGCTGAAAAATCAAGGCTGCATGCAGGCTTGTTTCAGGTTGTGATAAAATAAAATAAGTTTAAAATAATATTTTTTCTGTACTTTTATGAAAAAAAATTTAGCAATAAATTTGTCGGGTGCGAAGGCACGAAAAACGAAAGCGAAGGAGGCAGCTCAGAACATTTAAACATATGCTCTTATAGCTATTTATGAGGTACACAAAAAAGTGTATACGAAAATAAAAGTACGCAATAAAATAAAGTATTGTTTTTTAAAATATTTTTTATATATATTTTGTAACAAATAATATAACAAATAATAAATATATATAACAAATCAAATGAATTCTTTACAAATTTATTAAATTTACCCCAATGTAGAATATAGAAAACTAAAAACAGGCCTCATATAGCCTCGGGAAGAGTTTGGGAAAAGCCTGGTCATAAATGCTCGTGAAGGCTTCATTAAGGCTCGTTTTGAGCCTTGTTCTTTCGTCGTTTCAGGCTTAGTACAGGCTTTTCTACCAGCCTTTGGTCAAGCCTGTGTGCAAGAGCCTGAAACCGCGTTATCATTCAGAGGTTCAGCTAGGCCTGAACTCAGGCTGGTGCTCAGCCTGAATTAAAAAATGTGAGCCTTGTTTCAGAGCTTGGCGAGCCCTTTTTTCATCGTCAATTCCTACGTGGGTAATAAATCCAATACCGGAAGTTCAAATTAAACTTGTTATTACATAAAAATTAGGCCAATAAGCGTAATTTTTTCTGAGAGCATTGGATTACTACAAGTTTGAAGTATGAAAACTGATAATTTTTAAGAATCTGCCGGATTCCCACTAATATATACACTTTCGTAGCGACCGGAAATTGGGGTTTTGTATGTCGTCTCGGAATTCCTTCACAAAAATACGCAATTTTAATTTTTTTCTCTGTAATTAGGTCGATAATCGACCCTGAATTTTTACAGCGACGATTATTAATATACTTAGTGAAGCTAAAAAAAAATTATGAATATCCTATAGATAGAAGCCTGGCCTGAATTACGTTAAGCAATCTTTTTCCACCCTCGAAACCCTTCGCAACTTATATTTTTATTTTCATCGATCCCTCGCATGCCCTCGCGCTTTCACGATCTCAGCCCTTGTCCTTTTCACCCCAGATTCGTCACTTCTCTGTTTTCAGTGAAAGAGACCCCCCTCCCCCCCAGAGCCCGCAGCCGCTCTTTCCAGAGGCATAGGAAAACTGTGGAAAACCCATGCCGGTACAGGCGACATTTTCACCGACTTCCAGTTGCATTGACGAACGGGAACTCGGCACAACTGCTCGGTACTTGGCGCGCGGTCCGCAGCCAAGCGGTCACCCATCTGAGTATCGGCCCAGGCCACGGACGCGGGCGATCGCTCGGCCGGTCGGTCAAGATACTTGCTTTCGCATTGTCCTCTTTGGCTGTTGTTTTAAATCGGATGTCAAGGAGGGGTACCTTCAGGCGAGGAAAAAATTTGCTGATTTTCATGATTTTTTTTTAAAAGGAAAAATGTCTCCACCATTTTTAAGACTTAGGGTATGTTTTATTATTACTTTTGGCTATTACATGGTATTTTTATTAATCGTTAAAAATGGCGAAGGTATCCCACGGTCTTCTAAACTGCATTTTCAAAACTGCAAAAAAATAATCGACCGATTCTGATGAAATTTGGTATAAATCTTTCTAACTTCATTATATAAAACATGACCCTAGATGTTTTTGAAAAGTAAAAAAAAGTATTTTTTGATTGCTGAATGTAGCCATTTTTTTTGGTAAATTTAATATTTTTAAGCGTTCAAAGCGTTCAACATCCGCCGCAACCCATTTAGAAGACCATGCCAGACCTCCGTCATTTTTAAAGATTAAGGGGTAAAGCCACAGTAGAATTTTCAAAAAATCGATTTTTATCGCTAAAACGGTGCTATATCATCATAAGAATAAGTTACTATTCGATTTATAGCAAGACATTTTTTTTTCACCGACTTTGAGCGTATGACGTAAGCCCACCTTTGGCACGGCCAACGAGTACCTAAAACTTTAAGGGGTTACCCCCACTTGCGATTTTGAAAAAATCGATTTTTTTTTATTGCATTTTTTTGAAGTATAAGTATCCGGGCCCATACAGAAGTATGGAATAGATAACTCTATGTAAATTTACAAAAAAACTGAAATTGAAACTTTAAACGCGTTTTTCTCAAAATGGCATTTCTGAAGTCGGTGACCAAGATTACTCGAACACTAATGAACCGATCTTGAAATTTTGTAGGCTTATTTAATACATAAAAATGTAGTCTTTAATCGTTCGATTTTTTTTTTTCGAAAAAAATGGCCGTTTTATAGCCAAAAAATGGCCGTTTTTTTTTCGTTAAAATCGAACCATTAACTTTGACCGTCCGCCATTTTGTGAAAAATGAATATTTTTTAAAATCCTTCGATTAAAGACTAGTTTATACTTATATTTGACTAAATCCATCCGCATTTTTTTTCAGATGATCCACTTCGCCGCAATGTTGGTCACCGCAAACCGTGTATATAAAAACATTATTTCGTTGACGGCCATTTGCCACTAAACAATGTAATATTTTTCAATAAAAAAATTACTGAAAATTCTTCAAGATGTGTTCTTTAAGATGGTATATTGATCGATTAAAAAAGTTTTGTAGTTTTCTTTAAAAAAATTCATGAAAAAGGCCTTTTTTTTGCGCTACAAGTGGGGTACGCCTCAAACGCGTTTTTCTCGAAACAGCTTTTTTGCAATTGGCGTGACAAATAACTTCAACATTTTTCACTTCATTTACTTCAAATTAAAAAGTTATGTTCCTAATTGCATTTCGCAGAGAAGTACGTACGGAATTTCTGATTAATCGAAAACTTTTCATTTTATGAGCAGTTTTATACGAAATTTTTCACTGAAAATTCATTCAAATACCCACAACTTTTGAATAAAACAATATTTTTTAAATTCCGTACGTACTTCTCTAGGTATTCTAATGTAGATTGACGAGAATTTTTGTTTTTTGTCCTAGGTCCAAAATTGTGGATGCTAAATGTCACGCCGCAGAGCGCCTAAAAAAAAGATAACAAAAGAAAATATTAGTGGTCGGCCATTTTGTACGTCGAAAAGAAAAATGCTAACAGCTTGATATTCATACTAAATAGACCTCCAATTCATTTCATGAGTGTATCACTTTTTTCGAAAATTGTTAAATCCGCACATGATTTTATACCCGTTACTGTGGTCTGATCTCTTAATAAAACAAAAATGAGATGTAACAGTCAAGAGTAGTAATAAAACATACTCTAAGTCTTAAAAACGGTGAAGAAATCTTTCCTATTAAAAAAATCATGAAAATCAGCATCCCTTAAGCCCGTCCAAGCCAGCACGAAGAGACATTGGGAGTGCAGAGGGCACGTTCTAGTGTCACTGCATTCCAGTAATGTTCTCCAAGTGTTCCTACCACATAGGTAGGTACGTACCTCAGTGGCTTCCACCATGCCGACGCAGCGCAAATTCCGCAAGGTCTTCCGCGCCGTCTCGGCCAAATTCCTAATCCCTCGAAACATTCGAAAACGCGAATACCGCGTGCTCTGATTCAGAGCCCGTATTTCGGATCGAAAGCAGGCGCGATGACGATGCGAAGCCAGTTTCGGATGATGAAGGAGGCTTAGCGTGCAAATACCCGGGGAGATTGGAGGGGGACGCGCGATCCGGACAGTGCTATCGCGCTGCGAGATTAAATTCAAACAAACCAACTTGACAACCCTCGCCAACCGTACACCCCGGTAAGCGTATCAACGACATACAACTTCGGAGGCAGGGCCGAAAAGTTGCGGAAACTTATGTACGCACCTATATCTCTATATGGGTATGTATATAAATGGCTGGTGGAGGAATTATGGGCGAAAAGCCGAGTTGGGAGATGTGCCGACGAAATTTTAGTCGACGCGGTACGAGGAAACATCCTGGGGGAGTACTCATCCTCAGCTGAGGGTCTTGGAGCGAAACTTTGGGATCGTGGTATTCTTAGCACAGTGGGACGTTTTTCTTAGGCGCTCAAGCTTGGACGAACTTTCACGTCTAACACTGGACCTGCATGATTCGGTGAAAGTTTCATTCTCTCGAATCTCATTTGTGAAAGACCGCCGCAATCCCTTTTTCCTATAAGGACTTGGAATTAATTCGTAGCGTTTTTTAAATTTAAAAAACATTTATTTTAAATGAAAAAAATACATTGATAAAAGTATTGTCCATCGCTTTCTACCACTTTTGACCATCTGTCGGGCAGGGTACGAATATCGTGTCGGAAGAACGCCTCGTCTTTAGATGCAATCCACGAATCGACCCATTTTTGACAATCTTCGTAAGAAGTGAACTTCTGCTCAAACAGGCTATGAACCATAAAACGAAACGAGTGGTAATCAGAAGGAGCGATATCTGGAGAATACGGCGGGTGGGGTAGGACTTCCCATTTAAGTGTTTCCAGAAATGTTTGTACCGATTTTGCGACGCGCGGACGAGCATTGTCGTGCAGCAAAATGACTTTGTCGTGTCTTTTGGAGTATTCCGGCCTTTTTTCCTTCAATGCACGGCTCAAGCGCATCAATAGCAGTCGGTAGCGATCCCCAGTTATGGTTTCATTCGGTTTCAGCAGCACATAATAAATCACACCCCTCTGATCCCACCGAATACAGAGGAGGAGCTTAGACCCATGGATATTTGGCTTTGCCACTGATGTTGACGGTTGGCCGGGCTTAACCCATGACTTTCTGCGCTTCGGATTATTGTAATGGATCTATTTTTCATCACCAGTGACAATTTGATGCAAAAAACCTTTTCTTTTCTCCCGTTGAAGCAGCAGTTCACATGTCAAAAGACGCCTCTCAATGTCCCTTGGTTTCAATTCAAATGCGACCCAATGTCCTTCCTTCTGGATTATGGCCAAAGTTTTCAGACGTTTTCCCACCGTTGATAAGTCAACTCCCAATGATGTAGACAATTCTTGATGTGTTTGGGGTGAGTCTTCATCGAGCATTGCCTCCAACTCATTATCTTCACATTTTTTCGGCTGGCCAGCTCGCTCCTTGTCATCCAAGTCGAAATCACCAGCTTTGAAACGTCTAAACCACTTCCGACACGTTTGCTCAGCTAGAGCATGTTCATCATTCACTTCCACTAAAATACGATGAGCTTCAGCAGCACTTTTGTTCATATTAAAGTAATGAAATAAAACTCCTCGCAAAAACACTTTGTTCGGCACAAATGTTGACATTCAATAAATTATAAAGTGTTGTTATTTACGATTCAACAAGAGGTTACGTACATCAAATGACATTCAATGATAACTGTTTCACGATACATTACTGTCGGTAACAACGAAATACTGTACTACCCACGCCATCTCTTGTATCATTATATGATGTATTATGTTGAAGTTTTAAATAGCTGCGTTGTTATTGTATCGTGAAAAGAAATTCCGAAGATAGGGAAAAAATCCATGACAAAGTAGAATGTCCCTGTCAATCCAAGATCGAAGAAATTTGGAAACTTCCGGCACTTTCGGGGAGTCCGAAAGTTACGGGGTTTTCGAAAAATTGGGCTCTAGGAATGATGTAGCAATGATGGATCAGAGTCTCCGAAACACCACGACCCAAATCCAGCATCACCCAAATCAACTGGAAATTCGTTGTCCGTTGATCAGAAACCGGGCAAGATCGATGCGTCATGACAGTTATGAGGTTCTGTGCGACTGCTGGAAAAGGCAACGATCGCTTCCTCGAGTAGGCTGCAGTCTTCTCTTGAGGTAAAGAAGCCAATGAGGCTCCTCGTGCAATCGAATCCGCTGGATTGCCAATCCCATATTCATCATCGTCCGAATCGATTGAAAATTCGTTGTCTGTTGATCAGAAACCGCGGAATATCGAAATGCCACAACAGTTTTGGAGGTTATATTTGACGAGGAACATCAGTTAAGTGCCCGCCTTTGATTTTGTTGAAACTCATCCATGTGATAAAACATTGAAAACTGTTAGACACGTATTTTTTGGGCGGAAAAACCTTTTTAAGGGGGAAAACGACCCTTCAAAGACAGGCATGTCATCCCTTAATGTAATTTTTGATCAACTAATCTATAGTGGATTTTTTATCGCTTTACATTAGAATAATTTTGATTTTGTTTCATTCAGATCGGTGGACTGCTTGTGGGTGAAACTGCAAAACCACCCCCAACACGCCATTTTTTGAGGGGTGGTTTTCCCCCTCAAAACCGTTTTTCCGCAGATAAAAAAATACGTGTCTAATAGTTTTAAATGCTTTATCACATATATGAGTTTCAACGAAATCGACGACGGACACCAAAGTGATGTTCCTTGTGAGTGCTGAAGAGTGCTGAAGTCAGCTCTGAAGATAAGGAAGCCAACGCCACCCGTCCATTTAAAGGTCTACGGAACGCAGACTCAGGAAAAAGGCATCCTCATTCCTCAAGGAAGAACGACCAAACGTAATTCTTGTTTATCTGTGGCGCAATTGACATCAAAGCTGTCCTCAACAAGTCCATTCAGACAAAACTGGACTGCGGCCTAAGAGCAGCTGTTCATTTTCATTGGGTAATGGATGGATGACATCCTGTCATCATCTGCCTCGATAGTTGCAATGCCAGATGATTCGGTTCAACAATTCAGGAAGATCATCAGGACACTCAACGGATTAAGTCTGTAGCACAGGCTATTCACACGTTCTTTAGACTTCACATCGTGCCAGGAACTATTGATTCAGGCTTACGAGAGGTCCGGGTGAAGCTCTCGTCGCACCATCTCGGTTGAACTTCAGGGGCTCCAGCTCGAGAGCACACAGACTGCAAAGGTAGTTACGTGCAACGTGTTATTCGCTTCTCTTCCGCATCTCTTGGAAAGGAATTCTCTTCTCCATTTTCGTAATGGAGTACGCCATTCCGCCGTTTACTTTGTTCTCATCTCTCGGAACTATCTTCACATCGGTCTACGAGTCTTCCAAGTTCCTGCTCTCTTTTTTCTTACGAAAGGTTGGGAACGTGCGAGAGGATACCGGATCTTTGCTTGCTTTCGATCAATCAAAATTAGTCCTCGAAGTACAGCGTCACGCGCACACACTCAGTCGGTAAAAATCTGTCTGTCAATTTTTCTCCGTTACAGTTCTCATTTGGGTCAGGAGGAGAGATGCACACCGAAAGATATCGTTTGTTTCCTTTGAATGAAATTTTGTTTTAACCTCAACCTTCTAGGCATATGATTATTATTTAAGGGGTCTTCTCAGTTCAGACGCTAAAAAAAATCTATTTTCATGAATTTTTTGATAGTTTTACATCGAGATATTGATATAAAAGTTGTTACACTTAATAAATACACTTTCGAAATACATTTTTTTAAAATTTATGTATTTATGTAACCCAAACAAACTTTAAACGCGTTTTTTTTTTTCGAAAAATGGCGGCCATTTTGTTATTTTTGCATATATAAAAAATCATATGATAAATATATGATATAGCCTTTAACACACTGAATCTAAAAACGTTTAATTTTTTTGTTTCGGATGATCCATCTCCAAATTTTCATCAACAGCGCAGACCTACAATTTTTTAGGACATTTTTTTAACTACCATTTTCGCCTTTAAAGAGTGACTTGAATAAATAAAATAAATGTTTTAAATATATTTCGAAAGTGTATTTATTAAGTGTAACAACTTTTATATCAATATCTATAATATAAAGCTATCAAAAAATTCATGAAAATAGCCTTTTTAGCATCTAAAGTGAGAAGACCCCTTAATGAAGTGATACTTTCATTTCAATTAAATGTTTTAAGGCAGTATTGTTGTCTAGAAATGTCAAAAATTCGTTTTTTTTTTTCATTTTTATTTTATCATTCTAGAGACCCTCCTGAATAAGTCTGTGAAAACCGTTCAATGATACTCATAAAATTAGCTGAGTTATAGAAACTATAAGGAGTACGTTCGGGCAGCAAGGTACAACTAGCCATAAGCAAGGCCGTTTATTAGACTCCGATAAAATGTTTTTTTTATTTAACTTTTTTATCCACTGCAATGAAATCGTATATTTATTTCCAACAAATGTATTATTTAGTCATAAAACTTTCTTCGAATAGAAAAATGTATATCCAATTCCGACAGTACTTTATTCACGTCTGACAACCCTATATATTCCGTCATAGAGCATTTTCGTTGCTTGTTCACAAAATGTCCGACCTTGTCACCATGAAATGTAGTAGTTAATTGGAACAAACCATTTTTCCCGTAGCACTTTGTTCCCCTTTTAAGGCGTTCATCCCCTGTGACAGGTCCAAAAATCGAAACATTTTTTTTACACAAATTGCAAAAATGTGTAACTTTTTTTAAGTTGAAAAAGTCGAAAAAAAATCACGAAACTTGGAACTTAACTTTTAAAACCATGCTAAAAAGTAAATTTTCGATATTTTCACTGTACTCTAGTTCCGGCGATAGTCTCAGGTCTAAAAATTAAAATGCCGTTTATTTTTTTTTTTTCAGATGAACAAAACCTCCGGAATCACGGTCAATCAACTTTTTTTTACAGATGAGTGTCTCCCGAACGGTGTAAAGTCGATTCAACTCTTTATTTTTGTTCAATGAATTTCTGAGGGACTGTAAAAGTATTAATAAATGTGTGGTAAAAATTCAAAGATAGTGTGTTTCAATGGTTCATAAAAATAAAAATCCCCAAAAAAGCGAACAAAAATAGTGGTCACATGGGATGACTCCCTTAAGGGAGAATATCAGTGTGACAGGCTGAAAAATGAGGTATTTTTTGGGATTTTTTTTTAAACGGCTCGATCAAATTATTTGAAATGTTATGTATTAATTATTGAACTAATGAAGCATACAAGGAATTATTTATTTTATTTTTAGTACATTTTATTCAGCAGAGGAGCGGTCGCAAAATGGCGTCTCAAAAACGACTCCCCGACGTTTGACAGCATAAGTGCCACAGCAAGCATGTGAAATCAAAAATTCAAAAAGATTATTAAATTATAATACTATAGCTATAGCAGTATCGTAGGAAATTTGAAAATTTTGATTAGAACAAAAATGGCGGCCATTTAAAAAAAACTCGAATTTTACACAAAAATTTTGCAGTAAACTGTTAATAAAAAAAGTAAACAATTAAAAAAAAACTCTACGATGCGACGATAGCGATAAGTTTTCTGAAGAGAATCCTTTTTGAATGACGTCGATTGGACAAAATTTGACAGAGTTATGCTGTCAACCAGGTCAAAAAACATGGTTTCGAGAAAAACGCGTTTAAAGTATAGAAAGGCCCGTATAGAAGGCTCTGAGAGTGTCGACGCTTGGCGCCAATTTCGAAAACTTCTAAGCCGAATATTATTTTGAAAATTTGTAGGCATATTCTTAAAGGCCAAGACTATCTATTTAAGCAAAAAAATCGATTTTTTTTCACACTGATATTCCCCCTTAAACAAATTTTAGCGTCTGTCTTTCCTTTTTTCCCGAAATACCAGTCGCCTCGGAGAAAACCTTGAATGGCTCTCGTTTCAGCTATCTCTCTTGCACTTACGGCAGCGCGATCCCAGTGGCATACTACGAAGAGTAAGTACCACCGGTATGATGTATGATCGGGAAGGTACCCACGGAGAAATAATAATCTTTATGACACATGTGTCATCCTGGAGGTTGATATATATATATATAACAACGTTCATTCACTGCGATTTACGCTAATTGCGTTCCGCAATTCATCAAAGTTGCGAATTGTGCTCATCTTACACGTCACATGCGCACATGGCCTCTCTCGTCTCGGAGAGATTTTGCAAGATGAATAGGGGGGATTTTCTCCGGTGTGACTAGCGGAGCTGAGCTCGGAGGAAGAAGAGCGACCCTTGGAGATCCGATATAAGGGACTTATCGACCCTTTTCTCATCTCCTGGTCCTTCCTTATCGCTCATCATCCAATTTACTGCCCGATGTTGACGACGACGACGGCGATGAAGAGGATATCGCGCGGCTCGATTAACTGATTTCCGTTAACCGTGCCAGCCTAATCCACAGCGATCCCACGAAATTTCCGACCGCCTGACAGTATTCGACGTAGTAAGTGGGTGAGAAAAATCAATTACGTTGTACGTATCGAACACTCCACGCCAAATAATCACCTTCCTAAGCCGTACCAATTTCTGTCCCTGGGGGAAAGGTGTACGAGATGATCCTCCTAAGAGAGAATGCTCGTAATTTCAAAGATATTCAACATAATTAGGATCTGAAAGCGTTTACTACTGGCATATTTATCTGTCTTAAGATTGGCATATTCGAAATATTCTATTTATTAGGGTTTCAATTTAGAGATTTCCTCTTTTAAAACCCTCACATGAGGATCATCTTGGACAGCCTTTCAAGATGATCCTTAGGGTATGGACAAGATGATCCCCCGGATCATCTTGCCCTTATTTTGGGATTTTTCAAAAATATTTGCGGAATTAGGTAAATGTTAATAAACATTTGCTCGAGTTCACAACACCTGTATATACAGGGTGTCCTGGAACTGAATGCCTTCCCTGAAATGGGGGGTTGAGGGTGAAATTCTGAGTCGATTGATATAAGCATGTGTGCGTCTCAGATGAAACCCTGAATTCTTATTTATTTTTAAAAGCGGGCCAATCAGGTGCGCCCGATGAGCCGGCGTACGTCGGTGAGCGATACGCGCGTGCAGCGGTGTCTGGCGGGAGTACCGCACCTACATCGGGCGCACCTGATTGGCCCGCCTTTAAAAATTAATAATAATTCAGGGGTTGATCTGAGACCCACACATGCTTATATCAATCGACTCAGAATTTCACCCCTAACCCCCCATTTCACGGGACGCATTCAGTTCTGGGACACCATGTATATTAATCATAGGTATACAGCATAAACGGAACTTACAAGTTAAATTACCTTTATATTGTAAGTTTCATCTCACCCAACTAGAATCAAACTAAACCAGGCTCCTACAGCCAGTCTTAAATCACTTCGGTATATAAATTATCATTTGTGAGATCAATAATACATTAGGAGTGAAGTTTGAACCTGTGTAGACAATCTATTCAACAAAAATAAAGTAGGGCGTTATTTGTGTACATCTAGATGGGAATCATCTTGCCCCAAACTCAACTTTTTCATTCATGGCTCGGTAACATAACATATAAGTATAAAGCCACAAACACGACAATGATTGCAACGGGACAGTATACAATAAAAGTTACCTAAGCGGCAAGTCAACCTTGCCTTAGACCTACGCTCACGATCTTTTTTCTTTTTTCGTCAAAACAAGTGCGTCGCTCACACTGTTATCATGAACTGACTAACGCCGCGGGGTGCTGGGCGCTATGTTTTACCAAAAAATATCACTACACAGAGTTAATAGTTTTGTCGCTATGGAATATGATTATCTTACTCGGAGCGTTATTTCAACATTTACTTTTCCCGAATTATTATTCAATCCCAGAAAGATCAATCAAACCGAAGAAGTTCATGCCTAACAAAGAAAAACTTCCAATTATTCATAACATTTTTTTCTTTAAAATATTCTGTCACGATGCCGAACATTCAACAATCAACTGATTTTCGTTTATAATCAAGTAAAAATACATCCCAGTATACTGGTATACTGGATGACACGCTGGCCACATTTATATCTAATAATTCATACACTAAATAACTCTAGATGCCTGATATAAACTGCTCACGTGTGTAAAAAAATTCTCATGATTCCGTGACGACAATAAAAACAGGGGGTCACCGAATGTTTGAAGAAAATATTAATGTTAAAACTTAGAAAAATGTGACTAGCAGACGAATTTTCGTAGCGGCGACTTTTCAGAGAAAATGTAAAAATGTCTAAATTTACTAACTTTGCGGGAAATTTTTAATTCCTGTTCATCGTTGGGTATAATAGATGCTTGTGACTTATTTTTTTATTAAGCTGTCATTTACCAATTATTCAGAAAAGCCTTCCTTATGCGCCCACAAAGTACGGCCTTCTGCGAAAGGAATACCTTAAGGGGAACTACTAGTGTAACACTTAAAAAAAATCGATTTTTTTTCATTTTTCAATAGTCTATACCTTCAAGTATACCTTACGACTATACTTTACCTTATACTTTTATCGTATTATAATAATGAAATGAATATTTTTACCTTTCAACACGTTTTTCTCATAACGACATTTTTAAAATTTGCTGCAGTTCTAACTCGAATACAAATCATCCGATCGACTTGAATCTTGTTTTAGCGTATTTAGTATTTGTTTCTTCATACAATGACCTTCCAGTTGTTCGACTGAATGAATGTCAGTTTGCCATGCAAAATACCATCAGATTTTTAAGCGTAATTTGAATTTTTTTTTCCAAACTTTTCATTTGGTTGGATTTAATTTTTTTTCACAATCCTGCATCATTGTACAGGCAATACCTTGTAGTTTATCGGACTTTTTTATTTTGATATTCCGGGCATTCTGAAAACCACAATCAGCGCAGTGGGAGAACTGTTTTTTTTTTAGACTCGGGCAACGGCGCATAAGTCGATGAAAATTGTATATTTTAATACAAAAAATTACTGTATATACAAAATTTATAAACAAATATATCCTCGAAATTTCAAAACATTCGAGGCAATACTTTTCTTTCAATAAATTCCCGAAAATCACCTTTTTCGACAGTCACACTAGTGGTGCCCCTTAACAATTCGATGATAACTTTTCCGCATTTCTATTATTGAAAATGGAGGCCTACAGCATTTGAAGATTTTTTTCCAATTTTCGTTACTCAATATACTCTTTCGTAAGACAGAATTGACAAGGAACGATTTTTTCGAGAGTCAGCGAAAAAATGCATACTTTACGAAGAGAAGTTCCTGATTATTTATAACACTTTTTTCTTCAACAATTCAATAATAACTTTTTAACATTGTTATTATTGGAAATAAAGGCTTAAGTTTCAAGATTTTCCCTAATTTTTTTCTCAATTTACGCTTTCGCGAGATTAAGTATTAATAAGAACGAATTTTCAAGAGACCACAGTTTTCCGGTGCTCTATCGTTCCAAAGAGATATTGCAGGAAGGGCTTTTCACGATCGTGTGTTATATAACCAAAATGGATGAAAGGCAAGCTTCCCTTCGTGTCCTGAGGGTAGCCCAGCAATATCAGTTCCAGCGTAGACCGTTATTCGGGAGCATTGCGAGCCAGCAGAGTAAATGGGAAAATCCGGGTGACTGACAGCGAGCTGAATGAGGCACGAAGCGAAAGGAAATAATGGAAAGGGTGAAAGGGAAGGAGGCAGGTTCGTTGGCGAGGCACCCTGCGATATCGACCTTCTTGTGGCCACATGTTGCTGTCCTCTCTACAACCGCGTTGGCTAATCTTCTCGGTAATCCGAAAGAAAAACGTCTTCAACCTTGCGCGCCGCTTCCACAAGTGTCTTTTTGCCTGAGAACCTATCCTAGATTGCCTTTTACGTTTTATTGAAAACCATTTAGTAGATTTTACGAAATCTCCGAAATAGAACTTTTTCCGGACGAATTGACGCCGTGAAAGATCAATGAGTGTCCTTTGGGAACTGACAGACGATTCTGCCGATGAGGAAATCCATGATTTCCCGAAATGATGATCATGAAGAAATTGATTATCCAAATTTTCACACTCGACGTCCGATTGCTAAAAATCAAAACCGTTTTTCCGCAGATAAGAAAATACGTGTATAATAGTTTTCAATGTTTTATCACATATATGAGTCTCAACAAAATCGACGGCGGACACTAAAGTGATGTTCCTTGTGAGTGCTGAAGAGTGCTGAAGTCAGCTCTGAAGATAAGGAAGCCAACGCCACCCGTCCATTTAAAGGTCTACGGAACGCAGACTCAGGAAAAAGGCATCCTCATTCCTCAAGGAAGAACGACCAAACGTAATTCTTCTGCATCTGTGGCGAAATTGACATCAAAGCTGTTCTCAACAAGTCCATTTAGACAAAACAGGGAGATGCCTAAGAGCAGCTGTCCATTTTCATTGGGTAATTCATTGGGGATGGATGACATCCTGTCATCATCTGGCTCGACAGTTGCAATGCCAGATGATTCGGTTCAACAATTCAGGAAAGTCATCAGGACACAATGGATTACGTCCATAGCACCGGCTATTCACACGTTCTTCAGACTTCACATCGTACCAGGAACTATTGATTCAGGCTTACGAGAGGTCCGGGTGAAGCTCTCGTCGCACCATCTCGGGTGGACTTCAGGGGCTCCAGCTCGAGAGGACACAGACTGCAAAGGTAGTTACGTGCAACGTGTTATTCGCTTCTCTTCCGCATCTCTTGGAAAGGAATTCTCTTCTCCATTTTCGTAATGGAGTACGCCATGCCGCCGTTTACTTTGTTCTCATCTCTCGGAACTATCTTCACATCGGTCTACGAGTCTTCTAAGTTCCTGCTCTCTTTTTTCTTACGAAAGGTTGGGAACGTGCGAGGAAATACCGGATCTTTGCTTGCTTTCGATCAATCAAAATTAGTCCTCGAAGGGCAGTGTCACGCGTCCGATTACTAAAAAAACGTGGTGGCGATAGAAAATTAGCAGCTTGTGTAATTTGGCCTTGACCTTGATCAGCTGAACGCTCAACCGTCAAGCGCGTTTTGACGACCATCTTCTTGGCGTTCGGCTCCATTTTCTCTGTCCCCGTGTGCCACGACCCTGATTGGCCACGTTTTCATCCGTCTGGTCGTTCGGTAGATGCAGGAGATATGCAAGCCCGCACAGATGCTCACCCTATGTACAAAGACTCGCGACCTCGTGGTTGTGCCGGAGTGTAGTGTGTGGAGAAAATCGATTCCCGGGATGAGAATTTTTAATCAGAAGCAAGTGCCGAGCTTTCGATACGACGATACGTGGGCTATGTGCCCAGAGGCTTGTACCAGTTTTTTGCCTCGCTTCGTGGCCCGTTGTTCAGTCTCCATTTGCCCCACGCTTAGTGCTGTACAACGTGTGTACGGGGCAGTTCAGGCCAGCAGGACCTTCACCCTAATGCCCTCTTGATCTTTTCTCCCGGCTGTTCCATTCTTCCACAGCCTTGTCTCTATGGGCTCTTGACGTTCACGACGGATCCTTCGTAGTCTCGTCCTTCGAACGGAGCCTTAGACACAGCGAACTTGGACGAGAGGTCACGCAGACTTGGAACGCCTCGTGGGTGTGCCACTCTCGATGTATAGAGCTACAGATGGACGGCTGCGAGTACACCATTAATTTCGGTAATGCTCCCAAGCGATATCGGATAATGGTGGATTACGTGCATGTATCGTGCTATAACTTCGTACCGACAAGAACAACCCTCTGGCCCCTTGCTGAGTGCCCTCATCATGGGCTACGGTCAAACGTATTTACCTCTTTCGGGCAGGATGTATATCGGGTACGGCAGAGCCGTTATGCAATCGGATATTCTGTTTGCGAATATGTGATATGACGATATTGGATGCTGGCTGTGCCGAGACTGATGGGAAGTTTGTTTGAGGTAGTGTCCTAGGTTAGGGGTCTAGGACAGTGTCTTCAATCAGTGTCCTGGGTTCGTTTGTTTGGGTTGGTGTCCTGCATTCATGACCTGGATTAACTTGTTCGGTCTACTGGTCTTTATTAGTCACCTGGTTTGGTTTTTTGGGTTAGAATTCTTTCTTAGTGGCGTGGGATAGTGTCCTGGAGTGTTATGACCCTATGAAATTGCCGGCAATCGTCAACCCTTTATTGGTGACGCTCTACAGTATGTCGGTGGCCACGTCTGGCATTAACCTGACAAACCATGTTGCTGTTAATACTGTAGAGGAGTAACTTCACAGCGGTAGGAAGCACCGTGTTGACCGTGAAAATCCATAGCAGTCTGCGCAACAGGAGGCCGTGAGAGATTCCAACCGGGAACCTAGGAATGCGACTGGAATCCTGGGAATTCAGTTGGGAAACCTGGGAATTGATTAGGTCAAGCTTGCAGTGTTGCAAGCCAAGCAGAGAAAAACTACCTCGTCTAGAATCCGCCTAGTCGTAATAATAATCGCCACATCAGTGGAATATGTAATCGAACCCCTTCAACTCATGCTGTTAATTAGAGAACCAAACTTTTCCTCTCGTAAGATTCTATCAATGCCTACGGACGTCCCGTGATAAACTTTGGATGTCGAGGCTTTTACGTCATACAGATGGGAAACCTGACTTCCCTGGGGGAAAGTTATACTGCAGCTGTTATCTTTGCAAAACAGCCCCTGTCAATGAAACGTACTCTAGATAATAATCTCAACGCTGGGACACGACATTCGCGTATACGTAATCAACAGAAGTGATGAATTTTCCGATACAGTGGATTACATATTGCCGGACGAAACTCCGGGCGTTATTTTTAGCGAAAATCTGCCGCCGGTTATTGACAGGAATGACGTTTCGAACAGGCCAATTTTCGCGTCCCGTATATACCGGAGAACGAAAGGTGGGAGGGAAAGCTAGAGAGAACGTTTTCCTGGAGTGGAACTATTAATCAAATTCATCTGGTGCTTCGTGTATAATACTGAAAAGCTGCGTGCGTGTGCGCTATTGACGTACGCTGTATTGGGGTGCCCTTTCATCGAGCCTCTGTGACACGAGGCAAAATTCGTCACAGTAATCTAGGATATATGGGAGATACAATACCAGCCAAGAATATTTCGAAATTCTCAAATAAATGTTTAAAATTTAGAGAAATTTCGAATTTCCGAAAAATTAGAAAATTAGATTAGAATTAAAATGTCTACGAAAACTTTCTTTCATACGAAAATTAGCCACGCGAATTATTTAAGGGGCTATTTCAGTGTAAACGCTGAAAATTTGGGTGATTTTCGGAAACTTTTCGGAAAAAAAGTACTCAATTAAATGTTTCGGAAAAGTAAGAATATATTTGGCTATATTTGACCTATATTACATAATTTTTTCATAGAAAAATATTGAGATCCAATCGACTTATGCGCTGCCTTCGGAGGCACAAGAAAGAAGTTCTTCCACTGCTGACATGATTTCGACCGATTGAGTAGCTGAAACCGAAAAAGGAAAAAATGTCGTTCAACTGGAAGGTATTTCCTGTACAATGACGTAGGATTTTCAAAAGATGTCAAAATCTAACAAAATGGCGTAGTTATGAAAAAAGTCTGCTTTCTTGCCTATAAAATGGTCGTTTTTTTCAATGTCAAATCGTCAATTTTCATACAATCAAAAATATCCTACGTCATTGCAGAGTAAATATATTCAAGAGTACTCAGTTCAAATTTCAAGTCAATCGGATAAATGCTCTTTGAGTTACAATGTCAGCGAATTTGAAAAATCTCATTTCGAGAAAAACGCGTTTAGAGATTTAACTATCGACTTTGGCAAGATAAAATTATATATACCATAAAAACTGCTAAGTATAAACGTAAAGTATAAAGTATAAACTGTCGAAAAACGCAAAAAAATCAATTTTTTTAAATGGCCACACTGGTATAGCCCCTTAAAACATGCCTACTTTCTTGGGAAGCTTGTGGAGTGTCTTTCCAACCACATTCGTGTATTCCACATGTGTCGTTTTCTACAGCCATCGATGATGCTTCTATCGCGACCATTTTATAGTACGATGGTTCACGTCGCCATATGACATAAACGGGATTCGGGAGTATTTTCAAAATTCGCCGCACACTCGAGCGGAATGATACTCCTGAACCGTCACCAAGGGTACATGCGCGTATTGGAGAATGCTGATGGAGCGGGGTCGTTGAATATAAATGAGGAGGGACGTGTTGCCCACGGAATGTCGAGAAGCTCACAGATTCGCCGATTCAGTTTTATGCTTGATCGAGTATCGCGTCCTAGAATCGGTTCAGGAGAATTGGAGAGAGAATAGTAGGAAACAGCAGTCTTCAATGTCCCCTTTCAGGATACTGTGAGTCCTACCAGCGAGGCACCACGAAATCGATAGTCCGGCAGTTGATGTGCTGAATTGACGGCAGGAAATTTGCGAGTTGAAGATTGTGCCTCGACAGGTTCTACAAGTTATTGACAGCTTTATTTGTGGTCCTTTATCTCGAGGAACAGGGACACCTGAAGATTTCTTTGATCGCCAAAGCTCTCTTCATTCATCCAGTCTCTCTTCCAGAAGGACGGAATACTTTGGGAATTTTTGGTGACCCGCTTGTGACATCGACGTCTCGAAATATTTCAGCCGTAAGATATCAAAACAATCCTGCTTGTCACATACCCTTATAGAGGATGGCGATACCCACTGGAGAAGCAAAAATACTACAATCATTTCCGCTGGATTTTCATTGTCAAATCCATCGTTGGAATCAATGAAAAATTCGTTGTCTGTTTATAGCAAACTGCGGAAGATCATCACAGAATGAACTTGTGAAAGTTGCGTTCGAGTTCCGAGCATCATCCGCCGCAAGAGGTAGGAATCACTTTGTCAAGAAAGCTCAAGACTTCCCATCGAGACAAGAAAGCGAGGGGGCTTTTGTTGAGACTAAGAAGGTTTATGGAAGGCGCGATGAGGAACAAGGAATCCTTATTTCTCAAGAATGAGCTATGTGTACAGGTGCAAGAGCTCTTGGTGTGCTCAAAATTAACGTGACGGATTATTGGAACACTCAGAGCAACAGGGAATCTGCGTTGTTAACCGGATACCGAAATAATCTTCATTGCTGCGATCATAGAACAGAACGATACAATTCAATACGTTCGAAGTTGATGCCAGTACGTTATACACGCCCCGGATCTACATGACTCGCACCATCATCGTCGTGATTAAAGGTCGTGATGATGTTGCATCATCCCCATGTTGCACCACCCTCATGTTCCATCATCCTTATGATCTATTATCCTCATGATGCATCATCCTAATGATTCACCATCCTTATGATTCACCATCTTCATCATTCATCATCCTCATGATACATCATCCTCATGATTCACCATCCTCATGATCCACCATCGTCAGGATCCATCATCCTCATGATCTATTATCCTCATGATGTATCATCCTCATGATTCACCATCCTCATGATTGACTATTTTCATGATTCACTATTTTCTTGCTTCACGATCTTCATCATGAATCATCATCGTGATCTACCATCCTCATTATCCACCATTCTCATGATCCATCATCCTCGTGATGGAAATGTGAATGGCTGGGATGCATTCTTATGATACATCATCCTTATGATGTATCATCCTCGTGATTCATAGCGATACTGCGCTACCCTCATTTGATAATGTAACGTATTGGGTAATATTACGATGGTTGCTGGGTGATCAGAAATGATCTTCGAAGATGAAATTCGTTCCGAGGACAATTTCAACTCTCAAGCGGATGGTGCCTTGACATTTGCTGAGTGTTTACCGTTTTTTCTCCATTTATTTGCGGAAGCGTGAGACAATTTAATCGCATTCTGGGTCATTTCAAACCGGGCTACGAGCAGCGCCCACCAATTACGAGCGGGGAAGACCCACCCCCTTCTCTACGGTCAACAACTGAAAATCGCAATTGGTCGACGTTTCGTTATAAACTCACTCACGAATTCGGCCGAATCCACACCACCCCTCATTTCAAGTGAATTTCAAACACTACGACTTTCACGTCAACCAACTTGGCAATCATTTACCGGCAAACTTTTGGTGGACAAAACTTCGCTATAGCCACTATTAAACAGTTATGTAAAGCTTCGGAGAAACTACGATAACGTTTGCATGGTGAGAGCTGGACGAGTCTGTGGAGCTTTTGGGCTAGAATATTGAGGCACCCGAGCTGGAAATGGTTGGTTGGATGTTTTTACGGATTCGTAGCCACTGGAAAGTCTAGCCAAAGCAAGGTCTTCCACTGACCCAGCCTGCCCTCTCATTCGTCTAGCCCATTGGTTAAAAAATTTGGAACAATTCATGAAAACATGATTGTGAAATTGTTTAATAAGCAACTGTCCAGCTCGCGAACCTTTCGACAGTAATAGAGGGGTAACAAATCCATCATGGGCCGCAAATTAATCGGGGGACTTCGAATTAAAAAAAAATGGTTAAACTTTATTGAAAATCTGCCATTGTTTTCTCGAAACCTACACAAAATCGAGTGCAAATTTTAAAGATTTTTTCAATGTAGATCTAAATCTCGAAATTTGGTTTTGAGGAAATTTGGTTTTGGTAGATCTAAATCTTTCAAAATTTGGTTTTTGAGAAAAGGGGAGTCAACCGCATTAAAAAAAAAATACATAAGAATATAAATTCCAATAAGATTTTCCAATATTCCACGAAAATCGTTGGTACTTCTCTAGTATTCTGTATCCACATTAAGAAGCGTTTGGGTATTTTGCTCAAGGTTCAATCCCATAAATTGAAAATTTCCATCGTGGAGAGTTTTTCAATACGGACGCCTCTCAATATGGATAATCCATATGCATTATGAATTACCGGCGTTTCTCTTTCGGAGTAACGAGGTCATCCCCTCGCAACGCTATAGATACTCGAAGCTTTGCAGAACGTGCGATCCTCACTGGTTAAAAATATAGATAAAAGCGTCAGCATCAGTAATATACGACGTTGAATGAATTGAGCTGCTTGGTGATTGGAGTTCGCCTCGGAGTTCCAGTTTTTCGCATGTGACTCATTGAAATAAACGTTTCTCTTTACAAATACGTTTTGTACAAACACAAAAGAGCATTTTGGGGCAACTAAGTCCCCGAAAACTGCTGCTTCTTGTCTGGATTCTGTAGCTTTTTGTTGACTCCATTAATCTGCCCGAATTTCATCCGAACCTCGCCACAGGAAGACCCAAGGCAGTGGGCAATATTCGTCTTGGTAACAGTATAACTTGGTAACTGGATTTTCTAGTCATACGGGGGGGGGGGGGGGGGCATTTTTTTCGGACCCTTGTGTGGCTCAATGAGAATCGCCTCACTACTGCCCAATTGAGTCCCGAGATGGGATGACAGATTTGGATACCTGAGTTAAAAAACTCACTGGGGCAACCCGCGGTAGAAATTAAGATAGTTGGTCATCAACATTCTTAGTGCAGTCGTGCTGTATATTGGAATCGGAAAAATTAGAAGAAGGTTAGTTTTTTTACAGGTGCCGCGGGTGCTACATCCAAGTTTGCTTAAAAGTCGAGCTGTAGGGTTTTTTTAAGGGGATGAAGGGGGTATAGGGGTGGATTGATGCCTTAGTACAACCCCTACCAGGTCGGCACCCCGAGACAAAATGTTTAGAAAAATCTAGGCTTTATTTTTGTCCGCAGCGCCGAAGTCGTGGAAGTTCATTTTGGGGGTGAAAAACTGGGGTGAAATTTTGAAAAATCAGTTTTAATTCGATAACTCTTTAGGAAAAAATCATACCATTTTTGTTCGAATGGGAACGTCGTAGCCCTTGAAAAGACGCTTCGTTCGAGTCTTCGATCATGCCTCTCCCCCAAAAAAAACATTGTTAAAATATTTAAAAAATGGCTTATTGAATAATTCAAAAACAATCGATTTTCGGGGATGGTTTTAATGTACGAAATGTAGAGAATAATTTTCTCTATATTTTCGGTCCTATGGACCACCCTTGAATTTTGTTTTTTCCAACCCCTCTCAGGGGTTGAAAATTCAAAATGAAATTCTGGGAAAACTATTGACCGAATATAAGGAGATACGAATTTGGCGCTGTGGACAAAAATGTAGCGGATCGTTCAAGCTAAAAATTGGTCCACTGCGGCGAATTCGTGCGGTCAATAGTTTTCCCAGAATTTCATGTTTTATTTTAACCCCCGAGAGGCGTTGGAAAAAGCAAATTTCAAGGGTGGTCCATAGAAACGAAAGTATAGAGAAAATTATTCTCTACATTTCGTTCATTTAAACCATACCCGAAAAATCAATTGTTTTTAAGTTATTCAATAAACAATCTTTTTTTTGGTATTCCATTAATTTTGTTGGAAGTGAATACATTATTGAAGAGTAATGATAAAATACTCGATCGACGCGTCTTTTCAAGGGCTACAACGTTCCCATTTGAACAAAAATTGTACGAATTTATCCTAAGAAGTTATTGAATTAAAACTGATTTTTCAAAATTTCACCCCACTTTTTCACCCCCAAAATGAACTATCATGACTCCGGCGCTGTCGACAAAACGAAAGCCCGGATTTTTGTGAACATTTTGTCTCACGACGCCGACCTCGTAGAAGTTGTACGTTGGCATCAATCCACCCCCAAACCCCTTCACCCCGTAAAAAACCCCCGCACCCTGGTTTTTAGGCAAACTTGGATTTAGCACCCTCGGCACCTACATAATCACCTGTTAAAAAACTGGCCTTCTTCTAATTGCGATTACGGGGTTTTTCAGCGACAGCACGACTGTACTATCTTTAAATGGGACATGAAAAAATGGATAGTGCCTCATACGATGCCATATTAATTTGCTATCATGTGTCGCAGATGGCAGGTAGAAATTGGAAGATCAAATATTTGAATTTCAACCCGCTATTTTGATTTTTTTGAGTGTAGCATTAAATTAAGAGTCAGTGACTGTAAAAATACTTAATTTGGTTTGTTCTCATAGTAGACTAGCGGCTGTTTTAGAATCTTACCATTATGCGAACCCAAAACTTATAGAGGCTTTGAGCGGCCTCAGTGAAAAGGTGTGACCGCCCTTTAAGAGGTCACATGAGGCCTGCAAACTGAGGTCCTCAATGAAGTTCGGAAAAATTAATATCGGCGGGAGTATCAATAAGCACCTCAAGGCTTCAAAATCTGGACTAATTCATGACAACAGCATTCGGCGAGTACGTTCAAGCAAATTTATTGCAGTTTCCGTAAAATAATTACTTTCGGGGAAAAAAATCGGTTTTTAAGGCGGGACACTTCTCTGACGGGTTGAAAAATCGATTTTTCTTGCATTTTCTCAAAGTATACACATTCAAGAATATGTAAAAAAAAACATTTCAAGTTAAAATGTTGAAAATTGACCAAGTTACAGACGATTTAGTCACAGCAGGTAGCGCAATGATTTACGTATGTAAAAATTTCAATCGCGTTTTGTTTCGAAACGACTTTTCTCGACCTGACCGGAATCGTAACTCAATTAAGGCGGTCCTCTAGTTTCTCGGGTCGAAAAAATCGATTTTTTTTCATAAATCACATCTACAACATGTGTAGAAAATGTGTGCCAAAGGATTTTTCGATATTCGAAGTGGTTCACAAGTTACGGCTCTGGAACGGAGCAGGTATACGGAGCAGGTATACTTTCAAACGCGTTTTTCTCGAAACACCATTTTTCGAAGCGGTGACCACGATATTTCAGAAACTACTGCACCGACCTTGTTCAAATTTATACAGCATCTTTAATATGTTATAAGCCAGCGATTGAACTAGGATTATCATGATTGCTTCGATAGTTTTTTTTTGTACGAGCGAAAAACTTAAGAAAAAATGAGTAAAAAATAGAATGTAATTTTCAAAAGTGTATAAAAAGGCAATTTTTGTAATTTAGAATTCACTCTAGTTCAATCGCTAGTCTTAAATATGAAGATTAAAATGCCGTTTGGTTTTTTGATTTCAGATAAGCAGAACGGCCGCAATCTTGGTCACCGTCAAGCACCACTTTTACTTGATGTCTTCTTGTCGGCCACTATAACTTTTATTCTATTATATATTTTGACTTCAAAAAATTTGTAAAGCTTATTTAAATGTTAATAAAGATTATGCAAAACCAATGAGATTGATTATTTCGATGCTTTGCCCGTAAAAAATTATTGAAAAAGCCGTAAAAAAACAGCCGAGAAACTAGAGGACCGCGTTAATAAAAAAATCAATTAAACAACTTCAATTAAAAATAAAAAATAAATTAAGTTTCCGTAATTGCAGTAGATCTCATTACACGTAGACGTTTTTTTTTTTCAAATTTAGTATTTTGAAGGAGAGGGTTGGGGTTTGCAGTATTGAAAAATCGATTTTTTTGTTTGTCTTTTCGTATAGTTAACCATTTCAAGAATGTAATCCCAAAATTTCAAGTCAATCAGAGCAAAACTCTCGAAGTTATTGACTATTTAGTCCCGGTCCTCTAACACTGCAGCTCCGACTTCTCTAAACTTCAAACGCGTTTTTTTCGAAACCACTTTGTCAAAGTCCGTGTTCTCTACCACTTGAAAACTACATGACCGATTTATTTCAAACTGGGTACACAATTTCTATATATAAAATACCTCCCTCCAACGGTTAGTTTGAGATTTTTTACATTGAGGGGGTTTTCCACCCCCGAAATGGCGGAATTTTTCGTGAAAAATAGCACTTTTCACTTTACATGACCACCAAAAATTCAGAAACGAAAAAAAAATTATCAAAGATCGTTGGGGGAGGATTTGATGATACTTTGACTAAATTTTAATGGTACTTGATTTCAGATCATTTTTAGCTGAGATACAGTGAACACCGCAAATCGTGTTTTTCCAAAGGCGTTCTTGGAAAAGCTTTGTCACCGGCTTGTTTGTGGATATTTTCGCGTACAAATTTCACAGAATGTCCTTGAAATGGCACTTAACAATGTACAAAAGGTTTCAATAAATTAACTCTATCCATATAGATGAAAAAAAATCGCAAAAAGTCTTTTTTTCACGCTGAAACGCCTACCCTCCCCTTAAGCCCCCGAAAATAAAAACAAATTTCGCCAAAATTACACATTTTTTAACACCCCCATTTTGTGGTTTTTTTAACGACTATGTACGACGAGCACTACATTTACGTAGATGACAAAACTTTTTCATTCTTCAGACCAAACATTGTTCACATTCTTTAAACAGATTCTTTATACAGAGGCTCTGTTATATTACATTATATACGTCTCTAATATCTACTTTAATGTAATACCTCAACAACGTTGTCAATTTTTTTACATGAAAATTTACACGAAACAAGTTCCATGTAAGCTTAATAACATACGTTTTTTTCCAAATCCCAAATAAATAATCTAGTAGACAAGAAAAATCGGAAAACAGCCTTTTTTGGCCCTCCCTTAATTCGACAAGCATCAATATGTGCCGTTGTTAAATAAACGACAAATGCAATTGCAAACCTTTTCACTGTAATTGAATTTCGATACGATATTAAAATTACGTCCGTGCCTGACGAGCTTCTCTTCATCGATACATGGACAACGAAAGCGTCTCAATTCTTCAAACACGGCAATTAAACTGTTAATCAAACGGCCGGAGGTACGGTGATGTACATGAAAAAAGTGAGTGTGTGTGATCACTTCCGCGATTGCGCAATTCGAGGATCAGCTTGTAACGTCGACCCGAGTGGCCGATAAAAAACGCTCGAGGCAAAATCTGCGTTTTTCAGGTACTAAAAAGGTTCTCCATTTCTCGAGAGTACACTCGAGACAAAACAGAAATGAATCTGGGTCACTTTTCGAGGGGACCCTTGACTAAAATGTCGAGAGCTTACCGCCCGAGCGGAGATCGCTGCTGAGCCAAAAAGTTGATTTTTATTTTTTCGACAAATTTCCATTCTCATTTATATTCAAAATCTTTTTCGCAATGATAAAAGTGGAAGATTGCTTCATAAGGGAAGAAAAGAACCACAAATAAGTACCCGATGCAGCTGAGTATTCCCAATTTTGAAAAAATAACAATTACTTGTTTTTTAAGGCTATTTCAGGGGTATGAAAAAACGCTCGAAAAAAAACTCCACTATCGAACCATAGGGGCTTTTATTTTGAAAAACAGCGAGCCTCGGACCGTAAAAATGATCGCTCCTCTCGACGTAAATTCAGTTGTTTTACAATGCCATGAAATTCTGCACACACGTGGCCTGGCAATCTGAACTAGAGATACGAATGGGATCACGTCGTAAAGAGTGTGGAAATAAAAAGCCCATGATCCTATAATAGCCGGACAGAATTTCTATTGTGCTCGTAAAATGGGAACTTTTCTCGATAGTGAGGCAAACGCACTGGCAGATTTCCGCCACCCCCCCCCCTGTGGTTATGATCTCGTTCGACAACCGAGATCGCTTCGTAGACGTCATCAGAATAGACTAAAATCACCGTAAAGTTTGCCAAGTATCGAAATCAATTTGAGAAAATAATTTCGTGTGCACAACCGTCGAGGACAAATTGGCAGAATGTTATGAACATTTTGACCATTCGATCGAAAAATATGAACTTTGGTATTTTTCATCAAATGAAACGACATTCGGACGATCGGTGAGATTATCGTTCTATTGATTAAATTTTGAGCGGACTTTTCATTAATAATTTTTGGGAATTGTAAAAATTCATTAAAAAAATGCACATTGTGTAAAACTTTGTATATAATATATATATAAAGTATTCCTTAAATTTATATTTTTTCAAGTATTTTTAAATGTTTCTGAAATTTGATATATAAATTTTATGCTAAAGATGGATATTTATTATGATTTTTATATTTTATGCAAAAAACTGACTTGTAATAGTTGATGAAATTATCTTTGAGTAATAGTGATTAATTTTTTCTAGAGGACAATGAAAACTCGGCCGAGTGCGAGTCGGGCCTCGCTCTATTAGGGTTCCGTACATATGACCAATTAACTTTTTTTAAACTAGATATTTAATTAGGTAATGCTTTTTTCTGTGTAAGTTCTTAGGTAGTACTAAACTGAAACGATATGAGGTGATGATAGCTGACGAAAGTTTTGTATACTCCTGCTGTAAGCTAATAATGAATATATACAAAATGATTGTTATTTGAATATTTAAAATCCCAAATGACTTATTTTCGGAGTCAGTACCAACCAATTGCCAATATTACTACACTTTTTCCAGAAAAAGAAGAAACAAAGAAAAATTAATGAAATACACGATCTACAGTCATTTATAAATTTGCAGTCTCGTTTCTTCCGTGACGTCAATCTCTTTTTCTTGGCTGGCACCGACTCCAAAAATAAGTCATTTGGTATTGTAAATATTTGAACAACAATAATTTTATATATTTGCATTATAATTTTATTGTATTATGTATACAATAAATTATTATATATACTACATTATGAATCGACGTTTTCAGTATTTGTTGTTTAAATACAGTATATGGTACATAATATACAGAAATTCCAAATTCCTGGATAGTTTTTGAGGTAGACCCCGTAACAAAAATGGTCTAAAACTGACAACTTTGACGGCTCCCCATTTCTTTATTTTTTAAGATAAAAAAGAAAAAAATATATTTGTACTCTACTCAATGAGATTTAACAAATGACACCCCACACGCCAGGGTAAGGAAAAAAATCTGCTCTTTTTCATGTATGGGACCCCCATGAAAAATGATTTAATTGAATTTTCTAATTCAATATTTTTGGGTCAACATTCTACACAAAATATCCAAATTTCATACCTGAAACTCATTCCGTTTACGAGCTAGAGACCCGTGACGTACGAACGAACAGACAGCAGAGTGACCTTAACAGGGTTCCGTTTTGCCCTTTGGGTACGGAACCCTAATAAATATTCTATTTGGCTGATTCTGGTGTTTCCGGTATATAGTTTGTTGCCTTCTGATTTTTTGAATCGACCATTTATTTTGAATCCCTTTTCGTATAATATTTTTTCATTTATAACAATAAATTATTAAATCGATACGATTTTACGAAGCCCTGAAAAATCCGAATCAACTTCGTTGGATTACCGACATTTTGATACAGGTTTTTTACTAGTCCCTCCAGGACTTGAAAGGATTCGTTATCGGCTTTCGATAGAAAAGCTGAATTAATAAACCAAACGAAAGGACTAGCGGCAAAACTGGAAAACTTTAAAAGGCTCCTATCTTTCATCCTGTCACACTGATTTTCAGGTCAAGCTGTCGAGGAGTAGGAACCAATACGGGTCAGACTGATTTGAAAGGCTTTGGGCGTGATACGATGATTGATCTTCTTCGCTCTGTCATCCCGCATCGAGCAAATTAAATGATTGATTATCGTTTCGAATTCTCAGGTGCTCTGGAAACGTTCACCGAATGATTTACAGTTGGCCAAGCCTTAGTGAGAAATATTTTATTTAAGATTTTCCACAACTTACTTTATTATTCCTTTTCACATTTTTGATTATTCGGAAAATGGAAATGTGGAAAGCACGTTAGACCTGCGGTCCCACCCACACTAATTTTCCCAAACTTCGTTACAGTCCTAGAGTAGAAAACCTGAAAGGCCGGCAGCACTTTTTTACTGTCAGGACCTTTAGGGCTCCATGCGGTCGCTCCAAATTATTCTAGGATTGTTCGACTGCGGAAAATCGTAGAATTTCAAGATAACGAACCGGCCAGTATGAGGATAATCCAAATTTAGTATATTTTTAGTTATTAGATGTTAAGGGGTCACTTTAGACGCTAAAAAAGCTATTTTCATGCATTTTTTGATAGGTTTATATTATAGATATTGATATAAAAGTTGTTACACTAAATAAATACACTTTTGAAATAAATAAATAAATTTTATGTTTTTATGTAACCCAAACAAACTTTAAGGGGCTATACCAGTGTGATACTTTCATAAAATCGATTTATTTTGCCGTTTTCAACAGTTAGTATTTTCAAGAATATCATTATCATTTATATCATTTATATCAATATCATTTGATCTTGCAAAAATCGATAGTTAAATCTTTAAACGCGTTTTTCTCGAAATGACATTTTTCAAATTCGCTGACATTGTAACTCAAAGAGCAATTATCCGATTGACTTGAAATTTGAACTGAGTACTCTTGAATATATTTACTCTACAATGACGTAGGATATTTTGATTGGATGAAAATTGACGATTTGGCATTGAAAAAAACGACCATTTTATAGGCAAGAAAACAGACTTTTTTTTTTCATAACTACGCCATTTTGTTAGATTTTGATATTTTTCGAAAATCCCACGTCATTGTACAGGAAATACCTTCCAGTTTAACGACATTTTTTCCTTTTTCGGTTTCAGCTACTCAATCGGCCGAAATCATGTCAGCGGTGGAGGAACTTTTTTCTTGGCGCCTCCGAAGGCAGCCGCATAAGTTGCTTGGATCTCAATATTTTTCTATGAAAAAATTATGCAATCTAGGTCAAATATAGCCAAATGTATTCTTAATTTTCCGAAACATGTAATTGAGTACTTTTCTTCCAAAAAATTCCCGAAAATCACCCAAATTGTCAGCGTTTACACTGGTATGGCCCCTTAAACGCGTTTTTCTCGAAAGAACGTTTTTCGACGGCTTTGGTTGATAAAATCTTCGAAACTACTGAACCGATCCTTATGAAATTTTAACCATATATTCGTTTCAACTATACCTGTAGCGCATATCAAGGATTTTTTTTACATTTTGATATTTACTATTTTTTGCCAAAACGGTGGAAAAACATGTTTTTTTGTTGTTTTCGGTAAATGTTCGCCATTTTGTTATTTTTGCATATATCAAAAATCGTATGATATGCGCTATAGCCATTAACATACTAAATCTAAAACCGTTTGTTTCCTTGTTTCGAATGATCCATCTCCGAGATTTCATCAATAGTGCAGACCTACAATTTTTTAGGACATTTTTTAACTACCACTTTCGTCTATAAATAGTGACTTGAATAAATAAATATATGTTTAAATGTATTCCGAAAGTGTATTTATTAAGAGTAACAACTTTTATATCTATATTTATAATGTAATCCAATGAAAAAAATTTACCCCTTAATTTGATATTTTATTAGGAAAAAACCCGAATGGCGGAGATTTGAATACATATTGGATTTGATATTTTCTCTTTTATTAGCTATCTTAGCCATTTTAAGCCTGGGAACGTGATGTCAAAGACACAGTGAATGTCGAATTATGATCGAGGTCTGAGTACCTTGATCGCCCGATAACTTCGCAGCTTTGTCAGGTCCTTGATATATCGATGCTATTCGAGGTCCCCAGTGGCTTTTACGCCCCCTTAAGTACGCAAAAAACTGTCCTACTCTTTCTCTCTCCCACATGTTCTATTTCGTAAATAAAAATGACGTCCCCGCGGTTCATTTTTCACTCCGCAACGTACTAGTTTTTAGTCTCGACGAGCACTAAATCAACCTGAATTTGCGGTTCCCCAAGAGCAGGCAAAGATGCCTGAGAGTGAAACTTCCAATGTGAAGCGTCGAAAGTGATCTCGTCGAGACGAAAAATCATCCTTTCCGCAAGTTAACTGAAGAACAAAAAAAGGGAAGCCTCGTCCAATTATCCTGAGTGTGTGTGGAATGGCAACGAGGTCAAACGAAAATAGGACGACGAGAACGACGTAGAGGGTGAAGGTGGAACCGAAGAGCGGGTACGTCTCGTCCCCAGGGTCGATAATTGTCATCGCTCGTGGAATTCGTCTTATTTCTAGTTATCTCCAGTCAAAGCACCAGAAACATCGCCTCTCTTCACGTTACAGAGTTTTCTCGTTAGACGATCATTTGCGCTGCTTCAATTATTTTTACTTCCTGCGGCTTTCTTGTTTTTTCTGGAATTCTTTTCTTTTCGGACTGTTCAACAACTCGCTGATTTCGCTCAACGTCGGCTTTTTTCCGCTATAAAGCCTGTACTTTTAGTCGCTACGGAGAATTTTCGCTTCGTTCAGTCTGTACATAACGATGCACTTTTGCATTGCGGGGCCAACGAGAAAAGTGCTGAAATTCTGCTGGAACGAAGCTCGAGGGAAGGCGTGAATGCACCATTCACCGCAGGCGAAAGGAGCAGAAATTTGAAATTTTTAAATAGACGTCCCAGATGTACAGTTAAGGGGCTATACCAGTGTGAACGCTGACAATTTGGGTGATTTTCGGGAATTTTTTGGAAGAAAAGTACTCAATTAAATGTTTCGGAAAATTAAGAATATATTCGGCTATATTTGACCTATATTATATAATTTTTTCATAGAAAAATATTAAGATCCAAGCGACTTATGCGCTGCCTTCGGAGGCGCCAAAAAAAAGTTCCTCCGCTGCTGACATGATACCGGCCGATTGAGTAGTGAAGCCGAAAAAGGAAAAAATGTCGTTAAACTGGAAGGTATTTCCTGCACAATGACGTAGGATTTTCGAAAAGTATCAGAATCTAACAAAATGGCGTAGTTATGAAAAAAAGTCTGTTTTCTTGCCTATAAAATGGTCGTTTTTTTTTCAATGCCAAATCGTCAATTTTTACCCAATCAAAAATATCCTACGTCATTGTAGAGTAAATATATTCAAGAGTACTCAGTTCAAATTTCAAGTCAATCGGATAATTGCTCTTTGAGTTACAATGTCAGCAAATTTGAAATATCTCATTTAGAGAAAAACGCGTTTAAGGGGTTAACCCCACTTGCCATTTTGAAAAAATCGAGTTTTTTTATTGCATTTTTTTGAAGTATAAGTATTTGAGAGTATGTCCTGAAAATTTCAAGTCGATCCAAACAAAATTGACTGAGATATGAGCGTTGAAAGAGAATAATCCGTTGTGAAATTGAAACTTTAAACGCGTTTTTCTCAAAATGGCATTTCTGAAGTCGGTGACCAAGATTACTCGAACACTAATGAACCGATCTTCTTGAAATTTTGCAGGCTTATTTAATACATAAAAATGTAGTCTTTAATCGTTCGATTTTTTTTTTCGAAAAAATGGCCGTTTTATAGCAAAAAAACGGCCATTTTTTTCGTTAAAATCGAACCATTAACTTTGACTGTCCGCCATTTTGTGAAAAATGAATATTTTTTAAAATCCTTCGATTAAAGACTAGATTATACTTATATTTGACTAAATCCATCCGCATTTTTTTTCAGATGATCCACTTCGCCGCAATGTTGGTCACCGCAAACCGTGTATATAAAAACATTATTTCATCGACTGCCATTTGCCACTAAACAATGTAATATTTGTCAATAAAAAAATTACTGAAAGTTCTTCAAGATGTGTTCTTTAAGATGGTATATTGATCGATTAAAAAAGTTTTGTAGTTTTCTTTAAAAAAAATCATGAAAAAGGCCTTTTTTTGCGCTACAAGTGGGGGTAACGCCTTAAAGATTGAACTATCGATTTTTGCAAGATAAAATGATTAGAGATACGGCCTTGAAATTTTAACAGGATATTCTCTAAAGTATAAACTGTCGAAAAAGGAAATAAAAATCGATTTTTTGAAAGTGTCACACTGGTATACCCTTAAATCCGCCGCGAGTCGCACAGAAAAGAGAGCAAACAAATTTTCGTATTTTTTAAAAATGAAAAAAACGTAGTTTTAAGCGTTATAGGTCCTTCCTGTGATAGTTAGTCGTCGAATGTGAAAATTTCAAGTCATTCGGCCCAACAGTTTTCGCGAAAAATACGAAAAAGTGGGTTGCTAACGTACATACAATTTCGGAGGAATGACAAAATTCTATCGATCTTCAAAGACTTAGCGATTTGATTCGATTTTGTACGACAGCAGTAACGCGTTTGTCGATTCACGATTCGACATTATGCATGGCTCAATACCTACCGCGTTACCTGAGCATGAAAAATGTATGAAAAGCAATTACATCCACATCCCGTGCCGATTATTTTTTTCTCATTTGCCAGTAACGATATCGTTCCACGAGTATACTGTATTAGTCCAGTAAGATACGAAAACCCAGCACTTTTTAGAGTAAAATATGAATTTTTGACTGAAGGTAAATGGTTGCATACAGAAAGTAACCCCAATAAAATCGTGCCCCTCAACTCGCTCCAACCCTAAAAAATAGGGGTTGAAAACTTAAAAATCGTCGTATCTCGATAACTAATAGCCCGATCAAAAAATGTTTGAAACAAAAGTTGTTTGGAATAATAGAATACGTATAAAGTTATCTGACGTCCAATCCCCTATCTTTGAAAATAGCGGCACAAAAACACACGAGCTCACTCATTAACCCCGAATTTTCGAATCGTTTTTGTGCCGCTATTTTCAAAGATAGGGGGTTGGGCGTTAGACAACTTTATACGAATTTTATTATTCCAAACAACTTTTGTTTGAAACCTTTTTTGATAGGGCTTTTAATTATCGAGATATGGCGATTTTTAAGTTTTCAACCCCTAATTCTTAGGGTTGGGACGAGTTGAGGAGCAACATTTTATTGGGGTTACTTTCAGTATGCAACCATCTACTTTCAGTCAAAAATTCATATTCTACGCTAAAAAGTGCTGGGTTTTCGTCTCTTTCACTAGACTATACGTCGCGCAGAACAACAATTCAATCATGGATCGATGCACGCCGCGTGCAATAAAGCATCGTGAAAAATGTGTTCATCTTTGTTTTTTTTCACCCATTATTCCCCTCGTTTTATTGACAGGCCAAGCGAGTGATAAAGTTTAGGGCGCGAGGCGACGCTGAATATTCCTGAATGCTGCTACACTTCATTGGGAGGGAGTAGATTGCTGTAAAAGAGGGTAACTAAAGTCAACAAAAGCTCCAACGAGGGTTGGCTGCCTCGAACGAGACTCCGCGTCTGCGTATTTTTAATGCAACGAGGGATCAAAATGAGGATTTTTTTTTCCTTCAAAATTCATTGTCCCTCCCACGCTCCCTTTATACTTTTTTTCTTCTTATTACGTTAAAACGCTTTGACAAACGGAACAAAGGGAGGCAGAGGACTTTTTTCCAACGGACATATATGAGCACTTAAATAAAACGGGGACACGTGAGCACTTGAATGGAAACGAGTTTTTATTGCGAACTTTGGAATTACAATAACCGGCACAGCTGCACAAAAAAATCATCGTTTTTTTTTTAATTACACAGACTTTGGTTTTAAATCATGCAATCCCAGAATTATTTGCCCATTCATGCATTCTAACGAAAATTAATCAAAATCGGTCCACAACGTTGGTCTTGTATTGTACCGTTCACCTTAATACGCACGTAACCCAGTATGCACCATTGGTCAAAATGTTCCAGCAGGCGCTTTAATACTGGGTGTCCCATTAAAATCTTGCATCTGATTTATCTCGAAAAATACTGCTCCGATCAAGTATTGAGTATAGTGAAACTTTCAGGGTGCAAAGGGGGACGTTAAAAAAAATTTGGTCCAAAATTCCGAACTGCAACGTTGCGATGGCCGATATATTTACAAAAATGGAAACATGAATTTTTTCACCAAAAAAGCGTCAGGCCAAAACCAACAACTTTTGTAGGATTTTTTTTATAAAGTCCATAATTTTTAGGTTAGAACACAATTTTTGGCTATTTTAGCGCTACACAGGATGTAATACGAGGAGGTAAAGTCTTTAACATCCCAAGTGTAAGTGCGCGCGCGCGCGCGCGCTTGTGTGTGTGTGTGTGTGTGTGTGTGTGTGTGTGTGTGTGTGTGTGTGTGTGTGTGTGTGTGTGTGTGTGTGTGGGTGTGTGTGTGTGTGTGTGTGAGTGTGTGTGTGTGAGTGTGTGTGTGTGTGTGTGTGTGTGTGTGTGTGTGTGTGTGTGTATGTGTGTGTGTGTGTGTGTGTGTGTGTGTGTGTGTGTGTGTGTGTGTGTGTGTGTGTGTGTGTGTGTGTGTGTGTGTGTGTGTGTGTGTGTGTGTGTATGTGTGTGATCGTGAGTTTGTTCGAATTTATTTGGGTTCGTCTGATAACCAAAGTGACGAGCCGTAAAGTGCTAATCCTTGTTTAGGTTTGTTTCGGTTATCAAACAAACCCAAACAAATTTCCATCCGCACATACACGCACACTTACCCATGGAAGGTTAAGGCGGTCCTCTAGTTTCTCGGGTCGAAAAAATCGATTTTTTTTTATAAATCACATCTACAACATGTGTAGAAAATGTGTGCCAAAGGATTTTTCGATATTCGAAGTGGTTCACAAGTTACGGCCCTGGAACGGAGCAGGTATACGGAGCAGGTATACTTTCAAACGCGTTTTTCTCGAAACACCATTTTTCGAAACGGTGAGCACGATATTTCAGAAACTACTGCACCGATCTTGTTCAAATTTATGCAGCATCTTTAATATGTTATAAGCCAGCGATTGAACTAGGATTATCATGATTGCTTCGATAGTTTTTTCGTACGAGCGAAAAACTTAAGAAAAAATGAGTAAAAAATAGAATGTAATTTTCAAGTGTATAAAAAAGTCAATTTTTGTAATTTAGAATTCACTCTAGTTCAATCGCTAGTCTTAAATATGAAGATTAAAATGCCGTTTGGTTTTTTGATTTCAGATAAGCAGAACAGCCGCAATCTTGGTCACCGTCAAGCACCTCTTTTACTTGATGTCTTCCTGTCGGCCACTATAACCTTTATTCTATTATATATTTTGACTTCAAAAAATTTGTAAAGCTTATTTAAATGTTAATAAAGATTATGCAAAAACAATGAGATTGATTATTTCGATGCTTTGCCCGTAAAAAATTATTGAAAAAGCCGTAAAAAACAGCCGAGAAACTAGAGGACCGCGTTAAAGACTTTACCTCCTCGTGGTACATCTTGGATAGCGCTAAAATAGTAAAAAATGGTGTTCTAACCCAAAAATTATGCAATTTATGAGAAAATGCCTAGTAAAGTTGTTAGTTTTGGCGTAACATATTTTTTTGTGAAAAAAGTCATGTTTCCATTTTTCTAAAGACATCTTGAACACGACGTAAAGATACATCTTGAATAACTAGCCATCTAATCATCGCCATTTCGAATTCTGGGCTGGGTTAAACAAGTTTTTGTTAAAGTCTCCCTTTGAACTTGAAAAGTTTCACTATGATCAATACTTGATCAGAGCAGTATTTTTCGAGATAAATCAGGTATAAGATTAAAATAGGGGCCCCGGTATTATTGATTTCACTTTGCGTCACTGTGAGGGAAGTTGAAATGATTCAGGTTCATGAGTTTTGAAACATGAATACTACTGATAGTTTCTGGAGACGTGCGTTCGAGCAAAAACTTTCGGAAGGCAGCAGAACGCCTGCCCAGGTAGGAAATCAAAAGGCTGACGATGGAAACAAACTTGTGCGAGCCTTGTTTCACCGAGCCTGAGTGAGACAGACCTGGGCCAGGTTTCATTGCATTGTTTGGAGCAGCCTGGAACCAAGACTGGCTGCTAAGCCTAAACTCAGGGTTATTTCAAGCTTTATTCAGCCGGTGAATTTGAAGGCTAAAAAATCAAGGCTGGATGCAGGCTTGTTTCAGGTTGTGATAAAATAAAATAAATTTGAAATAATACTTTTTCTGTACTTTTATGAAAAAAAATTGAGTAATAAATTTGTCGGGTGCGAAGGCACGAAAAACGAAAGCGAAGGAGGCAGCTCAGAACATTTAAACATATTCTCTTATCGATATTTATGACGTACACAAAAAAGTTTTTTTCTCGTCACAAACAGATTTCGTATATACTCACTCTCTGGAGTTTGCGTACACTATGTGTATTACGTGTCCCATAAACAACAAATAAAATAAAGTATTATTTTAAAATATTTTTTATATATATTTCATAACAAATAATGAATAGTAAATATATATAATAAATAAAATGAATACTTTAGAAATTTATTAAATTTACCCCAATGTAGAATATAGAAAACTAAAAATAGGCCTCATATAGCCTCGAGAAGAATTTGGGATAAGCCTGGTCATAAATACTCGTGAAGGTTTCATTAAGGCTCGTTTTGAACCTTGTTGTTTCGTCGTTTCAGGCTTAGTATAGGCTTTTCTACCAGCCTTTGGTCAAGCCTGTGTGCAAGAGCCTGAAACCGCGTTATCATTCAGAGGTTCAGCTAGGCCTGAAATCAGGCTGGTGCTCAGCCTGAATTAAAAAATGTGAGCCTCGTTTCAGAGCTTGGCGAGCCCTTTTTTCATCGTCAATTCCTACCTGGGTGGGCGATTTGTACCAGCAAAATACACCTGGCACAATCTCGAAGCTAGTAAACAAAATCCTAAACTGCATCTAGAGCAGAGATCGCCATAGACGATGAGAACAAAAAAATCATGTTGAATGGCTACTGTTCTACCCTGACATCCCTATTTCTTTCACGCAACACAAAGCCTGCTTAGGGATGCTGGCAGTTCTCGTGCGTGGTTTGTTCGGGAGCATCGGTGCGTATTTCTGCGAATGGCGTGTGTTGATGGGTGTGCGTGAGTTATGTGGCTACGAGTGCGTTCCTCTATTTCGTGTGTTTATTAGGGCGAAGCACGTCCACGTGGCGAGGCTAGGGTGCTCCGCGTGCCGCGGGCACAAACCACCAAGCTCGCCACCCAAGTACCCACTGGTATTCCTGCCAAAATACCCGTCGGTATTCCCACTTGCATATGTGAAGAGCCTACCACATGTTGTATCCTTTGATGAATCTTCGAGACAAACACGGCAGAGCAAACCGCTGCCTTCACCTCTTCCAGCTGTGCGACCATAGATCCCACCTCGGATGCAGAAACGTCATAAGTGTACCCAAATCTCACGTTACGGCACTTCAATGTAGGAAAGATTGTCCTCGGCATTCATGAATGCGTAAACGTATGGGGACTCTATGCGGCAAGATGCTTTTCAAAGTCAAATAGTACGGCACAACTGCATAATTTAGCATTGTCTAACGTCGTCTTTTATGGATCGTTTTCAGTAGGGACCATCAACTCATTTCAGTTTCTCAGTGCCGTTGAGTATTTTTAGTTTTCGGCAGCAGCTATCAACTGTTTTCAATCCCCGGTAGTAGCCACTGACTGTTTCCAGTTTCCTATAGGAGTCATCAACTGTTTCCAGTTTCCTATGGGAGTCATCAACTGTTTTCACCTTCCAGCGGTAGCCATCAACTGCTTTCAGCTTTCAGTAGGAGCTATCAAGTAGTTTACTGCTCCCGGTAGTAGTTATCAACTGCTTCCGGTTAATGTCATCAACTGTTTTCAGCTTTCGAAAGTAGCTATCAGCTTTTGCCAGCTTCCAGTAGTAGCTGTCAATTGTTTCTAATCCCTAGTAGTAGCCTCTAACTGTATCCAGTTTCCTGTGGTAGCCATCAACAGTTTCCAATCCCCAGTAGTAGCGATTGACTGTTTCCAGTTTCCTATAGGGGTCATCAACTGTGTGCAACTTCCAGCAGTAGCATCAACTGATTTTAACTTTCAGTAGGAGCTATCAAATGTTTTCAGCTTCCGGTAGTAGCCATCAACTGTTTGCAGTTATAGCCACCAACTGTTTTCAGCTTCCAGAAGTAGCTATCGACTGTTTCCCGCTTCTAGTAGTGGCCCTCAACTGTTTCTAATCCCCCAGTAGTAGCTACTAAATGTGGCTCCAGTTTCCTATAGTAGCCATCAACTTTTTTCCAGTTTACAGTAGGATCCATCAACCGTTTTAAGTTTTCTTAATTAGCCATCAACCTTCCCAGCTTCCAATGGTCGCAATCAACTGGTTCCAGTGTCCAGTCGGAGCCATCAACTCAGAATTTGGTACAGTACGAAAAATAGGAACGAATTTGGTCAGCAGAGGCAACATTCCTGCCTCGCAGATCCTCGATACCCCGTGCGGAAATTGAGTTGGGGCTGTGATCGGGCCCCAATAATATTCCCCTAACTTTATTTGGGCCCTAATCTGGAAGCCACATGAGGGCCGTTAGCGGCCGGTCACACTTTGTCAACAAGGGCCCTTAAAGGCGCAACGACCGGGGCCTTATAAGTTGCCTCAATAGCGCCTCATGAAAACCATTTTAGCGCCCTGAAAATGCCTCAACGGCGCCTCATCATAACCACTTCAGCGCCATAAAATATCCGTGTCAGTGGATATACGTGTATGTTAAACGCGTCAGGGTATATCTGTATTTGTTTTTATGTAATTGTTCATGTGCATAGGTGTGGGCGTGAGTACATGTGTATGTATATGTGCGCGCGTAGAAATGTGATTGCGTATTTGCATGTGAGCCTTTATGACAAACTGCCATGACAAAATTAATACAAAAAATAATCCATTCGAAGGAATGGATGTGTAGTAGAAATAAAAAAAATATATGGGTCTACTGAATCACTAGAATCTATTTCCATTGAGGGAAAAATCTGGAAAACACAGACCAATTTATTAACTTATCCTACACAGTCAGATAAAGTTTATGAATGGGAAATATCAGCAAAGTCTTCAGAAGAAATAATTTTCCCTATGATGAGTATTGAGCGGAAATTAGTTGCTATAAAAATGTCGAGAAAACCGGTTGGGACTGTTCACACTTATGCGCTAGCATTACTCCATGTGTGAGTGAAACCATGAGTAATTGTTTGTATCTATGTAAAAGGTTTCTTTAATCTGATAAATAAATACTGTCTGATGTTTGTCTGCATATTTGTGTTCATCGTTGATTTTTTATTTGCTAATGCCCTTACGCTTTTTCCCAATTTGCGTTCGATAATATTATTCGATCGACGTTTATAATCGATTTGAATAATTGAAATACCATCAACCATGTAGCCTAATCTATTTATACTGGTTTATCGCTATAATAGTCAGATCTGGGCCTATTGTGGATATCCCTACTTGTTTATCCCTATACTGGCCAAGTCTGGGCCTCTTGTGGAAATCCCTACGGGTTTATCCCTATAATGGCCAAGTCGGGTCCTTTTGTGGAAATCCCTACTAGGGAAAGCACTAGGAAAGCCCTGAAAGGCCCTTATTTTTATTAGGGATGCCCTATCAGTTTTCCGCACGGGACCCATCAATCATTCATGTTTGCAGCCATTAACGTAGGAGCAACAATACTGGACTAGACCAGAAGGACGATACACCGGGGATAAGTAAACGGTAATGTGGGTCTTGGGGTTAAGATAAATTGTTACCGAAATTTACGACCGGTCGCTGCTCCATCCGGTTTGAATAACGGATAAAGGTTGCCCAAATCCTAAATTTATTGCGGCCGATTAAAACGGTCAGAATGGAGAACGAGAAAGGGGAATGAAACACGCAGCGCTTAAGCCGAATCGTCCTTGGAACGCTATATGCGAGTATGCGCAGTCAGTGTGCCAATCCAGTGATCATCAGTGTAAAGCCACATTCGACGCACCCATTAATTGGATGGGTGACTGCCTGACCATGCGTTGGCTGTCACATCGATCGCCGTCATCGGGAGTTTAGTTTTACGAGACCTCGGTAGTCACGATTAAAGCTTACTCTCCTACGAGCCGCTAAGTATTGGAAAACCCTAAGCACACCTTCATCAGCCTCAGTTTCCTACGTACTGCCATAGACAATGTATTTTTCAAGATATATTCAACATTTCAAGTGAATCGGTTGAAAATTGTCTGAGTTATGTTTCCTGCCAACTTAAACAATGCAGTTTTCAGATAAACGCTGCACAACCGCCATTTTGAGATAAATTGCTTCAAAAAAATTATTGTATACAGTCACTGATATGTATGATAAACACCCTTTTTTGTAATCTCGATTTATTTTGAAGTTGTTCGGAAAAAAAATCCTCAAAAAGCTTATTTTTTCGGCCTCTAGAGTGGACTAAGGCCTTAAACGACTGCGAATACATTTCGGCTAAGTCACATTTGTATCATCGATCAATTCCTATTTTCCCAATACCAGATATTCGTGTACAATAATGTCATTTGCATCATTGCACAGTTCTTGCGAGCTACATTGGAGGTGGACATTTGCACAAATCTTCAAATACCTCACCATCCGTGCCGCAATTGCGCCATATTGATAGCTGCGAATAAGGACATTCAAAAGTCCTAGTCCAAAAAATGTGCTTAGCGGTGGAAACAGGAAGCTCAGAAAAATAACTGGGAATACTTTGATTGGCTTCTGTTGACGTCGCTAGCACTGAAATTGGTTATTGTCGACGACGACAATGCTGTGATTGCCTATTGACATCACAACAGTCGCTACACCTACTCGGCTTCACCGTTTTCCAAATCAAATAACTCAGCCCTGGCCCCCAATGGCATTTGATAAATCTGTTCCACGAGCAAAAGATTGGGAAAAACATTTTCCATGATTTTGATTTACCGAAGCTGTCCTGTAAAACGAACATCGAGGGAAAAACGTGTCAACGCACGTAGCTGAGGCAGTATATACGAGGGAGCTGATCAGAAGATAGTTCCACTATGAAGGCTATACTCAAAAAATTGTTATATATGACAACGTGTCACTTTACACGTGAATGAGATCACTTGATTTCTTGCCTGCATGGCAATCTGTGAGGTATTGATCCAGGACCAGTTTTGACTCCTACTGATCGACTGCCAGAATAATTGGACTAGGCAACATAACCTGTAAAACGTATTTAATCGGCAGTTTTTATGCTGTGATTTGACGTTCGATCATAATTTTACAAATAAGCGATTCTCGCATGAATTCCACGAATCCGAATATGATTTCGGATAGACCTTCGAACACCTCAATGTCTTTTCGAAAATTCTGTATTTATTAACACATCGAATGCCAAATCGCTGATGCATTATGAATGAGGGAAGGTCAAAACATACACGACCATGGCAAACTCGCTGCTCTTAGCAAACATTTATTTCGACACTTCTATCCAAACACAGATCACATCACATTGTATACATATGATAATGGAATATCTTTATCCTCCGGCAAAGTTCAACTCGCCGCGACTGCTGACGGGTATGTTGCGTATGTGTATCGACCTCCTTTATCTTCATCCCTACCTGACACCGCAATACTGGATTTTCTTCCACTTTTTATGGATACTAGGGGATCCTTCGATGGAAACATGAGATTCCACCGAAGAAAAATAGAGGCACGTTGGAAAGCTTGACTTTACTGGCAAAAAGATTCGAATATTCGAATCCTGAAGTAACGTTCATTATTGCAGCTTCCAAATGTTAGTAAACTAATAAACAATATATACTCATGACTCAAAAAAGTCAATATCCAGATTGAAAACTAAGCTATTTTATTGCAACTTATGTACTAATTGATTAAAGTCCAATCAGTAGCATACTCATGACAAACCCAAACAAACCCAACCGAATCCAAATCCAAACAAACTCCAGACTTAAAACTGACGTACTTAATTGCAGGTACTATACGTTCGATACGTATCATACGTAACATCGTAACGTAACGATACGTAACATAATCGTAACGTAACGATACGTAACATAATCGTAACGTAACGATACGTATCATACGTAACATCGTAACGTAACGAAACGTAACGTAATCGTAACGTAACGATACGTATCATACGTAACATCGTAACGTAACGATACGTATCATACGTAACATCGTAACGTAACGATACGTATCATACGTAACATCGTAATGTAACGATACGTATCATACGTAACATCGTAACGTAACGATACGTAACGTCAGCTGTACGATACGTTCAAAAAAATCGTTTTCGATGAAAATCATGCTCTCAACATCGAACTCGAGATAGCCTTTTCAAAATTGACACATAGAGGATCGCGACCTCGAAATTGATCAATTTTATTCCAATATCGGATTAACAAATACATTACAAAATATTTCAAAATATTATTTGCAAATCAAGCACTGCCCAATAATGAGGATGAAAAGAAATACATTTCGACCGTGTCCGAAGATCACGTTTCATTCCCCTACTCCACAATCAGATGCACTAGTCCGATAAAACGCTGTCATCGACAGCCAACAAAACGAAATAAAAATGAAAACCGGCTCGAAAATAATTGAGTATCATTGAAGACGTTATTGATTTGGTCTAGAGTGGCTCATATTTGTGCATATACCTATATATTCCGTGATGCTCACGTCTTCTTCTCTGGCGGAGAAGATGGTACAGATGAGATAAGTTTGGATGGATGGTCAGGGTGCGAGCGGGGAGATAGAAGTGGATAAAAGGGTGCTTTTTTCCAAGCCTGGATTCCCGGTTGAAACGATTTCGCTCGTGGAAGGTCCGTGTCCACTTTAAGCTTCCTCTATCAAAGACTCTCCGCGCTTATAGTCGTCTATGTGACAAGCTTGCGTCGTCTCGTTTTCTACCTCCGTCTTTTATTTTATTTTATCTCTATCCGCTCCTGCAAATCCATTCAAAGCCTTCTTCGTTCTACTTACTTGCGAATTGGAATCGTCCAATATCAATCTACGTATAATCGTTAGTCGGTATGCCATAGACAAATATAGGGTGTCTCAAAATGATCTGACATTTTAATTAATCAACAAAACGTATTGTTTATTTTTAAAGTAGGAATGTTTTTATTTTAATATAAGGTACAAACATGGAAGTTATGTGTGGAACACAATGTCCGATAAATGGACGCCTCGTCACTGTTTGCAAACGTTCACGCTTTTGACGAAATTTCCAATGATATTTTAGCATAATTGAGAACTGATTTCATTAATGGTGCGTCCAATTGCTACCTCGAGCTCCGCAATGGTCTGTGGATCATTGGCATGCAATTTTCCTTTCAGAAAACTCCAAAGAAAGAAGTCCAATGGCGTCAAATTGCACGATCTTGGTCGCCAATTCACATCGCCGCGGCGCGAGATAACGCGACGACCATGAAACTTCGTGTGCAATAACTATGCAGTAACAATGCAGCACATACGATTTTCTATGCGTTGCTCGATCGTGTGATTCTCCATGACTAAACCTCAATACTGCCTGATGCCAGTTGTCAAAGAATAGTATTCTATGTTCGCCACAAAAAAATAGCGCACAATAAAAAATATCAGGTCATTTTGTGACACCCTTTATATTCGACAACGTTTGACTCTGCAGAGATTGTACTGACGACAAGCATCTTTGTGTCCCTTTTCTTTGGTCGATTCCTCCACCCGGACACCTTTTTTTCTCGATAAACTTAAAAAGACGAGTAATGTTCGGTCTTTCTGCGTCTACCCTGTCCTTTTGGAATCCCTAGACAAATCTCTCTCTCTCTCTCTCTCTCTGTCTCTCTCTTTCGATAAGAATTCTCTGTATTCTATAGGGATGAAATGCCTGCAACAAAGTGCACGGAAAAGAAGCCTCTGTTGGTAAAACCTCAATTGAGAGGAAAGTTCTGAAAAATATAATTTTTTAGGAGGTCTTCTCACTTTAGACGCTAAAAAAGGCTATTTTCATTAATTTTGTTATAGGTTTATATTATAGATATTGATATAAAAGTTTTTACACTTAATAAACGCACTTTCGAAATACATTTAAAACAAAATTAATTTCTTTAAGTCACTAATTATAGACGCAAATGGTAGTTAAAACAATGTCGTAAAAAATTGGAGGTCTGCGCTGTTGATGAAATCTTGGAGATGGATCATCCGAAGCAAAAAAAAATCGAACGGATTTAGATTCAGTATGTTAATGGCTATAGCGCATATCATACGATTGCAGATACATGCAAAAAAACAAAATGGCGGACATTTTTTGAAAAAAAAAAACCAAAATGTTTTTTCACCGTTTGTGGCAAAAAAATGTAAATATCAAAATGAAAAAAAAATCCTTCGTATGCGCTATAGCTATAGTTGTAAAGAATATGTGGTTAAAATTTCATAAGGATCGGTTCAGTAGTTTCGAAGATTTTATCAACAAGCCGTCGAAAAACGCTGTTTCGAGAAAAAACGCGTTTAAAGTTTGTTTGGGTTACATAGATGCATTAAACAAAATTTTGTTATGTAGTTCGAAAGTGTATTTATTCAGAGGCCAGTCCACTTTGAAAATTTCAAAAAATCGAAAGCAAGCACGACTTGAAGAAATCGACGATGATGAGCAATCAGAAGGGATTTTGTACGGTGCAGGAATTGCCGATTGAGTTTAGGTAAGAGTTTTTCATAGTATTTTCATAGTACAACCAAAGGTTTGTTTGGGTTACATAGATACATTAAACAAAATTTTGTTATGTAGTTCGAAAGTGTATTTATTAAGGGGCCAGTCCACTTTGAAAATTTCAAAAAATCGAAAGCAAGCAAGACTTAAAGAAATCGACGATGATGAGCAATCAGAAGGGATTTTGTACGGTGCAGGAATTGCCGATTGAGTTTAGGTAAGAGTTTTTCATAGTATAAACTTCAAACGCGTTTTTCTCGAAACAACGTTTTCAAAATGTAGCTACAACGTATCCCTAAAACTAATAAACCGATTCTCTTGAAATTTGAACTATATAGTGTAAACATGATTCGCAACAAGATGACCCTCGATGGTTAAAAAAAAATTATTTTTACTCTTTTTTTGCGAAAAACTGCAAAAAGACGCGTTTTCAAAGTACTTTTTTCGTTTTTCATCTGCCATTTTTTTATTTTTTGATAAAACTTTATATCCGAGGGTCATTTTGTAGCTGGTGTCATACTGAAGCTTATGGACTTTGATTTTTCTGTCTCAGACAAGCCGTTGCCGAGTTGTGATGGAGCTACCTAGCCCACCTTTTTTTGAGGCGTTACGTTAAACTATAGTTTTTGTACTTAAAGATGAATAAAAATGAAATAAATTTTTTTAAATGTATTTCAAGGTTTTATTTATCAAGCCCAACAACTTTTATATTCATCTTTTATAGTTCTCAAAAAAAAATCGCGAAAAGAGCCTTTTTTCGTGACTCCAAAGTGGACTGGCTCCTTCATGGCTATAGTGCATATCATACGATTTTTGACATATGCAAAAATAACAAAATGACGGACACTTTTCGAAAAAAAAAACAAAAAACGTGATTTTCCACCGTTTTTGGCAAAAAAATTAGTAAATATTAAAGTTTTAAAAAATCGTTGGTATGCGCTATAGCTTTAGTTGTAAAGAATATGTGGTTAAAATTTCATGAGGATTGGTTCAGTAGTTTCGAAGATTTTATCAACAAGCCATTGAAAAACGTTATTTCGAGAAAAACGCGTTTAAAGTTTGTTTGGGTTACATAAATACATACAAATTTTTTTTAAATGTATTTCGAAAGTATATTCATTAAGTGTAACAACTTTTATATGAATATCTATAATATGAACATATCGAAAAAACTCATGAAAATAGCCTTTTGTAGCGTCTAAAGTGAGATGCCCTTTAAGATTCCATTATCGGCCCAAAGGATCTCAAATAAGATCGCAAATGAAAATTGTGATTTTTTGAAGGGCCAGGGAATTTGGTGGTTGAAGGAAAAGGAGTTTTTACGCTGTTCTCGTTCGAGTGGAAATAATGGCTTACGGATCGAGACGGGAGGGGTGGGTGGGTGGAAAGTGCGAATGGAATTATATTCGTGTTACGAGGGAGAGTAATATTGTCGCTCGATAAATCGTGTGAAAGGACCCGGCCCCATCGTATACTTTCCTGCCATGGAAATGAAGCGGCACATTTTCTCGTGCCATTGCATTATTTACGATGGTAAAATTCATTTATGATTTAATCCGGTTGCCGGAAAACTGTGTAATTGACTTTTTTCATCGATGCTTGTTTATATTGAAAACGGGGCGAATTAACACTCGGCAGAGTATTCAATATTGAAGGGGCTCATATTTTTTCGTAACACCAAAAAACCAACGAAATATAACATCAAATTAATCACTATCCAATTTGATATAATATATCGCAATATCAATACGAAGAATTAAAATTCAAATAAATATACGATTTTTCGTTTCCATCGGCAATGTTGAATTTGAGACAGGTAATATCGATTCAAAATTCAACGAGGATGAAAACCCCAAAGTACACCTTGTCATAGACACAGGGAATTGTTTTTCTCTCCCATTAAAAAAAAAGTCGAATATTGCAAATACCCTTTCTTTCCTTTTTTTCGAAAATAAATAATTTCCTGTAACTGCAATAATTTCTCTCGAAAGTACTCACCAAATGTACTTGTACAAATGTACAAGTTCATGAATTATTTCAGATTTTTAAGCCAGAGGGTTACGAGAATAAAAAGAGCGAAGAGGACTCTGTTGTGACGGATTGACACGACGAACTTATAAGAGTTTCCAGTGACTCCGGGACCGAGAAAAATAAAAAATGTATTCGTCGGGGATTAGTGGCACAAAGTTGGGAAAAAAAGTTCGCCATGAGGATCCTCCGCTTTATTAAAGTCTGATAAAAGCAAGCCCCTGGAGATGAAACGTGTCACGTAGAGGGAAAATGACACGACGAATTAGCCTACAAAATGAGAAACTTGGCGTTCGTAAATGCTTTTTACGAACCGCATTTTTTTTTGCCGCACGATTTTATCTCATAATATCGAATTATACGGTACGGACACCCCTTCGTCCTTTCAGGAAATGTAAATTGAATAAAACACGTGGAAATATATTTAAATAAATTACTATATCCATATATATATATGTGTGTGTGTGTGTGGCAATACTCGGAATTCTTTCGTTAATTACACAATGCATTCAACTTAGTATAGCTGCATTGCATTAAACAATTATGTAATAGTATATTTACTTTGCGAAGATGTAAAAAAAATTGATTTTTTTTACTCGTCACTGTGGTGTCCCGCCTCGATGTATTGTTATGTACATAATAATATATGAATGTATTGTTATATGGCACACAGTCGACAATGCATACATGTCAATATTTTGACTTGAACAATTTTTCAATCTTCTGGAATATGTTTGCGACGATCCAAAAAAACAATCCGTTTTTTTTGCACCTTCGCAAAGTATAGATATATGCAAGAATATTTTAAGAAATGTTCAAGTTAAAATATTGACGATTGACCAAGTTACAGAACATTAAGGTACTCCTTTCACGAACCCAAATATTTTACACTTAACCGATTGTCGTCTATAATGAAGTGAAAATACATTCCAGTATACTGGTAAAACTTCAAGCCAAGTTACCGAACCTTTAACGAAAAATTACGGCCCTAAAAATCATCTCATTCATACGGTGCTTTATGGACATGTCACGCTTGCCACATTTCTATCTAATAATTTATACACTAAATAACTCTAGATGCCTGATATAAACTGCTCACAGGTGTAAAACAGTCTAAAGATTCCGGAACGACAATTAAAACAGAGGGTCACCGAACGTTTAAAGAAAATATTAATGTTAAAACTTGGAAAAATGTGACTAGCAGAACAATTTTCCTAGCCGTGACGTTTCAAATAAATGGAAAAATGTCTCAATCTACTAAATTTGCGCGAAATTTTTTATTCTAGTTTATCGTTGTGTATAATAATCCATTGTAACTTATTTTTTTATTAAGCGCAATTGTAATTTGCCGACAATTCAGAAGGCCCTGCTTATGCTCCCACAAAAAACGGCCCTCCGCGAAAGGAATACCTTAAGCGAGAGCAGGTAGTGTAATGATTTACGTATATTGAAACTGTCAATCGCGTTGTTCTCGAAGGGACTTTTTTCGACCTGGACAGAATCATAACTCTAGCTAGAATTGTCCGATTTTCAATTTAAAAAGAAGAACGAAATTTCCGTAATTGGAGTATCGTTGTACGTAGCCGCTTTTTTTGTTTAGTGTTTTTCAAGCCCCCGAATATGAGTAAAAATTTCGCCAAAACTATACTATTATTTTGAACACGCGCTATTTTGCGATTTTTTCGAAAAACGTCTATGTAGCATGAAAACTACATTTCTATAAATTATTACGTTTGTTACTTTTGTTTTTCAGACCAACGATTGTCAAGTTATCGATCCAACCGTTGGACGACATTTTTTATACAGAGGCTCTATTATATTACTTCGATAACAATGGTAATTACATTTTTTTTAATGAAAATTTACATGAAATAAGTCCAATATATGCTCAATAACATATATTGTTTTAAATCCCGAATAATTAACCTAGTAGGCAAAATAATTTATTCCTTCACCTAATATTAATAAATCATTAATATTATTATAAATTATGGTAATTATATTGATTTCGGTGACCACAACTGCCCTCTCTCACACTACTTGTATTTCTATTACTTCCCGAAGTACCGAAAAGAAAACAAGAACAGCTCAGTTTCGATTATATCGTGAATAATCAAACGCCTTTCTTTGGATATGAATTGTACCGATTGCTCGTACGGATTACGCCAATTTCGTCGGTTGTGTGAAGATTCTGAACAATTGATGCAATTCCTGCAAGCCCACGACGTTTTGTTTCGCACTGTGAAGTGTCCAACTTGTGGGGAACCAGCTGAGTGGAACGCGGCAGGTTTGGGTTAGTTTGGGTTGAAGGAGCCATGAAGAAAGAACAGAAATTTCGACACTTTTCGACATCAGTATTTTTCTAGATTTTTATCGGCCCTTATCAGGGCCAGAAAAATTGCCAACGTAGTACATTGTATATTAATGAAAAATGTCAACCTCCCCCGACGGAATATCCCTCAATATAATGGAATAAAGAAGTTCACGGTGAATAAAAAAATTTCCCGTCGTTTTTCGGAAAAGTCCTCATACTGCATGATTACCCATATAGTACAGAATAATACATTAAATATTTTTACATCCATACTATTATAGTAGGTGAAGGAAAAAGTTCGTGACGTTCTTCCCAATAGATCTACTGGGAAAAACTCCAAGAACTTTTTTCTTCACCTAATATAATAGCGTGCATGTAAAAATATTTAATGTATTAGCGTGTACTATATGTATGTGTTATACATGATGTTGTTTTGCTAGCCGTATTGTTTCAACGGCCTGATCGCGAAGGTCAATAACTCGATTTCCTTGGCTGAATAAAGGCTGGAGAAGAATGGAACTCGAAAATGTGTGACCACTAAACGATTTTGCATCAATTAAGAGCCTGTGAAATTCTTTTGAGCGGAAATAAAAAAAATAGTCCACTTTCAGGACGTCGGTCCCATACAATAGGACCAATTTTAATTTAGCGGTCCACTCAAGTTCTCGCCATCCTTGTAGATCCAAAATCACCCGCTGATCACGAATTTCCGAGGTAGAACTCGATCGAACAAAAATTCTGGATCCGGGACACGATTATAGAAAAAAGAATCGATCCCCTGGGCTAAATAAAGTCTGGACGAAGTTGGGTCCTGAAAATTCGTGGACACCAAACGATTTTGCGTCAAACAAGAGCCTGCTCAATCGATTTTATTGAAAAATAAAAAATGCCCCATTTTCAGGTCTTGTGTCGCACAGACCGGGACCAATTTCAATCTAGCGGTCCAATCGAGTTCCGACAACCTGATGGACGCAAAATCTTCTGCTGATTAAGAATTACCCAGTCGGAACTCGATCAGAGCTAAAGTTTCGGGCGGCTGAGGTTTCAAGACAAAATAAGTTTGACAGGATCATACAAATCTCCAAGGATCTATAAAGGAACATCAGAAATGATGTACATACACAGGATGTCCCTCTCATCTCTGCCACCCGAAATAACTCGGTAATTATCGACGTCACAAAAAAATGTTCCAGACAAAAGTTGTACGGTGTGAAGGGGGCCGTCAAATGCGACCAATTTTTTTTATTTCTGTGGAGGCGGTGACGCACAGTAATGGTCACCTCCACTTTTTAAAATGGAATGGTACATTTTTTGCAACACCTCAAGCCGCATAAAAAACATTAGGGGGTCAAAGTCGTTCAAGGTCATTCAAGGTCACCTATTATAATAAAATACAAATCTAAATATTTCGGATCACTACAAAATATTTGGCAGTGATCCGAGATATTTAGATTTGCATCATCGATACTGACCTTGAATGACCTTGAACGACTTTGACTCCCGCATGTTTTTTATGCGGCTTGAGATGCTCCACAAGATGGTTGAAAAAAAATGTGCCATTCCATTTAAAAAAGTGGAGGTGACCTTCATTGTGCGTCAGCGCCTCCACCGAAATAACAAAAAAAATGGTCGCATTTGATGGCGCCCTTCACACCATACAACTTTTGTCTGGAACATTTTTTTGTGACGTCGATAATTACCGAGCTATTTCGCGTGGCAGAGATAAGCGGGACATCCTGTATATACAATGCGAAATTTTTCATCGCGTAGGAGTCATGATTTATCATACATATCGCCCATCCACTAAAAAAACATCTGGTTCTAGAAAAAAGCATTTTAATTTTTGTTCACATTCGTGAGGCCACTGTGACGTCAATATTTATCTAAATTACCCTGTGATTATAATATTCATTGTGAAATTTATTATTATTATTTTATGGCATCCTTATCGAAAACACGATTTTTCTGTGTTACGGCAGTTTTTCAGAGGATGAGCAACATATGTATCGCAATATAATATTTAGATAATATTATATTGCGATATAATATACGGGGTGAGGCACATAAAGTGTTACAGAGCAATAGCGCTCAAACTATTGATCATATCCAAAAATGTTTTAGACAAAAGTTTCAGTGTTTGAGAAGGCCGTCATACTGGACCACCCTATTTTTTTTATCGGTGGAGGCGCTGAAGCTGCGTCAAGGTAAACTCCACTTTTTTAAATGGAATGGTACATTTTTTCTTCAAGTATCTTGTGGAGAACCTCAAGCCGCATAAAAAATATTAGGGGGTCAAAGTCGTCCAAGGTCATTCAAGGTCACTTATTAAAATGAAATACAGAACTAAATATCTCGGATCACTACCTAATATTTGGTAGTGATCCGAGATATTGAACGACTTTGATCCCCGAATTTTTTTTATCCAGCTTGAGGTGCTCCACAAGATGGTTGAAGAAAAAATGTACCATTCCATTTAAGGGGTTATCCCCACTTGCGATTTTGAAAAAATCGATTTTTTTTATTGCATTTTTTTGAAGTGCAATTTGAAGTGCAGTTTTTTTGATGCCCGGAATAGATGACTCTATGTAAGTTTACAAAAAAAAAATATTTTCTTTGTGTAAACTGAAATTGAAACTTTAAACGCGTTTTTCTCAAAATGGCATTTCTGAAGTCGGTGACCAAGATTACTCGAACACTAATGAACCGATCTTCTTGAAATTTTGCAGGCTTATTTAATACATAAAAATGTAGTCTTTAATCGTTCGATTTTTTTCTTCGAAAAAAATGGCCGTTTTATAGCCAAAAAACGGCCGTTTTTTTTTCGTTAAAATCGAACCATTAACTTTGACTGTCCGCCATTTTGTGAAAAATGAATATTTTTTAAAATCCTTCGATTAAAGACTAGTTTATACTTATATTTGACTAAATCCATCCGCATTTTTTTTTTTCAGATGATCCACTTCGCCGCAATGTTGGTCACCGCAAACCGTGTATATAAAAACATTATTTCATTGACGGCCATTTGCCACTAAACAATGTAATATTTTTCAATAAAAAAATTACTGAAAGTTTTTCAAGATGTGTTCTTTAAGATGGTATATTGATCGATTAAAAAAGTTTTGTAGTTTTCTTTAAAAAAATTCATGAAAAAGGCCTTTTTTGCGCTACAAGTGGGGGTAACGCCTTAAAAAAGTGAAGTTGACCTTGACGTAGCTTCAGCGCCTAAACCGATTAAAAAATAGGGTGGTCCAGTATGACGGCCGTCTCAAACACTAAAACTTTTGTCTGAAACATTTTTGGATATGATCAATAGTTTGAGTGGTATTGCTCTGTAACACTTTATGTGCCTCACCCTGTATAATGAATATTAACATAACATATAATGAATATCATATATAGTATAATATATAATATTTATTATATCAGAATAGCAATAACATTCGCATCTGTTACCTGCTCGTTCGCCAACGCCACCGTCCCAAACCGTCACCTCTATTCGCAAACTAAACGGAGTGACAACGGCCGGAAGTATCAGCGGATCATGCACCGGCCACTAAATCTCAGTGAGCTCATGCGCTAAGCTCGTCTTAGGAGATAGCCAGACACGTGCATATGCACCGACAGTGTGTACCCATGTCAAAGGGTTCATCAGCTAGTGATGCTCAGGCGCATCTAATCCGTCGTAAATGGGGTTCAAATATCTCCGAGGGTAGACACATAATGCCGTGGAGCACACAGGGGAAGAACAATAAGGTCGATTAATCGCGCCTGGAGTTGAGCATCGATTGTTGAGTTTGCTAATTACTCCGTCGAGACGAGTAATTGGTGCGGATCCGCTGTTGAATTCGAGTTTGTGTTCGTTTTGATGGCGAAGAGAGGGCGGGGGGGGGGGGGGTTGTTATTCAATTGGGACGAGAAAAATTGACGGGGCGGAGTGAATAAAATGCGAGGCCTTTGAGAGCTCAAACTGCGACCGGAAGCGGAAACCATATTGTGCTTTGGTGCGGTAATAAGTAGCGGAAAAACAACTGACGGCCCATTGATTGAGGAATGATGGTGGTGGAATGGAAAAGCATTGGACCCTGCCACGCTGACGTTTGAGGGCTTACGCCACTGTAAACGTCTAAATTAAGCGAATTTTCGCGATTTTTTTTTGGTGGAAGGACAAGTAAGAGCATTATAATTTCCAAGGGTGTTATTAGTCATTTCTTTAAAATTTTCAAAAATTATCAAATTTCCAAAATGTTTGTAAATTGAAATTTTTGAAATTTTTGTGTTTCGAAATTTTCAGGAATTTTGTAAATTGATATTTTTGAAAACTTCAACATTTGCAAAAATTCGAAATTTTCAAATTTTGAAGAAAAAAAATTGTACAAAATGGTGACGCTGGAGCCATTCTCGCGAGGCATGTTGAATTTCAGGAGCTCAGCGGCACGCAGTAGAACTGACGCAAATTTGAATGTGGAAAAAAAATTCTATTGATTCACATGAGTATAGCTAGAGAAATGCGTAGGGAGTTTTGAAAATGTGATTTTTTGTGTAATTTACAAGCATTTAAAGTCAAAACTCAATTTTTGACAGAAAAAAAGGACAATCATTTGGTAATAAATAATGTTATAATTAACTCATGGAAAATCCCGTATGTACGGGAAATCACATTTCTCTTCGGAATGTGATTTTAAAGATGTGCTCAAAATTTGGTGTGAATAGAATAAAAATTGTTGGGGTTACGCTGCGTGCTGTTTTGAAAAATTGTGTTCCGAGAAAAATGGCCGACGTTTCGCACATGGCCCAGCCACTGCCACCACAGACCCACGCGGACCTGCGGCCCTTTTTTCACAGGTACCAAACTTTTATCCCGTTATTCTAGATGGTTCAAAGCATCTCTTCGGACGATTTAAAAAAAAAAATTTTGAAAATTCTACGGTCGTGTTACCCCTTAACGGAAGCGCAAATTATCGTCCATTATTTCGTTGGTACCTTTGGTAAATTGCTATCGCACCCCGTCATTATGTTTCTCGCCTTGGAATCGAACACCGAATAAAAATTGGATTTGCATTATCCACACACTACCTCATCCGATCGCGACAGCGGACCAATAACCGAAAAGGGCTCGTGAAAAACCGGCGCCGAAGCTCGGCCACCCATATCCAAAGGGTTTCATTGTTAATGGCCGTCCGGGAATGAACCGCGGATGAAAAGCGAACGGCGAGAGGTTCGGCGTGACAGTGAAGAAGGTCTCTGACAAATTCGCGACGGAGTGATCTTAGGGATAATCAAGCGAGACGAAAAGTATTTAGGTCTGGATCCGAAAGGTAATCATTGCGGAGTTCCAGATCGCTCTTCGTGCCCGGATCAATCCCGGAGGTGCGTTGAGGCGCGATATACATTTAGAACGATCAAAAATTGGATTTCTTTTTTTTTAAACGTTAGAACTATATATGTAGAATATTTTCCCAAAGTTTCAAAGCGAAATTCGAAAAACTGCAAACGATACAGCCCGTCAACGCTGTGCCTCAGCGCTCGGATTCGCAGCGGGCGTGAACGTCAAACGCGTTTTTTCTCAAAACTGCATTATCGAAATTGGCGTGCAGGATTACTCAAAAACGATTGAGCCGATTGAGGTGAAACTTGGTTGAAATATTGATAATATTGGTACCTACTACTTGACGAAAATTGTTTTTGAACAATTGGAAAAAAAAACTACTTTTTTAATCCACATTTCACAGAAATGTTGCGTGAAATGTTGATTTTTTTTGTAAATGCGTGCCATTTTCTTAAATTTGCATTTTCTTCATTTTAATTACCGTCACATAGAAACTATACATGTTCTAACGGAAACAATTTTTGAACTTTTTTGCAAATCAAAGTCTACGGGAAGCTAGACTGCACGCCGATTCGCAACTCCCGCGGCGACCTTGCTGTAACACTCTGCCACAGCTCCGTCATTTTGATGATGAATTCATTTAAAAAATTGTTTTGTATACTCAAATATACTATTAAAGTATACCCAAAGTTTGATAATTGTCGAATAATTATTTTTTAGTTTGAAAAATCCCTCAATATCGCTTATTTTCTCCTGTCTTAATGTATATACCGCCTTAAGGCGATACACCTAGCTCGGGGCCGAAAAAAGAGGAATTTTCGTGATTTTTTTCAGGGAAATTGTGTGCAGGTTAAAAAATTTTTTTTACCGTAAAAAATATGGTTTTAAGGGTCACGATGCCTTTAGGCGAGGAATTTTTTTCCTGATTTTCGTGATTGTTTTCTAAAAGAAAGATTTCTTCACCATTTTTGGGACTCAGGGTACAGTTTATTACTACTTTCGGCTGTTAAATGATATTTTTTTTATTAATCTTTAAAAATTGCCGAGGCATGGCACGGTCTTCTGAACTGCATTTTCAAAACTGGCGTGACGTACAGCTTGAAAAAACTAATCGACCGATCCTGATGAAATTTGGTATAAATCTTTCTAATCTTATTGTCTAAAACACGGCCCTGAATGTTTTGAAAAATTTTTTAAAAGTATTTATTTAATTTCAAAATGTAGCCATCTTTTTCGGAAAATTCAATCTTTTTGTTTCGTAGCGTACCATGTAATCGACTTTCAACATTTCTCACTTTTACTTGGTTCATATTCTGCGTATGAGTGTTAATAAAAGAAAAATCTTCGTTGCTTTTTTTCGTGTCAATCCCGCCGACGCTACGTGTCACGCCGTCTGACAACATCCGCCGCAACCCGTTTAGACGACCGTGCCACACCTCCGCCATTTTTAAAGATTAATAAAAAAAATACCATGTAACCGCCGAAAGTAGTAATAAAGCACACCCTGTCCAAAAAATGGTGAAGAAATCTTTTCTTTTAATAAACAATCATGAAAAACAGCAATTTTTCCCTCGCCTCAAGGTGTCTCCCCCCCCTTAAATACCTTTTACAATTTTTTAATTGAAAAATATTTATAAATGTAACAGATACAATAGTTTGTGGAGAACGAAATCAACCGAAATAAAAAAATTCAAGCGCATTTAATTTTTGCATGAAATTATATAGTGCTTGGACGAATGATTTGATAAAATATTGATTTTTGGAGAAATGGCCGCAGTTCAAAGCAAAAGTATCGATTTTCGGTGAAAAACACGCTCTATTTTCGTTCATGAGAAAAAACTATGCATCGAAAAAAATTTCTTCATTCAAGCACTGCTTTTTGATGCGTAAAAGAAGCATCCAACATTTGAAATTAATCGGTGCAGTGATTTTCGCAACAACGTGGGCACCGATTATGGAAAAGTGATTTTGAAAAAAAAAACTCGTTTAAAGGGCTATACTAGTGTGACAATTTCAAAAAATCGATTTTTTGCCTTTTTCGACAGTTTACGCTTTCACGAATATCCTGTAAAAATTTCAAGGCCGTATCTCTGTCATTTTATCTTGCAAAGTCGATAGTTAAATCTTTAAACGCGTTTTTCTCGAAATGAGATTTTTTCAAATTTGCTGATATTGTAACTCAAAGAGCAATTATCCGATTGACTTGAAATTTGAACTGAGTACTCTTGAATGTATTTAGTCTACAATAACGTAGGATATTTTTGATTGGATGAAATTTGACGATTTGGCAAAAAACGACCATTTTATAGGCAAGAAAACAGACTTTTTTCATAACTACGCCATTTTGTTAGATTCTGATATTTTCGAAAATCCTACGTCACTGTACAGGAAATACCTTCCAGTTTAACGACATTTTTTCCTTTTTCTACTCAGCTACTCAATCGGCCGGAATCATGTGAGCAGTGGAGAAACTTTTTTTTGGCGCCTCCGAAGGCAGTGCATAAGTCGCTTGGAACTCAATATCTTTCCATGAAAATATTATGTAATATAGGTCAAATATAGCCAAATATATTCTTAATTTTCCAAAACATTTAATTGAGTACTTTTCTTCCAAAAAATTCCCGAAAATCACCCAAATTTTCAGCGTTAACACTGGCATAGCCCCTTAAAGTTCGTTGGTTCGCGGAACCTACCTATATACGCCCATGATTCTCTCAATTTTAAATGGATTCACTTGGAATTTTTAGACTATTTTTGAAATGTTATATTTTGAGAATTCGTCGAAAACCAAAAATTATGATTAAGAAAAAATTCAAGTAGGTGTAAGCCCTTTATATATATATATATATATATATATATATATATATATATATATGATTTTATATATAGGGTAAAAGTGGGATAGTTGCCGTAGGAGGATAGATGCCTCGATAGTAACCCGATATATTTAGAAACACGCATTGACACGCTGGCTCCCTTACCCTCGGGCGCGGGGGCTAGTACTTTCCATATTATAGCCCTAAACTTGTCAATGCGTGTTTCTAAACATGTAGGATTACTATCGAGGCATCTATCCTCCTACGGCAACTATCCCACTTTTACCTCATATACAGGGTGTCCCAGAGCTGAATGCGTTCCCTGAAATGGGGGGTTGGCGGTGAAATTCTGAGTCGATTGATATAAGCATGTATGGGTCTCAGATCAACCCCTCAATTATTATGAATTTTTAAAGGCGGGCGCGCCTGATTGGCCCGCCTTACAAAATTCATAATAATTCAGGGGTTGATCTGAGACCCATACATGCTTATATCAATCGACGCAGAATTTCACCCCCAACCCCCCATTTCAGGGAACGCATTCAGCTCTGGGACACCCTGTATAGATGGGGACGTACATTCTCATTCAGCAAAAGGAGCTTTGGCTTCGTAAAGAATTCAGCAGAGTTATCGAAGCTCCCTTTGACGTTTCTCGTTCCTGCGTTCCCCAAGAGACAAAAGTACGAGACAAAGTAGAAAAAGTAGACAAAGTAGACAAACGACAAAATTCCGAATCCGTTGATAAAGATGCTCGAAAATGATCCGTGTGACTGTGAACTTCTGTAACATTAAATATTTACCCCTAGCGTCGCTTTGACCCACGAAATCTTGTAATATTCCAATAAATCAGTCCCCAAAGTGACCGTCTTGTTGTCACGGGGACGTGTCGTGATTTATCGTACTCGCGATCTCCAACAACTATGAACACTTCCCGATTTATAATCCAACTATCTTTTACGTGGTTTTGAGCCTTTTGAGTATGTGCTGTTTGCCGTGGCAACGACGTTACTTTACCTGTCAAAATTTGGCAGCTCAATTATTTGGGAACCAATAAAAACCGAACTTTTCAGTTTCGTACTTCCCAGTGGCAGTTTTTCGCCGTCATCGTTTTATTTTTAGTACGACACACTTAATCATGGTCTTGATACGTTGAGGTTAGGAACATTAGCTGTCAGATTTATCGATGTAGATTTTGAAAACGAACGTTTCGAGAAGCGATTTATCGGTTCGCAAAAAGCGCCACTTTAATATTCATTTAATGAGTAATAAATTTCATTATTGAGTTGCATTTTGATAAAGTTCACTGTTAAATTGTGTTTAACTTTTTACGAATTATTTATTATTCATTGAATAATAAATAATAAACGATTTGTCGGTTCGTTAAAAGCGCCACTTTATTATTCATTATTTATTTAACAATTAATTAATAATAAAGCAGCACTTGGTTGTTTATTTTTAATTGAATAACGAACTATTAACGAAGCGCTGGTCTATTATTTATTATTTATTTAATGATTGATAAATCATAAAGCGCCACTTTATTATTCATTTACCATTCCTTACAATTTTAGCCTCAAATGGAGAACTCGGACTTCTTTAAATCTCACTCAAAATGGCGTCTAATCCGGGCACTGTTCCACAACTGCGCATGCCCGAACTTTCCCCGACCGCAGCGCTCCACGCAGCGATCGGCGGAACTACCAAAATCATTCTCCACGAGAGCTTCGGCCCAACCAGCCAAAGAGTGTCCGAGTTTCCGGACACGTGTTCTATCACATCTGTTAATTCGTATTTCGATTTTCATTACGCATCCATTAACTATTCTCGCTCCGTGTGCCACTGATTGAGCTTTCGAGGCATATGTTGCGGTGATTGACCACTGTCGAGTATCGCGAATGGAATACCAAAGGCTGCCATGTCCTGGGGGAGTGTGGTACATATGACTCCCCCGGCAAACCCTGAATGTCACAGTTGCTATGCTCATCGGAAAAGTAGTGAGGCAATTTCATGAACGCAGAGAGAGACTGTGTGCTGTCCAAAGTGATATTACCGAGAGTGTGATAAATGAAATCGATGATGGAACTCAATCACAATATCTATGACTACACATTCACGTCTCTATATACTTGTGAATAGTTTCGTGTCTATATAGATATATCCATATATATATGCACAGAAAAAGTTTCTCGATAGGACTCTCAGATGCCAGCTTTCCACCCTCACCCCTGTGCCCGTGAATATCAATGCTTCCGATTAATATAACTCTGATGTTGAACGCACACCTCATTGAGCGAGATGCCTCCTCGATATATCGATCCTTATGGCTATTAAGTGTGTCTGTGTGTGAATATATATATATACATTTCTAGTGAATCACTTGAATTTACACAATAAAAAGTACGATGATGAAGTTTGCATCGTTAAAATGTAATGAACATTCTTCATTTTTTATTTTCATAATTTTCTTTATCATCTAAAATCTTTTCTTACCAATTTAAACTGCAGATCTTTGGCAATCTGCACATCTCTGACAAGTCTATAATAAATGAAATATAGATAATCAAAAACACCATGTTGACGTTTGCATCATTGACATGCAACCAACATCCTTTTTTTATATTTCCTCATTTCTTTTATCATTCGAAGTCTTTTCTCGCCAATTTAAACTGCAGTTCTCTGAAGGATGACTGATAAGTCTATAATCAATCAAATATACAATCAAATCAAAAACACAATGTTGAAGTTTGCATCGTTGGGATGCAACGAATATTATTTTGTTTTAATTTCGTTTTTTTTTTCATGTCCTTTATCATCTAATTTTATTTTTTTTGCCATTAATTTAATTTAATGCCATTTCTGAAAAGATCTCTGATCAGTATATAATCAATCAAATATACAATCAAATCAAAAACACAATGTTGAAGTTTGCATCGTTGGGATGCAATGAACATTATTTTGTTTTTTTTTCATGTCCTTTATCATCTAAAATATTTTTATCAATTTAAACTGTAGGTCTCTGAAGAGATGTCTACGAATATAATCTATCAAATATAGATAATGAAAATAGATAAACAAAAACACGATGTTGAAATTTGCATAGTTGGAATGCAGCCAAAATTTTTTTTCATTCTTATTTCCTCGTCTTCTTAATCATTCAAAATCTTTTCCTACCAATTTTAACTGTAGATCTCTTATGTGATCTCTGATAAGAATCCTCAAAAACGTTTGAGTGACTTTCGTAGCCCAAATTGGGCCAACAAATAATTTGTCTACGAAACTTTAGTTGCTTTTTAACGGTGGAAACTTCAATATCCTTCAAAAACCCTTATAAACATGAATTCTAGAGAAAAAAATAACCGGACAAATTTGGAGTGTATGATAAGATCTAAATTTCGAACAGCTCAGTTTTTTTACGAGAGGGCGGCAAACTGGTTTAAGGTCAACGCGATTTTGAAAATGGTGTCTCGATCTTCGGATCCTCGGATCTGATTTTTTTTAACAAAACCAACGACCTTGGGATGACCTTGACATGCGGAAAAATAAAGATACCGCGGACCAGTTGAGAGCGGGTTTAGAATTCAGTATTTCCCGGAAGCAGATCATTATTTTTATTAAATAACGTTTTAAAAATATATGTATAGATATACACCGATATATTAACCATTTTTCAAGCTTCATCGACTCCAGCAAGTTTGGAAAATCGATCGGAAGAAATTTGAAAAATGGCGGCAGAGGCGGGACTTGAGTTTACGCCGAAGTGTTTCTTTATGCGCGAAAAGGGGAAGAATAGCAGTGACTCCCAGAGGTCGTTGAGGTCGAGTGTTTGGAGGGAAAGGAAATGAAAAAATGCGGGTTCTTTTTTCCCGTCAGGCTTGATGCTTATAACCCGCGATGCGTGAACACAAATATGAAAAGTTATACGAAGGGTGGAAAAAAGTGTTTTTTTTTCTTCAGTTTCATACGTCAGGGACTTGGAAAACGTGCAATTGGTTTGATGCCGAAAATTGATATTTCAACAACGAAACGTTGATTGTCAACCTACAAATAAAGTGGCGCAAAACTTTGGAGGCGTTTTTCCCATGACAACGTTTTTCAAAGTGGCCTGCGGCACAATACGAACAAATTTTATTCGATCTCGACATTTTCATCGTAACTTCTAAATGAAATTCTCCACAAAAGTATCTAAGGATTTCTCGATTTGTCGAGCTCTCATCTCGTTGTAGCAATTTCTTCGGCAATTGATTTTCCATAAACGCTCTTTTTTGCAAATACTCGCCGTGTCTATGAAAAACAATATTTTGAAAATCCCCACGTATTTCTCGGCCCATTATCATAAGCAGATAATGAGACCAAACCCTGCCACTTTGAAGGGATTTTTTTGGATTTCGTACCCTTCAAGATATACTTTTCACGAACCTGAATATTTAACAATCAACTGATTTTCATCTACAACGAAGTAAAAGTACATCCCAGTATACTGATGAAATTTCAAGCCAAGTCACCAAACTTTTTACCAAAAATTACGCCTTAAGGCGGGATATACATTTAGACAGGAATAAAATAAGCAATATTGAGGGATTTATTAACTACGAAATAAATATTCTACAATTATCAAACTTTAGGTATATTTCAATTATAAATTCAAGTAGATTCAATTATGAATTCAAGAGAGTAGAGTTTCTATGTGACGGCAATTGAAATGATGAAAATGCAAATTTGAAAAAATGGCACGCTTCTACAAAAAAAATCAGTATTTCACGCAACATTTCTGTAAAATGTGGATTAAAAAAATGGTTGTTTTTTTTTCAATTTTTCCAAAACAATTTTCGTCCAGTAGAAGGCACCAATATTATCAATATTTCTACCAAGTTTCAACTCAATCGGCTTAATAGTTTTTGAGTAACGCACGCCAATTTCCATAATACAGTTTTGAGAAAAACGCGTTTGAAGTTGACGCCCGCTCCGAATCCGAGCGGTGAGGCACAGCGTTGACGGGCTGTAACGTTTGAATTTTTTCGAATTTCGCTTTGGAACTTTGGGAAAATATTCTACATATATAGTTCTATCGTTTAAAGAAAAAAAAAAGAAATCAATTTTTTGATCGTTGTAAATCCCGCCTTAAAAAATCGTTTAATTCATACAGCACATTACGGAGTTGATATACGGGCCACATTTCTATCTAGTAATTCATATCCTAAATAACTCTAGATATCCTATATGAACTGCTCTAGGCGTGTAAAAAAATAGCAGAAGAAATTTCGTAACCGCGACTTTTCAGAAAAAAATGTCAAAATCTACTAAATTTACGGGAAATTTTTAATTCCAGTTTATCGTTGGGTATAATAATTAATTGTGACTTATTTTTATTGAGCAAAACTGTAATTTAGCAATGATTCAAACGGGTCCTGCTTATGCGCCCACAAAATATGGCCCTTCGCGAAAGGAATACCTTAAGGGGTTACCCTCACTTGCGATTTTAAAAAAATCGATTTTTTTTATTGCATTTTTTTAAAGTTTAAGTATCCGGGCCCATACTTCTGTATGGGCCCGGAATAGATGACTCTATGTAAGTTTACAAAAAAAAATATTTTCTTCGTGTAAACTGAAATTGAAACTTTAAACGCGTTTTTCTCAAAATGGCATTTCTGAAGTCGGTGACCAAGATTACTCGAACACTAATGAACCGATCTTCTTGAAATTTTGCAGGCTTATTTAATACATAAAAATGTAGTCTTTAAACGTTCGATTTTTTTTTTCGAAAAAAATGGCCGTTTTATAGCCAAAAAACGGCCGTTTTTTTTTCGTTAAAATCGAACCATTAACTTTGACTGTCCGCCATTTTGTGAAAAATGAATATTTTTTTAAATCCTTCGATTAAAGATTAGTTTATACTTATATTTGACTAAATCCATCCGCATTTTTTTTTCAGATGATCCACTTCGCCGCAATGTTGGTCACCGCAAACCGTGTATATAACAACATTATTTCATTGACGGCCATTTGCCACTAAACAATGTAATATTTTTCAATAAAAAAATTACTGAAAGTTCTTCAAGATGTGTTCTTTAAGATGGTATATTGATCGATTAAAAAAGTTTTGTAGTTTTCTTTAAAAAAATTCATGAGAAAGGCCTTTTTTGCGCTACAAGTGGGGGTAACGTCTTAAGACACGTACAATTGAGCCCTTCAAACGGATAACAAAAATGTCCAAAGTTACTCTCATTTTGTCGAGCCTTCAATTTTTTCACTCCAAGTATTTTCGACTTCACGTCTGGGTGCCCCATCAACGCAGCTCGATTTTTTCAGAGCCCTAAACCCTCCTCCGAGAGTAAACTTTCGAATAGTGGAGATCCCGTCAAAATCCGTCCGGTGACTTAACTTTACACATATTAAGTATACATATATAGATGATGCGACGAGGGGTGGATTCTGCCTGACAGCGTCTATGTGTTTGGCACACTTGGTGGTCGAGAGATTCTTACGAACCGCCCTTTTCTTTCCCCTGTTTCTTCCATATTTAAAATGAAAAAATATAAGAAGTCATTTCGAATTGCTCATGGATGATCGCACGTGTGTATGGCAGGTTGCAATATTTCTTGCCTATCCTCATCCCTTATATATAAAGCTCCATTTACATATACATATACAGGTAAATGCAGGGTGAGTCCCTTAAAATTGGCCACTCGACGGCGAGGCGTCACAAAGCGTTCAGGCTGTATTCAGAAATGGTACGAAAAAAAGTTATCCATGGCGAACATTTTGAACTCATTACAGAATGTAAATTATTAGACCCATCCAGGATATACCGTGAAACGGAGCTACTTTGAACAGGTTTTGAAAGTTTTTTGTAGGTCACTTTTTTTTAACATCCTAGATACCAACTTTTCTTGCTCCAATAGAACAGTGTGTCCTTTGGCTATCAAATGTATAGGAAAGTCAATCTCCACAACCCCCTCACAATTTGATATATACATTTATTAAAGTGTCAAAGTAGCCCCGAGTGCGGGGCTCTTTGACAGGGCATTGGAATACAACTTATGTCAAAGATTAAGGGTTACTTTGAATTCATTTTGATAAAAAAATGTAATATTTTGCGCATTATACATGGAATTAAATGAAAAACAACGATTTTTTATAACCAAATTGTCATCGTTATTAAAGGCAGCAGAACTCGAACAATTTTCGTCCAATCGACTTTAAATTTTAACTGTAGCTTCTTAGATTGCTTTAACGACCAAGTACGAGCGCTTTTTTCGATGAATCAAAAATTGTAAAAAATATGTCACTTTTGAGATGAAAATTATGGTCGAAAAAACGAACTTTTTTCAAACTCGTTTTGCATTTTTCTTTTCATTATTTTTAAATTCCCCCCGTACATGACTGTTCAAAATAATATAATTAACGAAAATATTTCACTCTTAGTTCCGGGACTAAATTTACGACAGTTGTACTGCGTGCCGCGGAGAGGGTTGGCGGAAAAACAGTAGTGCTATAGTGACTCGTGCGCCGCCATTTTGTATACTTTTGACAAATATTTTTTTTTTACATATTTCAATATGTACCTTATAAAACCTAAAAGCTCAATTGACCATGTATTTTGGTCCTTTCTTTAAAAAAATCCAAAGAAAACGGTCGAAAATGGGCAGTTACAGTGGCGCCCTCCCTTGACTTAAGGGGTAAGGACACTCTAAAGGCCGAAAAAAATAGCCTTTTTGGGGATTTTTCTCAGAAAAACTACAAAAAAATCAACATTACAAAATAATTTTTTTGAAGCGATTAATTTCAAAATAGCGGTTGTGCGGCGCAAATTTTTCACTTTCCAAAAATTTGCCTAAATAATCGTCAGATAATTGTTAATAACAAATTACCTATGCAAAATAAAAAAAATCCTACGTACTTCCACAGACAATGTACTTTTCAAGATATATTCAACATTTCAAGTGAATCGGTTGAAAATTGTCTGAGTTATGTTTCCGGCCAACTTAAAAAATACAGTTTTGAGATAATCGCTGCACAGCCGCCATTTTGAAATTAATAGCTTCAAAAAAATTATTGTATACAGTCACTGATATGTATGATAAGCTTCCTTTTTTGTAATTTCGATTTATTTTGTACTTTTTGTGAAAAAAATTCCTAAAAAGCCTATTTTTTCAGCCTCTAGAGTGGCCTTAAGGGGGATTATCAGTGTGAAAAGAAAATCGATTTTTTTTTGTTTAAATAGATAGTTTTGGCCTTTAAGAATATGCCTACAAAGTTTCAAAACAATATTCGGCTTAGAAGTATTCGAAATTGGCGTCAAGCGTCGACGCTCTCAGAGCCTCCCAGGTAGGAATTTTCAAAAAGTTGTCCAAACGTCGGCTAAAAGGGTGCCAAATGTCCGTCCGGAAGTTATCTTAGAGTCAACAACCATCCAAAAAGATAACTGTTGGACACATGATAACTTACAGGTAACTTCCAAGCGGACATTTGGTACCCACCCATATAGGGTCGCCTGTCGTAACAAAAATGCCAGCATTCAGCCATTAAACGGTTTGCTGATAATCGGCCAATAATTCGTCGACCAGCATTGGGGTACTGTAGGCGGATGAACGGCTTGCCAGATCTATGCCAGCCATTCGTGGGCCAATACTATCGCACCGATAATATGGCGATCAGCATTGGGGTATCGTAGGCAGATGAACGGCTTGCCAGATCTATGCCAGCCATTGGTGGGCCAATACCATCGCACCGATAATATGGCGATCAGCATTGGGGTATCGTAGGCGGATGAACGGCTTGCCAGATCTATTCCACCCATTGATGGTTTGTTTTTAGGCGTTTTGCAAATGCAGGTCGTTAAACTGTAACACGTAAAAACAAGGGATAAGGTTTCGAAAAGCATATCCTATTGATGAAACTGAAATTTTGCACCGACCTTCTTTTCAATATTTTAAGAGAACCTTTAAAAGGATATTGGCGACTAGCAATAGTTTTCGATATATCGGATATTGAAAGTTATTTATTGTACTGCGCTTCTACTATATTAAATAAATCCAAACAAAGCCATCCCACATGGCAAGTGATATGCACATACGGGCGAGCACTGTTTGCCAGGAAGCAGCGCGGCCGGAGGAGTGGGGGGTATCTATGGGGTATATAGATATACTCGTATGGCGTGAAATAATAAACTTTACAATGCGATGTATGGAAAACTATTGCTAGTCGTCAAAAATCCGTTAACGGTTTCTCTTAGGATAATGAGAGGAAGTTCGGTGCAAAATTTCAGCTCGATCAGAGGAGTATGCTTTTCGGAACTTCACCCAAAACGAGCGAGTTATTTTTACAGCCTAAATGGACTAAAAAGCTGTCGGTAAACTTTGATGTCACGAATAAAATTATCGGCATAAAAGTAAGGAACGAACAAACGATGGGTTCTGTAAGTGTTAAAATGGCTAAGTGGGTAGGGCGCTCGACACTAGAACGAAAGGCGCAGGTTCGATCCCGATGAAAGGTAAAAATTTGAACAAGGCAGAAACTGTTTTTAATGCAATTATTCTATGTACATGGACATAAGTAAAGCATAAGAAAACAAAAAAGATACTACTAGAATTTTTATATTCATAATTTATCAATTTTTTGTTTTTCATTCCCGGCAGAAGATCCGGCAGCCGTTGCTGGGCCAATATGGGCGTATGATAGTTGGCCCAGTCTTAGCAGCCATTCCTGGTTTACCATTACCAACCATGCATGGTGCGGATGTGGCCCGTTTGTATAGCCATTACCGCGCCATCGTTTGTTCTCTGGCAACCAGTCGTGGGCCATTACTGTGCCGATTGTAAAACCCTATTTGGGCATTTGGACAACTAATAGACAACTATTTTGAAATTGCTACCTGGGCTTCTATACGGGCCTTTCTATACTTTAAACGCGTTTTTTTCGAAACCATGCTTTTTGACCTGGTTGACAGCATAACTCTGTCAAATTTTGTCCAATTGACTTAATTCAAAAAGGATTCTGTTCAGAAAACTTATCGCTATCGTCGCATCGTAGAGTTTTTTTTTAATTGTTTACTTTTTTATTAACAATTTACTGCAAAATTTTTGTGTAAAATTCGAATTTTTTTTAACGGCCACCACTTTTTTCTAATCAAAATTTTCAAACTTTCTACGATGCTGCGATAGTTATACTATTATAATTTAATAATCTTCTGTAATTTTTTATTTCACATGCTTGCTGTGGCACTTGTGCTGTCAAACGTCGGGGAGTCTTTTTTGAGACGCCATTTTGCGACCGCTCCTCTGCTTAATAAAATGTACTAAAAATAAAACTAAAAAATTTCCTTGTATGCTTCATTACTTCAATAATTAATACAAAAAATTTCAAATAATTTGATCGAGCCGTTTTTTCAAAAAAAAATCCCAAAAAATACCTCATTTTTCAGTCTGTCACACTAATATGCTCGCTTAATGAGTCTTAAAATTATCATTGAAATCAAAGTCAACTTCAGCAACATTAGAATCAACTTTAGCACCATTATGATAAACTTGAACAACAAATTGTTTTTCAATTTTATTCCCCGCACCCGCCTCCCGCCACAGGAGGTCAAGCGCACACATTTAAAACGTATTTTGGCGCTCTGTCAAAGTAGCCCCGAAAACTGTCAAAGTTACCCTGAATGTCAAAGAAACCCCGTTTTAGGGTAACTATTTGTATTGAAACGAAAATCGATGCACTTGGTCAGAGCTCTAATCACCCAACAGGGTTTCATCTGAAGGTTTCATCTTACGTTTCCTCAGTTGCTCGAAGCATTGCCACATTCCATCGCAATTGCTAAGGGGAGGCTGGAGTAATTGCTCCGCCGTAAAGAGGAGTCGACTTTGGAATGAAGTACGGACGACTGGCAAACCCCCGACCACCCGGCAACCCTTTCTGCCTCGGCTTCTCGAATAACTCAACCGGTGATATTCGAATCCTTGGCCAAATTCAGAGCGAGAAAAGTCTCTAATGTGGGTTGGCGGCTGTGGGAGCTCCCGAAAATGCGCGTCTGCGTTGTTAAACGCTCGTAGCGGAAGTTCGAAATAGGAGCTCCTTGATTGAGGTTGGTTTAACTTCTTGGAAAAGAATGTGGAGCTTCGTCAGCGTTCCAGGCGGAGGGTAGTTGGATAAAAGGGTGGTTTCGTGGAATTTGGGATTTTTGGTTGTAAGCTGACGTAACAGAAGAGGCTGGTCGATACAGCAAGTGGCAAACTTTTGGGTTGGGAAACTTGAGGGTTTCCTCCATCAATCCGACTGGAGTGGCAATGAATCGAGGCGAGGTAATTGGAGAAAGCAGAGTAAATGATATTTTCTATGGAGATTCAATCAAGATTCTCCCTTGGTCCTTGACTAAAGCGACCCTCGTCGATAAACTTCTCTCCCTTTCTCAATTTCTTTTCTCGCCTCAGCTGCAACCACAAAAACAACGTGGGGGCAACGGCGTGGCCACGCGATTCCTCCATGCGTGACCTTGATCACCCTTCAGTCGTTTAGGACATTGCGGCTGCGATGAAACGTAGTCGCTACAGTCGTGACTCCCGCATGTTGCGTCGACCGCGCCGGGGCTAGTGGGAGTAGTGGGGGTAGCCCGAGCGGTGGGGACTACGAGGTTCCGATTGGCGCGCGGTACGACAGGAGTGAGGCAAGCGCCGCCTCTTGACTCAAAAATTTTGTAGATTCAATCAAATCGAGTCTAGTTCAAACAGATATTCAATTTCATTGAAAATCAAATAAAAAGTAGGTTCTGATGTCTATACATTTGTATATAAAATCAAACACGCTTCTCTCCAGTCTGGGCTGCGAATTCGGCTTCCCCGGAATGGGCTGGATACTATTGTCGTCCTTTCCGTATTGATAAGCATGTCAGTCGCAAAACGTCTGTCAATATTCTCCCCTAACGATCCCTCCATCTTCCTGACCTCATTTGCCTCAATTTACTCGGCTCCTATTGCCCTCGGTCGCCGGGATGACCCGATGGCGACGGTACGACACGAGCCATTTGAGTATACGGAATATTCTCAGCACATTGCCTGAACATGGATATTCGGAGAAACGCCTAAGCCGGAAATAATTTGCTACACTGCAGAATAAATTCTCCATAATAATCGGGCATATTTCGGCCACCTGCTATTTTCGTCATTTTACGTGTCTGACAATGAGGAAATCGGCCTCATTGTTGTCAGAATTTCATCCGGTTACCATGTAACGATAAGATTTTTGGTGGCGAAAGCGTTCGTTGAGCTTGAAAGTTGGCAAATTGGCTTTTTGAAAGACGCTGGTCGGAACTGGGTGAATCGAGTCGAAACCAAGTTGTCTCAATGAATCAACATTACAGGGACGATTGTCTTCAAGTTCCTCGTTACGATCCTTTCTTTTCTCCATTATGGCTCCGTTCTTACTGCATCAGAGCTAAATTGCTGTAGTCTCAAGCAAATTGGATTTAGTCGAGCGAAAGTGTGGGAAAGGTAAAAGCATTCCAGCAGGAGAGGCACTGGAGGAAGGGAACAAGAAGACCATTGTCAAATCTGCATGATCGTATGCTATGGCGGACGGAGCTTTTTTCTTATCTTCCCGAGTCGACGAATGAGTATTCGTTTTTGTCCTTCTTTTTGCACGTTTTTTCCTCTCAATTTCGCCGTACCCGAAAATATCCGTATTCTAATTTTATTCTGGTGTCGAGTCTGCTGGATTACCAGGCCAAATTACAAGGACGTTTGAAAATAAAGCGTATAATGACACGTATTTCAAAGTTTTCAACGTCATTGTTGAAAACCTAAAAAAAATCATAAATCGTTGTTACATGTCCCAAAATAGTGAACAGAAGTTAGATATTTATTTTAATTTATTATTATTACATTTACTTATATAAATTTTATTGAAATTTGGATAAATAATATGTTTCTTAGTTTTATATACATTTTTATAATATTTATTTGAATTTATAAAATATAAACAATTTATTATTTTAAGGGGTAAGGCCAGAGTAGGATTTTCAAAAAATCGATTATTTTCGCTAAAACGGTGCTTCATCATCATAAGAATAAGTTATTATTCGATTTGTAGTAAGAAATTTTTTTTTCACCGCCTTTGAGCCCATCATGTAAGCCCACCTCTGGCACGGTCATTGAGTACCTAAAACTTTAAACGCGTTTTTCTCGGAACAGCTTTTTTCCAATTCGCGTGACGAAGACCTTCAACAAATTTCACTCGATTTACTTCAAATTTAAAAGTTATGTTCCTAATTGCATTTCGCAGAGAAGTACGTACGGAATTTGTGATTAATCGATAACTTTTCATTTCATGAGCAGTTTTATACGAAATTTTTCACTGAAAATTCATTCAAATACCTACAACCTTTGAATAAAACCATATTTTTTGAATTCCGTACGTACTTCTCTAGGTTTTCTAATGTAGATTGACGAGAATTTTTGTTTTTTGTTCTAGGTCAAAAATTGTGGTAGCTAAATGTTACGCCGCGGAGCGCCTAAAAAAAATAACAAAGGTAATATCAGTAGTCGGCCACTTCGTACATCGAAAAAAAATAGATATATTTTCTAACAGCTTGATATTCATACTAAATAGATGTGTAATTAATTTTATGAGTGAATCACTTATTCATACGAAAAAAAATTGTTGAATTCGCACATGATTTTATACCCGTTACTGTGGCCTAACCCCTTAATTAATTTGTATATTTGTTTAAATTGCACTCCGACATTTTGATTTTTCGAAGTATGATCACAAATTATAATACATCAAGTGTAAAAATACGAAATTTCCATTGTCCTTACACCAACCTGTTCATTTTGACAGCAGCAATTCTGGATATATATTATAGCAGTAGGGCTAACTGATGTAGTCTCTAAGGGCCCTCAGTGAAAAAGTGTGAGCGCCCTTTGAGGGCTCATACACGAGGCTTCCAAAGTAGGACCCCATTAGAGTTAGGGAAAAGGAATGCTAGCCTGGTTCAGATCTCGCACTGCCGAAAAGTGGGCGACCATTGAAGAAGAAAAAAAACATGCAGATCGGTACTTATATTTCGACTGGACTATCCGGGATGATCGATGAAAATTTCATACGAGTTGAATTTCGTTCGTCCATATTCCATCGTTATCGACTGGATCGACAGCCCTCAACCTCGTTTTTGAGGGCGCGATTGTTATGTCGTACGAGATATTCACCGGAAGAAATGTAAGCTCATCGGCAAGGTCCTCACCTGTGCTGGGGAGCGATCGATCATCCAACAAACGTGGCCCTCTACACAGCACGCCTATCAACTCCGAGGGAAAGTTCCTCTTGATAGTCGTTCAAGTGGATTCGCTCTCACCATTAAAAGCAGACTCGACACTGGCTTTTTGAAAGAAAAAAAAAACAGTTTCAGAGTATCACATTCTCCAGGATAAAACATACTTGCGAGGTTTGCCCAATGACAATAGAGCTAATTCGATGTTACAATTATGAGTGTACTAACGAGCTATACCCTCAACTGTGCATGTCTTTGGAGACACCTTCGCCAAAAAGGTAAGCCTCAATTTCTTAGGTACTTTTCTATTAGCCTTCACTTCAAATTTGGCCAGAGCATAGTTTGTAACATTTTACACCATATGACCGGATGATTGTTTAAACTTTTTTTTTATCCATTTGTCAATAACAAATTATAAAGGGGCGTTTTTTTTCTTCGAAAACCGAACATTTTTCTGCACCGTGCCATTTTCATAATTTAGAAAAAATGTTTATAAAATGATGGGAAAGCCTATATCAAAAGTACATTTTTTATTTTTCATTTCGATGACCCAAGTTGCCATAACCACCTGTGCCGATTGCCATGCAGCAACAGCGGCCCTTTGTTTAAATAATAATAGTTTCATTGTTTATCAATATTTTTCAGTTAAAAAAAAAACTTGAAGCTAGCAAGACTATGTATCAATTGTGTGTTAAATCTCGACCTCGTCGTCCCAAAACTCTCATCAGAAAAAAAGATTGAAAACCAGCCTGCTTTCGAGGTCTCGGGCATACACAGACCCGTTAAAATCGGTTACATTAGGATCCGAACGACCGGTCCAAGTGCTCAACGCGTATGGGTGTTATAATAAGAATTGGCTTACGCGAGCGTTACTAATGGAGTGAGCGATGGCTAAAAGCGTACCCCCTCCCTCTTCACCCCATTGTACCGCAAAGCCTTCGAAGCTCGTATCTTCGTGTCGAGTATGCCTGTACACGTTGGCATTCTTGTCATATGACACCGGCAAATTAATTGACAATTTTTTGGACAATGAAAAACCGAGCCCTAGCTGCTCTAAGGTCACTGGGGATTAAGCAACGAAACCCTAGAAAGCACTTCAAAGGGGCATCCGAAAAGTACAGGACGCCTGGTTAATCATAGGGGAATGAATACGCTGGGGAGTATTTCCACGGGATTAAATTAAGGTCCTAAGGAATTAGGGGAGGCTCTACCTTTAGGCGAGGAAACAATTTGCTGATTTTCATGATTTTTTTTAAGGTAATCCTATCGTCAGCCTTCAATCCATAGGATTTTCATTTTTTTACGTGCTTCACTAAATATATTAATAATCGTCTCTCTGAAATTTCAGGGTCGGTTATCGACCTAATTATGGAGAAATAAAAATATTAACATTGCGTATTTTTGTAAAGGAATTCCGAGACGACATACGAAAACCCAATTTCCGGTCGCTATAAAAGTGTATAAAATAGTGGGAATTCGTCAGATTCTTAAAAATAATCAGATTTACATACTTAACACTTGTAGTAATCCAATGCTCTCAGAAAAAATTACGCTTATTCATCTAATTTTTATGTAATATCAAGTTTAACGGGAGATATACACCTAGATGGTCGAGGTCGAGGATTTAAAAGCTATGAACATTCCGTCGGCTGTGGAAGACCTACACTATGGGCCTGGTATCGATGATTCCATGTAAGTTGACAAATTTCATTATTTATTCATTCCCAAATTTTCAAACGCGTTTTTCTCAAAACCACGTTTTTCAAATCGGTACCCAAAATTTCTCGAAAACCAATGAACCGATTGCCTTCAGGTTTTTTGTGGTTATTCTATACACCATTATCTAGTACTTGTCATAGGATTTTTTTTCCGTTACTTAGTTTTTGTTTTATAGGCAAAATAATAACTAATTTTTGGCCCAAAAATCATTATTTATGCTCAAACGTTCGCCATTTTGGCATGAATCGATATTTTCAAAATCGGCTATGACAAGTACTAGATTATAGTATCTAATTTAATAATCTTTTTGGTTTTTTTTCGGATGATTTTTGAAGAAACGCCAGTGGGTACCGTATACGCAGATTTTTTTACGACGCTCCAAGGATCATACAATATCCTTGTATATTTTTGATATTGTTAAATAAAGAAAATTAAACATATTTTTGAATGTGTATACTTTTAGATAATTAAAACCCCAATCCGAAATTTCAAATCGCTTTCCTTGAAAAAATTCACAAAAATGACCTTTTTTATGGCTCTTAGGTGTATATCTCCCATTAATTTGAACTTCTGGTATTGGATTAATTACTACTTGCTACGATAAAGAGACGTGACAGCAAGGCCACAGCTGACTGTAGTCCTAACCTCATCTCACTCATTCGAATTTCCACACATTTCATTTTTAACCGACATATTCCGCGGACACAAATTTTCCACGCTTTTTGCCAGTCGTGGCCCGAATACAATGCTTTATATTTCCCGCACCTGACATTGTTTTGACAGATCGACGCTAAAAAACATGGAGACTAAACTCGCCTGGTTGAGTAAAAAGAGACGGAGATAGAACCAATGCTGCCAAATATCAAACCTAGAAATACCGTGGGAATCGTTGGAATAACTATTTTTTCATTTTTCTAATCAAATGTGAACATTCATTAAACAGTTTACACATCGAAAATTTTAGTTATTACAAATTATTTTTTTGCATAGGTTAAAAATATATTTAAATTGTACAAGTCTCAAGTATGATCAGTGGTATGACTAGTGTGAAGCGATAGGATTACCTTGGAAGGAAAGATTTCTTCACCATTTTCGAGACTTGGACTATGTTTTATTCCTACTTTTGGCTGTTACATGGTATTTTTTGTTATTGATCTTTAAAAATTGCGAAGGTATGGGACGGTTTTCTAAACTGCATTTTCACAACCGGCGTGACGTATAGCTGAAAGACTAATCGACCGATTCTGATGAAATTCGGTACAAATCTTTCTAATCTCATTGTCTAAAACATGACCCTAAATGTTGCCGAAAATAAAAAAAAAGTATTTTTTTATTGCACAATGTAGCAATTTTTTTTGGAAAATTCCATCTACTTGTTTCAAATCGTTAATGGATTAGTTAATGGATTTTAAAAAATTCTCACTTTTTCTCGGTTCATATTCTGCGTCTGAGTGTTAATGGAAAAATAATTTTCGTTGTTTTTTTCCCCAAATTGATCCCACCGACGCTACGTGTCACGCCATCTAATAACATCCACCGCACCACGTTTAGCAGACTGTGCCATACATCCGCCATTTTCAAAGATGATCACAAAAATATTATGTAACAGCCATAAGTAGAAATAAAACATACCCTAAATCTCAGAAATGGTAAAGAAATCTTTGCTTTAAAAAGAAATGAAAATCAACCATTTTTCCTCGCCTAAAGGTATCTTCCCCCTTTTGATACGTCACACGTTTTTCAGTCACGTTCGTAGCGTTTTTCCAAAAACGTACCAGGGATTAAATTAATCTCTAGGGGTACATTCTCTGCTCATACTATCAATATTCCCTAGGGATACTATTCCTTCGCGGTATTTTCACAGTAATTCTATCACACCATGATGTGACGGTAAAAAATACTATACATTCGTTTATTTATTCCCACGCTCTAGGAATATCATTATTACTAGAGCGTGGGAATAATCTTTACCGTAATTCTGTCACACCATGTAACAGTAATTCTGTCACACCATGTAAATATTTTTACAGTAATGCTGTCACACCATGGTGTCGGTAAAAAATACACCATATCACACCATGTCACACCAGTAATGCTGTCACACCATGGTGACGGTAAAAAATACTATACATTCGTTTATTTATTTCCACGCTCTAGTAATATTATTATTACTAGAGCTTGGGAATAAAAAAACGAATGTATAGTATTTTTACCGTCACACCATGGTGCGACAGAATCACTGTAAAAATACCGCGAAGGAGTAATACCCCTAGGGAATATTGATAGTATCCGCAGAGAATGTACCCCTACGAATTAATTTGACCCCTGATGCGTTTTTGGAAAAACGCCATGAACGTGACTGAAAAACGTGTGACGCATCAAAAGGGGGGAGATACCTTTAGACGAGGAAAAAATTGTTGATTTTCATTTTGTTTTCAGCAAAGATTCCTTTACCATTTCTGAGACTTAGGGTTTGTTTTATTTGTACTTTCGGCTGTCACATGGTATTTTGATCCACGATGGTATGATCCATCTATGACGAGTAAAATGTTCTGCATGTTGGCCGATCGGATGCAAAATGGAAAAGCGTATTTATTATTTTTCGCCCGAAATTAATTATTCCATAGCGACATCGAACATTTCATTGGAAAGTACTCGTGCAAAGCAATTTTCATGAATCATTTCAGGATTGTGAAAAATTATTTGAGGGTGTCCGAAAACATGAAAAAATGTATTCCCTAATCGCCCTGGAACGTGCTTTTTCCCTGTGTGCCTGGCGGCTTTTCACCCGGTATTGCCTTTCGAGTTAGGGACGGAGGGCTTTGCAGAGAGAGGGAGTTGGAAGCTTTTGAGCTCCCTGGTCGCTGCTTTCTCGGCACAAAAGCCATGTGTACGTGTACGTAGAGAGTGGTCGGCTCTAGAGAGTGCCCGCACAAATGTGATTTCCTCTTCATCAAGGCCCCGCGCCACCGCCAGTCCTCGATCGAACGACTCCCCGGGTATGAGCCCTCTGCCTCAGCCAACATCAAGGTTATACAGGAGTGAACCACTCGCCCGAGACCACCAAGTTCGATACGCCTAATGGCATTTTCGTAGCCCCCCCAACGATTCGTACGAAAGCGCGAATTATATTTGTCGTTTCGTTAATCCGTGTCCATACGTGTGCTGCCATTTTCTATGAGGGTTGTCGAAAATAATTGAAAAATGGGCATTGGCCAGTGCATGGGTAATTAGCAATGGAGAGGAGAACCATCGCCCTTATGTTCGCCAATAAAAAATGGAATTTCAAACCATCGTGCGTTACTCCGACGATGAGTAGTCGGAAGTGAAACCATTATGCATTTATTCGGTAACGGGTAATGGGATCGTGAACCAGCATCCATTATTAGGATGATGGGCGATGGAAGTGCAAACGTTTGTCCTTTGCTATGGAGTATCCATTATTATTTTCAATCAGTGTTGCTTAAGGGGTGAGATGCAGTAGGAATTTTCAAAAAATCGATTTTTTTATTACATTTTCTTGAAGTATGATGTTTCGAAAATATTCCCTGAAAATTTCTAGTCAATCCGACGAATAGTTTCCGGGATATCCCACAATTAGTGAAGGGGCGTCGGGTCCCCAGGGCAGGAGCGGCTGACCAACACGCAAACGATAATACCCGGGGAGGCAGAATGCTTCCAAGACAACAGCAAATTGATATTTTGGAAGCTTTCATATCGGCAGAAGCCCTATTTTATGGGACAGGAATTGATGATTCGATGTAAGTAATTTTTTAATTAGTATTTCTATACATAAATCAAGTGTAAAATTGGAAAACTCTTTCAGAAATGTTCAACAACGTATTACTCAAAAACTATTAACTTTAGCAAAATGTTATAAAGAATACTTTCGTTTTAAAATAGCCCAAAATGTTTTTTTTTAATTCATCCCGAAAAACTATAATTTTTTGAAAAATTGTTTTAACAATTGGCTATAAACAATTGAATGCTCGACTTTCCGGCAAAAAATTGTGATATTCGGATTCAGCGGATCTAAATACATAAAAAAAGTTTAGCTTCATCCATCGCGCTCAAAATTTTACGAACATATAATACCGTATCCAGATCGAAAAACTTCAATCGCGTTTTTCTCGAAACTACGTTTTTCAAGCCGGTGACCACTATAATTCAAAAACCACTCGATGGATTTTGATGAAATTTGGTGTGCCTATTAATAGCATTAAAAACTAGTCCTTAATCGAAGGATTTTCATTTTTGTTGAAAATTTCTATTTTTTTAAAACAATAAACGAGCGATTTTCTGGTCGAAAATCGAAAGTTATCTGTCGGAAGGCGCCATTTTGTTAATTTTTGAAAAAAAAAGCTTCGATTGAGGAGTTATTATTAAACTAATGATTTATTTTGGTTTTTTTATTTCAGACGATCCAGTAAAATGTTATGATGGTCACCGCAAAGCACTAATGCCGAAGGGGGTCCGACGAAGACGGCGATATTTTTACAAATAATCAATATTTTTCTTTGAAAATTTGTACAAGTCAAATTGAAATATAAGATAAAAAGTCTGTGTAACCACTTTTGTAAACCAAACTTAATAACTATAAAAACAAATTATTGAAAATGCTCGTTTTTTCACGCCTCCGACTGCATCTCACCCCTTAAGGTCACAATTGAAAAATGAGCATTGGCCAGTGCTTGGATAATTAGCAATGGAGAGGAGAACCGTCGCCCTTATGTTCGCCAATAAAAAATGGAATTTCAACCCACCGTGCGTGACTTCGACGATGAGTAGTCTGAAGTGAAACCATTGTGCATTTATTCGGTAACGGCTAATGAGATCGTGAACCAGCATCCATTATTAGGATGATGGACAATGGAAGTGCAAACGTTTGTGATTGTTATGGAGTATCCATTATTATTTTCAATCACTGTTGCTTAAGGGAGACTTTGTCCTTGAAATTTTCAAAAAATCAATTTGAGCTCAACATGAGCAGCTAGAAGAAGAGGAGGGATGCCTCTATGGACCAGGCATTGCCGATTAGCGGTAATTATAAACACATTTGTGTAAACACATTACAAAACTTTAAACCTGTTTTTCTCGAAAACACGTTTTTAAAAATGGCTGACATTCTCCTGACCGCTGTAATTAACATATCGGCCTGAAATTTGGAGAGCATACTCAGAAAATATGTCTTCACGGAATGACGGATCGTTTTTTCGATAGATACATTTTTGCATTTATTATTTATCTTTTAATGCGAAAAAACGCGAAAATTCGATTTTTTGTTTAAATTGCCGCCACTTTCCGAAATTTGTACTAAACGAAAAACACATCCGTCATTCCATGACCAAAGGGTCACAGATTGATAATATGCTTTGAATTTGTGTTTCAGATCAACAAAGAGGGGGCAGTGATGTCAGCCGTTTACCTCCCGCGATTTGAGGACCTGTTTTCGCGGAGCTGCAAAGGCCGCCATTTTGGATTTTTTTTCAAAAAACAATTTTTTTAACCTTCTGTATATCATGAATAAAAGCAAGAAAAAAACCGCACTCAAAAAGATTTACTCGTTTCCTTTAAAAAAAATAAAATGTAAACACCTGAAATATGGCACTCCAAGGACAAAGTCTCCGTTAAGATAACAACTGAAAAATGGGAATTGGCCAGTGCTTGGGTAATTAGCAATGGAGAGCAGAACCCCCATCCTTTAATTCGCCAATAAAAAATGGAATTTCAAACCAATTTGCAATTATTGGCATCTGCTTTAGTCGTCGTTGAACTAAGCGGAGATTATTCAACCTTCCATTTCTCGGTGTCGAAGTGATACAATAGCGTGTTATACACGTACCGGAAGATCGACAATGCTCGATCAATTGTTACGACATTAATGACGAACGGTAATGCGATGAAATTCGATTCGAATTGTTTTGAAATGATCGTATCATTTCCACTTATAGGTTTATTGGCCGTTATCTCTGGTTATCACAAAACGATTATTCGCTCAGAGCGAAAATAATATATGCCATAACTTTCAGAGTCACGGACGCTTCTATCTGCATTCGTAATCCGTTTATAGCGTGCCGCATACTAATTACATTGGAATTAGTTATCGGTCGCCGAGGATTCGTGCACTTTCGAAACAGCATATGCCAGCAATATTTGCATCTTGCATCGCGTGTGCATCGTATCTCGTTATCGATCGAATCGATACGTGACGAACAAACGCATCGGTCGAATCCGTCAGCCGAGGCTTCCAAAAATGAAGCACGCAGATAAAAATTGAAAACTCCGAATGTGCTCATCCATGCTGTATCTCTGTCGCTTATCCCACATGAAAATAAAATATATCGAAAAATATGCAAAACATGTATTAAATATAATTGGTTCCAAAAGTTGGATATGCCAATTATATTTTTGGGTAAGAGTAAAGCCTATGCGATATATAATTATAAATCCATTTGAGATACATCTTAAATATATCTAACATACAAACTGAATGTATGTTTTAGGTATTTTGAATATGGTTGGTTAAGCAACTTGAGTAACAGATGACGAGATTCAAGTCGGTATCTCGCGATGACCTAGCCGCACTAGCCGGAATAAATGATCGGACAAAAAAATTGGAGGTTATGTCATTCCATGCGATTATCGCTCTCTATGCGAACGCAATTAAGTAATGGATCCGATAATGTTAGTTAATATTGTAAATCCACACATTTTTCAACAAACTAACATTGTGTATTGTACGATATGCAGACGATACGAAAGATCAACAATTTAACAAGTAGAACTAGCTCAGTGGACAACGTCCTAGCTCATCACTCAGAGGTCCCGGGTTCGAAACCACCTTTTACGGCGTGTAAGCGTCTGATATAATTTAAATGTGAACCATTAATATATTTGAAGCGCAAACACCATAATCGTAATTAAGGGGTTACCCCCACTTGCGATTTTGAAAAAATCGATTTTTTTTATTGCATTTTTTTGAAGTATAAGTATCCGGGCCCATACTTCTGTGTGGCCCGGAATAGATGACTATGTAAGTTTACAAAAAAAAAATATTTTCTTCGTGTAAACTGAAATTGAAACTTTAAACGCGTTTTTCTCAAAATGGAATTCCTGAAGTCGGTGACCAAGATTACTCGAACACTAATGAACCGATCTTCTTGAAATTTTGCAGGCTTATTTAATACATAAAAATGTAGTCTTTAATCGTTCGATTTTTTTTCGACAAAAATGGCCCTTTTATAGCCAAAAAACGGCGGTTTTTTTCGTTAAAATCGAACCATTAACTTTGACTGTCCGCCATTTTGTGAAAAATGAATATTTTTTAAAATCCTTCGATTAAAGACTAGTTTATACTTATATTTGACTAAATCCATCCGCATTTTTTTTTCAGATGATCCACTTCGCCGCAATGTTGGTCACCGCAAACCGTGTATATAAAAACATTATTTCATTGACGGCTATTTGCCACTAAACAATGTAATATTTTTCAATAAAAAAATTACTAAAAGTTCTTCAAGATGTGTTCTTTAAGATGGTATATTGATCGATTAAAAAAGTTTTGTAGTTTTCTTTAAAAAAATTCATGACAAAGGCCTTTTTTTGCGCTACAAGTGGGGGTAACGCCTTAATGACAACGAAAAATATCGTAAAAGGGTGCAATGATGTGAATAACATCATAACAAAATTTTTAAGAATATTTCGAGTGTAGTTTAAATATATTTCAAGTATATCTTAAATACACGTTGAATATATTTCAATAATATTTAAAATGTAGTATGAACATATTTCAAGTGTATTTTAAACGGAGTATGAACATATATCGTGTATATTTTAGATGCAGTTTAAATACATTTGTAGTATATTTTGAGGATAATTTGAGTACATGGTAAGTATATTTTAAATATAGTTTGAATATATGTAACCGCCTATCCAACATATATTTTTTATATACATTCTGAAGATCTATTTTGGCCCAAAAGTTTCATATCGCGAATATATTTTAATGCATTTTCCGCATATATTGCATATATCTAATCTATATCTAGGATGGATAATAAATATCTGAAATATATTTTACATCCATTTTTAATATATCGAAAAATGTATTTTTACACATATTTTATTTCCGTGTGGGTATTAGACAAGTCAACACAAATTTTAAAAAAATGTTCGGTGCTGGTAAAATTCGTATGGCTTTTTATCAAGTGACTACTGGTGAGACCTACATCAACCTATATTTCAAGTTCCTATAAAGAGTTTTCGAATAAATTTCCATTTCATAGAGAGTGTCGGCAGTTTATTAAACATTTTTTGATCTGTTTTTTTTTATTATTTATTGTTACATATTAATCGAGTGATATGTCGACCGCAGCAAAATGAAGGCAAGCTTGGTCAAACTACCCTGCTTACACATTTTGCTATATATGCGGAGAGTATGTTACACAAAAATTTGGAAAAACGACTACAGATTTCGTGGAGAGTGCTGTTTTTCTACTTATCCTGGGATAGATACAGAGGATCAAGATAAATTCGCAGAAAATCGTGGCTCCTTCAGTGAAGAGCGAGGAGAACGCTTCCACTAAGACATAAAACTCACGGAAGATAGGTATCAGGGAAGATGGGACACACCCACATAATGGCTGATTACGTTTGGAGTTTGATGCATGACTGCCTCTACAAGGCTCACTTGAGAAAATCACGAAAAAGGAGCTTACTAGATGTAAAAATATTTAATGAAATGTAAGATTATCAATCAAATAAAATGTTATTAAAGAATTGTATGTATCCGTGTTGTTATGTAGAATATCAATATTAAGGGGTCTTCTCACTTTAGACGCTAAAAAAGGGTATTTTCGTTAATTTTTTTGAGAGGTGTATATTATAGATATTGATATAAAAGTTGTTACACTTAATAATTACACTTTCGAACTACATTGAAAAAAAATTTGTATGTATTTATGTAACCCACACAAACTTTAAGGGGCTATACCAGTATGACACTTTCAAAAAATCTAATTTTTTTTGCTTTTTTCGACAATTTATACTTTCAAGGATATCCTGTAAAAATTTCGAGGCCGTATCTCTATCATTTTATCTTGCAAAAATCGATGGTTAAATCTGTAAACTCATTTTTCTCGAAATGAGATTTTTCAAATTTGCTGACATTGTAACTCAAAAAGCAATTATCGTTTGACTTGAAATTTTAACTGAGTACTCTTGAATATATTTACTCTACAATGACGTAGAATATTTTTGATCGGATGAAAATTGACGATTTGGCATTTAAAAAAACGACCATTTTATAGGCAAAAAACAGACTTTTTTTCATAACTACGCCATTTTGTTAGATTTTGATATTTTTCGAAAATCCTACGTCATTGTACAGGAAATACCTCCCAGTTTAAGGACATTTATTCCTTTTCCGCCTTCAGCTACTCAATCTGTCGGAATCATGTCGAAGGCAGCGCATAAGTCGCATGGATCTCAATATTTTTCTATGAAAAAATTATGTAATATAGGTCGAATATAGCCAAATATATTCTTAATTTTCCAAAACATTTAATTGAGTACTTTTCTTCCAAAAAATTCACGAAAATCACCCAAATTTTCAGCGTTCACACTGGTATAGCCCCTTAAACGCGTTTTTCTCGAAACAACGTTTTTCGACGGCTTGTTGATAAAATCTTCGAAACTACTGAACCGATCTTTATGAAATTTTAACCACATATCCTTTACAACTATAGCTATACCGCATATCAAGGATTTTTTAAATTTTGATATTTACTAATTTTTTGCCAAAAACGGTGAAAAAACACGTGTTTTTGTGTTTTTTTTTCGAAAAATGTCCGCCGTTTTCTTATTCTTGCATGTATCAAAAATCGTATGATATGCGCTATAGCCATTAACATACTGAATCTAAAACCGTTTAATTTTTTGATTTCGGATGTTCCATCTCCGAGATTTCATCCACAGCGCAGACTTACAATTTTTTACATTTTTTTAACTACCATTTTCGTCTATAAATAGTGACTTAAATAAATAAATGAAAATTTATGTATTTCAAAAGTGTATTTATTAAGTGTAACAACTTTTATATCAGCATCTGTAATATAGACCTATCAAAAAAATTCATGAAAGATGCCTTTCTTTTAGCGTCTAAAGTGAGACGACCCCTTAAGCGTTAAAATAGAATCAGTATAGAGATAAGATTCAGAACAAAAATACAATTTTGCGGCACCAAATCAGCTGTTGAGCTGTGTTATCAATCAAGCAACACGCAGTACCTGATACCAGAACCGACGAAAGCAAATTCCGATAAAACCACCCGAATGTTGAGCAAAAGGTACGAGCGAGATGCGTAAACTACCACCACTATAATCGAAATGCGAGTAGGGTTGTTACTTTTAAAATTTTCTTTCATCCCAACCGTGTCACTGAAAGATGAAATTTCCTCTTTTCCGTCCAAACATGGAATTCACCCCTAACGAATTGATGGTTGCACCGGAGAACCGAAATTTCTCGAGATTGCCTCGCAACATTGAGTAGGGGCCAACATAGACCGGAAATTCCCGGGCCAACCACAAGAATCCTGCGAAACGTCGCCCAACATCCCGGACATCTCGCAGTCTCATGAGAAATGAAAGTGCCTTTCGGCTATGATTGAAAAGCCAGGCGCGGTATATGGGCCACTGGTTCTCGCAGCGCCATAGCAGCGAGATATTTTTGTCACGAAAATCCACCCCGGGTGCGTGTACATGTGTACTCACATTTCGTAGACAATCGATTCGCCAAGGGCCCAGGTCGGTGCCAGTCTCTATTCCGTGCGTGCGGGCCTATATTAGATAACGCGTGTGATAAAGATAAACGCGTAACACGCGCATGTGTTGTGAAGCACTCACGCCTGATTGATCGTACTCACAAATCGACTGTACTCTGACGTGCCCACAATGCCGCGAACGTCGTGAAGCGAAAATCATTCCGAACGCCACGTAGGCAATTCGAGCTACCTTTATTCCCCGGACACCTCCGACAGGCCATGGGGACACGTAGAACATGTGGGAGGAAAATCCGGGAACGAACAAAGTCCATTTTTACCTCCGAACAAAATCTTCCGATCTTCTACACATCACTGTCTACGTGATTGCAATGCCAATTGATATATTATCTGGTAACTATTGGTTGATGGATATGCACTGAGAGAAAAGTGTATAGTATTTAGAAAAAATGCCCATGGTGAAAGAGAGTATAGTCGAATTCCCTATAGTTTATTGTCACCGCAATTATAATGTGGTTAAGGGGCCAGTCCGCGTTGAAAATTTCAAAAAAACGAAAGCTAGCAAGACTTGAAGAAATCGACGATGATGAGGAATCGGAAGGGATTTTGTACGGTGCAGGAATTGCCGATTGAGTTTAGGTAAGAGTTTTTCATAGTATAAACTTCAAACGCGTTTTTCTCGAAACAACGTTTTCAAAATCTAGCTCCATTGTATCTCTAAAAATAATAAACCGATTCTCTTGATATTTGCACCACATATTGTAAACATAAGTCGCAACAAGATGACCCTCGATAGTTTTGAAATTTTTATTTTTACTCTTTTTTTACGAAAAACTGCGAAAAAAAACGCGTTTTTTTTACTTTTTTCGTTTTTCATCTGCCATTTTTTTATTTTGTGATAAAACTTTATATCCGAGGGTCATTTTGTAGCTGGCGTCATACTGAATCTAATGGACTTTGATTTTTTTATTTCAGACAAGCCGTTGCCGAGTTGTGATATTCCCCTACGTGCTACTGTAAACCTATACGTCTAGTTTCTAAATATATTTTTATTCTATTTTTCTGATGAACCGTATGACGTCAACCGTATGACGTCGCTGTCAACCGCCGAGCAACAATTTCGTCGGAGTGTCCTCTTGCACTGAGAAAAAAATCATTGATCCAATATCATTGGTTTTTTTTTAAATGAAATTTCGTTGATTCAATTGTAAAATTGTTAGTGTAAATAATCAGATTTATTAGTCCAAACAAAACGCTATTGACTTCAATAACATGATAAAATTGAAAGTTTTTTTTTTCATTCAAAAGACATATTGTTAGCCGAGAACAATATATTATTGAAACTATCTAAAAAATTATCGCGAACAAATTATATAGTTTTGAATGCAATTTCTGCAACAAACGAAAAAAGCGTTTCAATTCATGACATGAATATTGTTGATTCGAGTACACAAGAAAAATTGAATTTCGCTCGTTTGATTCAAATAAAATTTCTATTGATTAAATACGTTATTTTATTGTTTTCACCATATCCGATATTGATTTTAAGTGCATTATTCGTTAAAATATTAATATTTTATTTTTATTGAAAAATATTAAGCAAATGTCTGAATTGGTTAAAAAATTATGCGAAAGTAAAATTTGTTTGTTGCACATTTGGTTGAAAAAATTGAACCAAATCATGGCCGAGCGCCACCGAAATTATAGGTGCGAGGAAACCCGTAGTTCTTGGAGTAACCGCTAGAGGCCGCACGCGCGCTCGTTTCTCGTAAGCGTAGTGCGAACCGAAAATCTACTTAAACGCTGGAGAAACTCTAAAGAGTATCGCTTCTTGGCCTATGGCTAAGATCAAAGTGTAGTATCTGTTCTAATCAGTTGAATATCTGATATTCTCTCCATGGATATTCCATTGGATATCAATATTCTCTCCACCATTATCGTGGATGGTCATTCTAATGCTCACTTTTTATTTTAGATTTAAAACAAATTGAAAAACTAACGTCCCATGGCATATTCGTTTCGATGTAGTAAAGAAATAATTAATTCTATTCTCTATTTTTGTACGAAATAAAAAATGTTTGTAGCAACCGCTTAATTATTTCATCCAATACATTTACGGATTGTACATAGAATGATTTCAATAGAATATAATTTTATTTGAAGAATAATGTAGATATTCAGAGACCAGAAGAGCTTTTTCAAATAAAATAATATGTTATTTAGACCAATCACATTTTCCAATATTTTATAGTATTGAAACAATCTCATATATCGGTGGCACTCCGCAGCAGCACATGGATAAACCAATGTCTTTTTTTTATTCAATTGGTTTTTTTCTCAGTGTAGAAGCGGCGTACACCGCAAACTATACTTTAGATTCGAGTACAAAAATTTGTATACAGTCTTCTATATGTATATATTGCCTATAAGTATTAATAAAGAAAATTCCATTCATCGTTGCTTGGAAATAATTACAAAAAATACACCCTCGTACCGCGCACGAACCCTGGTGTGGTGCCTTAAGGCCTAAGGCCACTGTAACGGTCCAAAAAAAAGGTTTTTTTCACGAATTTTTTGCTTCCAAAATTGAAGGTAATTGAAAAAAAACTTTTAAGGGTGTTATCGGGCATACATTAAACTTTATTATCAAATTTTTTTACAGCAAAAAAAAACAAAATGGCGGTTCCACAGCTATCTTCCCGGGGCATGTTTTGCTTGCAGGGCTCCGCGGCACGCAGCACCACTGGTGCACTTTTGAATCTAGAACAAAAAAAAACCATCAATCTAGAGGGTTATAGCTAGAGAATGTCGATCGGATTTTAAAAAGTATCAATTTTTGTGGATTTGGCGTGCGTTTGAAAAAAAAAATTGATTTTTGACGAAAAAAACGGCTAGTTTTTTGTTAATAAAAAATCAATAAATAAAGTTATTGAAAATCCCGATCGACATTCTCAAGATAATGTTAATGTTCACATCTGGTCAAAATTTCAAGTAAAAAAAATGAAAATTGTTCGAGTGATGCTGCGTGCCATTTTGAAAAACCGTATTTCGAGAAAAACGCGTTTAAAGTTTTGCGAATAGTTTTTTATTGGAAAAAATAAAAAAAAGAAGGTAAAAAAAAATTTACCGTTAGTCTGCAATCCCAGCACCATACATTTGTCCTTCGATGGCCAAATTTTCGTCTGGCAAAATTTACAGTGGCCTTACCCCTTAAGTCACTCTCTCAGTGCCGACCGCAGCTCCGAGCACCAGTGCGCAAGTTAGCGATTCAAACTTACCACTTTGCGACAAGCATCCCTGCTCGACGAGAGGATCCAACTGTGTAGGGGCTATACGGTGCATGGTGGTGATGTTGTCCCTTCGAACGACTCCCCTGGGAGACGAGCGAATGTACCGGAGTATCTAACCTTACTCCCACACCCCCGAGGCTCTTCGAGCCAGGCCCCAACATTTGCCCAGGTTTCTACATATCGACTGGCAGATAGGCGGTTCCCTAGCAGGCAACTATCAAAATAGGGGGAGCTTGCAATGAACGAAGAAGAGCTCGAAACCGGACTGGCTGATTTAACTTCGAAGAAAGCCAAGGGATGCGAAGTGCAAAAGTAAGTAAGGGATTCCCCACAAATAGAATATACCGTAACGGATGAGGTGCTGTCAGGAATTCAAAGCCTACAAGCCCTCCTGGTGGTGAACTACACACAAAACTTCAGCTGTATGAACAGTAAAGTGGGGTTGGGTAATTTTCTGTGAAGTTCGCAAATGTGATGTTGATCATGATTCCCATTTGAACTGAAATTGCAATCGTCGGTGAAAGTATTCGCATGATCGTAACTGGTTGATGTCCGATGCTTTAAAGGGTACACGCATTACGGTACACGCATCCCTTCACACAACTACGAGCCAATAGAGGACCTCGTTGTCTCTCCTGGCAACATTCTACCACCTCATATGCTATCCAGCCCTAGTTCACTCGTCATCCAGAGACACCTGCCATCATCCGCTTGACTCGCAGCCGCCACTCACAGATGTCGTTCCCACCAACATCATCACGTCTCAATTCTTGGACAGAATATGGTTTTGTGCGCCCTCTTGTTTCGTCTTCTAACAAATTATTCCAATCTCCTAAACCATTGAGTAGATAAATACTCTACGAATACAAATGAATGGGTACTCTACAAATGAATAGATGATAGAGCTAAATGATAGAAATGATGGAAGTAGATGATAAAAATGATTCGAGTAGATGGATAGTCTACAAATACAATACGGTACAAACATTTGTCTTGCCTCAAGGGGTCTTCTCACTTTAGGCGCTAAAAAAAGGCTATTTTCATGGATTTTTTAAATATGTTTAAATTATAGATATTGATACAAAAGTTGTTACACTTAATAAATGCACTGTCGAAAGACATTTAAAAAATGGTAGTTAAAAAAATGTCCTAAAAAAATTGTAGGTCTGCGCTGTTGATGAAATCTCGGAGATGGATCATCCGAAACAAAAAAGTCAAACGTTCAGTATGTTAATGTCTATAGCGCATATCATACGTTTTTTTATAGATGCAAAAATAACAAAACGGTGGACACTTTTGGTAAAAAAAACGTGTTTTTTCACCGCTTTTGGCAAAAAAATAGTAGATGTCGACATTTTTGAAAATCCTTTATATGCGCCATAACTATAGTTATAAAGAATATGTGGTTAACATTTTATAAGGATCGGTTTAGTAGTTTCGAAGATTTTATCAACAAACCGTCGAAACGTTGTTTCGAGAAGACCGCGTTGAAAGTTTGTTTGGGTTACATTAATACATACATTTTTAAAATGTATTTCGAGAGTGTATTTATTAAGGCCTTAGGCCACAGTAACGGGTATAAAATCATGTGCGAATTTAATAATTTTTTTCGTTTGAAAAAGTGATTCACTCATAAAATTAATTACACATCTATTTAGTATGAATATGAAGCTGTTAGAAAATATATATTTTGTTTTTTTTCGATTTACAGAATGGCCGACCACTCGAAACTTCTCGAAACAGCTTTTTTCCAATTGGCGTGACAAATAACTTCACCAATTTTCACTCGATTTACTTCAAATTTAAAAGTTATGTTCCTAATTGCATTTTGCAGAGAAGTACGTACGGAATTTCTGATTAATTGAAAACTTTTCATTTTATGAGCAGTTACAACGAAATTTTTCACGGAAAATTCATTTCTTAAGTTCAAATACCTACAAATTTTGAATAAACCAATATTTTATAAATTCCATACGTACTTCACTATGTATTCTAATGTAGATTGACGAGAATTTTTGTTTTTTGTTCTAGATAAAAAATTGTGGATGCTAAATGTCACACCGCGGAGCGCGAAAAAAAAAGATAACGAAAGGAAATATTAGTAGTTGGCCATTTTATGCATCGAAAAAAAATGAATATATTTTCTAACAGCTTGATATTCATACTAAATAGATGTGTAATTAATTTTATGAGTGAATCACTTTTTCATACGAAAAAAAAAATGTTAAACTCGCACATGATTTTTTACCCGTTGCTGTGGCCTAAGACCTTAAGTGTAACAACTTTTATATCAATATCTATAATATAAACCTATCAAAAAAATTCATGAAAATAGCCTTTTTAGCGTCTAAAGTGAGAAGACCCCTTAACAATTTCTTCTAAGTAAACGCTCGTTGAGAATTTTTGTCCCAAACAACAGCTGCGTTCTAAATGCACCCATGTCTCCTAGTCTAATGAACATGTTGGTACTGGCAAAAAAAAGTATATTTACTCCAAACAAAACACCTCAAATGTACAGAATTTGCCCCATTCAAAAGAATCACTTTGCTCGATATAAATTGGTCCATTTCGATGAATGCATCCATTCAAATCAACGCTAAATGTCATGAACTTTCAATACCACAGAATCCAATGTGGAACAGTTCCCCACTTCTTTTTCGCCATTCGCCAATGACATCATCGTACAATCGTAAACGTGTTAAACGCCATTGTACGAGAATTAATATTTGTCCCGTCGCTTCGCACGAACGAGGCCGAAGTTTCAATGAAAACTTCTCCAGAAAGGAGATCCTCCAGCGACACACGGCCAAAACTGTTGCATAGGAATAGCCGCGCGGAACGACACGTTGGAGGCACGGGAGTAGACGAGGTCGTGAATATTCACGAGTCCCCTCTGTTCTATAAATGCATCGCCCGAGACGTGCAAATTTGTTTCAAATTTATAGTTTGACGGATATCTATTCATGCATGAACCCTTTTCATATTCATACCGGGCCACACCGAGGCAAAAGCAGCCTCTGCTCCGCATGAATCTGCATCGGCACAAACTTCCTCCATTTTTATTCTCGTCTATTTCATTCGCCTTCTTACAGTACGTTAAAACGCGATATTTCATATGAAATCGTAACAATGAAACACCGAAAAAAAAGTACTAAAACCTTACCCGAGACACGCATCCCCTCGAGGCTACGACGCAAAAAAAGCAGGCAAAAAAATGTTGGGGATTGTCGGGAACAAAAAAATCCACTTGGCCGTCAAAGGGACCTGGGATCTATGACTTGCTTGACTGTTCTGTGTGTCCGTGAGTGTGTGCGTAGCCTTGCGTCTCGTCATACCCACAGTCTTGGAAGGTAGAATTAGAAATGGAGCTGGGGTAGGTCTCCCCTTATTCGGAAAGGCTTCGAGTGCAATAACGTTCGCAGGATTCTTGGCTGAGCGTTACAAAGGTCGCGGCAGTGTGGCAGACCTGCGCGGTAAGCGTAGACGGGGAGAAGACCGGGTCAAAAGTTCACCGGCTAATCTTGCTGCCGAATACACACACACACACACACACATATATATATATATATACACATACATACATACATACATACATACATACATACATACATACATACATACATACATACATACATACATACATACATACATACATACATACATACATATACACACACACACACACACACACACACACACGCGCGCGCGCGCGCGCGCGCGCGTATATACATGGAAGTGTATATATGAGGTATTCCACGTGAATCCGGTTGACATTTTCCCTGACGCCCGCCAACCCAAGTAGGAAATTAAAAGGCTGACGATGGAAACAAGCTTGTGCGAGCCTTATTTCACCTAGCCTGAATGAGACAGACCTGGCCCAGGTTTCATTGCATCGTTTGGAGCAGCCTGGAACCAAGACTGGCTGCTTAGACTAAACTCAGGGTTATTTCAAGCTTTATTCAGCCGGTCAATTTTGAGGCTGAAAAATCAAGGCTGGATGCAGGCTTGTTTCAGGTTGTGATAAAATAAAATAAGTTTAAAATAATATTTTTTCTGTACTTTTATGAAAAAAAAATTTAGCAATAAATTTGTCGGGTGCGAAGGCACGAAAAACGAAAGCGAAGGAGGCAGCTCAGAACATGTAAACATATTCTCTTATAGATATTTATGAGGTACACAAAAAAGTGTATACGAAAATAAAAGTACGCAATAAAATAAAGTATTGTTTTTTAAAATATTTTTTATATATATTTTGTAACAAATAATATTACAAATAATAAATATATATAATAAATCAAATGAATTCTTTACAGATTTATTAAATTTACCCCAATGTAGAATATAGAAAACTAAAAACAGGCCTCATATAGCCTCGGGAAGAGTTTGTGAAAAGCCTGGTCATAAATGCTCGTGAAGGCTTTATTAAGGCTCGTTTTGAGCCTTGTTGTTTCGTCGTTTCAGGCTCAGTACAGGCTTTTCTACCAGCCTTTGGTCAAGCCTGTGTGCAAGAGCCTGAACCCGCGTTATCATTCAGAGGTTCAGCTAGGCCTGAAATCAGGCTGGTGCTCAGCCTGAATTAAAAAATGTGAGCCTTGTTTCAGAGCTTGGCGAGCCCTTTTTTCATTGTCAATTCCTACCCGGGAATTCGATTTATTTATTTTTATCTGATTCCATTGACTCTAAAAGACACCCTGAATTTTTTTACATTTTTCGAAACAACCCTTAGTCAGAAAAAAATCCCTCCGTAAAATAGCGCTCCGATTTAAAAATCTGAAAAAATTCCCAAAAATGCGTGATTATATGTCAACATTTTCAAGCTGTGACCCGCAGTGGAAGTACGATTTTTTCTGCGCTTTTTGAGCGATTATCGTTTTGAAAAATGCGAAAAATTGACTGGTAACTGTTCAAGGTCCATGATTGTGATTTGGTTATTCAAAAATGGTCAAAAAAATTCATTGTGGGTATGAAAATATTTAAGTATCCGCCCGGAGTAAGCTGTTCTTGAATTTTTTCGTTTTTTTAAACGTTAATCGCTCAGAAAGCACGGAAAAAATCATACTTCCACTGCGGGTGATAGCTTGAAAATTTTTACTTATAATCACGCATTTTTGGGAATTTTTTCCGATTTTCAAATAGGGGCGTTTTTTCGGAGAAAATGTTTTTTTTTACTAATGGTTGTGTCGAAAAATGTAAGGAGTCAATGGAATCAGATAAAAATAAATAAATTGAATTGGCAGGGGTGACGGAAAAAGTTCACTGGATTCACGTGGAATACCACATATATATATATATATATATATATATATATATATATATATATATATATATATATATATATATATATAAACTTTTGTTGCCAACGATGAGCGAGCTGGGGGTTGGACACGCAGCGTGTGGCTGAATATTCGATCTCGCATTCTTGTATGGCTGGGTTTTCCAGCACCCGCAGGGGAGACGATCCCACATATCCAAACAAACAGCATCTTAGATATTAAATACTATATATACACACACACACCACCCACGTATACATATCTGTATATATATTTAGCGAACCCTCCCTTGGCTTCGCACGGGGAGCAATTTTGGACTCACGACGATAGGCTTCTTTTATGGTACTTCCAACTTATTGTTCAACCATACATAGTATAGGTCCTAGATACGTGGTGAAAAAGGCATTATTATAGTACAATGTACGTGCTCGCCTGTGGTATAACTTTTTCGTTCAAATGTATTTATTCGTGGTATGTATACCTTTTTTATTTGGACATTATTGTAAACTATACTTTATTTGTTTATATTTATTTTTATACATTGTTCGTATGTATTTGTGTCGTATGAACTTTTTCGCAATCACTTTAAGCTATGGGTGTTGGGAAACTCAATGTTTGGAAATTTCTAAATGCTTATCAGGAGTTACCTATGGGTTATGTGTGCACCAGGGTGGGTTGAGGAATAGAATTTACCAAGTACCCTTGGGACCAATAGTATTGGGTGTAAGGCGTGAATTGTGTATAAACAAAATATGTAAAAAGAGCCTGAGGAAATTGTAACTGTGGAGGATAATTTTTGTCCCATTTAATTTGTAGAGAAAATTCAGTTTACGCGTTGATAGTTTAAGGGGTTTTCTCACTTTAGACGCTAAAAAAAGGCTATTTTCAGGAATTTTTTTGATAGGTTTATATTATAGATATTGATGTAAAAGTTGTTACACTTAACAAATACACTTTCGAAATACATTTAAATAATTTGTATGCATTTATGTAACCCAAACGAACTTTAAACGCGTTTTTCTCGGAAGAACGTTTTTCGACGGCTTGTTGATAAAATCTTCAACATTACTGAACCGATCCTTATGAAGTTTTAACCTCATATGTTTTATAACTATGGCTTAGCGCATTTCAAGGTTTTCTTCTAAACGTTGATATTTACTATTTTTTTTTGCCATAAACGGTGAAAAAACACGTTTTTTTCGTAAAATGTCCGCTATTTTATTATTTTTTTTTGTTTCAGATGATCCATCTCCGAGATTTCATCAACAGGGCAGACCTACAATTTTTCAGGACATTTTTTTAACTACCTTTTTCGTCTATAAATAGTGACTTGAGTACATTTTTTTAATGCATTTCAAAAGTGTATTTATTAAGTGTAACAACTTTTATATCTATATCTATGATATAAACCTATCAAAAAAATCATGAAAATAGCCTTTTTTAGCGTCTAAAGTTCATCTTTGCAGGTTTAAAAAGCTTTCTTCAACATGTCGAGATGTGCGAAAAAGCTTTTCACACATATTATAGGTTTTTGAAAAGTGAATGCATCATTTGAGAGGTTTGAGGCGTACCCGGAATTTTTCCAAAAACCCACATTCTTTACAAATTCCGAACCATAGCAACGATGGAATTTAGTCGCGATAACTCAGCATTTGTTAAAGTCAAAGCGCGGACCAAAAATTTCGTACACACATGCACATCTTCCGGGAATTCTCTCACGAATGATTTTTCTCCATTTCGAAACATTCTGAACAGCGCAGACCCACAATTTTTTCAGGACATTTTTTTTACTACCATTTTCGTCTATAAATAGTGACTTAAGTGAATTAATTTTTTTTAATGCATTTCAAAAGTGTATTTATTAAGTGTTGGTCAACACTTCCGAAAAAAATACCGAAAAAAAAGGTTCAATTGAATCGATTTCAATCGAGTTTGGACGAGAGTGAGTCTTGAGAGTTCACTTCCGAGGGACTAAAAAAAACTTCTCGATGCCCTATATGCACGCATAAGAGATTCGAGTGTTATAACGAAGAAAGAAGAACAAAAAAGCAGGAGATTTGCCCACAGTAAATCCTCGTTGCGGACAGTAAATCCTCCGAGCTCCCAAAACTTTCCCCCCTTCTTTTGTCGTGGTTCCAAGTTGTTCCCGAGCTCTAAGATGTTTCCCGAAACGTTGATCCGGGAAACGATCGTCGTGGCATAAAACCGCCGGATAGAAGTGGGCTAAAGCTCAGGTGATCGCGAAGCTTTGTTTTTTCGCCTTTTTCCCCAATACAAAGTACCAGAAAAATCGGAAGCACAAGGCAAACAGGGTAGAAAGGCAATTTCCTGAATATTCGATATTCTTTCGACGGCAAAAAATCAATCGGCCACAAATGGTAGCTCGGAAATAAGAATCGAAGAAATTCTTCTGAGATCCTCAGTTTATATAAAAAGTTCATTTTATAGGTTTCAGACTGTTTTTCGAAATGCCAAAAATGGCACAAGTGCTTAAAAATAGTTTTTATCGAAGCTTCGCATTTCCAGAGAAATTTTTCGGATCCTCTCGGTAGACGTAACGTGCGTCATCATATCTATGTGCCTTCTTTAAATTCTTCAATAGTCTCCAAGCTCGAAGCTCGACAGTCTTGGATGCGTTGAATTTTCCAAAAAATGTTCGCATGGAATCGCAGTATTAACGAGCGAGCTGATTAAAAAATTGGCTAATTAATATTTGTTCCCATCGAATTTATTTTCGACATTAATTAAGAAGTGAATTGTTGCATAGCATTTTTTGTTTCCATATTTTTCCGTAGATATGACATTGCGGTCTTCCACGATCACCCTTCAAGTATCCTTCGGCCAACACCTGAGAGCAAAATTTCGCATTCCGCATATACTTTAAGGGGGAGATGCCTTTTGGCGAGGGAAAAAGTTGCTGATTTTTTAAAGGAAAGTTGCAGCTTTTTTTAATGAAATTCTTTAAAGGAAAGATTTCTCTACCATTTGTGAGACTTACAAGGAAAGGTTGCGAAGTCGATCTCGCCGATTTCGATGAAATTTTTCATGCTTGTAGAATGGGTAAAAATAGGCGACACCGATTTTTTTTATATCTGCGGAAACCGATTTTTAAGGGTTGAAACGCACCCTCGAAAATTGAGGTGTTTTTCGTCGATGACGTTTTAACGGTACGAGATATGAAAAAAATTCACATTGCAACAATGTTTATTTTTTGGTGTACACTGGAGGTTTGAACGATAACGTTATCGACGAAAAACGAAAAACACCCCTATTTTCGAGGGTGCGTTTTACCCCTTACAAATCGGGTTCCGCAGATATAAAAAAAAATACGCGTCGCCTATTTTTACACATTCTACAAACATGCCAAATTTGATCGAAATCGGAGAGATCAACTCCGCAACGTTTCCGTGTTAGAGTATGTTCTATTGCCACGTTTGGCTGTTACGTGGTATTTTTTTTTTTGATAAACTTTAAAATAGCGGAGGTGTGGCACGGTCTTCTAAACTGCATTTCCAAAACTGGCGTGACGTATACATAAAAAACTAATCGACCGATTCTGATGAAATTTGGTATAAATCTTTCTAACCTTATTGTCTAAAACATTACCAAAAAAGTTCTTGAAAATAAAAGAATATATAATTATTGCAAAATGTGGCCATTTTTCGGAAAATTCAATCGCTTTGTTTCAAATCGTACCATTTCATCGATTTTCAACATTCCTCACTTTTTCTTGCGATTCTGCGTATGAGTGTTAATAAAAGAAAAATCTTCGTTGGTTTTCAGATTAATCCCGCCGACGCCCCGTGTCACGCCGTCCGACAACATCCACCGCAGCCCGTTTAGAATACCGTGCCATACCTGTGCAATTTTAAAAGAAAAAAAATACCATGTAACAGCCAAAAGTAGTAATAAAACATACCCTGAGTCTCAAAAATGGTAAAGAAATCTTCGCTTAAAAAGAAACATGAAAGTCAACTATGTTTTCGTCGCTCAAAGGTATCTCCCCCCTCAACACCCAATATTATTTGCACTGCAAACATCGAGCGCGGGCTTTCGTCGGTAATTTTATTTTTCAAGCTTTACTATCCTCACAGAGTACATACGCGCCGACCTCAAAATACATTTTGAGCACGAGGATTGCTGGTAACCGAGTTCAAGAGATGCCGCGATGGACGTTCAGAAAGGTGAGCTCGGTGACTAATCAAGAACGTCTCGAGCTGAGATTCCAGGGGAACGCTTTGCCGACGTGTCTTTTGAGTCGGAAATATATATTTTCCAAAGCTTCTCGACATTGCGAATATTTGTTCTCGTTAAATGTACGATTCAAGGTGGAATAGTGAGTGACGATCAAATACACACCTGTTTGTAGTATCTGTAGGGATTTTACTGCCCTAGGTATAATATACATCAGGTACAATGTCGAAAAAATACTGTAAAGGTGGGCTAAAAAAGTGCCAGACATCAAATGAATTTTTAGGGACCTCGAATGAAAACCTAGGAACCTCAAAATAATCCCTAGAGGCCTCAAAATAAATTCTCAGGGACTTCAAATGAATCCCTAGGAAATATTGAAATAGGAAACCGAAACGTGCCAGACGTCAGACTAATCCCCAGGGACCCCAGGGACCCCAAATCAATTCTTAATAAATATTGAAATAGGAAACCAAAGACGTGTCAGACGTCAGACTAATCCCCAGGGACCTCAGATAAATCCACAGGAAATATGGAAATAGAAAACCGAACACGTGTCAGACGTCAGACCTCAAATCAATCCCTAGGAAGTATTGAAATAGAAAACCAAAGACGTGCCAGACGTCAGACTAATCCCCAGGGACCCCAGGGACCCCAGGGACCCCAGGGATCCCAGGGAACTCAGATCAATCCACAGGAAATATTGAAATAAAAAACCAAACACGTCCCAGACATCAGACCTCAAATCAATCCCTAGAAAATAGGAAACCAAAAACGTGCAAGACGTCAGACTAATCCCCAGTGACCTCAAATTAATCCCTAGGAAATATTGAAATAGAAAACCAGAGGAGTGCCAGACGTCAAACTAATCCCCAGGGAACTCAAATCAATCCACGGGAAACATTGAAATAGGAAACCAAAAAGGTGCCAGACGTCTGACTAATCCCCAGGGACCTCAATCTAATCCGTGGAAAAAGTTTATAGGAACGACCAAAAAGGGACCACATGTCTAATTAATCCCTAGGGAATACATATTTTCGAGAGTGGAGAGTTCTGTTGTAACGAACGTAGCAGATTGCCTCGCAAACTTTTCGAAAGCTGTTGAGTTTCACAAGCTACCGAACCCTCGTCGAATGTCTGACCAAATCCAGACTCGATCACTTTTTCGCTCCCGCAAAATATTTCTAGCCCAAAGATGAAGCATTCTGTAGGAGCAACTATTTCGACGAGTTGGTTTGATCGAAGCAATTGCAAAATTTACCTTCGTCAATCGCACAATTGCCGAAATTAAGGGTTGAGCAATATACAGAAGACTCGAATGTTCCAAAATACTACGAGTGTGTGCGACAATTAAGTAACGAGGCAGCTTGCGAGCTTGATGAGACTGTTGTTACCTTCGACCCTACGCCCCCCCCCCCCCCCCCCAACTCCACCACGACCTCGTTAATTTAATTAAATTCCCTTTCAACGTATTTGCGTGGCCGTAGGGAGCGTCAACGAGCTATCAGCGCAATTTTCCCTAACGAGCCAAATATACACCGGATCGTTTATCGGGAATTCTCCAATCGCTGTCGATCGACAGATGTATACGTGTACCTACGAGTGTACGTCGAGTTTGCGCTTTCGCTTTGTTATTCGCGTTTTTTTCCATTCCCCTGCCTTAACAAATGATTTTTTTTCGAGCTTGTGGCCTTTCCTTCTCTTTTAACGTTCGGTGGCTTCGTAATCAATTTTAATTGGAACATCTTTCTGTTTTTTTTTTATTTCTCAACTTCGACTTCCTGTCCTCGACTTTCCAAGATCAATTAAAACTTGGAAGTTGCCCGATGTCTCGAGAATTCAATTTTTTTGTTATGCTTTTATTTGTTATTTTTTAATAACAATTTTTTTTCTTGGGAAAGACGAAGAAAATGTTTTTTACGTTGTAGTGTGTGTGTGTGAATAGAAAATTTTGCCCGATGAAGCGAGCCTCCGTAGATTTTGGCAAAACAGAAAAAATAGACATTGCTTCCTCACGCAAGTACCTTTGTGACCTCGACTCGAACACCCCACCCGAAAGCTCGCTTGGGATTTACCCTGAGCGTCAACGACCGTCAAACCTAAGCGAAGCCTGCCTACCCGTGAAAAATTTGCCGGCGCTTAAGATGCGGCCGACGCTTGATACGAGGTTCAAAAAAATTGCTGAAAGTTCTTCAAGATGTGTTCTTTAAGATGGTATATTGATCGATTAAAAAAGTTTTGTAGTTTTCTTTAAACAAATTCATGAAAAAGGCCTTTTTTGCGGTACAAGTGGGGGTAACGCCTTAAGTGTCCGCCTTTGATTTTGTTAAAACTCATATATATAACAAAGCATTGAAAACTACTAGACACGCTTTTTTATCTGCAGAAAAACGGTTTTAAGGGTTAAACCATCCCTCAAAGAAAGGCGTGTCGAGGGGTAGTTTTGCAGTTTCACCCACAAGCAGTCAACCGATCTGAATGAAACGAAGACCAAAATTCTTCTAACGGGAAGTAATGCAAAATCGTATATAGAAGTATTGAAACAAATTGAATTAAGGGGTAACACGCCTTACTTTGAGTAAGAAAAATACGTGTCTAATAATTTTTAATTCTTCATCACATACATGAGTTTTAACAAAATCGAAGGCGGACACTTGAGTGATGTTCCTTGTTAGTATCAACATCACAGAACGAAAAATCAACTGAAGAATTTGCAAACGCGAGCGACTGGAAGCAAAACACGTAAAAGGATTTTTTAAGCCCATTTTTTGTCGAGAAGTTTCGAGTAGTCGACCATTTTGTACATCGAAAAAAAATATAAATATTTTCTAACAGCTTGATATTCATACTAAATAGATGTGTAATTAATTTTATGAGTGATTCACTTTTTCATACGAAAAAAAAGGTTAAATTCGCACATGATTTTATACCCGTTACTGTGGCCTAACTCCTTAAAAAAAATGCATACATTTCGAGAGTCTTTTCATCAAGCCGAAAAAGATTTACATCAAAGTCTTCTATAGAAACCATACACAAAAATCCCAAAAATACCTCATTTTCAACCCGTCTAAAGGGGGATGATCCATTAATTTAGACCGGAAGTAAGTAGTATGAACTTCGAGGACCCACACAAATGACTGATACAAAACGAAACATTTATTGAAAAATTTGTAACCGTGAGCGAGTGAAAGAAAAGCCCGTAACAGGATTTTTTTCAAAGCTCATTCCTTATTCGAACCGGAAGTAGCATGAACATTTGCATTAGACAGTTTTTTCCAATACGGCCGCCTCAACTCTTCGGCCACGTATTCAATGAGTTCCCGCTTTTGTCATTTCGTCGCACATTTAATCGCGCTACGGGCGCAAACGTACGGGACACCTCGACGCTTTCAATACGACGAACAAAAAGTACGAGAAATTCATTACGGAAAACGATTCGATAATGGGCAAGCGAAAATACGAAGGATGCGAAGGTCGCTTCTTTTTCGTCCCTTTTTTTACGTCTGGCTCCTTCAACAGAGATCTGTGTTGAAACGGATGTCGAAAAAAGCACAAAAGAGAAATAAACTAAAAGCGAACAGCAATTCCGATCGATCGGTTCAATTAACACGCTCGCCCTCGTGATGCGACGTTAACGGGTTACACCTAGCTCGTAGCCGGAAAAAAGAAGAATTTTCGTGATTTTTTTTCGAGAAAACGTGGACAGATCTTCCTTTTTTACATTTAAAAGTACGGTTCCAATTATCTTTATCAATGTTCGTATTGAAAATATTTATAAATCTGGTAGATACAATGGTTTGTGCAGATAGAAATACAAAAATCTAACGCATTCAGTTTTTGCATGAAATTATCTAGTGCTTGGACGAAGGATTCAATAAAATATTGATTTTTGAAAAAATGTATTTTCATTGAAAAAAAAAACTATACATCGAAAAAAATCCTTTATTCAGGCACTGCTTTTTGATTTGTGAAAGAAGCTTGTAAAATTTTAAGTTGATCGATGCAGTGATTTTTGCGATATCGTGATCACCTATTCTGAAAAAGCCACTTTGAGAAAGTCGCGTTTAAGGGGTTATATACAGTTCAAATTTTCGAAAAATCGATTTTTTTAGATTTCGTAATGTACATATTTTCAAGTACACACACAGAAAATGTCTGGTCAATCCGGCGAATATTCTCGAAGTTACACGCCGTTTGTAATGACGTATCAGAGCATTCGAAAGTGCTTTTGAAACTTTAAACGCGTTTTTCTTAAAACTGTGTTTTTAAAGTCGGCGAGCAAGATTTCTCGAGTCTCAAATTTTAACACAATCTTTTCAGGTATATTTTTTAGTAATTAATCGAAGGTTTTTTCTCGCCAATAAATATTTTCCATTTTATAAACAATTTGAAGCCTACATTTTTGTCAAAAATTATTATTTTGCTTATTACTTCGATCAATTACAAGATAATCCATTATATTAGCGAAATATTTTTGGTTTTTTTTATTTTAGATGATCCAGTCCAGAGATATCGTGCTCACCGCAAAACGCCTTTTTTAGAGGTGCTCCCGGAGATAAGCTATAGCAGCTTTCAAAACAATTATTTTTACATATAAAAAATGTTAAAACACACTTAAAAGTTACCATTATGTGTACAAATTTTTACGTTAATGGATTTAAAGGTCTTCTCGAGAAAATTCTTGAAAAATCAATCTTTTCCGCCTCCTGACTGTATATAGCCCCTTAAGGAGTTTCGGGACAATTGACGAAATGTTATCATATGTTTCAAATTTAGGGGATAGTACGATGTCCGGGGCGCCAAGTTTTGACCGTTGATTCTAGATATTTGAAGCCAAATAATGAGAATTTCAAGAATAAAAAATTTGCCGTTTCGGCTTCCTTAAGGAATTATCAGCGCTTTTAGCGGTAATTGGAAATACGCCAAAATTCAACGATTGTTGTTGGCTCATGGGTACAATATCTTAATTTTATCGCAAATCATGGAAATTGACTGAGCGAAAAAGTATTTCTTTGTTTGGGTTTAATTGTGTTTGTTTAGTGGTATCGTTTAAATACCACTAAACGTAGTATTTATATGATTTTCAACATAAATTCCGAGATTATAATGCTTTATTTATTTACATTCTCAGTTTATTTATAACAATAAGAATTGTTCCATACAATAATTACACCAAATTACTAAACGATATATTTTACATAAACTAAAAGCCCTACAAGTCCGAAGAGGGATGAACCGTATACTTTAAATCCCTCTTCGGAGTCCTAGCGATTAAAAGTACTACTTTACTATGTCTGATCGCACTTATAGGCGAGGAAAACATGGCACTGGTATTTAAAATGCATTTTTGGCTTCTGAGACACTGCTGAAACTATAAATTTCCAAGTTACCTTGCCTGATTCTCCTTGAAATTTTCAAATTCGAAAAAATCGTAATTTTTGATAACTTTCGTAAAATTCTAATTTGAACGCAAAATAAGCGAAATATCAACTTTTACCATTCTTCATATTTTGTTTATTTTGACTCGATAATCCTAAATTCACCGTCAAATCTTGACGCCCCGGATATCATACTCTTGCCCAAATTTATACGATAAATTCTTCGTCATATACTGAATGCACCCTCCAAGCTTTTAATCGATCGCCCACACCGTTTCTATCAAATTTACAATTGAAAAAACACTTTTCAACACAGGGAGATGCCTATGATGAGATAACATAGGGAGTACATTATGCCACTAATGACAAAATTGTCACAATGTACTGAGTGATTCGAAAGTTTTTCATAACAGTCGGAACATCTTTCGCCGTATTGCATGCGTAAAACTGTCATGCAACGATGGGCGTAGTTAACATGTTAAAAAGTGCTTTTGCAATTGTAAATTTTATAGAAACGGTGTAGACGATCGATTTAAAATTTGGAGGGTGCATTCAGTATACGACAAAGAATTAACTGTATAAATTCCCATCAAATGGTAACATTCCGTCAATTGTCCCGAAACTCCTTAAGGCCTTAGGCCACAGTAACGGGTATAAAATCATATGCGAATTTAACAATTTTTTTCGTATGAAAAAGTGATTCACTCATAAAATTAATTACACATCTGTTTAGCTAATATATCAGTAGTTTAGTAATATCAAGCTGTTAGAAAATGTATATATATATATATTTTTTTGTGATGTACAAAATGGCCGACTACTCGAAACTTCTCGAAACCGCTTTTTTCCAATTGGCGTGACAAATAACTTCAACAATTTTCACTCGATTTATTTCAAGTTTAAAAGTTATGTTCCTAATTGCATTTTGCAGAGAAGTACGTACGGAATTTATGATTAATCGAAAACTTTCTATTTTGTGAGCAGTTTATGAGCAGTTATAACGAATTTTTTCACTGAAAATTCATTTCCTAAGTTCAAATACCTACAACTTTTGAATGAAACAATATTTTTTAAATTCCGTGCGTACTTCTCTAGGTATTCTAATGTAGATTGACAAGAATTTTTGTTTTTCGTTCTAGGTAAAAAACTATGGACGCTAAATGTCACGCCGCAGAGCGCCGAAAAAAAAGGTAACAAAAGAAAATATTAGTAGTCGGCTATTTTGTACATCGAAAAAAAATATATATATTTTCTAACAGCTTCATATTCATACTAAATAGATGTGTAATTAATTTAACGAGTGAATCACTTTTTCATACAAAAAAAAATTGTTAAATTCGAACATGATTTTATATCCGTTACTGTGGCCTTAAGGCCTTAAGGTTCGCCGGTTCGCAGAACCTATCTGTGAACGCCCATAAATTCCTCAATTTTGAACAGATCGACTCGAAATTTTCGGAGAACATTGTTGAACCCTTATATTTTGAGAATCCGTCGAACACCAAAAATCGAAAATTTTCAAAAACTTCAACTTGTTATTTTTTCGAGTACGAAATTTCATCTCTCGTTGACGACGGACCTCGGTGAAAACCGATATTCATAGCAACGAAAATTCACGCAACGAGAGTGGGCGAAATATTGCCCCCCCCCCCACAAATCGAAAGTATCGAAGTATGGAAAGTTTAGCAAATGTAAAAGTATGGATTTCTATAAATTGACGATTGAACGTAAAATTTTTAAAAAACACCGTTTCCCGCAGACCTAAGACCCGAGTAAGAAAATGCCAAAGTCCATATGAGGAGAATTGACATTTGTCTGGGTGAAACTCTAGTGCTTTTTCCCTCATAACCTCATCGGGACAGTAGCCCGGTGCCGAGTGCTATTTACAGAGCAAAAAGTTGCAATCGCAATATCCGCCGCAGCCTCCGGGTCCACAGCTGAAGACGACGGCTCACAAGTGTTCGCGTATCCTCCTTTGTTCTTTGTGTATGTGCCCACGTGACTCTTTTCTCCTTTGGAAAATGCCGTGCTGCAAAGCAGCCCGCTGTTCTCTAAGACTCAGTCAGTAGCGGTACAACGCCCGCGAAACGGGTACTCTTTTATAGCGACGAAGTAGGACGCCGGAAACGGCGAGAAGAAGCCGAGATTGTAGACGCCACAATATCGAAAACTCTTCACATATTGTGACGCACGTAATGTTCAAACACAGCGAGAGTTTCCGATATTTTCTACCCTCATGTGAGAACGACAAGACCTCGTCGAGCATCCCTTCGAGTCTCCAGCTTGAAGAGAGACTCTCTGACAATTCCAAGGCGAGGAACAATTTCGAGAGCGAAGAATTTCATGGAGACATTTTGCTCGATAGAATGGAGCAAAGAATTCAGATTGTTCCCGAGTAGGAAGAGCTTCGCCGAGTTCTGAGTGGAAAATCCATGATCAGCGGTCGATTTGACACCAACAAGGATGTCGTCGAATTGTTTGGACAATGAAAAATGGGCCTAACCGATTGGATCAAAGGACCCAAACTCGTTCAACCGACCATTTGTCATTCTTGGCCCAAATGAATTGGGCAAGACGGTATTCGATACAAAGTTCTTCAGTGGCCACGAATTGTCCACTTCCATCTTTGGCAAGCCATTAGCTGAGTCAGGGGAGCCATTTTTGTTCGGGTTCTAGTCCCATCTCTGCGGCAAGTCATGAAAATGATTTGACATCAATAAGGGTGTCGCCGAATCGCTTGGACCAAACAATGAAAAATGGTCCTAACCGATTGGATCAAAAGACCCAAACTGGTTCGGCCGAACATTAGTAATCCTTGGTCAAAATGAATTGAACAAGACGGTACTCGATGCAAAGTTCTTCAGTGGTCACGAATTGTCCACTTCCAACTTTGGCAAGTCATTAGCTGAGCAGGAAGACCCATTTTTGTTCGGTTTGTTTGGGTTCTAGTCCCATTTCTGCAGCAAGCCATGAAAAAGATTTGACATCAACAATCTTGTCTCCAGCCCCGGTCCGATGTCATCTCGAATCACCAAACCGATGCTGATAACACATACTGAAACTCTGGCACTCTTAGCTGGCCATAAAATGAAGTGGATTCATTGCAGAGTGGCTGGCGAAGTTCTCTTACCATGCATCGCCTAGATTCATCGACTACGAAAGCAGCTGCACGTCAGGTGACTCATCCATTCGTCAGGATGAAGTTCCCGGAATACGGGAAGACACGAACGAAAATGGTGTTTAATTTGCCGGGAGCTTCTTCGAGCTTGTCCTCGACACCCGGTGCAAGCTGACATAGCTCGAGAGCAGGCAGACGAGAGGTTCAACAGGAGGGATGAGTTTCGAGAGAAGACGGTGTCGGAAGGTTTGGAGTGCAAAGGGCACGAGAGGAGCCAAGTGGTGACAGCGCGGCACAGAAATCCCCTTGGCTCGTTTTAATTACCTTGTACTCTAAGCGGATTCCTCAACTGCCACGATTGCATACTCGTTATTTGTTGATTCTTCCTCCTCTTACCTGCACCCCACTTCTAAGTTGATTTGTGCTCTGCTGACGTGGGAAGAGGAACCTCCTTCTATTCTAGTCAGCCTGCGAGTTAATATTATTTGAGGGCTCTGCAAATGCTTGGAATTTGTGAAAATATAATATTTTCATTGCATAGTTCTGTAGCTCGGAATCTTAACTTTAATTTGTCACGGAGAGTTTGCAAAAATTCCAAAAACCGACTGAGTTATGACGATTTTTGAAAAGGGTCGGATCGCCCACTGCGCGACGGCATACCACTGCGCCTTTTCTTCTCGAAAGTATGTTTCATGGAGCTGGGTAAGTCTTATCTTAAGGGGTTAGGCCACTCAAGAGGCCGAAAAAATAGGCTTTTTGGGTTTTTTTTCAGAAAAACTACAAAATAAATCGAGATTACAAAAAAGGGTGTTCATCATACATATCAGTGACTGTATACAATAATTTTTTGGAAGCGATTCATTTCAAAATGGCGGGGCTGCAGCGTTTATCTCAAAACTGCATTTTTTAAGTTGGCCGGAACCAATTTTCAACTGATTCACTTGAAATGTTGAATATATCTCGAAAAATACATTGTCTATGGAAGTACGTAGGATTTTTTTATATTGCATAGTTCATTTGTTAATAAAAATTATCTGACGATTTTTTAGGCATTTTTTTCACTTTCCAAAAATTTGCCTAAAAATCGTTTTTTTTTTGCAATCTCGAATTATTTTGAGGTTTTCCTGAAAAAAAAAATCTCCAAAAAGCCTATTCGGACAGAGCGTAGATTATAAGATTTTCTATCGTGTGACTCAATGATTTTTCGATATGTTTACCTCTTCGTTAATAACAAATGATGGAAGTTGATATTTTTTGTCGAAAATCGAACTTCTTTCACAGTTCGTAATTTGCGTATTTTCCAAAATTTCAAAAACGTATCCGGTCATACGAAAGTTTGATTATTAACCTAAAAGTACATTTTTAATTTTTTTTATCGTTCTAGCTGCTGAGACCGCCGACACCGATTGGCAACGCAGCAACGGCGGACCTTTCTTTAAATAATAATAACTTCATTGTTTATTAATATTTTTAAATTAAAAAAAAACTGAAACTTGTCAAGACTATGTATTATTGTGTGTAAATTTCCAACCTCGTCATCCCGCTAGTCTCATCAGCAAAAAATATTGAAAATTGACCTATTTTTTAATCCATTAATCCTGTGATGTAATAATGTCTCTTTTTATAGATCCCCCCTTTCTGCGTGATATTACATGACATTGCATCTGCCCACTTCCCCATGTCGTCCACCGCGACAAGGATAAAAAAACGACACTAAAAATAAAAAAGTTGTCGAGGGCTGCCCCCGTTTCATTGAATTCTCTACCAACGCCCTCGAGCCCGGCATCATTAAACGCCTCCACGCTCCACGAAAGGAAAAGAGAATATCATCCAGCCTGAATCAAAGCTCACCCCTTGAGAATTCGCAGTTCAAAGTAACGAAATCCGCATCCGGTGTCCGGTCATTGGGGGAGAAAAATGAAAGAAAAACGACCCCACCACTTTACGGATGGGTGAATTTTCCCTGAGACGTTTAACTACCGATGCACGAAGGTGTTGGGCGCTGCAACGCAAAAGCCTCGAGCGAAGGCGTTAATTGCATTTGCGACGCTTTTCATCGGGGCCCCCGAGACACTTAGTCGTGCTCTTGTTTGTCTCGAGTGTTTGTCCGGAGATGCAAACACACCTGAACGCATGAGCACGAAACACAAACACAAATCCTCGTGGCCGACAGTTTGTACATATTCAACGCACGTATAGAACTACTTTCGCGTACAAGTTACTACACTGGCAAACAAAATTCCATTGATATTAACCAAATGCGTCTATTTGATTTAAAAAAAAATTGAATTAACTAAATTTTTAGTTAAATCAAAATTTTCCTATTGCATTCCATGATTGGAATTATTTATGTTAAATATATTCATTTATTCGAAACAAGATTTTTTTAATATCGTCTAATAACTAAATATTTTATTTATTCCTAATAAATCTGTGATTCGGTTTCATCTGCTAAAAAAACAATTCAGTTGAATCTACTAAATGTATCGATTGATTTTTTTTTAATTAAAATTAAATTAAATTTTCGACGAGTCAAACATTTTTCTATTTGATTGAATGAATGGTCTGTCTTTATTGCAATAAATACTTACTTATTTGGATCAAGCTATTGAGCACGGTTTGTTTGGGGTAGAGAGGGGAGAGAGAGGAATTATATATATATATATATGTGTGTGTGTGTGTGTGTGTGTATATATATATATATATATATATATATATATATATATATATATATATATATATATATATATATATATATATAGGAGGAGACGAGTCCGGTTTTGTGTGGAAAACATTGTTTCGTCACTAGTTATAAGTTGTTTTGTAATTTTAAGAATCCTTGTAAAAGCCCAACGGGCCATACTTTGGAATAAATACTTACTGGTACATATATATAGGTTATGTTTGGAAAATCTATAGCATGATATTTGATAAAAGTCTGCAATTATCATAACGACATTAACAAATTGATACAGTTTATGTGATACGACAAATAATTATAGGAAGAAGCTATAGGTAAGTAGGCTGTAGGATTTGATTCCATGTGTAGGCGAAATATTTTATTCGAAAAAAATCATTTCAGAACTTCCGGGAATGACGAATTATGATAGAAAATCATTGTGATCGAACTCTACATTAAGTATTACATTATATTTTGGATTTATCAAATATTCTATGCATGTAGTACACTTTGCATATGCGGATTTGCAGTGTTTGCTGTAAGCAAATAAAAACTGTTTCGAATCGAATATTTATTGATTTAATTTGAATATATTTAATATTTAAGAAGAATAGCTGGAACAAATAAAAAAATATATTTGATTTAAATAGATCCCATTTAAATTGAATATTTTTTGCCAGTGTATAGTCCACGCATATACATGATTTTATAAGTATGCAAGGATGCATGCATATGCATTGTCAACATAGATAGATGATCTTTCGTACCATCTTGTTCCTGCTCCAAAAAATATTTCTTCTCTTCTTTGTTGGTAAAACTTTGTTGACAATTTTTTCATTCGATTTAAAAAATGTTAAATCCTAAGCTCAGAGCCCATTTTAAAAAGTGACAAAGGGGTGTATCTTTCAAGACGTTTCTTTTTTCTCACAAAAGATTGGGAAAGGTTCAATATTCTTTCAACAAGGCTTGGAGAAATGTCGTCCGGCCTTTCGATCAGATCCCAAAGCTTTCTGCAATTGACATTTGATGTTTAGAATTTCAGCTCGGATGTTGATTTGATATTTGAATTGCTGGAATTCAGATTTTGGTTGCTCTGGAAAATTGGAAAAATGTTTAGGGTGGTTTTGCTCAATTTCTAGTCATTGTTATGTTTATATAAGAATGTTCATAGAGAAAACAAGAAATGTGGGTCGAGGAGTCCGAGGATACGTCCCACGTAAAGTGCTTCATACGTTCTCTATGTGAGTGCAAGCTGAAACGCGCGGGAAGTGCATACAAGGAGAGAAATCCGTGCAACGTCGAGATATTTCGAGACAACGAAACGCGATATCGAGACACTGCGATTGTTCAGTGTTTGCGCAATCTTAGCTTTTGCATGTACTTAGCGTCGATAAGGTGGTGGATTTTTAGCTGTTTTTTGGAACGATATATCTATTCAATTCATTGGAGAATAAATAAGACAGCCCGATAAATACAGCGGCGCTTACTCGCGTCTTATTTTTTAAGGCGGGAGCCTGAATTAGACGGTCCGAAAAATCGTTTTTTTTTTAATTGCTCAAATTGATAGATAAACTATCCAGGAATATATTTACAAAGTTACAGAGGCCAATCGTAAATACTTTCGAAGATACAAAGTGAATTAAAAAAGTCGTTGAAAAAGTCTTTAAATAATTTTTATAGCACGTTAAATTATTTTTTTTAACACATTTTTTTTCGAACCTGAGAAAAATTATAATTTCACGATTTTATCAGCTTTTTTCTTAATTCACCCAGAAGAAAAATAAATGAGAAGTGAAAATTTTATTGGTTTATTCGGTTCAGTCTAGAATTACGAGCTGCATCTTTCTGGGAGTGCACTGGCAAGACGCACATGGAATAAACATGACGAACAAACTGACAAATCTGCAGTCGTTTATTGTTTCATGTTGAAATTTTTTTTTAATACATTTCAAATATACATGAATAGATAGCTCAATGTCTACTGGGCGCACTTATTTTTTCCCCTTCTAAAAAAATTCCCGAAAAAATGCTTTTTTCGGACCTTCTAATTCAGGCTCTTTTAAGCTAGTTCGATGTTTTTTGCTTTTCTTCAATTTTAGGCAGAAATTTATCGAATTTTTTTAGAACGTTACGTACATTTTTATAGATACCGACAATTAAATACGTTTTAAATTCAGAATGCTCTGAAATTGCCCGCGTCTTATTTAGAAAAAATACATATAAATGTGCAATATAATGTAAAATAAATAAATTTGAATAAAATATAGAATAAAGATAATAAAAATCAATATAATATAAAATGCAAAATATGTATAAATAAATTTCTGACATCAAACTGTTTTAAAATTTGACGTTAGAAAAATGAACTGTGTCTCCTATAATGACACGTATTTTGAAGCCTTCAGCGTCGCTGACTTTTTTTGATGCTACAAGTTCGAAATTAAAATTGGCCGATAAAAATAAAACATTTATTGGATAATTTAGAGATTTTTTTTTATTGGAGTATAACACCGTATTGAGATTGAGTAACTGTAAAAATACTAAATTAGAATTATTCTTATCGTCGCGTGTTCATTTCCCCGAGATCCTACGATTTTCCGAACTCCAATAATTCTTCCCTTATAATTGAGTAACAGAGTAGAGAGAGGCATTTTTTTTAATCAATATATTTTGACAGTATATCAGCTTATAAATGTTCCCTGAAAATTTCAAGGTGATCAGATCAAAATTGATAAATTTATAGGCTATTATATTGACGCCCGTCAGAACGCTCGGAGCGTCGTTCGAAACATTAAACGCTTTTGTCTCAAAAGTACGTTTTCCAAGTCGGTGAGCAAAATATCTCGAAAACGACTGTATCAATCTTTCTGAATTTTTTAGGGCCTTTTTCTAGATTAAGAAATCTATTATTTGATCGAAGGATTTTTTCCGATATATACTTTCGATTTGATGAACGAAAAGCGCCCAAATGACATTGCGGAAATTCTTTCGATTTATCATAGGACAAACTAATTACTAACGAAATCTGTTTGATGTTTTTATGTTAGATACCCTGATTCAGAATGTTATTGCTCACCGCAAAGGACGTTTTCGAGTGGTGCTTCCCGGACAACGACTGTAAATTGATTATAATTAAATATTTTCGTACAAAAAATGACAGAGTCTTATTTAGATGATACTTTTTCAAATACCTAATTTTTGTAGAAATTTATCATTACAATTTTCGAAAAAAGAATCTCAAAAATGAGCTCTTTTTTACTATCACAACTAGGCGTAACCCGTTAAGCCTTCGATTTTGTTAAAACTCATATATGTGATAAAGCATTGAAAACTATTAAATACATATTTTTTCTTTTTCGGCGAAAAAATGTTTTAAGGGTGGAAACTACCTCTCAAAGAAAGGTGTGTCGAGGGGGTGATTTTGTAGTCCACCGATCTAAATAAAACAAAAGCCAAAATTCTTGTAACCCAAAGCTATGCAAAATCCACTATAGAAGTATTTTTTAAAATCAAATTAAGGGGTAACAGCCCTTTTTGAGGGGTGGTTTGCCCCCTTAAAATCGTTTTTCCGCCGATAAAAAACAACACGTGTCTAATAATTTTCAATGCTTTATCACATACATGAGTTTCAACAAAATCGAAGGTGGACACTTAAGTGATGTTCCTTGTTAGTGAAAAAATGTCATCGCCCTGTAAGGCCCCGCGCAAAGCCTCGGGGCCCCAATGAAGTTAGGGAAAATTAATTTGGGCCCAACCGAGGACCCAACTCGATTTCCACACCATGCTCGATCCTATTTATTTTTCTTTCCCCTGAGAGCTGGATTTTCTCACAGCACGATCTATTGTTCACTCTCTTCGATCATCCGTTCGAACGGAGTGGCTAAACCTGTCAAACGTCTCGCCAGACTCAATTATGAAGAATCTTTGATGCCTCACGATCGACCGTGGAAATTTAATTATTTCCTTCTCCTTGGTATGTTCTTTCTTTCGCAAAACGTAACGAAATTGCCAATTTATCGAGCATGCACGGATCAATTAGCGAACCTTGAAATATCGTTACACAACATGCACTGCGCAAATTCTATCATCCCTCCCGCAGTACCGACGTTTCCATTGCTCCGGCGGTAATTGACTTTCGGGACAGCATTTGGCGAGTGAAATCGAAAAGCTCCGGAATCGAAACCCCCCCGGTTCGGTTTCGCATATACGGGCGAATATAAGGACCGTGTCTAGCGAGCTTTCACTGTTCCCATATAACTTTATCATTTTACCGACAACGTCACGGGCTTGATTTCTTCCGGCAATGCTAATGGCTTTTCGGAAAAAAAAACATCGAAGAAAAAAAGCAAATTTAATTGGCGTTCGTTAGAGCTAGACACCACTTTGACGGGCGAAAGAAATCTTTTTTTTTGCATTTTCTCATAGTAAAAAAATAAGTGATTTTTTTAAATATCTTAAAAAAGTGAAAAATTGAAAATTCACAAAATTGAGAAAAAGTGTAAATTGAGAAAATTGAGGAAATTACATACGATTTAATGAGAGTAGGTAGCAAAACGATTTACGTGTACTCAAACTTTCAATCGTGTTTTTCTCGACTTTTTTTACCTGTTCGGAATCATGACTCTAGCTATAAAATTTAATTTTAATTTCCGTAATTGCAGTAGTTATCGTTGTACGCAGCCGTTTCTTTGATTAAGTATTTTTTAAGCCCCCGAATATAAGTAAAAAATTCGCCAAAATTAGACTTTCTTTAACACCCGCCATATTGGATTTTTTTTTTGAAAAATGGCTGCGTTCAATTATACCTACATTTATAAAGATTATATAAACCCCTTTTTACTTTTATTTTTCAGGCCAACCATTGTCAGATTATCGATTCAGCCGTTGGACCACATTTTTATACAGAGACTCTATATACCGCAATAAGGTTTTTAAATCTTAATTCGTTAAAATAAAAATTGACACGAATTAAGTTCAATCTATGCTTAACAACATAATTTTTTTCCAAATCCCAAACAAATAATCTAGTAGACATAAAAATCGGTAAAGACGACTTTTTTGGCCAGTCACAGTAGTGTCCTCCCTTAAGGGGGGAATTCCTTCAGACGCCCGAAAATGAGTCATTTTTCATGAATTTTTTTAGAGGTGATGAAATAATCGCATCATTTTGAAATGTTGACATTATCGTATTACGACTTTCGAGTGCAAAAAAAATTTTTTTAACAAAAGACAATGGCAGCGTTATAAGTTATTCCATTAGGCGTCTTTCGAAAAACTGCTTATGTTATAGCTCAACAAATTATTGATCGATCGGCTGATATTTTCGGTTTCTCACCATAACATTATTGGAAGGATATACCTGAAGTTTATCGCGTAAATAAATTACTTTTTCGGGATAAAAATTGTCGAGAAAATGGCAAAAAAATATGCAAATTTTATTACAGAGCTTACCTAATTTTTAATATTATATTTTTAAATATTTTTATAGGTGTATCCTCTCAATAATGTTATGGTGAGAAACCTCCCACAATTTCAGCCAGATCGGTCAATAACTTTTTAAGCTTTAACATGAACAGTTTTTGAAAAGACGCCTAAAAGAATAACCTTATAAAACTGCCATTTTGTTTTGTCTAAAAAAGAAAAAAAATAACACTTGAACGTTGCAATAAGATAATGTCAAAATTAAAAAATGGTGCGATTATTTCATCACCTTTACAAAAAATGCATGAAAAATGACTCATTTTCGGGCATTTAAAGGAATTTCCCCCCTCAATTTTGTGAAGTTCGCGGGGGTTCGAAAAATAAAACAGTATATCCCATGATTTTTCATTCGAGTGTTATCATTTCCTTGATATCTATAATTTAATTTCATAAGCATTGATACATTCGTTATAATAAAATATGTACCGATAACTATAGTTGGAAATTCGTTCAAATCGACGAACCCCCTCGCCGGTTTCCGCTTTTCAAAAGCTCCCATTCGTACAAGTGTAATTGCCGAATGAGTTTCTCTAAAACGATCAATTCCTATCATTCGTGAGTCGCGATTAATAATTTTCGTGTTAGCCGCGAGGGAGCATCCCCCTGCAGTGTTACTTAAAATTACGATGGGGTGAAACCCCGCTCCAAAAAAGGCCGAAATTACCTCGTGATGAATGGACGTGTCCTCGTGCAATTAAATAAACGAGGGTAATACAAAAGGGGAGAATAATTGTAACTGAAAAATCCGACTCCACTTGAATAACGATATCAGTCGGCGTATTCTGAAGAATAGAATAAAATTCGAAATAAATTTTTTTTTCCTCGCATGAGAACGTCACATTCCCTTGCTCGGCTTTTTTCTTGCGAAAACTTTTTTTTTTACGTAGGAAACGAAGATACAGGCCTGTCGAGGCCCGAAAATGCGGCTTTAAAAACAGGAAGAAGGTGGAACATCGCAAAGCTGAGAATTCTAGAATAACGAAACAGCGACGAAGATGGAAGAGCAAATGTGTATTTTCATAATGACGCAAACCACGTGGTGGTTAGTATAGTGTGTAAAATCTGGAAGATAAAGAACACTCCGACAATTTGAGCACTCTGCTCTTCGGCAATGAATCTTTTTGCGGGTATCAACAAATTTCAACAGGAATTCAAGGCAGGCTGAAAATATACTGTATAGAATATTCAATAAATCATTTAGTTTATAAAGACATTTAAGGGGTTACCCCCAATTGCGATTTTGAAAAAATCGATTTTTTTTATTGCATTTTTTTGATGTATAAGTATCCGGGCCCATACTTCTGTATGGGCCCGGAATAGATGACTCTATGTAAGTTTACAAAAAAAAATATTTTCTTCCTGTAAACTAAAATTCAAACTTTAAACGCATTTTTCTCAAAATCGCATTTCTGAAGTCGGTGACCAAGATTACTCGAACACTAATGAACCGATCTTCTTGAAATTTTGCAGGCTTATTTAATACATAAAAATGTAGTCTTTAATCGTTCGATTTTTTTCGTTAAAATCGAACCATTAACTTTGACTGTCCGCCATTTTGTGAAAAATGAATATTTTTTTAAATCCTTCGATTAAAGACTCGTTTATACTTATATTTGACCAAAACCATCCGCATTTTTTTTTCAGATGATCCACTTCGCCGCAATGTTGGTCACCGCAAACCGTGTATATAAAAACATTATTTCATTGACGGCCATTTGCCACTAAACAATGTAATATTTTTCAATTAAAAATTACTGAAAGTTCTTCGAGATGTGTTCTTTAAGATAATATATTGATCGATTAAAAAAGTTTTGTAGTTTTCTTTAAAAAAAATTCATGGAAAAGGCCTTTTTTGCGCTACAAGTGGGGGTAACGCCTTAATGAATTATATATGTATACAGGGTGTCCCTCTTATCTCTGCCACCCGAAATAATTCGGTAATTATCGACGTCACAAAAAAATGTTCCAGACAAAAGTTGTACGGTGTGAAGGGGGCCATTAAATGCAACCAATTTTTTTTTATTTCGGTGGAGGCACTGAGGCACAGTGAAGGTCACCTCCACTTTTTTTTTAATGGAATGGTACATTTTTTTTCAACCATCTTGTGGAGCACCTCACGCCGCATAAAAACATCAGGGGGTCGAAGTCCTTCAAGGTCATTGAAGGTCAGTATTGATGATACAAATGTAAATATCTCGGATCACTACCAAATATTTGGTAGTGATCCGAGATGTTTAGATTTGTATTTCATTTCAATAGGTGACCTCGAATGACCTTGAACGACTTTGACCGCCTAATATTTTTTATACTGCTCGGGTTGCTTCAAGAGATGGTGGAAAAAAAATGTACCATTCCATTAAAAAAAAGTGGAGTTGACCTTGACATACTACAAAAAGTGGACTTGACCTTCAGCGCGTTCACCGATAAAAAAATAGCGTGGTCCAGTATGACAGCCTTCTCGAACACTGAAACTTTTGTCTAAAACACTTTTGGATATGATCAATAGGTTGAGTGCTATTGCTCTGTAACTCTTTATGTGCCTCACGGTGTACACTGAAAAAAAATTCGTTCATCCATCCAACATTCAGTTAGTTTAACAAAATGGATCTTTAAATACGTTCAACTTGATTTTTGATTATTATAAAACACGTTCTGTCAATCTAACTGATAGTTTTAGTGGTGTGAACTGTAGCTTATTTAGCATGTCTGAGCAACTGTTAAAACAACAAAATTTCGAGACAACAAAATGCATTGTGCACATTCAACGATTTTCTTTTCTCAGTGTATATAAAATAAAAATACACTCCATATTCTATCTATATTCATCAAAATATAGATTTTTATGAATGATGATAAATATATTTGTGTAATGGTAAGATAAATATGACAAAAAAATGACCAAGCGAATAAGTGAAAAAATGACCATTCGAAAAATGGTAAAAAATGTCACGACCCCGCTGAATATTTCCTCTGCTTTTTTTACAACTTTGACGGTGGAGAGTTTTTTTCGAAAGTTGTTTCGATAAAATCGATGATTCAACACCGGAAATTATCCAACTCCAGTTTTATTACTTGAGTAGTTTCTAAATTCATTCGGCAATCGTATGGTCAACGGCCCACAACGTTTATTTTGGGTTTACACGTGCCGTTCGTATGTGTCTTCCTATATTACACTTTTTACGTTACGTCTTGGGAAAAATGAACTGAAAATGTTTCAAATGCACTTTAATATTATATATTATTTTAGAATATTGTTTGTGCCTGGATAGAATTAAAGCAGACAGTAGGGACACCACTATGGCGCTTTGAAGAAATCGATTTTCTTGTCTTTTCTCAAGTAAATATATTTAAAAATATTTGAAAAAGTGTTCAAGTTGAAATATTGAAAATTGTATACTCAAAATTTCAATCGCGTTTTTCTCGACCCCCCGAATATAAGTAAAAATTTCGCCAAAATCATATTTTATTTTTTAATACTCGCCAATTTGTGAAATTTCTCATTTTCGAAAAACGGCTACATCCAACGAGAACTACATTTATATGGATTATAAAACTTTTTTCTTTTCCTTTTTTCAGACCAACCATTGTCAAGTTATCGATTCGGCCGTTGAACCACATTTTTATACAGAGGCTCTATTGCACCTCAATAATGTGGATAATCTTCAATTTTTTAAAATAAAAATTCACACGAAATAAGTTCAATGTATGCTTAATGACATACTTTTTTACAAATTTCAAATAAACAATCTAGTAGACGAAAAAAATCGGAAAAACTACCTTCTTTCGGCCCGTCTCAGTGGCGTCCTCCCTTAAGGAGAGATGTACACCTAGATGGTCGAAAAAATCGATTTAGAAGCTATGAATATTCCGTCGACCGTAGAAGACCTACACTATGGGCCTGGTATCGATGGTTCCATGTAAGTTGACAAATTTCATGATTTACTCATTCCCAAATTTTCAAACGCGTTTTTCTCAAAACCACGTTTTTCAAATCGGTACCCAAAATTTCTCGAAAACCAATGAACCGATTGCCTTGAGGTTTTTTGTGGTTATTCTATACACCATTATCTAGTACTTGTCATAGGATTTTTTTTTCCGTTACTTAGTTTTTGTTTCATAGGCAAAAACATAACTAATTTTTGGCCCAAAAATCACTATTTATGTTCAAACGTCTGCCATTTTGTCATAAATCGATATTTTCTAAATCGGCTATGACAAGTACTAGATTATAGTATCTAATTTAATAATCTTTTTGGTTTTTTTCAGATGATTTTTGAAGAACCGCCAGTGGGTACCGTATACGCAGATTTTTTTACGACGCTCCAAGGATCATACAATATCCTTGTATATTTTTGATATTTTTAAATAAAGAAAATTAAACATATTTTTGAATGTATATACTTTTAGATAATTAAAACCCCAATCCGAAATGTCAAATAGCTTTCCTTGAAAAAATTCACAAAAATGACCTTTTTTCCGACTCCTAGGTGTATATCTCCCCTTAAATTATCTTGGAATGATTTATTTTCCGAAGCGGCATTTTGCACGTAAATTATTATCTTAAGGCCGGAGCCTGATTTAGAAGTTCCGAAAAATCGTTTTTTTAAATTGTTTAAATCCATAGATAAACTATCCAAGAATATATTTACAGAGCTACAGAGGCCAATTGTAAATATTTTCAAAGAAACAAGGCCAAAAGCAGAGAAGCGATTGATATTTCCTCCTATTAAAACTTTAAAGCGCGTTTTCCCCAATTTTCATTTTCACGATTTGTCAAAATTGGCGGGCGTCATAGCAAAAAAACTAAACGACCTATTGAATCAAACCAAAGTTTATTTTCTTCAGTATGAAAATCTCTTTTAAGTAAATTAAAAAAAAGTCGTTGAAATAGTCTTTTTAATTAATTTTTACAGCACGTTAAAGTGTTTTTTTAAACACATTTTTTTCAAACCTGAGAAAAGTTATTTATAATTTAACGATTTGTTCAGCTTTTTCTTAATTCACCAAGAAGAAAAATATATGACAATTGAAAATTTTATTGGTTCTTTTGTTTCGGTCAAGAATTACGAGCTGCATATTTCCCGCCGATTGGGAACTGCAGTGGCAAATCGCACATGGAATAGGCTGATAAATCTGCAGTCATTTATTGATTCATGTCGAACATTTTTTTATACATTTTAAATATACACGAAAAGATACCTCAATGTCTACTGGGCTCATTTATTTTCTTGCCTTCTATAAAAAATCCCCGAAAAAACGCTTATTTGAAGCTTCTAATTCAGGCTCCCGCCTTAATATCCTCTTCCCCGTGTAATTTTTTTAATCAGCTTTTGCAATGTCGCAAAACACTTGCATCGTCACAAATTTTGCTGAACGCAAGCGTGGCAAAATGGCAAATAGTTTGGGAGCAATTCGCGAAAACGTTCGCCAAGGATTTTTTTCGTTTGAATTTTCCAATGTCACGGAATACGTCTCCGGAATATTGACTCGGATACATGACGATTATGTGCAGAGTAAATTGATTCGTAGGCACAAAAAGAAACGGAAAAGTGGTTGCCCGTTTATTGACATGTTCTCATCGTATGACACGTGGATGGGAAAATGCTATTTATAGGCATCATTTGGTAGGATCGATGCACAATTTCGCGAATACGCGCTCCACGCGCTGGAGCATCTACACAAAATAATTTTACGTGCTCGGAATTTGTGTCAATCAATCAAAATACGTAAATTTCCTTCGACTCATATTTTTTTAATATATAAAATAATTCATCCGGATAAATATTTCAGCAAAAAAAAATTCACTTCAACCTAACAATATGTCATAAAATTTCATCAAATTATTTGGGTTCCTTCTTTGCTTCGTGTGCAATTTATTTTTTCCGAAAGTCCGTCGCATTGCGCAGAATAATTTATTCCGCGAAGACCAAATTGTTCACATGGCTATGACATAATTTTTGCAATGGTTCACGACGACCAAAAAAGTGATAAAAATTAAACTGTCAATCGCGAAATGTTCGTGCAAACGAACATTTCCCAAAGCTCACCCCGAAAATATATCCTCATCATTTAAACGTGATATTGAAATTCGCGAATAATTGAAGGGAGAAAATTAAATTGCCCTGTGCAAGTACGTATAAACGCATATGAGAAAAAAAGTATTTAAAACATGCAGCAAAATAAATTTATTTCGTACTTTAAAAGTGTAAAACGATGATCCGGTTGTTACGAGGGAAATTCTCTGCTTGGAATTTCGATCGATCGCGAAAGAGGCTCTCATTGTGCACTGACCTACCCGTTGAACCTTTTTTTTATGGTCAACCGCCTCCAAGTTACGAGAGATTACAAGATAAGAATGACATTTATAGTTTGTCCCGCACGATTATTCGTAAGGAATTTTCCGCATCCCGCGTATATTAAAGTCGAGGAATCCTTTGGTATCGAAATAAATATTTTCGAAATATTTCATTGCCAATCGAATTTTATATTATTTTATTCTACCCCAATCAATGCGTTATGGCATTTTTTACCAATTATATACACCTGTGAAAAAATAATTTTTTCTTACGGAAATATGTTTCGCGAATAAGAAATGGCGAAATGTAACGTTTTTTAACTACCATAACACTTGCAACAAATAGAGTTAACATAAATTCTAATATAAAGATCGTATGGAATATAAAAAATACGAAGAATATTTCGGATATTATTATACGAGTTTTGTGTTTTTTTACCTGCAAATAACAATGTCAATTGTATATTTATATTTGTTTGTTGAATTTGTGTTATTTTTTATTGATATTGAATAAAAATTAAATGAAGTTACAATAATAATTATTGATTTAAATATTTTAAACAATTTTATCACCTGTTTTAACAATTATTACGATTAAATGAGTACACAAAATTCTAGAAAGGGTCCATTATTGTAACAAGGTAAACAAATGTAACGCGAAAAGAAAAAGAAACGTGTAGAGGAAAAATACATCAGTCATGTTGTAAGCAGAACGCAATATCTGTGATTTATGATAATTTTCTTTTCTTCGGGCGAACTATTACGACGATGGAGATTCCTCGCTCCCTAATGGACCGAGCTATATCGCTACAAGCACTCCGGAGAAAACTTTTCGTGCTAATATGGAAAATACAGTCGTTTTCGCGAAATAACGAAGGTAAATACTGCTACCGTCGTTTATCTCTTTCCAAAGTTCAAACTTGTTCAATAAATCATCCCACATATATGCAATTTTATAAATATTTCAATAAATGCAAATAAGTTCGTGTCATTTATCATCGAATTGGTAATAAATATTTCTATGCAAAATCTTGGTACTGAAAAAATAATTCAGGAAAATTGAGTCTTTTTAATTTAGAAGAATATTGCTTGAATTTATCAAGAAGTAAAAGATTTTAGAAAAACGGCACTTTATTTATAAAATTGTCCTGGAAAATGATTTTGTAATGAATTATTTTTTGCCTATGGAGAATTTTGCCTGCAGTTAATTTTATTGCAATGCTCAATTGCGAGAACATTATTTACTCAATAATTACAAGATGCATAAAACACAAAATAACTCATACAATTTTTCAACAGTGACTTTGAAATAACTCTACAATTTTATTTAATCAGCTGTTCAAACTTTTCTTTAAAGTGAAACAAATAATATTCAAGAAATTAATGAACACTGAATAAAATAAATAACGATTAATGGAATAAGCAAACCAACTTCAATGGAAAGAGCTGATTAGCTTTCGAAAAAATATTCACAAATTATTTAAGTAATTGATGTACTTTTAGTATTGAAGTTGATTAAAAATTTTCTTAAAAATCAAGCCTACGATTCTGCTGCAGCGCGCAAGATTCGAGAAACTCAAATATTACGAGAACCGTACGATCCAAAACAAAACTTACCGGACTGACGTGTGGGAGTGATGGAGAGGGTTCACCTCTCCTCGGCAACGTCGGCACCACTACTGATAACAAAATCAAACCTCGTCGCGCCCTCCCGCATGCGCAATTTGTCGTTCGCCGATCGCAGCGCCTCCGCCCAGCACTCTCGGGAAGATATTTCGAATCCTTAGAGAATCGGACGCGGTTTTTTCATGTTTGAATCAATTGCTGATGGATTTACGCGCCAGCGGTTCCACGAGACGTGGATGAAATTGCAATATATTATTATTATCATTATTTCTGATAGCGAATACTACTTTGGAAGTTTTATTTCATTTTGAAATCTTTGTATCTTCGGAGCAAGAAAATATCATTATATTCGCCACTTGCTTGAGAGATGTTTTTAAATTTCATTGCATTTACGTTTTCGTCACCCAGCTAACCACGTACCGTAAATGTACCCCTCATGTGGAGTGCGCCGTACCGGTACTGTTGCCACCTCGTACGTGCGTACGGCACTGGTACATTACCGATACGCCGTACGGTACGGTGTACCGCCAATGTACTAGTACAGTACCGGTACAGTATCGCCACCGTGGAGCTACCGTGTACTGCAGTACGGTGTAACTCCACGGTAGCGATACCGTGGAGGTACGAGTACGCTGGTATCCCGAAGCCGTACATTATCGGTACTGTAGGGTACGGCGTACTCCACATTTGCGGTACGCTGTACTAATGGTACGTTTGGTTAACTGGGCACCCAGTTAACCAAGCGTACCTTTAGTACAGCGTATCGCAAATGTGGAGTACGCCGTACCCCACAGTACCGGTAATGTACGGATACAGGATACCAGCGTAGTCGTACCTCCACGGTATCGCTATCGTGGAGTTACACCGTACTGCAGTGCACGGTGGCTCCACGGTGGCGATCCTGTACCGGTACCGTATTAGCACATTGGCGGTACAGCGAACCGTACGGCGTACCGGTCATGTACCAGTACCGTGCGCACGTACGAGGTGGCAACAGTAGCGGTATGGCGCTCTCCACATGAGCGGTACATTTCCGATACTTGGTTAGCTGGGCATTTGAGTGAAAAACTCTGTCGGTATCTTACCATGTGATGATAAAGGGAGCTTTGCCGATAATGCAGTATTCTGCTCGAGCACGAGGTGCTGTCATTTAAACGGAATACCATTTAATAAAATTATTTATTTGATGTTAATGGTTGAGTGTAATTTTGTATAAAATATATTCCTTGCATTATGATTATCACTGAATTACCCACAGCGTTCTCTGCTCCGATCGGTAAGATTATTTCCCTACCGACCGCGATCGGCAAGCTGATTGTCTTACCTACCGCAGTTGCGAAATTGACTTTTTTGCGGATTTTCTTACAGATCGTGGTCGGTAAGGGAATTTCCCTATCGACCTCAGTCGGTAAGCTGATAGACCTTCTATCTAATAAGTAAAACATCGTAAAATAAGTCTTATCGACCACGATCAATGTACAAAAAATGTTCCCGGCTGTACTTTCGTCAACGATTACTTAGCCACTTGCAGCGCATTTCCGGTCCTTCCTAACAATGCAATCGAGCTGAAAATGGCCGTTACAAATTGAGCTTCGAAATATTTACCCCTAAATTACCATTTTTATTTTTTCTTTGGATCATTGTGATTTTGGAGCAAGAAAGTATCAACATATGCGCCACTTGCTGCGGTCAGTAAGATGATTTTCCTACCAACCGCCATCGGTACACTAATTTTCTTACCGACCGCAGTTGCTGAAATTGACTTTTTACCGATCGTGGCTCTCTGAACGATTTTCTTACAGGTGGTGGCCGGTAAACGGATGGTTTTTCCAACATCAGTCGGTAAGCTGGTTATCTCACCAACCTCGGCCGGTAAGCTGATTTTACTTGCCGACCTCAGTCGGTAATTTAATTTTCATACCAACCTCAGTAGGTAAGCTGATTTTCTTACCGACTACGGTCGGTAAAAAAATCGGTGGACATTTTTCGTTTTTTAAACAAATTTCCGTGTTGTACTGATATCGGGCATTATATTCCGAAGTATGCCAAATTGAGCTTCAAAGTATTTGTCCCTAGAATGCTGTCCGTTTCTCTTCTTGGGTACTCTAAGCACCAATCTGTGCACACGTTAAATTTTGTATCCGATGTTCCGGGGCAATCGCGTGAGTTCATCGAAAGAAAAAAAACCAAGTGTCCGACGGTCCCAACATTCGTTCGTCCCATTTATATATTGTGTATACAATGTACATACATATTGCCTGACAGATTCAAGATAACCAATACCTAACAGTAAATCGATAAATAATTAAATAACATAAGAAAAAAACGAGGGAGTAAATAAAAGGCAAAAAACGAAACAAGAAAATAAGAAATACGTGCGATCGGACACGGTAAAACGCACGACGCACGTTACGAATCAACGGTATAACAAACGAATTTCGTATATAAACGCTTACGATCTATATGGATAATTCTTGTATTTGCATTTTTTTCGGGTTACACGGCTCATTCGTATCCGCGCGCACGCTCTCTCTCCTTCCGTCTCGATCGTTTTATCAACCGCGATCGAGTCGTCGTCCCCATTCGTTCGGACTCCCCGTTCCTTCGTACACTCTCTCACAACTTCGGCTTCAGATTTTCCCGTTTCCTTATTCACTTTTCTTCTATACAGGCGCAACTCTCCGTACGTCACGTGACGCGTGTTTCGGCGACATTTCCTTCTCCAAAAAAAGACAGAACTTTTCGAAAATTGTGAAAAAAAGGCATCGCGCAATTCAGTTGATGATGTATGAAAAAAATGCGTAAATTGCGCGATTGGCTTTCTCACAATATCCAAAACGGTCCGAAGACGTTTTTTCGAGGTTCCCTTGGATTAAGGCAGCCTGGGTGCGCATCGCGCGAGGATCTTCGTTTTCAGCGTACATCCTTCACGTTTTCAACATTTCGATTATCGCGATACCAGAGAGAGAGAGAGAGAGAGAGAGAGAATATACGATCAATTTCCCCGTCGCGGGGGCATTGAAAATACAATTTGAAATTCGATAATTGCACGGTAAATGAAAATGTCGGCTTGATAATTCGTATTAGCAAAATTCGTTAATCCTTACGATACACATTCGTGAATTCGTGCAAGACGATGAATTATCGTCCGATGAACACGGCGATCGTCGCTTTGTCGTCCTGTCGCGATAGAATCCCCGTGATTACGAACAATCGGTATCGCTGGATCGTAAGATCGATCCGGCAATCCAATACGATCGTTTTAACGAAGGAAATTATTTCGCGCTCGTTCGATTTGATCGACGAGCACTAGGATTCATAATCGCTCCTCTTCAATGCTACTCCGCTCAATTTATATCAACGAGTATCATCAAATTCACATTCATTTTTCATATTCACTTTCCGATCTAGGTGCCTACGGGAACGAATCATTCGCACCGAGTTGGAAATGTGACAACGGTCATTTAATTCTATTACCTCAAATGCTGCGTCGTGTCTTTTCGAATAAAGGCTAGTTTCGTTATTTCTTTCGTACTCGACTGTATGTGTGTGTGTGTGTGACTTTTATGTACAGGATGTCCGATTTTAGCGGCAACCAGCTATCTCGAAAATGGCGCGTCGCAGTGAAAAATGTTTCGAGCGAAAGTTGTTCTCGAAATGGAAAAGAGATGAGGCTCTTACTTTGAGCCTGAGTGGAGTTGCTCATGCCCGTCCAACGTAATTTTTCCACAAGTCACATTTTTTCGTCGCGTATTCTTGTAGCTTACCCTCGAGGATTTTTCAACCAGTACGACGCCATTTTCACCACTTGCTGGGCCACCAGACTCGAAAGTCTCAAACTTCGTGAAAATGAACATATTCGTAGTGTTTTGAAAAAATCACGATGCAAGCTGTAAGAACGTGCAATAAAAGGAGAGTATTTTTTTAATTGCGAAATTGACGTTCGCGTGACCTTGACGGCTACAACCAAGGTCGAACCAATCGGAACCAAACAGCTTTTATATACGAAACATTTTTTATTGCAAGGCTTCGCGGGATTGCGGCTTGCAACGATTCCATTGGGACACCGTGTACGAGTTTGTCTATATATATATATATATATATATATATATATATATATATATATATATATATATATATATATATATATATATATGGCGCGTCAGTCGTTCGACATTTTTTTAACCCATCGCGCGTGCATGCGAAACGGGAAAATCGTCGTAAATTTCGTTCGACGCGCTACGCGATCATCCGCGATGCTTCAAACGATACTACGTTCCTTTCTTTTTAAACTTTTCTTTATCGTTCTCGCGAAATATTTGACATCACGGCGCGCATCTCGTTAACCGACATCTTTGTATACTCGTTCGTTTCTTCGTCTTCCGTATTTTTAACTCGTCGACGCTTTAGGCTCACGCAAAAACAACCACTTCGCGACGTGCAGTTCGGCGACACTCGAATTCGCCGAACGTTGCTCCGCTGTAATCCCGTCGCTCGTCTCGCTCGATCGAACAATCGTTATTTTTGCTTTTACTCGAGTTGGATTCAATCGGAGCTGGAGCACTATTTCACCTGTGTCTTCAAGTGTTGGAGGAATTCGTAATAGCTCAAGGCGTTTTCGACGCGGTCCTCGATCAAGCGCTCCGTGAAGAGCGTCCGAAAGTGGCTGTCGTCCCTGCGAATGAAGAATGTTTCGGTGAAAAAACGGTTCCAAGGTCAAAGTGTTGTCATTTGGGGTGATCAAAGTTGAGACGAGGTCGTGGTGGGATAGAAGAATTTTAGAAAAGAAATCTAGTGCTTGGACGAAGGGTTTGATAGAACGTTGATTTTTTTATCGTTGCAGTGTAAATTAAAGGGAAAGTATCGATTTTCGGAAGAAATGCTGTATTTTCATGGGAAAAAACTGCATCGAAAAAAAGCACTGCATTTTTATATGTAATAGGAGCTTGTGAAACTTAAAAAAGGTGATCGGTGCAGTGATGTTTGAGATATCGTGGTCAACAGTATTAAAAAAGTCTTTTTAAAATTCGTCGGTCCGCGGAACGTAGCTAAAAACGCCCATAACTCCTTCAATTTTCAACGCATTGACTTGAAATTTTCAGAGAATATTTTAGAAAAGTTATATTTTGAGAATCCGTCGGAAACCAAAAATTGATATTTTCAACAATTTCAACTAGATGTAAGCCCTTAAGGTATTCCTTTCACGAACCCGAATATTTAACAATCAACTGATTTTCGCTTATGATGAAGTAAAAAGATATCCCGGTGTACTGGTAAATTTTCAAGCCAAGTTAACAAACTTATAACGATAAATGACGACTCCTCAATGGATCACTGACTTTTTGGTTTCCACATTTCAGAGTACGCTCGCGTACGAAAAGTCGAGCGAGGGTAATCCCAACGGGGCAATTGTCACGGTTCCCAGTGGCTACGAAAAACTCACCGTATTATTTGCAAGGGCGCGTAGTAGGGTTTTTCCTCCTGTAGACTGAACACGAAATTTCGGAGTCTCTCGCTCTCCACCGTGTCCAACTCCGGTAGGTCGTACTGTCGTAACACAAAGAGTAGCCACAAGTTCGCATGAGGAACGTTTTGAAAAAAAAAAGGTGTTGAAGTTTGCATCGTTGGAACGCGTTTCGTACACTTAAGGGGATATTCTACTTTCTCAGGGTGAACAAAATCATTCGAAAAGATTCTTTTCTTATCCTTTTATTTTCCTATTGAAGAAATGCCTAAAAATCGAGAAAAATTGTCCATGAGACAGTAGAATATCCCCTTGAAGATAAGTGCAATAAGGTGCTTGAAATAAATTTTCGACGTCTCCTTTTTTTCAGGATCTTGACGTTTGCATGTTTGGAACGCAACGAAAATTAATTCTTTTTCATAGATAAAATGTCTTTTTGGTTGAGGTAGGCTATAAAAATCATCCGAACGGTTTTACGTGTTTTTGTTACAGATTTACGACCTCAAGTTGCAAAACACGATTTCAAATAGTGATAAAGATTATGACGTTAAGGGGTAACACCAGTGTAGTTTTCAAAAAATTGATTTTTATAAAATTGTCTTGAGATGCTTTGAATTGTCTAGAATAAGGGGAAAAAAGTTTGGTACCTGTAAAAAAAGACCAGCAGACCCGTGTGGGTCTGCGGTGGCAGTGACTCGCCCGTGTGCGAGACGTCGATCGTTTTTCTCGGAACAAAATTTTTCACTACGACACGCAGCATAACTCCAACAATTTTCATTCTTTTCACTCCAAATTTTGAGCACATATTTAAAATAACATCCCGAAGAGAAATACGTACGGGATTTGCCATAAGTTAATTATAACATTATTTCTTAACAAACGATTGTTCTTTTTTCTGTCGAAAATTGAGTTTTTGCTTTAAGGCGAGATATACATTTGCAACGATAAAAAAATCGATTTCTTTTTTTCTTCTTTAAACTATAGAACTATATATGTAGAATATTTTTCCAAAGTTTCAAAGCGAAATTCGAAAAACTCCAAACGTTACAGCCCGTCAACGCTGTGCCTCACCGCTCGGATTCGGAGCGGGCGTGAACTTCAAACGCGTTTTTATCAAAACTGCATTATCGAAATTGGCGTGCAGGATTACTCAAAAACTATTAAGCCAATTGAGTTGAAACTTGGTAGAAATATTGTTAATATTGGTACCTTCTACTTGACGGGAATTGTTTTTGAAAAATTGGAAAAAAACTACTTTTTTAATCCACATTTTGCAGAAATGTTGCGTGAAATGTTGATTTTATTTGGAAATGCGTGCCATTTTGTTAAATTTGCATTTTCTTCATTTTAATTACCGTCACATAGAAAGTATACATGTTCTAAATGAAAAAATGTTTGAACTTTTTTGCAAATCTACGGGAAGCCAGACTGCACGCCGATACGCAACTCCCGCGGCGACCTTGCTGTAACACTCTGCCACAGCTCCGCCATTTGGATGATGAATTAATTTAAAAAAATTGTTTCGTATACTTACATATACTATTAAAGTATACCTAAAGTTTGATAATAGTGGAATAATTATTTCTTAGTTTAAAAAATCCCTCAATATTGCTTATTTTTTCCTGTCTAAATGTATATGCCGCCTTAAACGCTTGCCAATTACGCAAAAAATCATATTTTCAATACCCCTACGTATTTCTCTAGCTATACTCATGTAAACTAATAGAATTTTTTTTACAAATTCAAATATGCGTCAGTTATTCTGCGTGCCGCAGTATCTCAAATTCAGCATGCCTCACGAGCATGGCTCCAGCGTCACCATTTTATTTAATTTTTTTCTGTTCACTTGAAGATATGACTAATAACATCCTTGAATATTATTATCCTCTTGTCCTTCCACCCAAAAAAAAATCGCGCAAAATCACTTAAGGAGGGAGGTCTAGTTAGAATTTTCAAAAAATCGATTTTTTTTCATTTTCTAAAAGTATAATATCTTACGAGTATTTTCCGACTAATTGAATGTAAATCAGACCATTATTCGCCGAAATACATAACTTTGAAGGACGCCGTGTTTGAGCCATGCAAATCGTACTCAAAACTTTAAACTCGTTTTTCTCAAAACCATGTTTTCGAAGTCGGTGATCAATGTAACTCGAGAACGGCTTTACCGATCGGGTTGAAATTTATATCACTTCTTCTATACATAGTTTTCCTCCGGATGAACGAAGGATTTTTTTTTTGGACAATTATTTTTTTTTTATAGTCAATTTTTGTAAGTGAAATTTTGGTCAAAACAACACTTTTTATTTTCAACGTCCGCCATTTTTTGAAAAATGGAAATTTTTCAAAACCCTTCGTTCAACCGGAGCATTATATCATTAACTAAAGATTCCCCCCTGTTTTGTTGGTTTCAGATAATCCGTCACAGCGTGAGAGTGATCACCGCAAAACCTGTTTTTTTTGCAGCGTCCTTGGCCATTGATACGTATCGGCTTATTTTGAAACATATTTCTTTTAAAAAATTATAATGTTTACATTAAATATATATCTTTTAAACGGAAGAACTTTTGTTGTAAATTATTTTATCGTTTGGCCGAAAAAAATCGGAAAAAAGGCCTTTTTTTTAACGTTCCAACTAGACCTCACTCCTTAATTTTAGACGTTTACAGTGGTGAAAGGTTGCACTGTGAGTTTGCACTGTGAGAATGCAACGAAACCTATCTTTTTTCTCAATTTTTCGAATTTTCTTTGGCTGATTTAGGCTACGAAAATCACGCAATCCTATTTTAGGATTCTCATTTAGCGATGTACAGCAAATTTGCAAAGTACGATTCCGGATAATAATTAAAATAAGAAATTGAAAAGAAAATCGATGCAAACTTCAACCGCGTTAAAAATGAAGAAAATATTTTTTAAATCGTTGCATTCCAACGATGCAAACATCAACGTAATTTCTTTTTTTCGGTCACGGACAATTCCCAAAGTCACGCGGATTTTTGGGCTTCCGGAGTGCGGTTGATTCGCTGAGGATCATTTTGCGATGACGAATTGTTACGAAATAAGAGTTGACTCACGAGTTCTTCGGGTATCGCCGCGTAGGCCGAGACTCCGAGTACGTTTGAGCAAAACATCGGATCAACGGATTTGCCGACGTACACGTATATCCGATCGCCCGCGTCCATGAGGAAAACTCCCCGGAAGTCGAGTTTCTCCGCGGAGAGATGTAGCCTCGGTGCCTGTGGGCAAATTCTGCCCTCGATGTCCTTGGAATTGCGATCGTCGAGAGCGTGCACGGGATAAAGATCGGGATAAACGGATTGTATCAATTGTCCGAGGGGGAGGGTCTTCATCTGGCACATTGCGTACACGCGATCGTCGAGTCGCGTACTCGTACCGGATCTGAACGATACCGATTTAATGAGGGCTATTATGTATAGGGGCAAAAGTTTGAGATTTCCGGGCGCCATCAGGCCGCCGGTGGACGACGACTGGGACAATTTGTACGCGGAGAAAACGTCGATCGCGACGTTTATCAAGGCGTCCCTTGCGTCCGATAGTGAGGACTGCTGGGACCTGTCGACCGCCATTTTCGACAACAATCCAACGATCGCCTGTTGATCGGCCGAGTAAAGGATGTCCGTCATGCTCGAGGAGACCGGCAGGCAGAGGGTGTGCACCCTTATGCGACGCTCGCCCTTGCTCGAGGTGTAGAGCAACGCGGCCTGGAAGCAAAGACACGATACGAGTCAAGGCGTTATACGCAGTTGGAAATTTCAAAAAATCGATTTTTTAATTGCATTTTCGGAATGTACAAATATGTGAAATTTCCTGAAAATTTCAAATCGACCCAGCGAATATTCTCGGAAATATACACATACTTGTAAGGACGCTCGGAGCGCTACAAAGTAAGCGCCCGAAACTTCAAACGCGTTTTTCTCAAAACGGTGTTTTCAAAGTCGGTGAGCACGATTTCTCAAAAACGGCTCAACCGATCGGTCTGCAATTCTAACACAACCTTGTCAGATGTATTCTTCAGGTATTGGTCGAAGGAATAAGATTTCTGATAATTATTTCGATTTTTTTTTCAACGTTTTAACGAAAAAAATTTGGTCGAAAATCGAAATTGTTCCTTTCCGGAGCCACCATTTTGTCAAAAATGAAAATTTCGACTATTCCTCCGATCAATACCTGGATTCATCTATCCCCTAAAAGAATCTTTTTGGTTTTTTCATTTTAGATAATCCAAACCGAAGATACTTTGATCACCGCCGGACACTTTTTTTCGGGGACCTCCAGGAGACTTCCTACGGGAGCAATGTTAATGAATATTTTTTAAAATAAAAAATGGAAATCTAAAGCTAAAAGATGGCACTACACTGCCTAATACTTTTCGTTTTGCCCAAATGAAATCCTTTTCCAAAAAAAAAATCGTGAAAAAACGACTTTTTTGGCCTTGCAACTGCGTATAACGCCTTGACATTTGAGAGATACGATTATTTTATTGCGTACTTTTGTAGTCTAGGGTCTTAAGGCCTTAGGCCACAGTAACGGGTATAAAATCATGTGCGAATTCAACAATTTTTTTCGTATGAAAAAGTGATTCACTTATAAAATTAATTACACATCTATTTAGTATGAACATCAAGCTGTTAGAAAATATATATATATATATTTTTTCGATGTACAAAATGGCCGACTACTCGAAACTTCTCGAAACAGCTTTTTTCCAATTGGCGTGATAAATAACTTCAACAATTTTCACTCGATTTACTTCAAATTTAAAAATTTTGTTCCTAATTGCATTTCGCAGAGAAGTACGTACGGAATTTCTTATTAATCGAAAACTTTTCATTTTATGAGCATTTTATGAGCAGTTATATCGAAATTTTTCACTGAAAATTAATTTCTTAAGTTCAAATGCCTACAACTTTTGAATAAAACAATATTTTTTAAATTCCGTACGTATTTCTCGTAAAAAAAAGATAACAAGAGAAAATATTAGTAGTCGGCCATTTTGTGCATCGAAAAAAAATATTGGGTGTACAACTTAATTCGGTCCTTTTTTGTGCTTAAAATACGCACTTATTTGAATGATAAAATGAATTAATACATTAATCAAAATATTGTCCATCGCTAGCCACTACTTTTCCCCATCTTTCTGGTAATTTATGAATTCCATCGCGAAAGAAGCGTTCATCTTTTGAAGCCAAGAATGAATCGAGTCAATTTTTGATACCCTGTTGTGACGTGAAGCGTATTCCAGTCAAAGCGTTCTGCATCAATTGAAACAAATGGTAGTCGGAAGGGGCAAGGTCTGGGCTATAAGGCGGGTGAGCCAGAATTTCCCACCCGGTATTTCCCAAAAAGTTTTTAACCACAATAGCAAGGTGAGGCCGAGCGTTGTCATGTTGAAAGATTATGGACTCGTGTCTGTTCGCATATTCTGGACGTTTTTCGGCTATAGCTCGCTTTAAACGGATCAATTGTTGCCTGTAGAAGTCTCCCGGGATGGTCCCACAAGCATTCGGTGGGCTTCAGCTGCACTTTTCTTCCAATTGAAACAGAAAATCAACACTTTCCGCAAATGGTGCTTATTTGGGACTAAATTCGATATTTTCACCACAGTAAAAATTAGACTTGATGCGCAAAACTCAAAGGTCTGTAAACGATATTTGGTTAAGAGATGTTGATACTTCACGATACAGCAAAAATCAGCTGTTGCCGTCAACCATTTATAGCACCTAGAGCCATCTTTTGAAAACGGACCGAACTAAGTTGTACACCTAATATATATATTTTCTAACAGCTTGATATTCATACTAAATAGATGTGTAATTGATTGTACGAGTGAATCACTTTTCCATACGATAAAAAAATTGTTAAATTCGAACATGATTTTACACCCGTTCCTGTGGCCTAACCCCTTAAAAATGGTTATTATCTGAACATCTATTGAGTTAGGCCGTTCGGTGTTTTTAAACAAAATGAAGGCATTGACCACACTTCGCGTTTAGACAAGCTTTCATTGAGATTGTGTGCAAAAAAATGAGCCACTGATCCCACTCTGACCCTACTTTGGGTCCCGCTACCTTCATTCGAGCCTGGAGGAATGAGCTTGTTTGGGTTCCGCATTGTCGGTACCGATGGAAGCCTACCTGGAAGCAAACGCTCTGCACGTCCGAGAGATTCTCCTCGATCGAGACCTGCATGCCGAAGCCAGCGTCCGGATTGACGTTCGGCAGGCTGAGTAGATCGGTCGACCTGACGAAGAAGTTGCCGTGGAAAGTGTGAATGGAGAGTCCCCGAGTGCATCGTATCCTCATAACAGCCTCGAAGCCGATCTTGCGCGCCAGATAACGTCGCAGCATCTTCTCCAGGGTTTCGCCGTGTTGTGGTTTATTGCAGCGGAACAGAGGCATGTGATAGATGCATCCACCGGAGAATTTGCACATGCCGGACAGTGTCGCCAGATCGCTGTACTGGCTGTTGAGAAGGAAGAGATCAACGGCGATCTGTTGTCCGCTGTAGTCGAGGGCGAGTCTCTTGTAGAAGTCGGTGGCGGGATTGAGATGAGGCACGTCCTTGCTGGCCCGCGCGTTCGGATCCTCCCTGGGCTGCAGAGCACCGGGGCCGAGATTCGGCAGGCAGGTCTGAAAGACGGTGACGCGTCCACCGGTGGGCGACATGAGCTTGAAGGCAGCTTGAAGGCCGGCCCCGAGGGCGCTGTTCGTGTCGTATGTACCGTGAAACTTCTGGGGCAGCTGTTCCAACAGATCGCGCACCAATTCTTCGCGTTCCTTGAGATTGACGATAAGATTGTCCGGGCACGGCAAGAAAACGTCATCAACGTCGAGCATGATGAGCTCGTGGGGCTGGGAAACGTTCTCGGGCATACTGAAGAAGTGCACCGCCGAGTCTATCGCCATAAAGCCAACTTGGGTTCTTCCGTCGCCCGGCAATTTCGTCAATTCGTCCGCTATCGTCTCGCATACGACGCCCAAGTAGCCCGAATCCACCGCAAGCCGGGAAACATCCAGGACGAAGAGATAGACCGCCGGTTGCGGCGGACGAAGCATGTACTCGCTTGGCGCGATGAACTCGATCGTGCTCGTCTTGACTTCCGGTCGACGCGACGGATCCCCGTACGATTTCGTGACGGGATCGAACTGAAACTCCTCGGGTAGCTCGTTCACGCGATAGCACAAATTGCACTTCCATCTCTTCGAGTCGACGAAGTAAACGAATGGATTAATGTAAGTCCGACATGCGCGACAACGGACTATAGTGCTGCACTGTATCACCGGCAAGTGATTCAAGTCCTTGAACGGATGTATGAGCACGCCAAACGGTAGACGACACTTTTGCAATAGAGAATTGGACTCGGGTATCTTGGTCAACGTGCACCTGAAGATCTCGGGACTGCAATTGACGCTGTCGAGGAATTCTTGGTGTAGCTTGATCCTGGGAGGTTCCACTTTCTCCGGTGGCAAGATGTTTCGACACTGGAGCAAATCGATCGATTGCTGACCCCACAACTCGTTGAAACCCGACTGCGTCACGTTCAGGTTGCTCATTTGCGTGTTCAGCTGGTTCGTCTGGTCGGGATAAGCCGGCCCGGTGGGATAACGCTTGTTCATGTTGTCGAGCGGTACGTTGGACATTTGCCCGAAGTACTGGGGCGAACGGTAGTCGTAAGGTCCTTCCGGTTGTTGCCCAGGCCGAGGTGGAGCCCCGATGGAGGTCGGTGGTGGACCAATGGAGGTACGCGGAGCTCCGATGGCTGTTGGCGGAGCTCTGATGGATGTTGGTTGAACACCGATGAATGTTGGCGAAGCTCCAATGGATGTTGGAGGAGCTCCAATGGATGTTGGCGCAACTCCCATGGATGTTGGTGGGGCTCCAATGGATGTTGGCGCAACTCGCATGGATGTTGGCGCAACTCCCACGGATGTTGGTGGAGCTCCAGTAGATGTTTGTGGAGCTCTAGTAGATGTTGGTGGAGCTCCAGTAGATGTTGGTGGAGCTCCAAAGGATGTTGGTGGAGCTCCAGTAGATGTTGGTGGAACTCTAAAGGATGTTGGTGGAGCTCCAGTAGATGTTGGTGGAACTCCAATGGATGTTGGTGGAGCTCCCATAGACGTTGGTGGAGCTCCAATGGATGTTGGTGGAGCTCCCATAGATGTTGGTGGAGCTCCAATGGACGTTGGTGGAGCTCCAAAGGATGTTGTCGGAGCTCCCGACGTTGGCGGCCCGGCAATGTTCATCGGTAGTTGTCTGATCTGCCCACCCGGTCCTGGACCACCAGGTACATTGGTCGCAGCACCGTACTGTGGTCCCGGTACGCGTGGACTTCCGGTCGGTGTGTGGCCCGGATATCCAGCTTGGGGATATTTCCATTGACTAGCTACGTTTTGTTGGCTGCCGTACGGACTCGAATGGCTCACTGGATTGCCACCGAGAACGGACCTGTTCGGCTGATGTTCCGGTGTCGGGTACTGGGAGGGTTTGGACAGTGATAGTTGGGGCTGTGACGGGACGTTTTGGTGCGCCGTCGCGGCTTTTTGCGTGAACGGTGAATTTCCAAATACGCTATGCATGCTCGCGTTCGCGGTTGTCATCGTTGGCGAGCCTTGACTGCCGATTCTGGGATCGCGCACGTTCGCCGCGTTCACGGGACTCGGCTTGTTTGCCAGGGATTGCGCCGAGGTCGAGGGTGGCGGTACCGAGCCGCCGGGTTGTTGCGATTGAGTTCTCGGTGGCGCGGTGCCAGCGTGCAACGCGTACGACTGCGGCGTACCTTGGGAATCGTTGGAGGTCGGCTCGGAGTTGGGATTGTTCCAGGTTTGATTGGAGGCGAGAGTCGAGGGACTGTGATTGTTGGAATGAGGCACTGGAGGGACAGACTGGCTCCAAGAATGAGCGGTTACTTGCGAATGCGTCGTTTGGGGGGGCTGGAAATTTGTCGCGGCGTTGTTCGAGTGTGGTTCAGCGTGGGGATTCCTCCAGGCACCTGTTGGCCTTGTGGGGTCCGACGGCGGATTCGTTACGATCGGGGAACCTTTGGCCCAACTCGCCTGGGAATTGGAGGACTGGGATTGCGAATAGGGCAGTGACGTAGGCGGCAAATGCTGTCCACCGATTTGGGGGAGTCCACTCGGCCTACCCTGACTGTCGACAGTGGATTGGAAAGCGAGCTTTCCCAGTGCGCTTTCACTGGCACTTGACTGGTCGCGGACGATCGTCGGGGCACTTTTTTGCGTCGCTGGGCCGATCGGCGAGTCGGACGAACTCTGAGCCGAGACTGCCGATGATTTTGCCGGAGGCGAGAACGCTGCCGTGGTGCTAACGGGCACTTGATGGACACCGGGATTTTGCGGACTCGCCTGTGGACTCGACTGGGACGACTGGGTCGGACCGGATGACGCCTGGGACAGCGAGACCCGCGAGAGCGGCGACGGTTGACCGTTTATCGGCGGCATCGGCGGTCTCGTCAGTTGAGGCCTGTACTGATTGTGCAGGTACTGGGTCGGCGACGGATCGCGGGATGTCTCGCGCGAAGGGTCTCGCGACGATTGCGACGACGGTGTACCTGGAATTAGACAAGCTGAGGTAAATTGAGAAACTACGGGAACGATGGTCGAAAATGGTGACGCACGATCTCGGATGGCAAGAAAATCGACATGAATTTTTATCTGAAACCGCTGGAATTATTTGCAATTCGAAGGAATTTAATCACCGGGGGAAACTGCTAGGCGTCTTAAGGGGAGGTACCTGAGTTAACGGCGAGAAAAACGGGTAAACTTCGGGAGTTTTTATCTAAAAAAAAACTAATACTTCGATTGGATCCGGCTTTTTTTATTGGGAAATATGTACATTGAGGTATGTTTAGGAATTTTTTGAAATATATTCGTTGACCGGAAGCCATTCAAACGCGATTATCTCGAATCATAGTTTTCAAAGTCGGTGCCAGATGTATCTCGAAAACGGCTTGTCCGATTTTGTCCAAATTTGTATACAATATTCTTCGATAGTTTTTCTCGTTCGCCACGTAGGAGTTTTTCATTTGATTGAACCATTGCTTTTTTATGCAATGTGTATGCAATCCAAAATCGTCGGAAATTGCGAACGAAAAACGAATGTTTAATTAAAACGGTCGCAATTCCGTCAAAAATGAAAATTTCAAAAATATCCTACGTGGCGAACGAGAAAAACTATCGAAGAATATTGTCTCGAAATTTGGACAAAATCGGACAAGCCGTTTTCGAGATATATCTCGCACCGACTTTGAAAAGTATGTTTCGAGATAATCGCGTTTGAATCGCTTCCAGTCAACGAATTTCTTTTTAAAAATTTCTAAACATACCTGAATGTACGTATTTTCCAATAAAAAAAATCCTGGATCCAATCGAAACATTAGTTTTTGAGATAAAAATTCCCGAAGTTTACCTGTTTTTCTCGCTGTTTACTCAGGTACCTCCCCTTAAACAGCGGGGAGAGGGGAACTCACTGAGGGCGTTAAGGGGGAAATACTTTGAAGCGGGAAAAAATTTGGCGGTTTTTCACGATTTTTTTAAGGACAGAATTCTTTACTATTTTTGAGACTCGGGGTGTCTTTTATCACTACTTTTGGGTGTTACATGGTGTTTAAAATTCTTTTTTATCAATCTTCAAAAATGGCGGAGGTATGAGACGGTCTTCTAAACTGCATTCTCAAAACTGGCGTGACGTATAGCTTAAAAACTAATTGACCGATTCTGATGAAATTTGGTATAAATCTTTCTAACCTTCTTGTCTAAAAAATGACCCTGAATGTATTCGAAAATTAAAAAAAAAATATTCTTTTTATTGGAAAATGTAGCTAGTATTTTCGGAAAATTCTATATTTTTGTTTCAGAGGGTACCATTTAATCGATTTTCAACATTTCTCACTGTTTCTTGGTTCATATTCTGCCTATGAGTGTTGCTGAAGGAAAAATCTTTGTTGGTTTTTTTTTTCAGATTAATCCCGCCGAGGCTACATGTCACGCCGTCTAAAAATATCCGCCACAACCCGTTTAGAACATTAGTTTCGCCAAGTAGCCGTTTAGCCATTTTTAAACATTAATAATTTGAAGAAAAAAAGACCATCAACAGCCAAAAGTAGTAATAAAACATACCCTAACAAGGGGACAGTACGGCAGTCGGATTTTTGTAATTTTTCGTACTCATGGTACGCGAAGTTCAGAGCTCGAATATTAATATCCCAAAGCAGTTCGACGCCATATTCAGAAATTTTCGAGAAAATTGACTTTGAAGTTTTCGAGCGCACTCTTATCCCACAAAGATGCAACGATATTCGAACCAGGCTCGTGGCGTACCCGGTAGCGCTCGAGTCTAGTAATCGCGGGGTCGCTGGTTCGAGTCTCACTTCGATTTTTTTTTTTTTTTTTTTTTTTTAATGAAAAAACGCAAGTCATATTTTTAATTATCTCTTGATTATAAACATACATTTTCAAGTATCAATATTTATAACCAACAACATTTTTAGGATGAAAATGAAAAACGTCGGGTAAGGAATTGAATACTTTATTATTCGGTCTGTATTCGTTTGTTTTATACATCGGGTGTAATGTTACACGAGCCATATATAATTATGTATAACTATAATGAATTTTGTACATAAATAACTATATATGGATTTTGTCCATATATAAACATATATAGATATATTATATTAATTATATATAATAATATGTGATTATATACAACAAAAAATTCTCGGGATATTTAAATGACGGAGGTATGCGAATTTAAAAAAAAATGAAAAAAAAAAAAAAAAAAAAAAATTCGAAGTGAGACTCGAACCAGCGACCCCGCGATTACTAGACTCGAGCGCTACCGGGTACGCCACGAGCCCGGTTCGAATATCGTTGCATCTTTGTGGGATAAGAGTGCGCTCGAAAACTTCAAAGTCAATTTTCTCGAAAATTTCTGAATATGGCGTCGAACTGCTTTGGGATATTAATATTCGAGCTCTGAACTTCACGTACCATGAGTACGAAAAATTACAAAAATCCGACTGCCGTACTGTGCCCTTGTAAGTCTCAAACATGGTGAAGAAATCGTTCCTTTTTTATAAAATCATGAGAATCAGTATTTTTCTCTCGCAAAAACGTACAAAAAGAATACTTATAAGGGCCTCAAACATGCAGAAAGAACACTCATGAAGGGCCTTAGGCGTCCAGGGGAAAAACTCATTAAGGGTCTCAAACATCCAATAGGGAACCTCATTAAGGGGGTTGATTATCCAGGAGGACGATGATTCAGCAAAGTAGATATTCAGGAAAAAACCTCACTGAAGGGATTGAATACTCAGTGAGAAACTTAGTGAGGAAGTTAGAGATCCATCATTATTTTTCATCAGTCTTTGAGGACTCGCGGTTGGAAAAATGCAGCTGTCTCTCTCTCGCTCGCTTGCACCAATGCGTGTTTTACCCGGCACATTAGTATCGTTATTAGCGAAGAATTGGATTACTTACCAGCAGAGTTAAAACTTAGAGGTTGTATACCATTTTGAGTGAATTGCATGGCACCAGGCTGGCCGTTAACCACCGGCGGGATGCCGCTTTTCGACGAACCGGTTGGATTGGGCATTTGGTACTGATAATTGCCAGGCTGAGACATCGCGTTGTCTGTGAAAGGAAAATAGAACGATCATTGCAAACAGAGCTTGAAGTAATGCATATTAAGGGGTTAGGCCACAGTAACGGGTACAAAATCATGTGCGAATATAACAATTTTTTTCGTATGAAAAAGTGATGCACTCGTAAAATTAATTACACATCTATTTAGTATGAATATCAAGCTGTTAGAAATTTTTTTTTCTTTCGATGTGCAAAATGGCCGACTACTAATTCTTTCTTTTGTTATCTTTTTTTTAGGCGCTCCGCGGCGTGACATTTAGCATCCACAATTTTTTACCTAGAACAAAAAACAAAAATTCTCGTCAATCTACATTAGAATACCTAGAAAAGTACATACGAAATTAAAAAAATATTCTTATATTCAAAAGTTTTAGGTATTTGAACTTAAGAAATGAATTTTCAGTGAAAAATTTCGTTATAAGTGCTCATAAAATGAAGCTTTCGATTAATCAGAAATTCCGTACGTACTTTTCTGCAAAATGCAATGAGGAACATAAGTTTTGAATTTGAAGTTAATCGAGTGAAAATTGTTGAAGTTATTTGTCACGCCAATTTCGAAGTTTCGAGTAGTAAGCCATTTTGTAGATCGAAAAAATATATATATATATATTTTCTAACAGCTTGATATTCATACTAAATAGATGTGTAATGAATTTTATGAGTGAATGACTTTTTCATACGAAACAAATAGTTAAATTCGCACATGATTTTATACCCGTTACTGTGGCCTAACCCCTTAAGGGATAGCACCACTCTAGGATGGTGTTATCCCTTATGATGCAGGCATCACAGATTAAAGGTAAACAAAAATTTCTCTCGTATGGTGCAGGCATCGCGGATTAGAGGTAAAACGAAATTTTCAAAGGCTTAAGAACTTATAAAACTTTAAACGCGTTTTTCTTGAAATCACTTTTTTCAAACTGGGCGGAAACGCTGCTCTAAAACCGTTTGATGAATTGCTTTGAAATTTTCACTCTAGCTTCACAATCACATTATCTAAAGAAGTACATAACCGTTTTTAGATTGAATGTAAACCTTTTTTATAAACAAATTACTGCAAATTTTTTTGCCGAAAAATGATTTTTTTAAAAGCTTGTGCCATTTTCGCAAAAATTGATTTAAAAAAAACCCTATGTACTTCTTTAACCAATGACATAGATTAAGAAAATTTTTTTTTTGTTCTAGCTCTTATGCTTTCGGAGTTCCACGTCCGTACGTGGAGGTATAAAAAAAGGCGTTCTTGAAGACTGGCTTTGTCACCATTTTTTAACAAAAAATGAATAATTTTTTTTTTACATACTTCAATATGTTTTTAATAAACCCTGAAAAAAGAAACCCGATTCCTTTTTCAATATTCTAAAAAGAAATTATCAAATTTAGGCCTTTTTGCGGACTCTAGAGTGGCGTTACCCCTTACGGAAATTCCCTTCCCCATCTCAAATTAGTGCACCTCAAGGCACTTTTCACCGTGCCGCGTTTTCGACTCTAATTTCAATGATCCGAGAATCGGCCCAGACCAACGTTGCTCAACAACGGCAGTGTGCCGAAGCTGAGCAGACAGTGCGTCCGCTTCTGTCGGTCGCTTTGACTTATTTCTTGGCAAGGAATTTTGGTATCCTAATGCGACGTTCTTGACAGAATGAAAATAGAGCTGGAAAGGAGACATTGCCATGATAGACGTTGTTGGGGAACAAATGCAGCTTGGCGGATTGTTTGTAAACTTATTTTGGGGCAACAGTTCTGTAACACATGTGTTACAGAACTAAACAATATTGTATGTATATATATAAATACAGTAATAGTAGTAGTAAGTACTGCAACTATATATCATAGATATATATATATATATCATCACCCTAGTTTCAGTATTTACTACTACTACTACTATATATATACTACTATATATACTATATATATATATATATATATATGTCACAGTAATAGGAAATAGTGCACCATGACAGTCTTCAATGCTGCCTAGATGTAAAATGTGTTTTTGTCCTTCCACAGGTCTGCAGGTATGGGTATGTATGGTGTTGAAGTTTGCATCGTTGGAACTCAACGAAAATTCTGTTTTACATTTTATTTCCAATATTTTTATTATTATAGGCAATCTCTTTTTATAGATTTATCATGTGGGTCGCTAAATAAATATCTAAAAAAATGGATGGAGAACTTTTGTAGGCGAAATCTGCCAAAAGAAATTAAATTCGTTGCAGTCCAACGATGCAAACTTCAGCATCGTTGGGTATGTATGTGTGTATGTATATTTGTGCATATAAATGTGTAAACAGGGTCTTCCGTAATTAATGAATAATCATGCAACTGTTGGTAGGTCAGATCATGTCCTACTATATACCGGAACTCCAGTTCACTAAAAGTCCCACGGTTTTCGAGATTTTGGGCTTTATGTAATTTTTTAAAAATAATCATCTGCTTTTGGTCTTTCGCATGCTATTTCTACAAATGATGTGAATCGACAATGACTCAGCAACTTTTTAAAGTAATTGGCACGATATGCGTAGTACATTTTTTACACTACAGGCTTTTTTACTAGTCAGATGTTCAAATCGGTTTCTAATTGTAAACTAGAAACCTAGTAAATTGTAAACTAGAACTAGGAAACTAGTTGTAAGAAAGATGTTCACCTTTGTTACAACTAGTTTTTCTTAACGAAAACTAGAATTCACTGGTAAATAAACTTGGATGTTAGTTAAAACTAGTTTTAGCTAAGAAAAACTAGCTCTAAATGAATCAGTTAAAGCTGTTTCTTAATGACTGTTAGTGTACCTCGATCGTCTGAAGAGCTAATACCTGAATCGAATTTTTGAAAATATTGATTTTTGGCTTTCTACAGATTCTCAAAATATAACACTTAAAATATATTCTCCGAAAATTTCAAATTTATCCGTTCACAATGTCTGGCTGGCAGACTCCCAAACGTCGAATTTTGAAAGCATTTTTCTCAAAATGGCTTTTTCAAAATCACTGACCACTACATTTCAAAAACCCGTGCACTAAACAACTTCAAATTTTAGAAGCTTCTTTTACATATCAAAAGGCAGTGCTTAAAAAAAGGAATTTCTTTTACTATGCATACTTTTATTATCCACGAAAATAAAGCATTTTTTTCACCAACAATGTCACTTGACCGGCAGGCATTTTTTCAAAAATCAATATTTTATTAAATCCTTTGTCCAAGCATTTGATAATTCCATGCCAAAACTAAATGCGTCTGATTGCTTTATTTCGGATTGTTTGTCTCCGAGGACCAATCGTCACCACGGAGGACGTTTTTCAAACAGCAGTCTGCATGAACCATTACATCTACCGGATTTATACATTTTTTTCAATAAAAAGGTTCTAAAAGATACTTAAAACCGCACTTTTTTATGCAAAGAACAAAAAATGTGCACACACGTTTTCCCACAAAAAATTCACGAAAATTCCTCTTTTTCAGCCACAAACCTGAATGCCTGGGTCTGAGAACTTGATTTTTCCAATTAAGGCGAATTTTAACAAACATCAAAATGTATCACTCGATTCTAGTTTTTACTAAAACTAGCAACAAAGGCATTCAGTAAGAAATGCTGTTGAAGGAATGCAGCTTACGTCTTTTCTATTTCCTTTTTTCCATCTCCATTGTTATTCAAAATATTTTTCGATATTTAGATTGTAGGTTTCTGATGAGGATCTCATTAGAGACCTACCTAGAAAAAGTTTATCGTAGCTTTCATCCGGGAAAACAAAAATTTCGGATGAAATGGGGATCTTATTGCAGACCTAGCAAGAAAAAGGGTAGCGTAGGTTTCACCCGGCAAAAGAAAATTCCAATTACGAAGAAAAAAAATTTCTATTATAAAGAAAAAAATTCAATTATAAAGAAAAAAAATTCAATTTTAAAGAAAAAAATGGTTGTAAGAACTACACTAAAACCTGGTTTTTACGTTTTGCACTTATACGTTTTTATCATTTATACGTCAAATTTCTCTAACCCTGGCAGATTCCATTCATAAAAATGGTAATAAAGCTTCATTTTTACGTTTTCCACTTATACATTATTAATTTTATTCCCCAGCGTCGGTTTCACGTTTCGTTTTTTTTTCAGTTATGCGACAATCACACGTGATAGTCTCTCGCCAGAGAAAATTTCACATGACCGAGTTTCGAATTTTTGTTTGATGTTTTGATGTTTCTGACCTCAGCTAACTATGCTGAAGTTTGCATCGTTGGACTGCGACGAATTTAATTTCTTTTGGCAGGTTTCGCCTACAAAAGATCTTCAACCATTTTTTGAGATATTTATTTAGGGATCTACATCATAAATCTATTAAAAAAACGATCGCCTATGATAAAAAATATGAAAAATAAAATGTAAAACGGAACTTTCGTTGTGTTCCAACGATTCAAACTTCATCCTCGACTATGTATGAATCTACTGTGATTACAAATCTCTTATCAATACGAACTTGTCCGTTATTTATTAGTCTAGAACTTCAAAGTTTAGTGCTGCAAACTTGCAACAAATAAAAATTGCAAGGGAAAATTCCTAAACATGAGTTGGCTCATTACTCAATTATTGCTAATCAAATTTCCATTTGGAAAACCAAACATTAACACAATAGAGGTACTGCTATTGAAAAACATCTTGAATTACGCACCGATCGCCATTTTCAAATGTTGCATAGTTTCAGATACATACTGTATTTCACTTCCACATTATTCTCACTTATGCGTCACATTTGACATACGACTTGTAAAAGTATAACTGAAGTTTAACTATAGTTTTAACCAGGGAAAACGCGTCGAAACTAAAAACACCCACATACATATGTAGATATTTATTATGATAAATATCCTCCGCACTTTCCTCAATTCCGTACGATTTTGGCCCCAACGTCATGACATATTCCGCCAGCCGGTATCCGCCCGAAGCTCTTTCTTCGGTACTTTTCCATTGTGCGGATATCACAGATACGCGAGTAAAGGTATTCAACGAAAGACTGATGGATATCGCTTATCCAGATGCCAAAAAAAAATTACGCGCACATGGTGCCGCAGTGTCGTCCGTTGAGGCAAAATCGGTGCGGTGAGGAAAGTTTGATCAGGGACCGTCCAGCCTCCAACCAGACCCGCTCAATTAATTAGCGCCGAACAATGTGGAGTTTTTGGACGGCCAAGTGAATCAGGGGACCTCGTCCATTGGGATGTCAATTGACAATGGCGCAATTGAGAGGAAGAAAAACGATGAAGCGAATACAAGAGGGAGTCGTGCGACGTTTCGAGATGGAGAGGCATTTTTTTCGCGAGTCTATAGAACGAGTGACAGACGGGGAAATTTGTCGGATAGAGTAGAAAACTATAAATACTTGACAAGGTCGAGGTGTACGAACTCGGGAGCGTGAGAGACACCTCCGTTTTTTTTTTCTCGTCTCAATTTTACGAGGCGAAAATGCTGACCGGACGCGATCGACGTGAACGAAATTTCGACGAGTATCTCGCGGAAGAAAACGAGAAGAAATAAAAACGCGGGGGAGGGGAGGGGCACATTAACACTGACCGTAGAAAACGCGCGTACGAAAGGTTAAAACGTCATCGCGCCGAGACGACAGAACACGAACGCGAGCTTGCAAACGTCGCACTGAGAATTGGTCGTTTTTTTTTGTTTCGCTTTCTCGTTACGTTCGATTTATGAGACAAACGCCGTTAACATTTGCCCAACGTTAACTCACCTTTCTGCGATTATTTCCCGCGAAGCGTTGTTCCCCTTGCGTTACGTTTTGACCGTCACGGGTTCGAGCATCGCACTCGCTTACTGCCTAAATATCTGGAATTATATCGCGAGTGCAATTTGTAAACGGCACGCAACATTACGTGGCAGCCCCCGAGGCGACAGCAGCGCCGCGCCTCGACGACGGCGGCTCAGCGCGATAACGCTACGTCATGTGCTCGAGGGACCTCTGCGAAGGTGGCGGCCCGCTAAGCTCCACGGCTATTTTATTCACCGCCCATCGTTTGAGAATCGCTGGAGAGAGTTCGAGAAACTAAACGAATCTTCTGATAGTTGATTTTTCAATTAATTCGGAGATCCTTTTGAAACGTTTGAGAATCGCTTGAGGGGATTCGAGAAACTGGAAAAATCTTTTGATAGGTGATTTTTCAATTAATTCGGAGATCGTTTTGGAACGCAGGGCCGTGTCGCCAAGGGTTTTACACCCGTATTCATAGATGTACCTTGAGGAATCCTTATTCCTTATTCTTTGTTCAGAACAAAGAACAAGGAGGCCTTATTTCTTAAGGCACAATTATGAATACGGGTGTAAGACGAGTTTCGACGAATATTCGAATTTATCAGCAAATTCTAGTTTTTACTGAAATTAGAATTAGGATTCAACTAACATTCAAATTTATCAGTAATCGATATGTGTTGCCGCGAATCGGCGTGCAGTCTAGCTTCCCGTAGACTTCGATTTGTGAAAAAACCATGTATGAAGCATTCCACGTCACTTCAGACAGTAAAAAAATCCACAAATAATTTTGAAAAATCGAGTCACTTTATTGAAAAATATTCACAGTGTCGACATTTTTTAAAAATTTCTAACGATTTTTCTCGTTGATTACCATTTTTTAATATTTTTCCATTCAAATGGCTGTATCTTTGGCTGGATTTGACGAATTTACATTTGTAAAAAACGAAAATGTGCATCTTTTCATAGCCTTCCAGAAAATTTAGATTAATTTAGATTTTATTGACCAAGTCGAACGTCCGTTTCAGGGCAAAATACGCAAAAACATTTTTTTTTTCTCAAGGAAAGACACTCGTTATTTTATTTTTTCCAATTTCCCCGAATTGTGAATACGAAAAACGGATTTTAGGTATTTTTTTATTATGGGATTCCTAAACACCGTGAAGTAACAACTATTTTTGTTTTTTTTTAATTTTTTAATTAATATTCGATGGAAGAGTGTGGAGCACTCCAAGGCTCCAATACATATGACATATATATCATATGTATTTCAAAAACCTGGTAAACTTACAGCGAGTGCTCCATACTCTTCAATCGAATATTAATTTAAAAAAAAAATAAAAAAATAAAAATAGCGATTTTTCAAAATTATTTGTGGATTTTTTTTACTGGCTGAAGTGACGTGCAATGCCTCGTATATGACAGTGATTGAAATGATGCAAATGCAAGTTCAAGAGAATGGCACGCATTTACAAAAAAATCAACATTTCACGCATTATTTCTGTAAAATTTAAATAAAAAAGGTCGTTTTTTTTCAAATTTTTCAAAATCAATTCTCGTCAAGTGGAAGGTAGCAATATTATCAATATTTCCACCAAGTTTCAATTCAATCGGCTTGATAGTTTTTGAGTAATCCTACACGCCAATTTCGAAAATGCAGTTTTGAGAAAAACGCGAAACTTCGGGGAAATATTCTACATGCATAGTTCTATCGTTTAAAGAAGAAAAAATCGATTTTTTAATCGTTGTAAATGTATATCCCGCTTTAAGGTAGTTCTGTAGGTAGACGTATGAGCCAAAAGTTTCGGTCGAAGCGTATAGCAACATCCAATGCCTATACAATGCTGTTGGTTGTAAATTTTCGACAGAGCTTGTACCCTCTATATGACCCACACATTCGCACCTCATGCATAGATAGGCCTCATGCTCGTATAGAGAGCGGCGCTGTAATCGTGGCAACAGTGCGATTTTCCTGCAGCCATAGCGTTGAGCTTCCTACGATCCGTCTTTCGCGAAATATTTTATACAAAAAAAAAGCGTGAAAATGTCAACCCAAATGCGATGCAAAGGAAAGTTTACAAGGAAAAAGCTGCTTGCTAAAAGACTGAAAGCTGTGGCAGCCATGTGTCAAGCAAATGCGGCTAAACGCGACGAGAATAACCATAACCTCAACGACCAGCAACAAAAATTCGCTGTCGAAAGACGTCGGATCGTGGATTTACAGCATCTTGCCGACAGTTTAACCTGTATTCGCTGTAACAAAGACAAATACATGCATAAATTGAACAAATTAAATTTGTTTGCAGAATAAATTTATTTCACATTCGTCTCAGAATTACTAGAACTCGGGGAAAAAAACAAGCTTCGAGTTCCCAGACCACGCGCCGATCAGCTGGTTGCAGCGTACACTGTTGCCATTCCGTTACAGATGGTTGGGCCCGAGTTCGGTGTGGAATAAAATTACCACTTTTCATAAGTCGATATCTCCGAAACTAAACGGTCAAAGTTTGTCATTTTTTTTTAATCAATCCCACAATAGTACTGCGTACAGGTGTGTTTTTATTTTGTAATCCTAAAATCTGTTTAGAACCTATATCGAGAAATGCGAGCAAACTCCTATCGGTTCAGTTGTTAGGTATAGGGATCGCGTACAAAAATACCCGTATTCAATTGCAATTATCTCATGAATTAAACGGCGAATCGAATTCAATTTTTGGGCATCAGTCCATGAAGGCCATGTCTTCACCATCTTAGATTTCAGCCAATTCCTAACATTTTACCAAAACTACAGAACTACCTTAATGGATTCTAGGTTTACAGCATTGAAATTCCTTTTTTATCGATCTTTCAAATGCTAAATCTTAATCGATCGTCTCGAAATTTGGTGTGTGAACTTATTTTTAGAACCTTGATAAAACTCTGAAAAAACATAGTGGTCCCATTAAAAAAAAGGAGGTGAGCTTAAAATATCCGCCTGGGGACGTTAAAAAAAATTTGGTCCAAAATTCAAAATGGCCACGTTAAGGTGGCCAACGTAAAAAACGGTAATATGATTTTTTCACCGAAAAGTTTGTCAGGCCAAAGCTGACAACTTTTGTAGGCATTTTTTTTATATAAAGTCCATAATTTGCAGGTTAGGACATCATTTTTGACTATTTTAGGGTTCTTCAGGATGTACTACGGGAGGTAAAATCTTCAACACCCCAAATGTAAGTCTGCGTGTGTGTGTGTGGGTTTATTTAATAACCCAAACAAATCCAAACAAGGATGAGTCTGCGGCTCTACTTCCGTTACATCATATTTAAAAAAAAAGATGTCGGCCATTTTAACGTAGCCATTCTGAATTTTAGACAGAGAAAATTTTTTTCGAACTTTTCCCTCCGAGCCCAAAAGTTTCACTATACTCAATACTTGATCGCAGCAGGTTTTCTCTAGATAAATCGGGATTAAATTAAAACGGGACCCCCGGTATATTGCCGCGGCACACTAGCACCACTAGTGGCCGATTGCGACACTAAAAAGTCCGCACATTTCGCATAACAAAAACAGCGAACCACGTGATCCTCCTCACTATAATTTTCGAACGAACGTGGCAATCTGACAGTTGCTGACGATGGTTGACAAAAACCTCGGTGTATCCTTGTTTAATTACAACCCCATGGATTTTCACTATACAGTAACGGACCATGATGCTAAATCGAAATTCGATCGAATTCTTGAAGAAAAATGGAACGAGGCCGAAGCCCGAGGAGTCTTTAGGTACAAGTTGTCAATAAGAGAATGGAGAATATTAGAAGGTCCCTACAAATTTTTGGCTCAGGTATTTTTAGTTTTTCGACAATTAGCCATTTGTTCACCAACTCGACAGTTGACTATTTCTTCATAGAGGATTTTTATGGATATTAGAGCTATCGCTTTGTAACGAGAGAATACTTTCTTTTCAGCTGAATTTGGATCGAGCCAACAATCGGCGCCCACCAGAAGACATTACTTCCATGTCGCAGCCCTTTGACGCAGAGCGTTTCAACTTTACCAAACTACCCGCTAAGGAAATACTGCTGGACGTAGGAGACGCGAGTGGAAACGACGTGATAGCTGCGAACGTCAGTCCCATCGAGTGGGGACATTGCCTGTTTTTGCCAGAGCGACTCAAATGTCTGCCACAAAAAATGACGGAATTCAGCCTCGTCAAAGCCCTCGAGCTATTGTTGTTGAGCAGTTTACCGTAAATGAATTTCTCAAATATTTCACACACTAATCGGGTCGTAGATATGGGAAAAAATTCTTGAGATATTCCTTTCACAGGCCTGAATATTTAAGAATCTACTGATTTAGTCTATAATGAAGTGATAATACATGCCAGTATGTTGGTAAAGTTTCAAGCCAAGTTACGGAACTTTCAACAAAAAATTACGACTAAAAATCGTCTTATTTCAGTCAAATTTCTATCTAATAATTTGTACACTAAATAAGCCTGCATGCCTGAACTGCTCACGTGGGGAAAACATTCTAAAGATTCTGCAACAACGATAAAAACAGGGCTTCACGGAATGTTTGAAGAAAATATAAATTATAGAACTTAGAAAAATGTGACTAGCAGAAGAATTTTCGTAGTTGTCTTCGTAATATTTAATATGAATTTATATCAAGTCTTTTCATATACAATAATTTATTGTGACTTACTTTTATTGAGGGATTATCACAGTGTGACAGGTTGACAAATAGCTGACTTCCCGATTTTTTTTCGATAGTAAAAATACGCTGTCAGTCTGATTTTTTTATGTCAAATCGAAGTACTCATGAGGAATAGAAAATAAATGTTTAAACGTTTATTTTTATTTTTTTTACATTTTTTTCAAGCTTTCTTATTAATCTTCATATTTTTTGTAACAAAAAACTGTTTTGTAACGAGAAACCTAAACAACCGTCTACACCGTGAGGAGTCCTTTTTTTTCGAAGACATTTTCAACGTTGAAAAAAAAGAAGTCCTCACAGTGTAGACGGTTGTTTGGGTTTTTCGTTAACAAACAGTTTTTCGTTGCAAAAAATATGAAGATTAAAAAGAAAAAGCTTCCATAGCAAGATAAAGAATGGCGTGAAGAATGTTGTGTCTAAATTTGAGAGGGATAGCTTGAAAACTCTTTCTTTGAGAATGCACACCGTTATAAAAACGACATTTCGCGAAAAACGCGTTTGAAGTTTCAAGTACGGATCATTCATATAATAAAACGTTTGTTTTTATTGCATTAAAACGATGCAGATTTCATGGTCATTACAATTTTTGTATTGAAAAATATTTATAAGTCGGGTGGACACGACAGTTTGTGCAGAGCGCTGTTTGAAAAACGTCCTTCGCGGTGACCACTGCTGCACGGAAACAAATCATCCAAAATAAAACAAATCGAACGCATTTAGTTTTTGCATGAAATTATCTAGTGCTTGGACGAAAGATTTAATATAATACCGACTTTTGAAAAAATGGCCTCAGTCCAAAGTGGAAGTATCGATTTTTGGTGAAAGAAACGCTCTATTTTCGTTGATAAAAAAAACCATGCATCGCCATAAAAATCCTTCGTTCAAGCACTGCTTTTTGATATGCACAAGAAGTTAGCAAAATTTAAAGATGAATGATATTGCATTCCAACTATGCAAATTTTAACACCGCAAAGTTGATCAGTGCTAAGATTTTTGAGATATCGCGATCACCCATCTCGCAAAAGTCAATTCGAGAAAAACGCGTTTAAACTTTTAGGTCGGGATTATACGAGGATAAAATGTAATTTAAAAAACGCCCATAATCCCTTAAATTTTTATCCGACCGACTTGATTTTATCAAAGAGTATTTTTGAAATGTTATATTTTGAGTCCGTCGAATACCAAAAATCGATATTTCCAAATCTTCAACAAGCTTTGAGCCCTTAAGGGGTAACAGCGCCCTAAACCTCTAAAATTGAGCGATTTTTCGCAGTTTTTTGGGTGGAAGGGCAAGCAAGGGGATAATAATATTCACGGCTGTTATTAGTCATATCTCCAAGTGAACAAAAAAAAATGTATATTAAATAATTATACAAAATGGTGATGCTGAAATTTAAATGTGGATTTTTTAAAAATTTCTATTGATTTCTGTGAATATAGCGAGAAAATTACAGAGATTTATTATTCCAGGTACTTGAGAGTGATATTCAACAGTCTGTGTGCTCACGCCTCGGTCAACCATCTGCACTGGCATCTGTACTATCTAAAACATGAAATGTTGCTCGAGGATATCGTAAGTATCAACATTTCGATATCTTATTTGCATCTCTCACATTATTACCGATCATTGTAATACCGAGCGAACTATTCAAGGAATTGGAAGAACTCGCGGCTCCTGTCTTCGTATTGAAGGACTATCCGGCCAAAGGCTTCTGCCTCAGATTATCTTCGTGCTCCAACGATTTGAGGAAGCTTGCTTCGAGCGTCTACGCACTGACAACGTACCTTCAGGACAACGAAATTGCGCATAACGTTTACGTGACGAGAGCGAAGAGGAATTCACGAGGACGAGCCTACGATGACATTCGCGTTTACGTCTGGGCCAGGAAGCCGAGCCACGGAGTCAAAGATACACGAGCCTTCGTTCCAGCGGTTTGCGAATTATTTGGACACTTGTCCGTAAAAAGTGAGTCGATAAAAATATACAAACGTTTCATCGACAAGAGCAATAAAAAATGGCAAGCCATCCACATGGGGAAAAGAATTGAAAGAAGCAATGGATAGCGTAGGAGATGGAGGAATTTGGGTCACCGTATGGAACGGGAATATAAGGGAGCTGGAAAGAAAAATAGAAAGAGGCATAAAAATTAAAACCGAACAGGGGAAACAATACGATTGAAACAAGATAGATGCGTCAAGATACTGTAAAGAACACAAAACGCGGAAAACGGGAATATACATGGTAAGGTATTGGGAGGACAAAGCGATCAGCGGTGAGACGAACGAAACATGGGCGAGGATGAGGTGTGGTAATTTAGGGAGGGACGAAAACAAAGGGCTGACCCTAAACGCAGAATAACGAAGCGAAAGAAAATTTACGGCACATCTCCGAGTGTGGGAAAGCGAAAGAAAACATTAACGGGGTATCTCTCTGGAAGCCCTATTTGAAGGGTCAGGATGATGCATTTTTTTCTAGTAACACATTGTAGTACAGTCGTGCTGTATATTGGAATCGGAAAAAATTCGAAGGCTAGTTTTTTGACAGGTGATTTTGTAGGTGTCGCGGGTGCTAAATGCAAGTTTGCCTAAAAATCGGGGTGTAGGTTTTTTAGGGGATGAAAGGGGATGGGGGTGGATCAATGCCAAACGACAACCCCCACGAGGTCGGCGCCGGGAGACAAAATGTTGAGAAAAATCCGAGCTTTATTTTTGTCCGCAGCGCCGAAGTCGTGGAAGTTCATTTTAGGGGTGAAAAAGTGGGGTGAAATGTTAAAAAATCAGTTTTCATTTGATAACTCTTTAGGAAAAATTCATACAATTTTTGTTCAAATAGGAACGTTGTAGCTATTGAAAATACGCGTTCATCGAGTATTTAGTCATCCCTCTCCAATAATATCTTCACCGCTAAAAAAATTGTTGAAGTATAAAAAAAAATTGTTTATTGAATAACTCAAAAAACAATCGATTTTTCGGGGATGGTTTAAACGTACGAAATGTAGAGAGTAATTTTCTCTATATTTTCGATCCTATGGACCACCCTTGAATTTTGCTTTTTTCGAACCCCTCTCAGGGGTTGAACATTCAAAATGAAATTCTGGGGAAACTATTGACCGAAAATAAAGAGATACGAGTTTGGCGCTGTGGACAAAAATGTAGCAGAGAGTTCAAGCTACAAATTCTTCCACGGCGGCGAATTCGTGCGGCAATATGCAAAAAAAAACATCGTTGCAATTTGAAATTTTTCAATATCTCGTACCGTTAAAACGTTATCGACGAAAAACGTCCCCATTTTTTAGGGTCCTTTTCACCCCTTGAAACCGTTTTTGCGCCGATAAAAAAAAATACGTGTTAGTTTTTGATAGTCTTCCCACAAAAAAGTTTCAACAAAATCGAAGGACACCAAAGTAATGTTCCTTGTTAGATTAGATGTAAGAAAACTGATGTAAAAATACTATTGTAAAGGGGAAAAAATTGCTGATTGATAAAGTAAAAAAAAAACATCTTTTTCAGCCGAGGAGGACTACAGAAGTTTATCGGAGGAAAAAGTCGTGCGGATATTGAGCGACATAACAGTGGACGTTTTTTCTGGCATTAAGGACTCAATTAGGAACGAAATTGGCAATAAAATTGATGTGATGTCTTGAAAAGGCGATGTGGCTTATACGTGTATTTTTAAAAATTTGTTTCCTTCGTGTATATTTGATGCTGTAACCATAGCGACGTAGCGAAGCATTCAAGCTGCGGAAGCCATTTTTCTTCGCTGTCAAAATAATTCTACTCCAGCTTCAGTGGTTTGCGCTCGATTATGGAATATACCGAAGATAAGAATCGTGCGGCAAAGCTCAGTTACGAAGGGTGGTTCGAGGATGATTTGGAGAACGAGGATTCGCGCGATTCCGAGGCCTACAGCACGGAGGACTTCATCTCCGGGCCGATTCGCGTCGAAGGTGGAACAGTTCCTCACGATATTCTCGAATTTCAGTATCCTTATATAAAACCGACAAGTCAAAGTTGCTCTAAGGGGTTAGGCTAGTGCGACGACTCGAAAATCGTCGTTATTTTTTTTATGTTTGAAGCAATAAGTAAGATTATTGAAAAATTGTTTGGTCATTTGTTTGTACGTACATTAACTAAGTTGTATACCAAATGTTATAGAAAAATAATAATTCAAGGAGTTATAAATAAACTCACAAGAAACAAAAAAGTTTTTTTTTTAATAAATGATATTAGCTAAGACTTGATGGAGTTTTTTTTTGTTATCGTGTTTTAATCGTGAAAACAAATGTTAACATTTTTTCGTTCGATTTTTCGAGAAAAAATCACAAATTGTTAATAAGTAATGAAAAAAAAAGTTAACCCGATTAGTGTAGGGGGTTAAAAAGAGAAACGTCGGTCAAGACTAAACTACTATTACACTGAATAAGTGTACCAAATTTCAAGTCAATCCGTTCATTAGATGTCGAGAAATCGTGTACACCGTTTTGAAAAACATCGTTTCGAGAAAAACGCGTTTAAGGGGAGATATACACCTAGGAGCGGGAAAAAGGTCATTTTCGCGAATTTTTTCAAGGAAAACTATTTGAAATTTCGGATTGGGGTTTTAATTATCTAAAAGTATATACATTCAAAAATATGTTTAATTTTCTTTATTGAAAAATATCAAAAATATACAAGGATATTGTATGATCCTTGGAGCGTCGTAAAAAAATCTGCGTATACGGTACCCCACTGGCGTTTCTCCAAAAATCATCTGAAAAAAAACCAAAAAGATTATTAAATTAGATACTATAATCTCGTACTTGTCATAGCCGATTTTGAAAATATCGATTTATGACAAAATGGCGGACGTTTCAACATAAATAGTGATTTTTGGACCAAAAATTAGTTATTATTTCGCCTATAAAACAAAAACTAAGTAACGGAAAAAAAAATCCTATGACAAGTACTAGATAATGGTGTATATAATAACCACAAAAAACCTCAAGGCAATCGGTTCATTGGTTTTCGAGAAATTTTGGGTACCGATTTGAAAAACGTGGTTTTGAGAAAAACGCGTTTGAACATTTTGGGAATGAATAAATCATGAAATTTGTCAACTTACATGGAATCATCGATACCAGGCCCATAGTGTAGGTCTTCTACGGTCGACGGAATGTTCATAGCTTCTAAATCCTCGACCTCGACCATCTAGGTGTATATTTCCCCTTAACGTAGACGTGCGCTCTTGATTTCTATAGATTTTGTTCAAATTTTGACCAGACATTGTTCACATCATTATGCATGTTTGAGTAAAATTTCAGAACAGTCGTCCATTTTGATTGGGAGATAATGGGTTTTAAAATTGCAACTTTTAACATTGCAGGGTCTGCATTGCAATTTAGACAGAATAATTTTCCGTAAACAAATATTTGTCCCCTATAATAAGAAAACACATGGCAACACCGCATTGTTTCACGTATCCAATGACGTAACTTTGCGCGGGGTATTAAAAATAACACTGCAACGGAAATTTTTATTTGGAAGTAATTTTTAATCGAACAAGGTTTTTAATTAGTTATGAATTAACCAACACTTTTATTTGTTAATGAAGATAACATAAAGAATAGAAAATATTAATATTTATAACGCAAATATTTTTCTCGTGATAAAAGTTTTTAACGTTAGGAACACGATAATTATTATTTTTTTCTCGAAATATTCAACAATACTGTTCTGCGGTGTTGCCATATGTCTCCTTATTATAGGGGACAAATCTTTTTCACGGACAATTATTCTGTCTCAACTGAACGTTTTTAGCAAACCTGAATAGTAAAGGCAATCTAAACTTTTTCACTCTTTCCCTAACTCGTTTGCTATCTAAGGATAATTTTTTGTCAAAATTTTAAACACATTAGAATGGTACGACGAATAATGTGACCTGACCTTCGGTCAATGCAGGCCCTGCAGTGTATAAAGTTGCAATTTTAAAACTCATTATCTCCCAATATAAATAGTCGACTGTTCTGAAATTTCACTCAAACATGCATAATGATATGGACAATGTCTGGTTAAAATTTCAACAAAATCTATAGGAATGAAGTGCGCACGCTCGTTCTGCCTTAAGGCGAAGTAGAAGATGTACCACGTGACATATGAGTGCGAGAAAGACAGCTGAAATTTTCGAACAGAGATTCCTCAGAGATGAATAATATTTAGGGTAAAAGGAAATCATCAAGCTCTGCGTCAGGAAATTCTCCAGACCCTAATGCTTCGTTTTTCCTAAAAAATTTATCCATCTATGAAAAAACTGGGTTGGAAAATTTGTGAGGTTATGTTGACCTTGTACATGCCCTTTAGGCGGGATATACATTTAGACAGGAAACAAATAAGCAATATTGAGGAATTTTTCAAACTAAGAAATAATTATTCGACAATTATCAAACTTTAGGTATACTTTAATAGTATATTTAAGTATACAAAACAATTTTTTTTAATTAATTCATTATCAATATGGCGGAGCTGTGGCAGAGTGTTACAGCAAGGTCGCCGCGGGAGTTGCGAATCGGTGTGCAGTCTAGCTTCCCGTAGACTTTGATTTGCAAAAAACTTCAAACATTTTTTCAGTTAGAACATGTATAGTTTCTATGTGACGGTAATTAAAATGAAGAAAATGCAAATTTAAGAAAATGGCACACATTTACAAAAAAAAGTCAACATTTCACGCAACATTTCTGTAAAATGTGGATTAAAAAAGTAGTTTTTTTTTCAATTTTTCAAAAACAATTCCCGTCAAGTAGAACGTACCAATATTATCAATATTTCTACCAAGTTTCAACTCAATCGGCTTAATAGTTTTTGAGTAATCCTGCACGCCAATTTCGATAATGCAGTTTTGAGAAAACCGCGTTTGAAGTTCACGCCCGCTCCGAATCCGAGCGCTGAGGCACAGCGTTGACGGGCTGTAACGTTTGAAGTTTTTTAAATTTCGCTTTGAAACTTTGGGAAAATATTCTACATATATAGTTATATCGCTTAAAGAAAAAAAAGAAATCAATTTTTTTATCGTTGTAAATGTATATCCCTGTGTAGCCTGACCCCTTAATTTTTTGGATTCTTGCTCGCTGCTGTGTTGACAAGTTTTCCAAGCGACGTGTACACCAGTCACTCTTACGCTTACGACTGTCAGAGATTCTTCAATCTTTGCGTCGTCGATCCCGACACGGTTGTCTTTGCGTCCGGAAATGTGATACACTTTTTCAACGCGACTCGGGGCACGATGTCTTTCAGAAGATGTTCGACCGGTGGCGGAATAGGGCACATCACTGTGAGTGCTTTAACAGTAACGTTTAAAAATTAGTCCTACGATTTTTACAAGCTTTTATTTAACTTGACTTTCTGTATGATGGAAAATGGAAAATCGATATTTCACCCATTTCCCGACTACTTGGAGCTCTGAAACTTTGCAAACGTGCATCTCAAAGGCGACAATGCATCATTCAACTTGAAAAAAATTCATCAAATTTTCAACTTTTCATGTAAAATTAGCGATATCTAATCATCCATATAAAATCTCACCAACACATACAAACAAATTCGTAGCCGACTGTGTTTGTATGTGAAAAGTTTATATGCAGGAATTAGTCGTAAGTTCAATCCCAATTACAGTCTTTGTTATTTTTTACAAGCATTCCATGTTCCTAACGTACAAACTCGTAAACTAGTAAACTACTAGTAACAACTAACTAGTAAAATCAATTAAAGACTATAAAGTAGAAGATAATTTAAACGTAAAAAAATATTTTCAAAAACAAGCTTTTATTCAAGGGATTATATACAGTCAGGAAGCCCAAAAAGATCGATTTTTCAAGAATTTTCCTTGAGAAGGCCTTTAAATCTTTTAACGTAAACATTTGTGCACATATTATGGTAACTTTTAACTGTATTTTAACATTTTTCATTTGTAAAAAGAATCATTTTGAAAGCTGCTATAGCTGATCTCCGGGAGCACCTCTACAAAATGAGGTCTGGCGGTGAGCACGATATCTCTGGACTGGATCATCTAAAATGAAAAAATGAAAAATATTTCGTTAAGGCGTTACCCCCACTTGTAGCGCAAAAAAGGTCTTTTTCATGAATTTTTTTAAAGAAAACTACAAAACTTTTTTAATCGATCAATATTACATCTTAAAGAACACATCTTGAAGAACTTTCAGTAATTTTTTTATTGAAAAATATTACATTGTTTAGTGGCAAATGGCCGTCAATGAAATAATGTTTTTATATACACGGTTTGCAGTGACCAACATTGCGGCGAAGTGGATCATCTGAAAAAAAAATGCGGATGGATTTAGTCAAATATAAGTATAAACTAGTCTTTAATCGAAGGATTTTAAAAAATATTCATTTTTCACAAAATGGCGGACAGTCAAAGTTAATGGTTCGATTTTAACGAAAAAAACGGCCGTTTTTTGGCTATAAAACGACCATTTTTTTTTTCGAAAAAAAAAATCGAACGATTAAAGACTACATTTTTATGTATTAAATAAGCCTGCAAAATTTCAAGAAGATCGATTCATTAGTGTTCGAGTAATCTTGGTCACCGACTTCAGAAATGCCATTTTGAGAAAAACGCGTTTAAAGTTTCAATTTCAGTTTACACGAAGAAAATATTTTTTTTTTATAAACTTACATAGAGTCATCTATTCCGGGCATCAAAAAAAAACTGTACTTCAAATTGCACTTCAAAAAAATGCAATAAAAAAAATCGATTTTTTCAAAATCGCAAGTGGGGGTAACCCCTTAATATAATGGATTATCTTGTAATTGATCGAAGGAATAAGCAAAATAATAATTTTTGAGAAAATGGCGGCTTCTCAACAAAAACAATCGATTTTTGACAAACATGTATGCCTTAAATCGTTTATAAAATAGAAAATATTTATCGGTGCGAAAAAACCTTCGATTAATTACTAAAAAATATACTTGAAAAGATTGAGTTAAAATTTGAGACTGATCGGTTCAGCCGTTTTCCAGAAATCTTGCTCACCGACTTTAAAAACACGGTTTTGAGATAAACGCGTTTGAAATTTCAAAAACACTTTACATATAGTAAAAAAACAATTACAAATATGCGTGTAACTTCGCGAATATTCGCCGGATCGACAAGAAATTTTCTATGTGTGTACTTAAATATATGTACATTACGAAAATTAAATTAAAAAAAATCGATTTTTCGAAAAATTTAACTGTATATAACCCCTTAATGTACTAAAAAGTATAAATTAACTTTTTTTTACCAAATCACCGATATGTGACTATAAATAAAAGCTTGAGGTGCTCAAAATTTAGACATATAATATTTACTTTCCATAAATCTGTTAACCTATCAACTGTATTTAAGGCCCTAGGCCACAGTAACGGGTATAAAATCGTGTGCGAAGTTAACAATTTTTTTCGTATGAAAAAGTGATTCACTCATAAAATTAATTACACATCTATTTAGTGTGAATATCAAACTGTTAGAATTTTTTTTCGATCTACAAAATGGCCGATTACTAATATTTTCTTTTGTTATCTTTTTTTAGGCACTCCGCGGAGTGACATTTAGCATCCACAATTTTTCACCTACAACAAAATACAAAAATTCTCGCCAATCTACATTAAAATACCTAGAGAAGTACGTACGGAATTTAAAAAATATTTTTTTATTCAAAAGTTGTAGGTATTTGAACTTGAGAAATGATTTTTCAGTGAAAAATTTCATTATAACTGCTCATAAACTGCTCGTAAAATGAAAAGTTTTCGATTCATCAGAAATTCCGTACGTACTTCCCTGCGAAGTGCAATTAGGAACATAACTTTTAAATTTGAAGTAAATCGAGTGAAAATTGTTGAAGTTATTTGTCTCGCCAATTGGAAAAAAAACTGTTTCGAGAAGTTTTGAGTAGCCATTTTGTACATCGAAAAAAAATACATATTTTCTAACAGCTTGATATTCATACTAAATAGATGTGTAATTAATTTGATGAGTTAATTACTTTTTCATACGAAAAAAATAGTTAAATTCGCACATGATTTTATTCCTGTTACTGTGGCCTAAGGCCTTAATTTACTGTAAAACAACCTTAGATTTGTTAAATAAAAATCCTGAACCAGTATAAACGTGTGATAATAATTTCTCTAATAACTATTGTGCCAAATTAAATACGGTCAATGAAACTGAATTGATCAAATTGATTAAACATTTAAAAAGTTGAGGGCCCCAAGCTTTGATGTAAAATCACATATAAGGGACTTCGTAAAAAAAATTATTTTCTACTTTTCAGTACATTAAGTAAAAGCTTGTTTTTTCAAAGTATTTTTTTTTAAATATAAATTATTTTTAAATTGAATTATTTTAAACACTGGAAACCCTCGGTTGTTTGCGTTCTACGCTACGAAGCTCAATCATTTATCGCCTTGTTGTGGAGAATTATTTCGGCCGGCGCGAGGCAGTACGGCTATGATAATTGAAAAATAATGGAAATGGGTCTGTTAGAAAAATCCATCGGAGAATCATATCGCGGTTGGAGAGAACGGCACCGATCCACCCATAATCATTTACGAATGGCCGAGTATGAGAATCGTCACGGTCTTGCGTGGAGGGACAACGACATCTTATTTACATTTGGCCTATAGGTAAAAGGTCATCTCATACTTTAAGTCACACGCAGGAAAACAGCCTCCGAAAAATGAGGAAAGGATTTTTAATGGATAAAAATCCAACAGACATGGAGCAGAATGCGAAAGCGCTTCTCATGGTGGATATAAAGCACTACAGAAGTACCTAGGATTAAAACAATTGATTTGTCACGAAAGCACGTACACTTGCATTTTTTAAAACAATTTTTTCCTAAAAATGTCAATTTCAAAAATTATTTCCCAAATTTCGCAAAATCTTCGGCACTTCTCTAGTATTTCAGATCTAAATTTAAAACACGCTTTGCTCTCCGTTCAACCCTCAAAATCGGAAAAACTTTAAGGTCGGGGGAGTGAAAAATAAACGACTGCTGCCATTTGGTATTGCAAAAATCGTAAGAAATGTTTTGTACCCAAAAATTTGAGGTGCCAACGGTGAGCATACAAAATACTTTATTAAGGGGTTAGGCCACAGTAACGGATATAAAATCATGTGTGAATTTAACAAGTTTTTTTTCGTATAAAAAAGTGATTCACTCATAAAATTAATTACACATCTATTTAGTATGAATATCAAGCTGTTGGAAAATGTATATTTTTTTTCGATGTACAAAATGGCCGACTAGTCGAATCTTCTCGAAACAGCTTTTTTCCAATTGGCGTGACAAATAACTTCAACAATTTTCACTCGACTTACTTTAAATTGAAAAGTTATGTTCCCAATTGCATTTCGCAGAGAAGTACGTACGGAATTTCTGATTAATCGAAAACTTTTCATTTTATGAGCAGTTTATGAGCAGTTATAACGAAATTTTTCACTGAAAATTCATTTCTTAAGTTCAAATACCTACAACTTTTGAATAAAACCATATTTTTTAAATTCCGTACGTACTTCTCTAGGTATTCGAATGTAGATTGACGAGAATTTTTGTTTTTTGTTCTAGATAAGAAATTGTGGATGCTAAATGTCACGCCGCGGAGCGCCAAAAAAAAGATAAAAGAAAATATTAGTAGTCGGCCATTTTCTACATCGAAAAAAAAAATATTTTTTCCAACAGCTTGATATTCATACTAAATAGATGTGTAATTAATTTTATGAGTGAATCACTTTTTAACACGAAAAAAAATTGTTAAATTCGTACATGATTTTATACCCGTTACTGTGGTCTAAGGCCTTAATGATTTTATAAATCAATTCCTAACTTTCCATACTGATGGCCTAACACGTTGGTATCGTTGGCTAAATAAGAAACGAATTTTCAGTTCGGATGGTCGACTGCTGGTTTCTCAGGGTGGAGAACCGGACTACATGACCACGGTGTGGAATTGGAAGAGATCGAAAATTCTGCTGCACTGCACGTCTCATAGCCAGGATATTTACAACGCGATGTTTTCACCAACGGTGCTGGGTCATCTCACGACGAGTGGCGCCGGGCACATAAAGTTCTGGAAAATGGCACGTACTTTCACCGGCCTCAAGCTCCAGGGTGAATTCGGAAAGTTCGGAAAAACCGAAATTTCCGATATCGTTGGTTTCTACCCAATGCCGGACGAGAAAGTGGTATCGGGTTGCGAATGGGGCAATATTTTGTTATGGGACGAGGAGCTGATAAAGTTGGAAATTGCCAAGAAGAATCGAAAGCCCTGTCATGACAAATACATCACTCAGTTCGAATATTTGGGTGGAGAACTCGTCTCGATCGGTAAGACTCGGCTGGCCATTGACATTTGTCACTAGAGAATGCAATTTCGGAAGGTTTTTTAATTTCGAAACTGAGTTCCGATACTATAGACCTATTTCCGAAATTGCGGAACTGGTTTTATGTAACTGTTTTTGGTTTCTAGGAAAAAAAAAGAAGGTTTGTATTACAAATCAAACAAGATTTATTAAATCAGTATTTTAAGCGATCATCACAGTGTGAAATTTTCGAAAAATCGATTGTTTTTGCATTATCCAATCGTGTAGACGGTTATAAACATGCTGTTGAATTTTTTGGGCGAAATTCGAATTATTCCGGTTGCTACAGCCTTCCTCAGAAAAAGGAATTCGACCAGCTGCGTGAGACCTGGCGCGGACAGACGCGTTTTCCTTGAAATGTTGTTATTCAAAACGGTGTACACTCTCAAAGGAAGCCATTCTTGATCAGGCTACGGAAGCTTTTTTTTCAATCTTCACATTTTTTACCAAAAAACTGTCGAAAAAATATGCTAAATTCGATACTTTTTTTCAAACCGCCGCCATTTTGTCAACTTTGATATAAAAAAAACCTCCATAGCAAGATACTGATTAATAATAATTAATTAATAATTTTTTTAACGAAAAACTGTCGGAAAAATAGGCTAAATTCGATTTTTTTTTTTCAAACCGCCGCCATTTTGTCAATTTTTATATATTAAAAAACCTCCATAGCAAGATACTGATTAATACTATTTCATACTGATTAATAATAATTAATTAATTATTTCTTTAACAAAAAACTGTCGAACAAATAAGATACTTTTTTTTCAAACCGCCGCCATTTTGTCAACTTTGATATAAAAAAACCACCATAGCTTTCATACTGATTAATAATCTTTTTACAAATTTTGTTTCAGATAATATTTACGGCCACAACCGTGCACACCGTGAGCACTCCTTTTTTTCGAAGACATTTTCAACCGTTAGAAAATTAACCATCTAACAAAAATTAGGGAAATTAGTAATTTGTTTACTGATTTCCCTTAATCATTTATAATTAAACATGGTTTATCATAGTTTACTGATTCCCTTAATCATTTATAATTAAACATGGTTTATCATAGTTCTTCCATAGTATTCTAACTGGACATTTTAAACAGTCAAATCAACACACTAAAACGAAGCTTGAAATACGAATAAAAAACATACGATCATTATAAATCTACACACGCTCTAGTCTTCAAATTTTCATTATGAAATGAGATAAACTTAGCAGAATAAACAACATCAGATCATTCATATTTTCATTTTGGCGTGTTAAGCTATGAAAATGAAGCCATCCTATTGATTGGTTTCACACACATCCTTAGCTCACATCTCTAGTGGAAAGTCTGCCTTAAGGGATCATCACAGTGTAACGGGTTGAAAAATAGCCGTTTTACACAATTTATTTTTCGATGGTTAAAATACGCTAATCAGTCTGATTTGTTTTATGTCCAATCAAAGCACTCATGAAGAACAGAAAATGAATTTCTAAACGTTTGTTTTTATTTTTACATTTTTTTAACGGTTGAAAATGTCTTCGAAAAAAAGGAGTCCTCACTAAATCAGTATAAAAGCCGCCATCTTGCTATGAAGGGTTTTTAAAATATACACCGTTTAAAAAAACGATATTTAGAGAAAAACGCGTTTAAAATTTTCATATAAATTGTCTACTTACGATCAATCGGCGATGCCAGGTCCATGTTTATAACCGTCTAAACTATCGGATAATGCAAAAATAAAAAATAAAACAATTTTTTGAAAATTTTACGCTGGGTTTCTTAAATTGGGCGCGTTCAGAAAAGTAAATAATCAAAATATCACCCGATGCGTAAAATTTATGAATATCGGAATAACGACATTACTGGTCCCAATTCCGGAATTGAAATATCGGAAAATGTGTTGCGAAATTTCGGAATTTCGGAATGCGCCCCCTATTTGTCACCATGCGATTATTCCGCATGTTCGTCGTATGAAAACGATTTTTATTCCAGGAATGGACGGTTGGATTCGTGTTTGGTATTACGAGACGATTGATCTGGCGGATCCACCCGATGAGGACCGTTTTCTCGAGAACGAGCCGATCTACGAGTTTCAAATAAAGGAGGAAGGCAGCGAGAATGGCGCGATGCTCGTGTCGATAAAAAAACAGCATCCCGACGATCCGGAAGAAAATTTATGGTACGCTCAAGTGAGTACAAATGCGTGCACTCGTCCGGAGAATTACGAGGACTCGTGACTTCCACACTTTTGGCCGAAAAAAAAATGTTTCCACGCGAAAATCGAAATTCAGGATGGGAACGGAGGCATGTGGCTCGTAGAATTAGGCACGTATGGGGAACTGAAGAGAAGTCCAAAAAAACTTTTGACTTGCCACGCTGGTCCTATCACTTGCATGGGCGTCTCGACGTGGGGACCTTTCGTAGTTACCTGCGGTCGAGACGGTCATCTCCATATCTACAATTATTCGACAAAGAGGCTGATCTTCGTGAAGAGGTTTCGGGACAGGGCTAGCTGGCTCATCTGGTTCCCATGCTCGGTAAAGCGATCTCTAATCTTATTGTTATTACTTTTAAGGGGGGAGATACCTTTGGCGCGGAAAAAATTGCTGATTTTTATGATTTGTTTTTAAGGGGTCCTCTCACTTTAGACGCTAAAAAGGGCTATTTTCATGAATTTTTTTGATATGTTTACATTATAGGTATTGATATAAAAGTTATTACACTTAATAAATACACTTTCGAAATACATTTTTCGAAAAAACAAAAGAAACGCGTTTTTTCAACCGTTTTTGTCAAAAAAATAGTAAATATCAAAATAAAAAAAAAACCCTTGATATGCGCTATACCTATAGTTGTAAAGAATATGTGGTTAACATTTCATAAGGATCGGTTCAGTAGTTTCGAAGATTTTATCAACAAGCCGTCGAAAAACGTTGTTTCGAGAAAAACGCGTTTGAAGTTTGTTTGGGTTACATAAATACATAAAAACATTTTTTTATGTATTTCGAAGATGTATTTATTATGTGTAACAACTTTTATATAAATATCTATAATATGAACCTATAAAAAAATCATGAAAATAGCCCTTTTTTAGCGTCTAAAGTGAGAAGACCCCTTAACGCTTATACACAGAATATGAACTGAGAAAAAGTAAGAAAAGTTGGAAATCAATGAAATGGTATGCTTTGAAAAAACGATCGAATTTTCCAAAAAAGTGGCTACATATTGCAATAAAATATACTTTTTTTTTATATTCAAAAACATTCAGGGTCATGTTTTAGATGATAAGGTTAGAAAGATTTATACCAAATTTCATCAGAATCGGCCGATTAGTTTTTTAGCTCTACGTCTCTAAGTAGTAATAAAACATACCCTAAGACTCAAAAGTGGTGAAGAATTCTTTCCTACAAAAAAAAATGATGAAAGGCAGCAAATTTTTTCCTTGCCTAAAGGTATCTCCGCTCTCAAAGTGTTCCTTCGGATTGCCTTTCGGATTCAACCCTTTCACTTTCACCCCACAAATTTGTCACTCCCCTGATTCTAGTTCCTGAGAGACTTCCCCAGAGTGTTACCCACATTCGCTTTTTCCTAATAAAAAATGAAAATGAGAGTACAGAAAAATTGGGCAAACACGTGCCAATACAGATTTCTAAGACCCGCACGCTCTACGTGAACCTAAAAAACCCAAAGAAAAGTGAAAATTCGAAAAATGGCACGTGTTTGAAGAAGAAACGTCCTATTTTGACAAGCTTTTATTTAACTTGCTTCGTCCGTATGTCTGTCTTTCTGCTTCAAAATTTGTAATCCACTTTTAAAGCACTTGCTGACATCCGATTGAGCTGAAATTTGGCATACCTGGGTAACTTCGGTGACAATGCGATAATATAGTACCATGGGGTCTGATGATGGAGGTGGGAGGTTGGCAATGCAACTCCTTAAGGGGGAAGCCTGCTTTAGAGGCTTCAAAAAATCGATTTTTTCGAGGATTTTTTTGGGAAGGAAAGAATTATTCGATTGAAACGAAACTTTCAGGTTTTATTGTTATATATTTCAACAGTCTTCTCAAATTTTTTCATTAAAATATATGTCATATTATGCCTGTTACAAGCATTTCGCCGAGGCGCCTCGAGTGTGCATGTGTCGTGCGGCGGGAAAGATGCAGGTCGCAATTTCCATCTGAAACAAAAAACCCAAACAATTTTTTATTTTCAATAGTATAGCTTCTAGTTAAACCAAGAAAATTCAACAAAAAGTGAGAAATTCAACAATTTTTCGCAAATTAAAAAAAAATCATTTTTTTTGAAAAAAAAATTCACTTTAGATTGTTTAAAAAGTGGGTTAATCATAACTGTCTTAAGGTTTTTTAGGTTCAACTAGAAGAGAATTTAATCCCGAATACAATGAATTTTGTCTCGTTTCGATAGGACGTTTAATTTTTTCCCTATCTTTCCCGCCAATTAGGAAAAATCGTAAAAATGAAAAACCGAGAAATCGCGCGTCAAAGTTTTCGTATATAAAAAATCGTAATTTTCTTGAACTTACCGCAATTTGAATTTGCTTTTGAAACTTTAGGGACACATTCTTGGATAGTTTGGGAAGACATTTATGCAAAAAAAATCGATTTTTTGAAGCCTCTAAAGCAGGGTTCCCCCTTAATAACATATACTATCGACAGTCGAGTTTGTGCTCATTTATTTTGTTATCATGACCACTTTTCATTACTCATGATAACGAGAGTCTGATAATAGTGGTGGGAGGTGGGAACTGAAATTTCCTAATGGCAAATCGTAGCACAATCGAGTTTGGTCTCATTAAGGGGAGATATACACCTAGGAGCCGGAAAAAAAGTCATTTTTGTGAATTTTTTCGAGGAAAACTATTTGAAATTTCGGATTGGGGTTTTAATTATCTAAAAGTATATACATTCAAAAATACGTTTGATTTACTTTATTTAAAAATATCAAAAATATACAAGGATATTGTATGATCCTTGGAGCGTCGTAAAAAAATCTGCGCATACGGCACCCACTGACGTTTCTTCAAAAATCATCTGAAAAAAAAACCAAAAAGATTATTAAATTAGATACTATAATCTAGTACTTGTCATAGCCGATTTTGAAAATCTCGATTCATGACAAAATGGCGGACGTTTGAACATAAATAGTGATTTTTGGGCCAAAAATTAGTTATTATTTTGCCTATAAAACAAAAACTCAGTAACGAAAAAAAAATCCTATGACAAGTACTAGATAATGGTGTATAGAATAACCACAAAAAACCTCAAGGCAATCGGTTCATTGGTTTTCCAGAAATTTTGGGTATCGATTTGAAAAACGTGGTTTTGAGAAAAACGCGTTTGAACATTTGGGAATGAATAAATCATGAAATTTGTCAACTTACATGGAATCATCGGAACCAGGCCCATAGTGTACGTCTTCTACGGTCGACGGAATGTTCATAGCTTCTAAATCCTCGACCTCGACCATCTAGGTGTATATCCCCCCTTAAGGGGCCATACCAGTGTGAACGCTGAAAATTCAGGTGATTTTCGGGAATTTTTTGGAAGATCAGTACTCAATTAAATGTTTCGGAAAATTAAGAATATATTTGGCTACATTTGACCTATATTACATCATTTTTTCATAGAAAAATATTGAGAACCAAGCGACTTATGCGCTGCCTCCAGAGGCGCAAAAAAAGGTTCCTCCACTGCTGACATGATTCCGGCCGATTGAGTAGCTGAAACCGAAAAAGGAAAAAATGTCGTTAAACTGGAAGGTATTTCCTGTACAATGACGTAGGATTTTCGAAAAATATCAAAATCTAACAAAATGGCGTAGTTATAAAAAAAAAGTCTGTTTTCTTGCCTATGAAATGGTCGTTTTTTTCAATGCCAAATCGTCAATTTTCATCCAATCAAAAATATCCTACGTCATTGTAGAGTCAATATATTCAAGAGTACTCAGTTCAAATTTCAAGTCAATCGGATAATTGCTGTTTGAGTTACAATGTCAGCATATTTGAAAAATCTCATTTCGAGAAAAACGCGTTTAATGATTTAACTATCGATTTCTTCAAGATATAATGATTAGAGATACGGCCTTGAAATGTTTACAGGATAGTCTTGAAAGTATAAACTGTGGAAAAAGGCAAAAAACAATCGATTTTTTGAAAGTGTCACCGTGGTATAGCCCCTTAACTTTGTTGACTCGAGCACTATTTATAATTACACTATTATAAAGTTTCTCGCGAATCCTTTATAACCTCAGGCAAGGTTTTTTATTTCGCCGATGTCTGAATGGCATGGGGATCTGGCATGGCAAATAAAGAAACAAATTCTAATACTCCAAAATATAAAATGAAATAAACGTAAAAAAACTTTTTGAAAACAAGCTTTTATTCAAAAGGTACTGTACTAAAAAGTAAAAAATAATTGTCAGTAAAATTGAAAAACAAAACAGTAAAACTACAAACAAGTCCCTTCCTTGGTCACTCATCATAGGTGCAAGTACTTCAAAGGTACGTAAACGTAGATATTCTGAAAATATGCAATATAATTTTTAAAAGCTTGAGGCGTTAAACGTCATAAGTACCGATACTACTTTGAAATTTCTGAAAATAATCTTCCCAAGGGGAAGGGGTCTCCCCCTTAAATCGCCAAAGCCACTATCACCCGTGTGACATCCACTCATATTCACCGACTAATATTGAATCGATCAGGTCGAAGCTACCGGATCAACGCTCGCTTGCGCTTTCGAAAGTGGGGTTGTAAGGATCGTTACCCTGGCTATTTCAAAGGCCGACGAAACCGACGACATTTACGGTGATTACTTGCGACTGATAAAAGCGATCAAGCCTCATAAACTGGCGATCACTGCAATGTCACTGAATCCAACCAACAGGTATGAATAGTTCGCAAGCTCAAGGAAAAATAATTCCGACACTTGTACGTGGCTTCCTCGTCATTCCATTTTGCCCACAGATTATCGTCCACAAGCAGTCAGTTTTTCAAAATTAGCGTCTTTATAGAGGAAGCTCTGGAAGGATACAAAATTATCAGGAAGCCATATACAAGTTTCTGATACGTAAATTTGTTTCACAACATTAAGGGAGTAAGCTACTGTGACGATCCGAATATCAGGGTTTGATAAAAAAGTTTATTTTGAAGGAGTAAGTAAAATTATCGAAAACCCGTTTAGACATTTATTTGTATATACATTGACAACGTTGTGTACCATATGGCATAAAAAATATTAATAATTAGAGAAGCTTAAACAATTTCGTGAAGGACCTTTGAACGTGGGGGGCTGATCTGAAAAAAACGAGTTTTTTTTTAAATATATGATATCGGCTGAGAATTCACCAAGCTTTATTTTATTATCGTGTTTCAATTATTTAAAAAAATGAATTTGTTTCGTGTTTTCGCGGAAAAATAGCATTGACAATAACTAATGAAAAAAAATGTTAAGAAAAACGTCGGTTAAGACTAAACCGTGTAAACCGTTTCGCAAAGCATAGTTTCGAGAAAAACGCGTTTAAGGCGGGAAACTAGTATAGACGACTAAAAAAATCGTTTTTTTTTAATTCCAAAAATCGTGAGTAAAGCTAATCGCTGATTAACCGATGAGCAGTATAAATAATTCGTTACTGCCTTGGATTTTCTGTTTTCGGTAATTTTTTTTCAAACGCGTTTTTTCTCGAAACGACTTTTTTCAATTAATGTACACTCTAGCTCAAAAAGTTTCTTACCTACAATTTTGTAAAGTGATAATGAGCTTCTTTATATAATTACGCCCTATATGAACCTAAATTTGGGGTAATACAATTGTTTAAACTATATTTTCGAAGCAAAAAAGGTTATAAAATAAGGGCAAAAATTATACCCTTTTGTTTAATCACCTTTAAAAAATGCAATTTTCAATCTTTGGTGCTTAGAGTTAGGTTCATATGGAAGGAAAACATGTTCTTAAAGTAATATTCAAACGGTATTGATTTCCGATGAAAACTGCGGCCTCCAGAGTGTACACAAACAGCAAAGTCTGACGGAGACCTTCGATGGGCGGCAGGTTATATGTTCCATATTTTCAGAGGAAATGCTGTGAAAAAATTAAAATATTCGTTTGAAAATATGTATAAAACATTCCCACAGCTTGAATAAATTCTATTAATTCATGTCGTGTAAAAAAAAATCATCAAAATCACTTGAAAAACGTACCTCTTCAATTTGAGTTGCCTCAAGCGACGAACGATTTTTTTAAATTTGCACAGTAGCCTAACCCCTTAATTATACGACTTCCAAACATGGTTAACGAAAGCGTTGCGAAAAATGAACCGCCAACATGATGAATAGAAATACGCTGATAAGCTAGATAGTATCGTCCGGCATCTAGATGACCGATTCAATATTGTATATTATCTGGATTATCGATAATGTATCTATTATCTGAATATACCCGACAATATTAATTGTTATCTAAATAATGTATTATCTACTAATATTATTCACTATCTGGATCATTAGGTAACACAAGGCATAATTCCAAATGCCATTTTTCGACGTTTTACAACATACGAAACCAAATGTCATTATAACATCCAAAAAAAAATGTTTCCACGAAGCAAACAATTTTTCTATGATTGAGCGAACACGTTGGAAATGGCGAAAAAACGATTGCGCGAAGTATGCATTTAGCATTATTTTTTATAGACCTCCGTATGGCAAGTACAAGACACGTGTTTGCTTTAGGTTGTTGGTAACGGGCAGCGAGGACTGTACGATATTCGTATTTGCGGTCAACGTCACTGAGACATATCCAGATCTCGTGCCAATTGGCTACGTCAAATTATTTTCCGGAGTTTCCTGCATGACCTGGAATCCTGAGCTGGTGAGAAATCAAGTTCCTTCCGGTTAGCTCAATCGGGCATTTGACTGTTGTATGGAAATTATCTTAAGGCGTTATGCCACAGTAACGAGTATAAAATCATGTGCATATTAAACAATTTTTTTCGTATGAAAACGTGATTCACTCATAAAATTAATTACACATCTATTTAGTATGAATATCAAGCTGTTGGAAAATATATATTTTGTTTTTTCGATGTACAAAATGGCCGACTACTCGAAACTTCTCGAAACAGCTTTTTTCCAATTGGCGTGACAAATAACTTCAACAACTTTCACTCGATTTACTTCAAATTTAAAAGTTATGTTCCTAATTGCATTTCGCAGAGAAGTACGTACGGAATTTCTGATTAATCGAAAACTTTTCATTTTATGAGCAGTTTATGAGCAGTTATAACGAAATTTTTCACTGAAAATTCATCTTTTAAGTTCAAATACCTACAACTTTTGAATAAAACAATATTTTTTAAATTCCGTACGTACTTCTCTAGGTATTCTAATGTAGATTGACGAGAATTTTTGTTTTTTGTTCTAGGTAAAAAATTGTGGTAACAAAGGAAAATATTAGTAGTCGGCCATTTTGTACATCGAAAAAAAATATATATATATTTTCTAACAGCTTGATATTCATACTAAATAGATGTGTAATTAATTTTATGAGTAAATCACTTTTACATACGAAAAAAAATTGTTAAATTCGCACATGATTTTATACCCGTTACTGTGGCCTAACGCCTTAAATGGTCAATTATTTTATATTATGCTCACAATATTTTTTAATCTTATCATATTTTAATCTTATTTATTAATCAATAAAATTTAAATACTCAACCAGACCATTCCACTCCATTCTTATTCAAAAGTTGATAATATGGTAACTATCACTACAAATAACTCTGAATGAACAGAAAAAGCATGGAGATACACTTAAATGAACTAGAAAATCGCTCAGTACTTGTCACAGCACTCGTAATGACAATTTGTTTACTGGCATGTGACGTCACTAGAGATCCAACCAATCCCAGAGCGTTTTCGTTCTCGTGACCGAACGTTCAAATTTATCTAATAAAAAAATTGAAATAAACGAAAATTATTCCTATTTTTTCGATAAAATTATGGAAAATACTTTTTAAACACTATATTCTTTTTGGATGACAAAAGTATGAACCATATTTTCAATAGAGTCAAATACCCTATTGAATCGGACAATCAATTTTTTGCAATATCTGTTTCCTTTATTTCTATCCAGTCGAATACAATTCTCGTTGGTTGTTTGCGCGGAGACTGCGCTCAAGTGGAATTGCCCGATCAACCTCAGGACTACACCAAAGTTACATACGAGCTGGTCGGATGCGAAGCTCGCTGTTTCAAATTTCAATCGGTCAAATCGAAGATACGGAGGGAATTGGCGCGATTGGAAATTGCGAAAACGAAGGAAGCACGCAGGGCTGTGCAAAGAGAGAAAATGAAGAAGCTGCAAATGGACAATCCGAGCATAGCGATCGAAGAGGAAGAAATCCTCGGTACGTTTATCAATAATTTCCATGCTGTCGTTTCGTCGGGAAATGGACAGAAAAATCAATGTCGAGTGCCTGTGAGAAGAAGCGAAAAAAGAAGTTCATCCTTAATATTCATTAAGGAATAATTCTAGTGTAATATTTTATGGACAAAAAAAAACAGGAAAAAAAACTGTTACCTGAGAATGTTGAATAGACACCGAACAATGGGCGACCCCTCCCCATTACAACTTACAATTATAACGTCCATTTAAAACAAAATAAGGATTCGTAATTATATATAACAAGAAAAATAATATTGGACGCCTAATCAGCTCAAATACCCCTATGTGCGGTGCGCGTTTTTCATTAAATGTTTTTCAAAACGGTGGAAGATTTTAAACAAACAGTTATCAAGCCATCCTTCTCACATTCTTTTACATCATTCTTCACGCCATTCCTTAACGTCGTACGGAAGCATTTCTTTCTATTTGAAAATTTGCACTTTTTTTTAAACGAAAAACTGCCGAAAAAAGACCTATTTTGACACTTGATTTTGAAATGGCCGGCATTTTGTTAATTTTCATTGAAAAAAATTCTCCGTACGCCTCTACAGTTTTTCATACTGATTGATAATTTTTTTGTTTTTTTTTTCTTTTAGACGATTTTTGGAGGAGTAGGACTTTCCACTGTCAGTCGCTATTTTTCTAGGCATCATTTTGCAGTGGCCAAACAATTGTATAAAAAATAAAACTAAAACATTAAAAAATATTTTTTGTACAACATAACTCATTTGAACAAATGAAAAAAATCGAACCGATTAACGATTTTTATTTAAAAGATCTACAGATATTACACAAAGTGCAACTACCTCATGGCATTGAAAATGTAATCAGACATTTCGGGTAATAAAACACAGGTATATGTGAATATCCATCTATCCATCCATTCATCTATCTATCTACTCATCTATCCATCCATCCATCCATCCATCCATCCATCCATCCATCCATCCATCCATCCATCCATCCATCCATCCATCCATCCATCCATCCATCCATCCATCCATCCATCCATCCATCCATCCATCCATCCATCCATCCATCCATCCATCCATCCATCCATCCATCCATCCATCCATCCATCCGTCCGTCCATCCGTCCATCCATCCGTCCATCCGTCCGTCCGTCCGTCCGTCCGTCCGTCCGTCCATCCATCCATCCATCCCACCCTCTCTAATCACAGGCGTTTAGCATGTCGCAGCTCCCCCCACTCTACTACAACACAGGGGGGGGGGGGGGGGGGGTAGCGTTAGTTTCATGTGACATCCAGCTATCTCAGACCCCTATACCCAGCCAACCTCAACAAATATATACATTTTTAAAAGCATTTTCAATGCTAACAAAAAAATCATGCAAATCAGCAATTTTCGAGCCAGTCACACTGGAATGATCTCTTAAAAGTTTCCTTCAAATTAATAGCAATGGCGAACTCTGTTTTTTCAGCGGATATGGACGACGATCCACCGTTACCGGAACTTTATGTGCCGGAGGTACCCAATCGAGTATTGATAGCAAAGTACTCAATGGCTGGAACGATTTGGTTGTCAATGGGGGGCTACGATGCGGGATACATTTACGAGTACCCAATACCGGAAGCAGCTAAGAGCAACTTACCGATCGAGCCAATAAGGAGCACCTTAGTGCTCGACGCCGACGATACGGAAATTTCGAGCTGCCTGTACTAGTAAGCTACAATTGATACGTTCGCATTCAATAAATTTTCATTGGCAAGTAATGCATCGATGTAACAAATTGAAATATTAAGAAATTGAAGTTTTCTGGTTCCCATCTAACTGCTACGAAAAATTCATACGAACAACACTAATGTATGTTATATCGAACCTTTTTGACAGATCGATGACAGATTTGACAGAGAACGACATTGTTTTGACGGATTGATGTTGAAAAGCATGGAGGTTAAACTCGCCTGGTTGAGTAAAAAGAGACGGAGATAGAACCAATATTGCCAAATACCAAACTTAGAAATACTGTGCGAAACGTTGGAATAACTATTTTTCTAATTAAATGTGAACATTCATTAAACAGTTTACACATGGAAAATTTAGTTATTACAAATTTTTGTTGTTGCATACGTTAAAAATATAAATTGTACAAGTCTCAAGTATGACCAGTGACTAGTGTGAAGCGATAGGACTATCTTAATACCTAATGAAAAAAAATGTTAAGAAGAAAAACGTCAGTCACGACTAAACTACCATTGCACTGCATAAGTGTACGAAATTTCAAGTCAATCCGTTCGTTAAATGTCGAGTAATGATGTGCACCGTTTTGAAAAACATAGTTTCGAGAAAAACGCGTTTAAAGTTTTACTAGCAGTTCCGTCGGCATCATTAACTTCAATCTGCGATTCCTGCACCATATGTTGAACCTTCCTGTAAAATTTGAGTTGCCTCAAGCGACGATCGAGCGTCATGTTCACGGTAGCCCAACCCTTTAAGAACGAACTATTCTTCATATAAATCGACAAAGTAGAAGCGAAAACACTTTATTTAAACACCTTATTTACCCTTTTCGTTTGACGTTTGTCCATTTTTTTCTCAGCCACAAGTACGTGTTTCTTGGGATGCAACGAGGGGAGATTCGAGTTTGTCGAGTTAATCCGAATGATCATGGAGATTTTTCGGACTACTTGGTTTTGTCGATGCACGACAATCGTAATGGCTTCATACCCGTAATGTCATTGAGTCACGACGGAAGAATGTTGCTCACCTGTGGCCACGATGGGAATTTGTTTTCGTACAATATCAAAGACGAGGATCCTCACGTAGAAGTCAGAATTGAAAAACCCAAACCGCCGCTTCATTTGGTAATTGCACGAAAAATTCACAATCGTCCAATCGAAATAACGTGTAGAATAAACTACGTAACGAATGATAAAATTCAAAAGCCGTATTCCAACGTGGACGACATAGAGGAACTCGATCATTTGACGCTCGAAGAAGTCATCGTTAAAACGGAGAATGATCGAATCGCCGCGGCAGCCGCACTGAAGAGAGACGCTACTCTCAAACTGTTGGCTCATTTGACCGAAGAATTCGGAAGCATCATCGAGAGAAATTCAAATCTTCCGAAAACGCAACAAATACCGCACGAAGAGTTCGCATTGGATCCCAGAATCACAACGGACTTGAACAATCATTTGAAGGCAGAAATGGATCTGATGCACCAAAAGTTGGCTTTCGACGTGGAAAAAAGTCGATTGGGACTGGAAAAATTATTGGAACACTTCATCGAACCAATAACTTGCCTACCGTTCGCTGTCTGCAAGATTTCGTAAAATATCGATTTTTATTAACAATTTATCAAATCGTCATCAATTTATTTACTTTTTTTTTTATTATTTCTTTATTTTTACTTGCTGTTATTTATACGAGTAATTAATTTTCATTTTGTTACCGACCGTGCGACTTTATTGTAACTTTACGACGTTTCAATTTATTACGATTTTTTTACAGTGAGCCAAGTGCAATGGTCCACTCGCTGCGGGAGAGAAAATTGGGCGATCATTTCACCTCAATGTACAATGACGTTCTCAGGCGCATCGAAGAAAAAAATAAAGCCAGTAGGTAAAGTGTCCAAACGATACTTCCAAAGGTACAACAGTTTACAAATATGGTCGTTTCACTGTTCCAGAAAAAATGTTTTCGACTCACGTTGCTGGTCTGCCATCTGCTTTTCTTCTTCCTTTAATATTAGTTTGATAAGGGGGTGTACACAAATTACGTAACGCAAAATTTCCCAATTTTTGACCCCCTCCCCCTTCGTAACGGGACCGTAACGCTTGGCCAGAACCCCCCCTCCCCATTCCGTTACGTAACGGGTGCGTTGTCGTCAATAATAGCGATTTTTTTCATAGACATAACTAATTATGAAAGTATCGGGTTTATAGTCATTTTATGAAGCATAGATTCATCTAGTTTTATACTAATTTTTATGACAAAATCTTGAAAATTAACCGAGATATATGCCTTGATTTGACGACGAAAAAACAATTCTTTTCATTGTCCCATCGATATCTTTATGGAAGGTTATCTGTAAATTGAAAGTCGACAATTTATCGATATCTATACAACTGTAGCTATCGGTATGCGTAGCCGTTTTTCTATTTTATTTTTTTTACAAAATGCCGACAGTTTGAATTTTTTTTTTCTATTTTCAAGGCCCTTTTTCTGTATTCAAGCAGTTTTTGAAAATAGTAATTATCAAATGTTAAAAACGCCGATACGTACAGCCTTAGTCACTGCGATTACAAAAATGTTTTTTAAAAAATTGAAAATTGTTTGATAAGTTTTTAAGTATTCGCTCGGACATGGTCGAAAAAACTAGTTTCGAGAAAAACGCGTTCAAAGTTTTCGTTCCGTGTTTCTTGATGTAAAGTTACGATTTTTTCTAGAATATTGATACTTACATTGAAGTATCTAGTCGCGGGCGATATGACGGTTCTTCATCTGCATGATAGTTCGCAAAATAATAAGAGCCTGTACTTTATCTATTGTAAATGATGCCCACAGGTGATGTAGGGACTGACACCACTAATCTGTCGCGCTACCTGTTCTCACTAAAGTGACTATAACTCCGTCAATTTTCGGACTTGTGAATAAAAATTTTGCCAACATATTTTTCAATACATGTACTTTCAAGAATTATTTTAAAAAATGTCCTTCAAATTTTGCTTGGGGGATGTGGGAAAGCTACTGTGCAAGTTCTTGCACAGTGATTTTCCCCCTTAATTGACATTGCGTATAGAAAGCTGTCTACGGTAAAATTGCACTCGAGGTTTAAATAAAAAAGTTGAACATGCAGAAATTTTGCTATTTCTGGCAGTTTTAAAATCGTCACGTAACGCAAACCATGACCCCCCCCCCCCACGTACGTAGACCGTAACGCCTGGCCGAACACCCCCCCAATTACGTTACGTAATTTATGTACGGCCCCTAATAGTAGTTGAAAAAAAATACTGAAAAATAGCTGTTATGATATGGATTGCCAGAAAAATGAAATAATTCAAAACTAACGAAAGCTCTTTGTTTGTCAATGTTGTGTGTAACACAAGCGACGAGGTTGCGGCACAACATAAGAACGGAAATACGGAGGAGTATGTACTGAATATTCATGAAATTAATCACTTTTCATTCAGATCGCACAGAATTTTATTTTGTCAGTAAAATTGAAACTTCAAATTGGGTGAAGTTCATTGATTCTTTAAGGGGTTAGGCTACTGTGACGACAAGAAAAACAGGATTATTTTTAAAAACAAATTTTGGTAATTCTTTATCTAAAGATAATAATTGAAATTCAAAAATAATAATTCAAAAATAATTCGAATGGGCCTAAAATTTTTTTTGTTGCTATTTTCTCATTTATCAGGTTATAAATGATGATATCCAGTCGGAGGAAGCTGTAATTCATCCTCTCCCCTCCCATAAAAAGTTATGGGGTTTTTTGAACATTTTGACGCCTATATTGGGTTTCTTTGGGTTTTTGAAAAAATCGCGATTTTTAACGATTTTTTGCTCGTAAAAAAATTGTTAATGAAAAATGTCAGCTTCCCCCCACTGAATATCATTATTTATAACCCAATAAATGACAGAATAGCAACGAAAAAATTGTTAGGCTAATTTTTCGGAAAAGTCACTTATCTAAAGAATTACCCAAATTTTGAAGGAATAAGATGATTGAAAAATCGTTTGGACATTTATTTGTTTGTACATTAACAACGTTGTATACCATTTTCCATGAAATCATATTAATAATTAAAGAAATTATAAAGAATCTCGTGAGGGACGTTTGAACGTGAGGGGCTCAACGGTGTACTTGATTTTGACCACCTGCTTGATTAGAGAAAAAAACCGGGTTTTTTCTTCAAATTGATAATATTGGCTAAGACGTGACCGGTATTTTTTTGTCATCGTGTTTCAATTACAAAAAACATGTTTGAATATTTTTTTCGATTTTTCGAGGAAAAATGACATCATTATTGTTAATAACTAATGATAAGAAAATGTTACGAAGAAAAACGTCAGTAGAGACTAAACTACTATTACACTGAATAAGTGTACCAAATTTCAAGTCGATCCGTTCATTAGATGTCGAGAAATCGTGTACACCGTTTTGCAAAGCATAGTTTCGAGAAAAACGCATTTAAAGTTTGACTAGCACTTGCATCGTCATCATTAACTTCAATCTGCGATTCCTGCATCATATGTTGGACCTTCCTCTTCAATTTGAGTTGCCTCAAAGGACGAGCCATTTTTTTTAATTTTTCACACTAGCCTAACGCCTTAAATTAAACAGATCGAAGCAAAACGAAGGGTTTATGTTTTACGACTTTTTGTCTTGCCCTCAGAATTTTCGATGTTAAAAACCTGGAGACGGTGGAAGAGGAAGAGGAGGTGAAAAAAGTCCAAGAGATGGAGAGTTTCCTGAAGGATCTGAGACCTGAGACAGTCGAGTATCGTCTGGGGATTCAGATAAATCAAATGTTGCGCAAGTACAAAACGAGAAAGGAAAAGATGGAAGAAAGAGCCAAAGAGGTGTGAAAGTAAAACTCGTGCAAGCGGTTGCTTCTTTTTCTTGATAAATGAGAAAAATGTCTGACTATTGCGCGTATTTTAGTGGAAAATCTTGTATGCGTCGAAGCCGAATCCGGACGCTAATCATCCTGACGACATTCTCGCAATTCAACGAGCCAAAGATACAATTGGCGATTACAAGCTAAAGGCGTCCCCGAATTTCAGGCAATCTCAAGAGGAGCGCGAAACAACGCTCATGAAATACAAGCAACTTTTGGATTGCCGAAAGAAGGTATACGTCAATGCAAAACGACTTTTTCATTTTCCACAGCTTGTCTGAATATTCAATTCCATTTCGAACGAATGCGTACTTCGATTATTACCCTGAGAGAAATGTATGGTGTTCTCAATCATATTTTAACTATATTTTATATTTCCCTGAAGGGACAATAAAATTTTATTGGCATAGTTACTGGCAAAAGTATAGTACTGCTTATTGATATTTTACCAATTGCACGAGTTGTGCACATACACTACCGGCGAAAAGTTTCCGGACAAAAATTCAAAAAAGTTCCGGAACGATTTTTTATGGCACTTCGCCGATAGTTGACATAAATTAATTTAATAAACGGCATTTTAAAGGGAAGGAATTCACCTTCATGCCGTTTTTTTTTTATTTTCACCATTTTTTTACGAGTACCATTTCCGAAAACGACCATTTGTCGCCTTTTTTGTTCCTTCTTCTGGTGGACCGCGTTTACAGACAAACATTTTTAAATGCATTTCTTTGACCGGAATCATAAAGGGGGAAGCTCAAGCTTCAATTTTGTTTTTAAAGCTTCGTACGATGTTTTTTCGAAAGATATTTTGATTTTTTTTAAGGGGTTATAGTCAGGAGGCCCGCAAAGATCCATTTTTCAAGAATTTTTCTTGAGAAGCCCTTTAAATCTATTAGCGTAACATTTTGTACACATATTATGGTAACTTTCAACTGTATTTTAACATTTTTTATTTGTAAAAATAATTATTTTGAAAGCTGCTATAGCTGAACTCCGGGAGCACCTCTGAAAAAAGGCGTCTTGCGGTGAGCACGATATCTCTGGACTGGATCATCTGAAATGAAAAAACCAAAAATATTTCGTTAATATAATGGATTATCTTGTAATTGATCGAAGGAATAAGCAAAATAATATTTTTTTACAAAATGGCGGCTTTTCAAAAATAAAATCGATTTTTGACAAAAATTTACGCCTTTAATTGTTTATAAAATGGAAAATATTTATCGGTGAGAAAAAGCCTTCGGTTAATTACTAAAAATATACTTGAAAAGATTGTGTTAAAATTTGAGACTGATCGGTTCAGCCGTTTCCGAGAAATCTTGCTCACCGACTTTAAAACACACAGTTTTGAGAAAAACGCGTTTAAAGTTTCAAAAGCACTTTACATATAGTAAAAAAATCATTACAAATGTGCGTGTAACTTCAAGAACATTCGCCGGGTTGACAAGAAAATTTTCTGTGTCTGTACTTAAATACATGTACATTACGAAAATAAAATTTAAAAAAATTGACTTTTCGAAAATGTTAACTGTATATAACCCCTTAAAATAGAGACAATTTGAAAAATACCGTGTAACGCGTTAACTACAAGGATTCAAGGAAAACCTCAAGATAGTAAAAACGTTGAATCGGTTTTCGTTGAGCCCGCGAGAATTTTTTCAGATTTTGTTTTCGAATTTTTTTTTCACCGATTTTCGGTAAAAAAAATCAGATGATTTAATTACCATAACTCGAAAACTAAGGGGTTTGTGGTAAAATTTCAGGAGAGGAAAAAATTGTATTTTTTTATTTTCAACGCAATAGAATTATTTCAGATATTTTTTCGACATTTTTTTCCCCGTTAAAGTTTTATAGTCTTCTAGTCACGTCAATTGGTTGAGTCAATCGATTGACGTGACCGCATGTTTAGATATACTTTTCGCTTATAGTCGTGTTAACCATATTATGATTGCAGTGTCATTAAACCATGACGAATTTTACTATCCCCTTTTTTACCATGGGCGTTTGCTGTAAATACCATGGACTTTTTTCTGGGTGTCAATTTACGTATAATTGACTCGAATGTGCTTTCAGACTCATCATCTTCGGGAGGATTTTCAATCTAGACTGAGAGCGTTGCGGGATAAAAAATTGGCCCTGCAGGCCGAGGTTCAGAGTTTGATCGAAAAACTCAAACAGATACACGCTGAGTTACCGGACAAAGAAATAAAGCCGTTGCCAGTTGTTCTGGAAATTGATCGTAACGTCGAGTTTCCGGAGAAAAATTTGGAGGTAACCTAAGAATTTGACTTTTTTTATATGCGAAGACCTGTGATTCTTGTAAATTTAAGGGCTTAGGCTACTGTGACAACCCAAAATTTAGAATTTTTTTTTAATTCAAAGAATAAGCAAGATGATTGAAAAATCGTTTGGACATTTATTTGTACGTAATATAAAGAAACTTGTGTACAAAATTTCATTAAAAATATGAATAATTAAAGAAGTTACAAACAATCTCGGGAAGGACTTTCGAACGTGAGGGGCTCAACGGTGTACTTGATTTTGGTCACCCGGTTGATCTGAAACAAAAAAAAAAACGTGTTTTTTTTCTTAAAATAGGTAATATTGGCTAAGACTTGACCTCGTTTTTTTTGTTATCGTGTTTCAATCATAAAAAATGTTTTTTTTTTCGCTCTTTCGAGGAGAGCTGATACATTATTGTTAATAACTGATGAAAAAAATATTAAAAAGAAAAAGAAATTCCGAACTTTGAATGATCAGAACGTTCAAAACTTCGAAAGAATACTACCCCGAAAGATAAAAACTCCGAAAGAATTTTACTCGAAAGACCGAAACTCCGATAATCTGAACGGGGTCGGGTTGAAATTCCCAACGTTGAATGATCAGAACGCTCAAAACTCCGAAAGAATTATACACGAAAGACCAAAACTCCGAAAATCTGAACACCGTCAAAATAATTCGGCTATGGAAGTTTTAAAAGTTTCAAAATTTTTTTAAATTCTACGAATTATTTCAAGATTTTTTTTAAATTAAGAAGCGATTTTATGTCAATTTTATGTCAATTGCCGAAGCTTGTAATTTCGGAACATTAACATTAGGAATATTAAACCGTCGGCGCATTCAAAGTTCGGAATTTCAACCCGGCCCTCATGTCAAGATCATGCCAGCGAAAGTCTACACAGTTGACTATAAATGATGTAGAACGTATAACATTGTCTAGACAAATTTCAAAATTGACGCAAAATCACTTCTTAATAAAAAAAAATTCTTGAAAAAATTCGTAGATTTATTGAAAATTTTGAAACTTTTAAAACTTTCATAGCCGAATTATTTTGACGGTGTTAAGATTTTCGGAGTTTTGGTCTTTCGTATAAAATTCTTTCGGAGTTTTGAGCGTTCTGACCATTCAAATTTCGGAAGTTCAACCCGGCCCACTCTTGAATTTCGGAACATTAAAAATTGGAATTTTAAACCATCGGAGCAATCAAAGTTCGGAATTTCAACCCGGCCCCATTTCCGAGAAAAACGCGTTTAAAGTTTTACCAGCAGTTCTATCGTGGTTATCATAAGTTTAACTTGAATCTGCGATTCCTGCACCTCATGTTGGACCTCTCCCTACAATTTAAGTTGCCTCAAGCGACGAACGAGTGTTTCTTCTCCTAACCCCTTAAATCCAATGGAAAGCTATACAATTGCTATTCGAAGAAAATATTGATAAAAAATGTGATTTTCAGCTGGAAGAATACGTGTCAATGGCCGAGCGAGTAAAAGCAACGAAACGAAAAAAAATGTCCATAAGCGAAGAAATAATAATAAATCCAATGGACGAGGAGTACGAGGTACTCTTGTTGGACGAGAAACTCATCGAATCCGAGCGCGTTGCCTTGCTGAAGGATCTCGAAGCGACGAGGCCCGAAAAAGTCTTCAAAGCTCGTGTGAGCGTGCCCAGTGAGATTCTCAAATCTTTGTCAGCCAACGATCGCGCCGGAACCCCGTGGGAACGACAGATGAAGCGACTGAGGGTAACGCGGAAAATTCACGAGCAGGACACGATCCTGGAGCACGTACGACAAAGTTATCGCGATCTTGACGAAAAACTGAACCAGCTGGAACGCGAAAGATTGAAAATAACAGCGGACAGCGCTTACTCGGATCTCTTCTTGCTCACGCTTCATCAACAACTTATCATTCTCAAGGATTTCGAGTCGATGGAAAATCACTTGATGAAAAAAGTCACCGAGAAAAAAGCCGAGCGTGAAAGAGCCAATCAAAAGGTTCAAGCCACGAACGCGAAGATCGATCAGAGAAACAAGGAAATCGTGAAAATGCAGGAAAAAATTAAAAATCTTCAGTCGCAGTTCAACAGAATGACGAGCGATAATAAATTCGGCGATTTTTTGCGACGCATCTACAAGAAAAAGAACAAACCACTGAAGAATAAGGACGATAGTATGTTCATTTTATGTCCCCTAAGACTGCGACATAAAATTCGAAGAACGATAGAACCTTATAGCGATCGTCGGTAATTCTCATTTTTGTCCCAAGAATCATCGTCAGCTTCGAGCACCGAGTCCAGTACCGACGACGACGAAGAGAGCGTCGCTAGTGACGATCTCGCACCTCTTTACCTGCACGAAAGTATCTGTCCCATTGGCTGTGACCAGAAGCTCTACGAATTCGCATTTTCCACGCGAGAAGAACGCTACGAATGCGAAAATTACGCCAACGAGGCCCGAAAAGCTATCGAACTGTTGCGCAAGGAGAGTGACGGGGACTCGAAAAAATTGAAGCTCATCGACAACGAATTAAAGATCAATCAAAAGGATCTCGAAGATTTCATGGTAACGAAATCAATTTTATGCCCAAAAATTGAGTAAAAGTTGAGATAGTGAAAGCAGGATCAATGTATGGTGTGGGGATATGGGGAATGGGAGAAATAAGCGTTTTTGAAAGAATACGGAGTAGGTACTGTAAGATGGCGATAGGAGTGGACAAAACAACTCCAAATTATGTTTGGAGAAGAGAGCTGGGAGTGCCTACCATGGAATATATAATAAGGGAGCCAGCGTTAAGGGGCTATACCAGTGTGAACGCTGAAAATTTTGGTGATTTTCGGGAATCGTTTAGAAGAAAAGTACTCAATAAAATGTTTCGGAAAATTAAGAATATATTTGGCTATATTTGACCTATATTACATAATTTTTTCATAGAAAAATATTGAGATCCAAGCGACTTATGCGCTGCCTTCGGAGGCGCCAAAAAAAAGTTCCTCCACTGCTGACATGATTCCGGCCGATTGAGTAGCTGAAACCGAAAATGGAAAAAATGTCGTTAAACTGGAAGGTATTTCCTGTACAATGACATAGGATTTTCGAAAAATATCAAAATCTAACAAAATGGCGTAGTTATGAAAAAAAGTCTGTTTTCTTGCGTATAAAATGGTCGTTTTTTTCAATGCCAAATCGTCAATTTTCATCCAATCAAAAATATTCTACGTCATTGTAGAGTAAATATATTTAAGAGTACTCAGTTCAAATTTCATGTCAATCGGATAATTGCTCTTTGAGTTACAATGTCAGCAAATTTAAAAAATCTCATTTCATATTCTTGAAAGTATAAATCTTGAAAGTATAAAAATCTCATCCCATATTCTTGAAAGTATTAACTGTCGAAAAAGGGGAAAAAATCGATTTTTTTCAAATGTCACACTGGTATAGCCCGTTAAGGTATATGAGAGAGGTGCTTAGGATGGAGGAGTCAAGATGGCAAAAAATCTGCCTATTTGAGGAAATAATAGGAATTACAAACGGAATCCCGTCAAATTGGGGAATAAAATTGGAGAAAGTTGTAAGGGATATGGGAATAGAAGAGATAATAACAACGATAAGGGAAAGAAGATAAGTGGAAAGAATAGACGAAAAGATAAAAGCAGGATTAGAAAACATAAAAAAGGACATTTTAAGGAAGGAAGAGGAAATACTGGTCGGACGAGGGAGTAAAGGGAAGAGACAAGGAAATCTGGGCGAGATTAAGATGCGGAAACATAGGAAGGGCGGAATAGAGGGGGGGGGGGGCGTTTTGGAGGTACAGGATGTTTAAGGGGTTAGGCCACTCTAGAGGCCGAAAAAATAGGCTTCTTGGAGATTTTTTTTTATCTACAATATAAATCTCGATTACAAAAAAGGGTGTTTATCATACATATCAGTGACTGTATACAATAATTTTTTTGAAGCGATTAATTTCAAAATGGCGGCTGTGCAGCGTTTATCTCAAAACTGCATTTTTTTAAGTTGGCCGGATAACTGAGACAATTTTCAACGGATTCACTTGAAACGATTTTTTAGACAAATTTTTGAAAAGTGAAAAATTTCGTCAGATAATTGTTAATAACAAATGAACTATGCAATATAAAAAAAAAATCCTACGTACTTCCATAGACAATGTATTTTTCAAGATATATTCAACATTTCAAGTGAATCGGTTGAAAATTGTCTGAATTATGTTTCCGGCCAACTTTAAAAATGCAGCTTTGAGATAAACGCTGCACAGCCGCCATTTTGAAATTAATCGCTTCCAAAAAATGATTGTATACAGTCACTGATATGTATGATAAACGCCCTTTTCTGTAATCTCGATTTATCTTGTAGTTTTTCTGGAAAAAAATCCGCAAAAAGCCTATTTTTCGGCCTCTAAAGTGGCCTAAGGCCTTACAGAAGAGAATGAGACGCTGGAGCACCTGTCAGTATGTGAAAAAGGCTGGGAGTTAGTAACGGAGAAAGCAAGAAAGAAAGCAGAGGAGTGGCTGCAAGAAATTGATAATTTGGCGATGAAGGGAGAAATTAGAAATACGTTGGGTGGGAAGATACAAAAACGGATATGCAAGTATTTTAGGGAAATAGAGGAAGTGTGCAGAAAGATGTGCAATGAGGAAGGGGGAGGACAAAGAGATAGAGGGAAGGATAAAACTAAGAAAAAGAGAGAAATGTCAGATAGTGAAAACGGAAAGAGTATGCAGAGTGGAAAATAAGCTAAGGTAGATGTACGAGAAAAAATAGCGTTTTGTAAAAAAAAAAGTTGTGCAAATAAAACTCGATTTCATTGATTAAAAGTTGAACGAAAAATAAATAATCCGAAACTACTATTTCATCCCATTTTTCACGTGTCTCGTTATTTCTTAATTAAAAAAACATTCTTTCCTCAGAGTGAAAAACAAAGAAAACTCGACGACATCGACATGACGGTGATTCTGAAATTTCACCAACTCCAGCACTTTATCGACGAAAACAATGTTGCCGAAATTCGCGACTGCGTTGTCTTCGACAAGACGAAACTTTCCCAGCTTTACACCAGAGTAGGTGAACTGCGGCAGGAGACATACGCGCAAAAAGAGAAACACAAGTGAGTTGCCGATTTTGGTAGAATGACAGGCCAATGAGGAACTGGAAATGGCAAAGTGACGAGTGCTGGGGATGGAATCATATAAAGTTTACGTAAAAGGGAAATGAAAAATGTTTTCACTAATCTCGCAATAGTCAATCCATGTATTATTTTTTCCACAGCAAAAATCGCACGCATCTGCATCGAATGAAAATCGATTGTAAACACATGGAGGCTGAAATAAGGAGTCTGAAGACCAAAATCCAACAAGAAATGATCAAAAAATTTGGACGCGAAGTGTCGCTCGACGCGTTGTACGAGGCTGTGCTGCGGAAAATGATTCACGATGTCAAATCTGACATGCGACAAATCTCAAAAGAATTCGATGAGCAAATTAAAAGTGAGGATCACCAAAGAACATATTATTTTTATTAATCGGATGCTTTTATCGACCTCTTATTATTTTGAAAAACCGTTTAACGGGCTACACCTAGCTTGTGACCCGGAAAAGGAGAAATTTTCGTGAACTTTTTTCCGGGAAAACGAGTGCAGGTTTTCAAACTTTTTTTTTACTAATAAATTTAGCGTAAGATTTTAAGACACATTTACCTTCGGACAATGCCTAATAAAGTAAATTATTGTGGTATTTTACAACCTTTTAAAGATGCAATTAAATTAGTAAGTAAAGAAATAATTATTTTAAAGCAATTTAATTATTTATATTATTTAATATCTCCAATTTTTATATTCCCATTAATTATAATAATATGGGTAATTTATTCTTTTCTATGAAATATAATGTCAATAGAATTACGGGTAATATATTTAATTTTTTGTTTAAGATTGGGGGCTATGGGTTGTTAATTTCAGGAACTTTTAATCCTTTTTATTCAATATTAGGATCTATTCGATCGTTATCTCAATCAATTTCTTATGAAGTTAATTTATCATTAATCATTTTAATATTAATTACTATGTAAAAAAAGTTGATCGGTGCAGTGATTTCGTAGATATCGTGGTCACCGATTGTGAAAAAGTCATTTTGAGAAAAACGCGTCTAAAGTTCGCCGGTTCGCCGAACCTACCTATAAACGCCCATAACTTGCTTAATTTTAAACAGGTCAATTCGAAATTTCCAGAGAATATTTTTGAAATGTTACATTTTGAGAATCCCTTGAAAACTAAAGATCAACATTTAAAAAAAATCGACTCCTTGTAAGCCCTTAAGGCTGGATATACATTTAGACAGGAAAAAAAATAAGCGGTATTGAGAGATTTTTTGAACTAAGAAATAATTATTCTACAATAATCAAACTTTAGGTATACTTTAATAGTATATTTAAGTATACAGAACAATTTTTTTTTAATTCATCATCAAAATGTCGGAGCTGTGGCAGAGTTTTACAGCAAGGTCGCCGCAGGAGTCGCTAATAGGCGTGCAGTCTAGCTTCCCGTAGACTGTGATTTGCAAAAAAGTTCAAACATTTTTTCAGTTAGAACATGTATAGTTTCTATGTGACGGTAATTAAAATGATGAAAATGCAAATTTAAGAAAATGGCACGCATTTACAAAAAAAATCAACATTCCACGCAACATTTCTGTAAAATGTGGATTAAAAAAGTCTTTTTTTTCCAATTTTTCAAAAACAATTCTCGTCAAGTAGAAGGTACCAATGTTATCAATATTTCTATCAAGTTTCAACTCAATCGGCTTAACAGTTTTTGAGTAATCTTGCACGCCAATTTCGATAATGCAGTTTTGAGAAAAACGCGTTTGAAGTTCACGCCCGCTCCGGATCCGAGCGGTGAGGCACAGCGTTGACGGGCTGTAACGTTTGAAGTTTTTCAAATTTCGCTTTCAAACTTTGGGAAAATATTCTACATGTATAGTTCTATCGTTTAAAGAAAGAAAAAAAAGAAATCGATTTTTTGATGGTTATAAATGTATATCCCGCCTTAATCCTCGTGCAAACAACAGTACGTGAAAATTGAATTGCCAATCGTGCATTTTTCAGGTGTAAAGGACAAGTACTACGAACAGATTGACGTTCTCCAGACTCTCGTGCAGGACAACACGGAAAAGCTACGTTTTTTTACGACCTTGGAAGCAGAACAGACAAAGTTGAAAAAGATCCTCAGACACGCACCCGAGTCCGAAGTAACTCTTAATTTCTATACAGAACAGCCAATATTCAATTTTACTGTCGAACCCTTTGAAATGTTCTTTAAAAAATGGATAGATCCCTAGGTATTAGGGTTTGAATATATCTATTCGAAGATACCTGCGGTATCGACTCGTATGAGCAAATAGATCTTATTATTCTCAGGAGAAGATGTCAAAGATGGAAACTGAGTACAAAATGGACCTCGAACATTTGGAGAGCACGTTGAAAAATCTGCGTCAGCAGAAAGCGCTTTTTCGAAACGACATCAGGAACTTGCGTCTGAAGACGCGACCACTGCCACCCATTTGTGCCGCCAAGAGGTCCGAACAGCTGCCAAAGATCGTGAAGACGATCAACAACAGCGCCGCCTCTTCCTTGGATCTTTTGGATTTACAATTCGAGAAGGAATTGAAAACAGTAGAGTTGACAAGTTTTGACAGCGAGGATAGCCAACAAATCGAGGACAACGAAAACAGCAACGACCACTCGAATATTGTTGAGGATAAGGAGGAAGACGAGAAATATTCTCTTACAGCTACAATGGTATGCAGAACTTTAAGGGGCTACATCTACCTAGAAGCCCGCCAAAAATCGTCAACTTCCGATTTTGTTTGCCTGGCAAACGCTTGGTGCAAAAGAAATGAATTTCTTTCACACAAAGATACATATATTGCGAGCCTTTAAAAAAAATCACCAAAAATACAGAAAAACAACAAAAACATGGCCGCCGGCAGATGACATGATTGCGATGTTTGGCGGTGGACACTCTGCAGCTTAAACGGTCCATACGAAATCTAAAAACCAAACGGGTTATTCAAGTTAACGATAAATACGAGTCGTTGACGATCGTTGATTTTAGAAAACTTTTTTTTTAACAACCTCGCGACTAATCCAAACTCAACCATACAAAATCTATGAAAAAAGTCGTCATTTTTACGGAATTATTTTAAAATGGAGATCGATTTCGAAAAAGTGAGATCGTCAACGACCCCTAAATGTTTTTAATCGGATCGCCTGTGAATTTGGAAATGATGCATCAAGTGGTTCTCGAGATATTATGTCCACAGACTTTCAAAACAGTGTTTTGAAGAAAAAAAACGCGTTTAAAGTTTGATGGTGCTGCTACCTGTGCCGGATTTATACTTTTCATAAGGAATCATCACAGTATGACCGCCCGAAGAATAGCCGATTTTCGCGATTTTATTTAGATGGATAAGATAAGCTAATCGGTCTTTCTTTTTACAAATTGAAGCACCGATAAAGAATACAAAATGATTTTTTTGTAATTTCTTTATTTATTGTTTAACATTGTCTTTATTCGCAGAAAATTTCTAATGAAAATTGGAAAAAATAGGGTCCCATGGTGGCCAGGATTGCGGCCGCAAATTTTATCTGAAACAAAAATTTAAAAATGATTATTAATCTGTAGGAAAGCCGCTTAGTTCCGCTCCATGTTCCTATGGAGGTTTTTTTTAGTGAAATTTGAAAAAATGGCGGCGGTTCGAACAAAAAGTATCAACTTAGCTATCTTTTCGACAGTTTTTCGTAAAAAAGTAGGAAGATTTAAAAAAAGCTTCCATAGCAACACAAGGAATGACGTGAAGAATGTTCTGTTAACATTTAAAACGGATAGCTTGAAAACTATTCCTTTGAGAGTGGCCACCGTTTTGAAAAACACCATTCCGAGAAAAACGCGTTTAAAGTTCTAAGAAAGGCTTAACTTTTTCTAAGAAAGGCTGTAGCGACCGAAATAATTCGAATTTCGATCTAAAAATTGGACAGAACGTTTATAACCGTGTATACTATCGGATAATGCAAAAAATCGATTTTTTAAACATTTTACACTGTGACGATTCGTTAAGGATAGGCCACTTGACTTTGTGGCGGCCCCTCCTATCTTAAGGTAGTACGAGCGCGCAATCTTAATTTCTATAGATTTTGTTCAAATTTTAACCAGACATTGTTCATATCATTATGCATGTTTGAGTGAAATTTCAGAACGGTCGACTATTTAGATTGGGAGATAATGGGTTTTAAAATTGCAACTTTTAACACTGTAGCGTCTGCATTGAAATTTAGATAGAAAATTTTCCGTAAAAAATATTTGTCCCCTTAATCACCTGGATTTACCTAGGCCTTTTTAGGTCGTTAAAAAATCCGCCGCCCCTAGGTGGCTGCCTATATGGCTTCTTGGCAAATCCAGGACTGGCTGCTACCGCCCGCCCGGCCGACTGTCAGAAGCTGTAGCTCCTTCAATTTTAGGAATGTTTCAATGAACTTTTCAGGGAATCTAGCCGAAAGGTGATATCGAATACAAATATCTTTGGGAAAATGCAATTTTTTTCACCCACCTTGGTAGATGTAGCCCGTTTAAGATGTAGCTTCTAATTATCACAATTTTTTTAGCCAAGGTTTTTTTGTATGTAGAGCTTGGACTATCGCAGTTTTTTCTAACACCGGTATTATTTCGATATTATCAATTTGTAATACCGGAATATCGGTATTTCGATGTTTTCCAATATTTCTGTGAAACCTTGATTAAAAACGTTAGAAGGTTAAAAGTAAAGATGAAAGTTGCAGAAATAATAGTGTACAGCTAAGTGAAACTACAGTATATATTAACCCATCATTGACACACTTATATTTGGTCACGATTTTGATACACTGGGTCAATCTGACCCAGATAGTACTTCATCCACCTGCCATCAACAATCCTTCGGTTGGTTTTTACCGAAAAAGATCAGTGAGATACACTTCAAGCATTTGTTAATATATCTGCATAATTAACATTCGAAAAATATCAAATTAATTGGCTGTTCAAAATTATTTAAAAATTACAATTTTGCGAAGGTGAGCATTTTATTTCGAACTGACCCAGTGTGTCAACGTAGGGTTAAAAATAACAGTCTTTTATTGAGATAATCATTTATTATACATTTATAAGCATAGTCTACCCTGTTCTTAAATATATTCAACACAGCATAAAATAAATAAACAAAAATTAGGGACTTTTATGCAAGACAAATAAGTATTATACATGCAAAATTAAAATGAGGACATTTTATGCCAATCAGCGTAGGGGCCATTCATAAAACACGTGACGCAGTGAGGGGGGTGGTGGGTTAGGCAAATCGTCAAACTTTGTCACAAGGGGGTGGGAGGGGGCTCGAGCAAAAGTCACGAGACGCTATAAGCATATTAAGCACCGGCACCCGTCACGAAACGTCACAGAGGGGGGGGGGGGGGGGGGTCGAATATTGATAAAATTTGCGTCACGTGTTTTATGAATAGCCCCGTAGTAGTAGCTACCAGAATGCAAACAAACGGCATTGCTTGTGCCATGCGGGCATCAGCATGGTCACTTTCATTAACGGGATCGACACTGATGAAACAATGGCGCAAAAAACAGAGGGCATCTAAAGTTGCCCTCAAGTAAAGTTGGCAATAATATTTTAAGGCTGTTGAACGTAAAAAAACAAGTAAAGGTAACTTAAATGGAAATATTAACAATTATAATGGTATTTTAATCTTTTTAACTCTGATATTGAAATACCGGTATTATTTGCATCTAATATCGGTTTTTCACTATCGAATTTTTCGTCCGACATTTCGATAATATCGAAAAACCGATATCCATGCTCTACTTGTATGTACTCCTCTTCCACATTGCAAATGTTTTTTGCACTCGGTAAAACTCACAAGGAACATCACTTTGGTGTCTTCCGATTTTGTTAAATCTTTTTTATGTGAAAGAGTGTCAAAAACTAAGAGACACGTATTTTTTTATCGGCGGAAAAACGGTTTTAAGGTGAAACGCACCCTTAAAAATGGGGATGTTTTTAATCGATAACGTTTTAACGGTACGAGATATTAAAAAAATTCAAATTGCAACAATGTTTTTTTTGTGTACTATACATTGGAGATGAGAACGATAACGTTATCGATGAAAAACGAAAAATACCCCTATTTTCGAGCGTGCGGTCCACCCCTTAAAACCGTTTCTCCGCCGATAAAAAAATACGTGTCTCTTAGTTTTTGATACTCTTCCACATAAAAAAGTTTCAACAAAATTGGAGGACACCAAAGTGATGTTCCTTGTCAGTAAAACTGTCTCCCTCTCCCGGCCCGGCGCACAAGCTAATACGAAGCTAAGCGGTCACCTATCCAAGTATGGGGGCGTACACAAATTACGTAACGCAAAATTTCCCAATTTTTACCCCCCCCCCTCACGTAACGGGACCGTAACGCTTGGCCAGAACCCTCCCCCCCCCCATTCCGTTACGTAACGGGTGCTTTGTCGTCAATAATTGCGATTTTTTCATAGACATAACTAATTATGAAAGTATCGGGTTTATAGTAATTTTATGAAGTATAGATTCATCTAGTTTTATACTAATTTTTATGACAAAATCTTGAAAATTAACCGAGATATATGCCTTGATTTGACGACGAAAAAAAAAATTCTCTTCATTGTCCCATCGATATCTTTATGGAAGATTATCTGTAAATTGAAAGTCAACAATTTATCGATATCTATACAACTGTAGCTATCGGTATGCGTAGCCGTTTTTCTATTTTACTTTTTTTACAAAATACCGACAGTTTGAAAATTTTTTTCTATTTTCAAGGCCCTTTTTCTGTATTCAAGCAGTCTTTGAAAATAGTAATTATCAAATGTTAAAAACGCCGATACGTACAGCCTTAGTCACTGCGATAACAAAAATGTTTTTTAAAAAATTGAAAATTGATAATTTTTTAAGTATTCGCTCGGACAAGGTCGAATAAACTATTGAAAAACGCGTTCAAAGTTTTCGTTCCGTGTTTCTTGATATAAAGTTACGATTTTTTCTAGAATATTGACACTTTCATTGAAGTATCTAGTCGCGGGTGATATGACGGTTCTTCATCTGCATGATAGTTCGCAAAATAATAAAAGCCTGTACTTTATCTATTGTAAATGATGCCACACCTGTAGGGACTGACACCACTAATCGGTCGCGCTACCTGTTCTCACTAAAGTGACTATAACTCCGTCACTTTTCGGACTTGTGATTAAAAATGTTGCCACCAATTTTTTCAATACATGTACTTTCAAGAATTATTTTAAAAAAATGTCCTTCAAATTTTGCTTGGGGGATGTGCGAATGCGACTGTGGAAGTTCTTGCACAGTGATTTTCCCCCTTAATTGACATTGCGTATAGAAAGCTGTCCACGGTAAAATTGCACTCGAGGTTTAAATTAAAAATTTGAACATGCAGAAATTTTGCTATTTTTGGCAGTTTTAAAATCGTGACGTAACGCAAACCTTGACCCCCCCTACGTACGCAGACCGTAACGCCTGGCCGACCGCCCAATTGCGTTACGTAATTTATGTACGGCCCCCATTGGGTTGTGTCAATGCTGCTAAAAACGAGAAATCACGAAAGCCCTCCTTCAAATTCATTTATGTTATCCATATCATCATGAAGAATCGGAGACGAGCGTGAATACTTGGCTTTTACGCTCAGGTACATCAGCGACTGTCGAAAGAGACGGAAGGATCCGTGGAGGACGAAGAGACCGCAGGTGTGACTCGGGAAATGTTGAAGCAAGTTTTACGAAATGTGCCGATCGGTGGAGGACCGACAGAAATAAGCGAGGGAATAGAACGCTCGGTCGACCAAATCATCGCTTCTCTGGGTCAGGAAGACGACGAAACGATTGAAGCTATGAGAGAGGCCGTGAGAGAAAGCCTACACGAAGTAGTTCAACGGTTTGTCCAACAATTACACCGCGCAACATCCGATTTGGTGCCGCAAAACTGTATATTTTTTCGAAATCTTATCTCTATACTGATCCCATATTAACACTCAATATTGATATTCTATGTAAGAACACGGAAATATGCAATCTTTTAATCAAATTCAATTTTGTTGAAAAATGTAAGTTTAAAAAAAATATTTTTACATTGCGTAAGCTTTTTTTCGCGATTTTTTTGAGTGAGACTTGTAGAGGCAATCACGCATTAAGGCAGGATATACGCGTTTTTTTCTTCTAATTTTGCAAAAACAATTCTCGTCTAGTAGAAGGATATTATCAATATTTCTACCAAGTGTCAAATCAATTGGTTCAATAATTTTTGAGTAATCCTGCACGCCAATTTCGATAATGCAGTTTTGAGAAAATAGGCGTTTAAAGTTTACGCTCGCTACGAATCCGAGCGGTGATGCGCAGCGTTGACGGGCGTAACGTTTGCCGTTTTTCGAATTTCGTGCTGAAACTTTGGGAAAATATTCTACATATATAATGCTATTGTTTACAGAAAAAAAAGAAATCGATTTTTCGATCGTTGTAAATCCCGCCTTAACCCTTTCATACCTGGCATGCTGTCCCAGTCTGGAAAAAGTTTGAAATCACGGCTGGTACGTTATGGGATGCGTTATGGGATGTTATGCGTCGTTATGGGATCGTTTATGCTGTATTGAAAGGGTTAAATCCTTTCGCCATATTGAAAGATTTAAGGACTGAGATGCAGTCAGAGGCGTGAAAAAACGAGCATTTTCAATAATTTTCTTTTTATAGTAATTAAGTTTGTTTTACAAAAGTGGTTACACAGACTTTTTATGTTATATTTCAACTTGACTTGTACAAATTTTCGAAGAAAAATATTGATTGTTTATCAAAATAACGCCATCTTTGTCGGACCCCCTTCGGCATGTAGTGCGTTGGGGTGACCATCATAAAATTATACTGGATCATTTGAAATCAAAAAACCAAAAAAAATCATTAGTTTCATAATAAATCTAGTCCTTAATCAAAGCTTTTTTTTTAAATTAATAAAATGGCGGCTTCCGACAGATAGCTTTCTATTTTCGACCAAAAAATCGCTCGTTTATTGTTTTAAAAAAGTAGAAATTTTCAACGAAAATGAAAATCCTTCGTCTAAGGACTAGTTTTTAATGCTATCATTAAGCACACCAAATTTTATCAAAATCCATCGAGTGGTTTTTGAATGATAGTGGTCATCGACTTGAAAAACATAGTTTCGAGAAAAACGCGTTTAAAGTTTTTCGATGTGGATACGGTATTGTATGTTCGTAAAATTTTGAGCTCGATGGATGAAGCTAAACTTGTTTTATGTATTTTGATCCGCTGAATCCGAATATCACAATTTCTGCCGAAAAGTCGAGCATTCAATTGTTTATAGCCAATTGTTGAAACAATTTTTCAAAAAAGTAAAGTTTTTCGCGATGAATTATTGTTTTAAAAACATTTTGGGCAATTTTAAAACGAAAGTATTCTTTATAAAATGTTGCTAAAGTTCATAGTTTTTGAGTAATACATTTTTGAAAATTTCTGAAAGAGTTTTCCAATTTTACACTTGATTTATGTATAGAAATACTAATTAAAAAATTACTTACATCGAATCATCAATTCCTGGCCCATACAATAGGGCTTCTGCCGATGTGGAAGCTTCCAAAATATCAATTTGTTGTTGTCTTCGAAGCATTCTGCCTTCCCGGGTATTATCGTTTGCGCGTTTGTCAGCCACGGCTATACCACATTGTTTGTCACGTCTATACGCCTTCACTAATTGTGGGATATCCCGGAAACTATTCATCGGATTGACTTGAAATTTTCAGGGAATATTTTCAAAACATCATACTTCAAGAAAATGTTAAAATAATCGATGTTTTGAAAATTCTGACTGCATCTCACCCCTTAAACGCCGTATTTAAAGATTTAAACACCGTATTGAAAGGGTTAAAGTGCAAACGTACTCAGCCATCATGTGTGTCCCATCTTCCCTCATACCGATCTTCCATGATTTTTATGTCTTCGTGGAAGCATTCTCCTTGCTCTTCACTGAAGGAGCCAAGATTTTCTACGAATTTATCTTGATCCTTTATTTCTATCCCCAAATAAGAAAACAAAACAGCACTTTTCACGAAATCTGTAATCGTTTTTCTTGATTTTTTAATAACATACTCCGCATATATAACGGAATGTATTGGGGTAGTTCGAACAAGCTCGTTTTCGCTTTGCTGCTGTTGATATGTAACTGAATGCATTTATAACAGCAAATAATTTTTAAAAAATAAAGAAACCTTCCTTAAGGGATCTTCTCACTTTAGACGCAATAAAGGCTATATTCATAAATTTTTTTGATAGGTTTATATAATAGATATTGATATAAAAGTTGTTACACTTAATAAATACACTTTCGAAATACATTAAAAAAATCTTTCTATGTACTTATGTAACCCAAACAAACTTTAAACGCGTTTTTTCTCGAAACAACGTTTTTCGCCGGCTTGTTGATAAAATCTTCGAAACTACTGAACCGATCCTTATGAAATTTTAGCCGAATATTCTTTACAACTATAGCTACAGCGCATATCAAGGACTTTTTTATTTTGATATTTACTATTATTTGCCAAAAACGGTGAAAAAAAACGTTTTTTTTGTTTTTTCGAAAAACGTCCGCCATTTTGTTATTTTTGCATATATCAAAAATCGTATGATATGCGCTATAGCCATCAACATATTAAATCTAAAACCGTTTGATTTTTTTGTTTCGGATGATCCATCTCCGAGATATCATCAACAGCGCAGACCTACAATTTTTAGGACATTTTTTTAACTACCATTTTCGTCTATAAATCGTGACTTTAATAAATGAATACATTTTTAAATGTATTTCGTACTTGCGTGTAACAACTTTTATATCTTTTATATACAACTTTTATTAATATACGTAAATGTATTTGAGTGTAGCAACTTTTATATCAATATTAAACATTATTACATACAAATTAAAATTAATTTGAATATCCTGTGTAGTTACTCGAAAAAAATTGATCGGTATAGGTCGCACCAGTAGTCACTTGACAAAAATCATACGAATTTTGCCGGCATCAAAAAAATGTTTTTGTTGACATGTATTATTAGTCAATGTGAACAAATTCGAATTATTGTAATTTTTATTTCTTTCGCGATATTCAGAACATCGTTATTCAATGTGACATGACGAAGTTACTAAATGATTCATTTATATTGCCAACGATTCTCCGAACGTCGTTGCCCGCTTTAACATTCCCGTCCCCTTTCCTTTCACAGTTGTCTTCCACACTTTTAACTTCACCATTTCCAGTTCCCGAGACAGAGCGTTGCCCACCTACGATAGTGTTGCATCCACCTTACCATGTTGCTGTTTCTTTTTTTTTTTCTAGTTTTGAAGAAGAATCGCATTCCATCGGTCGGAGCTCGGAAGAAATCGGATGGAGCATAAAGCAAAAGATCATCGATTTGTCGGAGAACATGGGATTGCAGTACGATGTCAAAGTCGAACAGGTTGTGATGAAACTTTTGAAAACTCACGATGGCATCGAGACGGCCTGGGATTATCTTTCGCAAAACGTGCGAAAAATTTCGGACCCTGAGACTGTGACGGCATTGAGGGAACACGCCTTCCGTACGCTTGCGGAAATTAAAGAAGAAATTGAAAATGCCGAGGAGGCTGCAGCGCAAGTAAAATCGAGAAAAAAAGTGCATTGGGCGAAAAGTATGGACACAATTTTCGCGTCTTTTCTACCGGATGTCACCCATGCAAATGCGATTTTAGAATATTTTGATGTCAAATCTGTTCAATTTTTGTTGCATCGAACTTTTTGGTCTGTACATCTTTCATTTTAAACTCCACAGTTCTAGAGTTCTATGGCATTTGCGCGAACCACTCTACTTTACATAAAGCTGAATGATATTGCAGGAAAATGGGAAAGAAGTTTACGGTAGTCCTATCGCCACGCTTCAATCCATAGGATTTTTATTATTTTTTGTTGAGCTTCACTAAATATATTAAGGAGAGACACACACCTAGGAGCCAGAAATAAGGTCATTTTTGTCAATTTTTTTCAAGGAAAACTATTTGACATTTCGGATTGGAGTTTTAATTATCTAAAAGTATATACATTCAAAAATATGTTTAATTTTCTTTATTTAAAAATATCAAAAATATACAAGGATATTGTATGATCCTTGGAGCGTCGTAAAAAAATCTACGTATACGGTACCCACTGGCGTTTCTTCAAAAATCATCTGAAAAATAACCCAAAAAGATTATTAAATTAGATACTATAATCTAGTACTTGTCATAGCCGATTTTGAAAATATCGATTTATCACAAAATGGCGGACGTTTGAACATAATAGTGATTTTTGGGCCAAAAATTAGTTATTATTTTGCCTATAAAACAAAAACTAAGTAAAGGAAAAAAAATCCTATGACAAGTACTAGATAATGGTGTATAGAATAAACACAAAAAACCTCAAGGCAATCGGTTCATTGGTTTTCGAGAAATTTTGGGTACCGACTTGAAAAACGTGGTTTTGAGAAAAACGCGTTTGAAAATTTGGGAATGAATAAATCATGAAATTTGTCAACTTACAGGGAATCATCGATACCAGGCCCATAGTGTAGGTCTTCTACGGTCGACGGAATGTTCATAGCTTCTAAATCCTCGACCTCGACCATCTAGGTGTATATCTCCCCTTAATAATTGTCTCTATAAAATTTCAGGGTCATTTATCGACCTAATTACAGAGAAAAGAAATGTTAAAATTCCGTATTTTTGTGAAGGAATTCCGAGACGACATACACAAACCCAATTTCCGGTCGCTACGGAATCGCATATAATAGTGGGAATGCATCAGATTCTTAAAAATAATCAGATTTACATACTTAACACTTGTAGCAATCTAGTGCTCTCAGAAAAATTACTCTTATTGACCTAATTTTTATGCAATATCAAGTTTAATTTGAACTTCCGGTATTGGATTTATTACCACTTGCTACGATAGAGACGTGACAGCAAGGCAGCAGCTGACTGTAGTCCTAACCTCATCTCACTCATTTGAATTTCCACACATATTTTATTTTTAACTGACATATTTCGCCGACACAAATTTTCCACGCTTTTTACCAGTCGTGGCCCGAAGACAATGCTTTATATTTCCCGCACCTGACATTGTTTTGACAGATCGACGTTAAAAAGCATGGAGGTTAAACTCGCCTGGTTGAGTAAAAAGAGACGGAGATAGACCCAATATTGCCAAATATCAAACCTAGAAATACTGCGCGAATCGTTGGAATAACTATTTTTTCATTTTTCTAATTAAATGTGAACATTCATTAAACAGCTTACACATGGAAAATTTAGTTATTACAATTTTTTTTCATATGTTAAAAATATAAGTTGTACAAGTCTCAAGTATGATCAGTGGTATGACTAGTGTGAAGCGATAGGACTACCTCAAGGCGCAGTTGGGGTAATTCTCGGCCCTTTCGAATATTGCTAAGAACATTTTATATGGGGTTGAAGTTTGCACCGTTGGAACGCAACGAAAATACTTTTCAATTTCTTACTTCCGTCATCATTCAAAATGATATTTCGCAAATTCGTTTGAAATCGCTAAATAAGAATCCTAAAAAAATTACGCGTCATTTTCATATCGCGAATCTGCCCAAGGAAATTTGGGTAATTGAAAGAAAATCATTTTCGTTTCATTCCGATGGAAACGACGATGGGTTCGAGAGCAGGAAAATTGCAGGAAAAACGCACTCGTTCAAGGTCGCCGAGTCAAAGTAGGTAGCAAAGAACGAAAAGTTCATAATGCAGTTTGTCTTTATCTTTCGAACGGTACGTAAAATATTCCTTCGCGCCTGATTTTACCAGGATCCGTGACTTTTCCTCCCGACCGAAAATTGAAAAAGTGTACTCATACTTTTCGCCTCCGACAGCCATGCCAGCTCTATGTGAACGTGAGAATATACGGAATGTTGCAGGACGTGACGGAGAGCGATCTGGTTCTGGAAAGCGGAAACGATCACACTTGAAGTCTCTTTGGCAAGCTGTTTTCTAGAACACTAATTGGTCCCCATATATTCTACGAGCGCGACTAAATGACAGAATTTATGAAATTGTAGAGTTCCTCGAGAAAAAAAATGTTTTATAATTTCTGAATCGTCTGCGAGCGATCCGAAACGCACGAAACAGCCTAGACGATGAAAGTAGAAATTTCGAGTCGTTTAGTCCAGTCATAGAAAAAATATCCAACGACCTGACAACTAAAGACCTACTATCAAAATGCCTTGGTGGGTACACGCAGAATTCCTATGAGAGTTTCAATTCCGTCGTGTGGTCGATAGCTCCCAAACGAGTTTTGAAACTTTAAACGCGTTTTTATCGAAACCACGTTTTTTAAATCGGGAGAACGCATAATTCGGGCAGTTTTAATCGGATTTACTTGAATTTTTAACTGTACCTTCTTAGATAATTTCTCTATCACGATCCATCAACAATTCTCGTTTTTATAAACATATTAACGCTAATTTTTTAACAACATAAAAATATAAAAAATCATCGCGTTTTGCGAAAAAAACCATCCAAAAAACCAACCAAAAGTAACGTAAATGACGAATTTTTTTCTTTCCTCTAGATGCTGGTCCATTAAAGTTCTGTGTCCTCCTGCAGAGCGCTAAAAAACGCTCTTAGTATAGTTACGCCTAAGTCGCCATTTTGTATTTTTTCTTCATATAGAATAAACCCTCCAAACCTCAATTTAATGGCTTTTTTTAGTATTACTAAAAAAAAATTCCCAAAACGTCTTATTTTTCGGTGAGCCACATATAGGGTGTCTCAAAATGACCTGACCATTTCATTTATTAATAGAACGTCTTATTTATCAGAAAAGTACGAATATTTTTATTTTAACCCTAGAATGGCACCCTGGGGTACATTCGTGCCCCACAAATTCTGCAAAAGTACTCATTTTTACCAATTTAAAATGTTCCTTTCCCTTCGGATCAAACTTTGACCCACTGTTCGAATTTTCTGAAATTTTAAAATTGTACCATCGTCTTCCTCGTTAAAATACGAAGAAAATCATGTGCTTCCAAAAATGTTATTCACTATTTATAACCCCGATAATTGGGTCCAACGCGTAGGGTACATTTGTGCCCCGGTGTGCCTTTAGAAGGCAAAAAAAAATGTGTACCTTTCTAGGGTTAATATAAGGTACAAACGTGGAGGTTATGTGTGGAACACAATATCCGATAAATGGCCGCCTTGTCCCTGTTTGCAAACATTCACTCTTTTGACGAAATTTTCAATAACATTTTGGCACAATTGCGGACTAATTTAATTAATGGTGCGTCCAATTGCTTCCTTAAGCTCCGGAACGGTCTGTGGATCATTGGCATACACTTTTCCTTTCAGAAAACTCCAAAGAAAGAAGTCCAATGGCGTAAAATCGCACGATTTTGGTGGCCAATTCACATCGCCGCGGCGCAAGATAACACGACCATGAAACTTCGGTTGCAATAACTATGCAGTTACAATGCAGCAAATAACAATTTCTATGCGTTGCTCGATCGTGTAATTCTCCATGACTAAACCTCAAAACTTCCTGATGCCAGTTGTTAAAGATTCCCAGGCAGCATGAATGTCCAATCGACATCGATAAGTTACCGTTGTCAGGTTACCTTTAAGACATGACCGTAACATAACTATTCGACATCTTTCAAATGACATCCCGTATAATGCTGCCGTAAAGTTATATTTTTTATGATATCTTACGGCGATGAAACCGGATGTCTAAAAGGTATCCCAAAATATTATCAAATGGATGACTTTTTAAAGTTATAAAAAAGTTATCTATTTACTGTTATCTATTTCATCTAGTCCAACGTTGTCCAAAGGATATCATAAAGACGAATTACATAAGATGTCTTTTTCACGATATCTTTCAAATATCAGTAATGTGTTGTCTTTTAAGATATTTGGTATTGGCGAGAAATAGTAAAAAGCCATCCAAATGTTGTCCTAAAGATGACATTCAACGGATCACTTTTATCACAGTGCGAATTTAGCGTGTCATATTTCATTTCACCGGCAAAAAATTGTGTGTAACAAGTAGTTGAAAAAATAAAGGTGTTGATATATATATACGTGAGTGCCTTTTATCCTACTATTCTTTTCGCCTCTGTTAGTACATATATGTATTTAATGTACTTTCGTTTTATTCTGAAAGCGTAGGTCTGCTTTTGAGGTTATCCAAGGGATCGTTTGGAGCATGGCAACCACCAAAACACGTGACCGCAACGGGAGGGAAGTCTAATAACGACTGTACCGTTTTTACAATATTAAATTATATTTCACTTATAATTAATTAATTGATGTTCTATTTACATATAATAACCTAGCCCACTTCGAAACCGACATAACAATATTTTATCAATTTCTCCATTATAAAAATTAACTTTTTAACAGTCTAGATTATTGAGCTATATTTAATATTCTAGACTATTAATAGGTTAATTTTTATGAAGAAATGGATAGGATATTATATATATCACCAATAAATAGATATCTTTTCGATAGTACTCTTCGATACCGTTTAGATGTCGTTTTGTTAACCTCATTCGGATGCCTATTGGACGACTTTTAGATGGCAGTGGTATCTTGGCATTTTTGTGCCTTTAAGATATCTTTAAGATATATCGATTTGATGACTGCGCTAACGTACCAATAACCGAAAAGAGTTAACCTTTTGTCGACATTTTGTTAACCATTAGAAGTTGCCGTATAGTTAACTATCGGACACAAATAAGTTATCTGCCAAGCGGACATAAAAGATACGTTTTGTAATAAAAAACGGCGTCTTTTTGGTCAACCAAAAAGTTATCCGTATCAGTTTCGCGATATCTTTCGGATGCAATATAGATAACATTTTGCTACCTGGGTTAGTACTCTATGTTCGCCACAAAAAAAAATGGCGCGCAATTTAAAATGTCAGGTTATTTTGAGACACCCTTTGGATGTTCGGCTCCAAATGTAGACATCTACTTCCAATAGGATTTATGTCAATTCAATGTTGCTTCAAGTCTTCGACTGACTCAGTAGCTTTAATTATAAATATATTTGTACACTTTTTATCGCATCTAAACTTACGTCTTATTCTAAATATACATATATATAACGTCTCTCTACGAGAAAAACGCTACACTCCTTTGTACACATATTTATATCGTCCACAAGTAGGATTCCGAAGTGCGATTAACTAAAGATAATCGTATGCGTGCGATAATCGCCCCCTCGACGGATATGTCGTTAATTTCTTCCCGAGGGAAAGTGACTTCGGCGCGTTCGTGTGCGAGGGATTAAACTTTTAACAAGGCACGTTCCGGGACATTTTTTTTTCATTCGTACTTAAAAACAAAAGATAAGGTAAGATCCAGTCAAATTTCCCGGAAGACGCGACGAAAGTGAACCAAAGATACGCAAGCATGCAAATAACACGAGGACACGAAGCCGAGGATTCGCGCTCGAAATCAATCCAGCTGCGCAGAAATCGAGTATTTCCGGGATGTCCTCTTAGGGAATTGAGCACGGACGACTTTGAGGGCGGCCACCGCGAGTCGCTTTCAAAACCAATCAACGTCTTCTGACACCGTATCACCAATGTCCGTCGATAACGAATAACAATGTCGTGTCATTGCTTTTTAAAACTTTTCAGGATTGGATAAATGTTGTCGAATGCCTCGTAAATTTCTTGCCGCACTTTTGCACCTGGAAAAGAAAAATAGTCAGTTGAAAAACATTTTTCTAGTCAATTTTTTCAATTTTCCGATTGAATTGTTTTCCTTCGTTTTGCTGCCGGGGATAAAACTGAATGCATTATTAGGGTAAGTCCGGGGGAGTTGGCCATAAGGGAGAGATGGCCAATTGCAATATTTCATAGAACCGCGCACTATATTTCACCTGACACTGCTTAATTCGCTTTGCGTCGTGCGCAGATGTAAGTGTACGAGCAAAAGTTTGGCAAAAAAATGTTAAGTTGGTTAAATGTTAAGTTGGTGAAGTTATTTTGTAAAAGTAATGGTTACTTTTGTATTTCTTGAATAGTTCACGAACAGTGCTTTGTTATAACCTCAATATTTCGCATGTATTGTTTCTATTTGTTTACATTTTAGATATAGCCATCCCTCCCGGGAGATTCGGAGAGATGGCCACGTAAAGTCAGTGTCTGATGGCCACAGTATTGGTTGTGATATGTTCAAGTAATTCATTTTTTTCTACATGTATTTTCGATGCCCAATAAGTACAAGAGAAAAGCAATTGCTCTACGAGGGAACTGGACTCAAGAATCATTAAAAGCAGCTATTAGTGGTGTAAAAAATTATGAATTGTCGGTTCGTGCGGCTGCTAGGACCTACGAAATACCTAGGAAGACCTTAGAAAGACGATATAAGAACAACGACAAAAAATGTTGCGGAGGAAATTGTTGAGACTCATCTCATCGATGACTGGCTTCAGTGGGTAATATGCCAACTTTGGATACACAAAAATTATACTGATTTCGATTATATATGTTCTAGATGTGGGGAAAAGAAAAACCATTAAGAATCGAAGCATAAAACCAACGAGAAAACAGCATAATGCTGGGTAACTGGCCATCTCACCTCCACTCCTATGGCCATCACACCCGGATACTCAGGAAGAGGTGGCCAATTGTGATTTTCAAAAAATAGTAATTTTAAGGTTGATTTGATATGAGTTTGTTTTAATTTCGTAATTTATCTTAAAGTTAAATGTTCAAAGTTTAATTACAAATGAAGATGGGTTAAGAAACGTCTGTACTTTTATTTTGACGGATCCTTGAAAAACTGTGGCCAACTGCCCCGGACTTACCTTACTTCGTTTGTAACATTGAGCTTCCAACAGTTCTGGATGCATGACCATGGAGCTTTACTTTCAGCCGAATTATATTGACGGTGTTCAGATTTTCGGAGTTTGGTCTTTCGTGTAAAATTCTTTCGAAGTTTTGATATTTCGGGGTAGTATTCTTTCGGAGTTTTGGGCGTTCTGATCATTCAAAGTTCGGAATTTCAACCCGCCCCCATCTTCAATTTCGGAACATTAAAATTAGGAATTTTAAACCGTCGGAGCATTCAAAGTTCGGAATTTCAACCCGGCCCCCTCATTTTCACGGTGCCAAGGGTTAGTCCGATAATTAGTCGAATCGTACCTATTTTTCCAGTTCCGAGGTAACATTTATCTAGCAGATAGAAATAATGTACTGAAAAATGGTCGGGGGGTTTTCATAATCGTAATGGCATTAGGCCACGAAATACGTCGAGTTTGCGACTTTTTTTCCTCAAAAACGGTACCATGTTTGTTACGCATTATTGACTTAGAAATTCCTTGACTTTTCCAGCTTTTCCACACAGGTTTTGCAAATAATCCAGGAAGATTGGGGTAAAATAAAGAACATATTTTTTTTTCAAGATCAAATATATGAAAATGTCGAATATTAAAATAACGTTAAAAAAACTGAAATTCGAAAAATAATTTAAACACTGCAAAGTAAAAAGAATACATTAAAAGCAAATATAGAACCTGTTCTTTAAGATAAACAGAAATGTTTATGTCGGTCGCAACAAATAAAAAATAAATATCAACACTCGTCTACAATAAAAATGGTGTGATTGTGTATCGACAAATAGAATGCAATGTATAGAGCATCAGATTAAATTGGTTTTTCATTGTTGAAATTTCAATGTTTGGCACCGCCATAACTTTTTTGGTATATAATGAAGACTGTAACTATTTAAAATATATAAAAATATTCGTTTTTATACCATTCAGTTCTTTTTTCGAGTCGGTTTCATTTTTCGTAATTCTTGGAAAAAGTAAATTCTGAAAAAATTCCAGAGAATTTTCAAAATTCCCTGACTTTTCCCTGATTATATTTCAGGAGAAAAAACATTCCGAATTTTGCCAGTTTATTCTGTTTTCCATACGCGTAACAGCCCAATGTGGATCGTACCCAAACTGCACAGGATGATCAAATGGCTTATATACTTGCAGAAAAAAATTACAGCTCGGTCGTAGCATTTGACTTGTCCCCACAACTTCAAAGTTCCGACTACTTTTGCCTTTCATTGTATCGACGATACGTCTTTAAAAAATGCATTTTATTTGTGGCCAAGCTCATTTCAGTGCTAAAAAAAATTAATCTGACGCTCGATACTCACCGGTAAGCACGACTTTTCCGGAAACGAATATAAGAAGAACGATGCGGGGTTTGACCATTCGGTAAATCAAGCCCGGGAACAATTCAGGCTCGTACGATGAGAATTGACCGTGCGTCAAAACAAGACCCTCCAATCTAATAGGGAACTTGACGTCGCAGCTTCCGACCATATTTTGAATCTTAAAGTCGAGAAACTTTGCCTGCTCGTCGAAAACGACAATGACATCGTCAGTTTCCAAAAAAAAGAACACATTGAAAAGAAGCAACGGAAAAAAACGGAAATAGAAAATCAGATGTACTGACCGGAAAGCCGAGTTTCTGAATAATACGAGCGTACTTTCGAGCGGCTAGTCGCGAGTCCTCCTCGCTCTTCGCTCCTGTACACACCATTTTGCCACTGCTAAAAATGAGCGCGGTCGTTCTCGGCTCTCGTATTCGCATGATGACCGCCGCGAAACGCTTCGGATTGTACTCGGCGTTACGCGCGTGTAAAGCTATTTTCTTAAGGTCCAACTTGCACGTCAGATTGACGGTGGAAACGATGTTTCTGCCAATCGAGAGAAACAATTATCACACATGGTCGTTACGCACTATTTACTCAGAAATTCCCGAACTTTTCCAGGTTTTGCAAATTTCCAGGGAGATTTGAGTCAAATAAAGAACATAATTTTTTTAGATCACATTTATGAAAACCTTGTATGTTAAAATAAAAATTAACGAAAGAAAACAGAAAATCGAAAAATAATTCACACTAAAATTTCAATAAAATGCGTCAACAGCAAATACAGAACCTGTTCTTCATTATGAATAGAAATAACCATGTCGGTGCCAATAAATAAAAAATAAATATAAACACTTCAAAGTAAATTAGGTTTTAGTTTTTAAGGGGAGGTACCTGAGTAAACGGCGAAAAAACAGGTAAACTTCGGGAATTTTTATCTCAAAAACTAATGTTTCGATTGGATCCGGGTTTTTTTATTGGAAAATATGTACATGGAGGTATGTTTAGGAATTTTTAAAAATAAATTCGTTGACTGGAAGCGATTCAAACGCGATTATCTCGAAACATAGTTTTCAAAGTCGGTGCCGGATGTATCTCGAAAACGGTTTGTCCGATTTTGTCCTAATTTGGATACAATATTCTTCGATAGTTTTTCTCGTTCGCCACGTAGGACTTTTTTGAAATTTTCATTTTTGACGGAATTGCGACCGTTTTAATTTAACATTCGTTTTTCGTTCGCAATTTCCGACGATTTTGGATTGCATACACCTTGCATGAAAAAGCAATGGTTCAATCAAATGAAAAACCCCTACGTGGCGAACGAGAAAAACTATCGAAGAATATTTATCCCAATGTGGACAAAATCGGACAAGCCGTTTTCGAGATACATCTGGTACCGACTTTGAAAACTATGTTTCGAGATAATCGCGTTTGAATCGATTCCAGCCAACGAATTTATTTTTAAAAATACCTAAACATACCTCAATGTACACAATTTCCAAAAAAAACCGGATCCAATCGAAACATTAGTTTTTGAGATAAAAATTCCCGAAGTTTACCTGTTTTTCGCGCCGTTTCCTCAGGTACCTCCCCTTAAATGGAGGAGAGAAAATTCTATGGAGGTAAATGGCAAAAAAAATGATATTTAGGAATGGAGGGAGGTAGAAAGAGGAAGAGTGGAAAATAAATGGAGAAATGATAGAAATAGTGAGTGAACTCCGCTACTTAGAGTAGAAAGAAAAATGGCGGGAAGAGCCCAAAATGCCTCAAATGCAGTGTGGGAAGTATGGAAAAGAGCAGGGAGGGAAGAAACGGAAGAAAGATTGTATCTATTAGAATTGATCGTTAAGTCAGGAGCTTTTTACGAGGTAGAGATATGGGGTTTCGAAAATATAGCACAGTTTGAGGTAGTACAACATAAGTATTGCAAAATGGCATTAGAAATCGACAGAAGAACTCCAAGATGCGTGTGGCGAACAGAATTAGGAATACCAACATTAGAGTACAAAATTAGGGAACGAGCGCTGCGTTATATATCTTTAGTGATAAGAATGGAAAGTAATAGATGGCCGAATATTTGTTTGAGAGAGGAAATAAGAGGAACCTCGAACGGGAAGCCTTCGAAATGTGGAAAAGACTTCATGAAAGTGTCAAGGGAATTAGAAACTCAGGAAATCATAGACATAGCGGGGAAAGAAATAAAAATAATAGACAAGGGATTGAAAAAATTAAAAAGAAAGACCATAGAGAAAGAAAAACATTCAAAAATCGACGTATGATAGTTTTTACAATGCGATGATAGAAAACGACGAAGCACCGTGAGAGTATTGGGCGGCAAACGATCATAAAGGAAAGGATAAGAAAACATGAGCGAGGATAAGGTGTGGAAATATAGGGAGGGATGGAAAAATGGGGAAGTGGAATGCATTTGTAGGATATGTAAACGAAAAAGAGAAACAATGGAGCACCTGATTACGTGTGAAAAAGGGAGAAGGGTAATATCTAATGAAGCGAAAACATTTATAGAGAAGTGGGAAAGGGATAAGAGGGGAGTAGAAAATAAATGAATAGGATTGCTGAGAGGGGCGATAGACGATGCTGAAGTTCGTATCGTTGAGGTGCAACGAACATTTTTTTGCCCATTTAGGCTACAAAAATTACGGAAACATTTTTGAATATCCTTATTAGGTTTCCGAAACCTAAATTTGGTAAAAAAAGGCTTGGATACTAATAAAAATAAAGAAATTTAAAAATGAAGGAGAATTTTCGTTGCATTCCAAAGATGCAAACTTCAATACCACGGAGATAGGTGTCAATATGTGTAATTTTTTAGGGCAATAGAAAGAGAGCGTAAGAAAAGAGAAACGGTGATGATGGACAGCGCGAATGCAGAGTGTGGCGAAAATTGAAAATAATAAAAGAGGAAAGATATAAATTAGATTGTAAGAGAGCGATGTTCGGCTTTGTAAAAAGCCGAAAAGGCGATGCAAATGAAACTATTTACTACTACTAGATTTTAGTTTTTGAAATGTTCAATGATTGTCACTGACGTAACTTTTTTTTGTATGTAATGAAGAATAATATACATATTAAAGATATACAAAAATGTTTATTTTTATACTTTTCAGTGTTTTTTTAAGTCGTTTTCATTTTGCGTAAGTATTGCAAAGATTAAATTTTTGAAAAAATTCGAGAGAATTTTCAAAATTCCATGACTTTTTGCTGATTATTCCAGGAGGAAGGAAATTCCCTGAGTTTTCCCCTTTTCCATATAGCTTACAGCCATGTCACAGTAATATTGGGGAAAAAAATGGTCCGGATCGCAACATTTTTCATTCGCGACCGCGTTTAATGCTGTGAACGTACTGTAGTTGCGGGAGTATTCCAGGATCCGCGGATGCCGGTGTCATGGGCGTCATTGGCCCGGGCGTGGACGGGCCAATGGACGGAGGAGCGATTTGACTCGTCGGCTGCACGATGGGAGACATCATGTTTTGCTGGTGGACAGTAATAAAACAAGATGAGCGTTATTTGGACACTTCAGACCTTCAGAGTCAAATATTCCATGTGTTCGTTAAAATTGTAGAACTTTATTTTTGGGACAAGAAATGTTTATGTGAAACTCGGAAAAGAACATTTCTCAGTCAATCTTTTAAGATGGTACTGCAGTTTGCATCGTTGGAATGCAACGAAAATTCATATTCGTATTGTCAGTTCCTTATTTCTATTACGATGCCAAATCTTTTTTTGCAATTTTCAACCGCGGATCTTCCAATACGGATCTTAAAAAATGGTTGAGGGATTTTGGTAGCTAAAAGCTGCTAGAAAAAATTGAGAACGTGGAAAGAATTAATTTTCATTGCATTCCAACGATGCAAACTTCAATCCTAGCGTTTGAAGGTGCCTGTTCATAAAAAATGTTCGAAAAATCGATTTTTTTCCTTCCCATCATCGTTCTAAAACATCTCGAGAATGTTGTGTCCAAAATTCTAGTCGACATTCCACATAGTTCACATTCTGTAAATCAGTAGATTGATCCGCATTATCAACGCGAATACGCGGGAAAAAACCTTGAACGCGTTTTTCTCAAAACGGCAATTATCATTTTGCAGCCTCCCGTTGCTTTTTTTATAAACAACATATGCGTGGAGACGTTGAAGTTTGCATCATTGAAATGCAACTAACATTCTTTTTCACTGTCGTCGAATATCCATAAGTACGAATATCTGTAAGTACGAATATCCATAAGTACAAATATCCATAAGTACGAATATCCATAAGTCGAATATCCATAAATGAGTATAGAGTAGAAATGAGTGCCAGAAATGGCGGGAGGTAGAGATAAGTGAGTATAGAGTAGAAATGAGCGCCAGAAATGGCGGAAGAGTGAAAAGGTGAAGAAAGATGAGCATTTTAAGAAATTTTTAAGAGAATGCTCCGTAAAAGTTCAAGTTTGTTTGGGTTATATACTATACTCACTTATGTATATTCACTTATGGATATTCGACTTATGGATATTCGTACTTATGTTAATATTCGGTTATGGAATTCCGACTTATGTATATTCTACCCTAATCTTCTTTTTAGGGTTCCATACCCAAAGGGCAAAATGGAACCTTATTAATGACACTCTGCCGTTTGTCCGTCCGCATTGGCACGGGTTTCTAGCTCAAAACCAAATATTGAATTAGAAATTCAATAAAATTATTTTTCATGGGCCATGAATTATAATCCATTATTATCCATGAAAAAGGAGCATGAAAAAAAACTTTGTTGAAACTGATTGCTGGGAATTATCTGTATGCACATTTGAATTTAAAAAAAGTAGCCAACAGCTAGATTCTAACTGGGGACAACGGGCTTATGAAGCAGAGAGCTTGCTCCCTGCGCCACACGGTCCTTCAAATTTTCTTTACGTAGAAACTATTTGAACGCAACGAAATATTTCAATGCCGATTTTCTGGTCAATGGCGAAGAAGCGCATCTTACTGCTTTGCCACATAACACCTCTGGTAATGATCTCTTATTACACGCAATATGAATCGAATCTGAATTTGACAATTGACAGCCTCTCCTTGTCAGTTTTTTTATTTACCTTCCTTACCTAGCATACCCTACTAGACCCTATTATACTCCATTTCTCCCTACTGTAGTACTATGTACCCATGCTGTTATAGAAAAGTATTTATGCATTAATCTGACTATGAAATCCATGTTTGACTGGTTAACTTTTAAAATAAGTGTTAGGCCAAACAGAATAATAAGAATTACCTACCACTTCGTATAGATTGTTAACTTTAACGGATAACCTTAACTTGGTTAAATTTTCAAGAAACTAACGCTTTAACGATTAAGGAGAGATATACACCTAGATGGTCGAGGTCGAGGATTTAGAAGCTATGAACATTCCGTCGGCCGTAGAAGACCTACACTATGGGCCTGGTATCGATGTTTCCATGTAAGTTGACAAATTTCATGATTTATTCATTCCCAAATTTTCAAACGCGTTTTTTTCAAAACCACGTTTTTCAAGTCGGTACCCAAAATTTCTCGAAAACCAATGAACCGATTGCCTTGAGGTTTTTTGTGGTTATTCTATACACCATTATCTAGTACTTGTCATAGGATTTTTTTTCCGTTACTTAGTTTTTGTTTTATAGGCAAAATAATAACTTATTTTTGGCCCAAAAATCACTATGTTCAAACGTCCGCCATTTTGTCATAAATCGATATTTTCGAAATCGGCTATGACAAGTACTAGATTATAGTATCTAATTTAATAATCTTTTTGGCTTTTTTTTCAGATGATTTTTGAAGAAACGCCAGTGGGTACCGTATAAGCAGATTTTTTTACGACGCTCCAAGGATCATACAATATCCTTGTATATTTCTGATATTTTTAAATAAAGAAAATGAAACATTTTTTAATGTATATACTTTTAGATAATTAAAACCCCAATCCGAAATTTCAAATAGTTTTCCTTGAAAAAATTCACAAAAATGACGTTTTTTCCGGCTCCTAGGTGTATATCTCCCCTTAACGAAGTTAACTTTTTGAGTAGCGTAATAAAGATTAACGAAGTTAATTTTCAGATTAACTCTGCTCCTTTTTGCACTTTCCAATAAGGTTGGATATCGTTATTTATCGCAAAGGAGCAGAAGATAGGATCCGATCAAAAACTAGAAGGACAGAATTGTCGTGGTATGAACTTACGGGAGTCTGAGGTTGCATGAGACTCTGCGGCGTGGCAAAAGCCGGAGTGGGCGCGTAGGTATGCATAGTTTTCTGCGGCGTCGTTATCATCATCATCGAGTTGGCCTGCATGTTCGGACTCATCGAGTGAAGCTGCTGCAGCTGATATTGCTGCGACGTTTGTTGTTGCTGCTGTTGTTGCAAGGCGTTGGGCAAGATCTGCTGATCTTCTTCGGGCTGATGAAGAGGAGTGCCGATGCTCGGGATGCTGAACCCCGGGCTCGGTAACATTTGATCCATCTTTCAAGTGATTTTGATTTCCTTCCTCGACGTGAAACACTGACGTTGTCAGCGTGCGTGCCGCACGATAGAGACGTTGAAAAATTTCGTCAATTTTTGTGCGCTCGCTAGGCCATGCTTCCAGTCGTGATCATTTTCGCGTTGAACGAGCAGGGCGGAGAATTTTCCTCACCCTAAACCTGGCAAATTGACACACGTAGCGAGGAGACCTCGAAACGAGGACTAAAACGCTTCATCCGCGTTGCCGGAAACATACAAAACTCTCGTACCTGCCGCCAATTTTTTCCGACGCATAACCTCAAAATCCTCGTTTGGCAGCCCTGGATCCTCTCGATCGGCGAAACGAACGAGTGCAATTTTGGTCGGGAAAGCTTCGCCCGTTTACATTTCCGACGATCGCCGAGGCAAACGAAATATCAAAATGTTTTCACGCCGTGGTAAACAATCGGACGAGTTCTCTTTTTTAGACCTGTATAGATTAAACGGGAAACGCGTGAACGTAGCGAAAGACGCCCTGGCGTTGCCAACGTTGGAAAAATTCAAGTTCGCCCGGTCGCCGCTGCGCGCGCGAATGGCAGCACTGTTGCGCCTCGCTTGAAATTGTTGGGCAACGTCTTTCCTTTAAGGAATCCTTTTATAATGTAAATGGCAGATTAAGGGGAGATATACACCTAGGAGCCGGAAAAAGGTTATTTTTGTGAATTTTTTCAAGGAAAACTATTTGAAATTTCGGATTGGTGTTTTAATTATCTAAAAGTATATACATTCAAAAATATGTTTAATTTTCTTTATTTAAAAATATCAAAAATATACAAGGATATTGTATGATCCTTGGAGCGTCGTAAAGAAATCTGCGTATACGGTACCCACTGGCGTTTCTTCAAAAATCATCTGAAAAAAAAACCAAAAAGATTATTAAATTAGATACTATCATCTAGTACTTGTCATAGCCGATTTTGACAATATCGATTTATGACAAAATGGCGGACGTTTGAACATAAATAGTGATTTTTGGGCCACAAATTAGTTATTATTTTGCCTATAAAACAAAAACTAAGTAATGGAAAAAAAATCCTATGACAAGTACTAGATAATGGTGTATAGAATAACCACAAAAAACCTCAAGGCTTCATTCGGTTCATTGGTTTTCGGGAAATTTTGGGTACCGATTTGCAAAACGTGGTTTTGAGAAAAACGCGTTTGAAATTTGGGAATGAATAAATCATGAAATTTGTCAACTTACATTGAATCATCGATACTAGGCCCATAGTGTGTAGGTCTTCTACGGTCGACGGAAGATTCATCGCTTCTAAATCCTCGACCTCGACCATCTAGGTGTATATCCCCCCTCAATCGATCGGCCATTTAGTTACAAAATTTTTGAGTCTTGTAACTTTAAACGCGTTTTTCTGAAAGCCACTTTCTCGTGAAACTCGTACATGACTCGAACACTATGTAGTCATTTTGATGCTTTGCACACTTGCAGATAACATAATTACCGTCTGTGTGAACCGGAACTTTGAAAATCATTCTGAAAAACGACTTTTTCATTCACAAATACTATAGTAAAAATTTATTAAAAAATAGAACGTTTTTTCAAACAGTAACGATTTTTCGAATTTTCACGTTTCTTTGGATTTTTTACGTTCACATAGAGCGTGTGGGTCCTACAGAACTAAAACTTCTTGGCTCTGGTGTTTCGGATCAATGCACCAGACGCTAGGTTGTACGCCGTGGAACAACTCAGGCGGCAACCGTCCCTGAAGCAAGTGCCCCACAGTGGCCATTTTTAAATATTGAAAAAATAATTGCATAATCAAAAGATTGCATAATATGTACGTAAAAATTTAATTAAGTAGAATAAATAGTTTCCAAAGGAAAAAATCTTGAAAATTCGCTTATTTTCTGTACCCTAAAGGGATTTGCCCCCTCAATACTTTTTTCTTCACCACATTTCCTACTAAATTGCCGAGTCGAAAATTTAAGACTGTTTTAAGCGTCCTACAGCGTTGATCGTCTCACGATCGCACGTGACGAAATTTAAGAATGAAATTAATTCTCTGTACTCGTATGGCTACAAATTGTGATCTTGTTCAAAAGGGGAAAACATGAATAATCTCGCAAGTCCGTGTTTCACCTTTATATTTTGGCAGAATGTTATTTCAATGGGAGCTTTCTCACACTCGATGACTTATTTACACTCAAAAGACCTTTACTCACTTACGACACACACACAGATAACAGACACGCACACACACCACGCTCTGTATAATTATTTACATGAATGCAAATCGGGATTTTTCGGTGCATTTTGTGTGTACGAAAGGAGGAAAGATACGCGTTAACGGAGCCGATTAAGAGTAATGGCAATTTTGTCCTTGCGTATGGCGTAAAAAATATATAGTTGTAACTATTGTTTACATCGTTCGAAAGTTGGTTTGTTTCAATGTGCACATCGATCTTAACGATACGATATGCGTGTTATATATATATATATATATATATATATATATATATATATATATATATATATATATATATATATATATATATATATATATATTCTACCGGTGGAAAGTATGAACACACTTTTCGTAGTTTTTCGACCACAACTCGTCTCAAAAACCAAATCTCTGAAATATACATATATTTTTTCCACTCTAATACGTTCTATTTTTCAACTGGATTTTTATCTCTCACGATATATTTTTCTTAACTCCAAACTCGCGAATTACAGCCTATTTTCGAAAACAGCACCATTTTACAAAAACCTTGATAACATTGCGAAGTAAATCAGAAAAAAGGTTTTTCCAGACGCGATTTAAAGGTAAATCTCGGCCTTCTCGAGCCCCTCAAGAAATTTCTATTGCTATTTACTTTTACTGGCACAAATTCACGAGTGAGAGCGTTGCAAAAAAATGATCATATCTTCACATAGGTTAAAAATTTACCATACAATAATGAAAAAAGGCGGAATGGAAATTGATTTTTTATCTTTGAGATAAAACATTCCGTTGCGGCTTTTCTCGGCCGAGATCTTGAACTTTTCGTGTCGATTGAAAATTCGTAAACTGTACCCATATTTTCCGACCATAGTCTATGTATATGTGTATGTACATTATAATCTTTCATAACACCACGTCTTATCTACTCTCTTTGTACATTCATACGCTATTTTCTACAAATGGATATTGCAAACGTAGAAAAAGAAATAAGCGCGTGAAATATGTCGGGCTGTTTTTCCCAATTGGCTTTCTCGGTTTTTCTCGTAGCTACGCGAGGCTCGTTTTAGTTCCTCAGTGCAGTATGGTAGTATACCCGATTGAGATAGCAAATGCAATTCATTTTCCTTGAACGCGTTGTCAGCTTTTTTCATATTAGTGGCAATTTACAGCCTGCGTCCGAGTCGGAAACGAAAACAATAGAAAGCGTTGGAACGAAAACAATAGAAACAATTAGGAGGCAATTTATAGAGCCTGTAATCAAGCACCAGGTTGTAGAAGTTGAAGAAGTTGAAGAAGTTTCGGCAGCCGAAAATGAGCGAATTATGAAGATTTTTTGTGTCGAAACTATTTTTTTTTACATAATGAAAATTTTACGTTGCATCTTTCGATTTTCCAAATTTTTTTATTTTTATTTAAGAATGGCGACTGTGCGAAACTTTGTTCTCAAAAGGTTGCCGCTTGAATTCTTCCACGGAGTACAGCCTACCATCTGGCGCATTCAGCAGAATCATCAGAGCCAAGCTTTATCTTTCTGACATTCGCGCCGTCAATGTGAACCTAAAGTTCTTTAAAAATTATGCAAAAAAACGACTTTTTCATTAACAAATAATATAAAGAAAATGTCGCGAAAAATAGTACGTTTTTTCAAACCCGTACAATATTTCGAATTTTCGCTTTTCTTCGGATTTTTTAGGTTCACATAGAGCGAGTGGATTTTAGAAATTGAAAACTTCTCGGCTTTGATGTTTCAGATCAATGCGTCAGACGTCAGGTTGCACGGCGTGGAACAACTCAGGCGACAATCGTCTGAGGCAAATTTACAGCCGCCATCTTTAAATATAAGAATATGGAAATTTAAAGGATGCAATGTACATAAAATGTTAACTGAGTAGAATGAATCGTTCCGACAGAAATAAAATCTTGAAAATTCGCTTATTTCTCAGAAAATCCTACTTATAAAAGGATCTCCCCCCTTAAGCCCACCCCTATATCGACTATTTATAACATATGTATAGTTTATACATTATCTTCCTGGCTGTGTGTGCATAACAATTATTTCCCGTATAAAAAAGTGTTCAACGATCCATCGGAAAAACGAATTCGTGCACAAAGTTCGTGATCGACTTGTTTAAAGGATTCATCTCGTACCGCTGTACGAGAGTTTTTTTACTCCATGATAAATTAACGCGCTATAGTCTCGTGGTGTTTTCCCCGCATTTGCAATAACGTGTGCCTAGCAAAGATCGTTTTGTTATAGATCGTCAAAGACGCGTTTGCCGTCGCGTCTCGTTTTCGCGTGTTCGTTCTCCGTTTTCACCGGCTGTCCGGTCGTGTACGCGTCGCTGGCATCCATCAGGTGATGTTCTCCCTGCGAGCTTTCCGACGGGGAATCCTTGGCCGTCTCCGCGAGCGTTTTGAGGAACTGTTCATTGCTCAATGGCGGTTCTCCGCTGGTCTTTTGTTCCGTCCAGCGAGTGCGTAAGAGTTCGACAATTTCGGGTTGCGGTGTGAGTTGGGCGAGTTCCTTGAGATACCAGGTAACCATCTGTTCGAGGCTGGCGCTTTGATAGATTATTTGCAAGATGAGAACGGCGTGATAATGGGCGGCCATTGTTGCCACGGGAATGCTGACGGTTTTTTCGTCGTACGAGTGTAAGAAATTGACGAGAAATTGTCGTATATCGTACCAGGTACGTTCGAAACCTTCCGTTTCGGGGCGTTCGGTAGTTTCCCGCGGACGCAAATCGTCTCGTCTCATACGAATTTGAATTCTGCTTCTGTCGCTGCTGATTGACGACTCGAATCCCTCGTGGTTGACGAATGAGGAATAAGTTGTATCGCCGCTCGGATTCGTCGGTGTCGCTTCGGTCGCGTCGGCCATCAGCGACAACTTGAAGTCGTCGAGCTCCGCGTCGAAGGTTTTCGTTAGTTGTTGCGTCACGTCGATCGTTTTCGAATCATCGGTGATTTCCTTCAGCTTGAAATGAACGATCGAGTCGTCGCTGCGCTCTCGCAGCTGGTGCTCTTTAATTATTTTATAACGGGCGAGCAGGTCGTCCGAAAGCTTCTCGAGGGTTCGCTGAAGCGGCGTCATCACGATGGACGATGACGACTCTCTTTTCTCGAGGTTGGGTTTCGAGTCGCAAGCTTGCTGCTTCTCGTCGTCGCTGCCGCTGGGCTCCGAAATTTTCATCAGGTTCTCGCTCATTCGCTGAAGAGCGTCCAAATTGTCGGCCAGCATGTCGATCGTTTCCATCCGCGTCCTCGTCGATGCTTTCCCCTCGAGATTCGGCAATCCGAACGAAGTCGTCTGCGCTTTTTTTGGACTCGACGTGTCAGGACCGACGTCGATTAGCTCTTTGAGGAACCAATCCATCAGAATGCCCACGGGAATTTTGTCCACCGCTACGGGTATCTCGAGACGTCGCAATTTGTGCATCAACGTGTATTGCAACTTCAACAACGGTATAATCAACGGTAGTCCCTCGTCCAACGTGTAAATCTTATCGACGATCTCCTGCTTTATCCTGTACCAACTTTTCTCGTATTCGTTCGCGAATTCGATGTTTTTCACGGACGGTGGCGCTATTCCCGTCCTCGCGATATTTACGATACCAGCTTTCTCCGATATAATCGCCTTCAAATGGGAATCTGGAATTTTATACTCGTTCGGCAATTGTCCTTCGTTCATAATGCCGATGATCCCCGAAGACGTCGCACGACTCTCGGTCTCTCGAAGCGCCGAATTCTGTGGTTAGAATAAAAATACACGGTTGGTTCTTCGTCAGTCCAGTGTATAAAGCCGCTATGATGACTTAAGGGGTAAGGCCACAGGAGAATTATCAAAAAAACGATTTTCTTTTTTCGCTAAAACGGCACTTTATCATCATAAGAATAAGGTGCTGTTAGATTTATAGCAAGAACATTTTTTTTCACCGACTTTGAGCGTATAACGTAACCTCTGGCACGGCCATAGAATACCTAAAACTTTAAACGCGTTTTTCTCGAAACAGCTTTTTTCCAATTGGCGTGACAAATAACTTTAACAATTTTCACTCGATTTACTTCAAATTTAAAAGTTATGTTCCTAATTGCATTTCGCAGTGAAGCACGTACGGAATTTCTGATTAGTCGAAAACTTTTCATTTTATGAGCAGTTTTATACGGAATTTTTCACTGAAAATTCATTCAAATACCTACAACTCAATTCAAATACCTACAACTTTTGAATAAAACAATATTTTTCAAATTCCGTACGTACTTCTCTAGGTATTCAGGGTGTCTAATTTTGACCAGAACTGAGATTGCATGACATTTAACGATTTTTAAGGCAAGGAATGGGGATTTTTTCGTGACTCTTAGTATGACTTTCTGGCATAGAAGTATACTTAATGATTCTACAGTGCGACCGATTTTCTAAATTTTTATATTTTTATTTTGCTCTTTCAAACATATGTGTGTTGTATGCCGATAAAAAGTATACGGAATAAACGAAAAGTCACCAAACTGTACAATTCCATATGTAGTAAAAAATGCGAGACAAACATAATTTCAAGATTGCTGTAAAGAAATATACTTTGGGAACATCTAGAAAAATATCACATACATTTAGGAACTTTGAGTAATATCATCTAGTCGCTTTACACGAATAACAAAGAAAAACTAATATGTTGAGATAACGCATCATTTTCTTTTACTATCTTCTATTTTATTTTCTATCGATTCGATACTCGCTTCTCTATCGACAAGTACCACAAAGTTAGCTCATATTGAATATAGACTCAACGATAATTTAGTAGGGTATAATAATTCAGGTACACTGGTAATTTTTCATGACATTTTATGCCTTTTTCAGGGTCGAGTGTAATTTCATGACATTTAAGATTTTTCATGACTTTTCAGGTCGGTAGACACCCTGGTATTCTAATGTAGGTTGTCGAGAATTTTTGTTTTTTGTTCTAGGTCAAAAATTGTGGATACTAAATGTCACGCCACGGAGGGCCTAAAAAAAAGATAACAAAAGAAAATATTAGCAGACGGCCATTTTGTACATCGAAAAAAAAATTATATTTTCTAACCGCTTGATATTCATACTAAATAGAAGTGTAATTAATTTTATGAGTGAATCACTTTTCATACGAAAAAATTGTTAAATTCACACATGATTTTATACCTGTTACTGTGGCCTAACCCCTTAAGGTATTTCTAGCGCGGAGGGCTGTAATTGGGGGGAGGGGGTGTACGTAAAGAAAAATCTTATTTACTTTACTTCAACTTTACACAGTATATTCTAAATTGAAATCTGCATAGAAATACTGCATAGAAATAGATTTCTCGCCCTCTCGAAAATTTCGCTTGGGATCAACAATTTTTACGATTCTTTACAAACATTTTTTGGAATGATCCCTTTTCTATGAAGCGTAACATTGAGAAACTACTCCTTTTATTTTTCTAACTATCATCGTGTAAATTACGTCAAATTTTTATTTACAGTTTCAAGGTTTGCCATATGAAACTTCCGAATGCCACTTGAGCTTACTTCAGTGCTGCCAAAAAGGCAAAACTCTAGATTGATTTCGTACATTTCAAAACCTGCATGATAAATTCTTCCAAATAGATTGATGCATTTTTTGTAACCACAGAAATTCTCAAAATTATGCCTGTATTTGAACTGTTGGAGTGGCGTTATCCGTTACGGGATCATCACAGTGTAACATTTTCAAAAAAATCGATTATTTTGCATTACTCAACAGTATAGACGGTTATAAACATGCTGTTCAAGTTTTGGGGCGAAATTCGAATTCTACAACTACAACTCAACTCTACAACTACAACCTTTCTCAGAAAAAGGGATTCGACCAGCTGACCAGAAAAGACCTGGCGCGAACGGACGCGTTTTTCTCGAAATGTCATTTTTCAAAACGGTATAAACTCTCAGAGGAAGAGTTTTCGAGCTATCCGTCTCGAATTTTGACACAAAATTCTTCACGCCATTCTTTATTTTGCTATGGAAGCTTTTTTTAATCTTCATATTTTTTTACTAAAAAAAAAGTATCGAAAAAGTAGGCTAAATTCGATACTTTTTTCAAACCGCCGCCATTTTGTCAATTTTTATTTTTAAAAACCTTCATGACAAGGTAGCGGCTTCAATACTGATAAATAATCTTTTTACAAATTCTGTTTCGAATAATATTTACGGCCACAACCGGGTACACCGTGAGTGCTCGTTTTTTCAAAGATATTTTCAACCGTTAAAAAATGTAAATAAAATAAAAGCTAATAAACGTATGTTTTATTCTTCTAAGTGCTTTTATTTGACATAAAAATATCAGACTGATTAGCGTATTTTAACCATCGAAAAAAGCCGCGAAAGTCAGCTATTTTTAAGTCAGTGATCCCTTAAGGCATTCCTTTCGCGGAGGGCCGTATTTTGTGGGGGAATAAGGAGGGCCCTTCTGAATCGTTGGTAAATTCCACTGACGCTTGATAAAAATCAGTCACAATGAATTATTATACCCAACGATAATATGGAATAAAAAATTTCGCGCAAATTTAGTGGATTTGGCCATTTTATCCGAAAAGTCACGTCTACGAAAATTCTTCCGCTAATCACGTTTTTCTAAGTTTCATCATTAATATTTTCTTCGAAAATTCGGTGACCTCCTGTATTTATGGTCGTCACGGAATCTTCAGATCCTCAGAGCACTTTATATCAGGCATCTAGAGTTATTTTGCGTATAAATTATTAGATAGAAATGTGGCCAGCGTGTCATATCCAAAAAGCGAATAAATAAGGCGATTTTTAGAGTCGTAACTTTTTCGTTAAAAGTTCGGCAACTTTGCTTAAAACTTCATCAGTATACTGGGATGTATTTTTACTTGATTATAGGCGAAAATAAGTTATTTGTTAAACATTACAATTCGTGAAAGGAACACCTTGAGGATATGAGAGCTTTAGAGCAATGCTAACATCGAAGTACGAATGAGATGCGTTATTGCGTTTGTTCTATGCCTATATACGAAATATGCGATCGATCTCCTAACCCGCTGAAAAATTCTAGCACTTGTAATTTTCAGTTGATCTGCGTGCGTTCTCATGGTTCTTTTCGTTCTTTTCCTATGAGACATGATAAGCAAAAAGCATTTGAAAAAATGGTGCAGAATGTGTGAAATTTTTGGCGTGGTGCTTCATGTGTGAAGGAAACTTTTTGGGCAATTGCACAATCAATCGCTATATAATTGTCGTGCAAGTAATTGTAACATGCTGAAGCATTTTCTCGTCCGTTCCATTACATCCGCACTGCACTGCACTGCAACGCTGTAAGCAGCTGAGCGACCTGAAAACTGTGGCAGTCGTGAGACACGGCTCGCTTTCATCATTTTGACTCATATTGCCACTCAGAGCTGACTTTACTTAAGGGTAGAGATCCCTTTATAATGTAAATAGCTTATTCCCGAAAATTAACCCCACGAGGACGCTGAGGGACTACTTCGTGGCCTCGGAATCGCAGATTAATCGCTAGGTCATTTCGTCATCGAATTTTTGAGTCCTGAAACTTCAAGGGGGGAAAATACCTTTAGGCAAGGAAAACGTTCGCTGATTTTCATGATTTTTGTTTAAAAAGAAAGCTTTCTTCGCGATTTTCGAGACTTGGGGTATGCTTTGGTATAGCACGGTCTTCTAAACTGGATTTTCAAAACTCGCGTGACGTTTAGCTACAAAATTAACCGACCGATTTCGATGAAATTTTGCATAAATCTTTCTAACCTTATTGTCTAAAACATGACCCTCAATGTGTTTGAAAATAAAAAAGTATTTATTTTATTTTTCCCCCTTAAACCCGGTTTTGGAAAAACCACTTTTTCGTAAACCTCGTGCAAGATAACTCAGAAACTATTCGAACGATCGTTCTGAAATTTCGCACACTGTTAGATTACATAATTATCGTCTATGTGAACCTAAAGATCTTTGAAAATTATTCTAGTAAATTAATTTTTCATTAACGAATACTATAGTAAAAATGTCATGAAAAAGCACGTACATTTTTTCTTTTTTGCGGAAACAATTTTCACTTTTCAAGCACGTACAATTTTTCCTTTTTTTAAATCCAATTTTCACTTTTCTTTGGATTTTTTAGGTTCACATGGAGCGTGTGGGTCTTAGAAATTTACAACTTTTTGGCTCCGATGTTTTGGATCGACGCACCAGACGCTAGGTTGTACGCCGTGAAACGACTCAGACGGCAACCGTCTCTGAAGCTTACAGCCGCCATTTTTAAATATATTTTAAGGGATAACACCACTCTAGGAATTTGAAAAAATCGTTTTTTTGGCTCAAAAAATACTTTGGCGTCATAAAAACAATATGCAATTGGTCCTGTAGCGATTTTTTAAAGTTTCAATTATAGATTTCGCCGCAGCGCCTCGGACTTCTTTCAGGCGCCTCGTACAACTTGAAACGCGTTTTTCTCGAACCCACTTTTTTCAAACTGGGAGGACGAATTACTCGAACACCTTTGCATGGATCGATTTGAAATTTGGATAGTAGCTTCACTATTACATTCTCTATCGGAGTACGTAGCCGTGTTTTGATTAAATGTAAACCTTTTTTTTTTACAAACAATTGACTGCTTACTTTTGGGCAAAAAATCGATGTATTTCTTTCCAAGTGCGCCATTTTTTCAAAATTTGATTAAAAAAATCCCTACGTAGTCCCACAGCTAATAATATATAGATTATAATTTTTTTTGGTTTTTGTTCCAAGTCTTATATTTTACGAGAAAACCGTCCTCTCGTGAAGCTGTTTGTAAAAAACACGTTTTTCAAGATGGGCTCTGTCGCCGCCAATTTGCATGAAAATTATAATAACATTTTTTCATACTTTAATATGTGTTGAATAAACCCTCTCAAAATAAATCCTATTCCTTTTTTCATACTCCCAAAATAAATTGCCAAAGTTAGGCCTTATTTTCTGCCGCTAAAGTGGTAATGTCCCTTAAAAAACATTTCTTTTTATTAAAAGATGAACACAACATTTTAATTATGTGTGATAAATACCCTCGACCGAAAAATCTTGAAAATTCGCTTATTTTCGGCTGCCTAAAGAAGTCTCCCCCCTTAATATCTGGGATTCAAGAATCTCAAGCGGCGGCTACTTCTGCCCGGGACTGCATCTCCCATACATCTTCAACATCCGTTCGTTCCTCCTATCGAACGCGCACGCCACACTCGCACAAAAACAAAACACAAGGATCGAAAAATTGTATCGTTTATTGAGCTCGACAAATCAAATCAATTGACGTTAAAAAGAAAAACATTCGACGCAAACGAATCAACGAACAAATGAGCGAAATCAAAATAAAGGAACAAGCATGCGCACTTTGTTATTGATACTTGTTGAGCCTCTCCGCAAGCCTAAGAGCAAAGTACTTGGAGAATATGAGTATTAAACACCATCGAATACAAACCTCGGGCGTTAGTTGTCGAGCGAGAAAATCCTTCAATGTATCTTTGAGTCGCTCCAGTACCGACGAGTCGCTCGGTGCGTTCAGCTGAATTTCGTCGTTCGACGTATAGTCACCTAGGGACAAAACGGAATGATAAATCGACGAGCTTGCCGTCGGCCTCTCCTCAACCGAATTCAATGTCATACTTTTACCGCACCGAAATCTAATACGCGTACTCTCAAGGGGTTAGGCTGATGTAAAAACGGCGAACACTCGTTCGTCGCTTGAGGCAAGTCAAATTGAAGAGGAAGGTCACACGTATGGTGCAGAAATCGCAGATTGAAGGTAAACTTATGATTACAGCTATAGAACTATTAGTAAAACTTTAAGGGGAGAGATACCTTTAGGCGAGCAAAAAATTTGATTTTCACTACTTCGAATGGTCTTCGAAACTGCAATTTCAAAACTGGCCTGGCGTATTTTTCTCATTGCAAAATGTAGCATTTTTTCGAAAAATTCAATATTTTTGTTTCAAAGCGTACCATTTCATCGATTTTCAACATTTCTCACTTTTTCTTGGTTCATATTCTGCGTAGAGTGTTGAGGGGAAATATACACCTAGATGGTCGAGGTCGAGGATTTGGAAGCTATGAACATTCCGTCGACCGTAGAAGACCTACACTATGGGCCTGGTATCGATGATTCCATGTATGTTGACAAATTTCATGATTTATTCATTCCCAAATTTTCAATCGCGTTTTTCTCAAAACCACGTTTTTCAAATCGGTACCCAAAATTTCTCGAAAACCAATGAACCGATTGCCTTGAGGTTTTCTGTGGTTATTCTATACACCATTATCTAGTACTTGTCATAGGATTCTTTTTCCGTTACTTAGTTTTTGTTTTATAGGCAAAATAATAACTAATTTTTGGCCCAAAAATCACTATTTATGTTGAAACGTCCGCCATTTTGTCATAAATCGATATTTTTAAAATCGGTTATGACAAGTACTAGATTATAGTATCTAATTTAATAATCTTTTTGGTTTTTTTTCAGATGATTTTTGAAGAAACGCCAGTGGGTAGCGTATACGCAGATTTTTTACGACGCTCCAAGGATCATCCAATATCCTTGTATGTTTTTGATATTTTTAAATAAAGAAAATTAAACATATTTTTGAATGCATATACTTTTAGATAATTAAAACCCCAATCCGAAATTTCAAATAGTTTTCCTTGAAAGAATTTAAAAAAATGACCTTTTTTCCGGCTCCTAGGTGTATATCTCCCCTTAAGGTAATCCTATCACTTCACACTATTCATACCACTGATCATACTTAAGACTTGTACAATTCATATTATTAACATATGCAAAAAAAAAAATAATTTGTAATAACTAAAATGTTCCATGTGTAAACTGTTGAATGTTCACTTTTAATTCGAAAAATGAAAAAATAGTTTTTCCAACGATTCGCGCAGTATTTCTAGGTTTGATATTTGGCAACATTGGTTCTATCTCCGTCTCTTTTTACTCAACCAGGCGAGTTTAACCTCCATGCTTTTCAACGTCGATCTGTGAAAACAAGGTCAGGTGCGGGAAATATAAAGCATTGTATTCGGGCCACGACTGGCGAAATGCGTGGAAAATTTGTGTCGGCGAAATATGTCGGTTAAAAATAAAATATGTGTGGAAATTCGAATGAGTGAGATGAGGTTAGGACTACAACCAGCTGTTGCCTTGCTGTCACGTCTCTTGATCGTAGCAAGTGGTAATAAACCCAATACCGGAAGTTCAAATTAAGGATGTATGGCAGCTACTGCAGAGTCGTTACAGAACTGATTATGCAATTTGCAAAAATCGCATTTAAAGACTAAATAAAATAATTGTAGTATTCATTGAAGCTAAAAAGGAGATTTACCACAGCTCAAAGTAAAACATGCGGTACAAAAAGAAGAATTTTCAATTTTTAACTGCAAATTTAGTTGCTGATTTGATGTACGTTTTCCCTGACGTTGTCGTGGTTACGACATACGAGCTAAAGAAATACGAAAACGGTCCCATTTAACTCGCAATATCTCGCAAAATATATGGGCACATGTCGATTTTTTTAACGTATCATGCATATTACAGCGATACCGCACAAAAGTTTTTTTTACAAAAGAGTACTCCGGAAATACCTTTTTTGCCAATGTAAAGGGAATTTTGGACGTACAGTCCTATGTTCCCCGTGTTAAATGACCCAACTTTGAATTCGTTTATCTCAGCATTCACGTGGGCAAATTTTGTTTTTTTAATCTCAAAAAGTTCTCGATATTTTCCTTTACAATATCAGTGAGTTTCAATTCGAACAGTAGGAAATAACTTAGTTGCCATACATCCTTAAACTTGATATTACATAAAAATTAGGTCAACAAGCGTATTTTTTTGAAGAGCATTTAAGTGTTAAGTATGTAAATCTGATTATTTTTAAGAATCTGGCGGATTCCCACTATTATATACACTTTTGTAGCGACCGGAAATTGGGTTTTTGCATGTCGTCTCGGAATTCCTTCACAAAGATACGCAATTTTAATTGTTTTCTCTGTAGTTAGGTCGATAGTCGACCCTCAATTATTACAGAGACGATTATTAATTGATTTAGTGAAGCGCAAAAAAATCCTACGGATTGCAGCCTGGCGATAAGATTCCCTTAATGAAAGAAGAATCACGCTGTCTGACCACATCCGCCTCAACCCGTTTAGAAGACCGTGTCATACCTCCACCATTTTTAATGATTAATTAAAAAACCCCGTGTAACAGCCCAAAGTCGTAATAAAACATACCCTAAGTCTCAGAAATGGTGAAGAAATCTTTCCTTTAAAAAAAATAATGAAAATCGGTAATTTTTTCCTCGCCCAGCGGTATCTCCCCCCTAAAACGCGTTCAAGTACATCAAGTTACAATCAAGTACATCGTTGAGCCCTTCACGTTCAAAGATCCTCTACGAGATTGTTCATAACTTCCTAAATTATTAATACTTTTAAATGGAATTTGGTACACAACTTTGTTAATGTAAATACAAATGAATGTCCTAATGATTTTTTAATCATCTTACTTGCTCCTTTAGAATTAATTTTTTTAAATAACCTCGATTTTCCCGTCATTGCAGTACCCTAACCCCTTAACGAAATACGATAATTTGTATCCACAGGGGAGCGTAAACTTGCGAGCATACCTATCGTAATGACGAGGGAGTTGTCGGCGACGTGAGCGACGACGAGTTGGGAGGCTTCCCTCGTGAATAAGAAAACTACCGGTATCGTAACGTCGTCCGGTTCTCTGCCGTCCCCTGACATCGCGAACATTGGTGATTCGGTGGCGCTCGAACGCGGCACGTCGTCGACTACTATGCCCGCTATCGCTCCAGCCTTCTGTATTCGACGAGCCTGTATGTTCAATGCAATCCTCGTTACAAAAAATGCATAGGGTGGACCAGCTTGCATGGAAATTGGACAACGAAAAATTCGCGAGTAAGAATTATTAAGGGGTACACTACAGAATTTTCAGAAAATGGATTTTTTTTAATTGGCTTAAGGGATAACACCACTCTAGGATTTTGGAAAAATATCGCAATTATCGATTTTCAGGGTGTCTAATTTTGACCAGAACTGAAATTGCACGACATTTAAGGATTTTTAAGGCAAGGAATGGGGTTTTTTTCATGACTCTTAGTATGACTTTCTGGCATAGAAGTATACTTAATGATTCTACAGTGCGACCGATTTTCTAAATGTTTATATTTTTATTTTGCTCTTTCAAACAGATGTGTGTTGTATGTCGATAAAAAGTATACGGAATAACCGAAAAGTCACCAAACTGTACAATTCCATATGTAGTAAAAAATGTGAGACAAACATAATTTCAAGATTGCTGTAAAGAAATATATTTTGGGAACATCTAGAAAAATATTACATACATTTAGGAACTTTGAGTAATATCATCTAGTCGCTTTACACGAATAAAAAAGAAAAACTAATATGTTGCGATAACGCAACATTTTCTTTTACTTTCTTCTATTTTATTTTCTATCGATTCGATACTCGCTTCTCTATCGACAAGTACCACAAAGTTAGTTCATATTGAATATAGACTCAACAATAATTTAGTAGGGTATAATAATTCAGGTAGACTGGTAATTTTTCATGACATTTCATGACTTTTTCAGGGTCGAGTGTAATTTCATGACATTTACGATTTTTCATGACTTTTCCGGTCGGTAGACACCCTGATTTTGCCGCAGCGCCTCAGACTTCTTTCTGACGCCTCGTACAACTTTAAACGCGTTTTTCGCAAAACCACTTTTTTTAAACTGGGAGGACGGATTTCTTGAACACCTTTGCATGGATCGATTTAAAATTTGAATAGAAGCTTCACAACTACATTCTCTACGGGAGTACGTAGCCGTTTTTTGATTAAATGTAAACTTTTTTTTACAAACAATTGACTACTTATTTTTAGGCAAAAAATCGATTTATTTCTTTCAAAGGGCGCCATTTTTTCAAAATTTGATTCAAAAGATCCCTACGTACTCCCATAGCTAATGATATATAGATTATAATTTTTTTTTGTTTTTATTCCAGGTCTTATACTTCACGAGAAAACCGTCCTCCCGTGAAGCTATTTGTAAAAAACACGTTTTTCAAGATGGGCTCTGTCGCCGCCATTTTGTACGAAAATTATAAAAAAATTTGTTTTTTTTTTTAATACTTTAATATGTGTTAAATAAACCCTCTTAAAAGAAATCCTCTTCCTTTTTTCATACTCCCAAAATAAATTGTCAACGTTAGGCCTTATTTTCAGCCGCTAGAGTGGGGTTATGCCTCAGGAGATCCTTTGAACCATCTAGAATACGGGGAAAAAAGTTTGGTACCTGTAAAAAAAAGACATTGTAGTGGCTATGGCCTGTGTGCGAGACGCCGACTGTTTTTCTCGGAACATAATTTTTCAAAATGGCTTGCACAACTCCAACAATTTTCATTCTATTCACTCAAAATTTTGAGCACATCTTTAAAATAACATTCCGAAGAGAAATACCTACGGGATTTTCCATGAGTTAATTATAACATTATTTATTAACAATGATTGCCCTTTTTCCTGTCGAAAATCGATTTTTTACTTCAAATGCTTGCCAATTAGACGAAAATTAATATTTTCATAATCCCTCACACATTTCTCTAGCTATACTCATGAAAATTAATAGAAATTAATTTTTTTTTCACATTCAAATTTGCGTGATACTGCGTGCCGCAGAGCGTCTCGATTTCAACATGCCGCGCAAGAAGGGCTCCAGCGTCACCATTTTGTATAATTTTTTAATACATTTTTCCTTTTTGTTCACTTGAAGATATGACTAATAACATCCTTCAATATTATTGTCCTCGTACTTGTCCTTTCACCCAAAAAAATCGCTTAATTTTAGACGTTCACAGTGGCGTCAGCCCTTAAGGTGCCAGTCCACTTTGAAATTTTCTTAAAATCGAAAGCAAGCAAGACTTGAAGAAATCGACGATGATGAGCAATCAGAAGGGATTTTTTTGTACGGTGCAGGAATTGCCGATTGAGTTTAGGTAAGAGTTTTTCATAGTATAAACTTCAAGCGCGTTTTTGTCGAAACAACGTTTTCAAAATCTAGGTCCATCGTATCTCTAAAACTAATAAACCGATTCTCTTGAAATTTGAACTACATATTGTAAACATGATTCGCAACAAGATGACCCTCGATGGTTTTAAAATTTTGATTTTTACTCTTTTTTTGCGAAAAACTGCGAAAAAAACGCGTTTTTTTACTTTTTTCGTTTTTCATCTGCCATTTTTTTATTTTTTGATGAAACTTTATATCCGAGGGTCATTTTGTAGCTGGTGTCATACTGAATCTAATGGACTTTGATTTTTTTGTTTCAGACAAGCCGTTACCGAGTTGTGATGGAGCTACCTACCCCACCTATTTTTGAGGCGTCACGTTAAACTATAGTTTTTGTACTTAAAAATGAATAAAAATGAATTAAAATTTTTAAATGTATTTCAAGACTTTATTTATCAAGCCCAACAACTTTTATATTCATATCTTTTATAAAATCCTCAAAAAAAATCGCAAAAATAGCCTGGATTTTCGTAGCTCCAAAGTGGACTGGCTCCTTAAAATAATGTTATTTATTCGGTGAAGGAATATTTGCTACCACAATCGAGGAGCTTCTCACTGACCTTCTCCACGAACATGCAATTCCCGCGCGACACCACGACAATTTTTCCAACGTATTTCTCCGGCTCCAACAATTTGCTGCAGGCCTCCAACGGATTCGCGAATTCTATCGTACCCGTCACTTTCTTGCCGTCCTTCAGCTTCGGACCGAAGTGAGCCGGCCCAGCCAAAAGCGTCACTGCCCTCGGTGGATTCTCGTCGTGTCTCACGAACGCCACGGACTGCGGCTTCGTCTCCGTTTGCTCCGATTGCTTTTTACTGAGCTCGACCATCTCTTGCATAAACAAGAGACCTTCCTCGGCGTCCTGCGCCGTTCTTGCCTGAACAGCCGCAGAGAAAAAAACAACGGTCGGTTGCTTCTCGGACAATGAATGGACGAAGGGACCGGGTACATTGAAACGACAAAATTTCGTCATTTTTTGTTTGCAGTCTGGTGAAATTTAGATCTCTGTACAATCTGTTTCCAAATATTAGGTCAACATTTTGAAAAATCACGAAGTTACGCAAAGTTTCGTGTTCAAACTCCGAGCAGCTGGTCGCGCCGATATTTCGAAGATTATTGAATCTTTGCGGCGTGAAGTACACGGAAAATATTCGGCCGAGTGCGTGTCGGAGCATAAATTAGGTTGCGCACATGCGAGACAATCCCATTCAAAAACAAACATACGTTCGAGTTTTTACATGAGCAATTACTTTGAAAATTCATATTAAAAAAAAACAAGCGTTTATTTAATGTACAAAAAGTATACTAATTTTTTTTACCTAGTCACCGATATGTGACTATAAATAAAACCTTGGGGCGCTCATTTTTTTAATGTTTAAGGGGTTATATAGGGTTGAAATTTTCGAAAAATCGATTTTTTTTTCTCGTAATGTACATACATTTAAGTACACACACAGAAAATTCGTGTCAGAGCATTCGAAAGTGCTTTTGAAACTTTAATCGCATTTTCCCAAAACTGTGTTTTCAAGGTCGGTGAGCAAGATTTCTCGGAAACGGCTGAACCGAGCAGTCTCAATTTTTAACACAATCTTTTCAAGTATATTTTTTAGTAATTAAGCGGAGGCTTTTTCTCACCGATAAATATTTTCCACTTTATAACGAATTTAAGGCCAACATTTTTGTCAAAAATCGATTTTTTTTAGAAGCCGCCATTTTGTCCAAAATTATTATTTTGCTTATTCCTTCGAACAATTACAAGATAATCCATTATATTAATGAAATATTTTTGTTTTTTTTTCATTTTAGATGATCCAGTCCAGAGATATCGTGCTCACCGCAAGACGCCTTTTTTATAAGTGCTCCCGAAGATCAGCTATAGCAGCTTTCAAAGTAATTATTTTTACAAATAAAAAATGTAAAATAGAGTTAAAAGTTACCATAATATGTGTAGAAATGTTTACGTTAATAGATTTAAAGGTCTTCTCAAGAAACATTCTTGAAAAATCGATCTTTTTGGGCTTCCTGACTGTAAATAACCCCTTAATAAAATTGATCAATTCAGTTTCATTAAACGTATTTAATATGGCACAATAGTAATGAGATAAATTATTATCACACGTTTATACTCAGTTTCAGGATTTTTATTAAAGAAATCTAAGGTTGTTTTACAGTAAATTAATTACGGTTGATATGTTAACGGATTTATGTAAACTAAAGATTATATGGCCAAATTTTGAGCGCCCCAAGCTTTTATTTATAGTCACATATAGGCAGCTTGGTAAAAAAATTACCTTCTACTTTTCAGTACATTTAATAAAAGCTTGTATTTTTAAACATTTTTTTACATGTAAATTATTTTCTACTTTTTACGAGTTTGTACGTTAGGAACATGGAATGCTTGTAAAAAATAACAAAAAATGTAATTGGGATTGAACTTACGACTAATTGCTGCATATGAACTTTTCACATACAAACGCAGTCGGCTACGAATTTGTTTGTATGTGTTAGTAAGATTTTATATGGATGATTAGATATCGCTAATTTTACATGAAAAGTTTAAAATTTTATGGATATTTTTAGTTGAATCATGCATTGTCACTTTTTAGATGCATGTTTGCAAAATTTCAGAGCTCAAGTAGTCAAGAAGTGGGCGAAATATCGACTTTCCGTTTTGCATCTTACAGAAAGTCAAGTTAAATAAAAGCTTGTAAAAAGTAATGAATTTACCTACGTCCAAAATGCATGCGCAGAATATCTTAGTATTTAAAAGTTGAAAAATGACGTTGTTAATTAATTGACAATAAGTCTAAGGGGCTACATCTACCGAGAGGCCCGAAAAAATAGCCAAATTCCGATTTTTCAATCTGGGAACGGTTGGTGAAAAAGAAACGCATTTTTTTAAACACAAAGGTACATCATGTGTTGAAAGCCTTTAAAAGAATATACAGAAAAACGAAAAAAACATGGCCGCCGGCAGATGTTCCCAGTTTCAAAGTCGGTGGACGTGGTATCTCAAGAACCACCTAATGGATTGTTTCCAAATTTACAGGAGCTACGATCAAAATCATTTGAAGGTCCTTAACGATCTCACTTTTTAAAAATCGATCTTCATTTTTCAATACTTACGTCAAAATGATCACTTTTTTCATAGATTTCGTATGCTCGAGTTTCAATTCGTCGCCATTTTGTTTAAAAAAATGATTTAACGAATCGACGATCGTCAGCGACTCGTATCTATTGTTGACTTGAATAACCCGTTTGGGCTTCAGATTTCAGATGGACCGTTCAACCTGCAGTGTCCACCGCCAAATGTCGCGAAAAAAAATGTCATAATCTGTCGGCGGCCTTGTCTTCGTTGTTTTTTTGTGTTTCTGGTGATTTTTTGTTAAAGGCTCTCAATGTATATACCTTTGGGTTGCAAAAAATGATTTTCTTTTTCGCCAACCGTTTCCCACCAAAAATACGGTCTTTGTCAATTTTTTTCGGGTCTCTAGATTTTTTTGGGTTCGCGTTAAAGCATCAATGTTCAACTGATATGTATTCATTATTATTATGTTATAGGCACCAATGGGAGACAGTAACAAACGTCGAGAAAAATACATATTCGCAGTACTTACATTTGAGAATGTGTGAAGAACTTGAACCTGCCCCGCCGTCGGAGTTAAAATCGTTATGCCCATGTTGCTCAGAATTTTCAAATGCTCCAAGTTATTCGGCTGGCAAAATCGAAAGGTTGCGTTATTCCACACAGTCAAGATTGTTTTTCGCTTGCGAATGAAAGTTATCAATACCTGAAATTGGGAAGCACTGAGACGACGTTTGATACTTCTCCGTGGACAAACGTCCTCCACCATATTCCGCAGGGGTTGCCGAACCGAGGCAGGGAAGAGATGCAGACTGTTCGGACATGTGCGCCCGAGCTCGTCGACTTGAACCACGTCTCTGTCCAAATCCTGCGATTAAGGCGATTTTCAAAATCCAAAGCACCGGAAGGGTTTCCAAGCGTTAAAAAGTAAAACAAATACTTATGTTCCACCAACAATCGGTGTAAACGAGCAAACTTCTTCGAATAAAATATTTTTCGAAATATTCGGCAAACGATTGTCTCAAATTTTGGGGACATAAGGATAAAAATTTCTAGCCCCGAGTAGTACCACTGCGGGAGAGTTACGATATTGGCGACATTCAATAGACACTTTGACGTATGCAGCAAAGAGTTTGATGATGTATTATCTTTGACTACACTCACCAAAAAGTCTCAGATTTCGAAAAAAAATCACATTTTTAGAAAATATCGTGGACTCTGCACTTTTCTCAAGTTTCAAAATACCAGAACAATTTTTTCACATGGAGTATTAAGGCCTTATATGTATTTGAAAGAAAAATCATAGTTTTTTCTTTAAATTAGCTTAAATGATGTATAAACATCCCGAGCATGGTAGGGTCCAATAAAAATTGTTTTAGAACTTTAACGGGAGATATACACCTAGATAGTCGAGGTCGAGGATTTAGAAGCTATGAACATTCCGTCGTCCGTAGAAGACCTACACTATGGGCCTGGTATCGATGATTCCATGTAAGTTGACAAATTTCATGATTTATTCATTCCCACATTTTCAAACGCGTTTTACTCAAAACCACGTTTTTCAAATCGGTACCCAAAATTTCTCGAAAACCAATGAACCGATTGCCTTGAGATTTTTTGTGGTTACTCTATACACCATTATCTAGTACTTGTCATAGGATTTTTTTCCGTTAGTTTTTGTTTTATAAGCAAAGTAATAACTAATTTTTTGCCCAAAAATCACTATTTATGTTCAAACGTCCGCCATTTCGTCATAAATCGATATTTTCAAAATCAGCTATGACAAGTACTAGATTATAGTATCTAATTTAATAATCTTTTTGGTTTTTTTTTCTGATGATTTTTTAAGAAACGCCAGTGGGTACCGTATACGCAGATTTTTTTACGACGCTCCAAGGATCATCCAATATCCTTGTATATTTTTGATACTTTTAAATAAAGAAAATTAAACATATTTTTGAATGTATATACTTTTAGATAATTTAAACCCCAATCCGGAATGTCAAATAGTTTTCCTTGAAAAAAATCACAAAATGACCTTTTTTCCGGCTCCTAGACGTATATCTCCCGTTAAGGCGGGATATACATTTAGACAGGAAAAAAATAAGCAATATTGAGGTATTTTTTAAACTAAGAAATAATTATTCTACAATTATCAAACTTTAGGTATACTTTAATAGTATATTTAAGTATACGAAACAATTTTTTTAAATTAATTCATCATCAAAATAGCGGAGCTGTGGCAGAGTGTTACAGCAAGGTCGCCGCGGGAGTTGCGGATCGGCGTGCAGTCTAGCTTCCCGTAGATTTTGATTTGCAAAAAAGTTCAAACATTTTTTCAGTTAGAACATGTATACTTTCCATGTGAAGGTAATTAAGATGAAGGAAATGCAAATTTGTGAAAATGGCACGCATTTACAAAAAAAAATCAACATTGCACGCAACATTTCTGTAAAATGTGGATTAAAAAGTATTTTTTTTTTTCAATTTTTCAAAAACAATTTTCGGCAAGTAGAAGGTACCAATATCATCAATATGTCTACCAAGTTTTCAACTCAATCGCCTGAATAGTTTTTGAAAATATTCTACATATATAGTTTATCGTTTAAGTTAAAAAAAAGAAGTCAATTTTTTTTATCGTTGAAAATGTATATACCGCCTTAAGAACTTCGCATAATATCATTTATCTCACAAAACTGCCTCTCGCGGATGCAGACATTGGAAAAACGACTTGTGGTGCAAACGATCGGTTTTCAATTACGATTTTTATAGACAAATTAATGTCGTTTTTTTAAGTCGGCAATGCGACTTTTTATCAAAATGGTGCCAAATTTGCTAGAAAATTCGACATTTCGTATAATCATGTGTACGCTAGCAAACTTCATGTAAATTATGACGAGGAAGCAATGCCAAAGTTCCCAATCTGCGCGATTCTTATTCAAATGTAGCGGGAAAAACGGAGAACTCACCGACGTGACATTCGTTCGCAGAGCGGCGAGACTGAGCGGCAACAAGTGTCCCTCCGTGGTGAAGATAAACTCGTCAAGATCGAGAACGAGATCGCTTGGTTCGGCGAACAGAAGATAGAGGTATTTCAATGTTTCCGACAGTACGAAACTGTCCATCGTGTCGTCGTGTTTGTTCGTGCGAACGTCCGAAACGGCTGCGTAACCGCAAAGCACCCTTGCGTAGGTCTGAAGGCTCTTCAACACTTTGCGTCCAACTTCTAAGTAATAATGATCACCGGTAGCTCGATAGAGGAAGTAAGTCGATTCCAAGAATTCGGGACGCAGCGGATGGTGACCCCAATGAACCTGATCAATAGATCGATCAAATCAATAATAATTTCATCGTTGTAAGGGCACTAGCGGCCGTTCCTGTTTTTTAAGTTCACGCGCCTCTTCCATTCATTTCGCGCATTTTCTTAAATTCGTAGCTAGTAGAAAAGCACTTTAATGTCAATTGGGTAAACTCTAAGAAGCTTTGCCGTTTTTAACTCATATAATCAATTAAAAAGAAGCTAGTTTTCTTTAATTATTTTTTTTTTAATGAAATTCGACACAGAACTTTGTCAATGTATACTGTGTAGTAAAAAGAAATCCATTATCTTGCATGAAACTGAAGGCTTTATTTAGCATAGTCAGAATGATCCGATTTAGGTCAAATATGCTCCGTTTTGATCGATAACTTGTTGCCATTTTGAAGGTAATTTCATTATGCCGTTCTCATAGAAAGCCTCGTCCCTATTGGCAAAAAACTGGGACAGTCGATTTTCACAAGCTTCTCTTGAGGCGAATGTTTCACCAGCAAAATCATTCGCCATAGACAGGAACAGGTGGTAAACACTTGGTGCCAGATCCGGACTATAAGGTGGATGCATAAGATGCTCCCAACCAAGCTCCCGGAGCTTCTGGCGAGACACTATCGATGTGTGTGGCCTAGCGTTGTCCTGATGGAACACAATTCCTCTCCTACTGGCCAAAGGTGGCCGCTTCTGGGCGATTGCTTCCTTCAGACGGTCCAATTGTTGACAGTACAGGTCCGAATTAAGAGTTTGGTCGTAGGGGAGCAGCTCATAGTAGATGATTCCCTGCCAATCCCACCAAACACACAGCAAAATCTTCCTGACCGTCAATCCTGGCTTGGCCACCGTTTGCGCCGGCTCACCGCGATTCGACCACGACCGTTTTCGCTTGACGTTGTCGTAAGTGACTCACTTTTCATCACCAGTAACCATCCGCTTCAGAAATGGGTCGATTTTGTTGCGATTCAGCAGCGATTCGCAGATGGAGATTCGGTCCGTGAGGGTTTTTTTGCGTTAACTCGTGTGGCACCCATACATCGAGCTTCTTTTTGTATCCAGTCTTATTCAAGTGGTTCCAAACGGTTTTTTGTGCAATGTTTAGCTCCTGGGCAATCAAAACAGTGCTTACGTGACGGTCGGACTCGACGATTTCCATTATTTTATCGACATTTTCGACAATTGGCCTTCCAGAGCGTGGTGCAACTTTGACATCAAAATTACCGGAACGGAATCGACGAAACCAAAATTGCGCGTGATTGGCTGTTACAGTATCAGGACCATAAACACTATTCACATTTTCAGCCGCCTGGCTTGCGTTTTCGCCTTTATCGAAGAAAAACTGTAAAATATGGCGTATTTTCACTTTGCTGGTGGCCATCTTTGACGCACGCTCAAACAATATTGAGTCAAGCAATCACAAAACTGTCTGAGATGTTTATTTTAGTACGAAATCTTATTCTTCTAACACTATCTAGCGTAATCCGATCGCACTTATACAACGCGAGATACAGATTACTAAAGCCATCTATTGCAAAAATAATGGATTTCTTTTTACTATACCTAATACATACAAATAAATGTGCAAACGATTTTTCAATCATCTTACTTATCGATTCGAAATAATATTTTTTTTTGGTAACCCGGACCTTTTGGGTCGTAACCCCTTAATCCGGAAAGACATGCGCTTACTTGAAAATCCGTAGTAAATGCCTCTGGTATAAAATTATGTCTCTGCATTACTTGATACAACATCTCGTGCGTTTCGACAGCGGGTTTAATGTCACCCTTGAGGACCTGAATATAAAATAGAGAAATAAATATCCGTGCACCTGAAAACATGTTGATTTGTTTAAAGTTGCCATATTTTTTTCGACTCGGGGCTCACCTGCAATCCCGGCCAAAATGCCAAAAGTGCGTCCATAAAGTTTTTCGAATTCGTATTTGGCCTGTGCATATGTACATCCAACAACATCGGCCCCTGGCTCACGTACTTCATTACAGCTTGGTAGTGCTTGTTAAAGCGGCCCAAGTATTTTTCATCGCCTGGTAAAAGAAAAAGACGAAAAGCGTGTCGATCTTTCGAAATGTGGAAAAAAATGGAACGTGGGTGAGGAAAAAAGTGGCACGAGGAACTTATTATTACCTAACAAAATGTAAGCTTTGAGGCAATACTCGTAGTAGGAATCTATACCGGCACCGACTCCCGAGTCTCTCCTCACCCAATCACCGGAATGAACGTTCAATACCGAACCCATAAGGTCAGTTCCTCGATGTCGCATCTTCCACAGGGCGTCCATCGCTTTTTGAGCTTTGTCCTGTTTGGGAAACAAACAAGTTGACTTTAAAAAAAAAATTTTACTTCAAATCAAAGTTTCACATTTAATATTCCGTTCCAGCTGTTGCGATATATTTGAAATTTATTTAAAAAAAATGTGTCTGTAGCCAATATTTAACTGTTGTACAGCAATCGTCTTAAGGGGTTTTCTCACTTCAGACGCTAAAAAGGCTATTTCCATGATTTTTTTATACGTATATATTATAGATATTGATATAAAAGTTGTTACACTTAATAAATACACTTTCGAAATACAAAAAAAATGTTTAATATATTTATGTAACCGAAACAAACTTTAAACGCGTTTTTCTCGAAACAACGTTTTTCGACGACTTGTTGATAAAATCTGCGAAGCTACTGAATCAATCCTTATGAAATTTTAACCACATATTCTTTGCAACTTTAGCTATAGCGCGTATCAAGGGTTTTGTTCAAATTTTTAGATTTACTAATTTTTTTGCCAAAAACGGTGAAAAAACCACGTTTTTTTGTTTTTTCAAAAAAAGTCCGCCATTTTGTTAGTTTTGCATATATAAAAAATCGTATGATATGCGCTATAGCCATTAACATACTGAATCTAAAACCGTTAGACTTTATTGTTTCGGATGATCCATCTCCGGGATTTCATCAACAGTGCAGACCTACAATTTTTTAGGACATTTTTTTAATTACCATTTTCGTCTATAAATAGTGACTTTAATAAATACATTTAAAAAATTAAATGTATTTCGAAAGTGTATTTATTAAGTGCAACAACTTTTATATTAATATCTATAATATAAACCTATCAAAGAAATGCATGAAAATAGCCTTTTTAGCGTCGAAAGTGAGGAGACCCCTTAAATAGTTAATTATTTTATATTATGCTTACAATATTTTTTTTTCTTCGTGAATGTCATTTTTTACGATATAAATCAGCAATAAAATTTAAATATTTGACCAGATTGCCAACATGCTCCCGTTGTCGGATATGTAGTCACGTTACGCCCGTGACCTCACGTGCCAGTAAACAAGGTGAAATACCTATATCGCCGCTGAGTTGTCGCACAGAAAACTTTTCTTTCCATTATTATTCAAAAGTTGATAATATGATAACTATCACTAAAAATAACTATGAATGAACAGAAAAAGCACGGAAATACACTGAAACAAACTAGAAAATCGCTCATTACTCGTCATAGGACTCGAAATGACAATCTGTTTACTGACATGTGACGTCCCTAGAAATCCAACCAATCCTGCAGTGTTTTCGTTCACGTGACTGAACGTTCAAATTTATCTAATTTAGAAATTCAAATAAACAACAACAATGCATGTTTTTTTCGATAGAATGATAGAAAATACTTTTTGAACACTATATTCTTTTAGAATGACAAGAGAATGAACCATATTTTTAATATAGTCAAATACGCTTTGATTTCAGGAGACTCACCTCGAAAATCGATTCGCCGGTCAATCTCGACAGAGCAGCCATCTCGAGGATCATACTTCCGGCACAGGCGGTGCAAGTTTCTCGACACATTTCGGCTGGTACACCCTTCATGCCGTGTCTCAAATTGATCTGCCACAAAGACGGGAAAGGTTGCATACACGGGAGAGACAATTTCGAAGATTAGAGGAAATGTCGGAACGTGACATTTGGAGGGAATGTTGATTTTATTATATGGGCACCATTTAAGAAGGGATTTTTCGAAATTCAACCCTTAAGAGGAGTAAAGGGGGTGACAAAGTTAGTATGGAAAATAAAAAAAACGGTCAGAAGATTTAATTGAAACTTAGTATTAATGCTCTTCAACACAATTAATAAAATACCTATTTTAGCGCTCTTCGAAATTCAACCCCTAGACGAAAGGGGGTGGCAAAGTTTGTACGGAAGATGAAAAAAAAATCGGGTCAAATCTGTTTGAAACTTTGTAAACCTGTTCCTAGATAAATTTAATAAAAATCCAGCGTTTTTTGGGAATTCAATCCTTAAGGGGAAAAGGTAGTAGCAAAGTGTGTACCGTAAAGGAAATGCGTGGTCCGATTTACTTGAAACTTAGTATTAAGACGGAATGACACCTTTTCGCGGTCGGTATGGTAGAACAATTATAGATACCCAAAAATCTCTTCTTTTTTTGAAATTTTTTTGAAATTTTCATTTTTGACGGAATTGCGACCGTTTTAATTTAACATTCGTTTTTCGTTCGCAATTTCCGACGATTTTGGATTGCATACACCTTGCATAAAAAAACAATGGTTCAATCGAATGAAAAACCCCTACGTGGCGAACGAGAAAAACTATCGAAGAATATTGTATCCAAATTTGGACAAAATCGAACAAGCCGTTTTCGAGATACATCTGGCACAGACTTTGAAAACTAGGTTTCGAGATAATCGCGTTTGAATCGCTTCCAGCCAACGAATTTACTTTTAAAAATTCCTAAACATACCTCAATGTACATATTTTCCAATAAAAAAAACCCGGATCCAATCGAAACATTAGTTTTTGAGATAAAAATTCCCGAAGTTTACCTGTTTTTCTCGTCGTTTACTCAGGTACCTCCCCTTAATGCCCTTCAATAAAATTCTACGTGTTCCTTAATGAAACATTTCAGGAGCACATTTCATTAAGGGACGTCCAACACAAGTCTACGCGGCGTAGCCACGAGCGGAAGGCTAGTTTCCAATAATTACCCTTCCAAAAGGAATTCCGGTGGTTGTATTGAAAGCTGGCAAAAATCTGTAACCCAAGTCTTTGGCGAGATTCAGTAGCTCGCCTCTGTACCACGGCATGATGTCGGCCCTCGATTGCAAATATTCCGCAAGTATATGGCCGCTCAAAAGTCCTCTGTAAGTGTCCAATTATCAGAACGATACGAGCCTCCGTTGAATTGAATCGAAGAAAGGAAAATCGCCCGGTTGTTTTTAAGATTCGGACACTCACCCCAGCATGCGAATGTTCGTCTCGAAAAGGGACACGATGACGTCCGTATCAAACGTAACATCTCTGACGACCAGACGAACCGCGTTCTCAAATTCTCCCAAATCACCAAGAACCTGTGAAAATTACGATTGAATAATGGCCCAGCTGCTCAGTTGAATAAAAATTTCTTCAAATTCTTACCACTAGGGTATCCAGAGTATCGACCAGAGTCAGGGAAAAGCTGAAACAATCGGGAGATCTGTTAAGAATTGATTTCATTGTATCGGATACAAAGTCAAGTAAGGCCTTAGGCCACAGTAAGGGGTATAAAATCATGTGCGAATTTAACAATTTTTTTTCGTATGAAAAAGTGATTCACTCATAAAATTAGGTACACATCTATTTGGTATGAATATCAAACTGTTAGAAAATATATACATATTTTTTTTTTCGATGTACAAAATGACCGACTACTCGAATCTTCTCGAAACAGCGTTTTTCCAATTGGCGTGACAAATAACTTCAACAATTTTCACTCGATTTACCTCAAATTTAAAAGTTATGTTTCTAATTGCATTTCGCAGAGAAGTACGTACGGAATTTCTGATTAATCGAAAAATTTTCATTTTATGAGCACTTTATGAGCAGTTATAACCAAATTTTTCACTGAAAATTCATTTCTTAAGTTCAAATACCTACAACTTTTGAATAAAACAATATTTTTTTAATTCCGTAGGTACTTCTCTAGATATTCTAATGTAGATTGACGAGAATTTTTGTTTTTTGTTCTAGATAAAAAATTGTGGATGCTAAATGTCACGCTGCGGAGCGCCTAAAAAAAGATAAAAAAAGAAATTATCAGTCGTCGGCCATTTTGTACGTCGAAAAAAATATATATATATTTTCTAACAGCTTGATATTCATACTAAATAGATGTGTAATTAATTTTATGAGTGAATCACTTTTTTATACGAAAAAAAATTGTTGAATTCGCACATGATTTTATACCCGTTACTGTGGCCATCTACCTGGGTGGGTTAAAACATTTCATTTTCCATCAACATGTTTATTCGATTGTATCACCTTTTAGCTAAATTCCCTAAAAATTTAATTGAAGTATTCCTAATATTGAATGAACTACAGCTTCTAACAGTCGAGCGGTGGCAGCACCATACTTCAAACTTTAAACGTGTTTTTCTCGAAACACTGTTTTCAAAGCCGGTAAACAGATCTCGAGAACCACTTGATGGATTGTTTCCAAATTTACAGAAGATACAATGAGACACATTCAAAGGGCGTTGATGCTCTCACTTTTTTTAAATCGATCTTCATTTCTTAACAATTACGTGAAAATTGATATGTAAAAACATATTTTTAAAAAACGTGCTCTTATTTAAGAGGGTAGGGGTTTGCACTTTTGAAAAATCGATTTTTTTGTCCTTTATTATAGTTAAACATTTCAAGAATATAATCCCAAAAATTCAAGTCAATCAGAGCAAAACTCTCGAAGTTATTGACTATTTAGTCCCGCTCCTCTAACACTGTAGCTTCGACTTCTCTAAACCTCAAACGCGTTTTTTTCGAAACCACTTTTTCAAAGTCCGTGTTCACTGCCATTTGAAAACTACATGACCGATTCATTTCAAACTTGGTACACACTTTCTACATATAAAATACCTCCCCCCAACGGTGAGTTTGAGATTTTTTTTACATTGAGGGGATTTTCCACCCCCAAAACGGCGGAATTGTTCCTGAAAAATAGCACTTTTCACTTTACATGACCACCAAAAATTTAGAAATGAAAAAAAATTATCAAAGACCGTTGGGGGGAGGATTTGATGATACTTTGACTAAATTTTAATGGGACTTGATTTCAGATAATTTCTAGCTGAGATACAGTGAACACTGCAAATCGTGTTTTTCCAAAGGCGTTCTTGGAAAAGCTTTGTCACCGGCTTGTTTGTGGATATTTTCGCGTACAAATTTCACGGAATGTTCTTGAAATGACACTTAACAATGTACAAAAGGTTTCAATAAATTTACTGTATCCATACAGATGAAAAAAATTCGCACAAAAGTGTTTTTTTTTTCACGCTGAAACCCCTACCCTCCCCTTCAATGCGCTTTTCTTGAAACATTGTTTTTTAAAACCATGCACATAATTTCTCGACATGTAATGAACGGATAGAGTTGAAATTTGGGACACTTATTCAGTGTAATAGTAGTTTAGTCTTGACGGACGTTTTCCTTCTTAACGTTTTTTTTCCATTAGTTATTAACAATAATGTGATTTTACCGCGAAAAATCGTAAAAAAATTCAATTTTTTTTTCTATGGTTTAAACACGAGAATATAAAAAAGCTCTATTAAGTCTTAGCCAATAGTATATACTATAGCTAATACTATTTTAAGAAAAAACTTGTTTTTTGTTCGTTTCGGATCAACTGGGCGGCCAAAATCAAGTACACCGTTGAGACCCTTACATTCAAATCACCTGTACGAGATTGTTTATAGCTTATTTAATTAGTAAAAAAAAAATCGTAGATCCCATGGTGGAGGGTCTTCCCCTTATTACGTTCCCCACCATGTTCCACTAGTCATTCCCACCTTGCGGTGGGCATTAGTATTTCTTTTCTTGGTAGTATTTATTTTCTTTAATTACTATTTGTTTTTTTTTTTAATGAAATTTGGTACACAACTTTGTTGACTGCGGTAAATGTCAATAATAAGTCATTGAAGTAAAAAAATATACCTTTTCAACAATTAATCTGCCGAAAGAGTCGATTTATTCCATTTTTCACTATCTCGAAAATGCTCAAATTCAAACCCCCAAATGAATATACTTTCGAGAAAGACGGTCGATACTGTCTTTATTTTCGTATCTACAAACCTTCCTCTTTAAAAACCTCACAGGACTTTGTTTTATATTGAAACAAAAAAAATGTTTTTCGTGCAAGTACGTAGTTTTCCAGGCATCTCCCACTTTGACCGAATGTTTGGGCACTCAATTTTTGTTTTTCATGGGGAATAAATGTTGTACCATAAAATAAGGATCATTGACTAAGAAAAAAAGTGCATTGTTACGATACGATCTGTAAAACGTCTCGGGTCGGATCGACCCCACATGCAGTAAGAGGTTCATGGCAGAACCGTGCAGTTGAAGGGTACATACAAATAAGTGTTCCAACGATTTTTCTATAATCTTACTTATTCCTTCAAAATTATTTTTTTCGAATAATCTCGATTTTTGGGTCCCTTTCGATTCGCAGCGCGAATAACTCTGGTTAACATGCGTTAGGTCTCGTCATCTAAATACAAAATGGGAAATAGTACCAATTAGCGTGCACTTACTTGCCAAGCGTGGAATCGATATCACCTCTATCGGGTTCGGAATTTCTGTATCTGCCTTTGCAGCTGAGAGGCATCAATTCGTCAGCGGGATAAGCGTTGTCCATATAAGCATTGTAGGCGTGATAAAACATATCCCTGGCCTCTTCCCTGCGCGAGGAAATCAATGAAATTCAAAGTAGAAGAAAGAGCGACGTTTACGACCGAGCCCTACTAACTTGAGCATTTCCCGGTCCTCCTTGCTCATGTACTCCTGAGGATTGTCCTCCAAGTTGGCGGATATCACCTGCACGGTACATCCTAGCACCATGACTCCCCATATCATAGATTTTCTCGTCATTGTCGCTTCGTCAAGACCCTCGACTCTTCAGCATTATTCGTTACGCGCCGCTCTTGATCGTTCTCTACCTCGTGCCGATGGCTAGTCTCATCGCGGGCGCCTTCGTCTCGGAGGAAAAAGCTATCCGCTGCGGGACACGCGACAACGTCGAAACTGTTTACGCTCGCGGTATTGGCTCACGCGCCGCTCAGGCCAAAAATTTCGATAACAGATGGTGAGCAACGTTGCTTTTTCGGATGATTTTTGTTTACCTTCGAAAAACGTGAAAAACGCCCAGTCACAACGTTTCGATGACGCGAATTGCGCACAAGGGAAAAATGCATTCGTGGGAAGGTAGCGAGGCGAAAAAATGTCGAATAAAAAGGATCAATGCGAAACAAATGGGGGTCGCAGGCGGAATAGCAGGAAATAAATACGCGTCTTCGGTAATGTACAGCTGATTACATATTTTCGCGTCTCCCCCTCCACCTCAAGGCCAAAGATGATGTGGCTACTGTCAATTGACGGAAAAAAAAAACGGCGCGGGGGATAATTCCGGGAAAAATATCAAATTCACTGCTGATGATCAGCCATTTGAATGTCATTCCTACGACGACGCTCGGGCGAGATTTTATTATTGCTCGAGCCCGCGGTTTTGTCGCTCGGTTCTTTTTTTTTCGAACGCCGTTGTCGAATAATAAATAATTGTCAAGCACCTTCGACTCGATTCACTTGTCGCTTTGACGTCCGCGGCGACCTAACCTCACTTCCCGAAAAGACGAACGTCGCCGAACGCGAAGAAGAGCGTTTCCGAACGCTGGGGAGACTCAGCCTGGGGGCCATATCGCATGAGGAAGAAAAAGCGGTATTTTGGGATTTAGCAGATGTCGCTAGCGTCTTGAGTCATGCAAATTTATCAACAAAACGATGCTGATAAGTTACCGAGCGCCGCTGCTGCTCACTGCCCGTGAGGCAGTCACGAGCACACCTCGGAAAAGAAAATCGGAATATAATCAACGGAGATCCCAGAGTTAATTCGAAAGACAATATATGTTACTGTATAGACTATACTGAGTCTTTACGAATTTTTCGAAATTTTTTCATCGCCGAAGACCCGAGATGAAAAATTGTTCAATGTATGGAATTTTATGTGCGGTTAGATGGGCAAGTTCACGCTATGGTAATTTTGTTTTCGCTATTTAGCACCATCATGAACCATTTCTAACAACGGATTAACGCAAACGAAAGCATTGTAAATATTAAAAAAAAAAAACGGATTCATGGACCGTCATGTGACTCAACTGGACCGCTCCAACCTCCTTAAGGGGAGATATACACCTAGATGGTCGAGGTCGAGGATTTAGAAGCTAGGAACATTCCGTCGACCGTAGAAGACCTACACTATGGGCCTGGTATCGATGATTCCATGTAAGTTGACAAATTTCATGATTTATTCATTCCCAAATTTTCAAACGCGTTTTTCTCAAAACCACGTTTTTCAAATCGGTACCCAAAATTTCTCGAAAACCAATGAACCGATTGCCTTGAGGTTTTTTGTGGTTATTCTATACACCATTATCTAGTACTTGTCATAGGATTATTTTCCGTTACTTAGTTTTTGTTTTATAGGCAAAATAATAACTAATTTTTGGCCCAAAAATCACTATTTATGTTCAAACGTCCGCCATTTTGTCATAAATCGATTTTTTCAAAATCGGCTATGACAAGTACTAGATTATAGTATCTAATTTAATAATCTTTTTGGTTTTTTTTAGATGATTTTTTAAGAAACGCCAGTGAGCACCGCATACGCAGATTTTTTACGACGCTCCAAGGATCATACAATATCCTTGTATATTTTTGATATTTTTAAATAAAGAAAATTAAACATATTTTTGAATCTTTATACTTTTAGATAATTAAAACCCCAATCCGAAATTTCAAATAGTTTTCCTTGAAAAAATTCACAAAAATGACCTTTTTTCCGGCTCCTAGGTGTATATCTCCCCTTAAGGAAGTTTAGGTAATTGTTCAGATAAATGAATTTTCCGATTTTTTGCTATTTTCTCATTTATTGGGTTATTAATGATGATATTCAGTCGGGAAAAGGCGACATTTTTCAATAACAATTTTTTTACGAGCAAATAATCGTTTCAAATAATTTCGAATATTAAAAAATCCAAACAAACCCAATATAGGCATCTAAATGTTAAGGGGTCATATACAGTTAAAATTTTCGTAAAATCGATTTTTTATTTATTTTATTTTCGTAATGTACATATATTTAAGTACACATACAGACAAATTCTTGTCAATCCGGCGAATATTCTCGAAGTTACACGCACATTTGCAATGACGTGTGAAAGCGTTAGAAAGTACTTTTGAAACTTTAAACGCGTTTTTCTCAAAACTGTGTTTTTAATATCGGTGAGCAAGATTTCTCGGAAACGGCTGAACCGATCAGTCTCAAACTTTAACACAATCTTTTCAAATATATTTTTTACTAATTAATGGAAGGTTTTTTTTCACCGATAAATATTTTCCATTTTATAAACAATTTAAGGCCTAAATTGTTGTCAAAAAACGATTTTTTTTAGAAGCCACCATTTTGTCAAAAATTATTATTTTGCTTATTCCTTCGATCAATTGCAAGATAATCCATTATATTAACGAAATATTTTTGGTCTTTTCATTTTATATGATCCAGTCCAGAGATATCGTGCTCACCGCAAGACGCCTTTTTTAGAGGTGCTTCCGGAGATCAGCTATAACAGCTTTCAAAATAATTGTTTTTACAAATAAAAAATGTTAAAATACACTTAAAAGTTACCGTAATATGTGTACAAATATTGACGTTAATAGATTTAAAGGTCTTCTCAAGAAAAATTCTCGAAAAATCGATCTTTTTGGGCCTCCTGACTGTATATAACCCCTTAAAAAATTCCTTATTTTGTCACGTGCTTCCGTGAACTTCGAAACCCCATAGTTTTTTATGGGACGGGGAGGGGGGGGGGGTGAATTTCAGCTTCCCCAGACTGAATATCATCATTTATAATCCAATAAGTGAGAAAATAGCAACAAATAAAAATGTTAGGCTCATTTTTCGGCAAAGTCACTTGTCTAAAGAATTACCAAAACTGCGTCAGCAAATGTTTCATATGACTCCGAATGAAATTTTGAGTCATTTATTATTATGCCTATTTTTATTTATATCACGAGATAATTTATTATTACCATCAATTAATATTAATGTTTGCCGAAATACGGTATCATCGCGGACATTGAGGTTGGCAGCAATGCTCTTCATTATTCGCCAGCCAATGGTCGTGTTCGTTGGGTCTCATCATTTTGATACGAACGAGTGCGCATGCGCATAATGATGCGCAACGCACAACTGCGCAATGAAACGAGCGCATCATCATGCGCGTGCGCATTTGTTCGTATCAAAATGATGAGACCCAACAAACACGACCAATGTTGAACCGTCAAGGTTTGATGAAAGATTACGAATCATCGTAATCTTTCATCAAACCTTGATGGTTCAACATTGAATATATATGGTTTATCATGGACAAGATGGGCATTTCTTCTAAATATTTACAAATGTTTATTTTGCGTTAATCTGTTATTAAGGGGAGGATAGGGATTTCAGCGTGAAAAAAAAAACACTTTTTTGCGAATTTTGTTCATCTATATGGATAGAGTAAATTTATTAAAGCCTTTTGTACATTGTTAAGTGTCATTTCAAAAACATTCCGTGAAATTTGTACGCAAAAATATCCACAAACAAGCCGGTGCCGCGTTTTTTCTCGAAACCACTTTTTCAAAGTCCGTGTTCACTGCCATTTGAAAACTACATGACCGATTTATTTCAAACTTGGTACACACTTTCTCCATATACAATACCTCCCCCCAACTGTTAGTTTGAGATTTTTTTTACATTGAGGGGGTTTTCCACCCCCAAAATGGCGGAATTTTTCGTGAAAAATAGCACTTTTCACTTTACATGACCGCCAAAAATTTAGAAATGAAAAAAAATTATCAGACTGTTGGGGGAGGATTTGATGATACTTTGACTAAATTTTAATGGTACTTGATTTCAGATCATTTCTAGCTGAGATACAGTGAACACCGCAAATCGTGATTTTCCAAAGGCGTTCTTGGAAAAGCTTTGTCACCGGCTTGTTTGTGGATATTTTCGCGTACAAATTTCACGGAATGTTCTCGAAATGACACTTAACAATGTACAAAAGGTTTCAATAAATTTACTCTATCCATATAGATGAAAAAAATCGCAAAAAAGTGTTTTTTTTTCACGCTGAAACCCCTACCCTTCCCTTAAAAATGGTTTATCTTGGTGCTAAATAACCAAAAAAATTACATCACATAGCGTGAACGTTTTGCTCTACCGCACGTAAATTATTTTTAATCTCCGATGTTTCACCGTGAAAAAAATTCGAACAATTCGTGAAGACTCAGTATAGTCTAGACAACAACATATATTTTTGTCAAATTTAATCTTACATCGTGGCAAACGCTCCAACCTCCTTAACAAAAAAAAAACAGATAAGAAGAAAAACCCACGTACATAAAATGTTAAAACGCGACACTAGTGACATCTTACGTTGGATTGGAAAGCTCGTCCTCGTCCCCCGTTTCAGGCTTCATCGAAAGTACGAAGCGGTGTACTTTTTCCGGGACTTTATCTTCGTCGGTGGAAGCAAACAAAAAAATCAGCCTAGAAAACTTTCTGTCAACATGGGGCACGTTTCGTAAGATTATCGTTGTACTGGACACATCATTATTATCCCCATCGTCTTTCGGAATAAAATTATCGCCCGTCGACAAGTAGCTCTTCCCTGTATTATGACAAATGCCGGGATAATACATCGAAGCCGTAAGCTCTACTGGAGAATGCGAAGCTCACGAAGTGTCTACGTAACCCGTGATAACGACTTTTGAGTGCACTTGCGTGTGTGTGTTTTTTTTTTCCTTTCCATCGTTTGTAACTGCACGTGCGTAAAATTTCAATTTCGCAAAGAAAAAATGGCTCTAAACGACTCGGAGAACACTTGGTAAGATATTATCGAGGTTTCAATACCTCGATCTTTATTTTAAACAATATGTCCGTGTGGGTGAATCACCAAGATTCGTTGTATCTCCCTCCAGCGAACGCGTTCGATTTTCCTCGCCCTATCGCACTTGCAATATGTTATCGTCATACGTACTCAGTTCCCAGAAAATCCCAACCGCCCGATCGTATTTTTCCTCGTTCAACGGGCTGCCACGAATCGCCGCTAATCCGCCTGTTAATTTGCACGCAAGTGTTTTTTCCCGGCAACGCACGAGCGATCGCACGGACCAAGCCGTTTGGGGCCGGTTTGTTCGATCCAATTCGCTTTCCCAAATGGACGCCCTGTTCCGTGCGTTTGCCATTTTTGAGCGCCGACATTGATGTTCGTTCAAAATTCTCGTAAAAATTTTCCCCATGTTGAATTTGCCAAAAACACTGATATTTTGACAAACGTAAACAACGTCTGAAGATTTGCAAAGAAAATACAATGGCATTGATTTTGTTCGTGCATTCCACGCCATGCGAATATTAGACAATTTTTCCAAACGCTCGTTTCATCAGGGTAATGGAGTTGGAAGCCGCGCTGCTGGACACGGAGGCTCCGTCGGCGTCTGACATTTACGCCATCTGCAAGGGCCAGCCGGTACCGGCCAACCTTAGACCGGACGTCTGGCAGGCTTGCTTGGACGTAGCCGACCGCGGCGATCAGCTCATACACTTCAACGAAGTTTTCGATCTTCCCGAACAAAATTTGATCAGGGAAGATTGCAAGCAGCTAGTCGGTAATGCGCCATCCGTGGCGTTGAAGTTTACACAGTTGGAACGCAGCGGAAGTTCTTTTTTGGATCTCTTCATTTTTAGGGTTTAACAAATTTTGTTTTTGTCGATAGCGTAGATCTTTACTAAAGATAGGAAGAATCATTTGAGTGATTTTTGGGAGCCTAAGTCAGCGAAGGAACATGTGAGCAATTGAAGAAAAGTTATCTTTCGTTGCATTCCAATTATGTGAACTTCAATATCATTCTTCGATGCCTCGGTAGACAAACTTTTCGCTCGCGGAGCAAACTTATTTGGGGATTTAAATGAGTAGAGTGAATTTTACGGTTCGATCATCGACTGATGATAAAGTCGATTTGTCTATTTTAGATTCGTTTTGGATAATTAATCTTAAGAATTGGACGTGGTATTCTAATCTGTAAAGATATCGGGAGATTTATATTTTCCTGTGCCTCTAGTGCTCCTTTTAAGGGATAACACCACTGTAAACATCTAAAAGTGAGCCATTCTTCGCGTTTTTTTTTGCGTGGACGAATAAGTAAGAGGATAATAATATTCAAGGATGTTTTTAGTCACATCTTCAAGTGAAAAAAAAAATTATACAAAATAGTAACACTGGAGACATCCTCGCAAGGCGTATTGAGTTTGAGACGCTCTGCGGCATGCGGTATAACTGACGCGAATTTGAATGTAGAAAGAAATTTTTTAATTTCTATTAATTTACATGAGTATAGGTAGAGAAATACGTAGGGAATTTTGAAAATATTAAATTTTGTGTAATTGACAAGCATGTGAAGTAAAAAATCAATTTTCGAGAGGAAGAAGGACAATCATCTGTTAATAAATAATGTTACAATTAAAGGATCTTCTCACTTTAGACGCTAAAAAAAGCTATTTTCATGAATTTTTTTGATAGGTTTATATTATAGATATTGATATAAAAGTTACACTTGGTAAATACACTTTCAAAATACTTTAAACAAAAAAAAATTATTTATTCAAGTCACTGTTTATAGACGAAAATGGTAGTTAAGAATGTCCTAAAAAAATTGTCGGTCTGCGCTGTTGATGAAATCTCGGAGATGGATCATCTGAAACAAAAAAATCAAACGGTTTTAGATTCAGTATGTTAATGGCTATCGGGCATATCATACGATTTTTGATATATGCAAAAAGAACAAAATGGCGGATATTTTACGAAAGAAAAAAACAAAAAAACGTGTTTTTTTCACCGTTTTTAGCAAAAAAAGAGTAAATATCAAAAAAATATTAAATCCTCGATATGCGCTATGGCTATAGTTGTAAAGAATATGTGGTTAAGGGGCTATACCAGTGTGAACACAAAATTTGGGTGATTTTCGGGAATTTTTTGGAAGAAAAGTACTCAATTAAATGTTTCGGAAAATTGAGAATATATTTGGCTACATTTGACCTGTATTACATAATTTTTTTCATAGAAAAATATTGAGATCCAAGCGACTTATGCGCTGCCTTCGCAGGCGCTAAAAAAAGTTCCTCCACTGCTGACACGATTCCAGCCGATTGAGTAGTTGAAACCGAAAAAGGAAAAAATGTCGTTAAACTGGAAGGTATTTCCTGTACAATGACGTAGGATTTTCGAAAAATATCAAAATCTAACAAAATGGGGTAGTTATGAAAAAAGTCTATTTTCTTGCCTATAAAATGGTCGTTTTTTTCCAATGCCAAATCGTCAATTTTCATCCAATCAAAAATATCCTACGTCATTGTAGAGTAAATATATTCAAGAGTTCTCAGTTCAAATTTCAAGTTAATCGGATAATTGCTCTTTGAGTTACAATGTCAGCAAATTTGAAAAATCTCATTTCGAGAAAAACGCGTTTAAAGTTTGCATGGGTTACATAAATAAATGAAAAAAAAAAAAACATTTAACAAAATGTATTTCGAAAGTGTATTTGTTAACCTTTTATATCAATATGTATAATATATACCTAAGAAAAAAATCATAAAAATAGCCTTTTTAGCGTCTAAAGTGAGTAGACCTCTCATGGTCTGTTATTTTAAAGTCGTGCTTAAAATTCGGAGTGAATAGAAAGAAAATTGTTGGAGTTATGTTGCGTGCCGTTTTGAAAAATCGTGTTCCGAGAAAAACGGTCTCCATCTCGCACACAGGCCACACTGCCACCGCAGACCCACACGGGCCTGTGGGCCTTTTTTTTACCGGTACCAAAGTTTTATCCCCTTATTCTAGATGGTTCAAAGCACCTCTTAAGGGGAATATACACCTAGGAGCCGGAAAAAGGTCATTTTTGTGCATTTTTTCAAGGAAAACTGTTTGAAATTTCGGATTGGGGTTTTAATTATCTAAAAGTATATACATTCAAAAATATGTTTGATTTTCTTCATTTAAAAATATCAAAAATATACAAAGATATTGTATGATCCTTGGAGCGTCGTAAAAAAATCTGCGTATACGCTACCCACTGGCGTTTCTTCAAAATTCATCTAAAAAAAAACCAAAACATTATTAAATTAGACACTATAATCTAGTACTTGTCATAGCCGATTTTGAAAATATCGATTATGGCAAAATGGCGGACGTTTGAACATAAATAGTGATTTTTGGGCCAATAATTAGTTATTATTTCGCCTATAAAACAAAAACTAAGTAACGGAAAAAAAATCCTATGACAAGTACTAGATAATGGTGTACAGAATAACCACAAAAAACCTCAAGGCAGTCGGTTCATTGGTTTTCGAGAAATTTTGGGTGCCGATTTGAAAAACGTGGATTTGAGAAAAACGCGTTTGAAAATTTGGGAATGAATAAATTATAAAATTTGTCAACTTACATGGAATCATCGATACCAGGCCCATAGTGTAGGTCTTCTACGATCGACGGAATGTTCATGACTTCTAAATCCTCGACCTCGACCATCTAGGTGTATATCTCCCCTTAAGCCAGTAAAAAGAAATCAATTTCTTGAAAATTCCACCGTGGTGTTACCCCTTAACGAGCATCGCTCGGGTCTTCAGCTTCTATATATATTTATACTTGTTGGGTCAAAGAATTACAATAACACACTCGTTAGTCCATGTGCATAGATTTGGATGCAAATGTATTGGGATTTATCGTACACCGCAGAAAAACTTGGTAACGACGACGAGGACAAGGTCTCCGTGGTTTCCGACCTAGAATCTATATTGACGTTTTACTGCAAGAGCAGGGGCAAACATTACGAGCAGGGTAACGGCTGGCTCGAATTACTCGGACCTCTCATCGCACTGAAATTGCCGCGAGCTGCTACTTACAATTTGTTCGAAGCTATCAGGGACGTCTATATTCCAAGGTAAATGAAAAATTAAAAAAAAAGGCTGAGCTTCCGTGTATATTTTGTAACCCCGGAAAAAAATCCAGAGAACTATCCGAAAAAAAACATCGGGGTTTACAATATTTAAGCAATAAATGTTATACAATTCAGACAAAAGGGTTTAAAAAAATCGTTTTTTTTTTTTCGAAAATATTGCACTACAAAGATCATTTGTTCTTCACACATATAAAAAATTGAAATACTTTTACAGACATATTTTATTTTTTACATACACAGAGTGGCCCGAAAAGTAACGTCCAATAAAATTTGTTTAATACCTTGTACAAAAAGAGCGTTTTTTTTTATTTTTCTCTATTGTGTATGTACTTTTCTCGCGATTTTCTACTTGTGTATCGTTATGAAGTGTGCTGTTGAGCACTTAATAAATCACCAACTGAAAAATGACGTAAATGCCTTACATTTGTGCAAAGGTGTAAAAAAATGTTTAAGAAGATCAGACACTAACGTTCAAAAGATACCAAAAAACTTATACTAGTATAAGTGCCTCCCAATTGCTTTCAAAGAGGCAAAGGTAAAGCAAATTAAAAGTACGTACACAAAACAGAAGAAAAAAATGAAAAAAAACTGTAGGAAAACTCGAAGAAAAAACTTTTTTTCTCGAAAACAAACGATCGTTCGTACCTAGAGGCGTCTTTTTATATGACGTTCAAGTTTGCATCGTTGGAACGAAACGGCAATCTTTTTCTTTGCTGAAACATTTTTTCCTGCCGATTCTGGTTATGAAAATCATTCCCGCTCTTTTGTGTATCGTTATATACGCAAATAAAGATTTAGGATCTCGATCTGCAGGGAAACATTCGAAAAATAATCGAATTAAAGTAATGGAAAATAAAATCGTTGCGCTCCAACGATGCAAACTTCACCGCGATTATTTTTTGTATTTTGCTATTTAATGTTTTTGTTACGTAATTTTTAAAAATTATTTACCTATGTGACACACGCACATTGGATTCTTTGAACTGCATTTCAAAGTAGCTCAAAATATGAGCGACATATTATCACTTTCTTTTATTCATCCAGCAGAAACTTCATGCCCATCCTTCAATCACTTCTTATCGAAAAGAATATCTTTAAGGAGTTATATACAGTCAGGAGGCCCAAAAAGATCGATTTTTCAAGAATCTTTCTTGAAAAGACCTTTAAATATATTAACGTAAAAATTTGTACACATATTATAACTTTGAACTGTATTTTAACATTTATTATTTGTAAAAATAATTATTTTGAAAGCTGCTATAGCTGATCTTCGGGAGCACCTCTAAAAAAAGGCGTCTTGCGGTGAGCACGATATCTCTGAACTGGATCATCTAAAATGAAAAAACCAAAAATATTTCGTTAACCCTTCGAGTTCACACCTCTGCCGCCAACCTATAATTGCATCTTGGGTCAATCTGACCCGAGGCGTTTTTCAAATCGTTGTATTCCGGTAAATATGCATTATTTGTTTTTTTTTTGTAGAGATGTTTTTTGTAGTACGTTATCCATATTTTATGGCCCTAAATTTATTTTTTGACGAAAACGAAAATTAAATGCCAAAACATTCGTTCAAAGTGGGGCATACGTTGAAAAATATGTACTTACACGAAAAAATCACTGGGTCAAAACGACCCAGTGTGCACTCGAAGGGTTAATGTACAATTTTGTAATTGATCAAAAGAATAAGCAAAACAATACTTTCTGACAAAATGGCGGCTTCTAAAAAAAAATCGATTTTTGACCAAAATTTAGGCCTTAAATTGTTTATAAAATGGAAGATATTTATCGATGAGAAAAACCTTCGATTGATTACTAAAAAATATACTTGAAAAGATTGTGTTAAAATTTGAGACTGATCGGTTCAGCCGTTTCCGAGAAATCTTGCTCACCGACTTTAAAAACACAGTTTTGAGAAAAACGCGTTTAAGGGGAGATATACACCTAGGAGCCGGAAAAAAGGTCATCAATGTGAATTTTTCAAGGAAAACTATTTGGTATTTCGGATTGGGGTTTTAATTATCTAAAAGTATATACATTCAAAAATATGTTTAATTTTCTTTATTTAAAAATATCAAAAATATACAAGGATATTGTATGATCCTTGGAGCGTCGTAAAAAAAACTGCGTATACGGTACCCACTGGTGTTTCTTCAAAAATCATCTGAAAAAAAAACCAAAAAGATTATTAAATTAGATACTATAATCTAGTACTTGTCATAGCCGATTTTGAAAATATCGGTTTATGTCAAAATGGCGGTCGTTTGAACATAAATAGTGATTTTTGGGCGAAAAATTAGTTATTATTTTGCCTATAAAACAAAAACTACGTAACGGAAAAAAAATCCTATGACAAGTACTAGATAATGGTGTATAGAATAACCACAAAAAACCTCAAGGCAATCGGTTCATTGGTTTTCGATAAATTTTGGGTACCGATTTGAAAAACGTGGTTTTGAGAAAAAACGCGTTTGAAAATTTGGGAATGAATAAATCATGAAATTGGTCAACTTACATGGAATCATCGATACCAGGCCCATAGTGTAGGTCTTCTACGGTCGACGGAATGTTCATAGCTTCTAAATCCTCGACCTCGACCATCTAGGTGTATATCTCCCCTTAAAGTTTTAAAAGCACTTTCGAACGCTCTGACACGTCATTATAAATATGCGTGTAACTACGAGAATATTCGCCGGATTGACAAGAAATTTTCTGTGTGTGTACTTAAATATATGTACATGCCAAAAATAAAATTTAATTTACTTAAAATTTTAACTGTACATAACCCTTTAAAGTGCGTTTGGAACTTTTTCCAGAGGCGACACTCATAGCGCAGTCCTAAGGCTCTTGCTTCTTTATCACGAGCCCGAATTGTGCTCGTTTTTGGATACAAAGCGTGTTTCGCCGGATTGTTACACCAAGGGATGGGTAAATACGCTGTTTGCCGGCGTTTGCTCGCTCCCAGCAGTTTGTACGATGTGGGACATCTATTTTATGCAGGCGGACCCGTTCTTTATGATGTTCTTATCTCTCATAATGGTGATAAACGCGAGGTAACGTATTCTCGTCCGTTCAGGAATTTCCCGTACGCATTTCCTGATGCACCTTTTTCTGCTTTATGGCGATCGAAATGCGAATAGAGTAAACCGACCAGCGAATGGACGAACAAAGACACTGTAGGATTCAGACGGATTGTAAAATGGAAATAGTATCAAAACGAATTTTTCAATGGCTATAGCTACCAAAAGATTTTATTCTGATAGTAGAAAAAAATATTCGAAGTAATTGCAACAAATTATATTGAAGGAATCGATAGATAAGTAGCGAAATGACTAAATCGCCAGTGAATGAACGAAATTACCAGCAAATGGAAAAATCCTAGAAATTGTCGACGACGATTTAAAAACGAGCATATCCGATTTCAGCATTCCTTTATTTTCAAAAATCCAAACGTTGAATGAATTTTTGTAGGGAGCAGATTCTTAGTATGAAGGAGGACGACAAGCGGAATATAATTGCTGCTCTTGCGGCGATGCCTTGCGCCCTCGAGGCCGAGGACGTGACGGATTTTTGTTCGCTCGCGCAATATTACGCGATGAAGACTCCCTCCTCGTTCAAGCAAGATCTCTACTCGATAATGTTCGGCGAGGGTGGCGATGAGAAATTCATATCGCACGCTCTCTGTTTGCCGGTTACGGCGCAGGAGTTGGTGGAAAACGCCGTCGAGACACCCGCTGTCTCGCCCAACGGGCCAGTCGAGTCGGTCAGATTTTTTCTCGTCGATTGCCGTCCAGCTGAGCAGTACAATGCCGGACATCTGCCCACCGCTTTTCATTTGGACTGCAATCTGGTAAGTGGATGTAAACAAAAGTGCCCGTCGCTGCGGTCGACGTTTCAGAGCATTCTAAAACGTATTCCCATTTACAATTCAATTGAAAGAAAAATTTACCATCACAAAGCTCTGTCTACGAGGAAACAATAAAATAAATAAAATAAATAAAATAAATAAAATAAATAAAATAAATAAAATAAATAAAATAAATAAAATAAATAAAATAAATAAAATAGGTAATGAAAATTGTAACGACTTTTTGTAGCGTAATTTTTCAAAATGGTTAGTGGGGACGTAGATAATATATGAAATTTACTCAATTTTTTTTCAATGAAAAAGTTCATATTTATTTGAATGATAATTTATAACAACTCCTTTCGTCGTATTAACCCTTCGACTGCACACTTTCGCCACGAAGCTCTGACTGCGTATGGGGTCGATCGGACCCCAGGTGTTATTCAGATCGTTGTATTTCGGTAAATATGCATTTTTATTTGTAGAGACGTTTTTTGTAGTCAATAATCCTTAATTTATGGTCCAAAATTTATTTTTTAAGAATAACAAAAATGCAGTGCCCAAACATTCGTTTAAAGTGGGAGATGCGTTGAAAAATACGTACTTGCATGAAAAAGATGATAATTTTTTTTTGTTAATATAAAAAAAATTCCTTTGAGGTTTTTAAAGAGGAAGGTATGTAGATACGAAGAAAATACAGTGTTGACTGTCTCCAAAAAGTATATTTAATCGGAGGTTTGAATTTCAGCATTTTCGGGATAGTGACAAATGGAAAAATCTACTCCTTCGGCAGATTAAGGAGGTTGGAGCGTTAGCCACAATGCAAGGTTAAATTTAATAAAAAAATACATGTTATTGTTTAGACTATACTGAGTACGATTTTTTTTAACTTTTTTTCACCACCAAACACCAGAGATAAAAAATAGTTTAATGTATGTAATTTAACGTGCGGTTAGATGGGCAAGACTTTCACACTAAAGGTTATATAATTTTTTGTTGTTATTTAGCACCAAAATAAACCATTTCTAACAACGGGTTAACGCAAACGGAACCTTTGTAAACATTTAGAAAAAAAAAATCGTCATCTTGCCCATCGTAAACCATGGGCCAATAATCTCATGACGTAAATATGAATAGGCATAATTATAAATTACTCAAAATTTAATTGTGAATTGTATAAAACATTCGGTGTCGTAGTTTTTTCATAATAATCATCGATAATGTTATACTTTCTCAAGTTGGTAGTAACACAAAAGTTTTTCTACTTTACGTAATAAAAATATTAAAATGCATAATTTTGCCCTTTAATTATATATTTTAAAAAATTAGCATATACAGAATAAATCTGTACCTCGTATGCATTTTTTTGAGGTTCATTGAAAAAAAAAAATGAATAAACCGTCATTTGACTCAACTGAATCGCTCCAACCTCCTTAATTGGTGAAAACTTATATTTTCCGCATTTTTTACTTCAATTACTTATTATTATTGACATTTACCGCAGTCGACGCATAAGTACATTCGGTGCTCGTTGCACCCTCCTGCATCACGGGCACTTGCTTTTAGTTTTATGATCGGCATTCCAAATACATAATTTACTATAGTAGCGCAAAATAAAACATATCTATGAGCATTTTCTATCGTAACTCACTTACATGTAGTAATAAAACACCAAATTTCACAGAAAAAAAAACGTTTTCACTTTCACCGCACTACTGCATATACGGGGTCGACTCGACCCCAGGTCCTTTTTCGACACGTGTCCTCAGTACACGGGCCGGATGTAGGATGGGGGCCGAGTGTCCACCTATAGAGTAGGACTGGGGGAACATTCGAGCGCCGCACTGCGGCCGAATAGATTACTCCGTTTTGCGATACAGTCAGTTGAAAGAAAATATTGTGTCAAAACGACCCAGTGTGCAGTCGAAGAGTTAAGGGAGACTTCTACTTTGCTGGGCCAAAAAATCTTCGATTTTTCACCAATTTTTTATGCGAAAAATATTAAATATAGAATGTTGAAATTTAGTACGTTTACCAAGCGGTCTTTATTGAACGTGATAATATTTTTCAAAGTTTGACAAAACATGGTACTGGGAGAGGAAAGAGCGCCGACGTCGGTGCGCCGGCGATGATATTCCTCGCTTGCGGAAGTCCTAAGTCCTGAACAGGTGATCTGTAGCGAAAAAATCAAGCATATTTTTACTTTGTACAATATTGTGTATAAGTCGAACTAAAATCAAAAAGAAAAATTGAAAAGTAACCAAAATAGTGAGCCATCGAAGGGGAAGTTTAGGTTTTTAGCAACCAATTTTGCAGTTTTTCGTCCTCAAATAAAAACGTTTGAACATTGTTGGATAATTCTAGCTCAACTAATGAAGACGTTTGTTGTACACGTGCCTGCCAAATTTCCTGACGATTGCTCGTTTAGGGCGTGTAGGAGCACTTCCGCAAACTTGGAAAACGTGGTTTCGAGAAAAACGCGTTTAAGGGGAGATATACACCTAGGAGCCGGAAAAAAGGTCATTTTTGTGAATTTTTTCAAGGAAAACTATTTGAAATTTCGGATTGGGGTTTTAATTATCTAAAAGTATATACATTCAAAAATATGTTTAATCTTCTTTATTTAAAAATATCAAAAATGTACAAGGATATTGTATGATCCTTGGAGCGTCGTAAAAAAATCTGCGTATACGGTACCCACTGGCGTTTCTTAAAAAATCATGTGAAAAAAAACCAAAAAGATTATTAAATTAGATACTATAATCTAGTACTTGTCATAGCCGATTTTGAAAATATCGATTTTTGACAAAATGGCGGACGTTTGAACATAAATAGTGATTTTTGAGCCAAAAATTAGTTATTATTTTGCCAATAAAACAAAAACTAAGTAACGGAAAAAAAATCCTATGACTAGTACTAGATAATGGTGTTTAGAATAATCACAAAAAACTTCAAGGCAATCGGTTCATTGGTTTTCGAGAAATTTTGGGTACCGATTTGAAAGACGTGGTTTTGAGAAAAACGCGTTTGAAAATTTGGGAAAGAATAAATCATGAAATTTGTCAACTTACATGGAATCATCGATACCAGGCCCATAGTGTAGGTCTTCTACGGTCGACGGAATGGTCATAGCTTCTAAATCCTCGACCTCGACCATCTAGGTGTATATCTCTCCTTAAAGATAAGGGGTTAGGCCACAGTAACGGGTATAAAATCATGTGCGAATTTAACCATTTGTTTTCGTATGAAAATGTGATTCACTCGTGAAATTAATTACACATCTATTCAGTATGAATATCAAGCTGCTAGAAAATATACATTTTTTTTTCGATGTACAAAATGGCCGACTACTAATATTTTCTTTTGTTATATTTTTTTAGGCGCTCCGCGGCGTGACATTCAGCGTCCACAATTTTTTACCTAGAACAAAAAATAAAAATTCTCGTCAATCTACATTAGAATACCTAGAGAAGTACGTACGGAATTTAAAAAATATTGTTTTATTCAAAAGTTGTAGGTATGTGAATTGAGTTGTAGGTATTTCAATGAACTTTCAGTGAAAAATTTCGTATAAAACTGCTCATGAAATGAAAAGTTTTCGATTAATTAGAAATTCCGTACGTATTTCTCTGCGAAATGCAATTAGGAACATAACTTTCAAATTTGAAGTAAATCGAGTGAAAATTGTTGAAGTTATTTGTCACGCCAATTGGAAAAAAGCTGTTTCGAGAAAAACACGTTTGAAGTTTTAGGTAGTCTATGGTCGTGCCAGAGGTGGGCTTACGTTATACGCTCAAAGTCGGTGAAAAAAATGTTCTCGCTATAAATCGAATAGTAACTTATTCTTATGATGATAAAGCACCGTTTTAGCGAAAAAAATCGATTTTTTGCAAATTCTACTGTGGCCTTACCCCTTAAACTGAAGTTTATGTGTGAATAAAATGAAAAGTTTCATACTTACACCTTATCTGCTGTGACAGGACCACAGAGTACACCTTCCTCTTCAAAACTCTTTCCGATACAGCAAAATCATTTTTTTTTTTGATCCAACAAAGTAGAGCCCTCCCTTAATTCTTCTTTTTTTTATAGAAGCCAAGGGGGTTTATAGAACCACCGGGATTAATATCAATTTGTCCTAATCATTCTGCCGAGTGTTCGTTATCTGAGAAACTCATTGCAGATGCTTCAGGAGCCTGCCGCTTTCGCTACAGCCGTGCAAGGCTTGCTCCAGGCCCAGAGGCAAGCACTCGCGGTCGGTTCGCAAGCGGGTGGCGAGCATCTTTGTTTTTTGGGCAGCGGACGCCAGGAGGAAGATCGTTACACTCACATGGTTGTTGCCTCGTTTCTCCAGAAACACACGCAGTACGTCAGTATGATAGCTTCGGGATATCAAGGTGCGTTTAGTCATGCGGTAACCAATCGTTCTTTTTTAGGGCTCCACACCGAAAGGGCAAAACGGAAAAATTGCTGTCATTCAGTTATCTGCCCATCCGTATGTCACGGGTCTCTAGCTCTTTGGGGTGTCATTGCCTAAAGCTCATTGAGTAGAATCCAAATATATATTTTTTCGTTTTTATCTTCAAAAATAAAGAAATGGGGGGCCGTCAAAGTTGTTAATTTAAATTTATTTAAGTCACTATTTAAGTCACTATTTATAGACGAGAATGGGAGTTAAAAAATGTCCTACAAAAATTGTAGGTCTGCACTGTTGATGAAAACTCGGAGATGGATCATCCAAAACATAAAATCAAACGGTTTTAGATTCAGTATGTTAATGGCTATAGCACATATCATACGCAAAAATAACAAAATGGCGGACATTTTCCGAAAAAACAACAAAAAAACATTTTTTCACCGTTTTTGGCAAAAAAGTAAATATCAACATTTTCAAAAATCCTTGATATGCGTTATAGCTATAGTTGGAAAGGATAGTCGAAAAACGTTGTTTTGGGAAAAACGCGTTTAAAGTTTGTTAGGGGTTTTAAGTTTAAAGTTTCACTATTTGTTGTTTAAGGGGTTTAAGGGGTTAGGGGCGCGTTTAAAATTTGTTGGAGACTAAACTTTGTTGCATAAATACATACATTTAAAAAAAATACATTTCGAAAGTGTATTTATTAAGTGTAACAAACCTATCCAAAAAATTCATCGAAATAGCCTTTTTTAGCGTCTAAAGTGAGAGGACCCCTTAAACAACGAATAGTGAAAACGGCGATTCATAATGTAGTATATATAATAATTTATTGTATACATAATACAATAAATTTGTAATGAAAATATATAAAGTTATTGTTATTTAAATATTTACAGTACCAAATGACTTATTTTTGGAGTCGGTGCCAGCCAAGAACGAGAGATTAACGTCACGGAAGAAACGAGATTGTAAATTAAAAAAAGACTGTAGATCGTCTATGTCATTTATTCTTCTTCGCCTCCTCTTTTTCGGCGAAAAATGTGACGATATTGCCAATTGCCTGGTACAGACTCCAAAAATAAGTCATTTGGTATTGTAAATATTTAAATAAAAATAATTTTTTATATTTTTATTTTATATATTTTCATTATAGCAGGAGTATACAAAACTTTCATTAGCTATCATCACTCCATATCGTTCCAGTTTACCACTAACTAAGAACTAATACAGAAAAAAATGTATTCCCTAACTAAATATCTAGTTTATTTTATAAACCGTCTCCCATCAGTTCTTCAATTGCGTGACAGAAATTGCTCAACATCTCAAAACTTGGAAAAAGCACATATTCTGACGTTTATTAAGGCCTTAGGCCACAGTAACGGGTATAAAATCATGTGCGAATTTAACAATTTTTTTTCGTATGAAAAAGTGATTCACATAAAATTAATTACACATCTATTTAGTGTAAATATCAAACTGTTAGAAAATATATATATATTTTTTTTCTATGTACAAAATGGCCGAACTACTCGAAACTTCTCGAAACAGCTTTTTTCCAATTGGCGTGACAAATAACTTCAACAATTTTCACTCGATTTACTTCAAATTTAAAAGTTATGTTCCTAATTGCATTTCGCAGAGAAGTACGTACAGAATTTCTGATTAATCGAAAACTTTTCATTTTATTAGCAGTTTATGAGCAGTTATAAGGAAATTTTTCACTGAAAATTCATTTTTCAAGTTCAAATACCTACAACTTTTGAATAAAACAATATTTTTTAAATTCCGTACGTACTTCTCTAGGTATTCTAATGTAGATTGACGAGAATTTTTATTTTTTGTTCTAGGTAAAAAATTGTGGATGCTAAATGTCACGCCGCGGAGCGCCTAAAAAAAGATAACAGAAGAAAATATTAGTAGTCGGCCATTTTGTACATCGAAAACAAATATATATATATTTTCTAACAACTTGATATTCATACTAAATAGATGTGTAATTAATTTTACGAGTGAATCACTTTTTCATACGAAAAAAAATTGTTAAATTCGCACATGATTTTACACCCGTTACTGTGGCCTAAGGCCTTAAACGCACTTCCGGTTTCACCCAAGGTGATTTTTTCTATTTTTTTTCTCAGCGATTCACGAGTACTTCGGGGACGAGGTGGTCTCGAATTTGGAGGATCACATTTCGCAGCATTGCTTGGTGTGCAATTCGAATATATCCGAGGGTAATTCGAACGAGGCGAGTCCCGCGAAAGCAAAGAACAACAATATCGATCTGTTCGGTAAAATTGGCATGGCGATGAGGCTGAAGAGCCAGGAGGTCAAGGGAAAGCTCTTCGATTATATCGTCAATCCGTCGGCGAGCGCCGCAAGTACGATCGAAAATAAAAACGGCAAAGCTGACGATCGCGACAAACGAGGGAGGAATCCACCCCCAGTTTTCAGTATAGACGACGATCAAGATCTCGGTAAGATTTTGCACAAAGCGGAAATTTCCATTCTGTAAACTTCGCTTCTTGCTCTCGAAATTAAGCAAAAGTTTGCTTAAAAAACTAAGCGCAGTCTGCTCAAGAAATTAAGCAAAGTTTGTTTAAATTCTTAAATGCTTAAGAAATGAGGCAAATGCTTGATTTCTTTAGCTTCATAAGTTAAAATGAATTAAAATGATTAAGAAATTAAGCAAAATGCACGGCGGTTGCGCTTATGGAAAAAACTCGGGGAATTTCTTTCCTCTTTGAATAATCAGGGAAAATTCAGGGAATTTTGAAAATTCTCTGGAATCATCTCAAAATTTACTTTTTGCAAGAATTACGAAAATTGACACCGACTTAAAGAAACTGAAAAGCACAAAAATAAATATTTTTGTATATTTATATTATTCTTCTTTATATTGGGATTTGTCATATGAGCGGAGCCTATAAAACATGGCGGCGATAAAAGGATCGTCAAACGTAAATAGTCGTGTAGTTTAGTGCAAATTTCTGTGATATTATGATAAGTATTAGTGCAATTTGTGACTGGGCTCGGTACCAATCCGAAACGACGCAATTTTGTGGAAGGCGAACGTATTCTGAAGGCAGGGCACATTTTAACATGTGGTAAAATTAGCGGCGTTTGCGATATCCTTGCTGTCACACACTGCAATGAGCAAACTTTCATGTCTGAATTCACTTTTTGAACTTTCCAGACTCTCATCCAAGCCTCTAATTGATCGGTTTTTTTGTACATTTCCGAAATGATTTTTCACGTACACGAAACGTTTCCCTGCAATGGGAAACTTGTGGAAACGGACTTTCAACTCCTTACTCGAAGCGCTTTCGCAATATTTCACCACACATTTAATGTTCTTACGGTAATTTTTACGAGGAGGAAACTTCGATTTTATGATTTTAATTGAAATTAAATATTTTTATTGCACGGCTACGTATAGTCGCTATGGAAGGCTTTGCCCCGAATGTACTTTGATTTTCCGCCACCAGATGTCACATCGCCATTTGACAGATCCCAATAGAAAAAAAAGTTGTCAGTGCCAAACATTAAAAATTTCAAAAACAAAAAACTGATTCATTTTAAAGCTCTATAAATTTGCATTCGATTTGTCTATACACAACCACACAGTTATTATTGTAGATAATTTTTTATATTTACTTTTTATTTATTGGCACCTACATAAAAGTTTCTGTTTATAATAAAGAACAGGTTCTGTATTTGCTTTTAATGTATTTTTTTTTACTTTACAGTTTTTAAATCGATTTTTTAATTGCAGTTTTTTTAAATTTTATTTTAATATTTAACATTTTCATATATTTATCTTTCTATATATTTATATAGAAAGATATAAAAAAAAATATGTTCTTCATTTGACCCCGATCTCCCTGGAATATTTGCAAAATCTGTGTGCAAAACCGGAAAAATTCAGGGAACTTCTGAGTCAATAATGCGTGACAACCATGTAATTTTATAATTGATAATTCAGTTCGAGAGAATTCTTTGGCTGGTATATAGTGGACATTTAATTGCCATATTGAAAGTTGAAGCTTTGCGGAGTGGAATAAAAAATGACGTCGCATTAGACAAGTGAGAATTCTGAGCCAATGAATTTAAAATCGACAGATATGATGACGTGCAAGCACGAGAGCGAGGAACCCGTTGAAGTAGTTTCCATTCAACAATGGTTGAAAGATCCAAATTTATTACATTCCTTCAAGTGTCAAGAGGTCAAGGTGAACGGATACGTTTACGAGAGGTAAGTAGACCTTTTAAAAAGGATATCTAAATTTCTCGAACCCTGGATTCGCTGATAACGTTCAGTCAATTCGAAGCTTTCTCTATCGATAGAGATTGTTTTAAGGGGTTAGGCTACTGTGACGACCTGAAAATCAAGGTTATAAAAAATATGTATATATCGTGAAGAGATAAGTAAGATGATTGAAAAATCGTTTCGACATTTATTTGTATGTACATTAACAAACTTGTGTACCGAATTTTATACAAAATATTAATAATTGAAGAAGTTATAAACAATTTCGTGAAGGACCTTTGAACGTCACGGTCTCAACGGTGTACTTGATTTTGGTCACCTGGTTGATCTGAAACAAAAAAAACGAGTTCTTTTTCCCTTAACATAGATAATGTTGGCGAACTCTTGACCGAGCTTCAATTCGTTATCGTGTTTCAATCATCATTGTTTTATTCAAAAGTTGTAGGTATGTGTATTGAGTTGTAGGTATTTGAATGAATTTTCAGTGCAAAATTTCGTATAAAACTGCTCATAAAATGAAAAGTTTACGATCAATTAGAAATTCCGTACGTACTTCTCTGCGAAATGCAATTAGGAACATGACTTTCAAATTTGAAGTAAATCGAGTGAAAATTGTTGAAGTTATTTGTCACGCCAATTGGAAAAAAGCTGTTTCGAGAAAAACACGTTTGAAGTTTTAGGTCCTCTATGGCCGTGCCAGAGGTGGGCTTACGTTATACGCTCAGTCGGTGAAAAAAAATGTTCTTGCTATAAATCGAATAGTAACTTTTTCTTACGATGATAAAGCACCGTTTTAGCGAAAAAATCGATTTTTTGGAAAATTCTACTCTGGCCTTACCCCTTAAGGTAATCCTATCGCCAGGCTTCAATCCGTAGGATTTTTATAATTTTTTTTTTGAGCTCCACTAAATACATTAATAATCGTCTCTGTAAAATTTCAGGGTCAGTTATCGCCCTAATTACAGAGAAAAAAATATAAATATTGCGTGTTTTTGTGAAGGAATTCCGAGACGACGTACAAAAACCCAATTTCCGGTCGCTAAAAAAGTGTATATAATAGTGGGAATCCGTCAGATTCTTAAAAATAATCAGATTTACATACTTAACACTTGTAGTAATCCACTGCTCTCAGAAAAAGTTACGCTTATTGACCTAATTTTTATGTACAATGAACAAGTTTAATTTGAACTTCCGGTATTGGATTTATTACCACTTGCTACGATAAAGAGACGTGACAGCAATGCAACAGCTGACTGTAGTCCTAACCTCATCTCACTCATTCGAATTTCCACACATATTTCATTTTTAACCGACATATTTCGCCGACACAAATTTTCCACGCTTTTTACCAGTCGTGGCCTGAATACAATGCTTTATATTTCCCGCACCTGACATCGTTTTGACAGATCGACGTTGATAAGCACGGAGGTTAAACTCGCCTGGTTGAGTAAAAAGAGACGGAGATAGAACCAACGTTGCCAAATATTAAACCTAGACATACCGCGCGAATCGTTGGAATAACTATTTTTTCATTTTTCTAATTAAATGTGAACAGTCATCAAACAGTTTGCACATGGAAAATTGTAGTTATTACAAATGATTTTTTTTGCATACATTAAAAATATAAATTGTACAAGTCTCAAGTATGATCAGTGGTATGACTAGTGTGAAGCGATATGATTACTTTGAGATAATTTCCGTACAACAGTCAAATACCCCATTGCCTCCCGCATCGGCTAAGCTCTCACTCGTCCAAGCACACTGATGGCGCGTCTGCCACCGCGTCCCTTCGTCGAATGTTCCATTGCAAATTGACAATTCGTTATCGTTCAACAGCCAACTGCTGGTGACGGAGAGCCACCTGATAGTCTTGCGCGAAATTCAAGGTCGCAAAGGCGCAGCTCACGTGATCGTGAAACGTCCGCTCTCGAGTATCGTGAGAATAACATCGAGAAAGCGTCATCCTGATCTCATTACTTTCAAATACGGTACAACGCAGTACAACGACACCGTACTCATTTCCGACATGGACAGATTTCTCATACCGAACGCCAGCGAAGCCACCAAACTCATATCCCAACAGATTCTCAACCAACTGAAGAACACGGACTAATATTTGCGAACGTGGGGGAAAAAGATCCTCCGATGGATCACTCGTTGAATGAGTGATCGAAACGTGCCGTTAGACGTTTACGCGAAAACCGGAAAAGTTCAAACTGTCGTTTCTTTCGTTGTTTTGGTTTTGTAATTATTGACTCTCGCACATCGTTGGGTGCCGTCATTGCTCTGGCGTACATGGGAAGGGGGCTTGAAAAGGACATAAGTATATTACATCGAAATAGAGAAATAGTATTATCACGTGATACGAGAGGTGCGATCAAATCCACCAATCGCCATGGTTGCCATTTTACGCCTGTTCAGCATGAATTACGCGTCTTTTTTTTCTTCTTTTGTACAATAAGACACTTTTTTCGTGATTCTCCAACCGAGTGGGGCGACAAAAATCGGACGGAATTCGCTCAGCTCCAAATTGGAACTTTTCAAGGTTGTGTCTGCGCTTTGCGTTTTTGCGATATTTTTTTTTTTTGACGAGGTGCAGTTCTGAGAAAAATATGTCGACGTGTCGCGTCGCGAATAAATTATTATAGATATCAATGCCCACGTGTGAACTCTGCCCCGAACCCTTCGATCTATGCACTTTACCCGCCAATTAACGAGAATATCAACGAGCCTAAAAATCGCGTCGGATATTTCATTGAATTTTTTTAAGGAGTGTCGGGACGATTGACCTAATATTAACATTTGATTTAAATTTACACAGTAAAGTTAAATTTACACAATTTGACATTTGATTTAAATTTACACAGTAAATTATTCGTCATTTGCTGAATGTACTCTCCAAATTTTTAATCGATCGTCCACACCATTTCTATAATATTTGTAATTGAAAAAACACTTTTCACCATAGAGAGATGTCTACGGTTATCGCTGAATGGCAGTTTTGCGCATGAAAAAGTGAAAAAATGTTTAAAATGTTATGCGCAGCATAACTTCTTGTGTTATCTGATCATAGGCATCTCCCTATGTTAAAAAGTGTTTTTCAAATGTAAATTTTATAGAAACGGTGTAGACGAGAGATTTAAAATTCGGAGATTGCATTCACCATATGACAAAGAATTTACTGTACAAATTGGAAGCAAATCGTAACCATTTTGTCACTTGTCCCGAACCTCCTTAAGCATTACACATTCGTCTTCCGCTGAAAAATAATTTACTTGCTGTTGACAATTCGACAAAAATCGTAAAAAACTTCGGTGCATCGAAGACGTCGCGAGCGTTGAACGGTCGTAACGATACAAAATTCATTACCAAATTGTAGAAATAAAAAATGGACAAATAATCGAAAAACTTTGTTTTTCTTTATGTGAAATTGATTCGTTGACTTTTTCGACTAAATCGAAAAATGGACATTTTCATAAAAGGGAATCTTCTTGAGAAAAAATCGTGAACGTTCCGAAAATCAACGAAGGTAAATATCGACAGATAAAAAGAGAACGGGGTGTTCCGGGGCAGAGGCAGCGGGGCCGTGTTTGCTATGAGAGAAATTTTATATATCGCTGTGAGATCTATGGACGTTAGTAAATTATGGAAACGCGAGATAAGAGAGTTACGTCGGCTCGATCGGATATCGAGCACCATGAATTCAGCTGTCACAGAAAAGGGACGGCAGGTATTATAGAAAAAGAAACGAAACTTCGTATGTATATGTAATTATATACAATGGCTAATTAAGTTATTGCGATTACTAATATGATATACATACGCATATACGGATACTTGGACTATGTACATAACGTATAAACATTATCATAGCTGTAACATAGTAGTCAACGTGTCGAAGAAACAAAAACCACTATAATAATTACCATCGAGATGCGATGTATCTCAACTGACACAATTAATATTTTGCGACTCGTGGGTTTCTCGTATGATAAAAAAGAATAAACAAATTCCTGAACGTTCTTGGCGCATTGGATCGTGATTTTTTATCCACACCGTGGGCGAAAATTATTCGAAGTTTTCAGAGATAGTATTCGAAAAAAAAATATATAAAGAATAATTCCATTATTCTTTATTTTAATTTTATTTATTCGCTTTTTTTAATTCTATTTATTTTTACTCTAAACCTGAACCCGGTTTTTTTTTCCTGTCTTTTAGCTCACATGCACACGTGTCATGCGTGGAAAATTGTCAGTCGTGTTTCACTTCGAATATCTAGAAAACAATAGAGAGCTGTTTTTACGAAAAAATCCAACACCAAGGCTGCATACCCAGGTAGCATAGATGTCCAATTGACGCCGATAAGTTACCATTTTTAGGTTATCTTTAAGACATTACCGTAAGATAACTATTCGACATCTTTCAAACGACATCCCGTTTAATGTTGTCGTAAAGTTATCTTTTTTTTATAATATCTTTAGGCAGTGAAAACGGATGTCTTAAAGGCATCACAAACTCTTACCCAATTGATGACTATTTTCAGAAATCAAAAAGTTATCTGTCTGCTGTTATCTATTGTATCTAATTAAACGTTGTCGGAAGGATATCTTGAAGAATAATCACATGAGATGTATTTTTCATGATATCTTTCGGACATCGGTAATATGCTGTCTTTTTGACGTATTTGGAATTGGCGGGAGATAGCGAAAAGGCATCCAAATGTTGTCCGAAAGATGACACTTAACGGATGACTGTTATATTCTCACCGGATCGCGTGCTGGGGTGTAGTGCAAAGTGTGAAAAAATGATAAATAAAAACGCGAAAGTGTTTAAACAAATACACGCGAGTATATATACCTCGGTGAGTAGATATATGTATATTCAATGTACGTTTCTTGTATTCTAAAAGCCTATGTTTGCTTTTTAGGTTATACAGAGAATTATCTACAGCGCAGGCAGTTTTCTTCGAGGAGACGCCAAAATTTGAGTAAGTACACTATCAGTACGTATATATTAAACATATAACTAAATATCTTATTGTTTCAATATTGTGTAAAGTCATTCGCTATAAAGACGTCATCGCACGTTTAATAAAATTCTATACATAATATCTGTTCATTTTCTTTTTCCGATGTCGTACAAAGTACATTCCGTAACGCGACTAAAGGATATCGAAAATCGCATCGCGGACTGGCTTCACCATGGGGGCGACCGGTTGAAGGCTAGGCAACTGGTGGCTGACAAAAGCTGCCCCCCTAATGACAATCAAAAACAGTGAATATAAAATAGAATAGAATAGATTTATTCGACATGTCTTGCCGTTGCATCGATATTTCCCACTTACAATATTCGTTACAAACAATGAATGTATTGTGTAGAAATAGTAAATTACATTTAATTTTTCATTACCAGCTAACATTGAATTCCCGACCCTCTTTACACTTGTCATAAAACTATCTTATCTATCTCTTTATCAACATCGACTTATTAATAGTCTAGAATATTTAATATAGCCCGATATTACCTATTTTTGGTTATTAACGATGTTTACCATGTAATAACTAAAAATCGGTAATATTGGGCTATATTAAATATCCTAGACTATTAATAAGTTGATTCGGATCTTTCGGATATTTCGATTTGATAACTTAACGCTAACGAACCGGCGACGGATAAAATTTAACCTCTGGTTGTCAATTTGTCAACCATTAAAAGTTGCCGTATAGTTAACCTATTGGATACAAATAAGTTATCCGCGAAGCGGTCATTAGTGATACTATCTGTAATCCAAACTGGCATCTTTTGGACAACCAAAAAGTTATCCATATCCGTTTTGGGATATCTTTCGGATACCATATAGATAACATTCTGCTACCTCTGGAGGCCTATTCTGTAACTCGTTATAACCCGGTAACGACAGTTTTCGTTATCGTTAGCTTGCGACAGCCAATAAGAGGCCCCCTTTCGTCTTTGAACGTGCATACGATTGGCTGTCGCAAGCTAACGATAACGAAAACTGTCGTTACCGAGATATAACGAGTTACAGAATAGGCCTCCTGTAGGCCTATTCTGTAACTCGTTATAACTTGGTAACGACAGTTTTCGTTATCGTTAGCTAGCGACAGCCAATAAGAGGCCCCCTTTCGTCTTCGAACGTGCATGCCATTGGCTGTCGCAAGCTAACGATAACGAAAACTGTTGTTACCACGTTATAACGAGTTACAGAATAGGCCTACTGTAGGCCTATTCTGTAACTCGTTATATCTCGGTAACGACAGTTTTCGTTATCGTTAGCTTGCGACAGCCAATCGCATGCACGTTCAAAGACGAAAGGGGGCCTCTTATTGGCTGTCGCTAGCGAACGATAACGAATACTGTCGTTACCGAGACATAACGAGTTACAGAATAGGCCTACAGTAGGCCTATTCTGTAACTCGTTATGTCTCGGTAACGACAGTTTTCGTTATCGTTCGCTAGCGACAGCCAATAAGAGGCCCCCTTTCGTCTTTGAACGTGCATGCGATTGGCTGTCGCAAGCTAACGATAACGAAAACTGTCGTTACCGAGTTATAACGAGTTACAGAATCCCGCTGCAGTAGGCCTATTCTGTAACTCGTTATGTCTCGGTAACGACAGTTTTCGTTATCGTTAGCTAGCGACAGCCAATTGCATGCACGTTCCAAGACGAAAGGGGGCCTCTTATTGGCTGTCGCTATCTAACGATAACGAAAACTGTCGTTACCGAGATATAACGAGTTACAGAATCCCGCTGCTGGGCAGTTAAGGTTGCTATGGGGTTAAGTCAACATGTTACCACCGAGCTGACATTTTTTCTCGATCTTTATAACCTCTTTGCTAATCATCCTGTGCATCTTAAACACGATCCACAGTACCGTTTTTTAGAAGAAAAAAATCGGCAACTCGACGTATTTCGTGGGCTAATTACATTACGCTTATGGAAAACTCCCGATTATTTTTCAGTACATGACAGTGGCGTAGCGTGGATTTTTGCCGCCCGGGGCTAACCCCAAATTTGCCGCCCCCCCGCCCTATTTTCGGAACTAAGTGCCGCTCGCCGCCGCCGTCCGACATCTGCGCCGCCCGGGGCCATGGCCCCCTTTGCCCCCCCCCCCCAAAGCTACGCCACTGGTACATGATTAATATCCGCTAAGTGGATCATACCACGGGACTGAAAAAATAGGTACGGTTCGACTAATTATCGGACTAACCCTTGGTACCGTGAAAATGAGGATTCACAGTACCGTTATAAAATGATTAATATTTTTGATAGCGAATTTGTGCGAAAATCAAGCACACAAAATATTAGACTGTGCAATCATGGCAACGTCGTAGACGGCACAAATGCTACCTATCTTATCGGTATTCGGTAATTATCCCCGGGAACCTCAAACTACTCGGTCAGGATAATTAACGAATATTATTGGTACTTATACTCTTCATTAGTAATAATTACTTAATATTAATTCGATAACTATGTTCAGAAATTATACAGTTCTAGACATTTCTAGGCAAAGACAAAATAACGCGGATTTTTTTTTATACATAAATTTTTTTAGAATATCGGGAAATTATTAAAGTTTTTGATTTCTTCGAGATTATGGACAGCTGTAGTACACACTTTTTCTTTCCAGCGGAATTGTTTTTACTCGGACTTATATTAATCTTTGACAGCTCCTTGGGCCGATACTGAGGTTACGTACGGGGCGCATGTCTCTAACTTCGCGACATTTCTGCCTACCTGGGCATTATGATATACCACGATTTACGACGTTGCCAATTCGTTTCGCGTTAATGGAGCGAGAAAAAGGTATAGAAAATAATTATACGAAGTAACGAAAACACTTAATGTAATCACCGAATGTTCAAAAATGCATATTTTTGCACATTGCGCTCCCCTCGTACTTCACATAACAACCTCAATTTAAAAAAAGTTATTTATCGACCAAGGCGAGAATTCGAAGCTGCGCGGCAAAACATTCGAACGAGAATGAGAGAGTGAGATCTCGAAGGCCGGGCAACATACGCAGATAATAGAAAACTCTCAATGCGCTTCTTTTTTCATACGTTCTAGCACTTCGGGTCAAAGCTAAAGATAAGCTCGACGATTTCTCGGAAGCGTATTTTTTTCATCCTTTGTCTTTCGATTTGAGCTGCTGCGCTGGCAAATAGATATTTCTTGTCGTCGCTTCTACGTGCAATAGAAACGTGTCATTCGGGGGAAAAATGCGTTAAGGGGAGATATACACCTAGGAGCCGGAAAAAGGTCATTTTTGTGAATTTTTTCAAGGAAAACTATTTGAAATTTCGGATTGGGGTTTTAATTATCTAAAAGTATATACATTCAAAAATATGTTTAATTTTCTTTATTTAAAAATATCAAAAATATACAAGGATATTGTATGATCCTTGGAGCGTCGTAAAAAAATCTGCGTATACAGTACCCACTCGCGTTTCTTCAAAAATCATCTGAAAAAAGAAACCAAAAAGATTAGTAAATTAGATACTATAATCTAGTACTTGTCATAGCCGATTTTGAAAATATCGATTTATGACAAAATGGCGGATGTTTGAACATAAATAGTGATTTTTGGGCCAAAAATTTGTTATTATTTTGCCTATAAAACAAAAACTAAGTAACGGAAAAAAAATCCTATGACAGGTACTAGATAATGATGTATAAAATAACCACAAAAAACCTCAAGGCAATCGGTTCATTGGTTTTCGAGAAATTTTGGATACCGATTTGAAAAACGTGGTTTTGAGAAAAACGCGTTTGAAAATTTGGGAATGAATAAATCATGAAATTTGTCAACTTACATGGAATCTTCGATACCAGGCCCATAGTGTAGGTCTTCCACGGTCGACGGAATGTTCATAGCTTCTAAATCCTCGACCTCGACCATCTAGGTGTATATCTCCCCTTAAGACATGTTCCGCAATTGAGGCGTTACATCTGAGTAGAAAAAATATGGTGACCGTTTTTTCCCCATTGGCTTAAATTATGTATAATCATCACAAGAATGATAAACAAATTGGATTGGACGCGATGTTTTTTTTTTTACGTTTAGATCTCATATTCCGAAGCGCCTCCGAGGGTTCCGAAACGTACGAAACAGCCTAGACGGTGAGAGTAGCAATTTGGAGTCGTTCAGTCCAGTTGTACGAAAAATATACAACGACCTAATAACTGAAGATCTAATATCGAAATGCCTCGATAGGTACACGCAAAATTCAAATGAGAGCTTCAATTCCGTCGTGTGGACTATAGCTGCTAAATCAGTTTTGAAACTTTAAGGGCGCACTCCCTAGAAACGCCAAATCTTAGTTGATTTTCATGATTCGTTTTGGAGGGTAAGGAATGTATATATCTTTTCACGGTCGTAGGTACTTTTTATTACATAATTCTGGTTTTCAAAACGATTTTTGTTGCTTAAAAAAAATGAAAAATGGCGGAGATATAAGCACTCGCCGTGAAGCTGTCCGGAAGGGAAGCTGTCGTAGGATTATCTAAAACCGTCTGCGCAAAAAATTAATTAGTATATACATGTGGTCACTTGATGAACCAATAATATTGGGAAAATAACGATAATTGGCTAAAGGAAAGGCCTTAGAACATAACTTCAACTTTAAAACTTTGACCCAGCCAAAAACATGCTTATTTTGAGAATTTTTAGTCGGTCTCAGGTTCATCAAGTGACATACTTAAGGGGGGCATACCTTTGGGCGAGGAATAAATTGCTGATTTTCATGATTTTTAGTTTTTGTTACTACTTTTGATTGTTACATGGTTTTTTAAATTCATTAATCTTTAAAGGGTGAGATGCAGTCAGAATTTTGGAAAAATCGATTTTTTAAACATTTTCTTGAAGTATGATGTTTCGCAAACGATAATACCCGGGAAGGCAGAATGCTTCGAAGACAACAACAAATTGATATTTTGGAAGCTTCCACAGAAGCCCTATTGTATGCGCCAGGAAATGACGATTCGATGTAAGCAATTTTTAATTAGTATTTCTATGCATAAATCGAGTGTAAAACTGGAAAACTCTTTCAGAAATTTTCAAAAATGTATCACTCCAAAACTATGAACTCTAGCAAAATTGTATAAAGAATACTTTCGTTTTAAAATTGCCCAAAATGATAAAAAAAAGTTTAAAAATAAAAACAGCCAATTATTTTCTCGCCTAAAGGTATCGCCCCCCCCCCATCCCTTCAACGCGTTTTTCTCGAAACCACGTTTTATTTAAATCGGAAGAACGCATAATTCGGACAGTTTCCATTCGATTGACTTAAAAATTTTAACTGTAGCTTCTTTGATTCTCTAAAGAAGTGCACACGATTTTTGCGATTAATTTTTCAACACTTCTCGTTTTTATAAACAAGTAAAGAGACGATTTTTTGGCGAAGGAAACAAATAAAAATTGATGTTATTTTGCGACAAAGCCATATTTTTAAGAATCGTGTTTACTTTTCTTGCAAAACTAGTGTAAATGACGAAATTTTCTTAATTCTTTCGAGGTGCTGATCCATAAAAGTTCGGCGTCCTCCCGCAGAGCGCCTAAAAAATCACTACTAGTGTAACTACGACTGAGCCACGATTTTGTTTTTTTTTGTCATAAAAAAATTCATCATCGTATACGCCAGCACCTGTATAAGCCCTCCAAACCCTATTTTGATTGTTTTTTTGGTATTTTCAAAAGAAATTCCGAAAGGTCTCATTTTTCGGTGAGCGACAGATGTAACGCCTTACGGCCAAGTAGAAGATGTACCACGTGACATATGTGCGCGAGAGAGATAGCTGAGATATCCGAACAGAGATTTCTCAAAGATGAATAATTTAATTGGTTTTTTCCTTAGGTACACGCTTTTCGCGTTTGTTACCTATTCTTTCCCCTCATTGTGCCCGTTTTTCTTTCCTCTACTGTTTACTCCTTTTTTTCTCCATCTTTTTCCCTGTTCCCCCCTCTTGCGGCCGCAGCCGAGTTCCCCCTCTGTATTATATTCATCATGACATTTTTGTCATGGGTATAGGAAACTGCGGAAAACCTACACCAACACAGCCGGTCATCGATTCGCCCCCCCAGTCGTGGAACTAGTCTTATTTCGCCGCGAAATGCCGAAGAAAAACGTTTCCCGACGGAATGTACGCGACTGGGATTCGAATCCGGGACCTCCCGGTCCGCTGGTTTAGTGGCGAGCACGCTAACTACTAGACCATCGCACCGGTGTCTCAAACATGAATAATATTTAGGGCAAGAGAAAATCATTAAGCTCGGTGTCAGGAAACTCTCCAGAGTCTCATGCTTTTTTTTCTTAAAAACTTCACCATCTGTGAGAAAACTGGTTTGGAAAATTTGTGAGGTTATGTTGACCCTGCACATGTCTTTAACGGGTTATGCGTAGCTGTAACAGGCGAAAGCAGCTAATCCTTGTGATTTTCTTATAAAAAATCGTGATGGTAAATTTCTACGAAAAGTAGGTATTTAAAAAAGTATCATCCGAAGGACATTTGTAATTTTTTGTGTAATATTCAATTAAAATCGACTTACAGCTGATGCCCGGGAAGCATCTCTTGAAAACGTTCTTTGCGGTCAGCAATGCCCTTCTAAACCAGATTGTCCAATATCAAAAAATTTGACAGATTTTGTTAGTATATTGTTTCATCCTATGATTCATCGAAGGACTTTCCGAAATATCAAATTAAATTAAAATAGCGCGTGTTCAAAGAGAGATAATTGGGCCCTCATAAAGTGCCAATAATTGGGTTCTTAAAGGGCAAATAATTGGGCCTTTAAAGTGCCAATAATTGCGCCGCCCATAAAGTGCCAATAATTGGGCCCTTAAAGTGCCATTAATTTGGCCCTTAAAGTGCCATTAATTTGGCCCTTAAAGGAGAACTAATTGGGCCCTTAAAGCGGCACTAATTGGCCCTTAAAGTTTCCATATTTGGGCCCTTAAAGTGCCAATAATTGGGCCCCTCATAAAGTGCCAATAATTGGATCCTTAGAAGGCAAATAATTGGGCCCTTAAAGTGCAAATAATTGGGCACTTACCCTATTTTCCAAATTTTGGCCCTTAAAGTGCCAATAATTGGGCCTCTCATAAAGTGCCAATAATTGGTTCCTTAGAGGGCAAATAATTGGGCCCCCATAAAGTGCCAATAATTGGGCCTTTAAAGTGCCATTAATTTGGCCCTTAAAGTCCCATTAATTTGGCCCTTAAAAGGGCACTAATTGGGCCCTTAAAGCGGCATTAATTTGGCCCTTAAAGTTTCCATATTTGGGCCCTTAAAGTTTCCATATTTGGGTCCTTAACGTTTCCAAGTTTGAGCGCTTAAAGTTTCCATATTTGGGCCCTTAATGTTTCCATATTTGGGCCCTTAAAGTGCCAATAATTGGGCCCCTCATAAAGTGCCAATAATTGGGTCCTTAGAGGGCAAATAATTTGGCCCTTAAAGTGCCAATAATTGGGCACTACCCTATCCGCAAGTAGCCAACAGCGTTGCTGGAACGAGCGAGCAACGTGATTGGTCGAAACGGTTGATGCTTTCCGGAACGTGTGTGTATGCCAGGCTTCACCGTACATACCGCAACGTCAAAATAATGAATAACGACGCGATGCTTTGGCAAATATTTTCATACGCCGGTCGCAAGTTGGCGTTATGCGCCTGCGCGGCACACGAGACGTCGCGCGCCGGAGTTACGATCGAAAATAGGCGCGCACGGCCAACACACCGTTGCACTTTTATCTTTCTACTATCGCTGCAGCAGCCTACGCGCGCGTGGAGAGCAGTTCGGTCGGCTCGCGTCTGCGAGCGACCTCGCCACTGTTCAATATTCTCTCTACAATTTAGCGAAGTATGTAGAAGAGACGGCTCCATACGTCGCTTCCACTTTCAGTCTGGCGCTCGTTCGAAACGCCCACGGGACATGTTATCGCAATTGTACGAATGAGGCACTACGATGGGCGCGATAAACTGGTCCGAGCTATTTCCCGAAAAATGGAGCGGCGTTATTTTCGTCTCCTATATGGCCCTTTTCGTCAATCAAGGTAAGAAATATTAACTCAAGCGTCGAACGATTCTGTCTCCCGACCACTCAAGTTACTCTCGTGTTTTTTCAATTGCACATTTGTTTTTTTTTTTCGTTCGCTCAGTGCGGCTGTGCGAATTTTGCTCTGCATATTCAAAATTAATCTTCGAAATCGCCGATTATTCGAAATCCGTTAACTCGAATATCTTCAAATTATTTGTCAAATTTGTGTTTTCCAAGCTTTCACTTTTAATTCGTTTTTTCGTTAGGAAAAACGTGTTGATTTTTTTTGCTGCGAATTTGAATAATTTTTATTGAAAAACGCCACCTACTTGCTTGTCTCACAAGCACTCAGTTTTCGAGAGATTTCAATTTGCACGGCGGATGGCTCCAATCCGATGTCGCACGGAGGTCGGCTGGTGGATTTTCGCTGCGACGGAATGATAACGCGACAGTGTGTTTCTATGTGCTTGGACTCGCGAAGGGATCATCGTCACTTGGTCCCAGAGCAAGGGGGAATACGATTATAACATCGTGGCAGTGGTCCTCGTAACGGAGGTCCTTAAGCTTCTAGTCTCGGCGTGTCTGTATTGTTGGGAGTGAGTAAACTTTCCGTGCGATCGACTAAAAGGCCTGCCGTTTTCTTAGAGCCGCTGTTATAAACTGCAACTTCCTTTCAGCAACAAAATTTCTCTACTTCTCCGTGAGATTGTCAAGCACAAACACGGTGAGCAACTTCGTATGCTATTTTTACAATGAAATTTGGATTCTTCCGTAGATGTAAGTCGTAACGTATCAAGGCTGAGGGGGGAACATTGATATTTTTTTCAACTGTACAGTTCTGCTGCTCTACATGGTACCGTCGTTTCTCTATTGTCTCTACAACAATCTGGCGTTTGTTAATTTGGCTGTTTTCGATCCGACAACGTACTACTTGCTGTTGCAATTTCGAGTCGTCATCACGGGTATAATATTCCAGGTGCCGGTTTATTTCTCTTTAACGTTCTTTGCTACGCTCTCGAAGGCTTTTGCCGCTCTCATCTTTCCGCTTTCCTCCTCCGGAGCTTCACCCGTAGCTGCTCTCTTTCAACGCATCGGTGTATCGCATTTGCACGAGGGCGGCGGTCCGTCTCTCAGACCTAACAAACCGTGACTACGAAGTTTGCACAGTTGGAAGGCAACGATTTTTTTGCTCATTCTTCATTCCTTCGTTTTGAGCATTATCCAAGGCTTTTTCTGCAAATTCAGGTCGTGAATTTCTAATGAAAATACGTAAAAGTGTTTGGGTGTAGTTCACGGCCGAATTTGCTTCACAAAAAATTGAAGCATTGGAGAGAATTCACTTTCATTGCATTCTTTCTATGGAAACTTCAACATAATAATAATCCTGCATGGAAAGTGTCGCATAAATTTTCCTGCACACTCAAGGTTGTTAATCAATCATGGGAGTCAATGGTTTGTGTTTGATAGACCTCAGCTATTATCAGGCAGATTATGAAAATGTTTGGTTTTTGCTCAACATCAAAGTTGGTGGCACGCTTACCGTCATAACTCCTATTGCAGTAAAAACTAATTCTGCTGTTGGTTTCGTGTAATTTAAGGGGGAAGATACGTTTAGGCGAGGAAAAAATTGCTGACTTTCTAATAAGTAAAGTAAAAATAAATAAAGATAATCTGAAAAAAAAGCAACGAGGACTTTTTTTTCATTATCACTCATATGCAGAATATGAACCAAGAAAAAATGAGAAATGTTGAAAGTTGATCAAATGGTACCATAAAATGGGGTTACTTTGAACAGGTTTTGGAGGTTTTTGTAGGTAACTTTTTTTTAACATTCTAAATTCCACTTTTTCTTGCTTTGATAGAACAATGTGTCCTTTGGCTATCAAATGTATAAGAAAGTCAAGCCGCACAACCCTCCCAGAATTTTACATGTATAGTTTTTTTTTTTAATTTCAATGTAACCTCGCATGTGGGGTTTCTTCGACAAGGCATTGAAATGCAACTTATGTCAAAGATTAAGGGTTACTTTTACATCATTTTGATAAAAAATATGTAATATTTTATGCATTATACATGAAATTAAATGAAAAAAAAACCGATTTTTTACAATCAAATTGTCATTATTGAGGGAAGTTTCTGCGTCGTTGGGCCAAAAAATGTTCGATTTTTCACCAATTTTTTATGCGAAAAGGATTCAATATAGAATGTTGATATTTGGTATGTTGACTAAGCGGTCTTTGTTGAACATCAAAATATTTTTTAAAGTTTGACAAGACATGGTGGTAGGAGTGGGAGAAGCCACGTATGTTGGTGCGCGGGAGATGACATTCTTCGCTTGCGGACATACGTGTCTCCCGCCACTCCCATCACCATGTCTTGTCAAACTTTAAAAAATATTTTGATGTTTAATAAAGATTGCTTAGTCAACATACCAAATATCAACATTCTATATTTAATACTTTTCGCATAAAAAATTGGTGAAAAATCGAATATTTTTTGGCCCAACAACGCAGAAACTTCCCTTGAGGAAACATTTTACATAAACATATCACGTACCTAGGGTACTATTACAGGAACTCAATCAGTCTTATCATTATCATTGAGATCAAAACCAACTTGAGCAACATTACAATCAACTTTGGCAACATTATAATAAACTTGAACAACAAATTTGAGCAACATTAAAACAAATTATTTATTACTAATTAATTAGTAACGCATTTTGGCGCTCTGTTAAAGTAGCCCCAAAAACAGACAAAGTTACGCTTAATGTCAATTTAACCCCGTTTTGCGGTACGCTTAGAAACAAAAAAATGCATTTTCCGAAAAAGAAGTGCTGCATTCTGCAATAAAAAAACTTTTTTTTATTTTCAACATTTAGGCCCACGTGTTAGGTTATAAGGTTAGACAGATTTATACCAAAGTTGATCACAATCGGTCGTTTAGTTTTTAGCTATACGTCCCGCCAGTTTTGACAATGCAGCTTAGAAGACCGTGCCATACTTCCACCATGTTCGAAGATTAATTTTTTTTAACCCCACGTAACAGCCAAAAGTAGTAATAAAACACCCTAAGTCTAAAAAATGGTGAAGAAATCATTCCTTTAAAAAATATCATGAAAATCGGCAAATTTTTTCCTCGCTTAACGGTATCTCTCCCTTTAAGGAGTTTCGGTACAAAAGTCAAAATGTTAAGAAATTGATCAAATTTGGTGATAATGTTCGTCAACATTAAGTGCGAAAACACAATTTTTTCAAAATTTTCTTCTACTCAGTTATCGAGTAATTAAGCATTAAAGCAGATTCCTTATGCCCGTAATGTATACCTATATATATGGAAACGCGTATACGTAACTTATACACGTGAGCTTTAGTGTTAACTTACTCGATAACTGTGCAGAAGAAAAATCTGAAAAAAATTGCATTGCCAAATTTGGCACTAAAGAATATGATCACCAAATTTTATAAAATTCTGAACTTTTTGAAATTTTTTATGTTTTTAACATGGTTAAGCATGGCAACATTGTGTCGCCCGTACCGAACATCCTGAAGGTATACACGATGAAGATAAAATAGATTTTCTATTTATCTTCATTTTAAAACAGGATTGTTGTTTAGAGAATTTTAGTGATTTTTAGAATGAAATAACTAGAAAAACAGACTTAAAAAATTAATACACATGTTTATTAATCGTTCAAGAATATGTAGAAATAAAAAAAATATTATCATGTACGTTTGTTTACAACGGTGTGCGGAAAACGCAATTGTTGAACAGTGTTGTGAACGTTGTATGAATGTCAACAAAAAAAAACCAAACATATTCTCAATCTATATGAGTGTTGCGGTGTACAAGATTCGCAAAAAAATAATTTACAAAATAGCGGCATGCTTAACTCTCATTATCAATTTTTCCTACTTTCCAACTATTCTACGAGTTATAAAAAAAATACTGCGACTCAATTCTGCTACCAACGTTGAAAAACAGTCTACTGAAATGAGGTTGAAGTTGGCATCGTTGTCATGCAACGAAAATTAATATTTCTGAATTCCTTTGATTTCTTTTGGCAGTTTATGCCCCCAAAAATCCTTCAATCATTGCTTAAGCTATTTATTTAGCGATATACAAATATAAATCTATAAGAAAAGATTTTCAATATCAGCAAATACATGAAAAATAACATATAGAAAAAAAACAATTCGCTCCAACGATGCAAACTTCAACAGCATCTACTGAAGGTGTATGCCAAATCTGAGCTCAATCAGCCAACTGGTTATCGGGATAGCGTGGTCGCCGATTTGAAAACCATTGTTTCGAGAACAACGCGCTTAAAGTTGCTGCGTCGCGACCGCACTCCTCGAGCTTACTCCTTATCATTTCTATAACTCGGCGAATTTCATGAGTACCATTAAACGCCTTTCACATACGTATTCAGAAAAGTCAGCAAAATAATCAAATTGAAAAAAAAAAAACGATTTTTTTCAAATTTCTAGACAACAATACTGCCTTAAGGTAGTATCTTGATTTCTATAGATTTTGTTCAAATTTTAACCAGACATTGTTCATATAATTATGCATGTTCGAGTAAAATTTCAGAACAGTCGACTATTTAGATTGGTAGACAATGGGTTTTGAAATTACAACTTTTAACACCGCAGGGTCTGCATTGAAATTTAGACAGAATGATTTTCCGTAAAAAATATTTGTCCCCTATAATAAGAAGACGTATGGCAACACCGCAGAAAAGTATTGTTCGATATTTCGAGAAAAAAATTATTATCGTGATTCCAAATTTAAAAATGTTGTCATAAAATATTGGCATTATAAATATTAATATTTTATATTGATTATGTTATCTTCATTAACAAGAAGAGGCCCGGCGAACTTTAAACGCGTTTTTCAAAAAGTTACTTTCAATTTTCGAGTTTCGAAAAGTGACGACGATATCTCAAAAATTACTGCACCAATCAACTCCAAATTTTACGAGCTTCTTTCATATATAAAAAGCAGTGCTTGAATGAAAGAATTTTTTTTACAGTGCATATATTTTTTATCAACGAAAATAGAGCGTCCTTTTCACCGAAAATCAATACTTTTACTTTACACTGCGGCCATTCTTTAAAAAATCAATATTTTATTAAATCCTTCGTCCAAGCACTAGATAATTGCATGCAAAGAAGAAATGTATTTAATTTTTTTTTTCGTATGATTTGTTTCCGAGCAGCAGTCGTCATCGCGAAGAATGTTTTTCCGCAAACCGTTAAAAAATAAACATCACAGTTCTTTTCACCCACTATAATTTGTTAGAAATCTTGTCGAAAGAGGAACGCGCGAAATTTTGTTCCAATTTTAACCAGACATTGTTCATATCATTATGCATGTTTGAGTGAAATTTCAGTTGACTATTAGATTGGGCGATAATGGGTTTTAAAATTACAATTTTTAACACTGCAGCGTCTGCATTGATCGAAAGTCAAGTCACATAATTCGTCGTACCATTTTATAGTGTTGATAAATTTGGAAAAAAAATTATGTTTAGATAGCAAACTAGTTATGGAAAGAGTGAAAAAAGATTGGATTGCCTTTACTATTCAGTGTTGCTAAAAACGTTCAGTAAAGACAGAATAATTGTTGGTAGAAAATATTTGTCCCCTATAATAAGAAGACAAATGGCAACACCATAGAACAGTACTGTTCAATATTTCGAGAAAAAAAAAATTATCGTGTTCCTAAAGTCAAAAACTTTTATCATAAAAGAGAAAATCTTTGCGTTGTAAATTTTAATGTTTTATATTGTTGATGTTATCTTCATTAACAAATAAAAGTGTTGGTTCATTCATAACTAATTAAAAACCTTGTTCGATTAAAAATTACTTCCAAATAAAAATTTGCGTTGCAGTATTATTTTGAATATGCCGCGCAAACTCACGTCATTGGATACGTGGAGCGATGCGGTGTTGCCATATGTCTTCTTATTATAGGGGACAAATATATTTTGGGGAAAATTATTCTGTCTAAATTTCAATGCAGACGATGCAGTGTTAAAAGTTGCAAATTTGAAACCCTTTATCTCCAAATTTAAATGGTCGAATGTTCTGAAATTTCACTCAAACATGCATAATGATATAAACAATGTCTGGTTAAAATTTGAACAAAATCTATAGAAATCAAGATTGCGCGCTCGTACTACCTTAAGGGATAACACCATTCTAGCGGCAGAAAATAAGGCCTAACTGTGTCAATTTATTTTGGGAGTATGAAAAAAGGAATAGGATTTCTTTCGAGAAGGTTTACTTAACATATATTGAATTATAAAAAAAAATTTATTATAATTTTCATACAAAATGGCGGCGACAGAGCCCATCTCGAAAAACGTGTTTTTTTACAAATAGCTTCACGGGCGGACGGTTTTCTCGTAAAGTATAAGACCTGGAACAAAAACCAAAAAAAATATAATCTATATATTATTAGCTATGGGACTACGTAGGGATTTTTTAAATCAAATTTTGAAAAAATGACGCACTTTGAAAGAAATAAATCGATTTTTTGCCCAAAAAATGAGCAGTAAATTGTTTATAAAAAAAAAAGTTTACATTCAATCGAAAAACGGCTACGTACTCCCATAGAGAATGTAATTGTGAAGCTACTATCAAATTTTCAAATCGATCCATGCAAAGGTGTTCGAGTAATCCGTCCTCCCAGTTTGAAAAAAGTGGTTTCGAGAAAAAAACGTTTAAAGTTGTACGAGGCGCCTTAAAAAAAAAAGAAATTTCGCTACAGGACCAATTGCATATTGTTTTTATGATCCCAACATTTTTTTTCAACCCAAAAAAAAACGATCTTTCCAAAATCCTAGAGTGGTGTTTCCCCTTAATTAAGCGCAAAAAGTGGTCGAAGTTACATCTATTTCGCATACAGCCGCACATTTAGCACTCCAAAATCACTCAAACGTTCTTCGCGATCCTCATTGAAGATCTTTAGCCTAACCATGTAGGAGAAGATGCTGGATGATAATGAAAATGAGTAGAAAAATATCCAGATATTACACAAAGTGCAACTATTTAATGGTACTGAAAATGTAATCAAACTTTTCGGGTAATGAAACCAGGCACGTGTAAATAATATGCGTTGGTTTTGATTATTTTTCAAACGATATTGATACATTGAGGTACATAATTGGGTTTGTTTGCATAATAAGTGTTAAGGCGGGACATTTCGACAGCAAAAAATGAGCGATATTGAGGGATTTTTTAAACTAATAAATAATTATTCTACAATTATAAAACTTTAGGTATACTTTAATAGTATATTTAAGGATACAAAACAATTTTTTTAAATTAATTCATCATCAAAATGGCGGAGCTGTGGCAGAGTGTTACAGCAAGGTCGCCGCGGGAGTTGCGAATCGGCGTGCAGTCTAGCTTCCCGTAGACTTTGATTTGCAAAAAAGTTCAAACATTTTTTCAGTCAGAACGTGTATAGTTCCTATGTGACGGTAATTAAAATGAAGAAAATGCAAATTTAAGAAAATGGCACGCATTTACAAAAAAAATCAACATTTCACGCAACATTTCTGTAAAATGTGGATTAAAAAAGTAGTTTTTTTTCCAATTTTTCAAAAACAATTCCCGTCAAGCAGAAGGTACCAATATTATCAATATATCTACCAACTTTCAACCAAATCGGCTCAATAGTTTTTGAGTAATCTCGCACGCCAATTTCGATAATGTAGTTTTGAGAAAAACGCGTTTGAAGTTCACGCCCGCTCCGAAACCGAGAGGTGAGGCACAGCGTTGACGGGCTGTAACGCTTGAAGTTTTTCGAATTTCGCTTTGAAACTTTGGGAAAATATTCTACATGTATAGTTCTATCGTTTAAAGAAAAAAAAATCGATTTTTTGATCGTTGTAAATGTACATCCCGCCTTAAATACTTTTTGTAATATATTTGTAGTATAAGTTGTAATATAATTAAAAAAATTGACAACAAGATTAGAATTCAATGAGGAGAGGGCATTTTTCAACCAATCACAGGCATTCAGAATATCGCAGCTCCGGGGTAGCGATAGTTTCGTGTGACATCCAACTAACTCAGACCCCTATACCCAGCCTGCCTCAAGGGGAGGGTAGGGGTTTCAGGGTGAAAAAAAACACTTTATTGCGAATTTTTTTCATCTATATGGATAGAGTAAATTTATTGAAACCTTTTGTACATTGTTAAGTGTCATTTCAAGAACATTCCGTGAAATTTGTACGCGAAAATATCCACAAACAAGCCGGCGACAAAGCTTTTCCAAGAACGCCTTTGGAAAAACACGATTTGCGGTGTTCACTGTATCTCAGCTAGAAATTATCTGAAATCAAGTGCCATTAAAATTTAGTCAAAGTATCATCAAATCCTCCCCCCAACGGTCTTTGATATTTTTTTCATTTCTAAATTTTTGGTGGTCATGTAAAGTGAAAAGTGCTATTTTTCACGAAAAATTCCGTCATTTTGGGGGTGGAAAACCCTCTCAATGTAAAAAGAAATCTCAAACTAACCGTTGGGGGTGGTATTTTATATGTAGAAAGTGTGTACCAAGTTTGAAATAAATCGGTCATGTAGTTTTCAAATGACAGTGAACACGGACTATGAAAAAGTGGTTTCGAGAAAAACGCGTTTGAAGTTTAGAGAAGTCGGAGCTACAGTGTTAGAGGAGCGGGACTAAATAGTCAAAAACTTGGAGCCTTTTTCATCTGATTGACTTGAAATTTTGGTATTATATTCTTGAAATGTTTAACTATAAGAAAAGACAAAAAAAATAATCGATTTTTCAAAAGTGCCAACCCCTCCCCTCCCCTCCACAAACATATGCAGTTTCAAAAGCATTTTCAATGCTAAAAAAAGAATTTTCGTTGCATTCCAATAATGCAAACTTCAACATCCTAAGATATAAGATTTAGGCTCTAGATCTTGACTTTGACGCGTAATTTCATAGAAGAAGAAAGAAGAAGATTACTAGTAACATTGTTGTCCCCTTGGTGCTGTTTATGAATAGAATATAATGACACACTATACAATTCTTGGTTTCTCTTTGTTTACAGGTAGTGTTTGACAAACGATTGTCGACGAAGCAATGGTTGTCTCTGGTGCTGCTCACCCTGGGGTGTATGATGAAACATCTCGATCTGGGGCTAGAAGGCGCTTCGTTTTTTTCCAAATTTCAACTGAATATCAATATTCTTTTCATATTTGTACAGGTAAAGGACAAATAACGCTGAAGTTTGGAGTTCGTTGCGATACAACGAACATTTTTCTCCTTTTCTTTATTTTTATCATTAACCGCAATATTTTGTTTGCAGTATTTGGTCATAGATTTTTAAGAAGGATCTTCGAGAATGTTTCGGTAATTTTTGTAGTCTCAATGTGCCGAAAAAAAATCGACAACACGAAGTAAATATATTTTCGTTGCAGTCCAACGATGCAAACTTCAACACCGTAAGGACAAAAATACGGATGAAAAAATGTTTATTCGAGAAAGTAGGGCGTGCGAGTGCGGGTATATGTACGTGCGTCATATTCGGAGTGCCGGGTCGTCGACAGTAGCAATTTGTATCTTCAGATGTTTGCAAATCGCTGATAAATATTCGCGTTATTTATAGAATACGAGCAATGTCATTGAACGCGCCAGGGCTATACGACAGGTAGTGGTGAAGTTATTTGAATTGTCTGGGCATATATTTTATTATCGCGGATAACAAAAAAAAGGTGCACGATTAATCTCGTCGCATGTGCGCCTTGTTTTCTCTCAATTTCATTGCTTTTCTTGCGATCGGATATTAACGAGGATATTAAGCGGGGCGATATCTTCGGGCGAGGAAAAATTGCTGATTTTCATGATTTTTTTTAAACAAAAGATTTCTTCACTGCTTCTGAAACTCAGAGTGTGTTTTATCACTACTTTTGGCTGTTGCATGGTATGTTCTTTTAAGGCATTACCCCCACTTGTAGCGCAAAAAAGGCCTTTTTCATGAATTTTTTTAAAGAAAACTACAAAACTTTTTTAATCGATCAATATACCATCTTAAAGAACACATCTTGAAGAACTTTCAGTAATTTTTTTATTGAAAAATATTACATTGTTTAGTGGCAAATGGCCGTCAATGAAATAATGTTTTTATATACACGGTTTGCGGTGACCAACATTGCGGCGAAGTGGATCATCTGAAAAAAAAATGCGGATGGATTTAGTCAAATATAAGTATAAACTAGTCTTTAATCGAAGGATTTTAAAAAATATTCATTTTTCACAAAATGGCGGACAGTCAAAGTTAATGGTTCGATTTTAACGAAAAAAAAACGGCCGTTTTTTGGCTATAAAACGGCCATTTTTTTTCGAAAAAAAAATCGAACGATTAAAGACTACATTTTTATGTATTAAATAAGCCTGCCAAATTTCAAGAAGATCGGTTCATTAGTGTTCGAGTAATCTTGGTCACCGACTTCAGAAATGCCATTTTGAGAAAAACGCGTTAAAGTTTCAATTTCAGTTTACACGAAGAAAATATTTTTTTTTGTAAACTTACATAGAGTCATCTATTCCGGGCCCATACAGAAGTATGGGCCCGGATACTTATACTTCAAAAGAATGCAATAAAAAAAATCGATTTTTTCAAAATCGCAAGTGGGGGTAACCCCTTAATTTATTAATCTTCAAAAATGGCGGAGGTATGGCACGCTCTTTTGAACGGTTTGCGACGGATGATGTCAGACGGCGTGGCCCGTAGCGTCGGCGGGATTAATCTGAAAAAAAAAACAACGAAGATTTTTCCTTCATTAACACTCATACGCAAAATATGAACCAAGAAAAAGTGAAAAATGTTGAAAATCGATGAAACGGTACGCTTTGAAACGAAAAGTTTGAATTTTGTGAAAACAATGGTTACATTTTGCAATTAAAAAATACTTTTATTTTTATTTTCGAAATCATTTAGGGTCATGTTTCAGACAATAAAGTCAAAAAGATTTATACAATTCATCAAAATCGGTCGATTAGTTTTTCAGCTACACTACAAAACTATAACTACAAAAAATACCATGTAACAGCCAAAAGTAGTAAGAAAACATACCCAAAGTCTAAAAAATGGTGAAGAAATCTTGCCTTTAAAAAAAAAACACGAAAATCAGCAAATTTTCTCCTCGCCTAGAGGTATCCGCCCCCCCCCCCCCCTTAAAATCGCAGAGTTTGCATTACAATTGGTTTACAAGTGGTGGCCATCGCTTTGAGCACCTTTTATAGAAGTGATCATATTAATGGTGGTCATATTAAAAAAATAAATGGTGGTGGCTTTTAAATCTCGGGAACGCCTCCACCGGGATGAACCTCGTAGCCACCACTCGATGAACTATGCAGCTTTTGTAGGAAAACTTTTCTCCCTCGTCTGATAGGTTGTCTAGTGAATTAACGATTGTGTTTTAACTTTCAGGCAACGGGATTGGGGACGGGGAGTAGTCGATTAAGGAGTTTCGGCACCAAAATCGAAATGCTTGTAGACGAATGAAATTCATATCACCGAGAGGTTAATTTAGAATGCATTAACTGTTCAAAAATTAATCCGTTTCACCACATACTTTCGGAGATTTTGAAGGTTCGAGTTGAGTTTGGTTCGAGTATTATTAATGAACCAAGTGGAGAAACCGCTTAATTTTTTAACACGACATTCCTGACACTAATCGCAGTTTGGACAGTTTTTAAATTGCAATCAAAGCATTATTTTAACCCCTACAGCCGTATAACTAGTGTTCACGAAGTGCCACGTGTATTACCGAATGGATGAAGGTTCAAGTTGTAAACACTAGTTATATGGCTGTAGGGGTTAAAATAATGCTTCGATTTCCTAAATGCATCCTAAATTGATCTCTCGGTGATATGAATTTCAATCGTCTACAAGCATTTCGATTTTGGTGTCGAGACTCCTTAAATACTCCAGAGAATACGTCTATCAAAAAGAATGAAAGGACATTGTTCCCACTCAGCTTACAACACGTTCGGGAGAAACTTCTTAAGAGAAGGGTAGGGGTTTCAGCGTGAAAAAAAAAACACTTTTTTGCGGTTTTTTTCATCTATATGGATAGAGTAAATTTATTGAAACCTTTTGTACATTGTTAAGTGTCATTTCAAGAAAATTCCGTGAAATTTGTACGCGAAAATATCCACAAACAAGCCGGTGACAAAGCTTTTCGAAGAACGCCTTTGGAAAAACACGATTTGCGGTGTTCACTGTATCTCAGCTAGAAATTATCTGGAATCAAGTACCATTAAAATTTAGTCAAAGTATCATCAAATCCTCCCCCCAACGGTCTTTGATATTTTTTTTTCATTTCTAAATTTTTGGTGGTCATGTAAAGTGAAAAGTGCTATTTTTCACGAAAAATTCCGCCATTTTGGGGGTGGAAAACCCCCTCAATGTAAAAAAAATCTCAAACTAACCGTTGGGGGGAGGTATTTTATATGTAGAAAGTGTGTACCAAGTTTGAAATAAATCGGTCATGTAGTTTTCAAATGGCAGTGAACACGGACTTTGAAAAAGTGGTTTCGAGAAAAACGCGTTTGAAGTTTAGAGAAGTCGGAGCTACAGTGTTAGAGGAGCGGGACTAAATAGTCAATAACTTCGAGAGTTTTGCTCTGATTGACTTCAAATTTTGGAATTATGTTCTTGAAATGTTTAACTATAAGAAAATACAAAAATATCGATTTTTCAAACGTGCAAACCCCTACCCTCCCCTTAAGACGCGTAAGCGCCGCTGCGCGTCTTCGCAACAACTGACGCAACTTTTAATTTCACGCCGGCTACTTCGTCAACAGTCGCGTTCTCGAATCTTCGAGAACGCTTGTACACACACATATATATATATATATGTGTACAAGCGAATATATATATATGCTAACATAGTTCGATACAAGAGGACGCTCGAACACTCCGGACAACGACTCTTTCCACGGATGACTTTTGAATTCTACAGTTGGAAAATATGTTTACTGCTGAAAGTTATACCTAGACTGATAAACGCCTGAGATATTTCGATATGTTCCTCATCGAAACCTTCGTGGCCGAAACATGAATTTTTTCTTAAATTTAAGAAAAATAATAGAAAAGGCGCCATTTGTCTACACGTTTTTTGTAGTTATACTACATTAAGGGGCTATACCAGTTTGAACGCTGAAAATTTGGGTGATTTCCGGGAACTTTTTTGAAGAAGAGTACTCAATTAAATGTTTCGGAAAATTAAGAATATATTTGGCTATATTTGACCTATATTACATAATTTTTTCATAGAAAAATATTGAGATCCAAGCGACTTATGCGCTGCCTTCGGAGGCGCCAAAAAAAGTTCCTCCACTCTTGACATGATTCCGGCCGATTGAGAGGCTGAAACCGAAAAAGGAAAAAATGTCGTTAAACTAGAAGATATTTCCTGTACAATGACGTAGGATTTTCGAAAAGTATCAAAATCTAACAAAATGGCGTAGTTATGCAAAAAGTCTGTTCTCTTGCCTATAAAATGGTCGTTTTTTTCAATGCCAAATCGTCAATTTTCATCCAATCAAAAATATCCTACGTCATTGTAGAGTAAATATATTCAAGAGTATTCAGTTCAAATTTCGAGTCAATTGGATAATTGCTCTTTGAGTTACGTCGGCATATTTGAAAAATCTCATTTCATATTCTTGAAAGTATAAAAATCTCATCTCATATTCTTGAAAGTATAAACTGTCGAAAAAGGCAACAAAAAAATCGATTTTTCGAAAGTGTCACTAGTACATCCCCTTAATGAAGTTCATTCAAAGGGTGAATATATCAAGCGATACATGTGTCTCAATAACATTGATCAACATAAATTTCAAGTCTGGGCACTAGATGTCAAATTTTGATTTCTTCCACGTAACTAATAGAAGAAAAAATAGTTTTACCAGATGAAGTTTGCTTTTGTTATTCAAACGTGCGGCTATCCGCTGCTTATACCATCAATCAAAAACTTCAAGACGTATTTATCAACGTAAAAAAGACAAAAGCGAACTTTATAGGCAACAAATAAATATTTGGTTATCATTCGATATATAGAATTAAAATAAGCTTGTTAAAATAAAAACTCAATTTTTTTTACCTGTGTAATCAACGATGATGAAATTTGGCAAGAAGATCTCACGCGTACATTTCCGTTTCAGACCATCTGCTCCTGTCTAGCCGGCGTCTACAACGAATATCTGCTCAAGGGACAAGGGGCAAAGATCGACATATTTTTGCAAAACGTCTTCATGTACATCGACAGTATAGTGTGCAATATTCTGGTGCTCGGCGTGCAGGGTAATCCGTCGGCCGCTTTCGAGAATATTGCGTCCAATATTCTCCTACGTCCGAAAGTCATGGCCATCGTTGTGAACAACGCCGCGATCGGCATTACGACGAGCTTATTTCTCAAAAAATTAAATTCCATTTTGAAGACTTTCGCGAGCGCCCTCGAGCTCGTGTTCACCGCGATATTATGCTGGCTCATATTCGACATACCGATCTACCTTAATACGATCGTCGCCATAGCCATGGTCAGCTACGCGGTCATATTGTACTCGCAAAATCCGGTGCAAAATCACCATCCAAAGGCAAAATCGAGTTGCGCGGACGAGGAAAATATGCTTTCGACGTGAGCGCGTGCGAAAATTAAGGAATCATCACACTGTAACGGGTCGAAAAAAAGGTGATTTTCGCGATTTTTTTCGATTGAAATACGCTAGACAGTCTGATTTTTTTTACGTTACATCAAAGCACTCGTGAAGAACAAAAAATAAGTTTTTAAACGTTAATTTCTATTTATTTTTTGCATTTTTTAACGGTTAAAAATGTCTTCGAAAAAAGGAGGCCTCACGCTGTACACGGTTGTGGCCGTAAATACTATCTGGAACAAAATTTTTAAAAAGATTATTAATCGGTATGCAAGCCGCTATCTTGCTATGGAGGCCTTTTTAAAATCAAAATTCACAGAAAGGCGGCGGTTTGAAAAAAAAGTATCGAATTTATCCTATTTTTTCGACAGTTTTTCATTAAGGGATGACACCACTCTAGCGGCCGAAAATGGGGCCTAACTTTGTCAATTTATTTTGGGAGTGAAAAAAGGAATAGGATTTCTTTTGCGAAGGGTTTATTTAACACATAGTAAAGTATACAAAATAATAATTCATCATAATTTTCATAAAAATGGCAGCGACAGAGCCCATCTCGAAAAACGTGTTTTTTTACAAATAGCTTCACGGGAGAACGGTTTTCTCGTAAAGTATAAGACTTGGAACAAAAACCAAAAAAAAGTATAATCTATATTGCTATGGGACTACGTAGGGATTTTTTTTAATCAAATTTTAAAAAATGGCGCACTTTGAAAAAAAAAAACGATTTTTTGCCCCAAAAGTAAGCAGTAAATTGTTTATAAAAAAAGTTTACATTTAATCAAAAAACAGCTAGTACTCCCATGGAGAATGTCATTGCGAAGCTACTATCAAAATTTCAAATCGATCCATGCAAAGGTGTTCGAGTAATTCGTCCTCCCAGTTTGAAAAAAGTGGTTTCGAGAAAAACGCGTTCAAAGTTGTACGAGGCGCCTGAAAGAAGTCCGAGGCGCTGCGGCAAAATCGATAGTTGAACTTTAAAAAAAAATCGCTACAGGACCAATTCCATATTGTTTTTATGAGCCCAAAGCATTTTTTAAGCCAAAAAGAACGATTGTTCCAAAATCCTAGAGTGGTGTTATCCCTTAAAAAAATATGAAGATAAAAAAAGCTTCCATAGCAAGACAAAGAATGGCGTGAAGAATGTTGTGTCAAAATTTGAGACGGATAGCTTGAAAACTCTTCCTTTGAGACTGTACACCGTTTTGAAAAACATCTCGAAAAAAAACGCTTTTAAAGTTTCGAGTGGGGAATTTTCATATAAATTGTCTACTTACGTTTATGTAAGTATATGAATAGCATGTTTATAACCTTCTATTCTATCGGATAATGCAAAGAAATTTTTTTTAACATTTTACACTGTGATGATCCCTTAACTAGTGCAATGAATATTCATACTCATCATCTACATTTGTGTGTGCGCAACCCCGCACACGCCCACAAATATATCGGGGCGAGTTGAAAGCGGAAAGAAACGAGAAAGTCCATTTTTCACTCGTTCGAACAATATTATTATCAAAGAAATTCTCTCCAACTCAAGTTGAAGTCTCGCATAACGCAATAACCGATTCATATTTCACAAACCCGATTGAACTATCTCGAAACTAAGCCCCACAGATTTTAAAAGTCCCTCGAAAATATCGATTTCGAGATATATTTGCACAAATCACAACTGTTTGAAAATAGAACTTCATTATTTTCAATACGTATTTTTGAAATAGCTGAAGTTTGTACATAAATAATCATACCGAGCTTTAAGGGGTTAGGCTACTGTGACGACCCGAAAATCAGGCTTATTTAAAGAAATGAATTTTGAAGGTGTAAGTCGATTGAAAAATCGTTTGGACATTTATTTGTATGTATTGGGTTTTGAACGTAATTCCCGCTGTTTTGCATTAGATGGCGTAACTATTATTATTTTCATAGAAGTAACACTAAAACTGTGCTGTGTTGAAGTATTCGACATAACCTACAATATTCGAGAGTGAATTCACTTGTACACACTACTTTTTTTTTGTATCGAAAATGTCATGGGTCGTGTTCGTTGGGTCTCATAGTTTTGATACGAACAAGTGCACATGCGCATAATGATGCGCAATGCGCAACTGCGTAATGAAACGAGTCATTTGTTTTGCGCATGACTCGTTTCATTGCGAAGTCGCGCGTTGCGCATCATTATGCGCATGCGCACTTGTTCGTATCAAAATTATGAGACCCAAGGAACACGACCATTCGTTTTGCGCATGGCTCGTTTCATTGCGCAGTTGCGCGTTGCGCATCATTATGCGCATGTGCACTTGTTCGCATAAAAATTATGAGACCCAACGAACACGACCATGGTGAACGTGCTCGATCTAAAACAACGTGCAGAGATTGGTTTAGACGATTCAAACGTGGCGATTTTGAGCTTAACCCCTTCGGTGGCAGAGATAATTCGACAAAAAGTGCCCAAAGTGGCAGGGAAATTTGTTTATCCTGAAAACTTGTACTCTGGGGTTTTTGACGGTGCTGATTACGAATCTGAACGCAAAATTCAGGAATTCACAATGACGAACAAATATGAATGAAAGTACAAATAATACAGATTGATTTAGATGAAACTCGGAAATAGGTTCTGTAGGTCACTGATTAAGAGTCTGAACATTTTGAATTTTCAAATTTAAAGTTCAGATTCGTAATAAGCGACCTCAAAAATCCCGGCGTACTAATTTTCATCTAAATCGAGTAATTTTTTTTATTTTTGTCCGCCACATTGGCGCCGCGATTTTGAATTTTCAAATGTTGACTTCAAATTCGGAGACAGTGAGCCCAAAAACCCCCGGAGTGAGGCCGGTTTCAAATCAGAGCAAGTTAAACAGGGAAATAAAGGTTGACGCACTATTGCGTCAATGCCAACGAAGGGGTTAAAGGCAAATAACGTCCAGGACAGTCGAAAAGAATTGGGCATGGAGAATTGGAGCCCTTACTCGATGAAGATCGATGTCAGGCTCTCAAAGAATTGTCTGATATGCTAAACGTTACTTAAATTGCTGTTAGCAAACGTTCACATAATCTTGGACTGCATAAAAACAGCGGGAAATTGGTCATCACATTAAAAAACAGCGGGAATTAAGTTCAAAACCCAATACATTAACAAAGTTGTGTACAAAATTTCATAACAAATTATTTATAATTTAAAAAGTTAAAAACAAGCTTGTGAAGGACTTTGAACGTGAGGGGCTCAACGGTGTACTTGATTTTGGCCATCCGGTTAATATGAAACAAAGGAAAGCGAGTTTTTTTTTCTTAAAATAGACAATATTGGCTAAGACTTGACCGAGCCTTTTTTGTTATCTTGTTTCAATCGCAAAACAAGAAATTTCGACATTTTTGCCATTTTTCGAGGAGAAATGACATTATTGATAATTAATGAAATAAAAATTTCATTATAATTTCATTATCACATCAAACAATGTTTAAGAAGAAAAACGTCGGTCAAGACTAAACTACTATTACGCTGAATAAGTGTACCAAATTTCAAGTCAATCTGTTCATTAGATATCGAGAAATCGTGTACACAGTTTTGAAAAACGATTTTTTTTTTACTAGCAGTGCAAATATAAGTTTATCATCAATCTGCGATTTCGGCAGCATATAAGGACCTTCTTCTTCAATTTGAGTTGCCTCAACGAACGAGCGTTCGTCATTTTCACAGAAGGCTAAAAAAAACTAGTACAAGTAGCTTTGCCTACTGTGCAAAGTTTTAGCCTATTTTTTTAAAGTAGCTTTAGCCTACTTTTTTTAAAAGTAGCTTTACCTTACTTTTTTTAAGCTCTTCCCTTTGAAAAAGCGTTGCAAAGCTGCAAGTCAACTTCAGGAATATTCTTCAGGATTTTAGAAATATTGGTTATTGAGTTATCGAAGCAACGGGCGAATTGCGGAAAAAATGTATCTCTTTAGTCTCGAGAAGCATTCATTTTAACGATCTCGACGTTTGCATCGTTGGAACGCAACGAAAATTAATTCCGTTCAATTGATCAAATTTTGTTTTGGCTGTTTCCGGCTACGAACATCACTGGAATACTTTTCCTCATTCTCATAAGAGATTTACGACCACAACCTCTAAAAATAGTTTTTTAATCATTAAAAAAAAATGAAATAAAAGTCGAAGAAAAATCGTTCATTCGAACGATGCAAATTTCAACGTGACGAATTTTCCTCACACCTAATAATATTGTTCGACGGGGTAAAAAAGATGCAATTTGCTTTCATTTTTTTTCGACATGCCCTAATGTATATAGGCCATGCCACGGGCTTGTTGAAATCATTTCCCTTCGCCGCGTGCAAGCACGTGGACCATACTCGCTAGTAGATACTTTTCGTTTGGGTTTTGTTTGCGTTCTGTGGGACAGCAAAATAGTCGTTTTCTGATAGAAGCGATCGCGAGAGATCCAAAGTCTGGTCAGTTTGAGGTGTATTGACCCATTGTAGTATTCACTTAGCCTCGGCTCAAATAATCAAAGTATTATGAAGAAAAAAAAAACGTTTCAGTATGGTACGGTAGGAAAATTGAGATGAAAAAAATGTGATGAAAATGTTGCATATCTGATGTAGTTATATTTGTTGGAAGGAATGTCTTCACTGTATAAATTGGAGGAATTGGACGCTCAAGTATATATGATAGAATTAGTAAAAGCGCACAGAGAGGCTCATTACACTTTTGTTCGTGTTCGATGGAAACGTGACTTTACGTCTGTATCTGACTAGGAAATTCATCGTACTGGAAGTATCGACAGTCGGGTGGCTTTATTTTGTTTTGTTTGTGACGATCCAGTGATTATTCTCCAAAATTGAAGAATTATGACCGTGTAACGGGTTGAAAAACAACTTTTTCGCGATTTTTTTTCGATGGTTAAAATACGCTAATCAGCCAGATTTTTTTATGTTAAATCAAAACACTCGTGAAGAACGGAAAATAAATTTTTTAAAGTTTATTTTAATTTTTTAAAACATTTTCCTAAATGGTTGAGAATGTCTTCGAAAAAGGAGTCCTCACGGTGTACACGATTGTGGCCGTAAATATTATCCGAAAGAAAATTTGTAAACAGATTATTAATCAGTATGAAAGTCGTTATCTTGCTATGGATGTTTTTTTAAAATAAAAATTGACAAAATGGCGGCGGTTTGAAATAAAGTATCGAATTTAGCTTATTCTTTCGATAGTTTTTCGTTAAAAAAATAAGATGTTTAATAAAAATGCTTCCATAGCAAAATAATGAATGGCGTGAAGAATGTTGTGTCAACATTTGAGACGGGTAGCTTGAAAACTTTTTTTGAGAGTGTACACCGTTTTGAAAAACATTTCGAGAAAAACGCCTTTAAAGTTTCGAGTGCGAAATTTTCATATAAATTGTCCACTGATGACCAATCGGTGATGCCAGGTCCATGTTTACAACCGTCTATACTATTGGATAATACAACAAAAAAAATCGATTTTTCGAAAATTTTACACTGTGATGATCCCTTAAGGGGAGATATACACCTAGGAGCCGGAAAAAGGTCGTTTTTGGGAATTTTTTTAAGGAAAACTATTTGAAATTTCGGATTGGGGTTTTAATTATCTAAAAGTATATACATTCAAAAATATGTTTAATTTTCTTTATTTAAAAATATCACAAATATACAAGGATATTGTATGATCCTTGGAGCGTCGTAAAAAAATCTGCGTATACGGTACCCACTGGCGTTTCTTCAAAAATCATCTGAAAAAAAAAACCAAAAAGATTATTAAATTAGATACTATAATCTAGTACTTGTCATAGCCGATTTTGAAAATATCGATTCATGACAAAATGGCGGACGTTTGAACATAAATAGTGATTTTTGGGCCAAAATTTAGTTATTATTTTGCCTATAAAACAAAAACTAAGTAACGGAAAAAAAATCCTATGACAAGTACTAGATAATGGTGTATAGAATAACCACAAAAAACCTCAAGGCAATCGGTTCATTGGTTTTCGAGAAATTTTGGGTACCGATTTGAAAAACGTGCTTTTGAGAAAAACGCGTTTGAAAATTTGGGAACGCGTTTGAAATTTAAACTGTTCGCGTTTTCTTTCTGAAACAACAAAATCTATTATCAAGTACTTTTTTGTACATTTGCTTACAACGGTGGGCAGACAACGCCCCCAATTGGCGACCAGTGTTGTGGACGTTGTATGAATCTGAAAAAAAACCAAAAATATTCCTAATTTGTATGAGTGCTGTGATCTTTAGTACCAGATACAGCAAAAAAAAATCTGTACAGTATGGCAGCGTGCCATTCTACAGGTTAAAATTAATGAAAAAAAAGCTTTTTTATATTTCTAGACAACAATACTACCTTAAAATCGACAAAAATGAATAACGAAATTCTTTGGGTTCCTAACATTAAGAAATGTGTACAATTGAAATTGAAAAAGCTTCTTTTACTCATTGACGATGGAAGCACGAATCTATTTTCTTAATTTTATTATTATTATTATTTTATTCTCAAATACGATCATAAAGTGACACAGAGTGACGCTAATAAGAACTAACATCAGGGATTCTAAAGGTGCCGATCACTGGAATTCGACGTTGTTTCTAGATTTGTATACAATACGGTGAAGAACGCATATTTAATTTTTTGACGTTTTTCACAGTTAACTGTTGTAAGGAATACATTTTTGACGAGTGAATGGGGACGTCTCTTCTGTAGGACAGAAATCTAGAATTGTAGAACGTTTGCCAAAAAGAATTATGTGTCATAAGTGACGGCTGGGTCCAAGAATTAATAATCGCAGCCTTGATGAATGAAGGAATCCGAGGAATAATCTATCCAAGGTAGAATCCAACTGTATCATCATTATGGTATTTGCGAGCGTGACAATTGTATAATTATCTCGAGAAAAAATGTACGGCTTTTTGGAAAAGTGCTGGCAAGTGTGTTATTTTTCACTGCAATATTCCTACTCTTGTTTTTCAATTCAGGACAGCAGAGGAAATGCGTTACGCACCAGCCGGCAGATGTCGCTGACAGTTGGTATCCACTTGGGTGTTTACCCACTGAATCTCCTCCGTCGTACAAGTGCCCAGGCGTGTACAAATATTGGCCTTTTGAGGTGGTAGGGAAAGGATTAACCCTTTATTGTTTCTACCCAAACTTATCCCGAAAACAAAACAAGCACGAAGCTCGGTATTCGGCTAATAAGAAACATCACTTAAGGGGAGATATACACCTAGGAGCCGGAAAAGGGTCATTTTTGTGAATTTTTTCAAGGAAAACTATTTGAAATTTCGCATTGGGGTTTTAATTATCTAAAAGTATATACATTCAAAAATATGTTTAATTTTCTTTATTTAAAAATATCAAAAATATACAAGGTATGTATGATCCTTGGAGCGTCGTAAAAAAATCTGCGTATACGGTACCCACTGGCGTTTCTTCAAAAATCATCTGAAAAAAACCCAAAAGATTATTAAATTAGATACTATAATCTAGTACTTGTTATAGCCGATTTTGAAAATATCGATTTATGACAAAATGGCGGACGTTTGAACATAAATAGTGATTTTTCGGCCAAAAATTAGTTATTATTTTGCCTATAAAACAAAAACTAAGTAACGGAAAAAAAACTCCTATGACAAGTACTAGATAATGGTGTATAGAATAACCATAAAAAACCTCAAGGCAATCGGGTCATTGGTTTTCGAGAAATGTTGGGTACCGGTTTGAAAAACGTGGTTTTGAGAAAAACGCGTTTGAAAATTTGGGAATGAATAAATCATGAAATTTGTCAACTTACATGGAATCATCGATACCAGACCCATAGTGTAGGTCTTCTACGGTCGACGGAATGTTCATAGCTTCTAAATCCTCGACCTCGACTATCTGGGTGTATATCTCCCCTTAAGGTAATCCTATCACTTCACACTAGTCATACCACTGATCATACTTGAGAGTTGTACAATTTATATGGTTTTTTTTTTTTTTTCCCTTAGGTACACGCTTGTCGCGTTTGTTACCATTCTTTCCCATCATTATGACTGTTCTTTCCTCTACTGTTTACTCCTTTTCTTCTCCATCTTTCCCCTGTTCCCCCCTCTTGCGGCCGCAGCCGACTTCCCCCTCTGTATTATATTCATCATGACATTTCTGTCATGGGTATAGGGAAACTGCGGAAAACCTATACCAATACAGCCGGTCATCAAGTTCGCCCCCCAGTCGTGGAACTAGTCTTATTTCGCCGCGAAATGCCGAAGAAAAACATTTCACGACGAAATGTACGCGACTGGGATTCGAACCCGCGACCTCCCGGTCCGCTGGTTTAGTGGCGAGCACGCTAACCACTAGACCATCGCACCGGTTCTTGTACAATTTATATTTTTAATATATGCAAAAAAAAAGAATTTGTAATAACTAAAATTTTCCATCTGTAAACTGTTTAATGAATGTTCACATTTAATTAGAAAAATGAAAAAATAGTTATTCCAACGATTCGCGCAGTATTTCTAGGTTTGATATATTTGACAACATTGGTTCTATCGCCGTCTCTTCTTACTCATCCAGGCGAGTATAACCTCCATGCTTTTCAACGTCGATCGGTCAAAACAAAGTCGGGGGCGGAAAATATAAAGCATTGTATTCAGGCCACGACTCGTAAAAGGCATGGAAAATTTGTGTCGGCGAAATATGTCGGTTAAAAATGAAATATGTGTGGAAATTCGAATGAGTGAGATGAGGTTAGGACTACAGTCAGCTGTTGCCTTGCTGTCACGTCTCTTTGTCGTAGCAAGTGGTAATAAATCCAAGGCCGGAAGTTCAAATTAAACTTGATATTACATAAAAAATAGGTCAATAAGCGTAATTTTTTCTGAGAGCATTGGATTACTACAAGTTTTAAGTATGTAAATCTGATTATTTTTAAGAATCTGACGGATTCCCACTATTACATACACCTTTGTAGCTACCGGAAATTGGGTTTTTGTATGTTGTCTCGGAATTTCTTTCCAAAAAACATGCAATTTTAATCTTTTTTTTGTGATTAGGTTGATCACTGAAGCTGAAATTGTACAGAGACGATTAGTAATATATTAGTGAAGTTCAAAAAAGAAAATTATGAAAATCCTATGGATTGAAGCCTGGCGATAGGATTACCTTAAGGCCTTATATACCTTTGGATGATCGAAAAAAAGGCTTTTTGGGATAAAAGAGATTGATAAAGCACCCAAAATGAGGTTTATTTTACATATATGTAGGCAGCGTTAGGAACCGTACGATAATTATCGCACATATGCGATAACTTCATGCCTACGTACGATGTACGATAGCACATTATTACCGTACGCAGATTGTACGATAATTTCCATCATGATGCCAAATTTGAGAATTTATTCTACTCGTACGCTGATAACCAATAGCGCAATAGCAAATGCCATACTTTTTTTTACTCATAGCGCTCTTGGCTTATTAGGGCGCCATCAAATTAGACGCATGAAGAGGCGCTGCCCTGGTGCGACTGCAGCGCTTTCTTAGATTATACAATATACATGCCGTCTCATTGGTTACCATTTGCCAATCAGCGAACAAGAGACTGACATCGTTCGTTATTCGATATTTCGAATATTTCTATTATATGTAACATATTTATTACGTTAATACTTATATTTTCTGTTTTCGCGAATATAGGATATATTGAAATAAAAAAAAATGGTTTATTTGTCACTCTCCTTTCATATTCCTTTCTTCCTTAAAATACGAAATGTTAGCGCGCTTCGTACAAAACTTGGGAACAGTCAATTTTTTTCTGAGCGAATTTCAAATGTTGGCGAGTTTATTGAACTTGAAATGGAGGGAAAATCGGTTCAGATCTGTGCCATACGTAAAACATTTGGTTAAAAAGTGTTCTGTGAATTTGAAAACGGTAGTTTATAAGAGATAAACTGTAAAGTGTTTGCATACATATCAATATTACGTGTAATATGATTTATTTATTTATTATAGACAATATCCTGATAAGTACGATAATTTTGGCCCATTTACGATAATTCTACGCCCCTGGTACGATAGGTGCCTCACTTCAGGTTGCCAACGCTGTATGTAGGTACTCAAACCAATTTTTTATTGCACTAATACAAAATGGCGGCCCAGTGGAAAGAGAACGCCTTTTCTGCGGTCCTCCACGGGCGGGCTCTCCGAGACACACATAAGCGAGAACAATTTTTTTTTTCGTAATTTACAAGTGTTTTTCTAGTGAACTACACACCACTGTTACAAAATATTGATTTTGCAAATTTGGCACCATTTAGAAGAAAGTCGCATTATTAAGGGGTTAGCCCCACTTGCGATTTTGAAAAAATCGATTTTTTTTTATTGCATTTTTTTGAAGTGCAATTTGAAGTGCAGTTTTTTTTTGATGCCCGGAATAGATGACTCTATGTAAGTTGACAAAAAAAAATATTTTCTTCGTGTAAACTGAAATTGAAACTTTAAACGCGTTTTTCTCAAAATGGCATTTCTGAAGTCGGTGACCAAGATTACTCGAACACTAATGAACCGATCTTCTTGAAATTTTGCAGGCTTATTTAATACATAAAAATGTAGTCTTTAATCGTTCGATTTTTTTTTCGAAAAAAATGGCCGTTTTATAGCCAAAAAACGGCCGTTTTTTTCGTTAAAATCGAACCATTAACTTTGACTGTCCGCCATTTTGCGAAAAATGAATATTTTTTAAAATCCTTCGATTAAAGACTAGTTTATACTTATATTTATTATATATAAAATATAATAAATATAAATGAAATAATGAAATAATATTATATATAAAAACATTATTTCATTGACGGCCATTTGCCACTAAACAATGTAATATTTTTCAATAAAAAAATTACTGAAAGTTCTTCAAGATGTGTTCTCTAAGATGGTATATTCATCGATTAAAAGAGTTTTGTAGTTTTCTTTAAAAATATTCATGAAAAAGGCCTTTTTTTGCGCTACAAGTGGTGGTAAGGTCTTAATCGATCGTAAAAATCGTGTCTTCGCTAGAAAATCTATCTAAGAAGCTACAGTTGAAAGTTGAAGTCACTCGGTTAAAAATTGTAGCAGCTACGAGTCCTCCCGATTTTCAAAATATTGTTTCAAGAAAAATGCGTTTAAAGTTTTTGAACAATTTTTTCGGACCATATCATTTTGGGGATGTCTATAGAGGGTGTCTCAGAATGACCTGACATTTTTAATTGCCCGCCATTTTTTGTTGTGGCGAAGTGCTAATCTTTGACATCTGGCATCAGGAAGTATTGAGGTTAAGTCACGGAGAATTACACGATCGAGCAACGCATAGAAATTGTGAGAATGCACTACAAAAATGGTGAACATTTTGCAGAGACGGTTCGAAAATTCGCACGTCTTTTGGTTATCATAATGCACCATCTCGCAACACTGTGGTCAATATAATCACAAAATTTGAGGTTAGTGGTTCAATTCTGCCCGTGAAATGCAGTGGCCGTCCTTGTACCGGTCGGTCGAATGAAAACATAGCTGCAGTGAGTGCGAGTGTTGACGAAAGTCCTTCCACCTCGATTCGCCATCGTGCTCAACAATTGAACAATTCAAGATGCTCTGTGCAGCGAATTTTGACGAAAGATCTGCATATGCATGCTTACAAGATCCAATTGACACAAGAACTGCAGCCAGCAGCCCATGCGCAGCGCCGTAAATTTGCCAATTGGATATTAGAGCATCAACAAATCGATGGCGATTTTTTTTTAAGAAAAACATCTTGAGCGATTGGCCACCAAGATCGTGCGATTTGACGCCATTGAACTTCTTTCTTTGTGGTTTTCTGGAAGAAAAATCGTATGCCAATGATCCAGAAGCATTCCGGAGCTGAAGGAAGCGATTGGACGCACCGTTGATGAAATTAATCCGCAATTATGCCAAAATGTTATTGAAAATTTCGTCAAAAGATTGGACGTTTGCAAACAGGGACGAGGCGGCCATTTATCGGATATTGTGTTCCACACATAACCTCCATGTTTGTACATTGTAAAAACATTCGTAGTTTTCAAATAAATAATACGTTTTATGATATGTTATGAAATTTTAATCAAAATTAAATTTAACGTAGTGTGGACAAGTCCAGTTTTGTTCACCAGCTCTTTATGTGTAAGTTTCAACAACATGGAAGGCGGGCGGGAAAATATGAAGCAATTTGAGGAACTTTTTAAACTAAGAAATGATTATTCTACATTTAGCAAATTGTAGGTATACTTTAATAGTTTAAGTATACAAAACAATTTTTTTTAATTCATTTATCACCAAAATAAATCTTTGCAAATCAAAGTCTAGCTTCCCGTGGACTTTGATTTTCAAAAAAAAATCCAAACATTTTTCACTTAGAACATGTATAGTTTCTATTTGACAGTAATTAAAATGAAGAACATTACACGTACATTACACAATTACAATTACACAACAACAAAAAATCAACATTTCACGCAAAATTTCTAAAAAAATCGTTTTTTTTCTTCTAGTTTTTCGAAATTAATTCTCGTCAAGTAGAAGGTAGCCATATAATCAATATTTCTACCAAGTTTCAACTCAATCGGTTTAATAGTGTTTGAGTAATCCTGTGCGCCAATTTCGAAAATGTAATTTTGAGAAAAACGTGTTTGAATTTTACATAGAAATCCAATTAAATTGCACTAGGTACTTGTGGTAACTAATTACGTAAGTGATCCGATACAAAGAAATTAAATAATCAATTACAGCCTTAATTGTAATTGCTAGTTGTTAATTTAATTATTTTTTGCCCATCTCTACCTGCCCCTCTACACTCTCGCTTCTACCTGCGGCGCACCTTCGAATCCGGGCGGTAAGGCACAGCTGTGGCGGGCTGTGACGTTTGAAGTTTTTCGAATTTCGTGGGAAACTTTGGGAAAATATTCTACATATATAGTTCTATCGTTTGATGAAAAAAAAAAATGATTTTTCGATCATTGTATGTCACGGGTCTTCAGATCGTAAACGGAATGAGTTGCAGACCTGAAATTTGGACATTTTGTGTAGAACGTTGACCCAAAACCGAAAATTACATTAGAAATTCAATGAAATTATTTTTCATGGGGCCCCTACATGAAAAAGACGCAAAAAATGTCTCACCCTGGAATGTGGGGGTCAATGTTTAAAGCTCATTGAGTAGAGTATAGAGTATTTTCTATTATTTTTTATCTTCAAAAATAAAGAAATGAGGGCCCTCAAAAGTGTCAGTTTTAGACCATTTTGGGTATGGGGTCTATCTCAAAAACTAAACTATTGAGGAATTTGGAATTTCAGTGTGTTATGTACATCGTATTTAAACAACAAATACTGAAAACGCCGATTCATAATGTAGTATATATACTATTTTCTTTGTATATATAATACAATAAATTTATTCTAAAAATATATAAAATTATTGTTATTTGAATATTTACCATAACAAATGACTTATTTTTGGAGTCGGTGCCAGCCAAGAACAAGAGATTAACGAACGAAAGAAATGAGATTGCAAATTAAAAAAAGACTGTGGATCGTATATTTCATTTATTTTTCTTCGCCTCCTCGTTTTCTGCGAAAAATGTGACAATATTGGCAATTGGCTGGTACCGACTCCAAAAATAAGTTATTTGGTATTATAAATATTTAAATAACAATCAATCTATATATTTTCATTATTAGCTTACAGCAGAAGTATACAAAGCTTTCTTTACCTATCATTACCCCATATGGTTTCAGTTTAGTACTACCTAACAACTAACACAGAAAAAAAGTATTGCCTAATTAAATATTTAGTTTAAAAAAAAAGTGAATTGGTCATATGTACGGAACTCTAATTCTAGAAACCTACGGAATCCTTGCCTGTTCTTTCCTTTTTTTGTTCTATCGGGTAATGCATTTTTGACGTTTATCTTTGGGATAAGCGAGGCATGAAAATATCTTTTTTTCGAGTCAAGAGAAAAGTTTCAATCTCTATCCCCTGCTAAAACGAACGAGCAAAATGGGCTAGCGAATTTCAATTAGGTGATAATTTTGCTGCTGCAACATGTTGCAAATGATGAGGCACTTGGCATACAAGTACGAGCATTTTCGAGTGCTCCGCGTCTAATAGAGCATGCATGCCTCATTCCGTTCGTCGACGTATTCGAGATGTTTCGAATTTAAGATGAATAGTTACGGAAATATTTACTTTATTACTACGCCTGGTGGGTCCTCCTACATGTGCCGCGCATACTATGGATAACTATGTGATACGGGCACGGAATAATTATCATAGTTTGAGCAATAGAGTATGGTGCGAATTTTGGCCAAGACGGCTGAAATCATTTTCAGTACGTATATGTGCTGCGTGGCTACGTAATTCTATTTGTGCACGGTGTAGGTGAGAGATGAGAGGCAGACCAATTACAAAGAGAAACTTCGTTATAGCAATGTAGTTGCGATAACCGTGCGAACTTGCATTTTACGCACGGGGTGGTGGCTCACGTTGAACGGGTAAAATATAGCTGATGGAACGTACATCCGAGGTAAATACCGCGGTCATGATGCCAATTTTTGACGTAAAGTTGTCAAAATCGGATAACGTCTACAATTTTTTAGCGGCGATTTTACATTTTTCATAATACACAATTTAAGGGGCTACATCTACCTAGAGGCCCGAAAAAATTGCCAACTTCCGATTTTTTTTCTGGGAGATGGTTGGTCAAGAAGAAACGCATTTTTTAACACGAAGGTACACGCATTGAGAGCCTTTGAGGGGCTATACCGGTGTGAACGTTGAAAATTTGGGTGATTTTCGGGAATTTTTTGGAAGAAAAGTACTCAATTAAATGTTTCGGAAAATTAAGAATATATTTGGCTATATTTGACCTATATTACAGAATTTTTTCATAGACAAATATTGAGATCCAAGCGACTTATGCGCTGCCTTCGGAGGCGCCAAAAAAAAAGTTCCTCCACTGCTGACATGATTCCGGTCGATTGAGTACCGGAAACCGAAAAAGGAAAAAATGTCATTAAACTGGAAGGTATTTCCTGTACAATGACGTAGGATTTTTGAAAAATATAAAAATCTAACAAAATGGCGTAGTTATGAAAAAAGTCTGTTTTCTTGCCTAGAAAATGGTCGTTTTTTTCAATGCCAAATCGTCAATTTTCATCCAATCAAAAATATCCTTCGTCATTGTAGAGTACATATATTCAAGAGTACTCAGTTCAAATTTCAAGTCAATCGGATAATTGCTCTTTGAGTTACAATGTCAGCAAATTTGAAAAATCTTATTTCGAGAAAAACGCGTTTAAAGATTTGACTATCGATTTTCGCAAGAGAAAACGATATTCATATAAATCATATAAATGATAATGATATTCTTGAAAGTGTAAACTGTCGAAAAAGGCAGAAAAAATCGATTTTTTGAAAGTGTCACACTGGTATAGCCCCTTAAAAAAAATCACCAAAAAATATAGAACAACAACAAAAACATGGCTGCCGGCTGATGACATTTTTTTTAACTTGCGCAGTAGGCACTATTGAGACTATTGAAACCTCAATGTGTTTTTTCAATCGATTTTTAACCGTTTTTTAAATCGTTGCAAGGCTAAAAACATTGAAATTTCTTTTTTTAATAGATTTTTTATGCTGAATATTGATCGATCTTGACATTTGGTGTGTGAACTTATTTTAAGTGCCTTGATAAAAGTGACAAAAAATAGTGGTTCTATAAAAAAAAGGAGGTTACCTTGAAATCTCTGAAGCGACTCTACCTGGATGAACCTCGTAGCCACCACTCGATGACCCCCTTCGAATTGTGCGACTTTTCTACGAAAAGTTTTCTCCTAAGTCTGATAGGTTGGAAAATATTTCTACTGCTAATGGTTGTTGCTTCGGCCGGTATGTATCTCAATATAAGAATGATTATATTATTATAAAATATTATATATAATATAACAATAATTCTATGATTATAAAATATAAGGAGTACAACTTTGCAGTGACCGTTTTTTTCAAAAGTTTAAGGCTTTATTATAAAAAAGTGGCTACATATTTTTTAATCAAAGTACTGCCCGTCGCTAGCTACGACCTCGGCCCATCTTTCAGGTAGCATTCGAATCCCGCGTCGATAAAAGTCTTGGTCCTTGGAGGCAATCCAGGAATCGACCCAATTTTTGACTTCTTCGTAAGTACCGAAGTGCTGGTCAGCCAAATCGTGTGCCATTGACCGGAACAAGTGATAGTCGGAAAGGGCAATGTCTGGAGAGTACGGCGGGTGGGATAAAACCTCCCATTTCAGCGTTTCCAAGTACTTTTTCACGACATTTGCAACATGGGGTCGGGCATTGTCATGCTGCAGTATCACCTTGTCATGTCTTTCGTTGAATTGTGGCCGTTTCTCTTTGAGTGCCTTACTCAAGCGCATCAACTGACGTCGGTAGAGTTCCCCTGTGATGGTTTCGGATGGTTTGAGCAGCTCATAGTACACAACGCCCAGCTGGTCCCACCAGATACACAGCATCACTTTGGGTCCGTGAATATTCGGTTTGGGCGTCGATGACGGAATATGACCAGGCAGTCCCCATGATTTTCGGCGTTTAGGATTATCGTAGTGAATCCACTTTTCATCTCCAGTCACAATCCGGTGCAAAAATCCCTTCCTTTGTTGTCTTTGGAGCAGTTGTTCACAGCTGAAAAATCGGCGCTCGATGTCTCTCGGCTTCAACTCATGCGGGACCCAGTTTCCTTGCTTTTGGATCATACCCATATCCCGGAGACGTTTTCAAACTGCTTGCTGGGTTACTCCTAACGTCTCGGCGAGTTCCTCTTGAGTTTGGCACGAATCCTGGTCCAGCAAGGTCTCCAATTCTGCGTCTTCAAAAACTTTCTGCCTTCCGCCACCATGCTTGTTCTCGACCTCAAAATCTCCACTTTTGAAGCGTTGAAACCACCGCCGACACGTTTTCTCACTAATAGAATCCTCCCCGTAAGCATCTACAAGCAAACGGTGGGCCTCAGCCGCAGATTTCTTGATGTTGAAGAAGTAAATCATAACCTCCCGCAAATGCTGAGAATTCGGTTTGTAGGTTGCCATGTTTGAGTGCCTATAACTTTATAATGCATACACGTATCCGTTAGCTTTTTTAAATTGTTTACATTGGCAGAGCCTCTAGTTTAAAATGCCACTTTTTTTATTGAGCTAGGGCCACTACTTCGGCCGCAGTGGCTCTCTAAGTAAAACGGTCACTGCAAAGTTGTACTCCTAATATAATATGCAGTAGTAGATTCATTTCCACTTGTAAACCCTTGCCGGCTTTTACATCCTCCCATCTTGTCTTTGCTTACAATATCCTTTAAGGGGTCTTCTCACTTTGGACGTTAAAAAATACTATTTTCATGAAGTTTTTTGATTGGTTTATATTATAGATGTTGATATAAAAGTTGTTACACTTAATAAATACACTTTCGAAATATATTTACAATTTTTTTTCTCTATTTAAGTCTCCATTTATAGACGAAAATGGTAGTTAAAAAATGTCCCAAAAAGTGGTAGGTCTGCGCTGTTGATGAAATCTCGGAGATGGATCATGCGAAATAAAAAAATCAAACGGTTTTAGATTCAGCATGTTGATGGCTATAGCGCATATCATACGATTTTTGATATATGCAAAAATAACAAAATGGCCGACATTTTTCCAAAAAAAACGTGTTTTTTCACCGTTCTTGGCAAAAAAAATATTAAATTTCTGAAATTTTCAAAAATCCTAGCTATGCGCTATACCTATATTTGTAAAGAATATGTGGTTAAAATTTCATAAGGATTGGTCCAGTAGTTTCGAAGATTTTAGTAACAAGCCGTCGAAAAACGTTGTTTCGAGAAAAACGCGTTTAAAGTTCGTTTGGGTTACATAAATACATGAACATTTTTAAAAATGTTTTTCGAAAGTGTATTTATTAAGTGTAACAACTTTTATATCAACATCTATAATACAAACCTATCAAAAAAGTTAATGAACATAGCCTTTTTTAGCGTCTAAAGTGAGAAGACCCTTTAAATAAATTAAAAATGTAATTCGAATCACATCCCGCCTTCTCCTCTTTCTTCAGTCGCCTCTGCCCTTCACCCCGCTATCTTTACGATCTGCCTCACTATCTCGCACATTTCCTGGATTATCTTCTTTCCCTCAGAGCCTTCAGCCATCCTGTTGTTCCGTCCATCGTTGGAATTTTCGCAACGCGTTCTGGTCCATTTTCGACTTTGCCTTCTCGCACCCCCATATGTGCGTCAGAGTTTCTTCCGCCCTGTTGGACATTACATCTTGTATGTCTAAATCCCTTTCCTTCTTATCTTTCCACACTTTCGCATTTCATCCTTGCCGTTTCCTTGATTTCTCATCTTATATTTTGTTTTTCGCAGTAGTCCTCCATTACCACCTTTTTCTTCCTGCCCTGATACTTTTGGCAGCATCGTGTACCTCTGATTTTGTTCCAATTTTTCTGTACTTTCTAGTCCACCATCTTTTTCACTGCCCTTCTGGTCTTTGCATCCCATTCCTCTTCGTTTCCCCGTCTTAGAGTGTCTCCAGTCTGTCCTTCTCTCGCCTGGTTCATGGCTTCTACTTTTTTTTCCCCATTTGGTTGCGTTTCCGGTTTGCATCTTCCCATTCCATGATTTTTCCGATATAATCTGCCGATCTTTCTTGCATTATCATCTTATTCCCTTGCAACCTGCTTCTATTTTCCATATGTAGTCCGCTGTGTTTCTTCTCAATCCCATTGCCATTTGGGGTGTACTTGGCTTGCACACTAACAGAAAAATTCTATTGATATTAACCATGATTTTTAAAAAGTCGTATTAACTAGATTTTTCGTGAAACCGAATTTTTCCTATTGCATTCTATAATTGAAGTTATCCATTACAAAATATTTATTTATTCAAGTCAAGATCTATTTAATATCGTCGAATAACTAAATATTTGATTTATTCCTCATAAATCTGTGATTGGGTTTAGTCTCCTCAAAAAACAATTTAGTTGAGCCCACTAAATAGATATATTCAATTTTTAAATTTAAATTAAATAGAATTATCGTCGAGCTAAATATTTTTATTTATTTGATTGACATAATGGGGAGTCTTTACTGCAACAAATACTTACTTATTTGAATCAAGCTATTGACCAACATTTGTTTGGGGTAGAGAGTGGGAGAGAGAGGAATTATATACACACACATATATATATGGTTCCATGTCACCTGATCACATGACAAAATATCACACGACAAAACAAACCCAAACAAACCGACTCTCGCGTGGGGAGAATAATCGGATTGTGATATTTTATGGTCGTGATATTTTGTCGTGTGATATTACGACATGCTACCATATATAGGTTATGTTTGAGCACTCTATAGTACGATATTTGATAAAACACTCTAATTAACATAATGACATTAAGGGGTTAGGCCACAGTAACGGGTATAAAATTATGTGCGAATTTAACAATTTTTTGTTCGTATGAAAAAGTGATTCACTCAGAAAATTAGTTGCCCATCTATTTAGAATGAATATCAAACTGTTAGAAGAATTATATATTTATATTTTTTTTTCGATGTACAAAATGGCCGACCACTAATATTTTCTTTTGATATCGTTTTTTTAGGCGCTCCGCGGCGTGACATTTAGCATCCACAATTTTTACCTAGAACAAAAAACAAAAATTCTCATCAATCTACATTAGAATACCTAGAGAAGTACGTACGGAATTTACAAAATATTGTTTTATTCCAAAGTTGTAGGTATTTGAACTTAAGAAATGAATTTTTAGTGAAAAGTTTCGTCATAACTGCTCATAAACTGCTCATAAAATGAAAAGTTTTCGATTAATCAGAAACCCCGAACGTACTTGTCTGCGAAGTGCAATTAGGAACATAACTTTTAAATTTGAAGTAAATCGAGTGAAAATTGTTGAAGTTATTTGTCACGCCAATTGGAAAAAAGCTGTTTCGAGAAGTTTCTAGTAGTCGGCCATTTTGTACATCGAAAAAAAAAATTCTAAAAGCTTGATATTCATACTAAATTGATGTGTAATGAATTTTATGAGTGAATCAGTTTTTCATACGAAAAAAAATTGTTCAATTCGCACATGATTTTATACCCGTTACTGTGGCCTAACCACTCAACTAATTGATATGGTTCATGTGATACGACAGATCATTATAGGAATGCATTTGGTGTCCCATATCCCATATCTGCGACCAGGATGCTACACACACGCGGTAGCGTAAGGGCAGCGTGCGTCACGCCATGTCAATATTCACGGTAACAATGTTCGCAAAAAGCACTCCTACCGAACATAATTGCATGGAGTTCTACCGTCAAAAACAATCCACGAGTGCTGTCACGCAGCCAGGTAGATTATAAGTTTACTACTAGCTTTATCTGTTCTTTTTCGTCGGTTTATACCTCGTTTTCCCGCCATAAATGTAGGTAATTCCCCTGTACTATGTGAATAAACAATGATTTAAAAAAAGGGCCAACGTACGTAGCTATATGGAGGTTGGTTGTAGGTGCAATTCTATGTGTAGGCGAAATGTTTTCTTTGAAAAAAATAATTTCAGAAGGTCAGGGGGTGACGAATTATACTAAACATCATTGTGGTAGAACTTTGAATTAAGTATTTCATTTTATTGTGGATTTATGAAATTATATATATATATATATATATAACAATATTCTATGCATTCTACGCATATATTATACACTTGGATTTGCAGTGTGTGTTGTAAGTAAATAAAGACTTCGAATCGAATATTTACTTATTTACTTTGAATATATTTAATTTTTAAGAAGAATATCTGGAACAAATAAAAAAAGTATTTTTGAAACAAATAGGATCGTAGTAGGCCGTAAGACAAGGAAAAAACCTACTTGGTTGAAATAGATCCTAGTTAACCGTTCGACTGCAAACTTCCGCCACAAACCTCTGACTGCACATGGGGTCGATCCGACCCCAGACGTGTTTCACATCGTTGTATTTCAGTAAACATGCATTTGTTTGTCGTCAGTGATCCTTGTTTTATGGCCTAACATTTCTTTTTTGAGAAAAACAAAATTTAAGTGCCCAACCATTTGTTCAAAGTGGGAGATGCGTTGAAAAATACGTACTAGCACGAAAACGAACACAATTTGTTTTCTTCAAAATATCAACAAAATTCCTTTGAAGTTTTTAAAGAGGAAGGTTTGTAGATACGAAAAAAGACAGTGTCGACCGTCTTTCCAAAAAGTATATTTATTCAGAGGTTTGAATTTGAGCATTTTCGGGATAGTAATAAATGGAAAAAGTCGGCTCCCTCGGCAGATTAATTGTTGAAAACGTATATTTTCCGCATTTTTTTTACTTCAATGACTTATTATTATTGACATTTACCGCAATCGACGCAGAAGTACATTCGGTGCTCGTTGCACATAGCCCTCCTGCATAACGGACACTTGCTTTCACTTTTATGATCGGCATTCTAAATACATAATTTACTATAGTGGCGAAAAATAAAAAATGTCTATGAGCATTTTCTATCGTAACTCACTTACATGTAGTAATGACACCAAATTTCACAAAAAAAAAAAAATGTTTTCACTTTCACCGCACTACTGCATAAACGGGGTCGTCTCGACCCCAGGTCCTTTTTCGACAGCTGTCCTCAGTACCCGGGCAGGACATAGGATGGGGGCCGAGTGTCCACGTATAGAGAATTGATTACCCCATTTTGCGTTACAGCCAGTTGAAAAAATGAGGTGACAGTGACCCAGTGTACAGTCGGTTAAGTTGAATTTTTTTTGTAGTGCATTCTCTTAAGGCGTTACCCCCACTTGTAGCGCAAAAAAGGCCTTTTTCATGAATTTTTTAAAAGAAAACTACAAAACTTTTTTAATCGATCAATATACCATCTTAAAGAACACATCTTGAAGAACTTTCAGTAATTTTTTTATTGAAAAATATTACATTGTTTAGTGGCAAATGGCCGTCAATGAAATAATGTTTTTATATACACGGTTTGCGGTGACCAACATTGCGGCGAAGTGGATCATCTGAAAAAAAAATGCGGATGGATTTAGTCAAATATAAGTATAAACTAGTCTTTAATCGAAGGATTTAAAAAAATATTCATTTTTCACAAAATGGCGGACAGTCAAAGTTAATGGTTCGATTTTAACGAAAAAAGCGGCCGTTTTTTGGCTATAAAACGGCCATTTAAAAAAAAATCGAACGATTAAAGACTACATTTTTATGTATTAAATAAGCCTGCAAAATTTCAAGAAGATCGGTTCATTAGTTTTCGAGTAATCTTGGTCACCGACTTCAGAAATGCCATTTTGAGAAAAACGCGTTTAAAGTTTCAATTTCAGTTTACACGAAGAAAATATTTTTTTTTGTAAACTTACATAGAGTCATCTATTCCGGGCATCAAAAAAAAACTGCACTTCAAATTGCACTTCAAAAAAATGCAATAAAAAAAATCGATTTTTTCAAAATCGCAAGTGGGGGTAACCCCTTAAGGGGCTATACCAGTGTGACACTTTAAAAAAATCGATTTTTTTGCCGTTTTCGACAGTTTATACTTTCAAGAATATCATTATCATTTATATCATTTATATCAATATCATTTATCTTGCAAAAATCGATAGTTAAATCTGTATCGCGTTTTTCTCGAAATGAGATTTTTCAAATTTGCTGACATTGTAACTCAAAGAGCAATTATCCGATTGACTTGAAATTTGAACTGAGTACTCTTGAATACATTTACTCCACAATGACGTAGGATATTTTTGATTGGATGAAAAT